>CM034150.1:598574979-599836951 GCA_019776745.2 Taxus chinensis
GCTCAAGGGATAAGCATGAAAAGAGGTAAAAGGTGAGGTAGGACTAAAAGTCAACAGTAGAATGGTTGAAGATGTAAGGTATTAAGGGGCGCAGGTTTGTGTTTACCATCTAGTGAAGATAAATGATAAGCACATGATCCATAAGTACGAGTCATGATGTATGGTCCAAGCCAATTAGGATAAAATTTTCCCTATTTACTTTTTTCTACTTTGG
The DNA here is from genome assembly GCA_019776745.2 of Taxus chinensis. Classification (NCBI taxonomy): domain Eukaryota; kingdom Viridiplantae; phylum Streptophyta; class Pinopsida; order Cupressales; family Taxaceae; genus Taxus; species Taxus chinensis. The sequence goes on from CM034150.1 coordinate 598,575,194, forward strand.
TTACATGTTCATTTTCCTTTAGGACAAGATCACCAACTTGGAAGGTTCGCTCATAGACACGTTTTTATAGGCACATTTAATATGTTTTTGGTAAACTTGGAGCTGGTCAAGATTATTAAGATGATGTTTGTCTAATAACTCCAGTTGTGCTAAACAGTCCTAGTGGAAGTCATCATTACTGAGCATGTCATGGAGATAAATACGAAGTGATGGAATCTAGAATTCAAGAGGCAGAACGGCCTCTGTACCGTAGACCACAAAAAAGGTGTGGCTGCAGTGGAAGTGTGAATACTAGTACAATACGCCAATAGGGTGAAAGGAATCTGTGTATGAAAATATTTCCCAGTATCGTTAATAATTTTCATGAGGATTTTTTTTAGTGTTTTATTAGTGGATTCAGCTTGCCCATTGGTTTGTGGGTAATATAGTGACAAGAAACTTAATTGAATAATAAAGGCGTCACAAATTTTTTGCAAGGTTTTATTTTTGAATTGTTTTCCGTTATTAATGATGACACGATGTGGGACACTAAAGTGACAAATAATGTGATGATTAATGAACTCGCATATTTTATCAACTTTCGTGGAGATGAGAGGTATGGATTTAACCCATTTGGTGTAATATTCGGTAGTGGTGATGATCCATTGATGTCACTGGGAAGAATGGGGATTGATTCCCCCAACAAGATCCAAATCCCATTGAGAGAAGGGCCAAAGGTCACGGGTGACCTATAAGGCATGACTCGGTGTATGATGAAGATTGTCATATTGTTGGCATTTTACACAACACTTAACGTAGTCACAACAATCATGGTTGAGGGTCAGCTAGTAATAACCTAGGTGAAGAATACACTTAGCAACAACAAGGCCACTGAAGTGACCTCCACATATGCCATCATGAACTTCCTTAACGGTATACTAAATTTCAGAACTCGTAAGGCACCGTAAGAGAATACCATCAAAGCTGTGCTTATAAAGGAGACCACCCATGATGATGTAACAAGAGACCCTTTTAAGAAAGGCGCGTTGTCCATTATGAGTGAGGTTAGGAGGTAAGATGGAGAGTGAAAGATATTCTGAGTATTGTTTATACCAAAGGTCATTTGGTTATGTATTTTTAGTTCTGATAGAGTAAAATTCATGAGGTAAATAAGAGGATGATTGGAGTCTTTGTAAAGTGACAAATATTTTAGAGTCGATGGGAAAAGTGGGTATTTGAGAAAACAAACAGGCCATGGTATGTACAAATTTGTTGGTAGAATGTGGGATGGTTTAAAGGGTGTAGAGGTCAAAGGTGGTGTTGGTATGAAAATATGTTGGATTAGGAAGATCATGGAGAAACATGCCAACAGTGTGCAGGGCATAGCCCCTCTTTAAGACAACAAAGTGAAATTGGTTTATTGCTAATCTATCAAGAAGGAATTTGTGTAAATCTACACTATTCTAACTTCAGGGGGTTTGGGATCTCATCCTAGTAGAGGTAATTTCAAATACGAACAGAAAAATAGGATGGAAGGAACGAAGGAGGGTAAATCTAAAGGAATAAAAGAAATGAATTCCAAGATAGAAAGGTCAGAAGGTTTATGCTTTGGGTTGGTAGTAAATAGAGCCAAACTTACTTGCATAAAAAAATAAATCAATACTGATGAACATATGATGATAATAGGAATGAATCCAATAGAATAAAAACATAGATCTAACTTAAGAAAGATCTGATGAAAATAACACATATATTGAGCACAAAGTATGAACATATATATTTATATTTCTTCTGTTACAAGAGAGCACACAGTTTTTCTCTCATCACTTCTTTTTCATACAAAAATGTCCCTCTAGAATACAACAAGTATTCTAGTATTTATAAAAGGAGAAGAGGAAAGAAGACAAAAACAAACCAACCACTATTTAAAAAATATCTTACAAGATATTTACAAAATATCTAAAAAGTTAAAAGTTGACTTTGGGAAAGTTTTCGGATGACAACATCCCATGATGCAACATGGATGATGTCATCGTAAATGCCAACAATATTTTTAAATATTTTAAAAATTTGATCAAAGCGTACACAAGAGGAGGAACTATTCCTCATCATCCCTTTTCTCAAACTTGGTGTCCTGCTTCTGATCAGGAGATGTGATGTGACACTACACTCGATATTCCATGAACTTGCTGATCATTTCCTAGAGTTGATTATGATTTGGACCTTTGAAATGGTCGCCAATGACTTTGCAAGTTTATTTTTCATTCTTGAGCTTTTCAAGTAACCCGACAAACTCCTCACTTGCATCGATCAAGAAGCCAATGAAATTGCGGTAGGTCAGGAGGTTATTGATTGAATCTCGGTCAAAAGTGACCTCTGGTGCCAAACCTTGAGTGATGATAGCTTTGAAGTACTTGAATGTGTCGTTTGCTTTCCTCAAGGTGTACGATTCACGGAGTATCCATGGAGAAATTTTTGTAACTATGTGCTCCATGTTATATCATGCATCTAGGGCCTCATCCTTGATTTTATCTATCCTCTCTAGGATATACTCCATTTGAACGACCCGGTAATCTAATGCAACGAGAGATTTATTATGTACCTGTGGGTGATCGATGACACCGAATTTCAATAGGTCGTCAACTAAGTAGTTAGCCATGGCTTAGAGTGTTTCATGTTACAACTTGGCATTATCTAATTCCTCAGAGAGGGAACCTGCTACTACTTGTAGCTCCTTATTTACTTGATTTTTTTCCTGGTAGAGAACTATGAATTTCTTAATCATTTCCTCACTATCTCTGAGGATTTCCTCAATCTAGGAGGATACTATTGTGCCTTGTTCACCAATATTAGCATATTAATTTATCTTGTCTTGACTGAGAAATTTAGTGGGTTCGGTGGCAGTCATAGGAGGAGCGTTGTCCATTCTCTACAATGCTTGGAGGAGATGTTTGTTTTGTTCCTTGAGTATCTTTTTCTCCTCTTTTGCTTCTTGAAGATTTTTATAGAGAGCATCCACTGCAGATAAGGCTTCTCCTTGTAGGCTTTCAGACGAGGTTCCCATTATGACTTGAGTCACTTTAAAATCTATGGGAGACAGATCCTTCTTTTCTTTAGTGGGATCCAGGTATGTAATCTCCATGAATCTCTCCCCCAAAATACTTTTTGAAAAGTGAGTTATTGGTTTCTGCTTCTTGGGTCGCTTCTTCAGAATGATGGAGAAGTCCATGGGTGCGATGGGAACCTTTCTCTTGTGCTGACCCAGATGGTCAAAATCCTAGCTTGGACTTATGGGAGTGGGAGTAGAGGGAATTGAAGAAGAAACAAGAGTGAAAGGGGAAGCAACTAAAGAGGCCCCAGGGAAGAACATTGAAACACTTGGTGGTGGCATCAAAAAGGAGTCCAACGTGCTGCCACTTGTGGGGCCTGGAGTTACTACAGGAGAAGAAAAGGTCATGGATATGGAAGGGATCTATAATTGGATGGAAGGAACACTAGGCGATAGATCCATGAGAGAGGAGAAGATGGAAGATGTGGGAGATGGAAGGGAGGAAGGAAGGGAGGAAGGAAGGGGAGAAGACACATCCATGGGAATAGATGCTTGAATGACAAGAGGAGGGGAAGAAATGGAAGTAGGGATGCTGGGGACCTTGGCAGTTGTAGTTGTGAAAACATCCTTAGTGGATGTATCCGTTGAAACTTTGGTGGTCTCTTCTTCTTTATCTGGAGACACCAGGTCGACCAATTATTTCTCAAAAGTAGTAGGAGGGCTTTGAGGAGCTTCTTCTTGTTTTCCTGATTCTCCCTCCTTGTCCTTTCCTTTTCCTTTTGGCACTTGGGCCGGTCTTGGAGGTTCTCTGCCTGAAAGAGAAGCAGTGAAATCTACCCCAAGCTAGGTGAGACCATTCTATTTACACCAATGTTCGGTGCATTGTAATGTGGGCTTAACCCTTTCCTGAATGGTCTTAGGCGCTTTGGCACTGTCGACCTTTGCGAAAGGCCAATCGTCCCCATCTGTGTCAAGGTAAACATGATCAATTTCTTGATCAGTCTCTTAGAATCCCTTTGGGACAATGGCTATGCCATAGTGGAATATCTCCTCCAGATCCAGTCAGGAGTGATCCTTTAACCTGATATCTATTTCATATGTCAAGTTGATCCAAATGTCCTCGATCTCAAGAACATGGATGGGAGAAATTTTTTCCCTTGGGAGGAAACTCCGACAGTAGAAGGTGGGCCTTTCTAGGAAGTTGTGCTTTAGATTCAACAACTAAAGCTCAACATACATTTCCTGAGCTTTGGCAAGTGTGGTGTAGGTGTATCGACCAACTGTAAGGGGGAACAAAGTTCCTCCTTTCTTTCTTTTCTTAAACTTTTCATAGTAAGTGATCAGTTTCCTTGACAACTCCAAGAGGATCAGCTTGGGTCCTGTATACCTTAGTAGCTTTATTGGTTTTCCCTTGAAATTCATAGCTCTAAGGTATGTGAATGTGGGGAATTGTGTGAATAATGATCCCCATTTATTCATGGTAGAAATCACACTCGGGATGGTACGACCGTGTCTCATGTTCAGCCTCAGTAAGTAGATTACCTCATAGAAGAAAGCATCATTAATCTTGGAGAACTGGGAGATGCTGGCCTCAAGCTTTAGCTCTAGGTAGAATTCATATATTTTGACCTAGGGCCATACCCCATTTTTAGCTAAGACCGTGAATTCTCTTATTGATGTTACAACATATACAACGTAGGAATTCATGTAGAACTTCCCAGTTGTTAGGACTTGTTGAAGCTACTAGGAGATGGTGTCACTGATGATCTCGCCCTAGATAAAGTGCTGATTAGGAGCATTATTGCTCATGGTCTATAGGTATCTCAACATACATTTATGGAAATGATGGGCATCAGGGAGCCAAAATACTCTATTTAGGAAGGTGATTGTATCACTCAATTCCTCATTGAAGTCACTATGGTGGATGGTCTATGGCCATCTACTCACTGGCTTCTTTTTTTTTAGATAAATCTCATTCATCATTTACATGAATTTATCCTCATTGCTGTCCCAGGCCTTCTTGCAGTCTTCTAGACTTATTTCTACATATTACCTGTGATGAGGAATCCACAGGGTCAGTTCAAAGTGATGGGCTATGAGGTTGATGATTGTATTTTTCTCTTTTCCTTCGACACATCTAGTGTCCTTGTTGTAACACCGAGTAACCAACATAATAAATTCATTATTTACAAAACTTACTGACAAACCAGCAGTGAAGTGCAATCCACTACCCACTAGTTTTTTCATCAATGGGCCACTGCTTGCCTGGTTGGTCCTAGCCCAAAAGTCATCCATATCAATATGCCCTAGCTCAAAGTCTCTGATGTCAAGGTCACTCTCTACATATGAGTCAGGCATCCTAAATTTTTGATATTTGTACTTCATCTCTTTTTCTGATTGATTTTCTTTAGCTTTAGACTTTGTTGGTTTCTTGATGAAGACATGTGTGAGCCCAAGGATGGCTGTTGTTGCTCTGCAAGAAGGATCAAGGAGGTCCAACACAGAAGAGCCATGTCAACTATCATGTTATTCATAATGAAAGCTTGTAGAATGAAGAACTAGTAATTATAAGGCTTAGGGTGCAAGGCGCAGGTTCATAGCATGTTGTAGAGGCTTAAAAATGTTGGGTGCACTTTTGAAGATGTCGACATGAAAAAATTTGTGCCCATGTTTATAGGAGAAAAGTTGCGCTCAATAGAAGGGGAATTTTTTTTTGAATTTTAACATGCAATTTTGGGTGAAAAATGGTAAAGCACATTTAGGAAGGTGTCAAATGAGGATAATTGTGCTTGGTGTTGACCTGAGAAAAGTTGCACTAAGTATAAGGGTGCAACTTTATAAGATGTTGTATGAAAAGTTTCAGTGCCAAGGATAAGGCATGGGGCATAGTTTTTTAGCACACAACATGGCATGTTGATGTTATGGGGGTTGTTCCTACACTTTTAGGAAGAATTTTTTGTCTGGGCACTGAAAACGTTGTGCTATATGGGTTTAGAGAGCGCCAAGGGAAAAAAACACATGGTGGAGTTTTACAGCACTTAACATCTTTTGTTTGTGTTATGCAGATTACACCTGCACCCCATAAATTTTTTCTAATTATTATTTAAACTGGCGTGGGTTAGGGTTATGCTACAAGAGGGTACAATGTGCCAAGGCGCAATCTTGGTAGATGTTGCAGGGAAGGATAGCGCTCCATCAGTTTAACAACTTTAGCTTATTTTCTTTCTTTCTCTTTCTCTCTCCTTTGGATTTATCAGATGGCAAAGAGGCTTTTTTTTGGCAAGCAACAGGTAGGAAAATATGAGTTTTGGTTTCTTTAGAGGTAGGGGCCTTCCATATTTTCAGATCTAGAAGGAGAGGTAAAGGGATTTTTAGCTGGTTTGCAGATTGTTAGGTTCCTCTTTTTAGATTTAATCTTTTTTAACAAATGTAATACCTAACATAGCCAAAAACATAAACCACAACAACAAGGATGGTAGAATCCACTTACATGGATTTATAAAGGACAAAGAATAACGTTGGGGTCCACAAAATCAAAAAATCGCATGCAGGGGTGACAAGGATGGCTGACAGGCGCAGAGAAAACACTTTTTTCAAATTTCAAATCGTGAAAATGACAGGTGTCGGGCGCCTATATAGAGAAAAATTGGCATTTATTGTTTCACCAAATTCTTTTGGTGCACTTTTAAGAGTGTCAAAACGACAAAAAGTGCACCTTGGTGCAACTTTATGAATGTCAACACAACTCTTCTAGCGCCTAAGTGCATATTTCCTGATGTTGACATGATAATTCCTATGCCTAAACACACATACTTAGCACATGTTTTATGATGTTGACATGACATCTCCTATGCTAAAGGGCTTTCTAAGGGGTGCACATTTTGGCATGTTGACACGAGAATTCATGTGCCTAGTTTAAAAGGTGCATTTTTTAGAGTGTTGACACACCATTTTCTGGACTGAGTTCAAAGAAGCTGAAAATGGCTAAGTTCTAAAAAAAATTAATTTTCGAAAGGGAGTTTTAGGCCATTTTTAACGTTATCAAACTTCTTCAGGGAACCAAAATGGAATTTTTGGTATGGTTACTTGAAAATTGCCCTTGTTAATTTTGCAGGATAACAGCTAGCTCTTTCTGGGGACCATCTTTGAGTGAAAGTCAAGGGTAGAGAATTCCAAATTTCCATGTGCCTATCCATTGGGTTATAGAGATTCAAAAATAAGGGTGACCAAAAAGGGAAAGAAAGGGAACACATAACAACAAAAAGCAAACACACACGAAAGCAAAATGTACAACTAAGAGAGAAAGCTCTACTTCCTAAAAATCTTTAGGTGCTTCTCGCTATAGGGAAGCGGGAGCTCAGTTTCGTCTAGATATGAGTGATATAAACTATTCTCTCCATTGAGCTACTTGATTTTGTATGTCCCTCTCCAAAGAGATTCAAACTTCCTGTGCATACCTTTCGGTTCTCTTCGTTTGTCCCATAGAAGAACAAGATCTCCCACTTGGAAATATCTCTTCTTAACTTTCTTGTCGAATAGTCTCTTCACTTGATTCTGATGTTCAGTGATCTTTTCGACCACTTTCACTTGCTTTTCTTTAAGTTCCGTCAAGTACATAATCCTCTTTTTAAGATAATTTTGAAAAGTTCCATCTTCAATTGCTCGAGCCAAGTACACAGCAGGAAGTTTTGTAGAGATAGGGATTTTAGAATCAATCCCATACAACACCTAGAAAGGTGACATGCCGAGAGACCTCTTTGGAGTGATACAATCTTCCCACAAAGCATCATATAATGATTTGTGCTAGGACCGTTGGTTTTCATCAATTTGCTTCTGTATGATAGTCACCAGGTTCTTGTTACTGGATTCTACCTGACCATTTCCTTGAGGATAATAATCAGAGGCATGAGCCAAGGTTAATCCATATCCATAACAAAAACCAATTACTTCCCATGAAGAGAAGTTGGAAGCATTATCAGCAATGATTTTATGTGGAATTCCAAATCTCACAATAATATTCTCTTTGATGAAGTTGCAAACAAATTCAGAAGTGGCATGCTTGATAGGTATGGCCTCTACCCATTTCGTGAAGTAATCCATTATTGTTAGGATGTAACTATGTCCAACACTCAATTGAGGATTGAGTGCTCCAATGAAATCAATTCCCCATTGCCTGAATGGTTCGTCAACAATGACAGGATTGAGTGGAAAAGTAGCCAGCTTTGGTTTACCAATGAACTATTGGCAAAGTTCACATTTTGCTACCAAGGTGGCGGCATCTTGAAATAGCATCGGTCAGTAGTATTTGGCTCGAATTATTTTATGTGTTGTCACTAATGAGGGTAAGTGACCACCACAAGTTGAATCATGAAAACTCTCCAACAAATTTTACAATCTAATAAGGGTATGTGTTGTCACTAATGAGGGTAAGTGACAGCTTGTTAACACATCATAGAAAAACACTGTTAATTCCACGTTTGTACAATCTATCATCCCATATGACATATCTTGCGGCTTTGAGATTCACTGTTCACTTTTCCTTTTTGGTTAGGTGAGTTGGGCACTCTCCATAGGTGATAAAGAACACGATGTCAAAATACCATTCATCATTGGTGGTGATAAATAGAACCATAGGCAAAGAATTTGCTTTCTCTATTTTATTTTTTTCTCCATCAACGTGATCAGTTGTTTCTTTAGGTACCTCTGAGTCTTTATTCTCAGTGATTAGCTGACACAGGACTTTACCTCTTACCAACTTAGTTGGTTTGATGTCTAGGTCATATTCTTGGACCTTCATGATCTAATTCCCATGTAAGCTCCCTAACTCCTATTGAGTCAGGATAGACTTAACTGCCATGTCAGGAACTAGCACTACTGTATGAGAATTCAGAATGTAGTAGCGGAAATTTTTGACTACTTTTACCATGACAAAGGCATGATTTTCTAATTGTGACATCTTTAGTTCATGAGGATTAAGAGGAGAGCTCATGAAAGTGATTGGGGATTAAATATCCTCAGAGTTCTTTTACATCAAGATAGTTGATATAGTATGCACAAATGCATAACAATACATGATGAAGTCTTTTTTGAAGTCAGGGCATACCAGAACAAGGGCATGGAGGTTTTTATATGTTCAAATGATTTCCTACCTTCCTCACTCCATCAGAATGTTTGGGACCCTTTCATCATATTAGATATATGACGAGTCTTCTCAGCAAAATCAGGAACAAAGCGTATGAGAAAATTTACCTTTTCGAAGAAAGAGTGAACACCATTCTTACTTGTAGGAAAAGTAAGGGTCTAAATAGCCTTGACTCTCTTGACATCTATCTTAGTTCCTTCTCTACTGACGACATGTCCTAGCAGCTTTCCTTCGGTGACCCCAAAAACTGACTTCTTGGGATTCAGTGAAATTTCGTGCTCTTGGCATATGACCAAGACTTGTTCCAAATGATCACAGTGACCACTTCATTTTTTGGAGAACATGGTCAGGTCATCTAGGTAAACTATGATGACCTTTCTCATCATACCTTTGAATGCAAAGTCCATTTATCGTTGGAAGGTGGATCCGGCATTAATCAATCCGAATGGCATTTTTTTGTAAGCAAAGGTACCCCAAGGAGTGGTGAATGATATCTTGAACTGATCTTCAGGTGTGACTTGAATTTGATTGTAACCTGAAAAACCATCAAGTTACTACCTGTAGTACTTGATCCATTATTGGTAGTGGATAGCTATCCTTTAAGGATGACTGGTTCAAGTTGTGAAAGTCTACGCATATGCATATTTCACCATTCTTCTTCTGCATAGGCACAATATTTGCAACCCAAGTATTGTGATGAATTGGAAAAATATTTCTTTCATCCAACATCTTCTGAATTTCATCCTGGATGGTACCTATGATTTTGGGGTTGTAATACCTTTACTTTTGACGGAAAGGCTTAATGTTGTCCTTGAGCGGAATATCATACTCAATGTTCTTTGGCTTGAAAGACTTCAGATTAGCATAAGACCATGCTAATACATCCATGTAATTTTTCAGCAACTTAACGAATTTTTGTTTTTCCTTGGGTGTACAACACTTCCCAATATTCATGGGATGAGGATGTTCCACAGTACCCAGATTGATGGATTCAGTTTCCGGAGAAGATGAAGGATCATCCTATCATTTTTTCTTAACAAAATGGTCATGATTATCAAATAATCACTCTAAGAAAACCAAACCTTTAGGAATCTTATTTCCTTTGAGTTGTATCACTATTTCTTTTTCAGATTCATGTGCTTGATCGGTGAGAGACTCACGACATGTAGAAGCTGATCCATTGAAATGAAGTTCTTTGAAATTGTTAGCTTTCTCTAAAAAGGTGATAAGCTGGTTGTCATCATTAAACACTTCACAGTGTTGTGAATTATCTGGCACACTTGGGCGAAAAACCACCTCAATGGTATATGTATTTGTTTTTAACCCTAGATGAGGGAGCATGAGAGAGACTGAGACAACCAATGAATTGGCCATGTCATTTTTTAGCTCATGGAACTACTTTGATTGAAAAAGCATTAAACTCCTCGATGCGATCCCATACTGCATTGTGGTAATGTTTAATCTAGTCATTTTTTACTTGATATATCCCTTTTACCTGATTGACAATTAGCTCAGCATCACCTTGCACTTTTAGATTCTTGATTACTTTCTCTTTTGCAGCTTGCATGCCAAGTAACAAGGATTCATACTCGGCACTATTATTCGTATTGAAGAACTATAATTTCAAAGAAAAAGGGAAAATCTCCTCTTCATGAGATATTAGAATGGCTCGAGCACCACATCCACTTGTTGTGCAACTGCCATCAAACTACAGTGTCCACACTTTATTGAGATCCTCTTTTTGGATGATAATGTTCATCCTATCTAAGTCAGTGGACAAGAAATAATTTCCCATCCCCGATGATTTGAAAAGAATCTGAGCCTTGGGGTCATCAGAAAATTTCTTTTGTGAATCTGGTTCAAGTGTCTGCATCACCCCTTTGATGGGAATTCTGGGTTTGGACCAGTCCATATGAATTTCCCCACCAACTTCTTTATAGAAGCTCCTCCCTAGTAGTATCCTGTAGGCTACTGGAATATCAGCTATGAGAATAGTCATTTTTACCCTTTTCTTAGGAAATGCCATGAATGCGAACTGTGCATCCTTAATCTAACTGATCAATGGTACCTGTTTAGTCTCCATGGAGTAGCATCTACTAAAAGGTTTAGTAAGTGTGAGCCCCAAAGCATGGGTGACCTTTACTGGCATAACATTGTTAGAAGCTCTAGAATTAATTATACAATTACTTAGTTTATGACCATTGATCAGGAGAGATAGGTAAAAAGGTTCAATTTTCCCCAACATGGAATTCGAGGCAATGTTTATGTGAGACATAGGAGGGGTGGGAAGAATCCCTTTAGGGGAAATGGGAGGAAGGATGGTAGCCTGGCCTTGGATATACTTAGTTAATCTTACAAGCTACTCTGGGTTAGACTAAAGGTACTCAGCTTTAAACATCTGGATCTTGGTATTTTTAGCATGATCGATTATATCAAATGTGACCAAGAGTTAAGCTAACGAAGGAATGAGTCCTTCATTTCATGTTTGTGTAGGAGGATTACTGGTCTTTATGGAACTGGAGGAAGGCTGAATTAGAGAAGAAACAGGAGGAAAATATTTATTTACAAAAGGTTTAACAGGAGGTTGAGTAGGAAGGGGATTACCTCTTTTAGCGATCGTTGGAGGAGGATTTACCATGGCCTTTTCCTTTTGTTTTTTAGTAGTAACTTTTACTTCTTTTCCTTGTGAGTGAGTGAAAACTACGTATGATTGTCTGCTTGCATACCCTTGGGTACCCTCTTCTTCATCAGATTCCTTTTCTTCAAATTCCATATACCCAATAGTAGAGTCGTTAGTCGGTTCACTGACATCTTGATCATCTTCACCTTTCGATGAATTTTCTTCATAATATGGATCATCTTCTTCGATTTTAACCAAAGCATTAACTGGAGGGCTTAAATTTCTAACCGTCAAGAAGCAGCAAGCAAATGCAGCCTTTGGGGGCCATTGTTGGGAGTGAAGTTTCTCCCTGGGATATCCCAGTACGGAGTAGTAAATGATGTTTGAGCCAATTGATTTTTTAACGAGAGCAAGTCATTCGCCATCTTCTGGAATGCTGGATCCGATGAGGGAGCCTGAGAAGAAGTCAAATTCTTTGATTTTGGAGGCTCTTATCTTAACTCACCAGATATAAGGAGGTTATCCTCTATTCAAATGGCCATAGCCTGGGAAAGGACCAAGGTGGGTATATGTTCCTGTAAAAGTAAGAAACTTACTTTCGAACTCACGGCATTCAAGAAGAAACACTTTTGGTTTTCTAATGTTGACATCATGGCCGACAGCACATGATTGATCGGTGAATTGAAATGGGTGATAAAATCATACATGGTTTCATTAGCCTCCTTCTTCATGTGAGTGATTCATGACAATAACATGAATGCATCTTCTTAAGGCTTGTATCTGTCTTTAAATGTAGTTTGTAATGTGGCCCAACTAGTGATGGATTTGGTTGGTAAGTGTTGGAACCATTCTTATGCAGGCCCTTGAAGGGTCTCAAGAAAGAGATGTACCGATACATCCTCATGAGTCACGTCTAGAATACTACATGACATAATAAACATAGCTATATGTGCGTCTGTGCTTTGATTTCCACTCCCATCAAATTTTAGGAAATTCTTATGATTTCTACTGGGAAGAGGGTGTACTGGATGTGGTAGTTCTAGAGGACCCATGGCATTTCCCCATGTTATAGGTAGATGAACTACCATTTGAAAAGTGAGAAAGAGAACATGTGTAGGGAGTGTGGTTCCACTTAGAAAAAGAGCACTGCAAGTTGATGTCGAGGCACCCTATGAAATCTAGCTCTTTCATGGAGGTGAGGCACTTCTGGCTGATCAATCCACTGAGCTTAGTGACGTGAATCATGCTGGAGTGATACTGAAATTGTGCCTTCGAAGTAGATCAAAGATTGGATCAAATTATCCATAAGCTCTTTTGCTACAAGTAAATTATTCACCTGCCAATGTACCTATTCATATCTGCAACAATTAAGAGCAGATTTACAACAATATTTCATTTTATACTTGCTGATTTTCTGATTTTTCTGGAAAAAATCAGTAGTATGTGCTTGTTGGTGTCGAATCACAGCACCCCTGGGACTCTGCAACTCGATGGGTTGAGAATCTCAGTGCGATTGCACAACATGGAGCTTTTCCCAAGTGTGGGACCTTGTGAAATCGGAAAAGCTCTCCGGATGAAGGCCGGCTCCTATTCCTCTGTTTAGATGCACCAATAAAACGCAGAGAGTCTACTAAAACCTAATCTAACTACCAAGGAGACAGGGAGAGAGAAATTCATAAAAACAAACCTAAACTAAGGAGGTGATGCACCGAGGAATGAAGAACATACGTTTTGCCAATTAAACACAGACCACAAAAATGCAATGCAAAATCATGCACAGATAAACATATTCACAGTGAAAGATCAGGAGGATGCAAAATGAAACACATAGAGGGTTGAGAAACATCCACAGTCATGCATTTATTTGCTCTGAAGGTTGATACAATACACTGCAAAAAATGCCCAGAGGCAAAGGTGCATTACAGTTTCAGATGGGAGGTTTGAGCTCCACAACTCTACCTGCCAAAGAGAAGAAGGGAGGGGCCAAAACAAGAATGTCCAACCTTTAGAAAGAAGCCCCCTCCTTATAATTTATAGGAAGAATGAGAGAGAGAAGAGAGAGAAATTCCAAATCTACCCCCAACCACCTCAGGTTGTATTTAATTCATCTCATTATGGTGGTAGGTGAGGACCATATCAAAACCCCAAAAGTGGAAAACTGTATTTTGCATTTTTAAGAACTTGTTCCCACCCAATTAAAGATATCTAGTCGTAGTTAGGTAGAGGACACCGTAGGCTTTCCCGAAAAGTCCAACCTTGTGTGAATCGGAGCTCCCAGTCAAAAGTTATGGCCATCTGAATATCTGCGCCAGGGTCCTGCTTCCTGTCAGCGCTCAGAATGTTGCGCCTCCTGTAGGTGCGCCTTGGCGCATCCATATGCATGTTGACAATCCTTTTCGTGCACCAAAGGCGCAAATATGTTTGTGTCGACAACCCCTTTTTGTGTGCCAAGGGCGCATTCCATTTGCATGTCAACACTCTTTTCTGTGCGCCAAAGGTGCAAATATGTTTGTGTCGACACAATGTTTACGTGCGCCACTTTACCTGCGCCAAGGGCGCAACTTTTTTCCGTGTCAACATTCCCTTTCTGTGCGCCAAGGGCGCGTCTATTTCTATGTCAACATCCTCTTCTGTGCGCCAAGGGTGCATTTACATTTGTGTCGACATCCTCTTATGTGCGCCATTTCCATGCGCCAAGGGCGCATTATTTCTTATGTCGACACTCATTTCTGTGCGCCTCTTCTATGCGCCAAGGGCGAATCCATTTTGCTATCGACACTCATTGCTATGCGACATTTCCCGTGCACCTTGGGCTGAGGTTTGAATTTCTTGGTTTCCATATTCTTCCGCTTGTCTATATCTACCCCTGGGGGGAAGGTATATACAACAATTTGGCGACTCAATGGGATCACCTCCCTGCTAGGTAGAAGATCAGTGGCCCTTTTAGAAATCCATTGGGCATGGAGTCATAAGCAATACTTGAAACCAACTTGATCTCTGATCCCGAGCCTGAAACCGCAACTCCTTCTCTGACAGCACTTTGAACTGTAGAAACAACCTGAGAGCAACGAAAACCTGTGCCAAAGCACTTAGGGAAACTGAAACCTAACTACAACAAGACAATGTGCAAACGCACTTAGAGGAATTGAAATCTAAGCTAATATTTACAAGGGTAGAAATTTTCTCTTTTCAGTAGCAATGTTTAAGATAGATTCCGTTGACCGGAATCAAAAGTTCTTCTCCGTCCAATGTAGATAATTGGAAGGCATTGCTACTCTTGCACCCCCGTGACCATGTAGGGGCCACTCCAAATGGCGTCAAACTTGGAATGCTTTCCTGGTCCTTTGCCTGATCTGCATCCCATTTTAGAACTAGATCCCCTTCGTGGAAGGTCCTTGCTCTTGCCTTCTTATCAAACCATCTTTTTACTAAGGCCTGATCCTTTTCGATCATCTGAACTGCATGTTCTCTAATTTCTTCCAATTCCATCAACTCTGCATACCTAGCCTCCATTGGTTCGAACTCAGCTAACTCCAACTGGCTCATGAACTCCAATGCAGGCAATTCTAATGATATGGGCAATACTGCCTCCTTCCCATAGACCAGCTTGTAGGGAGAATTCCCTGTAGACCTCTTTGGTGTTATTCTGTCAGCCCATAACGCTGATTTTAGCTTTGTATGCCATGTTCTTTGATTTTCATCCAGAGTCCTCTTGATGACTCTTAGCAAATTTTTGTTTGTGGACTCTGCCTGTCCATTACCCTGCGGGTAATAATTTGAAGAGGTGGTCAAGTAGATTCCATTCTTAACAGCCCATTCTGTAATTTTGGAACCTATAAATGCCAATGCATTGTATGATATGATAGTGGACGGCACACCAAACCTGGTCACTATTCCTTCATAAAAGTCTAGTATGTTAGACTCATTTGCTTCCTTGAGCGCTACTGCTTTGGTCCACTTGGTGAAATAGTCTGTTGCTGTGAGAATCCACTTGGGGGTGGCCTTGGCTTGAGTTTGGATTAATGAACCTGACGAAGTCCAATCCCCATTGCATAAATGGTTGGTCAACCAGAATTGGGTGCAATGGAAGTGCTGCTTGTCTTTCTTTGCCTGTGAAGAGTGCACATTTCTTGCACTTTCTTATCCATGTATAGCAGTCACTGAAGACTGTCGGCCAATAATACCCTGCCTTCATTATTTTGAGAGCTGTTACTCGTGGGGCAAAATGTCCTCCAGAATCTCCATCATGAAAATCTCGTAACACCCTCTCAATTTGACTTATCCCAATGCACCTCAATAGAACTCCATTGATGTCTTTCTTAAACAAAACACCATCAACAAGCACATATGGAATGGCTTGTAATCTGAAGTATCTCCTCTTTGCTTTGCTCATTTCTGGAGGGCATAGGTCTATCTGTAGGAAGTGTATCATATTTTGAGTCCAACAAGGAGTAGGCACGTCATCATTTTCTTGTTCTTGATCATCCTGTAGTACCAAGGTAGTCTCCTTTTCATCACCAGCTTCAACTTTCTGACTCAAGGCTAGCTGCTCAAATAGTCCCTTCCCACGTACTAGTTTGGTGACCTTGATCTCGATGTCATATTCCATGACACGAGTTATCCATCCTGCACGTTTCTCATTTAAATCCTTGTTTAGAAGGAATTCCTTGACTCCCGCATGAGAGACTAATAATTGGATCTTGTTGTTTGAGACTAGGTGCTTGAATTTCTTTAAGCTTCTGATTACCGCAAGGACATGCTTTTCAATGAAAGAGTACCTAGTTTCGTATTCCTCCAAGCTTTGACTGAAGAAAGCAACTGGTTGTTCTAACCCTTCTTTGTTTTGTTGTATCAGGGTTGCAGAAATTGTGTCCCCACCACCAAAGGCATATAGCACGAAGTCCTTAGAGAAGTCTGGATTGACGAGAGTTGGGGCTTGAGATATAGCCTCTTTTATTGCCTCAAAACTTGCCTTGCCTTCAGATGTCCACTTAAATGCCATGCTCTTCTTTAACATCAGCGTTATTGGTTTTACGAGAGCTGCAAAATTTGGAACAAACCTGCGGATGAAATTGATCCTTCCTAAGAAGCTTTGAAGAGCCTTCTTGTGATTTGGCAATGGCAATGCTTGAATTGCTTCAACTCTTTCTGGGTCAATTGTCAACCCCTCCTTTGAAACAATATGGCCTAGAAGTTTTCCCTCGTGAGCCAAGAATATGCATTTTTTGGGATTCAATGATACCCCCCAAATCTTCTACACCTCTGAAATACTTGCCTCAAATGATAGAGGTGATCCGCTGCATTTTTTGAGAATACAGTGATGTCGTCAAGATATATCAAAACTATTTTATTGATCAACCCCTTGAATGCCATATCCATTGCCCTTTGGAAAGTGGCCCCAGCATTTGATAGCCCAAATGGCATCTTCTTGTAGGCATAGGTCCCCCATTTGGTGGTGAAAGCCGTCTTGAATTGGTCACCTTCTTTTACCATCACCTGATTATACCCTGAGTAGCCATCTAGGAGAGAGAATCTCTCTGAACCGGATACTACTTGCAATATTTGTTCCATTGAAGGAAGTGGGTAATGATCTTTGAGAGATGCCCTGTTGAGGTCTCGGAAATCTACACACAACCTGATTTCTCCACTCTTCTTCCTGACCGGAACCAATTTTGCAACCCAGCTTGAGTGCTTGATCGGGAATATAATGCTTGCCTCTATCAGCTTATTTAGCTCTTTCTTCATTAGAGGCTCAATGTGAGGGTTGACCGGTCTCTGTTTCTGCCTGACGGGATTAGCATCTGGATCCAATTCTATGGTATGTTGTGCCAAATTTGGATCGAATCCTCTCAAGTCTTCGTAGCTCCAAGCGAAGACATCTGGAAATTCTTGGCAAAGTTGTATGAAATCTGATTTCTCCTGTTCAGTGGCCACTTTGCCAATTTGAAGTGTTTTTTCTTCCCCAACCGGAATTGGCTCTGAATCTTCTCTCTTGACCTGTATGTTTGCCTTTTCCTTACGAAACTGGTCGTTAGGGTTAAAGATAGACTCCAATGTTACCAAACCCTTAGGAAGCTTGTTTGTCCGCAGCTGTACTACTTGATCCCCATACTGCTGCTCTAATCTGTCCTGATTCCTAGCTAAAAATTTAGCCTCTTCTTGTAAGAAATTGATGATCCGTTGATCATTCTCAAACACCTGCCAACTTGTGTTGTTATCTGGAACTGCTGGCCTCACAACCACATGGATGTGTGGCTGCGTTTTTTCTCTCCTGATGCTGTCAACCACATCAAATGTCGCTCCAACTGCTGCGAGCCTATCTGCAGCTTCATTTTTCTTCCTGGGTATGGATACAATGTTGAAAGCTTTGAAATCCTCAATGAGGTCCCATACCCTATTCTTGTAGCTCCTTAGCAAGTCGTTCTTTGTAGCATGTTGTCCCCTAACTTGGTTGACGATTAGCTCGCTATCTCCAAACACCTGCAATTTCTTTATGCCCCTTTTCTTGGCCCAATGAATTCCATGAATCAATGCTTCGTATTCAGCCGTGTTGTTTGAACAGGAAAACTGGAAACGAAAAGCTGAAAAATATTTGATGTCTTGTGGTGAAATCAACATTGCACCACCTCCAGCACCTTGTCTGCTTCTCGAACCATCGAAAAATAATTTCCAAACTTTGTTTTCATCCTTTTGTCCAGGCTGAATGATGTCAGGAATGGGTGAATTTTCTTCATGTATACAATACACGCCCAATTCAGATTCTTCAATTTCCTTGTATGGGTCAAATTCATGACTCTTGTTTGCCCATTCATCCAAAGTTAAATTAGGAATTCCCTCGACCTTAGTACCTGTTTCTAGATCACTTGAACACTCCTCCTGATCAAAAGATGAGCAATTTGCATTAATAGGGCCTGGTACATAAGGCTCAATATGAAAATTGGCAATCGATTCTTATCTGATTGTTGCTTTAGCTCCATACCTTGTCCTAAAGATCATGTGTGACCAATCTGCAGATAAATGTCCACCGATCTTTATAGTGAAGTCCCTTGATAGACACAACACAAAGAGTGGCGGGAGGTCAATTACAGACACATCTTGCAAGACTGTAACATTAGGACATGAATGTAGTGTTAGGCTTAACCCCTTGATGACCCCAACTGTTCCCACTTCTGTTCCATCTAGTTGCACTACTCCTTTCAGCACTGGCTCGTACTTCAGACCCAGTTGATCCGCTATTTGCTTTGGCATCACTGAACTACTTGCTCCTGAATCTATCATGCAGTTGTGTACCAAGTGGTTTCCAACAATCAATGAAACATAGAATGGTGGAGGCTTCAAATTTTTCCTTGTCTGGCCCCCATCATGTTGCACTGCATTAGTGAGAACTTTCTCATGTCCTTGGTTTGATACATTTGTGGCAAACCAATTAGCCATTGCAGCTTGCAACAAATCTCGTTGCCCTGGGATCGCCAGTGATTCCCACATGGAAATATTCACATGTGTCTTCTTCATTTGATCGATGATGTTGAAGGGGGATGAACTGTCCTTTTGCTGCCCCTTACTTGGTGCAAGCTTTTTCTGGAGCTTGAACGGGTGCATGTGTTGCTGCAAACAGGTACCTTAGTCTAGTTTTGTGCATTTGGGGCTGTGTTTGGTCTGCTAGCCCCTTGTTGTGTAAGAGCGGGTTGAGGAACAACTAGATTGGGCAGTTGTTCCTCTACTATGCTTCTCTTCTTTGACTGTGTGTTGGCAGCCACGCCTTGAAAAGGCTGTTGGTTAACTCCACAGAAGTCTTTCCGTTTGCCAATTTGCCAATGTGGTTTCTGTCGGAGGTCCCTCTTGTTGCGTTTCTTGCTGCTGATTCCCCTTCTTTGCTTGGTTCTTGAGGCACACCAATGGTTTGCACCATCAAGGCCTGATTCAGTGCACCATTGAAACATGCTGACTAATTGTGAGGTAGATTACAAGGGTAACACCAGTCGTACTCCCTGTGCCATGTTATTTTGTGTCGGGACCAAGGCTCTCGAGGATGTCGTTGCATTTGGATCATATGGCCAAAAATGGTCTGGCAGCTTGAGGTTGTCCTTGGCTTTGGTTCGCAGCCTGAGGTGGTGGTCTATTTTGTTGGTATGGGGGCCTAGCTTGGTACTTGTGCTTGAGGCTGATACGGTCTAGCACTTTGAGCTTGCTGTCTTTTGATAGTCACAAGCTCATTTCCAAGGTTCTGCAGTTGTTTCATGACCTCTTGCAATTCCTTTGAACTATTTGAAGAAGTCGATGCCTCATTATTGCTTTGATTTCTAGGAGTTGGAAAGGGATTCAACTCTGGTGCTTAGCTGGTTTTAGGATTTCCCATGTCTGGATAGAGAGGCATTGGTGGCCTTGGTGCAAGCTTGTCGGCTTGGATCAAACAGTTCTCTGCTCTGATCGCTGTGTCATAGGACCCTGGCAGCGTTGTTCCTCCCATTGATTGGATCATCATGGCTATGTCTGAATCTATAGCCTTTAAGAAATAAAGGAATCCTCCTTCGGCAGTTGGTCTAACAGCTATTGGGATCCTGTCCCATGTCCGTTGGAACCTGAAGTTGAAGTCTGCCATTTGTTCGTTAGGAGCTCTTTTGATTGTTGTCAGCTGTTCCAACAGGGATAAATTGTCCGCCCTCTCCCCCAAATTGGCTGCAAAGAGCAGAACAAAGTTGGTTCCAATTCGTAATAGACCCTGCTGTAAGGCTCCTAAACCATTGTAAGGCCTTGCCTTTGAAAGATGAAGCCAACAGCTTGACTGCAACATCCATTTCATTTATTTCGTGGATCACGCATACAATTAGCAATATCCTGGATGTGATCAATAGGAGTAGTATGATTTTCACCTGTGAAGTAGGGGATATTCTTTAGCGCTGCAACTGGAATTTGATTCTGAGCATTTAGGGCAAGTGGACTACTGCCCCGTGAAATTGACAAAGGGATTCGGTGGTAGATGCGCCATTATGATTGGCCTAAGAACCCTGGTTGATGCGAGAAAAGGCCTACCAGGTGGAGGTGTAGACAAAGTCCTGTTAGGCGGAGATGGTGATCTTTGTGGTCTTCTTCCTCTCCTTCCTCTGCCTGGTGATAGTTGCAAGTGGAAAAATAGCCCTTCTTCTTGAGTATTGGACCTGGTTCGAATTCTTCTCATGTGCCTAGGCAACTTGTGTTGCTACACCACTGAATTCTATCCCTTCGTAGTCACCAGATGTGTTAGAGAACAAGCCTCAAAAGACTAGATTTTTGCCAAGTTACACACACCAAAAACCTGACAATATTTAAACACAATTTTTTTTAAAAGACCTGCACATTTGAGATTTTAGGGTTTGGAATTTGATTTGGAATGACAGTCCCGAAAAAACCCAAAAAAGGCCAGATTTCTGAAAACCTGAAATCCGAAATTCAAAAAACCATGAAATTTTGAAAGTCAAAATCTCAAAATTCTAGGAATACCCTTTTGAATATTACCCCTCGATCTATCAACTGATGAAATTTTGACTTGTTTCGAGCAAGTTAAGTCCTTGAAAATCAATTTCAAAGTTCAGCCTGGAAGGTGAAAAATTTGGAATTGTAAAAACCCCCCGCAATTTTTTTGGTCCGAATTTCATGAAAACTCCTTAAAATCTATGGAATGACCTCTTGGTCCCACCGGGTGTGCCAAAATTGTTGGTGTCGAATCACAGCACCCCTGGGACTCTGCAACTCGATGGGTTGAGAATCTCAGTGCGATTGCACAACATGGAGCTTTTTCCCAAGTGTGGGACCTTGCGAAATCGGAAAAGCTCTCTCCGGATGAAGGCCGGCTCCTATTCCTCTATTCAGATGCACCAATAAAACGCAGAGAGTCTACTAAAACCTAATCTAACTACCAAGGAGACAGGGAGAGAGAAATTCATAAAAACAAACCTAAGCTAAGGAGGTGATGCACCGAGGAATGAAGAACATACGTTTTGCCAATTAAACACAGACCACAAAAATGCAATGCAAAATCATGCACAGATAAACATATTCACAGTGAAAGATCAGGAGGATGCAAAATGAAACACATAGAGGGTTGAGAAACATCCACAGTCATGCATTTATTTGCTCTGAAGGTTGATACAATACACTGTAAAAAATTCCCAGAGGCAAAGGTGCATTACAGTTTCAGATGGGAGGTTTGAGCTCCACAACTCTACCTACCAAAGAGAAGAAGGGAGGGGCCAAAAAAAAGAATGTCCAACCTTTAGAAAGAAGCCCCTCCTTACAATTTATAGGAAGAATGAGAGAGAGAAGAGAGAGAAATTCCAAATCTACCCCCAACCACCTCAGGTTGTATTTAATTCATCTCATTATGGTGGTAGGTGAGGACCATATCAAACCCCCAAAAGTGGAAAACTGTATTTTGCATTTTTAAGAACTTGTTCCCACCCAATTAAAGATATCCAGTCGTAGTTAGGTAGAGGACACCGTAGGCTTTCCGAAAAGTCCAACCTTGTGTGAATCGGAGCTCCCAGTCAAAAGTTATGGCCATCTGAATATCTGCGCCAGGGTCTGCTTCCTGTCAGCGCTCAGAATGTTGCGCCTCCTGAAGGTGCGCCTTGGCGCATCCATATGCATGTTGACAATCCTTTTTCGTGCACCAAAGGCACAAATATGTTTGTGTCGACAACCCCTTTTTGTGCGCCAAGGGCGCATATCATTTGCATGTCAACACTCTTTTCTGTGCGCCAAAGGCGCAAATATGTTTGTGTCGACACATGTTTACGTGCGCCACTTTACCTGCGCCAAGGGCGCAAACTTTTTTCCGTGTCAACATTCCTTTCTGTGCGCCAAGGGCGCGTCTATTTCTATGTCAACATCCTCTTCTGTGTGCCAAGGGTGCATTTACATTTGTGTCGACATCCTCTTATGTGCACCATTTCCGTGCGCCAAGGGGCGCATTATTTCTTATGTCGACACTCATTTTCTGTGCGCCTCTTCTGTGCGCCAAGGGGCGCATCCATTTTGCTGTCGACACTCATTGTTATGCGACATTTCCGTGCGCCTTGGGCTGAGGTTTGAATTTCTTGGTTTCCATATTCTTCCGCTTGTCTATATCTACCCGGGGGGAAGATATATACAACAGTGCTTTTTTAATATTTAATTTTATCCTTTTTTAACAAGAACCGATTGTGGTTTTCTGACAAAGATTAATAAGGATAAAAAGTGGGTCAATTTAGAAATCTGATTTTTGGATTTTTGATCTGAATTTTACAAGGTTTTGAAAATATCATCAAATGTCAGAATCTCAGATCTAACGGAAATATATAGGTTTCTGTAAAAATTCAGCAAACTCAAAGCTCCTATCTGGTCTAGATCTATGGATTTGTATAAGGAAATTTTTAGTTTTGATCACTTTTGCAAAAAAAAATAATTTTTAAGAAAGAGTAAAAATTTGCAATCTGGTAGTGATTTTTTACAGTTTTTTAGTTATTTCCTTAGTTTGATCCCCATTAGAGTCACCAAAAAACTATTGGTTTGAAAATCTATCAGATTAGGCAGATCGTGGGGAAACAGGCCAACAGTGTGTTGGGCATAGCCCCTCTTTGAGACAACAAAGAAAAACTGGTTTATTGCTAATCTATCAAGCAAGAATCTGTGTAAATCTACACTATTCTAACTTCAAGGGGTTTGGAATGTCATCCCAGTAGAGGTAATTCCAAATATGAAAAAAAATATAGGTTGGAAGGAATGGAGGAGAGTAGATCTGAAGGAAGAAAAGAAATGAATTCCAAGACAGAAAGGTCAAAAGGTTTATGCTTTGGGCTGGTAGTAAATAGAGTCAAACTTACTTACATAAACAAATAAAGCAATAGTGATGAACATATGATGATAATATGAATGAAATCCAACAAAATAAAAACATAGATCTAATTTAAGAAAGATCTGATGCAAATAACACATATTATTGAGCACAAAGTTTGAACATATATATTAATATTTCTTTTGTTACATGAGAGCACAGAGTCTTTCTCTCCTCACTCACTTCTTTTTCATACAAAAATGTCCTTGTAGAATACAACAGTTATTCTAGTATTTATACAAGGAGAAGAGGAAAGAAGACAAAAACAAACCAAACCACTATTTACAAAATATCTTACAAGATATTTACAAAATATCTAAGAAGTCAAAAGTTGACTTTGGGCAAGTTTTCAGATGACAACATCCCATGATGTAACATGGATGATGTCATCATAAATGCCAACAAGTTTTTTAAATATTTTACAAAATTGATTCAAAGACTACACAAGAGGGAGCAACTATTCCTCATCATCCCTTTGCTCAAACTTTTTGTCCTGCTTCTGATCAAGAGAGGCAATGTGACACTACGCTCGATATTCCATGAACTTGCTGATCATTTCCTGGAGTTGATTATGATTTGGACCTTTGAAATTGTCACCAATGACTTCACAAGTTTTTTTTTCATTCTTGAGCTTGTCAGGTCACCCAGCAAACTCCTCGCATGCATCGATCAAGAAGACAATGAAATCAACGGCAGGACAAGAGGTTATTGATTGACTCTCAGTAAAAAGTGACCTCTGGTGCCAAAACCTTGAGTGATGATAGCTTTGAAGTGATGGATGTGTCATTTTCCTTCCCTCAAGGTGTACGATTCATTAAGCATCTCTAGAGACATCTTTGTAACTTTCTGCTCCATGTTGTATCATGCATCCAGAGCCTCAACCCTGATTTTATCTATCCTCTCCATGATATGCTCAATTTGATCGACCCAGTAATCTAATGCAATGAGAGCTTTATTATGTGCCCATGGGTGATTGATGACGCCAACCTTCAATAGGTTGTAAGCTGAGTAGTTAGCCATGACTTGGAATGTTTCATGTTGCAACATGGCGTTATCAAATTCCTCAGAGAGGGAACTTGCTACTTCTTGTAGCTCCTTATTTGCTTGATCTATATCTTGGTAGAGAACTATGAATTTATTAATCATTTCCTCACTATCCTCTAAGGATTCGCTCAATCCAGGAGGATACTGCTGCACCTTGTTCAGCAATCTTAGCATATTCATTTATCTTATCTTGACTAACAACTTCAGCAGGTTCAGCGGCAGTCATAGGAGGAGCATTGCCCATTCTCTGTAATTCTTGGAGGAGATGTTTGTTTTTTTTCCTTGAGTATCCTTTTCTCCTCTTTTGCTTCTTGGAGATTTTTACAAAGAGTATCCACTGCAGGCAAGGCTTCTCCTTATAGGCTTTTAGATGAGGTTCCCATTGTAACTTAAGTCACTGTAAAATATGTGGGAGAAAGATCCTTCTTTTCTTTGGTGGGATCCGTGTATGTAATATCCATGACTATCTCCCCTGAAATGTTTTTTGAAAAGTAAGTTATTGCTTTCCTACTTCTTGGGTTCCTTCTTTGGAATGACAGAGAAGTCCATGGGTGCAATGGGAACCTTTCTCTTATACTGACCCAGATGGTCAAAAATCCAGCTTGGACTTATGGGAGTGGGAGTAGAGGGAATAGAAGAAGAAATGGGAGTGAAAGGGGAAGCAACTAAAGAGGCCCAAAGGAAGAATATTGAAACACTTGGTGGTGGCATCGATAAGGAGTCCAATGCGCTTTCCGCTTTTGGGGCCTGGAGTTACTACAGGAGAAGAAAAGGTCATGGAAATGGAATGAATCTAAAATGGGATGGAGGGAACACTAGGTGACAGATCCGTGAGAGAGGAGAAGATGGAAGGAGGTGGGAGATGGAAGGGAGGAAGGAAGCAGAGAAGACACATCTATTGGAATAGATGCTTGAATGACAAGAGGGGAAGAAATGGAAGAAGGGATGCTGGGGACCTTGGCAGGTGTAGTCGTGATAACATCCTGAGTGGATGTATCCATTGAAACTTTGGTGGTCTCTTCTTATTTACCTGGAGACACTAGGTTGACCACTTGTTTCTCAGAAGTAGTAGGAGGGATTTGAGGAGCTTATTATTGTTTGTTTGATTCTCCCTCCTTGTCCTTTCCTTTTCCTTTTCGACACTCAGGATGGTCTTGGAGGTGATATGCCTGAAGGATAAGTAGTGAAATCTAACCCTGAGGTAGGTGAGACCATTTTGTTTGTACCCAATGTTTTGTGTGTTACAACATGGGCTTAAACCCTTTCCTGAATGGTCTTAGGTGCTTTGGCTCTGTCGACCTCTGTGAATGGCCAATCATCCCCATGTGTGTCAAGGTAAACCTAATCAATTTCTTGATCAGTCTCTTGGAATCCCTTTGGGAAGATGGCTATGCCATAGTGGATGATCTCCTCCAGAGCCAGTCAGGAGTGATCCTTTCGCCTGTTATCTATTTCATGTGTCAGGTCAATCCAAATGTCCTCGATCTCAGGAACATGGATGGGATCAATTTTTTCTCTTGGGAGGAAAACCCCCGATAGTCGAAGGTTGGGCATTGCTGGGAATTTGTGCTTTAGATTTAGCAACTCAAGCCTTAGTATAAATTTCTCATGCTTTGGCAAGTGTGGTGCAGGTGTATCAGCTAATTGTAAAGGGGAATGGAGTTCCTCCTTTCTTTCTCTTCATGCACTTTTCATGGTAAGTGATCAATTTCCTTAACAACTCCAAGAGGATCAGATTGGGCCCCCGCATACCTTGGTAGCTTTTTTGGTTTCTTCCCCTCAAAATTCACAGCTCTGAGGTATGTGAATGTGGGGAATTGTGTGAACAATGTTCCCCATTTCTTCGTGGTAGCAATCGCACTCAAGTTGGTAGGACCATGTCTCATGTTTAGCCTCAGTAAGCAGATTACCTCATAGAAGAAGGCATCATTAATCTTGGAGAACTAGGAGATGCTAGCCTCGAGCTTTAGTTCTAGGTAGAATTCATATATTTTGACCTGGGGCCATACCCCATTTCGAGCTAAGCCAGTGAAATCTGTTGCTGATGATGCAATGTATACAACGTAGGAATTCATGTAGAAACTTCCTAGTTGTTAGGAATTGTTGAAGCTGTTGGGAGATGTATCACTGATGATCTCGCCCCCAACTGAAGCACTAATTAGGAACATTCTTGCTTATGGTCTCCAGGTATCTCAACATCCATTCGTGGAAATGATGGGCATCAGGGAGCCCAAATTATTTGTTTAGGAAGGTGATTATATCACTCAATTTCCTCATTAAAGTCACTATGGTGGATGTTCTATGGCCATCTGCTCACCGACTTCTTGTTTTTTAGATAAATCTCATTCATCATTTGCATGCATTTATCCTCATTTCCATCCTAGGCCTTCTTGCATTCTTCTAGACTTATTTGTACATATTTCCTGTGATGAGGAATGCCCAGGGTCAGTTCAAAGTGACGGGCTATGAGGTCGATGATCATATTTTTCTCTCAGTCTTTGACACATCTAGTGTCCTTGTTGTAACACCGAGTAACCAACATAATAAATTCATTATTTACCAGCACTTACTAGCAGCCCAGCTGTGAAGTGTAATCCACTACCCATTAGTTTGTTCATCCATGGGCTACTGCTTGCCTAGTTGGTCCTGGCCCAAAAGTCATCCATATCAATATGACCTATCTCGGAGTCTCTGATGTTGAGGTCACTCTTTGCATATGAGTCAGGCATCTTGAATTTCTGATATTTGTACTTCATCTCTTGTTCCAACTACTTTGCTTTAGCTTTAGACTTTGTTGGTTTCTTGCTAGATGAAGACATGTGTGAGCTCAAGGATGGCTGTTGTTTCTCTGCAAGAAGGATCAAGGAGGTCCAACATAGAAGAGCCATGTCAACTGTCATGTTATTCATAATGAAAGATTACAGAATGAAGAACTAGTATTTATAAGGCTTAGGGGCACAAGGCGCAAGTTCATAGCATGATGCAGAGGCTTAAAAATGTTAGGTGTGCTTTTGAAGATGTCGACATGAAATAAGTTATGCCCATGTTTATAGGAGAAAAGTTGCGCTTAGAAAAAGGGGCACGGTTTTATGAATGTTAACATGTAATTTTGGTCACCAATGGGTAAAGCACATTTAGGAAGGTGTCAACATGAGGAGAATTGCGCTTGGTATTGACTTGAGAAAAGTTGCGTGAAGTATAAGGGTGTAACTTTGCAAGATGTTGCAAGAAAAGTTTCAGTGCCAAGGATAAGGCATGGGGTGTGGTTTTGTAGCATACAACATGGCATGTTGATGTTATGGGGGTTGTTCCTGTGCTTTTAGGAAGAATTTTTTGTTTGGGCACTGAAAAAAGTTGTGCTGCATGGGTTTAGAGTGCACCAAGGGAAAAAAATGCATGGCAGAGTTTTACAACACTCAACATCTTTTGTTTGTGTTACACAGATTGTGCCTGTGCCCCATAAAAGTTTACTAAGTGTTATTTCAAACTGGCGTAGGTTAGGGTTATGCTACAAGAGGGTACAGTGTGCCAAGGTGCAATCTTGGTAGATGTTGCAGGGAAGGATAGCGTGCCATTAGTTTAACAACGTTAGTTCATTTTCTTTCTTTCTCTTTTCTCTCTCCTTTTGATTTATCATATGGTAAAGAGGCTTTGTTTTGGTAAGGAAACATGTAGGAAAAGATGAGTTTTGGTTTCTTCAGAGGTAGGGGGCCTTGTAGATTTATAGATTTGGAAGGAGAGGAAAAAGGGATTTCCAGCTAGTTTACAGATTGTTAGGTTCCTCTTTTTAGATTTAATCTTTCTTAACAACCTTAATGCCTAACACAGTGGAAAACAGAAACCACAACTAACAACAAGGATGGTAGAAGCCACTTACCCCCAAATTTATAAAGGATGAAGGATGACGTTGGGGTCCACAAGCTCGAAAAATGACACGCGGGGGGTGACAAGGATGGCTAACAGGCGTAGAGAAAACACTTTTTTTTTTTTTCAATTTTCAAATCGTGATAATGACAGGTGTCAGGTGCATATATATAAAAAAATTGGTATTTATTGTTTCACCAACTTCCTTTGGTGCAACTTTAAGAGTTTCAACAACGAAAAAAAAGTGTGCCTTGGCATAACTTTATGAATGTCGACATAACTCTTCTACCGCTTAAGTGCATATTTCCTAGCATGTTGACATGATAATTCCTGCACCTAAATGCACAGACTTAGCACATGTTTTATGATGTTGACATGACATCTCTTGCGCCAAAGGGATTTCTAAGGGTCACAAATTTTGGCATGTCGACACGAGAATTCTTGCACCTAGTTTAAAAGGCACGTTTTTTAGAGTGTTGACATACCATTATCTCCACCCTGGGCCGGTTTTGTTTCACATAGAAGCTCACTTTTTAATGGCTAAGGAAGATCCACAAGAGAATCTTCGATCATTTCGAAAGGGAGTTTTCGGCCATTTCTTAATATTATCAGACCTCTTCAGATGACCATATTATTAAACAAATTTGGTATGGTTACCTGAGAATTTCCCTTGTCAATATTGCAGGATAATTGTAATGGTTCTATGATTATGTCCACATGATCCATTACCCCATTAAAAAATCTCATTCTGACACTGGTATATACCATTGACTTTTTTTATAAACAATTGAGAACTACTAAAGATCTCTTATTGACATAACATTTCTAAGGAATAAGCAACCTGAAGGGTCTAGTACAACAGCTTCTTATTTAGCACTATTATCTGTGTTACAATAACTAATCAATTACTGAAAGTGATCAATGTCATTAGCTCAATTCTTAGTGGGATGAGGATAACACCATTGTTACAAATCCATGCTTACACTTAGAACCATCCAAGAAGTCTATCATTTTCATACACCTGGGTTTGTTCCTTTGATCAGGGTATGTCAATAGAATCCTCTAAGGACTATGAGACCAAAATTAGAGGGTTGATCCCCAGAAATAGGTGCAATATAGCCAATATGGTTGGTGATAGCTTGGTCTTTTACTGGAAATTTAATGGATAAATTCTAAAACAAGGTCTACTTATAAAAGTAAATATATTGAGCCCCCCAAGATGAGTATAAGGCACATTGATTATGGTAAGTGTCCCACCACCACATGAAACTCCAAGGGGGTTCAAGATCCTCTATGACATTTGTACTAAATTTCCTATTCCACCTCAAGTGATGTTTGGCAACAATGAATCCTAAGGCCAACAATAATATCTCTCTTCTTGTATTGCTCAATTTGGATCTCGTAATCGTCCTCAAGAGAAATAACTTATGGAATAAACCACCTAATCCATATGGTGTTACTATCGCCAATGTAATAGAGCATGGCCCTTAAATAGTAGATTTATTGAACTTAAACATGCAATTGGTAGATAGGGTCTAATCAATCTTTAGATGCAATTGAGTACGGGTGGTTGGATGAAGGTCATTGTTCCTCCTAAGGCCTTACCAATGATAAGTGATAAGTCATTAAAATATTCAAGGATGACCCATTTCCTGAGAACATGATGACAATGGCTGACACCCTATTGAAAAACTGCTGAAATCATACTTACAATGTGGTGTTGCAACTTACCTTACAATCTACGACGGAGCTGCCTTATATTTTCTTGTTGGTGATACAAGGTGCTTCACCCACCCATGGAATTGACCTTTACTTAGGGTCAAACTCTTTACCACGTTATTTTACAATAAATTCCAGGAGCTTTCACATTGATGCTTCTATTGCCAATACATGCTTCTTCAACAATGTAATGATCAATACACAATATTTAATCAGGTGGTACACAGATGGTTTTCAGGATCCTGAGGTGCTTACAGTGGCATATAGGATTTGTAATATCCGAAATCAAGTGTAAGTAACCTACCTCATATATGGCGAATAGACGTCATGAACCAGGTGTCAGCCTTTGTGCCCCTCACAATCTGGCTTACCAAATTTATTTCCACAGGCAAAAAATCAAGCATTGTGACATGGTCTTAGTCTTCCTTAGCTTAAAATCATTAGGGTTGTTCCACCTATGTGAACAAATATGGAAAATTCAAACATGAGCATAAATTCATCACCATCTAAGGTATAACACCTAGAATCCCTATACTTATTGTTCCTTCAGTCTCATAAGTACCTACCTCTAGTGTATAATCCACTCCTAGTAGCATATTCCCTAGTACTCTTAGGTTGTGGAGCCCATTTTCATGTGAGGAAAGTGTTGAAGACTGTACACTAAGAGTATTGTACACTTTCCATAGTTGTCTCGTTGACGTTCAAGGGCGCAACCCCCGAATGTTTTTGCCTTAAAACGTGTCCGATATACTGAGAAACGTGTTTTTATCATATCGGTGGAGGATTTTTGACCCATAGGTTAATGGGACGGTTTTGGCCCGTGGTCTTGATACCCACAGTTTTGTAAAACTGCTAAAACAGTTGTCTACTTATGTGGTTTTATACATATGGTAGGGTATTATGTTAAAATTGTAGATGTGTTGTAAATTCAGGTGTGAATTCTGTAGAGTTTGTTTAGCATAGATTCAAACTAGATCTGGGTATTGCACTGAGAGAGCAATTGGCTAGTAATAAAATATGACCAAGTGATTCTTGGTGGACATAGCCCAAATTTGGTGAACCCACATTAAATATTGTCCCTTTGTGTTGTGTTATTTTTTATTCTACACTTTTATTTGATGATCTATAATATTTATACATATTAGGTTATACTGTTATGATTATGTGAGGGGTTGTTCCACATATTTTATCCTTTATTTCCTAACAATTGGTAATCAGAGACTAGTTTGGTTCGCTAAAGTGTTAAATCATGGGGAAAGTTTTTAGCGTGAGTGGGAGCTATGACAGATGACAGAATATCAAGAGTTGATAAATTCAATGGGAAGAATTTCAGTATTTGGAAGATGTATAATGAAATATTACCTTTATCATAAGGTTCTTTATATTGTACTGTCTGAGAAGGAAAACAAACCCTCCAGCATGATGGATGTAGAACTAGGATTTGTTGGATAGGAATGCACTTGGGACAATTCAGTTATGTCTTGCATCTTCGGTATTATTTAATTTTTCAAAGGAAAAGAATACAAAAGAACCAATTGATGCATTAGGGAATTTATATGAAAAACTCTCTGCCTCTAATAAGATATTTTTAATGAATTTTTTTTTTAATATGAATATGTTTAAGAATAGTTTGGTACCAGATTATTTAAATGATTTTAATAAGGTTGTAACTATGCTAGCTTTGGTTACAATAGAATTTTATGAATAAGTTAGGGCTTTATTAATTCTATGCTCTTTACCTGAGAGTTGGAATAGCCTGGTAATGGCGGTAAGCAACTCAATTCCAGCTAACTCAAAGTTGAAGTTTAAGGATGTTGTAAGGGTAATTCTAAGTGAGGAAATGTGGAGAAAAATATTTGGGGAATCTCTTCTACTTCGGGGAATTCCTTGAAAATGGAAACTAGAGGGAGACAAAAGAATAGAGGAAGTCGTGGAAAATCAAAGGATCGGGAAAGGTCAAAATCCAAAAGTAAGATAGTGTGTTGATACTATGGAAAGTCTGGACATGCAAAGAAGGATTATTGGGAACTTCAAGACAAAAAGAAATAACTGGAAGAAAACAACGAGGAAAATGTGGCAACAGATAATTTATGTCAGGATGCTTCTGATTATTTATTTGCACAATATTACTCAATCTTAGGTTTTAGATTCGGAGGCTTCTTTCCATGCTACTCGACATAGGCATTATTTTTTTGATTATGTTTAAGGAGATTTTGGGCATTTTTTGCTTAGTGATGGTGAGCCTTACGCAACATAATTAGAAAATTTTTTGTTCAGGTTGAGATGCATAATGGGAATACTTGGCTATTGAAGGATGTCCAGACAAGTCCCTACAATAAGACAAAATTTGATATCGACAAGGCAATTGGGAAGTGATGGTTGTACTGTGATATTTACAGTGGACTCTTAGAAGATTACCAAGGGTGCTCCTGTGGTGGTAAGAAGTAAGAAGAATGTAACCTTGTATTTAACCACTTAAAGCATTAATGTTTATAATCTTGTGGCTTTAGAAGCAGATACATCATTGTGGCACTATAGGCTCGGCCATATGAGCCATAAGAGCATGGAGATCATAAAGAAGGATTTTCATAGATATAGAGAAACAAGTTTGGAGTTTCTGTGAGGGACTGCATGTATGGGAAACAAAAGTGAGTAAGGTTTCTCAAGGTTTAACCTACAAAGAAAGAGAGTAAGTTGGAGTTGGTGCATTCTGATATGTGGGGGTCGGCTACTAAGGTATCATCTCTTGGGGGTTTCAATTTATTATGTTACTTTTATTGATGATGTTACAAGGAAAGTTTGGGTTTATTCTATTAGAAAAAAATATAATGTAATTTGACACTTTTGTTAAATGGAAAAGCCTTGGTAGAGAATGAGATGGGTCTTAGGCTAAAATGGTCTCAGGTCAGATAATGGAGGGGAGTATTACAACAATGAATTTGATGATTATTGTTCTACGAATGGAATTCATAGGAAAAAGATGGTTCCAAGAACTCCATAGTAGAATGCGGTGTCAGAAAGGATAAACATAACAATAATTGAACATGCTAGGAGCATAAAGTTACATGTAGGATTGCCTCTTTTTTTTTAGGGCAGAAGTGATGAGCACAATTGTGTACTTGATAAACAGAGGACCCTGAAGTGCCTTAGATGGAGGCATACCCGAGGAGGATTGGTATGGTAAGATTTTCGATTATTCATTTCTTAGATTATTTTCATGTGAGGTTGTTTGTCCATATAGACAAGGATGATAGGACCAAACTAGTGGCTAAATCATAATAATTTACTTTCATGGGTTATGATGGGTGATGACTTTGGACATAAATGTTAGAGTATTAAGGAAAAGAAAATCATTCGATTTAGAGATGTGATCTTTAATGAGAAAGTCATGTATAAGCAATAGTTGCAAGAAAATAGGGAAGAATATAAGAAAGAATATGCAACGATAGAGGATCTTCTGGATGGGAAAGTGAAACATGAATTAGTTCAAGAACCTCCTCAACAGGAACCCAAAACTCCTATATTGAGGAGGTATTCTAGGCTAAGAAGAGAACCTGAATGTTTTTCTCCTTCTCTTTATTATTTATTACTCACTGATAGTGGGGAGCCAACGATAGCTTTGATGAAGTAGTTCAGGTAGATCTGTCAAGAAGAACTGGGAGCAAATCCATGGATGAGGAGCATTAGGCTCTCGTGGAGAACCAAAAATGGGATTTGGTGAAGCTACCCGAAGGAAAAAGAGCATTACATAACAAGTGGGTGTACAAAGTTCAAAGAGGAAGAAAGAGGCAAGAAAAGATACAAGGCCCGATTGGTAGTCAAGGGGTTTAGCACAGAAAAAAGGTATAGGTTTTGATGAGATTTTTTCTCTTATAGTAAAAATGACTTCTATTAGAACTTCTCTTGGAATAGTTGCAGCAGAATAGCTTTGCACTTAGAGACATCTTGATGTAAAGACTACATTCCTTTATTGTGATTTGGAGGAGGAAATATATATGCAACAACCAGAGGGCTATGAGGTCAAAGGTAAAGAGGAGAAGGTGTGCAAACTTAAGAAAAGCTTAAATGGATTGAAATAAGATCCATGTAAATGTTATAATAAATTTTATAGCTTCATGATGGATCAAGGTTATATTATATGTCATTTTAACCATTTTGTGTATATAAAGAAATTTTAGGATCGCAATTTATATTATCATATGTCTATATGTGGATGATATGTTGGTTGTAGGTAAAAACATGCAGGAAATAAAAGTACTCAAGAAGAATAGTTAAGTGACTCCTTTGCCATGAAGGATTTTGGAGCAGTCAAAAAATATCCTTGGTATGAGGATATCTCGAGATATGAAGGAACATAAGCTTGGACTTTATCTCAAGAAGAGTACATTAAAAAGGTCTTGGAGAGGTTTAATATGTAGGATATTAAACCTGGTTGGGACTCATTTGGCAGGCCATTTCAAGTTATCAAAGGAACAGTGTCCCAAGACAGAGTAGGAGAGAAAGTAGATGTCTAAGGTACCTTACTCATCAGTGGTTGGAATTTTTAATGTATGCTATGGTGTGTACTAATCCTAATATTGCCCCATGCAATAGGAGTGGTGAGTATATTTATGAGTGATCCAAGTAAAAGATCATTGACATGTAGTAAAGTGGATCCGTCAATATTTGAGAGGGACCATTGGGATAGTTTTTTACTATAGGGGATCAGACACAACTTTGCATGGTTATGCAGATTTAGATATGGTTTGAGATGTAGATAACAGGAGGAGCACGCCAGGTCATGTTTTACACTGTACGTAGGATAGCAGTGAGCTAGATTTCACGACTATAAAAGTTGGAGGCTTTGTCAACCACGAGAGGATGAGTATGTTACTGCCATAGAGGCAAGAAAAGAAGATGATTTGGCTACAAAAATTTCTTAAGGATTTGAGACATAAGCAGGAGGAGGGGAAGTCTGTATAGTGATATTTATATTGCTATACACCTAGCTAAGAACTCTGCTTTCGACTCTAGGATGGAGCATATACAAGTTAAGGTACCATTTCATCAGGACAACTTTGGAGGAAGAGAAGTTGAAGTTGGAGAAGATTCATACCAGTTAGAATCATATAAACATGATGACCAAGGTGGTCACAAGGGAAAAATTAAACTTGTGTTCAGATTTGGTTGGTCTTCACTGGAAACTAGTGAAGGGTTGAGAAGCTTGCTCAAAGTAAAACTAGTCTCCAAGTGCGAGATTGTTAGGTTATGGAGCCTATGTTTTCATGTGTGAAATTATTCAAGACTATACACTAAGAGTACTATACACTTTCCATAGTTGTCTCATCAGGGTTCAGGGTTGGGTCGGGCCCCGAGCAGGGGTCCAGGGGTTTGGGAGCGTAGCCCCCCCAAGAATTTATTTTTTTGGCATTGAAAAACGTGCTTAGACATACCGGGAAACGTGCTTTTCTCATATGGGCATGATTTTTGACCCATAGGTTTATGGCACGGTTTTGGCCCATGGTTTTGATACCCATGGTTTTGCAAAGCTTCTAAAGAATTTGTCTACTTATGTGGTTTTATGCATATGATAGGGTATTATGTATCATTGCAGATGTGTTCTGAATTTGGGTTTGAATTTTGTAGAGTTTGTTGAGCATAGCTCCAAATAGATCTGGGTATTGTATTGAAAGATCGGTGACGTGTAATAAAATTTGAGCAAGTGATTCTTGGTTGATGTATCCCAAATTAGGTGAACCACGTTAAATATTGTCTCTTTGTGTTGTGTTATTTTTTTCTTCACTTTTATTTAAGATCTATAATATTTTTCTACATATTAGTTTCTACTGTTACAATTCTATGAGGGATTATTCCACATATTTTATCCCTTATTTCCTAACACTTAGTGACTGGGACAATGTTGGAAATCCATCGGGGATAATCAATGGGTAAGATGAAGGCAACTAAAAGAAGGCAATGAAGTTCTTATTTGACTAGAAAAGCAATGCGGGGGTGTATTTTCCTCAACTTTTGTTATATGGGTTTGGCATCAATAATGGTTATGATATTGTGGACCACTATGGTGGGGTTAATACCAGGCATGTCTATGTAAGACCAAGAAAAAACATGGTTATGATTTTTGAGAAAAGTAGTGATGGCTTCTTGCTCAGCAGTATCTAAAGATTGGCCAATCTTTAGAATGCGTGGGTTGTCCTGAGTTTGGATGTTGATTTCGATAGTCAATTCGTTTAACATGGTTTACGTCTTAGATGGTAACAAATGATGAATATATGAGTTTTCTGCACCAATGTAGGTGAGTATAGATTCATCATCCTGACATTGAATGACATTAATAGAAGGTGTATCGTCATTGATAATTTCAGGATATCGGAAGGGAAGAGAAGAAGGAGCCTCACCCTCACCTTGATAAGTTAGAGGCCCCAAAGAAATGGTGTTTATGATTTTTTTTAGGAGGGATGGATTCTGGATCCATCGACTCTATCGGTGAAGGTGGTGAAGAAGGCAGAGCAGGTGAAGAAGGTGGAGAAGGGTCGATATCCTCAATGAGTTCAATGCGAGCCTTCTTGGTAGGTAGTTCAGTAAAACCGATACCACTACAGCCGTTATGTTTGTGGGTAGTACATGAAATAATAGTGTGATGACCTTTCTCATAAAATCAAAAACCAAAACCATTCCACACACATCGGTGTAGGAAGGTGTGGGCGAAATTGCGATTAGCGAGTGACTCAAGGCTGGAAGAAAATGGGTGGGTTTGTGATGATGGTTCAGGTGTATAAGTGGTAGTATCAACTCCCCCATAGGTGAGATTGGTTTGAAGGTGGGGAGGACCTTAAATAAGATTCTCTCCTATATAGTGATTGTATTGAGGGTGTTGGTGAAGGATTCTATACTCTTGTGGAGTAAGGAATGTGTTGACATTATATAGGTGATACTCTTCTAGAGTGAGGTGTTAAAAAATTCCTTCTAAGGGATGGGTGGTCGATATGTGGGTAGTTGGGATAGATGATGTGTTAGAGATTAGATCAAAGGTGGAGCCAGCTGATTCAGAGGCTCATGGGTCAGTAGTGGAAGTCGTGGCAGCGGTAGGGATGGAGGAGTTAGGTGTGGTTAATGTAGCTGTGGCACTGGTGGGTAGAGGTGTAGGTGAAGAGGAAGTGGTCCTAGATAAAGACACCTTAATGGGTATAAGCACATCATTGGGTTGGTAAAGCATGTTGTAGGTTTTGAAAGGTGATGCATCAACTAGAATAGTATAGGTGTGCCCTTTATGCTCAAACTTCACATAACGATGCAAAGTGGAAAGAACATAACCCATAACATGAATCTAGGGTCTACCAAGCAACAAGTTATATTTAAATTCCCCCTCCAAGATGTAAAATAACTCTGGAATAGTGTGGGGGGCCATGCAAACATGGAGGATGATGGTTCCAAGTGTAGAGGTGATAGCATCATTAAATGAATGCAACATGATGAGATGTTTATGCATGTAATTGTCGGGTATGTGCATTTGGTCGAATGCATAGGAGGAGATGATGTTAATGCTAGCACCCCCATCGATCATAGCACATCATACATGTATATTATCAATATGGATGGAGATTAAAAGGGTTGGATTAGGGTCATCAGTTTGGTGTGGTGTGATCTCTTCATTTGAAAAGTTGAGGGTGGCTACTTAGTGAGTAGGTGGAGGTGTAGAAGAAGATGGTAATTTGGTAAGAGAGGCTACGAGTGTAGGGTCATTTGGTAAGACCTCAATAGAATGAAGAACCTCTATGAGAGCTTGGCGATGGGATTCAGAGGTTTGGATGAGGTCATATAAGGACATTTTAAGAGAGGATTGGTGTAATTGTTTGAGCATCATGTGATGTGTAACCCCGTTGGAAATAGGATATGTGGGGCCATGGATAGTGACTTTAGGTGTGGTATGTTGGGTATAGGGTTGATCGGTGGGTCGGTTTGCTTTTCCTTTCCTTTTTCCTTCTGTGCATGGGTAGCAACGTGGATCATGTTGATTTAAGGTAGGGACGTAGGTGAAGTAGGTGAGCTATGAAAGGTATAGTGACATGAAGGGAAGAAGGCAAGAGGCAGGAAGGAACCTTTGTGAGATGAGTTGGGCACACCAACATTTGGGTGGAGGTTTGGCGAGTTCTCTAATGTGCACCATGTTAATTACAAATCTAGGAGGTGGCTTTAAGAATTGTGGGGGTGGAGGTCTTGGTCACTGAGTAGGCAATGAGGGAAGAACTGTGGAAACTAGTGCTGGTGAAATGGGGTCCTCATCGAGAAGGTCATCATCATCAAAGTTTTCTTCAAGAGGACACAACTGGATAAGCATAGCTTTCAAATCCTTACATTCCTCTACATTGTGTCCTGGCACATGATGATAGGCACAAATTTTAGTTTTTTCAAATGCTTTTGGTTTGGGTTTGAGTGGGTCATAAGGTCTAAGAGGTAGTAATGTGATGACAGAAGTTTTGAGAAGGTTGTTTAATATTTTGGCACAAGATCCCACTAGTGGATCACAATGGGAGGTGAATGTGGTTTTGGGTGTAGGTGCGACTGATTTTGTAGGAAGGTTCTTTGCAAAAGGGGGAGTGGGTTGAGCCATAGTCATAGGTGTTGGTCGTGTCTGCTTTGGTAAGGGCATGGTAGATGAATTGACAATAGAGTGTGTGGTTATTTTGACTACCTTATTAGAGGGTAGCGGATTTTTTCCTTTAGGTTGCACCTTCTTGGGTAAAGGCGATATGGGTGCATGATATTTAGAGGGAAAAGCAGATGGTGGAAGAGGGCGGGTTACCCATGGGGATAACCAAGGTACTATGGAGGTAGATGGTACGGGTCGTCCAAGAGGTATAAGGGGAAGGGAATGAAGTGTCATGGATAGTGAAGAAGTTATCGATGCTATTTGAGGTATGGGTGGTAAAAATGTTGCAGGTGTGGGAAGAAGTTGTGTTGGGTGCTTGCGTATATTAGAGGTCTACGAGGGAGGAATGGGCTGCTGCATTTTTAGTTTACCAGAGGGTGGAGGTTTCTTATCTAGGGTTGAAGGGTGAGGTCCTAATATCGATGAAAGGGGTGAAGGTGATGAAGGTGTGATCAGTGAGGGTGGGGTATGAGGTATAGGGGATTGGTTCTTCTGTTTGGGGGCTAGATTAAGTTTTGTGTTGGCTTTGGAGGATGTAGCTAAATCTAATTTGATGGGTGGATGAGTAAGGATAGCCATTGGGATGAGCCATGTTCGTACCCAAATTTGTTCTTCTTTTCAGTCTAAGCAGCATCAAAGATATGAAAGGAACCTTGAAGACAGATGGATCAAGGTGTGTCTCATTTTGTAGCCAAGGATATGATCTAACTGGCACTCAAATTTGTGGAGATATGGATAGCACTCAAATAGGACTTGATCTTGTCCTAACTACAATAGGTTGTGCTTTTCAACCAAGGTAAGAGAACCTATTTTGTAACCCTCAAATGGTGAAGGAGATGAAGATATCCCTTAATTTGTACAAATAGTATGAAGGGGCCTTGGGAAAATATGATCAACACTCCAAATATGACTTTCACAAGTTGTCACTTTTAGATTATGGAGATACTTTCAATGCAAGACAAGGGTTACTAAAGACATTTTGAAATCCTGATTTGTTCTACATACTTTAGCAACTAGATTTTGATCATCTATGGGTATACATGTCAAAATAAGGGTAAAAAAAGGTAGGATTAGTTGTTTTGAATGATTTTGGGTGGGATTTTAGATAAGATAAACCAAAGTCTACAAGACTCTTTAAGGATTTCAACAAAATATGGAGAAAATTAAAAGTAGAAAGTATCAAAATGGTTAAGCATTCCTTCAACCAGGATATGTGTATCAAATGGAGGCCCAGATATGTAATTTTCCACACAATCTTTGATCATCTATCACAAAATCTTGAGTTAGAATGAACTGATGAAGCATTTAGGAATCACTATTTAATCATGACCTAAGGTGCACCCAAAGGTTTACAAACAATCTTTGAAGTCAAGGAAGGTAAAGTGATTTTAAATTTTTTTATCTCTTTATCAAATGAAAGCTCTTCTAAATGTGAGATTGAAAATTCCACTAAACTATTAAGAGAAATGAGACCATGTATGATCAAGAGAGATTTTAAACACAAGACTGCAATAGGAAACAAGAAACACAAATTTGAAATGTATTCTGAAACATAAGATTTACCAGATTTTTCTAAAAGAAAACATAGAATAACTCAAAATTGATCAAATTTATCAGTAGGGGAATGTTTTGAAAACAATCTCAGAGCTTGTTAATGGCTATACATGTGTAACCAAATTAACATGATTTGAAATCTGATACAGAGAGAGTTACATGAGTTTCTCAAGTGGTCACTCAAATAATGGGCTTCTTCCCAGATTTTCCCGTTAAATTTTTAGTTTTACAGGATTTTTTAAACTCTTGCAACCCTTTACATGAAAAATTCATGCAATATATAGCTTTCAATATCCTTCAATCCTTATTTCCCAAGAAAATAATATGCCAAAGGATCAAATTTATTACAACAATTTCTCATGATTCGCAGATAGGGACGTTTAACAGAACACATCCAAAAAGTTTCAAGTTGTCTCAAAAAGAGATGAATCATTGTAAAATTGCATCATTATCCATTGTGGAGGCATGTTATTCATCTTCAAAGCATGCAAACCCCCATCCTTTCATTATTTCATCCTTATCCCTTGAAAGTGTGACTTTGTAACTTTTGGATCTAATATTTCACGTTTTTGGATGAGTTAGGGAAAAAATTCATTTCAAAAACTCTGATCTTAAAATTAATCCTCAAAACCAATTGCATTGGTCCTTGCAAGCACAAACGACATTAATTTTTCAAATATTTGATGAAAATTGATGCAAATAATGCATCTCCAAACTGCTTGGAGAGTTCTAGGGAAAAAATGGCGGTAGAGAAAAAAACGATGCACAACTACCATTAATTTGACATTCAACTTTTAATCTACACCCTCCACATGGAGAAAAACCATTGGAGACGAGCTTTGGAGGCACCTTTTTCCACTTTGCATTTTTTAAAAGAAATAGCCACATGGTGAGATTTGATTCGGCATGGGCATGTTTCACATTTTTACCCTTTTGACCTTTTTATTTTGAGCAACCATATGGCACCATTCCATTGGATACAGACCTATGAGCTTCATTTTACCTTTTAAAATTTTTGGAAAAAAATGGAAAATTAAGATATTTTTCCCCGCACCTCCACCTCATGGAAATGGGCCTGACACATGTCCCAAAGTGGACCCCATTAGAATCGCGGACCGATTTTACACATTTCCACCTTTTTGGAAAAAGGAAAATTTTCCAAATTATCCACGCGGAACTGTACCTCTGATTTTGTCCCTAGCTTTGAAGCCACCACATGTTCCATTCTGATTCATTGTGGCCCTAGGAATTTTCTTTACACTTTAACTCTTTTTCCAAAATGCCTTAAGGCACAAAAATACCTGATGCTTCTCATCCAATCAAAAGAGGACAAGTCATCATTTTCAGAAAAAAATTAGAAATTTTCTCCGTTGCTTGAATTCAGGCATATTAGCACTTGGTGGGGCCATGGCGCAATTTGAAACTTTTAGCCAAAGTAGCTAAAAAATAACAAGTTCTCAAAATGACCCACCACTCCTCCTCCAATCAAAAAATGCCACATAAGAAACATTAGAACCAATTAGAGTAAAGCGAAGCCATGGGACCAAATTCGTCCTTCTGCCCAAAAAGCAAAAACCGATAAGTTAAAACAATTTTCAACCGTCCCTTGGCCAATTAGAAAAGGCCATGTTGCTGATGAATGCTAAATAAAAAATTGATGGGAAAATGACGCCCGTATGTGTGTCATAACATAGAAAATGCTAGGGATGCCTTAGAATTCAAATTTTTCACTAAGGATGGAAAAAAACTCGAAACAAAGCCAGATGAATCATGATTTCAAGGATTTTTGATCATGGGGATGGATTTTTAAAGGCATAAAAGTGTAAATCGATTAATTTTAAACTTACACGATCGGGCAAAAAGGAAAAATGTAAGAGGTTGCATATTTGGAAAATTTAGGGAACAAAACAGGGTATACATGGAGATTTCTTTCAAATTAGGGCAAAAAAAACAGGTTTGTAGAGAATTTTAAAGCATTCAACTAGAGGGGAAAAGTTGTAGAACATCAATTCAAGAGGTAAAATGTTTCAGAGCATGCAAAGTGAAGGAAAATATTAGGGGAAAATGGTGTAAGTTCAAAAATGGCACCAAAATCAGCTCCTACATGAGGATGGGCACTCCTAGTGAGTGCCAAAAGAACAAAAGAAGCAGACCAAGTGCCAAAAAACAACCACTGGGTAACGAT
The DNA here is from genome assembly GCA_019776745.2 of Taxus chinensis. Lineage (NCBI taxonomy): Eukaryota > Viridiplantae > Streptophyta > Pinopsida > Cupressales > Taxaceae > Taxus > Taxus chinensis. The sequence continues at coordinate 598,617,845 of CM034150.1, forward strand.
ATTCAAAAATGCAGGGTAGAAAAAACCACGTGAGACCCAACCAACAAAAAATGACTTTCAAGGAACAAGGAAAAACCACAAACCGACAAAAACAACAAAAATAGAGCCAAGAAATAAAGACTATACACTATATAAGTGGCACATACCTCAAATTTGGGGATTAATCCAAGAAATGATTTATATGCTCTACCATTAACAGGTAATCTCAAGCAATTCCCCATCTAAGTCCTTAAGAAAAAAGGTATTTTCACCAATTCTGATATCAATGGAGTAAGGTCCCCTCCATAGTGCATCAAATTTACCATGCTTGCCCTTATTTTCATGCCTGTTATCCCATAAAAAAACTAGGTCTCTAACATTGAAGGTTCTAGGAGTGACCCTCTTGTCAAACAACCTCTTCAAATTTTCTCTAAATCTATCATGCCTTTGGTGGGATGTTCTTCTCTCTTCATCAAGATCAATAATATGATTAATACTTGCTTCATATGGATTGAGCTCTTGATCTTCAAGTTGGTTGAACAAACATGAAATGAGGATAATTGTAGATGTAAGGGCAGTAGAAAATCTTGAGTTCCCATACACCAACTCAAATGGGATCTTCACTAGTAGCTCTTTTGGCAGTCTATCCTATCAGCCCAAAATGTAAATTTTAGTTTTTCACCCCACTTCTCTCTTGTTCAGGTCCAAAGGTGCTCCTAATGATCTTCAACAAGTTCTTATTATTGGACTTAGCTTGTCCCATTTCCTTTAAGGGATTATAGTTTAAATCATAAGTCAAATTGATTCCATACTCCTTACACATTTCCACTCAATGGTTTTAGCTCTGAAACATTCATGGCATTATCAGCTACAATATTGACCAGCCACACCAAATCTACATATGATGTGACTTCAACAAGAAGTCCATAACAACTTAGTGAGTTTCTTTCTTGGTAGGTATTTCCTCTACCCACTTGGTGAAGTAATTCTGTGGCTATAAGAATCCACTTATGTCCAGCACTAGAAGGGTCTGAATTTTCACCAATGAAGTCCATTCCCCCATTGTTTGAAAGTATCCTTCAATTGATACAGGACTGCAAAGGAAGGGAGCCTGAAGGTTTCATTCTTCTAGAGAAAACACTGGAATAGCTTTCACATTTTCTAACTAGCAGGGTTACATCTTTAAAGAGAGTAGGCCACCAATAACCATCCCTCAAATATCTTGTGTGTTATAACCCTTCTAGCAAATGTTTCCTCAACAAACTCCCCCATGGAAATCAGAAACTATTTTGGGAGCTTCATCTTCAGTTATACATTTCAAGAGGAAACCTTCAGGGTTCTTCCAAGCTAGCCCAAATTCAATGATGATGTACTTTTGAGAAGCCAACCTGAGGGCTCTTTTCTTATTATTATTCAAATAATTAGGGCAGCATAGGTGTCCTGAGATAAAATATTACATCCTTATACCGCTTAGAAGATTACTAACTTACTCAAGAACATCTGTCCTTTCTTCCTTTAATTAATTCAGTTCCACAGTCTGCAAATTGCTCTCAGCAATAAGCTTAGAAAGACCCAAACCTCTTACCTACTTTATGGTTTAGATATCCATGTCATATTCTTGCAGTTTGTTCACCCATCTACATATTTTTCTTGAGATCTCCATCTATGATAAGATGTCCTTTTACCATGGTGTGGGGAACATAAGAAACAACTTTTTAACTTAAGATATAAGGCCTAAAAACCTTTGTTGCTTTCACCAAGGAAAATGCTTCTTTTTCCATGATTGTGTATTTTAACTCAGTATCTTGTAAAGCCTTGCTAAAGAAGGCAATAGGCCTCTCAGCCCCATCCTCATCCTCATCCTTCTGCACCAAAATAGATGCAATGGTATTTTCAGAAGCAAAGGAGAAGATTTGGAAAGGATTCTTATAATTTGGGGATGCCAAGACAGGTGCATGCTTCAATGCTTCTTTAATTCCTTCAAAAGCCTGAATAGAAGCCTCCTCCCATTTGATAGCTTGGTATTTCTTTAACATGCATGTAATGGAAAGATTCAATTCAGTAAAATTAGACACAAACATTCTAATGAAATTGATCTTCCCAAAGAAGGATTAGATGACCCTTCTTTCTTCTTATAATTGGAACCTTGCTGATTTCTTCTACCCTCTCAGCGTCAATCATGACACCAGCCTTTGAAACAATATGACCAAGAAGCTTGGCCTTTTGCACTCCAAAATGGCACTTCTTTGGATTCAAAGAGATTCCAAATTCTCTACATCTGATCAACATTCTTTCTAAGTGCTGCAAGTGATCTCTTTTGCTCCTTGAAAACATAGTCACATCATCCTGATAAACTGCAATGAAGTCATTTATGTAACCAACAAAAGCAACATCCATTTCTCTTTGGAAGGTATCTCCACCATTCATGAGACCAAAAGGAATTCTTACATAGACATATGTTCCCCAAGGAGTGGTAAAGGTAGTTTTAAATATTTTTGACTCCTTGACAACAACTTGATTGTAGCCAGAGAAACCATCCAAGGTGGACAACAATTCAAATCTAGTCACTAACTGCAACATGTTTTCCATGTTTTGGAAAAGGATAATTGTCTTTTAATGAAGCTCTATTTAGATTTCTGACATGTACATGCAAAAGTCATGATATCTCCATTTTTCTTTCTGACTGGCACAAAGTTTGCAACCCAAGATGAATACCTTGTGGGATGAATGATCCCTCCCTCCTTCATTTTCTTCAATTCATCTTGCATCTTCATTGAGAGGAGTGGATTAATTAGCCTCTACTTTTTTCTGAAGGGCTTGGCATTTGTTTCAAGAGGAATCTCATGCTGAAACAAGTCCTCTCTGTATGCGTTCATCTCTGAATAAGACCAAGCTAGACAGTCCTGATATTTCTTCAATAGTTAAACATAGGATTGTTTTTCCTCTTTTTTAGATTTCTTCCCAACCAAATTTTTCCTTGGTTTATCATTAGTGCCCAAGTTATGCTCTTCCACATCCCTTGAGGTAGACATGTTTCTATTGATGATGCAATTAGCATTGTCAAAATTTAACTCAAGTGCAACAAGACCTCTAGGAATGGTGTTAGTTTTCAATTGGATAAGTATCCTTTCCAAACAAAGTATCTCTTCCTTCATTCACACACACCATTAGTTCCCAACCAATATTCTGATCTACAAACTCACCTCGATTTTTTAAGAACCTATGCACTTGAGAATCATCATTAAACACTTGTTAATGCTTGATGTTGTCAGGGATAGTTGGCCTAGTTAACACTTCAATATTGTACTCATAATAAGGTGAAACAATGTAATTTCCAAATCTTGACCCCAAAACTTCTAACTTTTCAGTAGCAACATTGAAACTTCTCTCATGATGCACAATGTTGAAGGAATCAAACATCTCAATTAGATCTCAAACTACATGTTTTTTCTGTTTCATCCGCTAATTTTTTGTAGCATATAGTTTTCTTATTTGTTTGGCAACTAGCTCTGAATCTCCTTTTGTAATGATGTCCTTGACACCATACTTCCATTAAATTCTCATACCTAACAACAAGGCTTCATACTTAGCAATGTTGTTAGTACATTCAAAATTAAGCTTGAATCTCATTTCGAAAATTACCAAACTCTTCCAATCTAGGAGAAATCAAAATTATACCACCCGCACCATTTCCAAATTTGGAGCAAGCTCCATCAAATATCAAGGTCCAAGGGGAACCTACTTGTTCAAGGCACTTTGACTGATCCATCTTGTGTTCTTTTCCATCAACAAACCCAACAAAGTTATTAGCATCTACATCAGTAAACAACACCTCATAGGAAGCATTGTTGGGATCTTCAATAAGGTGTAACATCTTATTTTCTCCATAGAGCTTGACAAGGCTTCCTTTAATGGGAATAATGGAAAAAGACATGTCCATTTGAATAGTCCCACCAACACTTGCAAGCCCACTTTCTTGACAAAAGAATGAAAGGATAGCCCATTTGGCAGGGCAATCAATCTAGGAGAAATCACAACATCAATTTTCAAATTCTTACCCGGATAGGCTACAAGTTGTACCACCAAACCCTTCACACAACCTTCCTACCAGCACTTCTCTTGAGCCCACTTTCTACATACCCATGCAATCAATAATCACAACATCAATTTTCAAATTCTTAGAACACTTTCCATATGTTGTTGTCACTTTGATATCCAACTCATTCATGACTTCTAGAGGCATGACATTACATGATGCACTGGAATTAAACATACAATTGTGAAGTAGTTTATCCTTTATGATCAAAGTTGTAAAGAATGGATCAAAATTCAATTGGGAATCAACCAAGGATGTCCCCAAGTATACCTTAGGTGTTTCTCCAAGATCCTCTAATGTTGGTGGTGTTTCAAGGTATGCAATGATTTGAGGAGGAGTTTTAACAACGTTTAAATTTCTGCTTGGGGTACTCTTCTCCTCTTTCAATCCCAAGTACTCAAATTTTCTCTTCTTGTGCTCAGGAATCCTAAGCAACTCAATGATTGGAACACTCACTTTGATTTGGCTCAATACCTGGGCCATGTCATATGGAACACTCTTTGGCAAGGTAGCATTGGAATGGATACAAGCAGATTCATTAGATGGCATGGGATTCTTGGCATTTTGGGCATGAGGAGGATTTCAATTTTTGCTTGGGACAATAGAGACTTTGGTAGGTGTTCCTCTTCTAGGATATTCTTTGGGAATAATTGTAAGCAAGGGTGTTTTAGGTTTGGATTGATGCCCAAATCCCTTAACAAACTTGCTCCTAGTGTTATACTCTTTCTCTTGAGCCACAACAACATTCATTAACAATTGTCTATCTTCCTCCAAAGGGATACCACCATCATACTTCTTAGTCATCAAAGCTCTTAATTATTCAAAGTCATTATTAGGAATCTCAAAATCTTGCACTACATCTACCTCAAGAGTATGATAGGGAAGAAGGACTTGTACCTATTTAATGTAAACCCAAAAGGTTACAGATGTCCTTACACTTATTACCTCAGTTGATGTTGCTCCTTCTTGTGAGCCTAAAGAACGACCCACTATATAGATATAATCATTAGTACCATCATCATTATTAGCTTCACCATATTCCTAGTCCATTTCACATGGAGGATGGGATAGAAAACACTTATCACACTAATCAATATCAATAACTTCCTCAATAGAAGCAACCCTAACAGTTAGGGGATCAAGTAACAGTCTTCCTTCACGTGCTTAAGGATGTCTATTTGCAGACCCCATGGGTCCTTTCCCTCTATCATCAGATATCTGATCACCCCTAGGATGATTGGAAAATTTTTCATAGTTTTGTGCTTTTTGTTGACCTTGTGAAGCCTTCCCAATTCCCTTCTCTACCCAGGCTAACTTGTATGAGATTTCTTTAACAGCCATTGTCAAAGTTCTCACAACCTCCTCCAAATCATCACCCTTGCTAGCTTGAGGTTTTTTAGGGTTTATCGACTTTACACCATCTCTCTTGAGAGGTTTCCCAATGGCCTTAATGTTAATTTCAATCTGTAGTGCCATGGTAAAGGCCTGCCTTAAATCGGTAGGGTTTTTTGTCTCTCAAGTAGTAGGCTTCTTTCTTATCAAATACATCTACATATTTGATTAAACAAGACTCATCATAGGGCCTCAAATTAATAGGAAGCCTCCTCAATGTCTTGTTAAATCTTGTATTAAAGTCATGCACTGATTCATTGGGGTTCTTCTTGATATTCTCAAATTCAGAGAAGATAAATATAGGATCAGTCTTGTCACCATATTGCAACCTAAATGCATTCTTCATTTAAGTCCAAGAATAAATATAATTATCAGGTAGAGCCTTGTACCAATCCCTTACATCCTCTTCTAGTGTATGAATGAACAATTTGACATACACATCTTCAAATTCTATTTCAAAATCCTCCATCATGTTGAAAAAAAGTTTGGGATGCTGATCACCAGTTATTGCATTGTTACCTTGGAATTTTGGAAATCTATTTCTGACATCTTGAGGGACAACATTTGGATAAAAATACATTCCTCTAAAGTGTATAGGACCAAAGGTGTTAAAAACAAATGGAGGTCTAAGGGGAGGCTGAGCCATATTATTTTGAGGTGGTGATCTTGGAGAAGAAACAAAATGATGAGGAGTGAGAGGTCTTCATGGAATAGAAATGTAATCTTCAAAATAGATATCCCATATAGGATAAAATTCTTGATAAAATCTAGAAGATTTAGAAAAAATAGGGGAAAGAATGAGGAGAAAGATTTTTTAAGATAAATAAAGGTCCCTCTCTAGATGGAGAATGCAAATTTTTAAGAGGAATATCTAATTTAGATTTACTTGAAGAAGAACTGCAGTCCTCAATGAGAGGTTGATCAATCTCAAGTTCAACAAAGGGAAATTCCTTCCTTGAGCTCTTCTCTTCAACCACCTTCCAAACTCTTCTCCCTTCTAACTATGAGTTCCTTGAATATGAAAACAACTTCTTAGAAGAGTCTCTAATAAAGAGAGATCTTCTTCCTACCAGTTTTACAAAGATTAGCAACACCAAAAAAATAAATGACATAAAGCTAAGACACTGGTATTTGTCAAGATCAAAACAACATGGATTTGCCACTAAGGACTTTCACCCTAGTTGTGTAAATGCACTAAAATACCTATCAGCATTGAAAATCTTGCCAAACTTTATAGATAAGACCTTCCTTTTCTTGAATCTATCAACCACAAATGTAAATGAAGTGCAACTACTATTGGAAATTGATAAAATTGAAGATAGAGTTTGAAACCTTTGCATACACCTTGCAAATCTGAGTATAGAATGATGCTTTAATAATAAAATTTGTAGAAAAAACTTACAAAATACATTACCAGGGTTTGATATGCATTTAAATATTTCAAATATGTATGCAATGGATTATATGGAACTAAGAATATCCCCGGAAATGGCACCACTGGTGTTGGTACCCAAATTTTTTCTCCTTTTTAGTTTGAAAAGAATCAAAGATATGGCAGAAAGCTTGAAGATAGATGGATCATGGTGTATGTCATTTTGTAGTTGAGGATATGATCTAACTGGCACTCATATTTATGGAGAGATGGATAGCACTCAAATAGGACTTGATCTTGTCCTAACTGTTTTAGGTTGTGCCTTTCAACCAAGGTAAGAGAACCTATTTTATAACCCTCAAATGGTGAAGGAGATGAAGATATCCCTCAATTTGTACAAATAGTATGAAGGGGCCTTGGGAATATATGATCAACACTCCAAATCTGACTTTCACAAGTTGTCACTTCCACATTATGGAGATACTTTCAATGCAAGATAAGGGTTACTGAAGAAATTTTGAAATCCTTATTTGTTTTGCATACTTTAGCAATTGGATTTTGTTCTTTTGTAGGTATACAGGTCAAAACAAGGGTAAAACAAGGTAGGATTAGTTGTTTTTAATGATTTTGGGTGGGATTTTAGATAAGATAAACCAAGGTCCACTAGAATATTTGAGGATTTCAACAAAATATGGAGAAACTTAACAACAGAAAGTATCAAAATGGTTAAGCATTCCTTCAACCAGGATATGTGTATCAAATGGAGGCCCAGATATGTAATTTTCCACACAATATTTGATCATATATCACAAAATATTGAGTTAGAATGAACCAATGAAGCATTTAGCAATCACTATTTAATCATAACCTAAGGTGCACCCAAAGGTTTACAAACAATCTCTGAAGTTAAGGAAGGTAAAGTGATTTTTAAATTTGTTTATCTCTTTATCAAATGAAAGCTCTTCTGAATGTGAGATTGAAAATGCCACTAAACTATCAAGAGAAATGAGACCATGTATGATCAAGAGAGATTTTAAACACAAGACTGCAATAGGAAACAAGAAACACAATTTTGAAATGCATTCTGAAATGTAAGATTTACCAGATTTTTCTGAAAGACAACATAGAATAACTCAAAATTGATCAAATTTATCAGTAGGAGAATGTTTTGAAAATAATCTCAGAGCTTGTTAATGGCTATACACATGTAACCAACTTAACATAATTTGAAATCTGATACAGAGAGAGTTACATGAGTTTCTCAAGTGGTCACTCAAAGAATGGGCTTCTTCCCAGATTTTCCCATTAAATTTTTAGTTTTCCAGGATTTTTTAAACTCTTGCAACCATTTACATGACAAATTCATGCAATATATAGCTTTCAATCTCCTTCAAGCCTTATTTCCCAAGAAAAGAATATGCCAAAGGATCAAATTTGTTACAAAAATTTCTCATGATTTGCAGACAGGGACGTTTAATAGAACATGTCCAAAAAGTTGCCAGTTGTCTCAAAAAGAGATTAATCATTGTAAAATTTGCATCATTATCCATTGTGGAGGCATGTTTTTCATATTCAAAGCATGCAGACCCCCTTCCTTTCATTATTTCATCCTTATCCCTCCAAAATTTGACTTTGTAACTTTTGGATCTGATATTTCACATTTTTGGACAGGTTAGGGCAAAAATTCATTTCAAAAACATCTATGATCTTCAAATTAATTCTCAAAACCAATTGCATTGGTCCTTGTAGGCACAAACAACATGAATTTGTCAATAATTTGATGAAAATTGATGCAAAAAACACATCTCCAAACTTCCTAGAATGTTTTAGGGAAAAAATGGTGGCAGAGAAAAAAATGATGCACAACTACCATTGATTTAACATTCAACTTTTAATCTACACTCTCCACGTGGACAAAAACCATTGGAGATGGGCTTTAGAGGCACATTTTTCCACTTTTGCATTTTTAAAAAGAAATGACCACATGGCAAGATTTGTTTTGGCATAGGGGCATGGGTTTCACATTTTTACCCTTTCGACCTTTTTATTCAGAGCAGCCATGTGACACCATTCCATTAGATGCGGACCTAGGAGCTTCATTTTACCTTTTAAAATTTTCAGAAAAAAATGGAAAATTTTGATATTTTTCCCCACACCTTTACCTCATAAAAATGGGCCTGACACATGTCCCAAAGTGGGACCCATTGGCATCACGGACCGATTCTACACATTTCAACCTTTTTTGGAAAAAGGAAAATTTTCCAAATTATCCCCACAGACTGCACCTCTGATTATGTCCCTAGCTTTGAAGCCGCCATGTGTTCCATTCTGATTCGTTGTGGGCCCTAGGAATTTTCTTTGCAATTTAACTCTTTTTCCAAAATATTTTAAGGTACAAAAATACTCACTGCTTCTCATCCAATCAAAAGAGGACACATCATCATTTTCAGGCAAAATTTAGAAATTTTCTCCGCCGCTTGAATTCAGGTAGATTAGCACTTGGCAGGGCCACGGGGAAATTTGAAACTTTTAGCCAAACTAGCTAAAAAAGAACAAGTTTTCAAAATGACCCACCGCTCCTCCTCCAATCAAAAAATGCCACGTAAGCAACATTATAACCAATTAGAGTAAAGCAGAGCCATGGGAGCAAATTCACCCTTCTGCTAAAAAAGCAAAAAGTGATAAGTTAAAAAAAAATTCTACCATCCCTTGGCCAATTAGAACAAGCCACATTGTTGATGAATTTTGAAGAAGAAATTGATGGGAAAATGATGCCCGTCTATGCATCGTAACATAGAAAATGCCAGGGATGCCTTAGAATTCATTTTTTTTGCTAAGGATGAACAATTTCTTGAAATTGAACCAACTGAAATATGTTTTCAAAGTATTTTTGATCATGGAATTAGATTTTCAATGGCATACAAGTGCAAATTGATCAATTTTAAACTTCCACAATCAAGAAAAAAGGAAAAAACGGTAGAGGCCCATAGATTTTGGAAAAATTAGGGCACAAAACAAGGCACACATGCAGATTTCTTTCAAATTGGGGCAAAAGAACAAGTTTTTGAGCATTTCAAGGCATTCAACTGAAGGGAAAAGTTTCATACCACCAATTTTATAGAAAAATGTTTTAGAGCATGTAGAATGAAGGAAAAATTTAGGGAAAAAATGGTGCAAGATCAAAAATGGCACCAACAACCCCTAAAGTAGTAATAGGTTTAGGTAAGGAAGATGATGTAGGTGTGGGTTTATATAAAGATGCATGTTGGGTTATGGGTAGAGGTGTAAGTTGAGCCATGAGTGGTATCATGGGATAATTTGTGATAGTTGTGGTTATGTTTAGTTTGGTTGGCCGAAATACTTTTGGATAGATAGTGGAGGTGTCAACGAGTGACATCTGCATTTGTGTTGAGAAAGGAAGTAGAAGATGCCCCCAAAGTAAGGATCTATCCACATAATCCAAGTGGTCAGCTAAGTGTGAGAATGAAATTGTAGCGGGTGGGGTTGATGTGGATCCAATGGTGATTCCTATAAAATATTTTTTTAAAAATGGGGAATTCACTAGCTTCATCCTCTGTGGGTAAGAGAGCCGAAAGTCAGTCAGCAGGATCTTGGGTAGCTGATGGAGAATGGTCACCTAGAGGTAACAACATTTATACTGGATCTTTGATAGGTGGAGGAGATGACAGGTGCTTCTCTATGGGTGGGGTTGATGTGGATCAAATGGTGATTCCCGTAAAATGTGTTTTAGAAATGAGGAATTCACTAGCTTCAGCCTCTGTGGGTAAGAGAGCAGAAAGTCAGTCAGCATGATCTTGGGTAGCTGATGGAGAATGGTCACCTAGAGGTAACAAAATTTCTACTAGATCTTTGATAGGTAGAGGAGATGACAGGTGCTCCTCTGTGGGTGGAGGAGATGAACAAGCGTCTCCTGTGAGTTGGAGAGGTACTGTTGGTGATGGCTCTCTATGTAGAGAAACCAAAGGGTGAAATGGTCTTGATGTTAATAGAAGGCTCCTTCATAGGTGAGGGAGGAGAAAAAGGGTGTTCCTTTGTGGGTAAAGGAATATGTGAAGTGGGTTCATGTGTAGCTGGAGGACTTCGGGCCAATATTTCCTCTATGGAAGGAATATGAGGTAATTGGGAAGCAACCAGTGCATCAAAGAAAAATAGCATGGACCTCGCGGGTATGGCTATTATTAGTTGAGGTCTCTCCAGTTTGATCAGAAGGAGCATGATTAGGAAATGGTTTCTTGAAGATATATAGGTTTTATTTGGAAACCACATTAGGATTATCCAAGACTAACTCGTCATTCTTGAGCATTTCCTGGACAATGTTCTTGAAAGTGATGTAATTTCCGTCATTATGACGTTCTACCAGATGATAGTTATAGAAGTCATGCTCTTTGTACCATGCAAGTGTGGGGTGAGCATGATCAAAACCAGTGTGTGGTTTTATAGGAGGAAGGGTGATGGATCCAGCTTGAATGATATTTTCTAAGATAGAAGAATAAGGCTCCCCAATTCGGGTGTATTTATGTTGTTCTCGTCTAAATTGAAAGGTTTGGATAGGAGAAAGATTAGTTGAGGGATTACCCTGATTTGATGGATGAGCTAAGCCGGCATTGATTACCACTGCATTAGCTATTCCCTTAGCTTTTGAATAATTATTTTGTGGTTTCAAAGAATAAGAAGTATCATTTTACTTAATTCTGAGTTCTTATTACGTAGTTGAATGTTCTTTTCTTTGATGGCCCAAATCTCTAGATTTTGTGCGATGGAGAATGCCTCATCGAAGGTTTAGAAATTCTACACCTACATGGTCAACAAGATATGTCTAGCACAAGCCCAAGTGAAGAGCTCTATCAATTCAGTTTGTGGTAATTGGAATGTGATTTGATTGATCAGGCTAAACCAACGAGTGATAAAACCTATGATAGACTCGTTGTCATATTGACGCATAGAGTAGAGGCCAGTCATGGTAACCTTCTTAACAATTTTGATGGAGAAGTGGTCCAAGAAGGCTTGGGCTACCTGATTAAATGAAAAAATAGAATGCATAGGTAACCCACTATACGAGTATAACGCGGGCCCAGTCAAAAACATGGGAAATGTCCTCAGAAGCAAAGCTTCATCATGGGCGATCATATAACACCCATGTTTGAAAGATCGCAAATGCTATTGTGGGTCCTCTTTTCTATTAAAGAGGTTAAATTTAGGCATCTCCCAATGTACGTGATATGGATGAATAGGAATAGATGGGTATATGGGCTCATTGCAAATTTTTTCATAGGTGAGAGAGTTGTGCGAGCTACAAACCAATGCATCTTGTCCATCATTAACTTGATGAGGTCATTGGTAGGTGGTGATGGATGGGTACCTCTTATAGTGTAAGAGGGTTGGTGTTGGACATATAACAGAGGTAGCATTCTAGTATATGGCGATGCCACATAGGTAGATTGGGAATGAGGGAGTGAGATAGGGGATACGTACCCTGAATGAATGGTGGATGAAATGGGAGGCTATTGATAGTACGTATATGGAGGTGGAAGAGTCAAGGTAACCCTAGTAGTGATGGGGGCTAAGGACTATGGAATAGAAAGGACAATGTTTTGAAATGGGGTAGGGGTCATCGACACCGAGGGTGGTTGTGTTGCTATGGGTATATGCGAGAGAATGGGTGCGGATGAGGTTATGTTCTGGGTGGTGGAAAAAGGTATAGTGTATGTTGCAGGTGTAATAGATGTGACAGATGTGGCAGTCATAGCATGTGTAAGGCCTGGTTACAAAACGACTGGGGGCAAGGCAAATGTGGGTAACATGGAGTCAGAAGGTACTGACACTGAAGTAGGAACAAGAGTCAAGGGGATAGATACGGGCATGTTGTATATCAACTAACTCGAGGCATCTCGAGTTGATGAGTGGGAAAGATAGAATTATAAGGTGACAAGGTTCTAGTCAAGGAGTCATATGAACTCCTCGTTCCCTGTGGTGATAGTGATAGGTTGGGTAGGATCCATGGGTGATAGAATGGAAGGTGGTGAAGGACTAGGTGGGAGTGGTTGACAACCAATGTGGAATATGAGGGCGTTTGCTTGGCTATGAGTTAGCACCATCTGAACAAGTACTGATGTGGTAGGACTACTTTCTATAAATGACATAAAAATATAACAGAAATAGGAAAAATAGGTAGTGGTATGTGGATTAGGCACAAAATGTTAGCTAGAAATTTGAACAGGGTAATCGATGTCATTTATGGTAAATTTTCGTTAGTCACAAGTACCCGTGGTCGGTCACTTCGAAAAATGTAAAGTTTTCCAAAACAAAGAAAAAGGCTAATAATCTGCTAGGTAGATAAGATGCAGCTATATTTTATCAGGATAGATGTAACACTCCCATTTTAAGACTTTAGAAACAAGGGAATTTTTTTTATAAATAATGTTCCCTAATCTAACTTCATAATTTAGATCACACATTCTTTATCAACTATTTAGATAACAGATAACCATATGCAGCTATAATGACTCTGTGTGCTACCAATATATTCATTTCATGACTCGGTAAACTACCAATCTATTCATGTTTAACATTAAGTATTGAATACTTTTCCTTATACTATGTATACTTGGTTCTCTTTCCCTGTTCAGGGTATTGAGTGATCTATCTAAGGATCCTATCTGAATATTTTTTACAAATATTCATCTGCATCATGAGCCTTAAACTAGGTGACATAGGACAATGCAACCAGTAGCTTGTGATACTTTGGCCAAATATTTTTACCATACTATTTGTATTACTATTCCTTGACGACATACACGTCATCAAGAATATGTCCTTCATAACACTCTATTGTTATCTAGAATGTCTTTTACTAACTTCCATTAATCCACTTGCCAAAGGTGTAACCCTAGTTTGAGTTAACAACATACGTTATAATAGGGGGAGGCTCCAAAAACTTAGGGTAAGTTGGCATACTGGGTTGATCTAAGTCAACCCCATGTGCTAAGGTTTTTAGAGGGCTACTCTAGATCTTAACCATGTTACTACCCTGATCTAGAGATAAACTAAGATCAATTCCAATGTGTGTAGATCTAGATGATCAATATAGAAGGGTGTTGCCACATGTCGACTGCATCGATGTATCCTTGAGAAGATCCTAATCTTCTCGAAGGTATAACCCTACAGTTGGCATGTGCTAGCATCCTATAGAACAACCTCATCGAGATGTACACAACCAAGGAATTTATTAATTATTTAATTAATTTGGATTATTTAAACAGATTTTAGCCACTTGCCCAACCCTAATCCAACATTTCACTAAATTCTTTTCTAAATTGATTCATTTAGCCCATTAAGAACTTTTTTATATTCATTGCTGATTTTACTATTCAAATACATAGTTAAACTATTAGTTAAGCATAATCTTCATAGTGTTATAATATGCCATATGTAAAAAGTACCATTAAATTTTTAGAAAGTTCAGCACCAGAAGATATCCAAAATAAAGTAGACTTCATAACAAATGAAGTCTGATAACTTGAAGTCAGGTTACCAAATCTTTGTGGTTTATGAACAATTATGAAAGATAAAGAGTCTTTCACTATATGTAAGCATTAGGGTTTATTTTACACAATGACCAAATTTTTTAATGTATGTTCATCCTATTTATATTACTATGTTATATAGTTTATATAACAAATATAATAATCTGCAACTTACAAGTTGCCTTAAAATTAGGCATATTGAACTTAATACCTTGATCCAATCTTATTAAAATTTATCCATCTAACATAATAATATGAAGATTATCAACAAGATAGAACTGATCTCTTTCATACAAATACAAAATAATTTACACAATTGACTCAGATAATCCCACAATATTTTAATTTATCTTTCTAACCCTTACATTTACAACACTTATGCATTTAGGTATACTACATAACAACCATCTTAATTATAAAAGAATACAATGTTTCTTTTCTAATACAATCTCAAGAATGAATCAGCATTCTTCACATAAATAAGACTTAAATCAGTCAATGAATCATATAAGTTTTTTGCCTTTTCCTTTCACTTACAAATTCCATCTGCAAAAATCGCCAGCACAAGTCAGTTTAATGAAATGAGCATGATAAGCACTAAGCCTTAAAAAGAAGTGTATTCCAATAATTGTTTCATTAAAACAATTATGCTTTATTGAGACAATTATTACATCATAAAATCAATAAATCAAAAGCCACGGAAAAGAAGTACATATAAAACCAATTGATTACACTTCCCAAAGGGAAAGGACATAATATAATCTACAATATCTATCTTACAAATTATAGTTAATTGATCCTATCAGTTTCCTTTAGCAAAAAATAGTTCACGGCATCTCATTTTTCGCAATTCTTCCACAATAGAGTACAACACTTGTCTCTATCATAAGACAAAAGAAGTGTTTACTTCATGGTTCACGTTAGGATGTTTTATCTATCTTATAAGCAAAGAAGAAGAGAGACCATTTCCATTATACCAAAACACATAACATCCGCAAAGTAAAAAGAGGTCCATAGCATGATTCTAACTACAATTTATTAAAGGACCTCTACCTTAAAATTCATGTTTAATATATTCAATAGAACGGAATCCTATATAAATCCAAGGAGGTTAAAAGGATCAAACATTCAATCATTCAGTTAATTTGTTCTATTTTACAAGACAAATTAACCAATCTATTTTTACATCATTTATGAGACAATAAGGTGTACAAGAAGATTGTTTAACTTACAATTTTTTTGTAATACAAGAGAACTTATTAATCAGAAAAGTTAAATCAAAAGATCTTATTCCATCCTTTAAAGAAAAGGAACTTTTCCGGATAAGATTCAATCATTAAATCCTTCGCTATACATAACATCAATTTCCTTTTTTTTTACAGGTAAATAGGTTCACACATGAGCTCCTAAGGGAAGGTAAAAGATCCTCTTCATGGTAAGAAGGAAACATAATAAAATTTTCAATCTAAGTTAAATCAATAACAAGAAAACTCAACATATTAGAATAGAACCTTTGCATCACTCCTGTTACTTATTTCCAAACACTATGTACTATATTTCATGTACAGGATCAAATTAAAAAAACTCAACATGAGCTCAATTGTGAATAGTATCTTAGTACGGGGCAATATGAGATACACATATCCAAAACCGGTTCATACTCAAAACAAGAGGTCTACTTCCCTTTTTAAAAATCAAACATGAGTTTTCCCAGAGAGAGTTCAAAAGTGAACAGACACAAGATAAGAGTATGGTGAAATTATGAACTTCTGTTAACAATTCAAATACCACAATAGTAAAGCACAAATACAGAGTCATGTGTGGATTCATTAATAGTTCATAATTACCTGAGATACAAACATGGGTTCAACATAAAAAGTGACTCCTACATGAATTCAAATCAAAATGTGATGTCCAAATACTAACTCAACAGAACTAAGGTTTCTGAAAAAAGTTCAGAGTCCACATAAATAATAAAATGTGAGTGTCGTGTTCATTATAATCCTTGCATTAACAGTAAAAATGATCACTAGAGAAAAACACATACTCTAAGTCATTTATAGAATTCAACAACAGTCCAGGTCAATACAAGTATAAAAATCATGATCCCTAAGAACAAGAGTTCTCTAATAGTAGTTCAGGGAAGACGTGAGTAATAATTTACGTGTTCAAAATCAAACACAAACTTCTCATAATAGTTCGGAGCTACCTAGGTCTCCAAAATCAAGTTCAGAACAACAAGAATCTCTTGCATCGATTTATATGAAAACACGAAGTCCAAATACTAGCTCAAGCAAAACTAGGAATTCCCCATAGAGTACAAAGTCCACACAAGTAACAATTACGAGTGCTTTGTAGTTACTAATCTACAATAACTATTCCAAATTTCAAAAGAATGTAAAACATGGGTACAAAGCCCCAATATTATCTCTCAATAGAAATGGAGTTTCACCCAAATTTTGAGCCCAAAAACGAGTATTAACATTTAAATACCGTGTACCTTATGAACTGATAGTAGCAGTTCATAGTACCAAAAGAACTAAGATACAAAATTACAACATGATTCAGAGCAACAAGGAATAGTTCTCAATAAACAAAAAGTCCTCAACTAAGTTCCAAATTAAGGATGAGCTCAAAATAAAGGTTTAACAAAACATGATCTCAACACAAGTTAAAAACAAACCCATATACAGACTCTAGTCTACGCCAAACAAGCTCATCTGAATTTACAACAGAATTCAAGTTTTCCCCAAACACTGAACCTTAAAAATAGAAATGGTGGTTATCTTAACAGATCACTTCCATTTCTATTTCCAAAATGTACAGTCAAGAATCAGAAAAACATTTTGCATGCATTATTTTAAAAAAAAGAACTATATATGGTAAGTATCCAAATAGAACATCATCTACCAAGGATTCAAAAATAATAATAGAATAACAAGATTTAATAAACCTAACAAACTATTAATCAGATATAATATGAAATCCAAGAATCTCAAAAGAGCAGACTTGTTTTAATGAGACATTTATAGGAAAGCAAGAGATCTTAAATTTTAGAGCCTATCATGCCTGATAGCGCTTCTTCTGCAATCGAAAAGAACCTCCAGCCGAGCTCAAAACTTATCCTCTTCTCCATGAAAAATCAACTAACAATGTTCTTTTTCCATAATGCCTCATATACATTCCACGAACTAAAAATAGGTTTAAAACCTCAAAAATAGCCATTAAGTGTAGTTTGATCTGCTGGTTCAAAAAACTAGTGAGCATGCAAAGAAAAAATTGAAGGGTATGCAAAGTGAAATGACCCCATACAAACCAGTTTCCATGCTTTCCAAAATGGTTTGAGCATGAAAACCCAAAAATAATAAATTCCATTTATTCCGATTTTCCCACCTACCTTCCCTTTCAACCACCTTCCAAGTTTGGCGAATGCCAAATCAAATTTAACAAAGAATTCCATTTTAGTGAAGTCTCCACCTAAGCCTCTGCCAAGTTCACTAACCCCTACCAAAGCTAAAAATATCTCCATGCAATTAAAACCTTATCAAAACATTTAATGCCTTGAAACCATCACCTATAATGTATGAGACCACCTAATTCCCCATTCAATCCATTCGTTTAGGGTAGATCATATTACTTAGGTTAGACCTTAGGGTAGTTTGTAGTTTATATATACCTTAGGTTATAATCCAAACAACAAATTACCACAATAGGTCTTAGCACATAGCCTAAGGTAGTTTTCACATAGGTTAGATTAATTTACAACACTATAGTTGTAGGCATTAGGTTAGATCACAATATAACCTTGTAGTATTAGGTTCTAGGTAAATTTTTAATAACCTAGAAACCTTTCCAAATTCCTTAGCACCGAGCTTAGGTTAGGATGCCAATAAACCAAATCAAAGTAGAATAGGAAGATCTAGGTTAAAATAGGAATTTTTTTATGTAACATAGTTTAGGTAGTAAATGTTTTTACCTATCCTAGGATTCCGTAGGATAGTCCTTCTTAGGATCCTGGATCTTTTCCTATGCCGTAAACAGGCTATAGTTAGTTTGTGAGCAACATTCGATCTCCTATCACATTCAAACTAAAAAGATCCAAGCACAATAATAAAAGAACTTGTAACCATCAAAGTTCAATCATATGTCGTATTAACTCTTGGAATGCCAATTTTACCATTCATTCAAATAGAACAGATTTTAAAACATTTCTTGGATCACTGAAAATTGATCCAAGGATGAGTCAGATTAGTAGATAAGTTTACAATTCTTAAACCAGATTGCAACCCACCTACAAGAAATGAAAAATGGATTCAAGGAAGCCATTCCAATTTCAGTCATAGATCTTAAGGACAGAAAGTGATTTATCCATATCAGGCATGATCTCTAAGATTCAAAAGAACATATTTTTATAAGGAAAATCACATGTCAACACTTGAAATGTAAAGGAGGAAAATAACAATTGTCAAGGGTGTTACATGCTCCCCTCCTTAAAAGAATCATCATCCTGATGATTACCCCCTTTTTTTAACAACAAACATTAGGACAATCACTTCATTCACTTCTCTTATTCTAAGTCAAAATATATTAGAATCTTATAATTCAAGAAATCAGCATTAATAGTTGTTTTTCCAAATCAAATTAATATTTTCCCAAAACTGGCATATTTAATGTCATGTAAGGATAAAATCATAAATTGTATCAATCAACAGAATAAATTCTGATCAAATAAATATGGAAATGTAGTTTTCATATCTTCTAGATTTTCCCAAGTTGCACTCTTGTTCATTAAACTAGTCCCACTGAACCTTACATTGACTTATTTCTTGATTTCTTAAATGTAACTGATGAGTTTTCAACACTTGAATGGGTTTAACCATGATTATTCCTAGGTCTTGGACCTGCAAGGAATTCTTAATTTAACATGTGTGATAAATCTGAAACATATTTCTTAAGCAAAGAAATATGGAAAACATCATGCATTCAGTGATTAAAAGTGCAAAAGAGGTAATGCTAAACAATAAGCTACAAGGTTGATTACTTCACACTATCTCAAAAGGTCCCACATAATGAGGTGATAGCTTGGCAGCCTTGCCAAAAGTTATAGAACTTTTTTTCAATTTAACCTGGAGAAAGAATTTCTCACCAAGTTCAAATTTCTTAGCAACCCTCTTCAAGTCAACGTAACTCTTTTTCCTATTATGCTACTTCTTTCAATCATTCATGAATCAACTTAACTTATTGTTCCATTTCTATAAGGATTTTATGTCCAATTACCTCTCTATCCTCTATGTTATCCCAACTAATAGGGGTTTTGCATTTTCTTCCATAAAGTTCCTTGAAAGGTGCCATCTTAAGAGAAGCATGATATGTATTGTTGTAAGAAAATTAAACTAATGGAAGGTATTCTTCCCACTCATACTACTGATCCATACAATACATTGGGTGACATATCTTCTAAAATGTGATTTACTCTTTTAGTATGTCCATCTGTTTTTGAGTGATAAGCAAAACTGAAATTTAGCTTAGTTCCTAGAGCTGCATTAAGTGTTTGCCAAAATCTTGACATCATTCTAGAATCTCTATCAGACTATGATTAATTCAGGTACCCCATATAATCTGAAAATTTCATGTACAAATCTTTTAGCCAAAACAGGTGAATCATCCTTCAGATTTCCAACAATAAAATGAGCTAATTTTGTTAGTTTATCAACAAATACCAAAAGGAACAGCATGTTTATTTCTTGACATAGGTAACCCTTTGTGTGCTTGTATGAGGATTTAATCATTTCGTTCATCAAATGAAGGTTGCACTACCAGGCATTAATTTGTTCTACAGGTTAGCTAGATCATTAAGCATTAGGCACCACCATGATAAGAATGTAAGCGAGGGTTAGATGCTAGCATGCATCAATACAAACTTTGAAACTGGAGACAGATGCTAAATATCTGTACTGGGTCTTTTCTTTTGACAGTCAATAAATTATTGTGACCTCAGTAAGCTCCATGGGGATCAAAGTAGTTGCTCATGTAACTTGCTCCATGAACCTCATAATGGAGGGGTTATCATTGTGTGTGATAGAAGACCCTTCTAGAGCATGTTTTCTTCTCATAGGAGGTTTGGCACTCTGTAAGGATGTGGCTTAACTTTTTTGGATTTTGGTGGATTTTTCCTTACTATAAATGTCAAGGTTCAAGCTCTTAGATCTCTTTGCTATATGCTTTGCATTTTCTCTCTTAGAAAGTTTAGGTGTAAGTAAAAAGGTAGGTGGAGGGCTCTTTATATAGGCCAAAGGATAAAGGATTCAACACATTCTCATGAATGTGGGATAAAGGTAAAACATGATTAGGAATGGATAAGGTTGCTTTATTAAAGGTAACCTTACTTTAGAAGGGTTTAATACATGTTTAACAAGTCATGGGAGTTGGGGGTATTTTAATTAATCAAAGGTGATTAATTAATAGGTAGATGTAAGCTTATAGAAGCTAATTAGAGGAATATTAGTGTGATTTAGGCTATTATAAGGGGATTAAATCAATTAAATATTGATTTATTGGTTAAATGGAAGGGAAAGCTAATTAATTAATAATAATTAATTAGTCTAGGTAGAAGGGGTGATTTATTAACGGAAGGTCGTTAATTAGGCAATACATTTGTTAGATAAGCAACTTAATTAATTAGCTTAGTGTAATTAATTAATGATGATATGAGGGAAAATGAGTGCCTTATTTTGACGATATGTCATCGATTTGCGAGAATCGGGGATAATTAGCTTTGCAATTTAAGTATTTAAATTGCTTGGGCGTAATTATAAGTGTCTACATTTGCCCCTCTTTGGGGTGGCATAAGTGATGCCACTTCAAAGATAGTAGACGGAAGAATATTTTGAAGAGATAGAAGAAAAATTAGTATGAGGGAGAGATGCCCCCTCGAGTGTCAGAATGGGGTGATAGAAGGAACTGTGATCGACGATCGAAAAACTATGAGAAGTAGGCAGAAGAATGGGGACGAGGCAGGATGCCCCGAGGAGAGGGAGAATTAGGGGTGAAAGGGAAGTCATGTAGAAGAAATATGGATAAGGGGAGAGAAGAGCTTATACCTCTAGCCACTTATTTGTTTGGAACAAATTTGATGTCATCATATTGCCATAGGAACTACATCATCGGTCCTTATGAAAAATATAAGCATACGACAAAGGTAGAATGACATGAAAATCCATACTACGAACAATTGTCCATTGCTGAAAGTATCAACTCCACGCAACATACAATAATGCAATTCAATACGAGAAGGAAATAAGCTCATATAACAGGGAAAACAAGTACGAACGCACATATCTAACCTAACAATGGTCAAGACAGTTGTACAAATGTTTTGTTATCAGTGCTGAAGAGATCCACAAGTTCGTGATTGACGACAAGGGTTAAAAATGATGCCCCAAGCAAGGATACATGCAAGGGGAAATGAAAATAGACACGGGGTCCATGAAAAGCATTTGTGCGCAACGAAACAGCACCAGGCAACCAAAAGTGCCTCCAGAGTACAGACGAAGCAAGCAGCTAGCTTTTTTGAATGGTTGTGAATCCAGTGATCTGTGAGTAGTATTAATCAGGGAAGATGTGAGACAAACCAACAGGATATGGAGAAAATACCATGCGCAAGACACAAGTTTTAGCCGTAAGAAGCAAGTTACCATTTTGTAGGGTGTTTTACTTTTTAGGAATTTTTTGAAAAATTTTTGCCTTGTTTTTTAGATTTTTTTGATATATATATATATATATATTGTTTATGTTGTTATATCGATACAATGTTATATTGTTTTTGTTGTTTTCTCGAAACAATGTTCTATTGTTTTTGTGTTTTTCTCGAAAACAATGTTCTATTGTTTTTTGTGTCTCCCCGTTGTCAATGAGGTCTTGAATATCGTGGCGATCGGCTCGCAAACATTCATCACCCCCATCGACACTCGAGGGGGCATGTATACTTCGCAGTATTAATGCTCCTTATAAAATGAAGGTTTAGGAGAACTACCACCTAATGGTTGTGTTCTACAATTTAGCTAAAACAAAGCATAAACACGCATCCAACTGTTTAAGAATTACAGACAACGACTCATTGAGGGAGGTGAATGTTCTTAGCTTTGGTGGTGGTTCAATTGGGCAAACTTGGTCAAACTAACAAGGTTGACTGGTTTGGATCGTTTGAACACGTTTGGAATCAGTGATTCCGTCTAACAACAAATAAATGTTTTGGACCTAAATAAGCTCCATGGCTTATCAAAGCGGGTTTGTCACTTTGGTTGCTCTTAAGAACCTAGGTTTTGAGGGTGCCTTTGGCAATCAAAGCCTTGGGCTACAAGAATCCCTTTCTCAATAACCTCCTCATAGGTGCGGACCCAATGCACTTTGGAGGTGAAAGAGGCTATAACTGGGTTCAGATTAGGGATGAAAATACTGACTAGCTGCTTCTCAGGGAAAGGGCAAGGGAAGCGACTAGCTATCCCTCTCCATCGTTGGAGGAAGTTGGAGAAGGTCTCATTTGGGCATTGTTTTGTGTTGCACAATGTGTGCCATGGTGACGTCACTCTCTGTGTTATATGCTAAATGACAAATGAAGCTTTCTGCCAATTCTGGCCACCTGAAAATAGATCCTCGTGGCAATTTAGTGTAAAACAAAGCATAATGCTTGACCATCATGATAAGACTCTTAGGAACAAGGGTTCTGATGCTAGGTAATTCATCACTATACAGACACCTCTTGAAACTAACAATGCTAGAAATATCTAACATGATCCTCTATGGGTTTCCCTAACAACTTTGTATAAATCGAACTTTGGACCTAAGTCAAAGCTCCATGGACTAGGGTTCAAGGGTCAGTTGTCCTTAATGCTCCAAGAACCTAGGAATGGGGGCATAGTTCAAAGTATTGGTATTTACTAAGACTCCCTATATTAACACCTCCCATATGACTCGTAAGCGTTGCTTTCATAGAAATAGTACTTAACTCTGTGCAAGCATGATTGAACTTTAGTGGGAGAAACGGGCAAGTGTGCATGATGCTACCCTGTAGTCTTCTTCTGCTTCGTATACTCGATGCAGTTCGTGGATCCTAAACTTAGGCTTTGACTTTTGAAAGTTCTAGTTTGTGTCTTTCTGTACTTGGAAAGTAAGCAAAGCTAGTTGTCGGCTTAAGTTACTGAGTTGTTATTGGATTGTGACTTGGTTTGTGTCTTCTTCTTCTAAAGGTTCCTTCTCTTTGTATTGTGGAGGTTATTCCCCTGTCTCATGTTCTATCTTGTTTCTTCGTGGCACTTTGATGAGGGGTATTCTATGCCCTACCACTTTATCATTTTCTGCGTAAGAAGTGGAAGCATGTCCGCCTGTTAAAATATCTTCCATTTTGATAAGGGGGTGTTCCTCCTTAGTAGTGTCATTTGTTTGTAGTATTGGTTCCTTCTCAATGGGCAATTTGGCCCCTAATTCCATGACCCATGCCAAAACTCTATCTTTGTTTCTAAGGAGAAACTCATCTAGTAGAGTGGGGTCAAAATCAAAGTCTACGTGTGGTGATTCTAATTCATTTCCACTATGATCGACCATCTCTTCTGTTTCCTTTTCTACAGAAAATAGTGGTCCTAGATTGTGTCTGATAAATGGGTTTGACCCTTGTCTGTTAGAGGTTTCCCAAGCTTTCGCCTGTTGTTCCTCATATGTTTGTTTCTTTAACCCTAGACGCGTCTTGGGAGCCATGTTTTCGTGATAAATTTCACTAAGATAAGTTATAGATTTGTTCAAAATTCAATGTCTACCCCTAAGTGAAACACAAGATGTACGTGTTAAGAGTAAATTAACAGTGTGAGAATACCAATGTGATAGAGTGATAAAGTCACCAATGAAACAATCGTTTGGTACCAAAACCTAATCAAATGAAATACTTCCTAGACTATGTTTCAAAGTAATTTGTGATACCAGATGATTAACAAGATGTCTCCACTTATGCCAAGTTCAAAGGAATGAACAAAACGTAAGTAAATACATGAAGTTAAATGCGATCTCCCAATCAAGATATACGATGAGCAAGCTCAAGTCTAATTAAGACCTATATCTCAAAAAGTGTCAATTACGATTTGCGAATGACACAACAATATCACCAAGATATGTTAACCCACTTTGCAAGAAAGTGGAGTATTGATATCGAGGTGTTATTGATATAACACGCACAAATGGTAGTTCCCAACACCTTTTGAAATCGAGGTAATAATAAAACTGAACAAAAAAAAAGCTCAAAGTATAGCTAGGAATAGTTAAGAATGTGTGCAGTGTAACCGTACAATATAGGTATTGATGTCGAGTTTATAAGAAACAAGACGTAAATATCGAAATTATAATGATACGAGACAAACAAACTAACTCCTCTTATGGAAGTCTGCAGTGATGAACCACGCCTAACTACAATGACGATCTTGGCGTGGGTATCAAGATCACAATGGCTACCGAATGACGTGAAAACGCCTCCACTCACTTTAGACGTTTAACTAACCCAGCCGCAAACATGGATGGACGTAAACGGACATAAAAGTGAGAGAAACAGTCGAATGAAAACACAAAGGTAATCACACCTCTTTTGATCAACAAAGTGTCAAAAGAATATGAAGGAAATAAATCAAGAAAAAAATGACAAAAAATGCTAGTCTTACTTCGGCAGAGTTTCGCCTTGCCCTAAGGCAAGTAAAAACTAGACAAAAGTAATACGTCACACGTTTCTCAAAAAGAAGGTTTACAACTCAACACTGTTTTAAAGTGGTCAAAGTGGGCTCCTGGCCAAAGTATATTCTCCTAGGTGGTTCTCTCGTCCTAGGTGTTACAAAGTTGCCATGAGCGAGCGCGATTTACCCAAAAAGTCACACTGACTAGTTTGGGAGTATCTCGGCTTTACTTTACCCCCTTCAAGAACAGTAGGAAACTAGTGCGTCTACGTGTACTATCACTGGGGTCGCCACAACGGACAACCTGTAACTCTATCTCACAAAGGAATCACTAGTCAAGTAGGTAGTGCGGAGCACTTCCCGTTTCATCCACAAGGTTCCCTCTTGCGTGGACTACTTTGGGGTTCCTGGAACCACCCCCATTGTTGTATCTTAAGGCGTTATTCCAAAGGGGTTATGTTCCAGTTGAGCGGAGAGGGACGTACCTGTTGATGCGAAATCACAGCACCCCTGGGACTCTGTAACTCGATGGGTTACAGATTCTCAGTATGATTGCATAACATGGAGCTTTTCCCAAGTGTGGGACCTTGCGAAATCGGAAAAGCTCTCCGGATGAAGGCCGGTTCCTATTCCTCTGTTCAGATGCACACGTAAAAAATGCAGAGGGTCTACTCAAAACCTAATCTAATTTTCCAAGGAGACAGGGGTAAGAAAATGCATAAAATAAAACCTAAGCTAACAGAGGTGATGCACCGAGGAATGAAGAACACCTGTCTTGCCAATAAACACAGACCATAAAAATGTAATGCAAGATCATGCACAGATAACCAGATTTACAGTGAAAGATCAAGAAGATGCAAATAAACACTGAGAGGGTTGATAATCATCCACAGACATGCATTAATTTGCTCCAAAGGTTGATACAACACACTGCAAAAATGCCAAGAGGCAAAGCTGCATTACAGTTTTAAATGGGAGGTTTTAACTCCACAGATTCACCTGCCAAAGAGAAGAAGGGAGGGGGCAAAACAGAAAATGTCCAACCCTTAGAAAGAAGCCCCTCCTTACAATTTATAGGAAGAATGAGAGAGAGAAGAGAGAGAAAGTCCAAATCTACCCCAACCACCTCAGGTTGTATTTTATTCATCTCATTATGGTGGTAGGTGAGGACCATATCAAACCCCAAAAGTGGCAAACTGTATTTTACATTTTTAAGAACTTGTTCCCACCCAATTAAAGATATCCAGTCGTAGTTAGGTAGAGGACGCCGTAGGCTTTCCGAAAAGTCCAACCTTGTGTGAATCGGAGCTCCCAGTCAAAAGTTATGGCCATCTGAATATCTGGGTTAGGGTCTGCTTCCTGTCAGCACTCAGAATGTTGCGCCTCCTGAAGGTGCGCCATAGGCGCATCCGTGTGTGTGTCGACATCCTCTTCCATGCGCCAAGGGCGCATCCTTTTCCTTGTCGACACTCTGTGTCGTGCGCCCATTCTGTGCGCCTTGGGCGCACCATTTGCCTTGTCGACACTCTGTGTCGTGCGCCCATTCTGTGCCCCTTGGGCGCACCATTTTCCTTGTCGACACTCTGTGTCGTGCGCCCATTCTGTGCGCCTTGGGCGCATGTCAGGGATTTGAGCTTCTTTGATTTCTCCATTCTCTTGCTCCTTGCCTATATCTACCCAAGGGAAAGATATATACAACAATTTGGCGACTCAATGGGATCACCTGCCTGCTAGGTAGAAGATCAGTGGCCTTTTAGAAATCCATTGGGCATGGAGTCATAAGCAATACTTGAAACCAACTTGATCTCTGATCCCGAGCCTGAAACCGCAACTCCTTCTCCGACAACACTTTGAACTGAAGAAACAACCTGAGAGCAACAAAACCTGTGCCAAAGCACTTAGGGAAACTGAAACCTAACTACAACAAGACAATGTGCAAACGCACTTAGAGGAATTGAAATCTAAGCTAATATTTACAAGGGTAGAAATTTTCTCATTCAGTAGCAATGTTTAAGATAGATTCCGTTAACCGGAATCGGGAATTCTTCTCCATCCAATGTAGATAATTGGAAGGCATTGTTACTCTTACACCCCGTGACTATGTAGGGGCCACTCCAGATGGCATCAAACTTGGAATGCCTTCCTGGTTTTGCCCGATCTGCATCCCATTTCAGAACTAGGTCCCCTTCTTGGAAGGTCCTTGCTCTTGCTTTCTTATCAAACCATCTTTTCACCAAGGCCTGATCTTTCTCAATTGTTTGAACTGCAAGTTCTCTTATTTCTTCCAATTCCATCAACTTTGCATACCTGGCCTCCATTGGTTCGAACTCAGCTAACTCCAACTGCCTCATGAACTCCAATGCAGGCAGTTCTAATGATATGGGCAGTACTGCCTCCTTCCCATAGACCAGCTTGTAGGGAGAATTCCCTGTAGACCTTTTTGGTGTTATTCTGTCAGCCCATAATGCTGATTTTAGCTTTGTATGCCATGTTCTTTGATTTTCATCCAGAGTCCTCTTGATGATTCTTAGCAAATTTTTGTTTGTGGACTCTGCCTGTCCATTACCCTGCGGGTAATAATTTGAAGAGGTGCTCAAGTAGATTCCATTCTTAACGGCCCATTCTGTAATTTTGGAACCTATAAATGCCAATGCATTGTCTGATATGATAGTGGACGGCACACCAAACCTGGTCACTATTCCTTCATAAAAGTCTAGTATGTTAGACTCACTTGCCTCTTTAAGCGCTACTGCTTCAGTCCACTTGGTGAAGTAGTCCGTTGCCGTGAGAATCCACTTGTGGCCTTGGCTTGAGTTTGGATTTATGACCCCAATGAAGTCCAATCCCCATTGCATAAATGGTTGGTCAACCAAAATCGGGTGCAATGGAAGCGCTGCCAGTCTTTCTTTGCCTGTGAAGAGTGCACATTTCTTGCACTTTCTTATCCATGTATAGCAATCACTGAAGACTGTCGGCCAATAATACCCTGCCTTCATTATCTTGAGAGCTGTTACTCGTGGGGCAAAATGCCCACCAGAATCTCCATCGTGAAAACCTCGTAACACCCTCTCAATTTGGCATGTCCCAATGCACCTCAATAAAACTCCGTTGATGTCCTTTTTGAACAAAACACCATCAACAAGCACATATGGAATGGCTTGTAATCTAAAGTATCTCCTTTTTGCTCTGCTCATTTCTGGAGGGCATAGGCCTGTCTGTAGGAAGTGTATCACATTCTGAGTCCAACAGGGAGTAGGCACATCACCATTTACTTGTTCTTGACCATCCTGTAGTACCAAGGCAGTCTCTTTTTCATCACCAGCTTCAACTTGTTGACTCAAGGCTAGCTGCTCACATAGTCCCTTCCCACGTACTAGCTTAGTGACCTTAATTTCGATGTCATATTCCATGACACGAGTGATCCATCCTGCACGCTTCTCATTCAGATCTCTGTTCAGAAGGAAGTCCTTAACTCCCCGCATGAGAGACTAATAATTGGATCTTGTTGTTTGAGACTAGGTGCTTGAATTTCTTTAAGCTCCTGATTACTGCAAGGACATGCTTTTCAATGAAAGAGTACCTAGTTTCATATTCCTCCAAGCCTTGACTGAAGAAAGCAACTGGTTGTTCTAATCCTCCTTTGTTTTGTTGTACCAGGATTGCAGAAATTGTGTCTCCGCCACCAAAGGCATATAGCATGAATTCCTTAGAGAAGTCTGGATTGACGAGAGTTGGGGCTTGAGATATAGCCTCTTTTATTGCCTCAAAACTTGTCTTGCCTTCAGATGTCCACTTAAATGCCATGCTCTTCTTTAACATTAGTGTTATTGGCTTTACGAGAGCTGCAAAGTTTGGAACAAACCTGCGGACAAAATTGATCCTTCCCAAGAAGCTTTGAAGAGCCTTCTTGTGACTTGGCAATGGCAATGCTCGAATTGCTTCAACTCTTTCTGGGTCAATCGTCAACCCTTCCTTTGAAACAATATGGCCTAGAAGTTTTCCCTCGTGAGCCAAAAATATGCATTTTTTGGGATTCAATGATACCCCCCAAATCTTCTACACCTCTGAAATACTTGCCTCAAATGACAGAGGTGATCCGCTGCATTTTTTGAGAATACAGTGATGTCGTCAAGATATATCAAAACTATTTTATTGATCAACCCCTTAAATGCCATATCCATTGCCCTTTGGAAGGTGGCTCCAGCATTTGATAGCCCAAATGGCATTTTCTTGTAGGCATACGTCCCCCCATTTGGTGGTGAAAGCCGTCTTGAATTGGTCATCTTCTTTCACCATTACCTGATTATACCCTGAGTAGCCATCTAGGAGAGAGAATCTCTCTGAACCGGATACTACTTGCAATATTTGTTCCATGGAAGGGAGCGGGTAATGATCTTTGAGAGATGCCCTGTTGAGGTCTCGAAAGTCCACACATAACCTGATTTCTCCGCTCTTCTTCCTGACGGGAACCAAGTTCACAACCCAGCTTGAGTGCTTGATTGGGAATATGATGCTTGCTTCTATTAGCTTGTTAAGCTCTTTCTTCATTAGAGGCTCAATGTGAGGGTTGACTGGTCTCTGCTTCTGCCTGATGGGCCTAGCATCCGGGTCCAATTCTATGGTATGTTGTGCCAAATTTGGATCGAATCCTCTCAAGTCTTCATAGCTCCAAGCGAAGACATCTGGAAATTCTTGGCAAAGCTGTATGAAATCTAATTTCTCCTGTTCAGTGGCCACTTTGCCAATTTGAAGCGTTTTGCCTTCCCCAACCGGAATTGGCTCTGAATCTTTTCTCTTGACCTGTATGTTTGCCTTTTCCTTACGAAACTGGTCGTTAGGGTTGAAGATAGACTCCAATGTTACTAAACCCTTAGGAAGCTTGTTTGTTCGCAGCTGCACTACTTGATCTCCATACTGCTGCTCTAGTCTGTCCTGATTCCTAGCTGAGAATTCAGCCTCTTCTTGCAAGAAATTGACGATCTGTTGATCGTTCTCAAACACCTGCCAGCTTGTGTTATTATCTGGAACTGCTGGCCTCACAATCACATGGATATGTGGTTGTGTTTTTTTCCCTTCTGATGTTGTCAACCACATCAAACGTTGCGCCTACTGCTGCGAGCCTATCTGCAACTTCATTTTTCTTCCTGGGTATGGACGTGATGTTGAAAGCTTCAAAGTCCTCGATGAGGTCCCATACCCTATTCTTATAGCTCTTCAATAGGTCATTCTTTGTAGCATGTTGTCCTCTAACTTGGTTGGCGATTAGCTCGCTATCTCCAAACACCTGCAAGTTCTTTATGCCCCTTTTCCTGACCCAATGAAGTCCATGAATCAAGGCCTCATATTCAGCTGTGTTGTTCGAACAAGAAAACTGGAAACGAAAAGCTGAATAATATTTGATGTCTTGTGGTGAAATCAACACTGCACCACCTCCAGCACCTTGCCTGCTTCTCGAACCATCGAAGAATAATTTCCAAACTTTGTTTTCATCCTTTTGTTCAGGCCTGAATGATGTCAGGAATGAGTGAATTTTCCTCGTGTATACAATACATGCCCAACTCAGATTCTTCAATTTCCTTGTATGGGTCAAATTCATGACTTTTGTTTGCCCATTCATCTAAAGTCAAATCAGGAATTCCCTCGACCTTAGTACCTGCTTCTAGATCACTTGGACACTCCT
Organism: Taxus chinensis; assembly: GCA_019776745.2. NCBI lineage: Eukaryota > Viridiplantae > Streptophyta > Pinopsida > Cupressales > Taxaceae > Taxus > Taxus chinensis. The sequence continues at coordinate 598,648,614 of CM034150.1, forward strand.
CCTGATCAAAAGCTGAGCAATTTGCATTGATAGGGCCTGGTACATAAGGCTCAATATGGAAATTGGCAATTTGTTCTGACCTGATTGTTGCTTTGGCTCCATACCTTGTCCTAAAGATCATGTGTGACCAATCTGCAGATAAATATCCACCGATCTTTGCAGTGAAGTCCCTTGATAGACACAACGCAAAGAGTGGCGGGAGGTCAATTACAGACACATCTTGCAAGACTGTAACATTAGGACATGAATGTAGTGTTAGGCTTAACCCCTTGATGACCCCAACTGTTCCCACTGCTGTTCCATCTAGTTGCACTACTCCCCTCAGCACCGGCTCATACTTCAAACCCAGTTGATCCGCTATTTGCTTTGGCATCACTGAACTACTTGCCCCTGAATCTATCATGCAGTTGTGTACCAAATGGTTTCCAACAACCAATGACACATAGAACGGTGGAGGCTTCAAATTTTTCCTTGTCTGGCCCCCATCATGTTGCACTTCATTAGTGAGAACTTTCTCATGTCCCTGGTTTGATACATTTGTGGCAGACCAATTAGTCATTGCAGCCTGCAATAAGTCTCATTGTCCTGGGATCGCCAGTGATTCCCACATGGAAATGTTCACATGTGTCTTCTTCATTTGATCGATGATGTTGAAGGGGGATGAACTGTCCTTTTGCTGCCCCTTACTTGGTGTAAACTTTTCTGGAGCTTGAACAGGTGCATGTGTTGCTGCAACAAGTACCTTAGGCTGGTTTTGCAGATTTGGAGCTACGTTTGGTCTACTGACCCCTTGTTGTGTAAGAGTGGGTTGAGAAACAACTGGATTAGACGGTTGTCCCCTCTTCTAAGCTTCTCTTCTTTGACCGTGTGTTGGCAGCCACGCCTTGAAAAGGCTGTTGGTTAACTCCACAGAAGTCTTCCGTCTGCCAATTGGCCAATGTGGTCTCTGTTGGAGGTCCTTCTTGTTGCGTTTCTTGCTGCTGATTCCCCTCCTGGCTTGGTTCTCGAGGAACACCAATGGTTTGCACCATCAAGGCCTGATTCAGTGCACCATTGAAACATGCTGACTGATTGTGAGGGAGATTGCATGGGTAACACCAGTCGTACTCCTGTGCCATGTTGTTTTGCGTTGGAACCAAGGCTCTTGAGGGTGTTGCTGCGTTTGGATCATACGGCCGAAATGGCCTAGCAGCTTGAGGTTGTCCTTGGTTCTGGCTTTGATTTACAGCCTGAGGCGGTGGTCTATTTTGTTGGTATGGGGGCCTAGCTTGGTACTGTGCTTGAGGCTGATACGGTCTAGCACTTTGAGCTTGTTGTCTTTTGATAGTCACAAGCTCATTCCCAAGGTTCTGCAGTTGTTTCATGACCTCTTGTAATTCCTTTGAAGCATTTGAAGATGTGGATGCCTCATTATTACTTTGATTTCTAGGAGTTGGAATGGGATTCAACTCTGGTGCTTGACTGGTTGTAGGATTTCCCATATCCGGATAGAGAGGCATTGGTGGCCTTGGTGCAAGCTTGCCAGCTTGGATTAAACAATTCTCTGCTCTGATTGCTGTGTCATAGGACCCTGGCAGCGTTGTTCCTCCCATTGACTGGATCATCATGGCTATGTCTGAATTTATAGCCTTCAAGAAATAGAGGAAAGCTCCTTCGGCAGTTGGTCTGACAGTTATTGGGATCCTGTCCCATGACCGTTGGAACCTGAAGTTGAAATCTGACATTTGTTCGTTAGGAGCCCTTTTGATTGTTGTTAGCTGTTCCAATAACGACAAATTATCCGCCCTCTCCCCGAATTGGCTGCAAAGAGCTGAACAAAGTTGGTTCCAATTTGTAATAGATCCTGCTGCTAGGCTCCTAAACCATTGTAAGGCCTTGCCTTTGAAAGATGAAGCCAGCAACTTGACTGCAATATCCATTGCATTTATTTCGTGGATTGCGCATACATTAGCAATATCCTGGATGTGATCAATAGGAGTAGTATGATTTTCTCCTGTGAAAAAAGGGATATTCTTTAGCGCTGCAACTGGAATTTGATTCTGAGCATTTAGGGCAAGTGGACTACTTCCCATGAAATTGACAAAGGGATTCGGTGGTAGATGCGCCATTATGATTGGCCTAAGAACCCTGGTTGATGCGATAAAAGGCCTACCAGGTGGAGGTGTAGACAAAGTCCTGTTAGGCGGAGATGGCGATCTTTGTGATCCTCTTCCTCTCCTTCTTCTACCTGGTGAAATTTGCAAGTGGAAAAATAGTTCCTCTTCTCGAGTATTAGACCTGGTTCGAATTCTTCTCATGTGCCTGGGAAACCTTTGCTGCTACACCGCTGAATTCTATCCCTTTCGGAGTCGCCAGATGTGTTAGAGAACAAGCCTCTAAAAGGCTGGATTTTGCCAAGTTACACACCAAACCTGACAATATTTAAACTCAAAATTTGAAAAAATATACAGTTGATATTTTTTAGGGTTTGGGAATTGATTTGGAATGACAGTCTTGAAAACCCAAAAATGCCAGATTTTCTGAAAACCCGAAATCCGAAATCAAAAAAAAACATGAAATTTTGAAAGTCAAAATCTCAAAAATCTAAGAATACCCTTTTGAATATTATTCCTCGATCTATCAACTGGTGAAATTTTGACTTGTTTCGAGCAAGTTAAGTCCTTAAAAATTGATTTTAAAGTTCATCCTAGAAGGTGGAAAAAACTGAACTGTAAAACCTGCAATTTTTTAAGTCCGAATTTCTTGAAAGCTCCTTCCTAACTGTGGAATGACCTCTTCGTCCCACCGGGCGTGCCAAAACTGTTGATGCGAAATCACAGCACCCCTGGGACTCTGTAACTCGATGGGTTACAGATTCTCAGTATGATTGCATAACATGGAGCTTTTCCCAAGTGTGGGACCTTGCGAAATCGGAAAAGCTCTCCGGATGAAGGCCGGTTCCTATTCCTCTGTTCAGATGCACACGTAAAAAATGCAGAGGGTCTACTCAAAACCTAATCTAATTTTTCAAGGAGACAGGGGTAAGAAAATGCATAAAATAAAACCTAAGCTAACAGAGGTGATGCACCGAGGAATGAAGAACACCTGTCTTGCCAATAAACACCGACAATAAAAATGTAATGCAAGATCATGCACAGATAACCAGATTTACAGTGAAAGATCAAGAAGATGCAAATAAACACTAAGAGGGTTGATAATCATCCACAGACATGCATTAATTTGCTCCAAAGGTTGATACAACCACACTGCAAAATGCCAAGAGGCAAAGCTGCATTACAGTTTTAAATGGGAGGTTTTAACTCCACAGATTCACCTGCCAAAGAGAAGAAGGGAGGGGGGCAAAACAGAAATGTCCAACCCTTAGAAAGAAGCCCCTCCTTACAATTTATAGGAAGAATGAGAGAGAGAAGAGAGAGAAAGTCCAAATCTACCCCAACCACCTCAGGTTGTATTTTATTCATCTCATTATGGTGGTAGGTGAGGACCATATCAAACCCCAAAAGTGGCAAACTGTATTTTGCATTTTTAAGAACTTGTTCCGACCCAATTAAAGATATCCAGTCGTAGTTAGGTAGAGGACGTCGTAGGCCTTCTGAAAAGTCCAACCTTGTGTGAATCGGAGCTCTCAGTCAAAAGGTTATGGCCATCTGAATATCTGGGTCAGGGTCTGCTTCCTGTCAGCACTCAGAATGTTGCGCCTCCTGAAGGTGCGCCATAGGCGCATCCGTGTGTGTGTCGACATCCTCTTCCATGCACCAAGGGCGCATCCTTTTCCTTGTCGACACTCTGTGTCGTGCGCCCATTCTGTGCGCCTTGGGCGCACCATTTGCCTTGTCGACACCTCTGTGTCGTGTGCCCATTCTGTGCGCCTTGGGTGCACCATTTGCCTTGTCGACACTCTGTGTCGTGCGCCCATTCTGTGCGCCTTGGGTGCACCATTTGCCTTGTCGACACTCTGTGTCGTGCGCCCATTCTGTGCGCCTTGGGCGCACCCATTTGCCTTGTCGACACTCTGTGTCGTGCGCCCATTCTGTGCGCCTTGGGCGCACCATTTGCCTTGTCGACACTCTGTGTCGTGCGCCCATTCTGTGCGCCTTGGGCGCACCATTTGCCTTGTCGACACTCTGTGTCGTGCGCCCATTCTGTGCGCCTTGGGCGCACCATTTGCGTTGTCGACACTCTGTGTCGGTGCGCCCCATTCTGTGCGCCTTAGGCGCACCATTTGCCTTGTCGACACTCTGTGTCGTGCGCCCATTCTGTGCGCCTTGGGCGCACCATTTGCCTTGTCGACACTCTGTGTCGTGCGCCCCATTCTGTGCGCCTTGGGCGCACCATTTGCCTTGTCGACACTCTGTGTCGTGCGCCCATTCTGTGCGCCTTGGGCGCATGTCAGGGATTTGAGCTTCTTTGATTTCTCCATTCTCTTGCTCCTTGCCTATATCTACCCAAGGGAAAGATATATACAACAGTACCCTTTTCCGAAACCTGCAATACAGTGTTTTGAATATGTTATTCTTTTTATCTTGTTTAATTAGGTGTGGTTTGCTTGAACACCTTTTGACAACCTGTATAACAACTGTATTAGTAGTTTTTGATTTCGTTTTGATTCCTCCTTTATTTGACAAGCGTTTTTAGGTCCTGCACTCAAGCGTTAATAGTTCTCCAAGAAAATCACATTATTTAAAAGAGGATTAAAAGTTTCTTTTGATTCTCAAGATCATCCAAGGATGTAAGAGAAGAGCATACACAACAAATAATCCAACTAAAAAGTAAATAAAATCTTTTCAATCAATGAACCATACAATTTTTTTGATAAATGTTCATTCCCTTAAACCAAAAGTGAAAGATGAAGTTTCCAATTCACCAAATGTTATAAAATGAAGACTAAAGTTGCTTTTGATTCTCAAGATCACCCTAAGGTGCAAGAGAAGATCATACACAAACTTTAGCCCAACTATATAGAAATGGAAAACTTTAAATCAAAGGACCGTTGAAAAATGCTTTGTAAAAGGTTCATTCCCTTAAGTAAAATGAATAATTAAATTTCCAAGTTTAATCCCAATGTTAAAAATATATAGATCAAAGTTGTTTTTGATTCTCAAGATCACCAAAAGGTGCAAGAGAAGAGCATACACACGCTTTTATCTAAATCGAGTAAGCATGGAAATACAACACTCTTCAAAACATTAGACATGTTAGAAAATGACCAGTTTTAAAATAACAGCAAAACCTACAACTTTTTTAAGTGTAAATCTCAAATTTATGTTTTCATTTCATAGTTAACTTCAATACCTTTCCAACGCAAAAAAAATGGAGTCATTTCAAGGTCGGGAGCAAAAGTTATGGCCTTCGGAAGATGGGTTACGCATATGCTCTTATGCTCATGGGTATGCACTTGACATGCACTTAAAAAATGTAAAAAAAAACATCCCTTAATATGCAAAATGGGCAAATTTTTCCAACCAAGATTCAATTTTGACAACAACCCATCACATTAATATATGAATAGAAGACTCAATGCTATCAAACATTAACATACATGCTCAAGAATTTAAGATTTTCAAGAAATTGACAAAACTAGCATGTAGAATGATGAAAAAGTAAGCTCTAAAAATGAAAACATGATGAAATCTTGAAATTTTCTCACCAATATTAAATTTTGACAGCAACCCACCATATTAATATGTAAATAGAAGACTCAACACTATCAAACACTAACCTACATGCTCAAGAATTGAAAATTTTCAAGAAATTGACAAAACTAGCATGTAAAATGTTGAAAAAGTAAGCTTAAAAAATGAAAACATGATGAAATCTTGAAATTTTCTCACCAAGATTAAATTTTGACAGTAACCCACCACATTAATATGTAAATAGAAGACTCAGCACTATCAAACACTAACCTACATGCTCAAGAATTTAAAATCTTCAAGAAATTGACAAAACTAGCATGTAGAATGTTGAAAAAGTAAGCTCTAAAAATGAAAACATGGAGAAATCTTGAAATTTTCCCCTCAATTCCAATTTTGACAGCACTTCACCTCCTTCATACCTACAAGGAAGACCCAACACATGCAAACTCAACAAAACATGTTAAAAAACCAAGTTAGATCAACATGTGTAAAAGAGGGTTAGTAACAAAAAATAAAACTTAACTATAAAAAATTGAAATTAAGTGCAAAGGACAATGGAGTAAGTCCCACCGGGCGTGCCAAATGTGTGCATGTATAATTTTCTTAATGCTAAATCAAATGAAGCAAGAACTACCACCTAAAATAGTTCTACAATTTAGCTAAAACAAAGCATAAACACCATCATGAAAAGAATTAAACAAGGGTTAGATGCTAGCATTCATCAATACAAACTTTGAAACTAACAATGCTAAATATCTAAACTCCTCTATTCTCTAACAAAAAATAAATGAATGGACCTAAGTAAGCTCCATGGCTATCAAAATAGTTGTCCTTAATGCTCCAAGAACCTAGGAATGGGGGCTAATCAAAGTTGGGCTACAAGACCCTTTTGACACCTCCCATATGACCCAAACACTTTAAGAAAGAGGCTTAACTCTTCAAGATGATGAACTCTCAAAAGGGCAAGGTGCAAGCTCTTAGTCTCTTTGCTATATGCTTTACATTTACTCTCTTAGAAAGTTTAGGTGTAAGTAAAAAGGTAGGTGGAGGGCTCTTTATATAGCCCAAAGGATAAAGGATTCAACACATTCTCATGAATGTGGGATAAAGGTAAAACATGATTAGGAATGGATAAGGTTGCTTTATTAAAGGTAACCTTACTTTAGAAGGGTTTAATACATGTTTAACAAGTCATAGGGAGTTGGGGGGATTTTAATTAATCAAAGGTGATTAATTAATAGGTAGATGTAAGCTTATAGAAGCTAATTAGAGGAATTTTAGTACGATTTAGGCTATTATAAGGGGATTAAATCAATTAAATATTGATTTATTGGTTAAATGGAAGGGAAAGCTAATTAATTAATAATAATTAATTAGTCTAGGTAGAAGGGGTGATTTATTAACGGAAGGTCGTTAATTAGGGTATTTGTTGGATAAGCAACTTAATTAATTAGCTTAGTGTAATTAATTAATGATGATATGAGGGAAAATGAGTGCCTTTGACGATATTTCGTCGATTTGCGAGAACGGGGATAATTAGCGCAATTTAAGTATTTAAATTGCTTGGGCATAATTATAGGTGTCTACACCCTTGTACAAAATCCATGCTTATTACTTGCCATTTATACTGCGGTATGCTATGAGGACATAATAAAACGGTTGGGTGCATATGTTCCGCCTTAACACGTTGGCACTCTAGACAATGTGTTACATAATCAATAACATCTTTCTTCATTCCGTTCCAGAAATATTGTTGTTTTATATGAGAAAACATCTATGTAATGCCAAGGTGTCCCGAGAAAGGTGAATTATGAACTTCAGCTAACAATTTCTTTCTCAAACCATTAAGCAAAGGTACATAAAATCTATTTTCAAATCGTAAGATTCCCTCTTTATGCAAGTGAAAACCCTTATACCTAAAATCATTAGAATCTGTAGTAAGTGTTGCTTTTACTTGTTGAAAGTAAGAATTATATTCCATAGCACTTTTTACTTCATCCTTAAATTCAGTTCTTAGTGTTATAAGAGCATAAATGTGCTTCCTACGACTTAGAGCATCAACTAATATATTTTCTTTACCCTTAATATAACTTATGTCAAAATCATATTGAGACAAAAAATCTAACCGTCTTCGTTGTCTTGCATTTAGATTTGGCTGAGTTAAACTATACTTCAGCCCAAGATGATCAGTTTTCAACTCAAATGGTTTACCAAGTAGATAATGCCTCCAGACTTGAAGTGCATGACCAATGGCAGCAAGCTCTAAATCATGTGGAGCATAATTCTAACTCATGTAACTTAAGTTTTCTACTCTCGTATGTAATAAGATGACCACTTTGTAATAAAATACCTCCTAGACCTTCACCAGATGCATCATTTACCACCATAAAATCTCCATTAGGGTCTGGTACTATAAGAATAGGTGTAGAACTTAACTACTCTTTCAAGGGTTTAAATGAAATTTCACATTTCTCACTCCAAACAAACTTTCTATATTTCTTTTGTAAGGAAGTTATTGGTGCAGCTATCTTTACAAATTTCCTATAGTAGCCAGCAAGTCCCATGAAGCTTCTAACTTCATGTACATTCTTTGGTGCAGGCCATTCTGCTATAGCTACAATTTTTGAAGGATCTATAACAATTCCATCTTTACTTATTACATGACCCAAACAGTGGACTTTTGTGTCATAGAAAGAACATTTAGACAGTTTACCAAACAACTGTCTCTTTCTAAGAATTTTCAAAACTACTTTCAAATGCTCATGATGCTCTTCAATGCTTTTAGAATATATGAGAATGTCGTCTAAGAATGCGAGCAAATTTTTTTCCAAGTATTATTAAAAGATATTATTCATTAAATTCATAAATACCGCAGGTGCATTAGTTAATCCAAAAGGTAAAACTGTAAACTCATAATGTCCATACCTTGTTTTGAAAGTTGTTTTATGAATATCCTCATCCTTAATTCACAATTGATGATAATCAGATCCAAGATCTATTTTGGAGTATAGCAATGCTCCACACATCTGATCAAATAAATCATCAATCCTAGGGAGTGGATATCTATTCTTTATTTTTGCTTTGTTTAACATTCTATAATGAATGCACAATCTAAGTGTTCCATCTTTCTTTTTCACAAAAATCACCGGTGCTTCCCTAAGGTGAAACACTTGGTCTAATCAAACTCTTAGAAAAAAGTTCTTGCAATTGATTCTTAAGCTCTACTAATTCTATAGTGGTCATTTTATAGGGTGCCTTAGAAATAGGTTTAGTTCCAGGCTTGATCTCAATCGTGAAATCAAATTCCCTTTTGGGTGGAAGACATGGCAATTCTTCCGGAAATACATCACTGAAGTCTCGTAATAGTGGATATCGATCCATGAAATCACTATTTTCCTCTGTAGTTTATAAATTTTTTACTACATATATTGTGCATCCTTTATTTTTAGCCTTTTTAAGTTGCATAGATGATAGTTTTCTAACAGAAATCTCACATTTCACACCTTGAATCTCTGTTGTTTTCTGTAGATCATCTAAACAACTAATGAATTTTTCAAAACAGTCCCATTTAGCCTTATGTTCTGCTAACCAATTAACACGTATGATTACATCATAAGACCCTAAAGGTGCAACATAAAGATCAACCTCTGTGGAAAATTTAGGTAATTCAAGGACTGCTTTAAAAAGACACATACTAATTATATGAACAAAATTATTACCATAATGTACAGTCTAAGATTTATCCATTTTTCTAGCCTTTCTTTTAAGTTTCAAAGCAATTTTACTAGAAATAAAACATTCAGTAGCACATGTATCAAAAGGAATAGTTACAGGTATGCTAAATAACTTACCAGGTACTTCTATATGTGTAGCTTGCTTTTCAGCTTGCTTGTCATCTACTGCAGCATGTATTTTGTGCTACTTATTATGATCATCCTTCTTCAAAGGACATTGATTTGCATAATGATCCTTACCGTAATTATAACAACCTCCTACAGGTCCCTTTCTAGACTCAGAGTTTTTTCCATTCTTAAAGTTATTGTTCTGACCTCCATAGGACTTCTATCTGTTGTTATTATTCTTGGCAAAATTGTTTCGTACATTTACAATAGTCTTATTTGTTGTTGCTTTTTTATTATTATCAACTGAAAACTTGCTTTTATTACCAAACTTCTTCCATGGTCCCTTTTTAGGTGCAAGAGAAGTTAAGAGGGGTTTGGAACTTTCTTCCTTACTTCCTCTTTATAAGAAAAAATATCCTTTAATTTATGTTCTTGCCTTATGCTTTTTCAACTACCCCTTCCATAGTGGTTGGGCTGTGCACATCAACTTCTCCCCCAATAATGGGATTCAATCCCATAATGAATTTTTGAATCCTAAACTTCTCATCAGTCTGGTACTAAGGTACATACTTGAGGATTTTTGTAAACCGTTCCCAATAGTCATTTACTATTAACTTTCCTTGAGCTAAGTTCTGAAATTCAGTCATTTTCTGATCATAGTATAGTTATGTCAGCCATTGTTTTCTAAAATATCTTTTAAATTGATCCCATGTGATGTTAGTTTCATCAATATTTAACTCAGCCTTATGGCTATCCCCACCATGAAGATGCTTCAAAGGAAAGCTGATACTCTCCCTATATAGCCTTGGTTTCCTCTGAGAAGTTCCTTATTGCAAAGTACTTCTCCATTTCGATGAGTCAATTCTCAGCTCCATCACCTAATGTGGTGCCATCAAACTTGGGTGGACTTATCCTTTTTATATCATTAGTGAGTTTTGCTGCTATTCTAGCCTTTTTGTTCTCAGGTTGAACAAGTATGTTAACATTGTTATTATCAACACCCACATTAGCATTGTCCCCTGGAGGTGGCTGATTATTGTTATTATCTTCTTCTTCCTCCTGATTTCCCATTATTTATTGTTCAAGCACAGCCAAACAATCTCTTGTGTCCACTAGGGTAGTAAGGATATCATCAAGTTTCTGGGTAGTTGCCACTCCTTCCTTAGGTGGAGGGTTATTTGCAACATTTCCTCTTGTTTTTACCATTCTCTGTTACAAGAAGGGGTTACATAGGTACGCGTAAGTAGCAGATGAAGAAGGGTGCACCAGGGAAGAAAGCACTCAGGTCTTATCCAATTTTGTATGGTACATGATAAAAATAGGAAAATTGATTAAAGTACAACCCAAGTAAGGATAAGATAAAAAATACTTCATAGCTAAGCAAGAGCTATTTTGGGACCAAAGTGGAAGATCAAAGGTCATGCATAGTCCACACTAATAATAGGATTAAAGGATAGTTTATTTATAGATTAATCTATTATTAGTCTCTTTGTAAAAACATACAGCTACTAGCATATGCCTATTTTGGGGATGTCACTTATTTTGAGGATGCATGGGTGGTGAAGGGAAAGCCCCCACCCCTATATATATGTACTATACTATAATATGTCGATAATCTAAATTTTATTAGAGTTATTCTGCCCTAATTTACTAGTGTGCATGGATCTATGTTGGTAACTGTAATGTACTCAGATTTTGTTATGTAATATTTTGAGTATCAATGGATAATTGTGGGTGGATTCTAGTAATTGATGTCTTGGATCATGGTGCTTTTATGGTAAATTTTATCTTAGTATTTACTTGATCTATATGTTTCCTTACTATGTGTGTTTCCAATTTAATCTCATGGATATGATTCTTATGCTAGAAGGTATGCTTTGATAATGGTTACTATAAAACATGTATGCTAACATCTTAACAAAATTTAACAAAGAAGGGACCTTATAGGGTTCACATGCTTCAGGTGAGTGTTTAGATCCATTTGATGAAGTGTCAATGCACCCAGGAAATTGAGTGGAAATAAATAAGACTACATTTTGGTTTCATTGCTGGGACCTCTTTTCAAACTATCTATGAGGATGTTACATGCAAATGTCATACCAGTTCACACTTATGAGCATTAGAAGTTGGGTAGACAATAGACATGATCAATTTTCACAAAGATATGGTTCTAGACCTAATTTAAATGCACCTAAGTGGGTGGAGGAACATCCGGATCATGAGCTCTATGAGACATTTTCATCCTTTTTCCAATATAATTTTATAAGTGGTTGTCAACATATGCATCAAAGGAAATTTTGAGTTAGAAACCAAGGGTTTGGATGCAAGAGGATTACCAAAAAAAATTTGATGCAGATGAAGCTTTGGAATCATGTTGTAGATCATTATTGGGCTGGTGTTGTACGTAGCTATATTTTTGAGTATGTTGTATCTATGTATTCTTGTCCAAAATTTGCTAAGTTTGATTTTTTGTGCAAGCCCAGGGGGTCTTACATACATACTATTCCTTTGGTAATTAAGATCTTGATGGTACTAATAAGTTTGGAGAAACTACCTATGGCTAGCTAAACATACCACTGCATGTAGGGGTAGGAGAAGGTGTTGTGAAAGATACCAGACCTTGTGGTAGAAAGAAAATGAGAAAAAAAAAAATTCTTAAGTATAATGAATCACGGGAGAGGGAACTAGCGAAACAACGTGATATTGAGGATTCTATGGAATTGTGGATGTAGATGTCTTGTGAAGGATTTGAAGCTAATGTGCAAAAAATGGAGTAATAGTATCAGAAACTCACACACCTAGGCTAGCACAGAAGAGAATCCCTTTCAGATTTTGATGAGAGCACGTTAGAGGAGGAAATATTAAGGACCACAAGCGTGCATCAAATCCCACCTAGCGACCTATCCCTTCCACATGGTGTTATAGTTCCAAAAGTAATTATTAAGAAGAAGGAGAGTATAGGTAATCTAATTAATATAGGTAGATATCATTTCCCTCTAAATACACAAGTGCATCATATAAAACATATACCTATGGAATCACAGGTGACATCTTTGTTTGGATAACTGATTGGAGGAATATTTTCTTGCGCATCATCAGGATAGAGTGTGGGCACGTATAATATTGGGAATATGTCTAAAACTACTACAACTTTGTAAAATGTGGGAGTTCAATTTAGTACTATTGTTGGGACACAAGGAAGTAAATCCACTGGTATTTTTCCCACTACAAGAACAGGTGGATCTCAAGGATCAATATCAAGAAGATCAAGTATTTCTAGAGGTGGAGAAAATAATGGTACAAGATTTAGTTCTGGATCTAGTTGGAAAGGTCCACACCCTCATTAACCACAACAAGTTTCTTATGAGATATATCTTTTTTTAGAATATAGAGGCATTGAGGATACAATAGAACATGTTCATAAGTGTGAACTACTATGGCGCGCTAAGGGAATCACAACCTCAGATAGAAAATCAGGTTATTTTGCTACTACGCTTCATATTCACACTAATAGTTGGTACATAAATCATGGCCCACATCAAACTGTGGTGGATTATGATGCTTTTTGCACTGAATTCTTGAAAGAATTTCATATTCCAGAATTTGAGCGGAAAAGTATTAGCGGACTTAAGAACATTAAGAAAGGCTTTTATGAGAAATTAAGGGAATATGACGCACCTTTTAAAACCTTAGTGTCAAATTTGTCTTATGATATACATCCCAGTCAAAATGAAAAATGGTTTTTTGGTGGATTGTTGACTCCTTATAGACACATGTTTTCACATAAGACATATATAGATCCACACGAGGCCTTGAAGGAAACTTTATACGATGAGGTAGTTGGGAGTGTGGAAACTAGAGTAAGCCCATTTCTAGTGGGAAAAATCATAGCTATGGAAAATCAACTATAAAATATCTCTAATAATTTAAATCATGAAATGTGTAATGGATTATGGTGTATAAATTTCAAGGTTGAAGGAATATAAAGGATACTTTCCCTCACAAGTTTTTGCATGTCGTGCTCTTAGATTGTGAATTTTTTTCATTTAGACTATGATGCGAGTAGATTTCCCTTCTTACAAACATGTGATCCACAAGAATGTGTTTATGTACTGTAAGATTTACAAAACCCATACCCATAACACTATTGAGTGTAGATTTATTGATCATATTTATGAGGCCATTGAGAGTGGTGTGTGCTAGAATAGTGTCGTAAGTGGATCTAAGGAATAAGGAGAATAATATAATGAAGGGCACAATAATGGGGATGATTTAAATCAAGGTTTCTATGGGGGATATAGATGCCAAGGATGCAGTAGTGGTAGAGGATGATTTCCAGGAGGAACATGTTATAATTTTGAGTCTCACGATCATTATCAACGTGAGTTCCCTTAGAATGTGGTTTGGTCATGGTGTGGTAAAAAACACAAGTTTGAAGAATGTATGGATTTATAAGCTTAAGGTACAAATCACTGTTGAAGAGCATTGGATGTCAAATGTATCCCCTAGTCTTGAAATACAACCTATTTTAGTTACTACAAGTGCTGAGGCTATGTGTGTGAGTGAGAATCTGAAATATAAGCTAACTATAACAAAGTAAGATGTGATAAATTCAAATTATCCTAATGTTGCAAATTAGAAAGAGGTTAACTAGGAGACTATGGATGTCATCAGGGATTTGCAAGGAGAGATTGATATCTTGAAGGAGTAGGCATGCATGATGGTTTAAGAAAATAAGGTTGAAATCCCACATAAGGATGTGGATGACTTAAAGGAGTTATCTTGAATGTTATATCAAGAGAACATCATCCCTCTGTTAGGAGAGTGGTTAAGGGAAAATATATTGTACACAAGTACTAAGCATGAGAGGAAGATACTTCATGAAAATCTACCACCACATAATCATGATTATGATAAGGATATTACACTAAATGAAGTCATATATGGATGGATTATGAGAAAAAATATGATAGATACCGGTGCAAAATTTAATGTACTCACATTAGATAGATGAAATCATATGGGAATACCACCATTACAACCTTCTTCGAATGTGTTTTATATGGAAAATAGAACTAGGGCTAATCCTATTGGAGTACTAAAAAATGTAATTATTACAATTTAGGGAGCCAAGTTTACTAGGGAATTTGAAGTATTGGAGCATTCTGAAGTAGATAACTTCCCAACATTACTTGGATGACCTTGGTGTTATGAAAATAATGCAGATTTGTGCTTCAAAAAGGGGTGAATTAGCTTTGAGAACAAGGAAGAGTGCATCATTATACCTTTAAACTGATGTGAAGGATGATCTGTATGTTGAGCCTTTGAGTGAAGAGTAATTGAATAGGATATATACATGCACAATCTGAGACCCTAATGTAAACCGAGCCATCTAAGGAAGGAGTGATACATTAGGATGATGCTTAGTTAGTGATACCATGAGTATATATTGTGATAACTAGGCACATGGACCATATGAAGTAGTTGGGAAATAAATCAAGAACATAGTTACTCACATGATCAGGTTGTGCATGGTTAGGTTTCTTGAGTTATTACTAGGTACCTAGGTACACTGATGAAGGGAACCCTAATTTATTTCTCTGTGCCATGGAATTCCATTGGATGAATGAAGGAGATCACATAAACACATTGGTTTATACTATGCATCGGATGGTATCATGTTGGTGGATTACACACAGAGGTGACTTACTAGAATGGAGAGAAGTGAGAATCCCATTTTCTACAAGGTTCCTAAGGAGTAATGTATCTTCTCAAATATGTGAATTTTGAGGGAAGACCCCTACCTTACATCACATTTATAATTGTGAGAGGCTTTGAATAGAGGAGAAGGAGGCCTTTCTACCATCACTTTGGGTACATATGTTCTACTCCACCTTAATTGGCTTCGTGCGCACATGGTATGGCCATGTAAGGATAATAGGATAAATTATTAATTGATATGAGAGCACTTTAGGTATGATTCATACTTTTGATTATTGTTTTACTAAGCCTCCAGTAAATGAAGAAATGTTGATTATGAAGCACCTTATTTTTAGAGATAGTAAAAACGTTGAGGAAATTTTGTTAGATATGTTTGGAGAAAATGATCTAGACACGCACCTTGACCTTAAAGAGATAGAATAAGAAGAGATGGTCCACACCTGGGAAGAAAAAGAAAAGGGTAATATGGTATATATTATATATTATGAGGAAGTTGATAATCTGGATGTTAACCACATTGAAGGTACATGCGAGGTGATGGACACAACAGATGCATATGTGCACGTGCATCATGATCATATGAAAGAAAATAAGGTCAAAATTGAAATAGAGATAGAGCCTAAGGAGTCCATTATTGGTGAATACTAGCTAGAGCAGGAGGTGGCTAATATTATTTAACTCTTGCACGACTTCTAGGACTTATTTCTACTAGGCTATTATCAATTAAAAGGATTACACCCATATTTAGGTGAGATGAATATCAAGATTAAAGAAGGTGTGGGCATGGTCAGGAAGAGGCCTTACAGGATGAATCCTAATCTGTGTGTGAAGTTCAAGGAAGAAATTGATAAAATGACCAAGTTTGGTATAATATAGCCTATTGAGGAATTTGAATGGGTTAGCCCCATGGTCATAAGAATTAATAAGGATGGGTGGATAAGGATTTGTGTGGACTATAGAGAATTAAGTGCTTCATGTGTTATTGATACTTTTCCTATCCCATTCACAAACAATATTCTTGAGGGAGTTGTTGAATGTTAGATGTACTCATTTACATATGATTTTTCAGGTTATCATCGAGTGCGTATGCGAAGGAAGATCATGAAAAGACAACTTTTACCACCAAGTGGGGAAGTTTTTCATACATAGTAATGCCCTTTTGACTAAATAATGTTCCCATTGATGTTCTCGTGCATTATTATGCAGGCCTTTGTGGACTTTATTCATAAATTCTTACAGGTGTATCTGCATGATTGGATAGTATATGGCTTTATCAAAGATCATTGTGAGAATTTGATGATCATGTTTGAGAGGTGTAAGAATTTGAGACTCTCTCTTAACATTAAAACCTATGTCTTTGCAACACCCTTTGGTAATTTACTTAGGCATATAATTTGCAAGGAAGGGTTATTGGTGGACCCGACCAAATTTGATGTGATCTTGAGTTTGGAAAAACCTAACAATTAGAGTGAAGTGTATGGATTTCTAGGAAATATAGGGTATTATAGGAAATTCATCAAATTCTATTCAAAACTTTCTATGACCTTAGAAGAATTGTTAAAGGATAAAGGAAAATTCTATTGGTATTACGTGTAACAACATGTGTTTGAAACATTTAAGGAAAAGCTTACTACTGCACCTATTCTATGATTTCCTTCATGGGACAAAACCTTTCATGTTCATATTGATGCTTTTCTGACAAAAATTGACATAGTGTTGGTGCAACCAAGAGATAGAATTGTATACCACACCATTTTCTTTGCAAGCAAGAAGTTGACACCCACAGACTAGAATTATGCAACTATTGAGCGTGAGGCTTTCTCCATGATCTATGTACTACAAAAATTCACTCAATACTTATTAGAAACACAATTTATCTTATTTATAGATCATATGGAACTTAACTATTTGGTCAATAATCCTATTTTGAAAGGGCACATTTACAGGTGGATACTACTATTTCAGAATTTTCAGTTTACAATGATTGTCAAACAAGGAAAAATTAATTCTAATCCTGACCATTTATCAAGAATTCATTATAGCGATGACGTGTAGAGAATTGAGGACATAATTCCAGATGCATAATTTTTTTAGGTTAAACCATGCACCCACAGACATAGAGGATATTGTAGTACTCTTTCACACTGGATAGGTGCATAAGGGAATGAAGACTCTAGAGAAGAAGTGGCTTGAAATACGTGTGAAACCTTACTAGTTGATTTTAGGATATTTGTACTATTTATTCCATGATGAATTTTTTCACCAGTGCATCTTAGAGCATGATTGTGAGAATATTATAGAAGAAGCTCATGGTGGGATTGTACAAGGTTATTATGTTGATGATTCTACCACGCACAAGATTTTGATGGCTAGATTGTGGTGGGAAAATTTTAATAAGGATATTAATGAATATTTCAAGGCATGTGATCATTGTTAGTGCCTTGGTAAATGTGGAACTAGAGATGAGATGCCTTTGAGGCCTATTGCAAGTGTTGAACCTTTTGAGAAATGAGCTATTGACCTTATAGGTCCTATTTCCCCACCCACAAATAGGAATGGTGTGTTATACATTATAAATTTTACATACTATCTAACAAGGTGGGGAGAATCACCACCTACAAAGGATTAAAAAATAGATACAACAACAAGATTTTTCTGGGAAAACATTATCAGCATGTATGGATGTCCATTGAGTTTAACAAGTGATAGGGACACTCATTTATTAAATGAGATAATTAGAATCCTTTTGGTAGAATTTATGGTGGCACACCATAAAACTACAACCTATCACCCACATGCCAATGACATTTCTAAAGCTTTGAACAAGATTCAGGGACAAACACTAATTTTTTTTGTGATGTTGAAAGGACATACTGGGATGATAAAGTATCTTCTATTCTTTGGGCATATATGACAACATATAAAAGGTTGAACAATTCCACACCATTTTAGTTGGTGTTTTCCATGGAGGTTTTATTTCATGTTTAATTCATGTTGCCATCCTTGCATATTGTGAAAGTAGGAGGACTAGGTGATGAATAAGTTGTTGAGGAGTACATTGACAAAATGATGTAGTTAGATGAGAGGTGCGCTATTGCCAAATGGAGTTAGAAGATGGATAAGGTGATACATAAGGCCTAACATGATAGGCATATAAGGAACAAAACATTTGAGGTGGGAAAGATCGTTATTTTTTATGATTAAAATTTTGTGTGTCACCTAAGGAAACTAAAATTTCACTAGTTGGGACCTTTTGTAGTAAAACATATATTGGACTCAGGCACTGGATGGCACTTTATTGCTTGGTTACTTTAATGAGACTAGGCTAAAGACCTAATATAAATAAAGCTTCTTGGTGTTTGTAATAAGGAAATATTTCCAGTTAGATTATATTTCCCTTTTATGTGTTTCTTTTCATTATTGCTATCATTTTTCAATTTAGTTCAACATTTTGTTGTAATGAGCGAGCTTACACACAAGAATTTGATTACTATCGTTTACCTTCATGCACAGAGGAGTGTGTTGGTACCCAAATTTGTTCTCCTTTTCTATCTGAGTAGCATTAGAGATATGACATGAAGATTGAAGTTAGATAGATCATGATGTGTTTCATTTTGTAGTTGGGGAGGTGATCTAACTGGCACTCAGATTTGTGGAGATATGGATAGCACTTTGAAAGGATTTGATCTAACCCTCACTATTTTAGGTTGTGCCTTTTCAACCAAGGTAAGATAACCTATATTGTAACCCCCAAATGGTGAAGGAGATGAAGATATCCCTCAATTTATGCAAATAGTATGAAAAGGCCTTGGGAAAATATGATCAACACTCCAAGTTTGAATTTAACAAGTTGTCACTCCCAGATGATGGAAATATTTTCAAAGCAAGGGAAGGGTTACTGGAGACATTGTATAATCCTGATTTGCCTTGTGCATTTTTGTAGATGTGTTAGATCCTTTTGTTGACACACAATGTAATGCAGGGGTAGTATGGGTAGGATTAGTTTGTTTGAATGATTTTTTTGGTGGGGTGTTGACACGACAAATTGGGATATATTAGATCTTGTGACAACCTCTACAATAATTGAACAACTATTAGATAAAATGCTTCAAATAATCAAGATATTCTTTCAACCAGAAGAGGCATAAATGGAAGCTTAGGTTGCACTCTTCACACAATATTTGAGAATTCACCACAAAATCTTGAAGTAAAGAACTCAATTAAACACAAAAATCCTTGATCAAACCATGCCTAAGGTACCCCCAAAGGCTTATAAGCAATATTTGCAGTCAAGGAAGGTAAACTGATTTTAAATTTTTTTATCTCTTTATCAAATGAAGGCTCTTCTAAACATGATATTGCAAATGCCACTAAACTATCAACAAGAAATGGATATTCTATGTGATTTCTAAATACTTTCAATGCAACATTGCAACAAGAACAATGAAAACTATTTCCAGGCATTTAAAAAATGATAATAGACGTCATATTGCCCAAAAAAACATAGATTAACTCAAGAGCTTGTTAGATTCATCAGCAGGGGAGAGTTTCATGAACAATATCATAGTTGTGTGATGGCTATACACTTTTAACCAACTCACATACATGAAGATCCAACATAGAAGAAATTATCCTGGTTCTTTGGCAGGTTTTTCAAAAAAATGAGCTTTCTCTCAGAATTTACTCATGATTTTTTAATTTTTTCCTGACCTCTTACCTCATGCCACATTGGAGCCTTCTTTTCCAAGAAAAGAATATGCAATGCGATCAAGTTTGTTACAAAACAATCCTCGTGATTCAATGAAAATGACACTTAAAAAATTTGCAACGAGAGTTGCCAGGTGTTTCTAAAATGTTGAATCATTGCAAATATACAGATCATTATCCTTCCTGGAGGCACGTTTTTCATCATCAAGGTATACAGATGCCTTTCTATTCATAATTTCACCCTTTTACCCTTTAAAATTACCTCTGCAACTTTTAATTTGACTTTACGTGTTTTCTTGGGCTGGGGCAAAAATTACTTTAAAAACATCTCAAATAAAAATATTGAGTCATGAAACCAATTCCAATGATCCTAGAAGGCCAAAACGACATGGAATCACAAAAAATTTGATGAAATTTTATACAAAATTTGTGATTCCAAGCTTCTTGGAGGAAAAATGGTAGCCAAAAATGAAAATGCACAGTTGCACTTGATCTGTTATGTGTCAAACTATTATTAGGAACAATTTGGGGCTTATTTTTTTAATTTTTGACATTTTTGAAAAAATGGAAAAATTTGAATTTTTCCCCCACCCCTTCACCTTTGAATTTTAGAGCTGACACATGGCACATGGTGGGTCCCATTGGGATTGCACTTCAATTCTGTGCTTTTTGACCTTTTATTGAATTTTTGGAAATTTTTCACTTTTTTGCCCCGCGGGCCTGCACCTCCGATTTCTCCCCTGCCACATGTCACTCGATGATTCACTAGTATGCCAGTGCTTCAAATTTTGATTTTAAACCTTCTTTGCAAAAAGGGAAAAAATTCCCTCCTACCTCTGTTGGCCCTTCGACCCACCTTTTCCTCTGCCACGTGTCACTCGATGATTTGCTAGCGGGCCATCGCTTCAAATATTGATTTTAAACCTTCTTTGCAAAAGGGAAAAAATTCCCTCCTGCCTCTGTTGGCCCATGACCCATCTTTTCCTCTGCCACGTGTCACTTGATGATTTTCTAGTGGGCCAGCACTTCAAATTTTGATTTAAAACAATCTTTACAAAAGGGAAAAAATTCCCTCCTACCTCCGCTGGCCCGCTGACCCGCCTTGTCCACTCATGGACACGTGTCCTTCCTTTATTTGTTACAGAGCTTCATCCCAAAATTTGACTTCAAACCATTCAAAGTTAAAAAATTTCAAAATCATCAAAACCTCTGCCCATTCCATTTTGACTTTTTCTGGACATGTGTCCTCCTGTGATTCACCACGGGGCCACGGTCCAAAATTTTGCTTTAACCCTTTGAGCCAAAAACACAAAATTTCGTAAGTTTTTCTCTGCCACCCACATCCCCTCTAACTAAAAATACTTCAACGCATCCTCCTCTGGTTAGTTGTGGGGTTTCGGGAAAAAATTTGACTTAGGAAATTTTACAAAATAAAGCCAAAATTTTCAAAGGAGATTTGACTCCCCGCCTCTCCTCAGCCAATAAGAAATTGTCACATAGGAAACTTTGAAAAAGGCGGAGCCGTGGAGCCAAATTTTCCCCTTTGTCAAAAAATAAAAAAATGACAATTTAGAAACATTTCCCGCTACACCTCGGCCAATGAAAACCCACCATGTTGTCAATACCTTCCAAGGATGATTTTGACAGGAAAATGACGCCCGTATGACTGTCAAAATGCAAAAAATTCAAAGGATGCCCTAGAATTCAATTTTTTCACCAAGGATGGAAAATTTTCAATTTTAAATCAACTGAACCATGTTTTTACAACATTCGTGATCTAGGATTTGGATTTTCAAATACAAACAAGTATGATTTGATCAATTTTAATTTTTCCATGATATGGCAAAGGGAAATATGACATAGCCTACAAAATTGGAAAAACTAGGACATAGAAAAGGACAAAATTGGATTATTCTTTCAAATTAGGGAAAAACAAGAACGTTGTGAGCATTTTAAATCATTCAACTAGAGGGGAAGAATTTCAGACCATGAAATCAAAGGATAAAATGTTTTTTGAGCAGATACAGATTTGAAAATTCAGGGCAACATGGTGTAAGCTCAAAAATGGCACCAACATCAGCTCTTGCTTGGGGATGGGCACTCCCAGTGAGTGCCACAAGGACAAAACATAGCCCAAGTGCCAAAATATCCATTGGGAAAAGGAGTCACTAGCCAAAATCACTAAAAACTAGCCGAGAACCCGACAAAAATGCTGTCACACAGCAAGGCAAATCACAAACCGACAAAACACCAAAAATAGAGCAAAAAACCAACACTATACATAGTATAAGTTGGTGCATACCTCAAATTTGGGAATTAATCCAGGAAATGCTTCAGATGCCTGCCATTAATAGGTAGTTCAAGTAATTTCCCATCTAAATCTTTGAGAAAAAAGGAATTCTCACCAATTTTGATATCAATGGCATAAGCACCCATCCATAATGCATCAAATTTCCCATGTTTGCCCTTGTCTTCATGCCTACTATCCCAAAACAAAACCATATCTCCAACATTAAAGGCTCTAGGAGTGACCTTCTTGTTAAACAATCTCTTCAATTTTTCCCTAAATCTGACATGCTTTTGATGGGATGGTCTTCTCTCCTCATCAAGCTCAATAATCTGATTGATCCTTGATTCATATGGGCCAAGCTCTTGATCTTCTAACTGTTGTTAAAACTAAAATGAAGATAATTATAGGTGCAAGGGCAGAAAATCCTAAGTTCCTTACAAAAATTCAAATGGTCTTTTACCAGTATCTCTTTTAGGAGTTATCCTATCGGCCCAAACTCGAAATTTCAATTGTTCACCCCATTTCTTCTTGTTTTGATCTAAGGTTCTTCTAATGATCTTCAAAAAATTCTTATTACTAGACTCAGCTTGTCCATTCCCTTGGGGGTTATAGTTTGAAGAATAAGTCAGATTGATTCCATATTCATTGCACATTGACATTAAAGGTTTGGATCTAAAGCACATGGCATTATCAGCTACAATCTTGATTGGGACTCCAAATCTGCATATGATTTGATTCAACAAGAAGTCCATAACTATTTTGTGTGTTGCTTTCTTGATGGGGATTGCCTCTACCCACTTTGTAAAATAATCAGTGGCTACAAGGAGCCACTTATGGCCAGCACTAGAAGGATATGAAATATCAACAATGAATTCCACCTCCCATTGTTTGAAAGGATCTTCAATTAATACTGGCTGTAAAGGAAGGGAGCCTGAAGCTTTCAGTTTTCCAGAGAAACGTTGAAAACTATCACATTTTCTGACCAACTGGATTGCTTCTTTGAAGAGAGTAGGCCACCAATAACCAAATATCAAAATATTATGTGTTATTACTCTTCGAATAAAGTGTCCTCCACAAAATCCCCCATGGAAATTAACAACTATCTTGGGAGCTTCATCTTCAGTTATGCATTTCAAGAGGACACCTTTAGGGTTCTTCCAAGCCAAGCCAAGGTCTGTGATGATATATTTTTGAGAAGCCAGCTTGAGGGCTCTTTTCTGATTTTTATTTAAGTGACTAGGGTAGCATAGGTGTTTGAGGTATAAGATCACATCTTTTTACCACTCAGAACTTACCAACTTTGCAAGCACATCTACCTTTTCTTCCTCTAGCTGATTCACTTCCACATTCTGCAAGTTGCTCTCAACCATGAGCTTAGCAAGGCCCAAACCATGTGCCAAATTTATTGTTTGGATGTCCATATCATACTCTTGCAGCTTGTTCACCCACCTACAACTTTTTCTTAAGATCTCCATCTCTAATAATATGTCTTTCACCATGGTGTGGGGAACATAAGCAACAACTTTTGAAATCAATATATAAGGCCTGAAAACCTTTGTTTTTTTCACCAAGGCAAATGCTTGTTTCTCCATGATTGTATACTTCAGCTCATTTACTTATAAATCCTTACTAAAGAAGGAAATAGGCCTCTCAACCCCATTCTCATCCTTTTGCAGTAAAACAAAAGCAATGGTATAATCAGAGGCAAAGGAAAAGATTTGGAAAGGCCTCTTAAAGTTTGGGGCTGCTAAAATAGGTGCATGTTTAAGTACATCCTTAATTCCTTCAAAATCTTGAATGGCAGCCTCCTCCCACTTGATAACTTGGTTCTTATTTATCATGCTTGTGATTAGAAGAGTCAACTCAACAAACTTGGAAACAAACCTTCTAATAAAATTAATTTGACCAAAGAAAGATTAGATGCATTTCTTGGTTCTTAGGATATATACTTTGCTGATTGCTTCGACTCTCTCAGGGTCTATCATAACACCATATTTTGACACAATGTGACCAAGCAGCTTGGCATTTTGTATGCCAAAATGACACTTTTTTAGATTAAGAGAAATGCCATACTCCCTACATCTGATCAACATCTTCTTCAAGTGCTACAAATGATCACCTCTCTACCTTGAAAACACAATCACATCATCCTGGTAAACTACAATGAACTCATTGATGTAACCAAGAAAAGCAACATCCATTGCTCTTTGAAAATTGGCACCAGAATTCATCAAACCAAAGGGCATTCTAATAAAAACATATGTTCCCCAAGGAGTAGTGAATGTTGTCTTAAGTCTTTCTAATTCCTTGACAACCACTTAATTGTATCCGGAGAAACCAAATGTAGAAAGAAACTCAGACCTTGTCACAAGCCGCAACATATTTTCCATATTTGGCAAGGGATAGTTTTCCTTCATGGATTCTTTGTTTAGATTTCTAAAATCCACACAAAGTTTGATGTCTCCGTTCTTATTTCTGACTGGCACAAGGTTTGCAACCCAAGATGAATATCTAGTGGGCCGAATAATACCTCCATCTCTCAACTTCTTTAACTCCTCTTGCATTTTCATGGAGAGAAGTGGATTAATTTTCCTTTTCCTCTATCTGAATGGCTTAGTCGTGGCCTCAAGAGGGATCTCATGTTGAAACAAGTCTTCTCTATATGCTTTTAACTCATAAACGGACCAAGCAAGGTAGTCTTGATATTTTTTCAAGAGTTGGACATAGGACTGTTTTTCCTCTTTACTGAAATTACTGCCCAACCAAATCTTCCTTGGTTTACCATTTGTTCCCAATTCATGCTCTTCCATGTCCCTTGAGGCAAACATGTTTCTATTGATGATGTAATCAACATTGTTAAAATTAGACTCAAGAGCAACAATGCCTCTAAGAAAGGTGTGAGTTTTCAACTAGATAATATCTTTTCCAAAAAAAGTCTCTCTACCTTCAGTCATACACACCATTGGTTCCCAATCAATATGCTGATCTACAAACTCACCTTGATTCTACAAGAACCTTTGTACTTGATAATCATCATCAAACACTTTCCAATGCTTGATGTTGTCAGGGACAGCTGTCCTAGTTAGCACTTCAATGTTATACTCACAATAAGGTGAAATGATGCAATATCCAAATCTTAACCCCAACACTACCAACTTGTCAGCAGCAACATTCATACTTCTGTCATGATGCACAATATTAAAAGAATCAAACATTTCAATTATCTCCCAAACTGCATGCTTATACTGCTTCATCCGCTGATTTTTTGTAGCATACAATTTTCTTATTTGTTTGACAACTAACTCTGAATCTCCCTTTGCAATGATGTCCTTAACACCATACTTCCATAAAATTCTCAGACCTAACAACAAGACTTCATACTCAATAATGTTGTTAGTACATTCAAAATTAAGATTGAAAGAAAAAATATTTTTTTCCAATCTAGGAGAAATCAGAATTACACTAGCACCACTTCCAAATTTGGAGCAAGCTCCATCGAATAACAAGGTCCAAGGAGAACATACCTATTCAAGGAACTTTGACTAATCCATTTTGTGTTCTTTTCCATCAGCAAAACCAATGAAATTATCATAATCAACATCAATAAACAACACCTCATATGAAGCATTATTTGGATCCTTAATTAGATGTAACATTTTCTTTTCTCCATAGAGCTTGACAAGGCTGCCCTCAATGGGAATGGTGGCAAAAGACATATCCATTTAGACACTCCCTCCAACACTTGTATCCCACTTTCTTGACAAAATCATACCCCCATTTGGCAAGGCAATCAACAATCACAACATCCAATTTTAAATTCCTCCTGGGATAAGATGCAAGCTACACAACCAAATCTTTTACACAACCAACTACCAGCACTTCTCTTGAGTCCATGGTAGTACACTTTCCATAGGCTGCTATCACTTTGATATCCAACTCATTCATGACTTCTAGAGGCATGACATTACATGATGCATTAGAATCAAACATACAATTGTGAATTAGCTTATCCTTTATGATCAAAGTTGTGAAGAATGGATCAACATTCAA
Organism: Taxus chinensis; assembly: GCA_019776745.2. Taxonomy (NCBI): domain Eukaryota; kingdom Viridiplantae; phylum Streptophyta; class Pinopsida; order Cupressales; family Taxaceae; genus Taxus; species Taxus chinensis. Next base: position 598,674,857 of record CM034150.1, read on the forward strand.
TTGGGAATCAACCAAAGACATCCCCAAATATACATCAGGTGTCTCTCCAAGATCTTCTACTGCTGGTGGTGTTTCAAGGTCAGTAATTATTTGAGGAGGAGTATCAACAAGATTTAGATTTCTACCTAGAGTGATCTTCTCTTCCTTTAACTCCAAGTATTCAAATGCTCTCTTCCTATGCTGAGGTATTCTAAGTAACTCAATTATTGGAACACTCACTTTTATTTGGCTCAATACTTGGGCTATGTCATAGGGAACACTCTTTGGTAGGACAACATTGGAAGGGAGACAAACAAATTCACTAGATGGCATGGGACTCTTTGTAGCTTGGGCATGAGGAGGACTGTAATTTTTACATGGGAAAACAGAATTATTGGCATGTGTTTCCCTTCTAGGAGTCTCTTTAGGAATGCTTGTGAGAAAGGGTGTGTTAATCTTGGCTTGAGGCCCACTTCCTTTAACAACTTTTCTTCTAGTGTTATAATCTTTCTCTTGAGCTACAAAAACATTCATCAACAATTGTCTATCTTCCTCTGAAGGGATACCACCATCATACTTCTTAATCATCAAAGTTCTTAAGTATTCAAATTCATTGTTAGAAATTTCAAAATCTTGCACTACATCAACTTCAAGAGTCTCAGGGGGAAGCAAGACTTGTACCCGTTTGATGCAATCCCAAAAGGTTGCAACATTCCTAGCACTTATTACTTCAGTAGATGTTACTCCTCCTTGTGAGGTTGAAGAACAACCCACCATGCAAATATCATCATAAATACCATCATCATTATTAACTTCACCTTCTTGCTGGTCTACTTCACATGGAGGATGGGGAAGAAAAAACCTATCACACCAATAAATATCAGTAACTTCTTCAAGAAAAACAACCCTAGCAGTTAAGGGATCATGCAACACTCTTCCTTCACATGCTTAAGGATGTCTATTTACAGATCCAACAGGCCCTTTACCTTTTTCATCAAACCTATGCTCATTCCTATGGTGAGTACCAAATATATCTTGTGTTTGATGCCTAGGTTGACCTTGTGAAATCTACCCAATTCCCTTCTCAGCTCTTGCCAACTTGTATGAGATTTCTTTGACAGCCCCTACTAAATATTTCACAACCTCTTCTAAATCAGCACCTTTTCTATCTTGAGGTTTTTCAAGGTTTATCAATTTTACACCATCTCTCTTGAGAGGTTTCCCAATAGCCTTGATATTGTTTGCAATTTCAAGTTCCATGGTGAAAGCTTGTCTTAGATTAGTAGGGTTCTTGTCTCTTAGGTAATAAGATTCCTTTTTATCAAATGCATCTACATATTTGATTAAACAAGATTCATCACAAGGCCTCAAACCAGCAGGAAGCCTTCTCAAAGTTTTGTTAAACCTTTTGTTGAAGTCATGGACTGATTCATTAGGGTTCGTATTGATATTCTCAAACTCAGACAAAAGAAATCTAGGATCAGTCTTGTCACCATATTGCAACCTAAATGCATTTTTCATTTTAGTCCATGAATTAATAGAATTATCAGGTAGATCCTTGTACCAATCCCTAGCATATTATTCTAGTGTATGAATGAACAACTTAATATACACATCTTCAAACTCTATCTAAAAATATTCCATCATATTAAAAAAGAATTTGAGATGATGATCACCAGTTATTGCATTGTTGCCTTGAAATTTTGGCAATCTATTTCTGACATCTTTTGGAACAGCATTCAGGTAACCATCCATTCCTCTAAAATCTATGGGACCAAAGGTGTTAAAAAAAATGGAGGTATAGGATGAGTCATATTGTTTAGTTGAGGTGATCTTGGAGGTGAAACAAGCTAATGAGGAGTGCAAGATCTTTGGGGCTCAAGAATGTGATTCAAAAGATTGGTATTCTTTAAATGATGATTTTCTAGGAAAGTTTTATTTGAATTAAAACACAGAGGTGTAAATTGGAGAAGGAAATTACCAGGTACAATAGAAGGACCTTCACTAGCTGAGGTAAACAAGTTTATAAGAGGATTGCTTGAATTAGAATCACTTGAATAATAGTGATAATCCTCTACCAAAGGCTAATCTCTCTCACAAATGGATATATCTTTGCCTGATGTCTAACCTTTAACCACTTTCCAAACTCTTCTCCCTTCCAACTCTGAGTTTCTTGAATCTGAGAACAATTTCTTAGTAGAGTCTCTAATGAAGAGAGATCTTCTTCCTTCCAGTTTTGCAGAGATTAGCATCACAAAAATAAATGACAGAAAGCTTAAGACACTAGTATTTATCAATATCAAATCAACATGAAGTCACCACTAAGGAATTTCACCCTAGTTGTACAAATGCACTAAAATACTCTACCAAATATTTACCAGCACTAAAAATATTGCCAAACTTTACAAATCAAACATTCCTTCTTCCTAAATTTATCAATCACAAAAGTAAACGAAGTGCAACAACTGTTGGAAACTAGTAATATTGCAGGTAAAACTTATATCTTCACTCAATCCTTACAAATCTGATTATAAAATGATGCTTCAACAACATATTTGCATGCATAATTTTTAAAGGAATTTACCAGGGTTTGATATGCACTCAAATATCTCAAATATGCATGCACATGAATCAGATTAAACTAAGAGAATATCAAATGCAAAGCTCTACATTTTATTCCAATCTTATAAATATGATCAGAAGATGATACTTAGATTTTTAATTGCACATAAATCACACAAGAAGTATTACCAGGGATCTAAAATACTAAAATACTGAAGAATATCCCTGGCAACGGCATCAGAAAGTGTTGGTACCAAAATTTGTTCTCCTTTTCTGTCTGAGCAGTATCAGAGATATGGCATGAAGTGAAGTCAGAAAGATCATGATGTGTGTCATTTTTTAGCCAGGGAGGTGATCTAACTGTCACTCAGATTTGTTGAGAGATGGATATCACTTTGAAAGGATTTGATCTGATCCTCACTATTTTAGGTTGTGCCTTTTTAACCAAGGTAAGATAACCTATATTGTAACCCCCAAACGGTGAAGGAGATGAAGATATCCCTCAATTTTTACAAATATTATGAAAAGGCCTTGGGAAAATATGATCAACACTCTAAATTTGACTTTCACAAGTTGTCACTCCCAGATGATGGAAATATTTTCAAAGCAAGGCAAGGGTTACTGGAGACATTGTATAATCCTAATTTGCCTTGTGCATTTTTATAGATGGGTTAGATCCTTTTGTTGACACACAATGCAATGTAGGGGTAGTATGGGTAGGATTAGTTTGTTTGTATGAATTTTTTGGTGGGCTGTTGACAAGACAAACTAGGATATATAAGATCTTGTGACAACCTCTACAATACTTGAACAACTATAAGATAAAATGCTTTAAATAATCAGGATATTCTTTCAACCAGAAGAGGCATAAATGGAAGCATAGGTTGCACTCTCCACACAATATTTGAGAATTAACCATAAAATCTTGAAGTAAAGTACTCAATTAAACAAAAAAATCCTTGATCAAACCATGCCTAAGGTGCCCCCAAAGGTTTACAAGCAATCTCTGCAATCAAGGAAGGTAAAGTGATTTTAAATTTATTTATCTCTTTATCAGATGAAGGCTCTTCTAAACATGAGATTGCAAATGCCACTAAAATATCAACAAGAAATGGAGATTATATGTTATTTCTAAAGACTTTAAATGCAAGATTGCAACAAGAACAATGAAAACCATTTGTAGGCATTTAAAAAATGATAACAAACATCATATTACCCAAAAAAACATAGATTAACTCAAGAGCTTGTTAGATTCATCAGTAGGGGAGATTTTCATGAACAATCTTAGAGCTGTGTGATGGCTATACACTTGTAACAAACTCACATACATGAATATCCAATGTAGAAGAAATTATCCTTGTTCTTTGGTGGGTTTTTCTGAAAAATGAGCTTTCTCTCAAAATTTTCTCGTGTTTTTTTAATTTTTTCCCGACCTCTTTATAATTTCTCCAAAATGCATTATATACCTCATGCCACATTGGTGCCTTCTTTCCCAAGCAAATAATACGCCATGGGATCAAGTTTTTTAGAAAACAATCCTTGTGATTCAATGAAAATGACATTTAAGAATTTGCAACGAGACTTGCCAAGTGTTTCTAAAATGGCGAATCATTGCAAATATCTGGATCATTATCCTTCCTGGAGGCACATTTTCATCATCAAGGCATGTAGATGCCTTTCCATTCATCATTTCACCCTTTTACCCTTCAAAATTACCTCTGTAACTTTTAATTTGACACTTCACGTGTTTGCTTAGGTTGGAGAAAAAATTACTTAAGAAACATCTCAAATCAAAATATTAAGTCATGAAACCGATTCCAATGATCCTGGAAGGCCAAAATGATATGGAATCACCAAAAATTTGATAAAATTTGATGTGAAATTCATGATTCCAAGCTTCCTGGAGGAAAAATGGTGGCCAAAAATTAAAATACACAGTTGCCCTTGATCTGCTACGTGTCAAACTATTATTGAGAACAAATTCGGGCTTATTTTTTGACTTTTTGACATTTTTGAAAAAATGGAAAATTTTGAATTTTTCCCCTGCCCCTTCACCTTTGTAATTTGGAGTTGACACATGGGACATGGTGGGTCACATTGGTATCGCAGTTCAATTCTGTTCATTTTGACCTTTTTTTGAATTTTTGGAAAATTTTCACTTTTTTGCCCTGCAGGCCCGCACCTCTGATTTCTCCCCTGCCACGTGTTGCTCGATGATTCACTAGTGGGTCAATGCTTCAAATTTTGATTTTAAATCTTCTTTGCAAAAGGGAAAAAATTCCCTCCTGCCTCCACCAGCCCATCAACTCACCTTGTCCTCTGCCACGTGTCGCTCGATGATTCGCTAGGGGGCCAATGCTTCAAATTTTGATTTTAAACCTTCTTTGCAAAAGGGAAAAAATTCCATCCTGTCTCTGCTAGCCTACCGACCCACCTTGTCCTCTAACACATTTCACTTGATGATTCGCTAGTGGGCCAACACTTTAATTTTTTATTTTAAACCTTCTTTGCAAAAGGGAAAAAATTCCCTCATACCGACCCACCTTGTCTGCTCATGGACACGTGTCCTTTCCTAATTTTTTGTGGAGCTTCGGCCCAAAATTTGACTTCAAACCATTCAAATTTAAAAAACTTCAAAATCATCAAAACCTCCACCCATTCCATTTTGACTTTTCCTGGACATGTGTCCTCCTGTGATTCGCCATGGGGCCGAGGTCCAAAATTTTACTTTAACCCTTTGAGCCAAACACACAAAATTTCATAAGTTTTTCTCCGCCACTCACATCCCCTCTGACCAAAACTACTTCCACACGTCCTCCTCTAGTTGGCTACACAGTTTCTGGAAAAATTTTGACTTGGAAATTTTGTAAAATAAAGCCAAATTTTTCAAAGGAGATCTGACTCCCCGCCTCTTCTCGGCCAATAAGAAAATGCCACATAGGAACCTTTGAAAAAGGTGGAGCTGTGGAGCCAAACTTTCCCATTTTCTAAAAAATCAAAAAATGACAAGTTAGAAACATTTCCTATTGTGCCTCAACCAATGAAAACATACCACGTTGCCAATATCTTCTGAGGATGAATTTGATGGGAACATGACACCCGTATGACCGTCAAAACACAAAGAATTCAAAGGATTCCCTAGAATTCAATTTTTTCACCAAGAATGACAAAAAATTTTTTATTTTAAATCAATTGAACCATGCGTTCACAACATTCTTGATCTAGGATTTGGATGTTCAAATACAAACAAGTATGATTTGATCAATTTCACTTTTTCCACGATCTAGCAAAGGGAAAAACGACATAGCCCACAAAATTGGAAAAACTAGGGAACAACAAAGGGTAAACTTGGATTATTCTTTCAAATTAGGGAAAAACAAGACGTTTGTGAGCATTTTAAAGCATTCAACTAGAGGGGAAGAATTCCAGACCATCAAATCAAAGGATAAAATGTTTTTTGAGCAGATACACATTTGAAAATTTAGGACAACATGGTGCAAGCTAAAAAATGTCACCAACAAAGTGAACATTAATTTAGTGTGGGGTGGATCAGATATAAGCAAAATGGATTTATTTGAAATAAAATTTAAAGTGCAGGTTTTCATACAGGTATATATATGTATTTTTTCTGAACATTTGACTTAAATCAATAAAATAAACGAAACTTCTTATAAGTATTTCTTCTTTCATCTTTCATGAAATCCATATGCAAGATTTGTTAGCATATGTCAATTCATATGAACTAAGCATGATAAGCACTAAATCTTCTGAACAACATGTTATAACTTAATAATTTCGTATAAATAACTCTACTAATAAATGAAATCAAATTAAGGTTCCAAGAAAGTAAAAAATTATTTCATAAGCATACTAAGAATAATCAAAACAATTAAACCATAAAGAAGTCAATTTAAGTCATAAACCTAGAAATATTATTTTGAGACTAAAAATTTCAGTCATTTAAGGTATAAACATGTACATTTGATCCAATTCAATCATGAAACAAATATTTAAGTGCATAATGAATTTATTCATATAACCACATAATTATATGACTGGAATCATTTAATTTGTTCAATAATTAAGAATCTTAGCAATCCCTACAATCAAACAATAGGAATAAATAGTATCTTAATCAATATTATAAAAGTATGACCTAAAGGGTAGTAGTCATATAATCCCATAACTATATGAATAGAACCTTATATTTCATAAATAAATATTTTACAACATTACTAGGAATCATCCATTATCAATCGAGCAATAAAATTTACATTTAACCATCAAAACAACTAGCTATACTAGTCAAGTTATTTTTTATTTATTATTTTGTCTACTAATTTCCTAGTGTGTCCCTAATATAGTTATCCAACTATTAATCAGAGCTGGATCAGAATGAACTAAGTTATAACACATTATTTTTTAGAATAGAAGGGTTCTTAAACCCCAAAGTAACTTCCAACACATCTCAACATGAAATCATTTTGAAACACAACTAACAATAAAACAAAATACATTAACAGTAACAATAAATTAACAATGCAATCAATGATTCTTATAACCAAATCGACCAAGAAAGCTAGTATCATATCCATAAATAGAAAGAAGAGTATCTATTAGTTGACACTATCGTTCAACTACCATAAACTAACTCCAAAATAATAATAAGAAAGACAACCATAGTCACATATTTAAGATCATTCAAATCAAAATACAGATGTCAAGCATATCCTAGGTTCGAAACATAGATGAATTCATAAAAAAAGAAAAATATTACAAAATTTGATTAACGACTGTCCAAGATGCTAAACAAAGTTTTATTATATCCATGATTTTTATAGTTCAAAATACAGAGGCTCGAGGCATAAATTTATTTACAATTTCCAACCCAACCTAGAAATTTAACAAGATTTGAAACACAAATACCCAAATAGGGAATTGACTCAGTTCCCGAATCTTAAGGAAAGATCAATGAAAAATGCACAATACTAGCAATAGGGACTTGGTTCTATAACCAAGTTTGAAAAATAATAGCTGTAAAGGAAGAACGAGTGAACCCACCAAAATACATGTACTCAAGCTAGTATATAACCAAGAACAGAACCTTTCACTAAAGGTTTAAGCTAACTTGGCTGAAGGGTTTTAAAGATAACTCCGATGGTACCTCAAGGAACACCTAAATATTGTATTAAGAAAATTGATAAAACATGTTCTAAAAGCAACTCCAGGAATGGAAAATACATAAATCTAGCCAAAATACACAATCCATGAACTAAGAAACTCATTGTTTCATTCAAACACATTCACAATCATGCATAGTGAACCAAAATAGGATTTAAATGAAGTTAGAACCAGATGTAACTAATATTAAGAAACATAACCAAAAAAATCATTGAATAACACAAAAACCACAAAACCCAGAACACACAATGTGATTTCACATAAAGAGTAGAGTTATTTTCATGAAATAATTAAACAGAGAAAGATATTATAGTGAGTTAGAACATATAATGCCTTGGTAGTGCTCTTGAAACTCCTTTCCAAGATTTTCATAGAATAAGTCTTTCTTCTTTCATCTTTCATGAAATCCATTTGCAAAATTTTTTAGCATGTGTTTAGTTCACATGAACTTAGCATGATAAGCACTAAATATTTTGAACAACATGCTCTAACTTAATAATTTACTAAAAATAACTCTACTTTCAAATGAAATCAAATTAAGGTTCCAAGAAAGTAAAAAATTATCTCTTAATCATACTAAGAACAATAGAGACAATTAAACCAAAATATTGAGTCATGAAACCAATTCCAATGATCCTGGAAGGCCAAAATGATATGGAATCACCAAAAATTTGATAAAATTTGATGTGAAATTCATGATTCCAAACTTCCTGGAGGAAAAATGGTGGCCAAAAATTAAAATACACAGTTGCCCTTGATCTGCTACGTGTCAAACTATTATTGAGAACACATTCGGGCTTATTATTTTGACTTTTTGACATTTTTTGAAAAAATGGAAAATTTTGAATTTTTCCCCTACCCCCTTCACCTTTGTAATTTGGAGCTGACACATGGGACATGGTGGGTCACATTGAGTGTCACAGTTCAATTCTGTTCATTTTTGACCTTTTTTTGAATTTTTTGGAAAATTTTTCACTTTTTTGCCCTGCAGGCCCGCACCTCTCGATTTCTCCCCCGCCACGTGTTGCTCGATGATTCACTAGTGGGTTAATGCTTCAAATTTTGATTTTAAATCTTCTTTGCAAAAGGGAAAAAATTCCCTCCTGCCTCCACCAGCCCATCAACTCGCCTTGTCCTCTGCCACGTGTCGCTCGATGATTCGCTAGGGGGACCAACGCTTCAAATTTTTGATTTTAAACCTTCTTTGCAAAAGGGAAAAAATTCCATCCTGTCTCTGCTAGCCTACCGACCCACCTTGTCCTCTGACACATTTCACTTGATGATTCGCTAGTGGGCCAACACTTTAATTTTTTATTTTAAACCTTCTTTGCAAAAGGGAAAAAATTCCCTCCTGCCGACCCACCTTGTCTGCTCATGGACACGTGTCCTTTCCTAATTTTTTGTGGAGCTTCGGCCCAAAATTTGACCTTCAAACCATTCAAATTTAAAAAACTTCAAAATCATCAAAACCTCCACCCATTCCATTTTGACTTTTCCTGGACATGCGTCCTCCTGTGATTCGCCATGGGGCTGAGGTCCAAAATTTTTACTTTAACCCTTTGAGCCAAACACACAAAATTTCATAAGTTTTTCTCTGCCACTCACATCCCCTCTGACCAAAAACTACTTCCACACGTCCTCCTCTAGTTGGCTACGCAGTTTCTGGAAAAAATTTGACTTGGACATTTTGTAAAATAAAGCCAAATTTTTCAAAGGAGATCTGACTCCCCGCCTCTTCTTGGCCAATAAGAAAATGCCACCATAGGAACCTTTGAAAAAGGTGGAGTTGTGGAGCCAAACATTCCCATTTTCTAAAAAAATCAAAAAATGACAAGTTAGAAACATTTCCTGTTGTGCCTCAGCCAATGAAAACCTACCACGTTGCCAATATCTTCTGAGGATGAATTTGATGGGAACATGACACCCGTATGACCGTCAAAACACAAAGAATTCAAAGGATTCCCTAGAATTCAATTTTTTCACCAAGAATGACAATTTTTTTTTTATTTTAAATCAATTGAACCATGCGTTCACAACATTCTCGATCTAGGATTTGGATGTTCAAATACAAACAAGTATGATTTGATCAATTTCATTTTTTCCACGATCTAGCAAAGGGAAAAACGACATAGCCCACAAAATTGGAAAAACTAGGGAACAACAAAAGGGTAAACTTGGATTATTCTTTCAAATTAGGGAAAAACAAGACGTTTGTGAGCATTTTAAAAGCATTCAACTAGAGGGGAAGAATTCCAAACCATCAAATCAAAGGATAAAATGTTTTTTGAGCAGATACAAATTTGAAAATTCAGGACAACATGGTGCAAGACTAAAAAATGGCACCAACAAAGTGAACATTAATTTAGTGCGGGGTGGATCAGATATAAGCAAAATGGATTTATTTGAAATAAAATTTAAAGTGCAGGTTTTCATACAGGTATATATATGTATTTTTTCTGAACATTTGACTTAAATCAATAAAATAAACGAAACTTCTTATAAGTATTTCTTCTTTCATCTTTCATGAAATCCATATGCAAGATTTGTTAGCATATGTCAATTCATATGAACTAAGCATGATAAGCACTAAATCTTCTGAACAACATGTTATAAACTTAATAATTTCATATAAATAAACTCTACTAATAAATGAAATCAAATTAAGGTTCCAAGAAAGTAAAACAATTATTTCATAAGCATACTAAGAATAATCAAAACAATTAAACCATAAAGAAGTCAATTTAAGTCATAAACCTAGAAATATTATTTTGAGACTAAAAATTTCAGTCATTTAAGGTATAAACATGTACATTTGATCCAATTCAATCATGAAAACAAATTATTTAAGTGCATAATGAATTTATTCATATAACCACATAATTATATGACTGGAATCATTTAATTTGTTCAATAATTAAGAATCTTAGCAATCCCTACAATCAAACAATAGGAATAAATAGTATCTTAATCAATATTATAAAAGTATGACCTAAAGGGTAGTAGTCATATAATCCCATAACTATATGAATAGAACCTTATATTTCATAAATAAATATTTTACAACATTACTAGGAATCATCCATTATCAATCGAGCAATAAAATTTACATTTAACCATCAAAAACAACTAGCTATACTAGTCAAGTTATTTTTTTATTTTTTTATTTTGTCTACTAATTTCCTAGTGTATCCCTAATATAGTCTATCCAACTATTAATCAGAGCTGGATCAGAATGAACTAAGTTATAACGCATTAATTTTTTAGAATAGAAGGGTTCTTAAACCCCAAAGTAACTTCCAACACATCTCAGCATGAAAATCATCTTGAAACACAACTAACAATAAAACAAAATACATTTAATAGTAACAATAAATTAACAATGCAATCAATGATTCTTATAACCAAATCGACCAAGAAAGCTAGTATCATATCCATAAATAGAAAGAAGAGTATCTATTAGTTGACACTATCGTTCAACTACCATAAACTAACTCCAAAATAATAATAAGAAAGACAACCATAGTCACATATTTAAGATCATTCAAATCAAAATACAGATGTCAAGCATATCCTAGGTTCGAAACATAGATGAATTCATAAAAAATAGACAAATATTACAAAATTTGATTAACGACTGTCCAAGATGCTAAACAAAGTTTTATTATATCCATGATTTTTATAGTTCAAAATACAGAGGCTCGAGGCATAAATTTATTTACAATTTCCAACCCAACCTAGAAAATTTAACAAGATTTGTAACACAAATACCCAAATAGGGAATTGAATCAGTTCCCAAATCTTAAGGAAAGATCAATGAAAAATGCACAAATACTAGCAATAGGGACTTGGTTCTAATAACCAAGTTTGAAAAATAATAGCTGTAAAGGAAGAACGAGTGAACCCACCAAAATACATGTACTCGAGCTAGTATATAACCAAGAACAGAACCTTTCACTAAAGGTTTAAAGCTAACTTGGCTGAAGGGTTTTAAAGATAACTCTGATGGTACCTCAAGGAACACCCAAATATTGTATTAAGAAAAATTGATAAAACATGTTCTAAAAGCAACTCCAGGAATGGAAAATACATAAATCTAGCCAAAATACACAATCCATGAACTAAGAAAACTCATTGTTTCATTCAAACACATTCACAATCATGCATAGTGAACCAAAATAGGATTTAAATGAAGTTAGAACCAGATGTAACTAATATTAAGAAACATAACCAAAAAAAATCATTGAATAAACTCAAAAACCAGAAAACCCAGAACACAAAATGTGAATTTCACATAAAGAGTAGAGTTATTTTCATGAAATAATTAAACAGAGAAAGATATTATAGTGAGTTAGAACCTATAATGCCTGGTAGTGCTCTTGAAACTCCTTTCCAAGATTTTTCATAGAATAAGTCTTTCTTCTTTCATCTTTCATGAAATCCATTTGCAAAAATTTTTTAGCATGTGTTAGTTCACATGAACTTAGCATGATAAGCACTAAATATTTTGAACAACATGCTCTAACTTAATAATTTACTAAAAATAACTCTACTTTCAAATGAAATCAAATTAAGGTTCCAAGAAAGTAAAAAATTATCTCTTAATCATACTAAGAACAATAGAGACAATTAAACCATAAAGAAGTCAATTTAAGTCATAAACTTAGCGACTATTATTCTATCACTAAAAATTTCAGTCACTTAAAGTACAAATGTGTACATCGACTTCAATCATGAAATGAAGATACAACTGTAAAATGATTTCAGTCATAAAACCCCATAATTATATGACTAGAATCATTTTCTTTTGTTCAAAAAGTTAAGAATCTTAGCAACCCCTACAATATAACAATATAAATAAACAATATCTTAATCAATATTACAAAATTATGACCTATAGTGTATAAGTCATATAATTCCATAATTATATGACTAAAACCTTGTATTTCATTAATCAATATTTTACAACATTGCTAGGAATATTTTTTTATCAATCAAGTAATAAAATTTACATTTAACCATCAATACAACTAGATATAATAGTCAAGTTATTTTTATTTATTATTTTGTCTACTAAGTTCCTAGTATATCAATGATATAGGTATACAAATATCAATCAGAGTTGGATTAGAATGAACTAAGTTATAACACATTACTTTTGAGAACAGAAGGTTTCTTAAACCCTAAATAAACTTCCTATACAACTTAGCAATGAAGTCATTTTGAAAACACAACTAACACTAAAACACAATACATTAACAGTAACAATAACTTAACAATACAATCAATAATTTCTTACAACAAAATCAACCAAGAAAGATAATATAATCTCTACAAACCGAAGGAGTACGAATCTATCAGTTGACACTATCGTTCAACTATCCATAAAATAACTCCAACAAATAAAATAATAAAGACAATCACAAATCACATATTTAAGATCATTCAAAATCAAAATATGGATGCTGAGCATAGCCCAAGTTCAAAACATAGAATAATTCATACAATAAGATGAAGATTACAAACTTTGTTTAACAACGAGTGTCCAAGATCCTAAAGAGAATTTTCGTTATATCCGCGAATTTACTATTAAAATTATAGAGGGTCGAGGCATAACTTTCTGTACAGTTACCAACCCAACCCAGAAATTTAACAAGATTTGTAAACACAAATACCCAAATAGGGAATTGAATCAGTGCTTGAATATTAAGGAAAGATCAATGAAAAACACATAATACTAGCAATAGGGGCTTAATTTGATAACCCAGTTCAAAAAACAATAGCCGTAAAGGAAGAACAAGTGAACCCACAAAAATGCATGTACTCAAACTGGTTTATAAGCAAGATCAAAACCTTTCACTAAAGGTTTGAGCTAACCTGACATAAAGGGTTTTAAAGACAAATTTGATGGTGCCTCAAGGAACAACCAAATATTGTATTAAGAAAGCTGATAAAACAAGTTCAAAAAGCAACTCTAGGAATGGAAAATACATAAATCCAGCTAAAATACACAACCAATGAATCAAGAAACTCACTTTTTCAACCAAACACATTTATAGTCATCCATAGTGAACCAGAATAGGATTTAAGTGAATTTAGAACTAGTTGCAATTAATATTAAGCAAGAAAACCAAAACAATCATCCAATAACTCAAAAACCACAAAATCCAGAACACAAAATGTGATTTTACGTAAAGAGCATAGATATTTTCATGAAATAAATAAACAAAGAAAGATATTATAGTGAGTTAGAGCCTATCATGCCTGGTAGTTCTCTCAAAACTCCTTTCCAATATTTCCAACTTGCCTTCCAAGTTTCTACCACAAGAGATCACAAAATATTCAAATAAAATACACAGAAAAATAGTCTCCATTTTCTTCATCAATTTTATAACTGAAATAACAAAATTTTCTCCACTATACTCTCCATATAATATCGAGTTCATAAATGAAGCAGACACGAAATTCTGGTTCAAAAAAAATAAAAAATTAAGATGCATATCCATTGTGCTCAATACACCAAATGAAAAATAGAACCCAACCCTAGTTCTTTTCCTTCAAACCATCTTGGTATTTATAAGGCAGTTTCCATGATCCCTTCGAGGTAATTAATGTAACTTAGCAACAACTAAACATTTAAACAAATTACTGCCAATTGTCTTAGTTACCTTGGCCTATGTGCATGTAAACTTGGGATACATTACTACCAAAGGTGATGGTGCTTACAACTACCATCGCATGTAATTTTTCCAAGTAATGGATTGGAAAAAACCATTTATTCTTAACTCAACCTCCTCACTATATGTTGACCATAGTTTTTACTTAGGTTAATTTTTAGGTCCTTGGATAGGTTTATAGATCAGGTACCCATCAATAATGTATTAACCATAGCTTAGGTTGGGGTTGTTTAATCAAATATAATTAGAACATAACTAGGTATTTTTTAGTATATATTTTTCACCTAGAAAAGGTTTGTTAGGACTCTAAAATATTCAACAAGAATGTCATCCTTTGTAATTTATTGAATCTAAGTAACATTTATCAATAGTATGGAAGTATTCATAAGATGTTACAAAACATCTCCAGTGACCTTATGTTCATTTAAGCCTGAATATTATGGTATATCAGAAACAATATGAATTCAAATTGACTTAACACATATGATTGTAATAATATATTGATCAAAGGCATGCCTTGGATCACTGAAATCAATCCAATATATTTCCCTTCTTCAAATATAGATGCAATAGTCTAAGGAACATAATTCATATAAAAAATTAGATGATTTACCTGCATAGTTCCAAAATATTATATGTAATTCCTACCAACTGAGATCGCATAGTACCCTTCAAAACCCAATCTAGTGAGCACAAGATGATAATTCAACATAAGTTCAATATTGCCAAAAGCATGATTAAGATCAGATATTTACAAGAAGTGGATATCTTTTCTACAAACATGACCAACAGTTCAAAGAGTATATAAACTCAGAACAAGAATCACTTATCAACGTTTGCAAACTTTAGTCACATAAGAAAGTATGGATATCAACAAGGCAAAGGCATTACATATTTTGGGACTAAAGTGGAATATCAAAGGTCGTGCATGGTTTGCGCTAATAATAGGATTAAAGTACAATTTATTTATAGATTAATTTATTATTGGTCTCCTTGTAAAAAGCATGTGGCTACTAGCACATGGCTATTTTGGGCATGTCGCCTATTTTCAAGATGCATGGGTGGTGAAGGGAAAGCCCCCACCCCTATATATATGTAGTGTACTGCATTATTTTTATAATCCATATTGTATTAGAGTTATACTTCCTTAATTTACTAGCGTGCATGACTCTATGTTGGTTACTGTAATGTAATCAAATTCTGTTATGTAATCTTTTGAGTATCAATAAAAAATTGTGAATGGATTTACATAATTTATATCTTAGATCATGGTGCTTGTATGGTAAATATGATCTTCGTATTTATTTTATCTATAGGTTTCCTTATTATGTGTGTTTCCAATTTAAGCTCATGGATCTGATGCTTATGCTTGAATGTAACAACCACTTTTCTCACTTCACATCTAGGGAATTTAAAAAAAAAAACATTATGCTTCATAATTTAAATACCCATATATTTAAATCCAACATAAACCTTAATGTAATCCATTTCTGATAACTGTCATAAACCATGTGTAGCTACATGAGAGTATACAGATCCTACTTGATCCTCCTCAACACTCTTTACAAGACAATACATCAATCGTATCCTTTTGTTCTTCCTTTTTGAAGGAATGAAAATTAAGTGATGTTTTCTAAGTTTCTACATAGATTCCACCACGTAATTCCCATTCGTCATATCAAAACTTAGATCTTGGTGAAATCATGATATTGTAATTAGTGGTTTACACTACTTTTTGCAAAGTTTCAGAGACATGTATGTCATGCTTAGTTCCATGATGGCACACTCACCATTGGGAACTTGTCATCTCAACTTAATCACTTATTCAATTATATGGATTATCATTTTAAAATGATGTACCTAGGGTTAGACATCATTGTATCAAGATAGGTTGAATTTAGTACCTTGAAGTACTTTACATTCCTTTCTACGTATCAATGTTAGATATAAGTTATCTCACTACCTTAGATCTATATTCCCAAACTTTAATGTTACACATTAATGATTCATTTCCAATATATAAAAATGATGGTCTCCCATTATCAAGGGAGTAAACAACTATCAATGTTGTACTTTACCCTTATGTGTAATCATGAAAAGCTACATAATTACTCAGTAATAATGATATTCTATATTAATTACTTTAGCCCCTTTTAATAGCACTTATTCTATTCTACAGAATCAAGTTATTCAAGTGTACTATTACACCTTTATGTAAATTAGGGTCTAACATACATGCATATGTATCTTCTTATTATTATGAAAGTAAACATATTTTCTCTGCTAATATACCAACATACTTATTCTGTATCAATTCACTATTTTATGCTATAGAGGAACCAAGTAATCCACCATATTGATAACATATTATCTTATATAATGATGGTAAATATGAAAACAACTCTATCCCTGTTAATTAATGTGCAACTAGTTCCTCTCTAGTTGATACAACATTCTTGAATACTATTAAGGTTTCTTTCAAATTAACACATTTTTTAAGACATTACTATGTACTTAGTATTTAAAATATATTATCAATGGCCTATCATCACATTATCCACATATCAGTTGGTAGTTCACATAATGGATTATAGGCTTTACAACCATCGAGAGAGTCCCTTTTTGACCTCAATAAGTGTGGTACAAATTTTATTTAATTCTTGCACTTGGGATTACATTAGCCACTTTTGAATATGAATGAAAACCCAATTGTGTGGTCTTATCAATAATTAACATCTCTGAGTTAATACTTATTATATGACCTATATTTAATTTTCCCCCAAGGATAGATATATGTATCACCTAGGCTTGCCTTAATTTAACTTAAGTGTCCTGAACACTTTAGATTTTGGATTAAGGTGTTATATTATTTGTTATATTTTGCCCTTAATTTTGGTAAACAAAAATGTAAATGTTTATAGGTGGTTACACCTTAAGTACCCATTTATTTCTCTTATCAAGGTACTTATGCAAAGCAATACAATTATTTAAACAATTCAACATTATTTATTCAATCGTATAACCAAATGACAACTTATGATAATTCATTAGGAGACATATATACATAATAATATTCCCTTTATATGATTGTAAGAAGCACCTTACTAGTCCCCTTTAGACAACTACTCACCCTATTTCATACTTCCTGACTAGGGCTATTTTGAGGCTTTAGATATTTTGTAACCACTAAACAGATAAATGTCAAAGTATTTTGTTTTTAAATGTTTGAAGAAATATCATATGCAATAAATATATAAACATTTATACTTAATTTACATCCTTCATAAATAGTTCACAATTGCACTTAATAATAGTGAATCTCAATGATTTAGAATTTATAACCTATACATTATTGATTCAGCAACAAAGTGTCTCAAGTACTTATTCATATAGAACAAGTTGCCTTATTAAATTCATGTTCATATACAACTAAAAAATTTATACATTTTTAATCATCATCAACCATTCAATGATGAAGTCCAAGGTGCCATATTAAATAGGGTTCATTCATCACCACAGTCATCTTAGCCAGCTCTTTATTTTCAATTTTCTTGAACTATTGATAAGTTCAAATTAGGTCTTTCACATAGATCATTAAGATAAAAATCCTTTCATTAATTAAGATTACAACTATTATCACCAAATCATTACACCCTCTGAATAGCCAGAATGTGAACAGGAAGTTCAGTGTGATTGGGTAACATGGGGTCACCCCTTAAGCTATGGGACTTTGGATTGAGGTGAACCTCTGGAGAAGTACAAATTCCTCTTCCTAAACTAAGTGTTGAAATACTCCTAGTGCAATAAAATGGTTATCTAGACCTATACTAACATTTGCATGGGCTTTATGGAAAGAGATTTGCAAGAAATGAAACTATACTAGGGATGGTGATGCACCAAATAAAGGGTGTTGCTAGACTCAGGAAGGGTTAATTTGAAGAGGGTGTTGTGCACCATAAGAAAAATTCACCTACTACAACTTGGAAAAGGTAAAAAAATACCACAAACTAGTAATTGTGTGTTCCCTTTGTTAAACTCAACTAGAAAAACAATCTTCCGGTATTCTAATGAAGAAGGATGAAACTGAAAAGGATGAATAAGAACCATAACTCAATTGCTTGTAGAAATCCACCACTTGATAAGCACAAAAATCTAAGAACCTACAATGGAAACTTAAACTTGCATAGTGTATCTGTAAGCAAGAGAAATTCAAAAATAAGTATATAGGATGATAAAAGGACTAATAGTAGTAAAAAACAGACACTTTTATTACTTCAACAACATGCAAAATTCATAATTACATTCAGAAGAGACAATGGTTTCCATTACAGTCTTAAAAAGGAGGCTTGAAAGTTCCCTAATCCACAAATCTAACTTGCAGAAGAGAGAGGATTCTTGACAAATATGCACTTGTCTAAGATGTTTAACTTGTCTAACCCCTTGAAATGAGCTTCCAATTTACATTTATAGAAGATATTTGTGAGAGAAGAGAGGATAAATCATAAATTTTTTCATAAAATGAAAGCATGAATAATGGCACATGATGGTCCTCATAATTAATTACATCACTGATACCATTATTAATTACACACTCAAGAACATTCCATTATTCCCTCATAACTAAAAAATTGAATTTATCTTCATTTATTAAATTAATATTTTTAATAAAAATAATATTTTAAATAAAATGTTAAGGCAACTCAACCTTTTGAGGAAATCCACTGAGGTTTAATTTTTCTTTGGAGTGGGTTTTGAGATGGTGACTTGGAAATTGGCTCGCCAACAAACTTGTTGAGTTTACTGGAGAGTTCTTTGTCGAGTTCCTCACTTTTCATTCATAGGCTCATAGTATTTCCCCAGGTAATCCACTAGCCATTAGCTGACCAAGACCTTGTCAAACTTCACTTGCACCCACCGCCATTTTTAATTTCTTGGCGACTCTTTAATATCTCCGCTCCTACTAGTGCATTATTACTGAATCTCTTAATATTGCCGCAATGGCTTCTAATTTAATCTCCCCACTCAAATGCAAAGATCTTAGAGAAGTTCCACATTTGTATAGTTCAGCGAGCATATCAAACACCCCACAATATGGATTTAATGAGATAACATATTTTAACACACTTTCTTTGATTGATACCCTTTCAACTCCCATGTGTCACATTTTGACCCCTTAAAATCCTCGCTTATCCCATCATGTAGTGACCCGAAACCGAGCTCCACATTTCCTTGTTTTAACAACTACCTCTTTATTTTCACTGAACGATTCCTTTTCCTTACATATATTTCATCAAGTTATTCAACCCCAGGAACCAATAAATGACTCTCTAGCTCAGACTCACATTGTGCCAACTAATATTTGAACTCGGCATTACTGCTTCTTTCCACAACTCTTCAGCAGGCTCAACATGTTAACTCGGAAAACACAGAGATCAAATCCCCGTTCTCCTCAAAATTTCTTCACATTGGCTCTTCCAATTTTGGAGCCTTACCATCGCTTTGACATGCGAAGCTTGGCATGGTTTTCACGAATAAAAAAAACTCAAGTTTGTAGTGGTCAATTTTCAAGCTTTGGAGGGCAATTATCCCATACAATAGCTAGGAAAGTTGGTTCTATATTCCCACTTTTCCAAGAGCTTTGAAGTCCTCCACTATGTTTATTGATGAAACTCAACCAACTTGAACCTCTAAACATTTGATATCAAAACCAAGTCAAAAGCCTAAAATGATGCCTTGATTGACCATGAGTAGTGATGACTCTGAGCTCATCCAAAATATCTGCATGAGCTATTTCCATTTCATGGATTTACGTGGAGTAACATTCTACACTTGTTTTCCTTGGCTTGATGACTTAATAAAATGGATCGACCATGAGCACATAAAACTCTGAGCTTGAAAATTTCTTCTACCGCTAAAACTTTATGATTCAAATACATCCCAACTTCTTCAAAATTCATCAATCATTTGATCTATTTAGCTCGACATACCGAACTCTCCATTACACTTTAACTACAAGTTGCTAAGTTTTTCTATTTTCTCATTAGCTCCCAAGCTTACCATGCCATGTTGTCAAGCCATTTTTATACTCATTTCCAATGCTCACTTTGTCAAACATAAACTTTGGTTAGCTCATTATGGAGAAATGATGACTTGACCAATCTTCCCCACATTGAGCTCGAATGAACCTTCTCTCATCATACTCAATGTTGAATTATCCCTCGTAAATTAATCAACTTATTTGTTTCATTGGCCAAGTTCCTCATGCATTGCCCATTAAAGTATAAGGCTTGACTAATGGCTCACTATGACGTTTGATAAGCTCAGATTCACTCTAGCTCACCCGACACGGCTCCTTTCCAAGGCTTGTTGAATTACTTATATGCCCTCATCATCTCATTACTTATTGCATAGCTAAGCCGATCAAGCCGAGTTTCTCAATGTTAAACCCACTACTCATCTCAAGGATCGGTCGATTCCTTCAATATACAAGCAAGATCCAAATAGCACTCTTTCTTCTCCACACGAGAATTCTTTTAGCTATACCTAAGCTATGCTATCATCATCTCCAAGATCAAGTCATATCCTAACACCATTGAGCTCCAAGACAAGATTTTAAAACCAAACTTGGCTTCATCCATCGCCAAGTTCCTTACCTCACGTGAAGCTTCCTACGCTTCTTGTAAGCTATCACTTTCTAGGCTCTCCTCTAGGACTCATCTTCTCGGCTCACCCAATTCATGCACAAATCAATGAGCATTAAGCAATTAGATCTTGGTATCTCAACAACATAATGAGCCATTGAAGTTTTGAGCTCCTCATCCTTTGTTTTAGTGGACTTGTGCATGACTCAGGTCACTGCCTTGATCTTTAGACATTCAAACTTATGAGCTTGGATTAGATCAGTTATGAACTCATTCACACCTCACATCTTCTCTACGTGACCATTTGAGCTTTTATGCTCTCACCTTGAGTTGTTTCTAACCACATGAACTCACCACTCTTTCTCTCTATGAGTTATCTTCTCAGACAAAGCTTGGTCCTTCACATCATTTCCTCCACCTCATGTTCATGTCTTGTGAGCTCACCACCAAATTCATCCTTTATCGTGACTCACTCATATTTCCTTTAACCAATCTATGTAATGAATCTCCTGATATGACATGTTCATAGAAAAATCTCACATTTCCAATTTCTACCCAAGCTCATATTGCGAATAAATCAGCCTCAACTCATACCATTCATCGATGTGTCACTGTCAATCATTCTAACAAGTCTTGAAGCTTCTCCAAATGAGCTTTAATGAATAACATGTATTTACGAGATTCTACTACCAAACATCACAATGTTTCTATGCTTCTAAGTTGATCTCATCCATGTTTTCCTCGTTGTAAAATATACATATTACCATGCACTAGGATCATACTCATAGTAAGCCACCTTAGATTAACTCATCGAGCCATTAAAAAATAACCCAACATAAATTGGAAAGCTTACCCAACCCTAAGGCTATATGCTTGCTCATCCAAGCCACCCCTCAATGAAATATCAACCAGCTCAACAAGAGGCTCACCAAACTTCTCGATGAGCTAATGTAGCTCAGTGCCATTATGTTCTCCACATTACTTTTCAGCCTGATTTTAATTGTAGTGACTTTCCTTTTCAACCAAGAAATTTGTGGGAACATGGTAAGACCTTCTTTAGGTAATTTATCGGTATTTATTAATCTCTACCCGTGATGACCAAAAGCAGGCCCACCGAGGATATTTTTCTTAGTATTAAAAATGGGAAAAATAGCCTAAGATGGTCTTAAACCTTCCCGAGTACCACAAATGTTACTAAAGATAAAAAATTACTAGAAATGGTTTAGAATGATCATGAAGGATCTCTTTGGTACCTGGATCCAATAGGATCCCATTAACTAATTTTTCCAAGTGTGTAAAAATGGATAACATTTTTGACGACCTCTCAGGTATGATTGCCTACTAAGCACCAATCTAGTAGCATTAAGAAATCCATTGAGCATGGAGTTGATGTTATAATATTGAAAATGATTTGATCTTTTACATACATCCCAAAGTCTCCTTGGTCTTATTGATCTTAAACTTTGTGGTAATGCTAGGCAGGAAAATTATTGAATCTTAAAAATGTTTTACACCTACAGAGCACTATGTAAATTGAATAAAACATTTGAGGAATTGGGAATCCTAAAAATCTCTTGAAACTTTGAACATTTTTTCTCCTTTAAATCCTTCCAATGATGCTACAATGTGCAAGAAAAACACAAAAAACAAGGAAACAAAGATGCCGACAACAACATAACACAATTTGCATAAACACTTGGAGGAAAACACCTAACTAAAATGTATATGGGGTGGAATGATCTAAAAAAAAAGCTTTGAGATGTATCCCATTCACATGAATGGGTAGTTCTTCTCCATTGAGCCTGGATAGATGAATGAATTCACCTTTTTGCAAGTTGTGATGATGTATGGTCTACTCTAGAGAGCTTCAAACTTGGCATGTTTGCTTGGTTTGGGTCTATATTCATCCCATTTGAGAACTAAATCTCCCTCTTGAAAATGCATGTCAGATGCTTTCTTTTCAAAAGATTTCTTAACTTGATCTTGATGTTGCTCCAAAGTATTCATAACCTTGTTCCGTACTTCTTTCAACTCCATGAGTTTAGGAAACATGACTGTCAAAGGATCATTCTCCATAACCTCAGGCTGATGAGCTAACCTCAAAGAAGGTAACTCCAAGGAGAGTGGAAGTTTTGCTTCTCTTCCATATACAAACATGAAAGGATAATTTCTGATGTCCCTTTTAGGTGTGATTCGATCTACCAATAAGGTATTCTTAAGTTGTGTATGCAAAGTCCTCCTGTTAGTCTCCATTGTGTGATTGATAATCTTTGTGAGGTTTTTGTTGCTAGAGTCATCAAATCCATTTCCTTGCAGATAGTAATTGGATGAAGTTTTGAGGTAGACCCCATTTCTAACATTCCATTCACTTAGCTTCAGATCAAGGAAATCCATCACATTTTTCGAAATGACTGTGAATGGAACACCAAACCTTGTCATTATACCTTCTAAGAAATCAAGAACTACCTTCTCATTACTCTCCTTCAATACTGCTGCCTCTTTCCATCAAGTAAAATAGTCTATTGAGGTAAGGAACCATTTATATCTATCACTGGATGGAGGATTAATCATTCAAATGAAATACAACCCCCATTGAATGAAGGTTTTGATCCACTTGGACTGGATGGAGTGGAAGAGCTTCCAACTTTTGTTTGCTAGTGAAAAGGGCACATTACTTACACTTCCTTACCTAGAGATGGGCATCTTTAAAAAAATCTAGCTAATAGTAACCAGCTCACTTGATCTTGGTAGTAGTTGTTCATGTAGAATAATGTCCTCCAGATAGGACATTGTGAAACTCTTCTAGTATCCTACTTACCTGTTTTGGTCCCATGCACCAAAGGATAAAACCATTCAAATCTCTTCAAAAGAGAACATTATCTACCAGAACATATGGAATAGAATGAAGATGGAAATTCCATATTTGATTTTTATCCATGTTCACAGGATATACTCCTAAGAAAAGGAAACTCTTAATTTTAGATAATCAATCAACCTGATCATCACCTTCATCATTACTTAGGAGCATCACGTCCTCATCACCTTTTGATTTCATGTTTGTAGCAATTTGTCGACACAAACCTTTACCTATAACATGTTTGGTAACTTTGATATGTATGTTATACTCCATCACCTTTGTGATCCATCTAGTATGCTTTACATTTATCTCTTTTTTCAGAAAAAATTCCTTGACATCTGGATGAGACACCATTAGATGAATTTTGTTGTTGGAAAACATGTGCTTGAATTTCTTCAAAGATTGAATAACCGCAAAGAATTTTTTTTTCAACAAATGAATATTTGAGCTCATAGTATTTGAGGAATTGAGTGAAGAAAGTTATTAGTTGCTCCATCAGATAGTCAATTTTTTGGGTAAGGATACATAAAATGCTCTCTTGACCTACAAAATTATAAAAATGATAGGCCTTTTAGATTTGAAAAGATATGGTTGGAACACCCGAACATTTACAACACGATTCCTGAATGGTGGGATATACAAGGTCGTGGGGTTGCTAGTTTCAAATTGAGATTTAAACTAAAGCACATCAAAAGTAATATTAAAAGATGGAACATGGAAATTTTTGGAAATAATTTTTAGGAAAAAAGTAGAATTGCTGAAGATCTCATAAATATTAAGGAACTTATGGAGAACATTGGTCTTAATATGGTTCTCAAGGATCAAAAATAAAATCTCCTGGCTGATTACCTTGGAATTATGGCTAAAGAAGAGGTGTATTGGAGACAAAAATCTCGGGTTAAATGGCTTAATGATGGGGATAGGAATACCAAATTCTTCTATTTCTTAGCCACTTCTATAGCCAATTTCCTAAAGATTAATGAAATAAGAAGTGAAAATGAGGAGTCATTCATAGATAGTAGGGGTATCAATGCCTCTATAATTAATTACTTCAAGGATCTCTTTAAATAAGAGGAGAGGCTAGAGGAGTTGGTTTAGAATAGAGTCTTGGATCTTCTTTAGAGAGTAATCACTCCCCTTGAGAATAGAGATATTTTAAGGAACCCCTCGGAGGAGGAAATCCATTTCATGATCTTTGATATGGTTACTGATAAATCTCCAGGGTCAAATGGTTTCCCTACCTTTTTCTTTCAAAAATTCATGGATATGATTAAACATAAGGTCATTAAAATGGTCCAAGTTTTTTTTAACAATGGTCATTGTTCTTGCAAACTCACAACACCCTTGGATGCAGATCAGGCTTCTAGGTTGATCACTCTAGCATCCAGTGTGATTGCACAACATGGAAACCTCTCTCCAAGCGTGGGACTTTTGAAACTGAGAGAGGAATATCCAAATTAGAGGCTGGTTCCTCAAAATCCTCTGATTTAGATCTAATGCTTGCACAACTACAGAGGTTCAGATCCTAATCCTACTTTAACTTGTAAGGAGACAGGGATAGAAGTGCAAAAATAGAAACTAACTAACGATGGTGATGCACCAAAAGGAGTGGTGAAACATTTCTATCATGCAAATAGACAAAAACTAGAGATTTACAACATGAAACATACACAGGCTGATAAGATATAACTTAGGATCTGAAATGAAGCAAATAATACAAACAAAGGACTAAAAACCATTCACAAAGCTTACATTATCATTTCCAGTACCCAAATCACTGCATTACAACCTCAGAGAGGTAAAAACAGTTACAATCTTTTGGAGAGGTCTGATTCTTGCATCAATCACTTGCTGGAGGTGAAAGAAGAAGTTGCTATGTCAAAAATTGTTCCCCTCTTTAGAAATGAGCCAAATCTACTTTTTACATTGCATGGGTCGAGCCTAGGAGACAGAAGCGTACAAAAACGTGAGAGCCCATTCCTTCTTGACTGCAGGTGCATTAAAAAAGCATGGGGTACCTTACAAACCCATACCCTGTCATTTTGACCGAATTACAGGAGAATGTGACCCATTCTGCATTAAGTCTAGTCGCTGAAATGTCACTTCTGGCCATAAACATGTGTCAGAGCCGTTTCTCAATTTTCTCTCTCTAGACTACACCAAAATTCAAGATTAACCCCGAAATCATGTAGATAATTTCATAATCTTTCCAATTATATAAAGAACGTGTAAATTTGAGCTCTGGATTGGAAGATATGGCGATCTGAAGATTTAGGACACAAAACAGGCAAAAACGGATTTTTTTAAATTTCTTCTCGCGCTCTGCCACCTGGATGACACGTGGCATGCATTGATTGGTCATTAGGGGCATGGGACAGACCTTTACTTTTAGCTTTTGGGTGAACTTCTTGCCAAATTCTCTAACTCCTCCCTGATCTCTGAGCTTCCCTTCCTCATTAGACATGTGTCCTCTTTTTATTGGCTCGGGTTAGTGCTTGAAACCTCGCCCTTTGAACTTTTGGAATTTTCTCCTTGTGACATGTGTCATGATTTGGTTGGTCTATGGGTCTACCAGCTCTTTCACATCTCCTGCGTCCTTTTGTCCTAGATGTCCCAAGACTGTTTGGGACAAAAACCTCCGATCTGCCCGAAATGGGCTTCCTTGTCCCTCATTCAGCCAATGACGTGGTGTTGCTTGATTGGATTTCAGCTCCTTCGGCTATCCGCGTCCCACGCGTCCCTTTGTCCCAACTGTCCCAGTGTGAAAGTTCCCCATTTCGGCCGAACTGGTTGGTTCGCGTCCTTTGTGTCTTCCTGTCCCAAATGTCCCAGAGCATTTAGTCGATTTTCTTCTCCTTCGGCTGAACCGACTTTCCGCGTCCCACGCGTCCCGACGGCCTAAATGTTCCTTTGCTCTACAGACTGCCTGGCGACCTTTTGGCTGATTCACACCCAGATGTCCCTCACGTCGCTACTGTTGTGAGGACTAGGACTTAGACATTTTTCATGATTTTTTCTGGCCCAAGCTTGCTTTTGCAACTTTTTCACTTTTTCTCAGAACTTGCTCTTTTTAACTTGGACAGGAGAGTTAAAAAAAATCTGAGGGGACCCTGGGAACATGATTTTTTGCCTTGAGTCAATCAATTTTCCTGGGGCTTGAGAATTCAATGCATGTTATCAAAATTTACTTTGGGGGGTGAATTTTGGATAACAATTGGTGACTCAGTGGGGGTACCTGCCTGCTAGGTGAAAAGACCAGTAGCCTGAAGCAGTCCATTGGGCATGGAGTTATCAAACATTCAGTTTAGAATCCCAACTAACTTAGAATGTGTAAGGAGGAAGATGGAATATCACCTAATGGGAGAAAATACTGCAAAACATCTCCATGGACAGCAAGTTGTGCCAAAGCACTTAGGGAAAACAAAACTAACCTACAGCAAAACAATGTGCACAAGCACTTAGAGGAATGAAAATCTAATCTAATATTTACAGAGGTAGTGAACTTCCCTCTAGAAGCAATGCTTGAGATAGATTCCATTGACTGGAATCTGCAGTTCTTCACCATCCAATGAGGCCAATTGGAAAGCATTGATGTTCTTGCACTTTGTGACCATGTATGGGCCACTCCAAATGGCATCAAATTTTGAATGCCTTCCCGGTTTTTCTCTACTCCACATCCCATTTCAACACTAGATCTCCAACTTGAAAAGATCTATCTTTGGCCTTCCTATCAAAGGTCTTCTTGATCAAAGCTTGATCCTTTTCCATTGCTTGGGATGCCTGATTTCTGATCTCTTGCAGCTCCATCAACTCTGCATACCTCACCTCCATGGGCTCAAACTCTAGCAACACCAGCTGCTTCATGAGTTCCAACATTGGCAACTCAAGTGACATGGGCAAGATTGCCTCTCTTCCATAGACAAGCCTGAATGGAGAGTTACCTGTGGATATTTTGGAAGTTATCCTATCAGCCCATAAGGCTGATTTTAGTTTGGTATGCCAAGACCTCCGATTCTCATCAAGAGTCCTCCTAATGATCCTCAACAAGTTCTTGTTTGTAGACTCGGCCTGGCCATTACCGTAAGGGTAATAGTTGGATGAAGTGCTTAGGTAAATACCGTTCTTGACAACCCACTCAGTCACCCTAGATCCAATGAATACCAATGCATTATCAGAGATTATTGTAGCAGGTACAACCGAATCTGGTCGTTATTCCCTCATAAAAGTCTAAGATGCTAGACTCATTGGCCTCTTTGAGTGTTGTTGCTTCTGTCCATTTAGTGAAGTAGTCTGTGGCTGTCAAAATCCATTTGTGCCCTTGGCTTGAAATGGGATTAATGACTCCAATGAAGTCCAAATCCCATTGCATGAATGGTTGGTCAACTGAGATTGGATGCAATGGGAGGGCAGCAAGTCTCTCTTTTCCTGTGAAGAATGCACAATTCTGACACCTTTTGATCCATGTTTAGCAATCACTGAAGATTTTAGGCCAATAATAACCAGCCTTCATGATTTTTAGAGTTGTCACTCTTGGTGCAAAATGGCCACCAGCTGGTCCATCATGAAACTCTTCCAACACCCTTTGAATCTGATTTGTGCTAATGCATCTCAGTAGCACTCCCTTCACATCTTTCTTGAACAAAACTCCATCAACAATGGCATATGGAACAGCCTGCAACCTGAAGTGTCTCCTTTGGGTCTTGCTAATCTCCGGGGGGCATAGGACTGTACCTAGGAAGTGTATAACGCCTTGGGTCCAGCAAGGAGTGGGGGGAAGCATTGTCTTCTTCTTGATTGCCACTTGGCTCATGGCTGTCTTGGACTATCAAAACAGCCTCTTCTTTGTTGCATACTTCTTTTTTCTTCCCCAAAACCAGCTGCTCACACAGTCCTTTCCCTCTTACCAGCTTGGTGATCTTGATCTCAATGTCATATTCCATGACACGGGTGATCCAACCTGCCCTTTTCTCATTCAAATCCTTGTTGAGGAGGAAGTCCTTAACTCTAGCATGTGAAACCAGCAACTGGACCTTGTTGTTTGAGATTAAATGCTTGAATTTCTTCAAGCTTTTGATTACTGCAAACACATGCTTCTCAATAAAAGAGTACCTCAGCTCATAGTCATCTAGGCTCTAGCTGAAGAAGGCAATTGGCTGCTCATCATTATCTTTGTTCTGCTGTACCAGAATGGCAGAAATAGTGTCATCACCTCCAAATGCATAGAGGATGAAATCCTTGGAGAAGTCTGGGTTGATGAGAGTTGGTGCTTGAGAGATAGCTTCTTTGATTGCTTCAAAACTCTCCTTGCCTTCTGTTGTCCACTTAAAAGCCATGCTCTTCTTTAACATTTTGGTGATGGGCTTGACAAGGGCTGCAAAATCTAGGACAAACCTTCGAACAAAGTTTATCCTTCCCACGAAACTCTGAAGGGCTTTCTTTTGGCTTGGCAGTGGTAGTGCTCTTATGGCTTCAACTCTTTCTGGATCAATTGCTAATCCTTCTTTGGAGACAATATGGCCAAGGAGCTTTCCTTCATGTGCAAGAAAGATGCACTTCTTAGGATTCAAAGACACTCCAAATCTCCTACACCTCATGAAGACTTGTCTCAAATGAGAGAGGTGGTCTGCTGCATTCTTTGAAAAAACAGTGATATCATCAAGGTAGATCAACACCACATTGTTAATCAAACCTTTGAATGCCATGTCCATTTCCCTTTGAAAGGTAGCACCAGTGTCGGACAGCCCAAATGGCATTTTCCTGTAAGCATATGTACCCCATTTGGTTGTGAAGGCTGTCTTGAATTGGTCTTCTCCCTTCACCATAATCTGATTGTAGCCTGAGTAGCCATCAAGTAGTGAGAACCTTTCTGAACTAGCTACAACTTTCAATATTTGTCTCCATGGAAGGGAGTGGGTAATAGTCCTTGAGGGAGGCTCTGTTCAAGTCTCTGAAGTCAACACACAGTCTGATTTCTCCATTTCTTTTTCTCACTGGCACCAAGTTTGCAACCCAACTTGAGTGTTTGATGGGGAAGATGATACTAGCCTCAATAATCTTGCTTAACTCTTTTCTCATGAGAGGTTCAATATGGGGATTCACTAGCCTTTGCTTTTGCCTGACAGGCTTGGATTCCGGATCTAGCTCAATAGTATGTTGTGCCAAATTTGGGTTGAAACCTCTTAGATCTTTGTAAGTCCAAGCAAAGACATCTGGGAACTCTTGAAAAAGCTGAAAAAAATCAGACTTCTCCTGTGAGGTACCTACTTTGCCAATCTGCAATGTTTTACCTTCTTCCACTAAAATAGGCTCTGAATCTTCACCCTTTACTTGAATGTTCACTTTCTCCTTCCGGAACTGATCATTCGGGTTGAAGATTGACTCCAAGGTTATGAGGCCTTTTGGTAATTTGTTAGTTCTCAGCTGCACCACTTGGTCAACATACTGCTGATGTAGCTTGTCTTGATTCCTGCCGGAGAACTCAACTTCTTCTTGTAGGAAATTAACAATTTTCTGATCATTCTTGAAGACTTGCCAACTTGTATTGTTATCTGGAACAGCTGGTCTCACAACCAATTTGATATGAGGCTGAGATTTCTCACTTTTGATACTTTCTACAACATCAAACGCAGCCCCAATTGCTGCAAGTCTATCAATGGCTTCATTCGTTTTTCTTGGGATAGAATTGATGCTAAAAGCTTCAAGATCTTCAATAAGATCCCACACCTGATTTTTGTAGTTCTTCAACAGATCATTTTTGGCAGCATTTTTTCCTTTGAATTGGTTTACAATCAGCGCACTATCACCAAATACTTGTAAATTCCTGATGCCTTTCTTCATTGCCCACTACAGTCCATGAATTAAGGCTTCATACTCAGCTATATTGTTTGAACAGGAAAACTGGAAACGAAAGGCTGAGTAATACCTTATACCTTGCGGTGAAATGAGCATAGCTCCTCCTCCTGCACCTTGTCTACTCCTTGACCCATCAAAGAATAATTGCCATACTTCATTCTTGTCTTTATGATCCGGCTTGGTGATGCTGGGGAGAGGTTGATTCTCTTCATGTAGACAATAAATTCCTAGCGCAGATTCTTCTACTTCTTGATAGGGATCAAAAGCATGTATCTTGTTTTCCCATTCATCAAGAGTTAGATCCGAGATACTTCCAACCTTGGTGTCAGCCTCATCATTGCTAGGGTGATCTTATTGATCAAATGCTGAGCAATTGGCATTAATCTGACTTGGAGTGTAAGGCTCAATATGTAAGTTTGCAATATGCTCGGATCTGATTGTGGCCTTAGTTCCATATCTTGTTTTGAATAGCATGTGTGACCAATCAACAGACAAATACCCCCCAATCTTGGCTGTGAAGTCCCTTGACAAGCAAAGGGAAAAGAGTGGTGGAAGGTCTATGATTGATACATCTTGTAAAAAAACAACATTTGGACATGCGTGCAAGGTAAGACTCAAATTTCTAATCACTCCAACTATTACTATTGCTGTCCCATCTAGCTGCACTAACCCTTTAGATGTTATTTCATACTGGAGCCCTAGCTGATCAGCTATCTGTTTAGGCATTACTGAGCTACTTGCCCCGAAGTCTATCATGCAATTATGTACTAGCTGATTTCCAATGATTAATGAAACATAGAAAGGAGGGGGCTTCAACATTTTACCTTGTTGTCCTCCATGACTTCCTTCAGGCTGGGCAGCATTTGTAAGCACTTTGTCTTGCATCTGAACCTGCTGATTTGAAGTTGGCCAATCCTTCATGGCAGCTTGCAGCAGATCTCTTTGGCCTGGGATGGATAGGGATTCCCACATAGATATATTGATGTTTGTCTTCTTCACCTGATCAATGATACTGAATGGTGATGAAGGATCTCTCTGTTGTCCCTTGGTTTCCACATTTACTCCTTGCACGTGGGCAGCAACGGCTGGCATTTGAGTTAGCCTAGGGGCTGTTCTTGGCTGCCCTTGTGCATTTGAAATGGGACTTTGCTTGCCAATCATTTCTGGAGTCATAGAAGGTTGTGGGCTGGTTGGAGCTAGTGACTGCTCTTCACCCAAATTCCTCCTTTTTGACCTTGTGTTGGCTACAACACCTTGGGAAACTGCTTGGTTCATGCCACATAAATCCTCTGCCTGCCAATTTACCAATGTGGTGTCATTTGAAATGGGACTTTGCTGTTGGAATGTTTCTTGTTGTTGGCTGTTTCCTTGACTTCCCTCGCCCTCCACTCCAGTAGTTGTCACCATCAATGCTTGATTGAGAGCACCATTGAAACACATGGATTGGTTATGAGTCTCATTGCATGGAAAGCACCAATCATATTCCTGAGCAATGTTGTTCTGTGTTGGCACTAATGCCTTAGAGGCAGATATGACATTTGGATTATAGGGCTGGAATGGTCTATTGGCAGGAGGCCTTGTTTGATTCATATTTGCAGCTGGATTAGGTGGTCTTTGTGGTTGGTATGGCTGCCTATTAGGCTGAGCTTGGGGTTGATAAGAAGGTCTGAAACCTTGGGCTTGTTGCCTCTTGAGAGTAACTAGCTCATTGCCTAGGTTTTGCAATTGCTTCATGACCTCTTCAAGCTCATTTGGGGCACTTGGAGATGAAGTGGAAGCTTCGTTTGAACTCTGATTTCTAGGAGTGGGAGAAGGAGCCAAATTGGGTGCTTGATGGGTGTTTGGGCTCTCTAAACTTGGAAACAATGGCATGGGAGGTCTAGGGGCAAGTTTCCAGCTAGGATTAAACAATTTTCAGCCCTAATGGCAATGCTATAAGGCATAGGGATAGTTATGCCTCCCATGGACTGAATTAACATAGAAATATCAAAATTTAGAGCTTTGAAATAATAGAGAAAAGCACCTTCTGTTGTTGGCCTGACTGCCACTGGAATCCTTTCCCAAGTTTTTTGAAATCTGAAGTTGAAATCGGTCAGTTGCTCATTAGGAGCCCTCTTAATGGTTGTCAGCTACTCCAAAAGAGACAAGTTGTCTCCCTTCTCTCCAAATTTCTCATGAAGTGCAATGCACAGCTGATTCCAGTTTGTGATAGAACCAACTCCAAGGCTCCTAAACCATTGCAATGCTTTACCCTTGAAGGAAGATGCCAATAACTTGACAGCCACTTGCATTTCATTGATTTCATGAATTACACAAAGGTTAGCAATATCTTTAACATGATCACCTGGAGTAGTCTTATTTTCTCTAGTGAAGTAGGGAATGTTCTTCAAGGTTGCAATAGGAACTGGATGTTGTGCATTGAGAGCAAGTGGGCTGCTGCCTGTGAAGTTGATGTAGGGGTTGTTCTGAGCCATTCTAATTGGTCTTAAAACCCTTGTTGACTGAATGAAAGGCCTACCAGGTGGAGGAGTTGAGAGAGTTTTGTTGGGTGGAGATGGAGACCTTTGAATCCTTCTTCCTCTTTGCCTTCTTCTTGGAGATAATTGCAGGTATTCAAACAACAATTCTTCTTATCCAACTCTTGACCTTGTGGTGATTCTTCTCATGAGTTTTTAGGCCTGCACTTGGAACCAGCTGATTCTTCCCCTTGGAGTCGGCAGATATGCAAATAATAGCTCTTATAAGCAAGAAAATTGCAGCAGACGCACATTAACCTTGCTGCAATAAAAATGAGACCTCTAGGTCCCACAGGGCATGCCAAAACTATTGTTGCGAACTCACAGGACCCCCTGGATGTAGATCAGGTTTTTAGGTTGATCACTCTAGCATCTAGTGTGATTGCACAACATGGAAACCTCTCTCCAAGCGTGGGACTTGTGAAACTGAGAGAGGAATCTCCAGATTAGAGGCTGGTTCCTCAAACTCCTCTGATTTAGATCTAATGCTTGCACAACTACAGAGGTTCAGATCCTAATCCTACTCTTACTTGTAAGGAGACAGGGATAGAAGTGCAAAAATTGAAACTAACTAACGATGGTGATGCACCAAAAGGAGTGGTGAAACATTTCTGTCATGCAAATAGACACAAACTAGAGACTTTCAACATGAAACATACAAAGGCTGATAAGATATAACTTAGGATCTGAAATGAAGCAAATAATACAAACAAAGGACTGAAAACCATTCACAAAGCTTGCATTATCATTTCCAGTACCCAAATCACTGCATTACAACCTCAGAGAGGTAAAAACTGTTACAATATTTTGGAGAGGTCTGATTCTTGCATCAATCACTTGCTGGAGGTGAAAGAAGAAGTTGCTATGTCAAAAATTGTTGCCCTCTTTAGAAATGAGCCAAATCTACTTTTTACATTGCATGGGTCGAGCCTAGGAGACAGAAGCGTACAAAAATGTGAGATCCCATTCCTTATTGACTGCAGGTGCATTAAAACAGCATGGGGTACCTTACAAACCCATACCCTGTCATTTTGACTGAATTACAGGAGAATGTGACCCATTCTGCATTAAGTTTGGTCGCTGAAATGTCACTTCTGGCCATAAACACGTGTCAAATCTGTTTCTCAATTTTCTCTCTCCAAACTACACCAAAATTCAAGATTAACCCCAAAATCATGTAGAGAATTTCATAAGCTTTCCAATGATATAAGGAACATGTAAATTTGAGCTCTGGATCGGAAGATATGGCGATCTGAAGATTTAGGACACAAAACAGGCAAAAACGGATTTTTTTAAATTTCTTCTCGTGCTCTGCCACCTGGATGACACGTGGCATGCATTGATTGGTCGTCAGGGGTGCTGGGCAGACCTTTACTTTTAGCTTTTGGGTGAACTTCTTGCCAAATTCTCTAACTCCTCCCCGAGCTTCGAGCTTCCCTTCCTCATTGGACACGTGTCCTCTTTTTATTGGCTTGGGTTAGTGCTTAAAACCTCGCCCTTTGAACTTTTGGACTTTTCTCCTTGTGACATGTGTCATGATTTGGTTGGTCCACGGGTCTGCCGGCTCTTTCGCATCTCCCGTGTCTTTTTGTCCTGGATGTCCCAAGACTGTTTGGGACAAAAACCTCTGATCCGCCCGAAATGGGCTTCCTTGTCCCTCATTCGGCCGATGACATGGCGTTGCTTGATTGGCTTTCGGCTCCTTCGGCTATCCGCGTCCCACGCGTCCCTTTGTCCCAACTTTCCCAGTGCAAAAGTTCCCCGTTTCGGCCGAACCGGCTGGTTTACGTCCTTCGCATCTTCCTGTCCCAAATGTCCCAGAGCATTTAGTTGATTTTCTTCTCCTTCGACTGAACCGGCTTCCCGCGTCCCACGCGTCTCGATGGCTCGGATGTTCCTTTTCTCTGCAGACTGCCTGGTGTCCTTTCATCTGATTTGCGCCCAGATGTCCCTCATGTCCTGACTGTTGTGAGGACTAGGACTTAGACATTTTTCATGATTTTTTCTGGCCCAAGCTTGCTTTTGCAAATTTTTCACTTTTTCTCAGAACTTGCTCTTTTCAACCTGGACAGGAGAGTTAAAAAAATTTTGAGGGCACCCTGGGAACATGATTTTTTGCCCTGAATCAATCAATTTCCTTGGGGCTTGAGAATTCAATGCATGTTATCAAAATTTACTCTGGTGAATTTTGGATAACAGTCATATCTTGAGATAAATGAATAATACTTTAATTTTCCTGGTGCCAAAAATTATTGGGGCCAAGGAGGTTAAGGATTTTAGACCTATAAGCCTATGTAACACCAGTTATAAATTT
The DNA here is from genome assembly GCA_019776745.2 of Taxus chinensis. Lineage (NCBI taxonomy): Eukaryota > Viridiplantae > Streptophyta > Pinopsida > Cupressales > Taxaceae > Taxus > Taxus chinensis. Next base: position 598,710,433 of record CM034150.1, read on the forward strand.
TTTACTAAAATCAGAGGTGGGAGGATTCAGATGGTACTTCCTAACTTCATCTATGAGAATCAGGGGGCTTTTTTTCCCGGCAGACAAATCACTGACAACATTATTGTGATTCAAGAATCCATCCACTCCATTGAAAGGTCTGGTAGATCAAATATGTTTCTTAAGTTGGATATGCATAAAGCCTTTAATAGGATAAATTGGTCTTTCCTCTAGGCCATCATGCTAAAGGTGGGTTTTGATAAATTTTTGGCTAATATGATTATGACATGTATTTCTACAGCTAGTTTCTCAGTTTTGATCAATGGAAAACCAGAAGGTTTCTTCCAAGTTGGTAGAGGGCTGAGACAAGGTGATCCTCTCTCACCTTTCCTCTATGTCATAATGGCGGAATCCCTAAATAGAATCTGTCAACATGTCATGACATCCAACTGCATCTAGGGAGTCACAATATCAAATGGTCTTCCCTCTATCTATCTCAATCACTTTGTAGATGATAATTTTATGATGGGTAAGGCCTCTATCCATGAGGCCTCAAATTTCAAGGAGGTTCTTAATGATTATGAATAGGTTTCAGGATAGATTGTTAACGTCCAGAAAAGTATTGTATTTTTTATAAATTTGGATAATCAGGTTCAAGCCAAATTAGCTCCACCTTGGGTTGTAGAATCAAACATTTTCTAGATTCTTATTTGGGAATGCCCCTGATCCTTAAGAAGCTTGACCTCACGATTTGGAACACTCTATTGGATAGAGTTATTAATAAACTCTCATCTTCTAAGGGTCTCTTTCTCTCTCAATCTGGTAAGATTCAACTACTCCAGATCTCCCTTCAAGTCATTTCCATTTATGTTATGTCTTTATTCATTCCCCCTACTAAAATTAAGGAATCCTTAGAGAAAATCCAAAAGAGGTTCCTCTGGATGGGAGCTAGTGAAAAGTTCAAATTTCCTCTTGTGGCCTGGGATAAGGTTACTAAACCTAAGCTATGTGGTGGATTGGGGCTAAACAACACTTCTCTTATGAATAAGGCATTAATAGCTAAGGATGGCTAGAGGATTTCTAGAGAAGAAGGTATTTGGGTGCAAATCATAAAGATGAAATATTTATGGAATATAGGCAGAATGGAATCCTTTTTTAACCAAAATAACCTCCCTAGAGGATCTTTTTTCTGGAACTCCTTTGTTGCCTCTAAAGAAATCTTATCCAAAGGTACAATTTGGGAAATTGGTAAGGGATCTAGAATCATATTTTAGTTCAATAATTGGCTTGGGGATTCCCCCTTAGCTAACTTAGACTTATAGAAATATGTTTCTCAATACTACAAGGAATTTGGAAAATTTTGGATTCAGGACTTTTGGATCTAGGAAGACTCTATCAAATGGGAGATCATTGAGCCTCCCCTATATTTTTATGGTGACATCCAACCTTTCCGGGTTCTCAAAAATCAACTTAAGGCTTTCCAAATCCTCATGTTCCAAACCAAGGAGGACTCCATAAAATGTAAAGAAGAATATTCTTGAAATTTCATGGTAAAATCTACCTACATGTCAAATTTCAAGAATGATTTTCTCAAGGACTATTGGGGGAAACTCTGGGTGAAATATTTCACCCCTAAGATTAATATCCTTTTCTGGTTGGCTTCCCATAGTAAAATCTTGACTGTGGACAATCTTAGGAAAAGGGGAATGAATATTCCCAATAGATTTTCTCTCTGTAAGAAAGAGGAGGAAAATTTCAACTATCTTCTCCTTCATTGCTCCTTCTCCCATGTTGTATTTGATGTTATTCTAGACCTGTTCAATATCTTATGGATCCTTCCCTTGGAGATTGAAGATTGTTTCTTTCAATGGGAGAGCCATTTACATTTTCCTTTCTTGACCTGGGCTTGGAATATTGCCCTTCCACATTTTTTGGGGGGTTTATGGAAATCTAGGAATGATGGTATCTTCTGTGATTAGAAATCTCTTTTCTCAAAATGTAGAAGAAATTTTTTGATTTCCATAAAGGAAAACATCAAACTCTTTAAAGGTAAATTCAAAAAATCATGTCCGAATGGTGAGCAGAAAGTTATTGACAAGTTCGCCCTTGCTTCATTGGAATATCACATTCCTAAAAAGAACTCCAGCTGGAGAAGGCCTAGGGGAAATGTTATAATGTTAAATTTTTATGAATCCTTAAAAGGGAATCCGGGTCTTGCTAGGGGAGGAGGAATTCTAAGGAATAATGATGGATACTAGTTGTTTATGTACATGGGTCCTTTAGGTCGCCAAACCAATAACATGGTGGAAGCTAGAACTCTTCTTTGGGGGGTTCTGCTAGTAAAACAAAAAGGCTTCAAGGACATCTAGATCGAAGGTGACTCTCTCCTCTTAATTAATACCCTCAATAACCAAGGTTCTATTAATTGGGCCATTAGTAATATCCTCAATGATCTGAAGAAAACTTCACATTTTTTTGATAGCATTTCTTATAATCATACCCTTCGTCAAGGGAACAAATGTGTAGATAAGATGGCCGATTATGGATTCAATTGTAATGATTATAAGATATGGTGTAAAGTTGATATATTACCCATGGACATTAATGAGATTATTAGTAGAGATAGAGGGCACTAATTTCTATAATGTTGGAATGATTGAGCCCTGTGGTGGCTATAGCTTACTTAATATATTGTTTTTCAAGATTTCTGCTAGTGCAAAAGAAGGTCTTTTTTTTAACATTAGTAGCAAACAAAAGAAGCTTGGTCTGGTGAATATGGGGGTGATAGGATTAGAGTTGAACTTGATAGCCAAAGCATTGAAGCTTTTAATCAACCTCTATGGAATAGGATTAGGATTGGGGGTTTCAATAATTTCACTACCAAATTACATGGTCACGATCATTCCCTGTCTAAGGATTTTGGAAAATCTTGGAAAGCGGATAAGTTTGTTATCAGAGGGATGGAAATTGAGATGTCTGAGTCCTCCATCACCCTGGTCACGAACATGAAAATGGATGGGCTTAAAAATTTTAAGGATAAAACCCATAGAGAACAGGAAATTGAGTTGTTCTTTTTTGGCAAGGAAATATGTTCTTTCTTTACAGATGGTATTGTCAGGTCGTGTATTCTGGGTATATGGAGAGAGGGTTTCCTTCAAATCATGAAGCAAATCACTCTGGAGGGAAAATACAGAAAAATATAAACTCACCATTTGACCCTTTTGAACATGTTCCACCATAAGGTCATGGTGAGCATCCCCTTCTTTTTGTTTATGTCTCTGACTAACTCTTTAATGGATTTCCAACAGGAGAAAGTGGAGTTTCCTCTGCATGAAGGGCTCATTCTTCTTATGTATGAAAATGGGAAACCTTCTCTATCCCCTTTCCTGAAAGAACATGTGGATGAGGATGACCTCACTCTCACTGATTTCCTCACCAAGATGAAGGCCGAAAAATGCAATATTTTAGGGGAGGATTCTGGAAAAGATATGCGTGAGGATGGTCATGGGGAAGCAAGCACTTCGAGAAAACTTGATAGGGATGGTAATTTAAAGGGTTTCTAGGATTTGAGTAGTAAGGTTTAGTACTTAGAAGGGGTGCTCCATGCGATGGAAGAAACCAATGCTAGCCAAAGAAAAACAATGATGGATGTCATCAATGCTTCCAAGAAAATTATCACTACATAGGTGAAGTCCAAACAGAAACTTTTGGAGCTAGAGGACTAGGTCAAAAATCTCAACGAAAAGCTAGAAAGGATGGAGGAGGGAACCAAAAGAAGGATTTTTTAACTTTTGCATCAGTAGCTCTGAGGATGAGCTGGAGGATGATATTAATGAAAAAGGTGCTAAGAGTGGTGTGAATAAAGATAGCCATGATGGTAACAGTGGGGGATCCCCAAAAAATCAACTTTTGGTTCTAGATTGTTGGCAGAATTTTGGTGAACTTCTGTTGTTTTGTTGTTTTGGAGATTGTTTCTCCTTCTCTCTGGTTTTCCCACCATTCTACAAATTCTGGTCCTTAATTGTAAGAGTTAAGCATGTTTAACTCCTTTCTGGGAATTTTTCATTTCCTTCTTGCTTGTTGTTTTTTGTTCCTCCTTTTGTAATGGTCCCTGGGAGCTAATCCCTGTTTTTACTGTATCTAATAAAAAAATCATCAAGAATAAAATATTTATCAAACCTGAGGTTCACTAATAGGGGATCTTGAGAAATAGTTATCGTAATGGCTACAAAAATCTCTTTCCCTTCTTTTTTCCATGAGAAAGGCATGTTCTTCTTCAACATGTATGTAAGTGGTTTAGCCAATGCTGCGAATCAAGGGATGAATCTTCACACGAAGTTTATGGTACAAAGAAAACTTTAAAGACCCTTTTTGTGACTTTGGAGAGATAAAGACACAATCAAATGTATCTTGGCTAGATCGATTGGTATCCCTTTTGCTGAAACAACATGCCCTAATAACTTCCCCTCATGCACTGTAAAAATACATTTCTTAGGATTGAATGAAACCCCAAATTCCCTACAACTTTGGAAAAACATCCTTATATGTATGATGTGTTCTTCTTCATGCTTAGAGTATATAGTTATATCATTAAGGTAAACCAAAATGATATCATTGATTAGTCCCTTAAATTCCATGTCTAGGGATATTTGGAAAGTATCCCTAGTATTAGAAAATCCAAATGGAATTTTGTTGTAAGCATACATGCCCCACTTTGTAGTGAAATCCATTTTGAATTTATCATATTCTTTTTCCAGAATTTGATTTTAACCCAAATATCCATCGAGAAAAGAAAATATTTGAGCTCCTACGACCATTTGAAGGATTTTCTCCATTGATGGAAGAGGATAATGATCTTTTAATGAGGAAAAATTCAAATCCCTGAAGTCCACACATAAACGAATTTCCCCGTTCTTCTTCCTTACGAGGACTAGGTTGGCTACCCAAGAAGAATGCTTGATATGAAAAATTATATATGCCTCAATGAGTTTGGTTAGCTCATTTCTCATTAGTGGCTCAATTTTGGGATTAATTGGCCTTTGTTTCTAACAAACTCGATTGGAATTAGGATCACATTCGACAGTATGTTGTGATTGACTTGGATCAAAACCACGCAGGTATTTGTAGCTCTATGAGAAAATATCATTATATCCTAGACAAAGTTTGACAAAAGCCTTTTTCTCTTATGAGGTACACACTTTTTTTATTGTTAGAACTTTTTTTTTTCTACCTCGACTTCCTCAAAATATTCTTCTTTGACCACCATGTTAGAGCTTTGTATTTTGCTTAATATCCTCAATTGAAGATGGATTCTAGAGTAACTAAGACTTTTGGCAGCTTGTTGTTTTTCAATTGTATGACTTGATCACCATATGATTCTTACATCTTATGTTGATTTTTTGTAGAAAAATATGCCTCTTCTTGTAGGAAAAGGACAACTTGTTTGTCACTATCAAACACTTGATAACTACTCATATTATACGGAACTGAAGGTCAAACCATCATTTTGATATATTTCCACCGTTATTTCATGATATCAATAGGTATGTCATATTTCAAGCCAATTGTAGTAAGCCTATCAGCATCTTGATTTTGAATTCTTGGAACCATGTGGATCCCAAAAGCTTTAAAATCTTCAATCAAATCCCATACTTGGTTCTTGTATGATCTTAAAATATTATTTTTGGATGCACTACATGCCGCCACTTGATGAAAAACTAACTCACTGTTGTAGACACCATAATTAGGTCATACTACCCTTATAACCTCATTAATTAAATTAATCATACCTTACCTATTCATATCCCGTAGTGCACATGATTAATTGAATTAATTACAATAATTAATTTATTTAACATCCTCACTTGACCACCTCACCCAGCCAACTCACCTAGCCACCTCACTCCATGACCCACTCAAACCCCATTAATGACCCAAGACCAAGTCTAAGCCTATCCTAACCAACTCAAACTTAGTATAAACCTAGACTTAACTCTTATTAACAAACCTAAGAGGACTCTTACTCATCCTTCTATGATCTATCAGTCAAGAATTAGATGAAGATTAAAGACAAGACTAAAAATAATAACAATTAGGCTATTTTTGGCCAACCTAGATATTCCTTCCTTAATCGACGCAAATTATATCTCAACCAACGTCGTTCCACTAAACTTCACTGGTTAGGTTAAATAAATTTACAAAATCCTTTACTGATGTTAGTCATTTGATTCAGGATTTCATATGAACAAAGAATTGGATCGCTCAATTTTTTGAAGCACTCAAGTAAAGGAAAACACCTAGGAGCTCTACCAACAACTATGGACATCCATCACCTTCTTCATGATCAAAAATTCACACAGAGAAGCACAGAGGCTCAAAATGCCATGACATGTACATGAATTCCTTTCTCTATGGATATTTGAAACCATTATTTTCAATATCTATACTCTCCATACCCATTATTTAGTAAGTACCTAATATCTCTTTATTTATTGTTATTTTCTTTCATTAGGATCATCATTCCTCTCAGTAATTTATTTTTCTAAACATCCGTACACCTCCTTCCTCCAACCAACCTATCACCTTACCATATCTAGTCCTTTCACCTATCTTCACCCTCTCTTAGTTATCCCTGAGTCACTAAGGCCATTTTATGACCTCACCTCCACCATTTCAAGCCTCTAAGAAATCACATAGAGCTTGGAAAATAGTTTATAAGAGCCTTTTACTAACTACCCCTCTCGACACCAGTTAGCCAACCGACGTCATTCATATTTCCAAACCTGCATCAGTCACACAAATGACATCAGTTATTGTGTCTTACAACATACCTATGACTAGTGAGCTTGTACCTAGAGCCTATACCAAACTTACAACCCATCACCTAACCCATTTTGACATCAATCCCATTTTATCTAACCTTTCTTATTTATTTTGCACAAGATACCTAAATCATTTCAATTCCAACAAGATTGTTATTTCATGTTTATTTGGGATAGCATTGATAATGTTATATAAAAGAGGATTGAAAACATGTTCAGGGAGCATCATGCTTCTCGAATCTAGCTTCTACTTGGCATTCCACTTGTTGTTTTATTTAATTATATCTAGTGGTATTGTTTTACAATTTACAGGTATTTCTTCCTAGCCAAAAGGGAGCTCTTGCAATTAGCATTGTATTAAGAAATTAGAATGCACACACAACCTTCAACCGACATCACAAACATGTATTCCTCCTTGGCCTATCACCCTCTATATGTTTCATTAGTTTGTTAAGAGTCCAGTGAAACATTTTGCCACACCCAGTGGGACCCATCTGTGGTTCCTTACATTCATTCATTCTTAGGGACTTATCGTATGTTTGTTTCTTTTAGAAAACAGAAGTTAACATTAAATTTTCTCCCTGGGAATATTCTCTTTCTTCTATTTATCTAAGTGACATTTGTATTTCAGGACTAAAAAGAATCCTTTTTATTATTATTTTTCATTAATGAAAGTCATTATCTTTCCTATTCACTCTCTCTTTACATTGAATATCACATTTCAATCTGGGTTCAAAAATACTTGCATTTCATACTTCTATGCTCACATTTCAATCTGGGTTCAAAAATACTTGCATTTCATACTTCTATGCTTACATTTTTAGCTCACATTAAAAATGAGGGAAACCTATATGTTGGAAGTCATGCCCAGCTAATGGTTGACATAATTGAATTGCAGAGCACTTTCTCTTCTCTCTCTCTCTCTCTCTCTCTCTCTCTCTCTCTCTCTCTCTCTCTCTCTTTTCCAGACTACACAATTAAAAATTCACACATCTTCTTAAACAACACCTTACCTGGAAGAATTTGTCAATGATCATATGATCAGAGGATTGACAGTGGATACCCAACTGGTTTCTCTTTCTAGTAATTAACTCAAGGAAAGGACTGCCCCCACCAAAACATAACATGAAACCAACCTTAGAATTTTCCTCTTTAACAGAAAATTCACAAATTCAATCTAAAACAACATAAGCTAAAACAAAAAATTCACTTATAGGATTGTGTGTTTTTCTTATCTTTTTATTGAGTTGTGTTTTGAGTTGTGAGGTTACGTTCTTCATTTTATTTTTCATTTCACACTCCACCATTATAGTTGGTGTATTCTGATTGTTTCTGAGTGTGTTAAGACCCATTATTATCATACTCAGTTTTCTGGGTTGATATTTCATCTGACTAAATTCACCAAAAATCAATTTTTCTTCACTCTTCCAAATTTTACAGTGACTGGCATCATTCTAGTGACCATCATCTATTTATATCTAACCATCATCAATTTACCTAACTGTTGTTCGTTTCCATCTCTTTTAGTCATTATACCAAAAATAAAATTCATCACATCTTCTATTCTTTTAAAGTTCTTAGGGCATCATCATACCCCCAAAATTTTAAAGTCACATTCAAATATAACTTCTTTATTTCTTTTTCATCAGTTTCTACCGCATTTTTAAAACTATTGATTTCATATAGTAATTGGTATCAATTTTCCTAACCATCTTCAGTCACCCTGTAATCATCATTGGTTAACTTAATCTATGTCGGTTCCTGTGTCAACCATAACTTCACTAGCCACCTTGAGCATAGCCTCGTCTGCACCTATCACCTGATCCATACCCGTTATATTGCAACCACCCATGGTGTCGACAACCCACACCCCATTCCAAAACCTCATCCTTTCCATCATGTAGTCCCTACCCCCAATTACCAAAAGATTCATTATGACTACCCCACCTTCTTAGATGCATCACACACAACCCCCAATCTTGTCTATCACTTATTCAAAATATCTTCCACCCCATCTATTCCCCATTCACAGTTCTCATACTTAGCACCCCCATATACTGGGATGTCATCTACATCATACATCCATCATCAACCACCTTATACTGCAGGGGGCACCCATTCCTCATAACCCACCAATGACCTCATTAGGATGATGATGAAAAAGATGCAAACATTAGAAACATCAATTTCTGGCTCTCACAACTCCTTAACTTATGACGAAATCTATAATAAAACTATTCATCCATCTATCCCCATTTTTCCATACCATGTACAGTAGGAAATTCCCAAGTTCAACCATTTCAACAGTAAAAGGGACCCGTAACAACACTTGTGGTCATTCAAACATGGGTTTTATTTAATTTCCCATGATGATGCTTTACTCTTACGTACATTCCCCATGTCCTTGACAAGACCCACCTTAGATTGGTATAGTGGTTTACCCAGACATTCCATTTACTCATTTAACTAAGTGGATCAAGCATTCTTGGACCATTTCTCAATCAATGTCATAAAAAAAGTCACCATGACTGGCCTATACTCAACATGATAGTACAATGATGAATTTATTATAGATTTTTTTGTTCGCTGGTGAAGCCTTACCAACCAATTAACATTCTAGTAACCTCAAGCTGAGCTTATAGATTTGTTAACTAGAGCTTGTGCCAGGCACATCTCACCAACTTTGTAGGTACAAACCTTCCATACCTTTGACAAAGCATTTACCATGGCACAAAAACTAGAAATTTGTTCCATAGAAGAGAAGAAAATTCAATTGCGAAACAAAAATTATGCGTTCAAATCAAATGATGCCTCTTCATATTCAAAGCCCCAAAACAATTATTCAAAATTGAAAGGATTTTATAACGTGGTAGTTCTCAAAGTTGGTACATCTCATCCATCTAACCAAGCCAAACCTTCCTCCAATATTTCTCCCGTTGAAAATTTTAGTTCACATGGGAGCAATGAAAGTACACTCCAATAGGGGAACCTTATTCTTAAGTATTTGAAAAACTTTTAAAGTTCGGAGCCATTGCACTTCTACCCATAAAACCTCATAATGGTTTTTTCCCCACTCGTCCTATGCTTGCTTGGTATAAAGAACATGACTATTGTAATTATCATCACGTCAAAGGCCATAGCGATGGTAATTACAAAACCTTCAAAAACATTATCCAAGAAATGTTAGACAATGTAGATCTCATCCTAGATAACCCAAACGCACCAGAAAATCAAAAGTTTCATATCTTTAAGAAGCCATTTCCTAACCATACACCGTCATTTTATCAAAATGGTGAACCTTCAACCAACAACAAAAATTTCCATGAATTCCATGTTGTTTTTGATGTCATACCAGCCATTCCTCAATTTCCACCTATCCCCTCTATCATGAATATTTTAGCACGAGATCCTCTACCCATGTCGGAACCTACCTCATCTAATCCTTCACCCAAAGAGGTGTCCCCTTCATTTCCCCTTCACCTATAGAGGAGTCCATAATTTCTGTTGATGGTTTTTCACCATCTACCTCGTAACCGACTAAACAATCAATGGTATTAAATCTCTTACCTATGGGAGAATCATCATTACTTTCTTCTCTACCCAAAGAAGAATCTAACTCACCACACCTGTCGTCTATCCTATCCATGGGGGATCCTTTAGACATACCATTTCCTATTGGTGACAATTTTCCATTAGCATTCTAGGATCCCCTTGATCTACTCTCATCTCTTTTACCCACAAATTTTGAGGCTAACCAGTTCCCTATGTCACAGACATATTTTATAGGGATTGCCACTAAACCAGCGACATCTCCTCTTACAGTAGTTCCATTTTCATGCCTGGCTGACCACTTGGATTACGTTGATAATTACATGCTTTGGGGACACCTTTGGTTACCCTTTTCCACCCAAATGTAGATGTTGCTTACTGATACCTCCACAATCTATCTGAAAGTATTTCAAGTGACCAAATCATCCATGATCATGCTTGTTGAAATGACTTCTTCTTGGTCACCCTTTCCTACTTACAGACCTTTAACCACAACCAAACCCATCCCTATGTCTAAGAACCTACCTTCACCTAAATCGTCTCTCATATCTAGACCCACTACTACCTTGGGTGTCATGCTGATATCAAGCCTTGTCCATCTACCTATCAAATTGGACTTGTCCAAAACTGCCCAAGCCCGCACAAAAATCATTCCTCCACCTAAAAATAAGACCCAACTTTTTATGCCGCACACATCAGTTTCACCCACCATGTCTTTGTCACCTTCACCCCTTTCATCTATCTTAGGACCTCACCCATTTACCCTAGTTAAACGAACTCCTACCCAAAGCAAATAAAAAATGTAGAGTCCTACCTCTTCATCCTGATCCTTTATTACATAAAATCAACTTACAAACCTTTACCGTCACCCACATATTTCTTACCACCTATACCTCCACCAGCTACATTAACCACATCACTACCTATGCAAATTTATTCTCTTCAACCCATACCTTCCACCTGACCTTTACCAACAACCTTTACCGCACCTCTATTATCACCGTGACTAACATGTCCTCTACCACCATCTTTTTTCCCTTCTGCATCACATACTCCTACCTCACCTTTACCCAAGAAGGTGCAATCTAAGGAAACAAGTCCACTATCCTCGAAAAATGTACTTAAGACCACCACACCTTATATTGCTAGTTCATCTACCACACCTTTACCCAAGTAGCTACCATCAAAACCTAAAATATTACCACCCCCATAACTGGTGGTCAAACCTATTCCACCTCCTATAACACCTCTTCCACCACAATCATCCAAACCTCCACCTAAACCCACACTCACTTCACACTGTGATCTATTAGCAGGGTCTTATGCCAATATTTTAGCCAACCTCTTAGAGACCTCGGTTATCACATTATTTCCTCTTAGACCTTATAACCCACTCAATCCTAAACCAAAGGGGTTTGATGAAACTAAATTTTTAGCTACCATCATGTGACAAGACATGATGTAGAAAGTTATAAGGCACTAAAAATTGCTCTCCTCCAATAATGTCCTCCTGAAGAAAATTTTGACAAAGACAATCTTCTTGATGAGGACCCTATTCCATCTTCACCTCTCACCATACATCTTTTCCCACTAGCTATTCAGCAACTTGCATCACCACCTCCACAACCCTTTTATCCAACCCCAAAATTTGAGATTGACATGGTCCACATAAGAAAGATTACTAAAACCCCACCAAAATTCCAGTGCACCCTACTCATTTTGCAAGGTTCTTACCTTGCATTAGGTTTTTTTCCATCATGTTGTTATACTACTCATGATTTACCTTCTCCCTCCACCTCTCGTCCTCATATTAATAAGATCCAAGTTCCTACTTGAACCCAAAAATACAAAGGAAAAGAAAAAGAAACTAGCCCATATGTTAATCTTGTGCCTAACATACCATCTGCACCCACACCCAAAGTCACCATTCAATCACCCACATACTATATTTCTGATGGGGTCACCCATCGTAAAATGATAAAATAATTACACCAATTCCCTCTAAAAATGTCTTTGTACGATCTTGTCCAAACATATGAATCTCATTGACAAGCCCTCATAGAGGTTTTACAATCCGTCAAGGTTTTACCTAATGACCCCACACCAATAGCCTCCATTATCACCCCTCACTATGTGGCCTCTCTTACCAAATCATCTCCTTCTTACACCCCTACTCCCACTCATTACCTCTCTAATCATATGACCCTGATCCCACTCTTTTCATCTCCATCAATATTGATAATATTCATGTTCAACACGTTATGATCGATGGTGTTTCCAACATCAACATCATCTCATCCCACACATACAATAAAATTTACATCCCTTCAAATTGCATGCATAATAATTTGGTTATGCTATGATTCTTCAATGATGCCATCACTTCCACCCTTGGCACCATTATTGTTCACATTTGTATGGGCCCCTATACTGTGCTGAAACTATTCTACATTTTATAAGGGTAACTCCAGTAGAACCTATTGCTTGGCTGACCTTGGATCCATGGCATGGGTTTTGTTCCCTCAAATTGACATCGCTATGTAAAATTTAAACTTGAAGGACATAACTATACCATCCCAGCTGACCCTTCACCATTTAGAACTCACAACATGTTATACCAACCTAATGACGTCCTCATACCAGTTAAGACATCTACCACTACCACCACGTCTCCTTCACCCATAACCCCATCCATAGATGTTGTTTCTACCTCACCCATGCCTACCTCTTCTATTCCAACTAGTTTAGCAGCCTCTATAGCTAACCCATCTACTAATCCGTCTAGTTCCCAACCAACTTATCCTTCTTCCCAATCTCTAAGTAACTCATCTATTCTGGCTACACACATATCCACTATTGATCCCTGAGAAGGTGTTTTTCAAAGCCTCACTCTAGAGTAATATCACTTATACAACATAAACACATTCTTTACTCCACAAGAGTATGGTAATCTACACCAACATCCTTGTTATGACCATTGCACAGGCGAGGTCTTCCCATATGGTCCACCCCACCTTTGTACCAACTTAACATATGGGGGACTTGACACTTCCACCTATTCACCCGAGCCACCTTCCCAAATGTGACCATTTTCATTTGACCTCTAATCTCTCATCAACTGTAGCTTTTACCACACTTTACTTCACTGGTGTGCATGGAAAGGATTTTACTTTGGGTTCAATGAATAGGGTTGTCATACTCTCATCCCATGTACCACACATAAACACAAAGACCAAAGTGGTATTGAATTTTCTGAACCATCTTCCAAGAAGGCCTGCATTGACCTCATTGAGGATGAGAAACCTTCTTGACTTTGTTCACCAACGTCACCACCTTCACCCATGAAGTCTATAGATCTCCGATCTATTCCTATTTTTTTTCATGAACACCATTTCTCTAGGACCTCTGACTTATCAACAGGATGACAAGGCTCCTCTTCTCTTCCATTCATATATCCTGACATGATCGATGATGGTACACCATCCATTAACATCATTAAATGTTAGGATGAGTAATCTATCCTCACCTAACTTGGTGGGGAAGATTCTTACATTCACCAGTCATTACCTTTTGAGACACAAACCATGTCAAATTAATTGACCATAGAGATCAAGATTTACAATCAGGATGACCCTCAAATTCTAAAGATAGGCCAATCTTTAGATGTCGACTAAATAGGAAGCCTTCACCTATTTCCTCCGAGATCATAGATAATGCAATTTTGCTTGGTATTATATGCTGATATGCGTGGTATTGACCTAAATATCATGGTGCTACAGTATCAGTAACTATTCCTGATGCCAAAACTTATAAAACAAAAGCTAGCGAAACATATACCTCCATGCATATTGCCCTTCTTATCAAAGAAAAACTTCAGTGCCTTATTTTTGTTTCTTTTATTTTACCCTATTGAATATCCATAATGGATTTCTAACATCATTCCTATCAACCAAGGTAAATATGCGGACTTCACATTTGGAGTGGACTTCCACGACCTTAACCTCAGATTTCCCTAAAGATCTATTTTCCTTTGGCTAGCATTGAACAAATTGTTGATCTTACCAATGACCATAAGATGTTATCATTCATGGACAGTTTCTTGGGTTATAACCAAATATTACTCACCCTAGAAGATCAACATAAAACTTCCTTCATCACTCCTTGGGAAACCTTTTTTCTATCAAGTCATGCCCTTTGGCCTTAAAAAACACTGCTTGCTACATATCAGTGGGGCTATGACTTATATCTTCCATGACATCATGCATCGTATATTAGAAGATTACGTAGATGACCTTCTTTCCAAATAAAAACATTGGGGCTGAACACCTTACAGTTCTAAAGATCATCTTTGACCATCTCATCAAATATTTTGTTCACCTTCAACCAAAGAAGTGTGTCTTCTCTATTCTCTTAGGCAAGCTCTTTAGTTTTATTGTTTCTTTGCATGGTGTAGAAGTCAATCCTGATAAAATCAAGTCTATTCTTGAAATTCCTCTACCTACTAACATCTGCTAACTTCGTAGTTTATTAGGTAAGTTGCAATCTATTCGTCATTTTATTTTGTAGTTTTTCAACCACTGCCACGCATTTCATCATCTCGTCAAAGAGGACATCTCTTTCAAATGGGATGATGAATGCCACAAAGCCTTTGAATCCTTAAAACATTAACTTCTTCAACCACTTGTACTCATTCCTCTTAAGGATAACTATCCATTTTACCTTTACATTTATGCTACAGATCATTCCTTGGGTGCCATGCTTACCCACCGCAATGATCAACACCGAGAGCAAGTGGTTTATTATATAAGTTATACCCTTTTGGACTATGAAACTAGATACACCCACACCGTTAAAATTTTCTTAGCCTTAGTTTTTGTTGCCACTAAACTTCATCATTACCTACTCAATCACAAAACCTTAATCGTCACCAATACTGACCCCTTACATTACATGTATGTTAAGGCCTACCAACATCAATGTGTTACACGTTGGCTAATGATTATCGTAGACCTTGACCTTGAATTCATCCATCAAAAATATATCAAAGGTCAAACTATCGTTGACCAACTTGCAAACACACCCCTCTTTGGAAATCAATCCCCTAACTTCAATTTCTCAGACGAATCCATTACTAGCCTCTCTTTGGATGATGTTGTTTACCAAATGACCTTATTCTTTAATAGTTCCAAATGTTAGTGTGGGCATGGTGTAGGTGTTATCCTCACTTCCTCTTGATGGTGAACCTATGCCATTATCTTTCAAACTAGATTTTGATTGTACTGACAATATTGCTGAATATGAAGCACTCATATTAGGTCTTCAAACCATCATCACCTTATATGTTAAATTGATTAATATCTTTGATGACTTTGAACTGGTTATAAATCAAGTCAATGGTATATACCAGTGTCGTAATGAAATAATTCAAAGGTATAAGCATCATGTAGACATACTTTTGACTACCTTTGACTGTTATGACCTTCAAACCACTCCACATTCCACTAGCAAAATTGTGGATACCATGACCTGCCTTGATTCTCAGATTCCAGCCTCACCCTCTGAATTGAAAATATTTGTCATAGTATAAAGGTTGTAATAACCTTCCTATCTATTTTGAGACATAAACCTTGTAGGAACCATTCAAACTGACCCACGTGACCTTTGGTATAAGCATTTTGTTGAATACCTTTCCCTTTTAGTTCTACCTCCATAACTTATTCGTAACAGATAACGTTCCTATATAAAAAGTGTATCTTGGTACGTCATCATGGGAGGACTTCTCTATAAATTTCATTTTGATGGTATCCTTTTGTGATGACTTATGATGAGGCCATAAATTAGCCATAAAGTATCATTATTTTGTCCTTCCAAGTTACCTTTGAAAGTGGATTTAAATGTAATCTAGGAACTTATAGTTTGCTTAAGATAGAGTATAGGATATATATCTTGTTCATTCTTTGGAAATATTTTTTATCTATTTTGTTGACTAATCCTATTAATTATTTGGGAAAATATGCAAGTCTTGTGTATGCAGGACATAAAGGAAAGATAATGCTAGTATTGGGAAAAGTGGAGCTGATCATAAACAATACATTTAAACTCAATTTTGATTTCATATTCAGATTCCTCTTGAAAAATTATGCAAGTTTAAAACAAGAATAATCTCAATCTGAAGGTCGCATGAAAAAGTTGTAGTTGTTTAAAGTTATCTCTAAAACTCGTAGAGTTAGTTTCAGAACTCACAGAGTTAGTTCCGAAACTCGTAGGTTTAGTTCTGGAAATTGTAGATTTAGCTCCAAAACTTGTATTAATTGAATGAAAGTTAGTTATGAAACTTTCCATTCATGGACAAATCAAATTTAGTTCTAGAACTTACATAAAAGGAATGACAGCTTTAGTTCTGGAACTTGCATCAACAGAATGACAATTTTTAGGGATTGTGAAAAATAAGAGAATCCAATGGGAAATCTAAGAGTGATTTTTTTCATAACAATTTGTTTAACAAAAACCTCATTCGTACTTGCTACAAGTTTTACTAATTAAGAGAGATCTAACTTTTAGTGAGTTGTAATTTGAGGAAAAGTGTATCAGACGAGCACTAAAAGTTCCATAAACAAAAATAGAAAAGTCAAATAGAAAATCGGAGAGAGGTTTTTGTTCATAGAAATGTGTTTACAAAAAATCTCATTCAAATTTTCTACAAGTTTTACCAATGAATAGAGATCTAACTTTTAGTGAGCTGCAGTCTGAGAAAAGTATATTAGATGAGCACTAAAAGTATCATAAACAGAAACAGAAAAGTCAAATGGAAAAATTTGAGAGAGTTTTTTGTTCATAACAATGTGTTTAACAAAAATTTCATTTAGATTTGCTATAGGTTATACCACTGAAGAAATATCTAACTTTTAGTGAGCTACAGGTTGAGGAAAAAAAATATTAGACAAGTGTCAAAAGTTCCACATTCAAAAACAACAAAGTCAAATGGAAAATATGGGAAAGGTATTTGTTCAAAATCATCTTTTGAGGAAAAACCTCATTCCAATAATATAGGAGAATAAAATCATTGTGATTCTTGTTACCAATATGCAAGGAGAAGATTTGGGAGTAAATCTTTCTAAAATAAGCAAGCTAAGATTTGACTTCAATATATATCTCTCTCCATATTTTGTGGAGATGGAGATATTAGTTGTTAGGATTGGAATAAAGATAAGATCATATTGTATTTCCTAAAATAAGGATTTGGTTGGATGCATGAATTATAAATGCAACCTTCCACACTAAGATATATAATTTTCTTTCTCTCAAGAAATAAAGATATGTTCTTTCCTCTCAAATATTTTGTAGTTTTAAAATCAGAATTATGATTTAAATCCTCTTCTAATAAATGAGGTAGCTACTCATTTCAAGGAATATTGATCTATGTATTTATGTTTATGTTTATTCATTTATCTATAATTCATTTTGATATATTGTTTTTATTTTTGTATTGTGAAAATTTGGTATGTTGTGAAAATGCACGTGTTTCGTTTAATTATGTTTATTTCAAACTCAAGAAATTTAAATTTATACAATTGCATTTAAATTTATGCAAGTGTGTTTAAATTCTAGCAAGTTTGATTTCCTTCATGCAAGTGTGATTTATTTTATGCAAATTTTATTTCTACAAGTGTGCCTTTATTTCTGTAAGTGTGGCTTTTTAATTTCTACGTGTGTGATTTATTTTATGCAAGTTTGGTTTTTGTTTAAAGGATTTGCTTTCCAAGATCTTATTCTCTTAATGCATACAACCTTTAAACACCATCCCAGACTGACATTATTAATGGAGAAGATTGATGACCCTCATCATTTTGGTGCCATTTCTGAGGACACGGTGTTATTAGGAGATTCAAATTTCTCTAAAATAATATTCTAGTGACAGTAGAATACCTTTTAGGAAATTATGTGACAGGAAATATTTGGCAAGTAGTTTCTTTAGACTTTTAACATTTATTTCCTACAAGTAGATTAAAATTTCATTTCTGCAATTAGGAATATTATATTGTAAATATTTATCTCCCCACAAACTAATTCTGTGTATAATAAAATGATTGTGATGTTTGATCAAGAAGGTACAATGGTATGAACAAATAATTTAGATCTAGAAATGGTAGAATATGATATTGAATCTAGAAGTAGATCTAGTTGATGAAATATCATATGTCATTCTTGATAACCACCACACTTTCCCCTTGTATCAACTAACAACTCAGTGATCTTATTACACATAATCTTACTAAAAAATTGGCTTATCCAGTTTGTAATAATGAAGTGATAGCATTTCTAGTTAACTCCATCCATATTCAGGGATTTCATTAGAGCCAAAATAAAAATTCACTCATAATAAATCCACTCATCCAAATTAGTTTTATCCCCATAGTAAAATTCAATCCTTGAACCATATCCATTAGAAAAAATTGTTTTCATGTCTTTCAATTTCTTCATTTTTGTATATGCTTGTATAACATTAAGAAGCAATTATTGTGAATATCAAGGAAATGTTAGAGTAGGTATTTACCTTAGCTCATGTTCACATAGGTTCTTTATTTACCTTTATTGTATTTATCCTCACCCACTTATGTGTGTGGATATTTATTTTATCTTATTTAGATATTAGGAGATATTATCTAGTTGTTAGGTATAGGTCTTTCCTTGATCTATGGTATTGACTAGATCCTTGATGTCTACTTCTCTCCTAAATCTATGGTCTTGACTAGTTCTTTGATGACTAGTTATTTCCTTGATTTATGGCTTGATCTACGACCTTTACTGGTTCTTAGATTGTTATTGCTTGCCTATTTAAGCAAGGCCCATTCTCAATGTATTGCATTGAGTTCTATAATAATATATGATATTGTTGTCCATTTTTTTGCAAAGGTTTATGTAAATTTATTCTGGTGAATTTATTTCATCTTATTGATCGTGGTGTTCGATTAACATCTATGTTCTTGGCTTGGTATGATCTGGTTATCGTTCCTTTTAGGAAAAAAAAATTATGTACTAACATTTGGTGACTAGATCTATAAGAATTTCTAGAGTTGTTTTTGATACCAACATTTAGATTTTGGAGCACCAACAATATTAACTAAGGAGAATGTAGATTTTGGAGGGACCCATGAATACCTCTACTCTCTCTTTTAACAACTCTCCATCTCTTGAGATCACTAGTCCAAGATTTGAAGATTATTATTGGTGATTCTGATAATGCACAATTCAAGTTGAGCTTTGAAGAACTAGAAATTATCTACATAATTTTTGGAATCTTCTTGGAGTTACCAAGAATGTAAAAATGTTTTTATGAGATCTCAGACATCGCTTCTTATTTTACACAAGTTATAATTTGATGAATATATTATTATGATCGATTTTTTCTCTAATCCTTATCATGTTATCATCTTAGCAGAAAAAAATGAAATATAAAAGCTTTGATTGGAAAAAAAAGCTTGCTAGCCAATCAAAGGAAAAAAAATAAAAATAAAAATAAAAAATAAAAAAGCTTTGATTGGAAAACCATCTTGTTGGCTAGTCAAAGGCAAAAAAAAAAAACTTTTATTGGAAAATTAGCTTATTAGCCAATCAAAGGAAATCAACAGTTACCTGGTGGCTTTCCGCTTGGCACTATTTGACCATGTTAACAATAGGATGACAAAGACAACTAGATGTATAATCAAGTTATTTGTTTCTACTATTTTATTTTTAAGCTTTCTTGCAAGTTTTTATTACAGCTAGATCCACTTTTAAATATTTCCAAGGAAGACAAGATAAAATTCATATCTTTCCTACTTATATGAAAAAAATGTGCACCTCTTTGCAATCAAACTTTTGGAGTATAATTTATGGGTAGTCATAAATAAATAACATGCATGAGGACATGCATGAGATTAGGTGTGGGAGAGAAGGAGAAGCACGAGCTATGCATTTTGATTTTAAATATGAGACACAGTAGAAGCAGATCCACACAAGAATCTATTGTAAAATAAAAGAGATTAAAATCAACAAAGGGAGATCCACATAAGGACCTGTTGTAAAAGAAAAGAGATCAAAAGAAGCATAAAGAGATCCACATAAGAACATGTTGTAAAAGAAAAGAATATAAAAAGAAACAGAAGGAGATCCACACAAGAACCTATTGTAACAAAAAGAAATCAAAAGCAACAGAAGGAGATCCACACAAGAACCTATTGTAAAAGAAAGAAATCAAAAGCAACAGAAGGAGATCCACACAAGAACATGTTATAAAAGAAATAATATCAAAAGCAACATAAGGAGATCCACACAAGAACTTGTTATAAAAAGAAAGAAATCAAAAGTAGCAGAAGGAGATTCACAAGAACGCATCCTCAATACAGAGAATAATCTAAGAAGAGGAGATAATAATTTAATGCATGAGGACATGCATAAGATTAAGTGTGGGGGCAATGATGATGCCATAAATTACCATTATTTTGTCCTTCCAAATTACCTTTGAAAGTGGATTTAAATATAATCTAGGAACTTATAGTTTTCTTAAGATAGAGAATAGGATATATATATTTTTCATTCTTTGAAAATATTTTGTTATCTATTTTGTTGACTAATCCTATTGATTATTTGGGAAAAGATGTAAGTCTTGTCTATGCAAAACATAAAGGATAGATAATGCTAGTATTGGGAAAAGTGGAACTGATCACGAACAATACATTTAAACTTAAATCTGATCTCATATTCAGATTTCTCTTGAAAAATTATGCAAGTTCAAAAATATAATCATCTCAATCTAAGGTCATATGCAAAAGTTGTAGTTGTTGTAAGTTAGCTCCGGAACTCGCAGAGTTAGTTCTAAAACTCATAGAGTTAGTTTCAAAACTCACAAGTTTATTTCTAAAACTCACAGATTTAGTTCCAAAACATGTATCAATTTGAATTAAAGTTAGTTCTAGAACTTGTAATTCTTAGAAAAATCAGATTTAGTTCTGGAACTTGCAAATTTAGTTCCAGAACTTGCATAAAAGGAATGCCAACTTTAGTTCTAGAGCTTACATCAATGGAATGACATTTTTTGAGGGATTGTGAAAAATTAGAGAATCCAATAGGAAATCCGAGAGAGGTTTTTGTTTATAAAAATGTGTTTAAAAAAAACCTCATTCATATTTGCTACAAGTTTTATCAATGAAGAGATATATAACTTTTAGTGAGCTATAGTCTGATGAAAAGTGTATCAGACGAGCACTAAACACTCCATAAACATAAACAAAAAATTCAAATAGAAAATATGAGAGAGGTTTTTTTTTATAACAATGTGTTTAACAAAAACATCATTCAGATTTGTTACAGGTTTTACCAATGAAAAGATATATAAATTTTAGTGAGTTGCATTCCAAGGAAAAGTGTATAAAGCAATGTGTTTAACAAAAACCTCATTTAGATTTGCTACAGGTTATACCAATGAAGAAATATCTAACTTTTAGCGAGTTGCAGGACGAGGAAAAAGCATATTAGACAAGCATTAAAAGTTCCACAATCAAAAACAACAAAGTCAAATGGAAGATCCGGGAAAGGTATTTGGTCAATATCATCTTTTGAGGAAAAACCTCCTTCCAAAATGTAGGAGAATAAAATCATTGTGATTCTTGTTACCAGAAAAATAAGGAGAATATTTCGGAGTAAATCTTCCTAAAATAAGCAAGATAAGATTTGACTTCAATAATATATCTCTCTCCATATTTTGTGGAGATGGAGAACTTAGTTGTTAGGATTGGAATAAAAATAAGATGAAATTGTATTTCCTAAAATAAGGAGTTGGTTGGATGCATGAATTATAAATGCAACCTTCGACACTGAGATATGTAATTTTCTTTCTCCCAAGAAATAAAGATCTGTTCTTTCCTCTCAAATATTTTAGAGTTTTAAAATTGGAAGTATGATTTAAATCCTCTTCAAAGAAATGAGTTTTCCACTCATTTCAAGGAAGATGGATCTATATATTTATGTTTATGTTTATTCATTTACATGTAATTCATTTTTTTGTATTGATTTTATTTTTGTATTGTGAAAATTTAGTCTGTTGTGAACCTACAAGTGTTTCATTTAATTATGTTTATTTTCGATTCAAGAAATTTAAATTTATGCATGTGTGTTTAAATTTATGAAAGTGTGTTTAAATTCCTACAAGTTTTATTTCCTTCATGCAAGCGTGATTTATTTTATGCAAACTTTATTTCTGCAAGTGTGCCTTTATTTCTGCAAGTGTGGCTTTTAAATTTCTACGTGTGTGATTTATTTTATGCAAGTTTGGTTTTTGTTTTAAAGGAGTTGATTTCCAAGATATTCTTCTCTTAATTCATACAACCTTCAGACATGAGCCCAGATTGGCATTATTAATGGCAAGGATTGACGACCCTCATCACCTTATAAGTTCTAAAATTCCCTACACTATCAAGGAAATTTACAATGGAATTTGTGGAGGTCATTTCAGTATCTTGGCTATCACCAAACACATCCTTCACCTGGGCTATTATTGGCCCACACTTATCCATGATTGTTGTGACTATGTAAAACATTGTGTGAGATGCCATCAACATGCTAATCTTCATCACACACCTAGTCACACCTTACAGGTCACATGAGATCTTTGGCCTTTTTCTCAATGGGGTTTGGATCTTGTAGGAGAGATCAATCCTCATTCTTCAAAACACCATCAATGGATTATTACAACAAAAAAATACTACACTGAATCATTAGAATCCATCCCCCTCATCTCTACAAAATCCCAGAAAATTTGTGAATTCATCAACCATCACATTGTTTGTCACTTTCACTCCCCTCACCGCATCATCACTGATAATGGAAAATAATTCAAAAACAAAACCATATAGAAACTTTGTGAGTCCTTTGGCATTCAACTTAGTTTTTCTTCACCTTACTACCCACAAACAAATGCCCAAGTTGAATCCACCAACAAAACCTTAAACAATTTTTTTTTATGAAAGTTGATGACGATACGAGAAAGGATTGACACACACACATTCATTTTTCTTTATGGGATTACCATACTAGTATTTGTACCTCAACTGTGGCCACACATTTTTCTCTGGTCTATGGTACAAAGGATGTCATACCTCTCAAATTCCATATTCTGTCTCTTCATATTTCACTCAAACATATTCTTAACAATTATGAATTTCACTAGGACCATTTGGCACAACTTGATTTATTAGACGAATGTCGACTTAATTCTCTTGATCATCTCCAAACCTACCAAAAATTTATCAAACGTGTCCATGAACAAACCTTATAGATTGGTGAAATTGTCTTGAAGGAGAATCAACATGTAACTAAAGAGGAGAAAAGAAAATGGGTCCAAATTCACTCCTAATTAGCTTAGACCTTATATCGTTACCCATTCCTATGGATCAGGTGCTTGTCATTTGTCTTCACTTGAAGGTAAACCCAAACCTAAACCCATTAATGCCTTACATCTTAGACCATTCTACTATTTAATTAAGTCCTATATAACCTCTTGTCTATTAAACATGCATCCCTTGAGCACCGTTCACCTTCCATTTTACCTATTTTAAGAATCAACGACTAAACCAGGATCATGTGATTACCTGTTACCTTTCAACCTTGTCTTCAATATGAGTATCACAACTCTACTCATGGCATGATTCTCATTGATACTTTTCATCTTTTTCAAAGATGGAATCCCATGGTCATTCATCAATTAAACCCTCTCTTTCATAGTGAACCTCTGTGTGATATAGTTTTGTATTCAAAATAAGGGCCTATTATTTCTCTATAGTCTTATCCATGACTTAAAAGCCTAAAAGAAAAGCAATTTTAAAAGTAAAATGGGATTCAAATCCTTGAGTCAAACTTCTAGAAAAAATATGATTCCCTAAAAAATGATATCTATTCTCTCTAATCTCATTTTTATAAATAGATTGCTCTCTCGAAGGAAAGTTATACAAAGCTAGCCAAATTATACTTAGTATCTCATCAAAAGAGGACTATTCTTGAAAAATAAAATAAAATATTCATAATTTTTTGACATCGATCAGCTTCATGAAGACCTCAAGGAGATAACATATTCATCCCACATAAAATTCCCACATCAATCAGTCTATCAAAATAACAACAAAAATAATAAAATAATAATTTTTTTGTCATGGAATTACTATTTTGATCTTAGGTCTCTTGTCATGTAAGCATGTTTTCTTACACCAGGTTATGCTAAACACTGACCATTTCACCTCAATATCTTTTCACCCTAATTTCCTACCTTCTCAAGGGAATTGCCACAAACATGAAATTTCGTGATCATGTGACTTTCTTAACCCTTAGCATAGTCAATCATGCAATGCCTTTAGGGTCTTATGTTCATAATCTAATTTTTGGTAGGGTAGAATCGTTATGGTTCTTATCAATTAGGTGGATCTTTTTGTCAATTGTTACCATTCATCTTTTTCATTACTTATTGATTACCCTTTATAAGACTAGACCATCAATACCTACATTTTAAGGATTCCCCTTAGACAAATCAATCATGCCTAAATGAACTGAACCCAACCATACCTAAAATGACCTAAACCCAACCAGGCCTAAATGACCTGGACTCAATATTTCCTAAAACCTACCTACCCATTCCGTTACCTCATCTTATTTTTTCCTAGCTTATGGGAGAACTACATCAGCCTAAGGCCCCTTTTCGTTGGGGCTATGTAGGCATTACTTTGTGGCGTGGGGCCCTTGGAGGTTAGCTAGGCCACTCTTTTCCCTAACCAATTTTCCCCCCAGGTTTTTAATTAACATTTCACCTTATTTAGTTTCCATTTATCATAAACACTTGGAAATTAAACAATTAACAAACATAAATACCTACCATTTCTTAATAACATTATATCATACATCCATTATTTCATAATTCCATGATATCAAATATTTTGACAATCTACACCATCACATACATATACATCATCATTTATTTCCCATGTTACCAATAACTTAAGAATTAAATTAGAACCAAAAAACCTTAAATCCAAACTTTCTCATAAAAATAACTCTATTTTTATGAAACATTTAAGCAATTCAGATAGATATCACATAAGAAATAAGGATCTAAATGGGAGATCACATGAAAAGTCCACATTACTTCAAGTAAGGATCATGATCAATTAGCTTTGTTAAGATAAAAATTTCATAAGAAATTTACAACAGATAAGTAATATTACATCCCAATTTACTTATTTGTTTCATACTATAAGGTCTATAGTTCATTCTTGATTCAAAAAAAGCTTCACGAAGAATATTAACTCTAAAAATTCTCAAAAGAGAATTATTTTAAAGGAATAATGAATCACAATACTTATATTTTAACATAATTCTCATTAGAATGAACCATCAACATCCTAAAATAAGAATTCCCATCTTTCCAACACTTAATCCAATTTTCAATTCAATTTCAATTGATCAAATTAATAGGAATAAGAAATGTAGGTTTTCTATCCAATTAACCATTTACCCTCAACAAGGTTAGTAAACATGAAAAACAACAAAAAATTGAAAGGAAATCAGCTTAAGTAATCCTTCAGTGTTCAACGAAGACAACATTGGATTCAAAAAATTAGAGAAGAGAATGAATAGAAAGTAAATCCTTTCACATTTCGAAGAAAAAAAATGATGTATAGCCAACTCAAAAAGAGAAAGAATATCCCAATAATCCATCCTATTAAAAGGTTAACCACAATTGATGTTCCAGTAAGAATGAATGACTCCTTACCTAACAACATCAAAATTTAACAACCATTATCATGCAAAAAACAAGGTCAAAATTGAATCAATATGAGAATAACAATTGAAACTAGCAAGATAGAGATGAAGAGAGGGCTTCTCGTTAAATAAAGAGAACAATCACTATAGCAAAAAACTAATGTAAGTTTTTAAAGCAATAGGCTTAGCAATGAAATTATTTAATTCTTTCCAACACAAAAAGAACCAATAGATAATCTTTCTCCTTTTACAATCAGAGAGTGGAAAAGAACAACAATGAATTACAATGTCCAAGAGATATCTTGATTTCTTTTCAAATACAATACATAAAAATGAAAATAACAAAAAAAAATTTGCCTTTCCAAACCCATCTTCAAGTTACCAAGACCCATAATTTTTTTTCATAGAAATCAAGGAGTAGCATACTAGTTGGGAAAAAGTTTCAAGTTCCAAACCAATCACAGAGAAAAAAAACCAAAATGAAAATACTCGAAGCAGAAACTCGAAGTTGAGTTCAACAGAGAAGAGAATACTATAACACCCTTTCCCCAATTTATGACAATAGGAAAAATATCAACCTTGTCACCAAATCGTTGAAGAAAAAGAATCATCCAAATCCAAAACAAGTAGGCTTTAACAGTCTTCATCCACCTTACAAGTGTAAGCAATCAGACTAACATTATGTAAGATCAAATAGGTGATACCATGCATAAAGAAAATTCAAAATCAAAGAACCAAAACTTGGGTTATCTCCCCTCATAGCAGTGAATCAAGCTTCTGCACAATCAAAAGAGGTCTCAAAAATCACAACATATAAGATCTAAGTGAAGTAACTTATATACTGTTACTCTTAACAAGTTGAATCCACAAGAAAGAAACAATCTAAACACCCATTTCATCATGATTTTAACAATAGTGATAAAATTTACACCCACTTCCAGTTTCAACTGAAAACATTGATTTTCTTACCTTCTCTTAGCAAGGGAAGATAACCCTGATCAAATCTTAAAACAATCATTTTTTTTCATTAAACCATTTTAGCATAGGAGATTAGAAGTCCACACAACTTAAGCAACAATCTAGTTTCAAATAAGACAAATACGATTTACTCAAACATGCATCAAGAAAATACCCATATCAATTCTTTTTCTAGACATCAAACTTAAACATAAGATCATAGGAAAAATACACTAAGGCATTTCAAAACACCACTTGTTTCAATGAGAGAAGAGTTCTTTTAATGAAGACGTTTAATAAAAAGAAGAACTATTTAATAAGAAGATCATATCATGCCTAGTAATTTTTTTATTCATTTGTAGAAGATCTCCAACTGAGCCTCTATACCTCTTCTTTCCAAAACAACATCAACATTCAAATCTCCCAAATTCCTCCATGTTTCCATAGGTTCAAAAATACTTTGAGGGTGCTCAAGATCACTATGGATTGAAAAATAGGCTTTTCGGTTCGAAGAACCAGAACCACATCCAGAGCAAAAAAAACCAGAAAGATCAAAATGACAAACAACTTCCACAAAACCTGCTTCTCATATTTCCTAGGTGGTTTCTTTTCTGTAATAATTGTCATTAAATGCATTAAATGAAAATTCCCTCTCTTTTCTTACGCCACCACCAATTCAAATTTGGCGAAGTTGATTTCAAAAATTAACATGCATTTTAAATTTAGCAATGGTGCCAGCTAGGCATCCTACCTACCTTTCTTGCCTCCACCAAACTCAGAAAATTAAGATGTAACGACTGAGATTTAATTCTCATTGATACCTTAGAAACCATTGCCACCAACCTTCTATTTTCCACATAACCCATTGGTCCCCTTTAGCTTTAGTAATATTTTAGGTCACCTTAGCATTTTTTAGGTTTCCATCTTAGTTCTTAGGTTAGTTCAAAACTCACAAGAAAATAACATGCCATCTTAGGTTAGGTCATAACCCCCCCTTAGGTTAGAATCCATATAGGGTAGGGCACTGCAACATAGTTGTAGGCGTAAACTATAATAGTTTAATAATAGGTCCTAGGTAAGTATTATTACCTTACATCAAAATCCGTTAGGGAAAAAATTATAGTTTGGGTCAGATCCAAATAACAACAAGCATTTTGACCAAGGTTAAGCCATTTTCCTTATTATCCCCATAACAGATCCTCAATTTGCTTACATTGCTTAACATTATAAAATGCTTATAAAGGAGGTCAATGTTCAACATTAACAGGATGATGCCATGTAAGGACACCAGTACCATATTCATGTAATCGTAACCAAAATAAGGCTCAGTTCTTCATTACCTTTTCATTTCTAGATGCCAGTTAACAAGATAACAATAAAGAAGAACTGAATCATACCTTGGATAAATGGAATTGATTCAAGGTGTGTTGTTAACATATGGAAGATGTGAAAACAACGGTATAGATTTACAACTTATAATTCATAAAGAAAAATGTTTTCATTTCCAAGTAATAGAATTACAACAAGCATGAATTCTGAATAGTAATAACTTATCCATTGCAAACATGAATTTCAATGTCAAAATAATACACCTTTCTAAGACAAATCACATGTTGATGTTTGTAATTTCAAAGGTGGAATTCATCATAGTAACAGTCATAGCCTAGACGTTATAGAGATGTGATGATAATTTCAATAATGTTGGTAATGATGATGTTGCAAGTGGTGTGGGGGATTATGTGAGTTATAAGGTAACCAAATCAATCATTCATTGAGTATTATGTGAAAAAAATCATTTGGTTGAGCATGAGGAGATAAATACTAAGGTTCTCATGAAGGAGGTGGAGTGGTGGAAGTTGGATCTTGTTGTGGAGATGGATAAGAGTGTAATGGTGGGGAAGGAGAGGGTTAAGCTTGTTTGAAATGAACTTTAGACAAGGGTGGGGATTTATTTGGATACTCAACTGGTGCTGGGAGTGGAGGAGTAGCAGAAAGAACTATCATAGAAAAATGTGGGGCTTCAACAATATGTGAGTGTTAGGACCCTAATGTAGCTACCAAATATTAAAGGCGCATAGGCACGCATGGCCAGAGGGAGCACCTAGGTGAAGGCGTGTAAGGTATAATTCTAAAAGTATTCTTGGAGAACCAAGGATGTGTTCCTGCAAAGCACAATTTGGGACTTAGCCATTTTTGACCTTTTGGACAAAACACATGAAGAACGTGTTTTTTTGTATAAGGTTCCAACCTACCAACAGGGTGTCCTGGAAGGAATATACCTTACAATAGGAAGATCAAAAAAGATGATCATGACATGGAGAGGCATGCACCTAGGGTGACCCACACCTTGACACTTGGGGCTAGATCTAAGGCTATAGAGGAGTTTGTTAGAGCTCAGATGCCTATTTATATGTGCGCCCTTGGGAAAGGAAGAGAGACACAAGTGAGGAAGCAAAGCTCTATAGAATTACTGTGAGAACTATGGGATAAAATGGGTAGATGTTTATAGGAAGAATGTAATGAGGGAATGGGGAATGAAAATTTTGTTTTGTGAACATACATGTATAGATCCAAATATGGTGTATGATCATGGTCTCCCACTCTGTGATGTTTTGTAGTAATACTATGAATGAATATGATAAGGTTATCACTGCGTTTATATTAAGATCTCCTTCCTCTATTATTTGCATGTTTCTACTATGCTTTTGATCTTGTATAATCATGAGCCTTACTTGAATGATTAAGTCTATTTGTGGATTTACAACTCCCTAGTTCTATTAATCATGTTGTGCGCTTTACTTTTGTTATGGCTGAAGGGGTATAGAATAGTTCTGAGATCTATAGCTTTTTCATTTCTTTTAAATCACTAAGTCAAGATCGTGAAGTATGCCTTCCACTGAAATCACATAAAAGAGAGACTCGTCTCCCTCTTGTGTGCCTTGGGTGAGCACCCAGCACCTGCTGGGTGATAGGCCGGTGTGCATGAGGTTCCCTTGTTCTTGGTGGGTGTAAAAATGACTACATCTTTGTTCCATTGCCGGGACCTCTTTTCAAAGTTGTAGTGGAACATGGCATACATCATGATCTTTGCGAGTGATGATGGAGAGAATAACCCTGGAAGGTGTTGAGGATTGGTTTAAAAGCACAAAGGATGAATTCGCTCAGAGATTCAATACTAGGCCTGGGTTTGACATGTGAAGATGGGTGGAAGACACTCTTTATCATGAGTTGTACGAAACCTTCTTCTGTTGTTTCCTAGTAGAGTTATTTGAATGGCTCTCCGCTTATACATCTAGATTGGGGTGGTATTATAAGTCACACCCTTTGACCCAAGAAATGTATCAGAACTTGTAAGATGTTGATCTAATGTGGACCCATGTTATAGATCATTGGTGGAAGGGAGTATTGACTAGCTACACTTTGAAATACACAATTTCCACGTAATCCTATCCAGAAGTTGCTGAGTTTGAGTTTTTGTGGGATCCCAGAGGATCATTTTTTCTTGTTATCTCCCTAGAAATCAAAATCTTGATGTTAACCATGGGTTTAGAGGCATTTCCTATGGCTGGCTAAACCACTCTGAGCACTTGGCGAGGAAGCTAGGTTAGGGAAGGATGGCTAATATAACGATTGAAAAGGAAAGGGAGGAGAGACAGTTCAAGTATAACAAAGTGCGTGAAAGGGAGATTGATAGACAACATGGGATTAAAATTGGGTTATGGAGCTAGACATGGTGGAAA
Source organism: Taxus chinensis (assembly GCA_019776745.2). Taxonomy (NCBI): domain Eukaryota; kingdom Viridiplantae; phylum Streptophyta; class Pinopsida; order Cupressales; family Taxaceae; genus Taxus; species Taxus chinensis. The sequence goes on from CM034150.1 coordinate 598,741,262, forward strand.
GGAGTTGAGGTTCACGTAGAGGATGTGGAACTTGAACAGTTTGTGATACCCCATATTGATAAGCATGGGAGAGAAAACATTATGGCTTCTGATGAGAGCCCATCACCTAGAGAAAGAAGAGTCATTTTTGCGCATCTGACCCCACCTAGCAACCAAACCTTGGCACTTGGTTTTTTCAAATGAGGGAAAAGTACAGTTGATCCATTTGATATCAGTGGAAGCAACCGATCGGCACCTAGAAGATACAACTTCTCATTTGGGTCTTCTATGGATTCACACACTATTCTAGTATTTGGTGGAATGTTTGGACAAGGCACATATATAGGTGGTTTTGGGAGTGTGTTAGGAAGTGGTGGAGGAAATATGACTAGGAGTGGCACTAGTTCACAAACTATCGATGTGTAATTCAGTGGGATGAAGGGAGAATTCAACATGACAAACACAGGCCTTGTACTCAACATAAGAGGATCTAGAGGTGGAAGTGGTGGAGCTGGTGGCTAAGGATCTAGTGGGTTTGGCAGAGGAGGAAACACCGGGGGAAACCAAGGGACTAGATCAGGAGGAAAAGGGCCTCAACCACCTCCTCAAGTCTTTTTTGAGATGTATCTACACTTACCATATTATAGTGGGATAGAAGATGCCGCAGAGCATGTGCATAAGTGTGAGATTATATGGCATGTGAAGGGGATCATGACCCAGGATCGAAAGGCCAGTTAATTTGTGACAACTTTACAAGGATGCGCACATAGTTGGTATAGAAATTATGACCCTCATCAGACTATTGTGGATTATACCGTGCTGAGAAATGTGTTCTTGGTGGAATTCCACATACCTGAGTTTGAACAGAAGAGCATTAGCTCTCACAAAGAAATCCAACAAGGAATGACAAAGAGCATGTGGGAATATGATGCACATTTTAAAACCTTATTATTTAAACTATCTTATGATATCCACCCTTCACAACATGCTTATTGGTTTGTTAGAGGGTTGCGCACTGAGGCAGTTGGTAGTGTTGACACTGGTGTTAGCCCATTTCTGGAGGCTCAGATCATTGCCATGACTAAGCAGTTAAAGAAATTATCTATCAACATAGTTCTAGAGACTCATAGTGGGATGTGTTATATAGATTGTAATGTAGAAGGGAACATAAAGGATAATGGTGGGATATGCACTCAGAAGGTGCTACGCACCGTAACGGTAAATTACGAAATATGTCACATGGACCATGATGCAAGTAGGTGCCGCCTTTTATAACACGTGATCTGTAAAAATGTGTCTTGTTATTGCAAGATATGTACCTCAACCATAGATGACACCAAGGATTGTAGATTGATTGACCAGATTCATGAGGCAATTGATCTTGGTGTGTGCCAAACTAGCATTGCCATTACTTCCAAAGGAGATGAACGTCGGTGTGAAGAGCACGGAGATGGGGGTCTGTGTGGAAGAGGGTTTCGCAGAGGATTTTATGGTCATGGTAATCGTGGGGGAAGAAGTGAGTTCCCACATGGGACATGCTTTAATTTTGGAGCCACAGACCATTATAAGCGCAAATGTCTAGATCTTCTACAATTCTCCTAGTGTGGAAAAAAACATAAGTATGAAGAGTTCCTAGAGTTATACGAACATATGAGTCAATAGTACCAGAAGGATCAGGGCGCTGCCATGGTGAGTATTATGAAGGCTGATGTGCAATGGCTCCCATGAGTAATACGTGAATCAAAACTAGAGCCTATTATGGTAACAACAAGGGTGGAGTCCGCGTGTGTAAGGGAAGCACCTAGGTAGAGACCTCTGGTTTCAAGGGAAGAGGTAGTACATGGGAAGTATCCAAACCCAGCTCACCATAAAGAAGTCTACCAGGAAACCATGGACGTACTTTGAATTTTACAAGGGGAGATCCAATGCTTAAAAGAGTAAACTAGAAAATATGAGCAAAGAAGACCAGTAGAAGCACCAAAGGATGACTTGGATGAGGTTAAGGAGGTGTGTAAACTACTGAGGTAGGAGAATATTATTCCCCTATTAGGAGCATGGTTGAGAGAAAAGGTGCCACACACTGGGGAAAAACATTAAAGGAAGATCCTGCATGTAAACCTCGCACCTCACAGCCTTGATTATGATAAAGAGATCACCTTAAACGTAGTAGTGTATGGATGACTGCTTAGCAAAATCCTCATTGAAATAGGTGTGGAGGTTAATGTTCTCACTCTGGATGCTTGGCATCAAATGGGAAGACCTGCACTATAGCCATCTTCAAATGTGTTGTATATGGAAAATAAGACAAAGGAAATGCCCACAAGTGTCTTAAAGGATGGGACCATTACCATTCAGGGGACTAAGTTCACTTGGGATTTTGAAGTCTTGGCGCTTGCTGAGGTAGATAATTTGCCAGCTTTACTTGGGTGCCTATGGTGCTATAAGAATAATGTAGATCTCTAGTTTAACAAGAGGTACATAATCTTTGAAAATAAGGAAGAGAGGGTGATTATACCACTTGCTAATGGAAAGTCCACACTCTTTACTAAACTCCTTAGGGAGGAAGTCCTGGAAAAAATATATGTGCGCTCCATAATTGATCCAGAGACCATCCACCCTACAGAAGGAGTCATCCAATTTGATGATGCTCAATCCATCAGTGATACTACTAGTATAACATGTGATAATTGGGCGCATGGGACTTATGAATTGATTGGGTGACATCTGAAAGGATTGGTAACCAGGGTAACCACAGCATGTACAGTTTGGCACCTAGGAGGAAAGGCAATAACCAGGTATTCTACGGATGCATACCTTGAGGTATTTTTGAGAGAAATGGAAGCTCAATGGAGGGAGGACAAGCGACGAGGTATGGTGGGTTATGATTTGATAGGCACAATAGCAAGGTGGTGGGCCATGCATAGCGAAAACTTGTTAGAGTGGCATGAAGTTAGAATTGTGCTCACTATCTGATTCTCAAAGAGCAACATACCCACTGCTATCAAGGATTACAATGGCAATGAACCCACCTCTTCCCACATCTAGGCATGTGAGAGGATCTCGGGAGAAGGTGTGGAAGATTTACCACCCTCCCTTTGGGTGCACAAGTTATATTTGACACTACAATGTTGTGTGCGTGCTTGGTACATCCATTCTGAAACTCGCCACTAGACAAGAAATTGGCAGGAATTAGTGGCTGACCTAGTTCACACATTTGAGTACCGAAGTACCATGCAACTAGTTTATGAGGCATTACAGACTATCAAGCACCTCACTCTGGCGGATTGCACCATGGCGGAAGATAGATTAGTAAACTTAATTGGTGTACCTAGCTTAGAAGCACGGTTCGAAGAGGAGAAATAAGAAGACATACAATTCGAGCACATGTGTGCTGAAAAGGAGAAAGGAAAGATGGTATATGTTATTGATGGAGAGGAGATGGAGAGCCTGAATGTTGACCATTCAGTTGGAACATGTGAGGTAATTGACAGTGTGGATGCATGTGTGCATGCGTATCATGAACCACTCAAAACCAAGAAAGTTAACAATGGCTCGGAGAAGGAGCCCAAGGAATCTATCATTGGGGACTATTGGTCAGACAAGGAAGTATCAAAGATCATCGATCTCTTACACGAATTTGAGGATTTATTCCTATGTGGATACCATGAGTTGAAATGCATCTACCATTCATTGGGGGAAATGAGGATAAAGTTGAAAGATGGTGTGCACTCGGTCAGGAAGAGTCCTTACAAGATGAATCCCAACATGCGCATAAGGGTTAAAGAAGAGCTGGAAAAAATGATAGCATCCGGTATCATTGAGGCTGTGGAGGAATCAGAATGGATAAGTCTAATGGTGATCAACATAAATAAGGATGGGCAGGTTAGGATATGTGTGGATTACAAGGATTTGAATGTTGTTTGTATCATAGATCCTTTTCCCACCCTCTTCACTGAAGATATTTTGGAAGGAGTTGCTGGGCATGAGGTCTATTCCTTTACGGATGGATTCTCAGGATATCACCAAGTAAATACTATCAAGGAAGACCAAGAAAAGACAACTTTTGCCATCGAGTGGGGAAGATTTGCATACATGGTCATGCCCTTTGGATTGAGGAATGTGCCCGCTGTATTTTCACACATAGTGGTACAAGCATTTAAGGAATTCATCCACAAGTTCCTTCAAGTATATTTGGATGATTGGATAGTGTATGGATTGGTAAGGGACCATTGTGATGAATTGAGATTAATGTTTGAAAGATGTTGGCAGTTAAGCATTTCCCTCAACATCAAGAAATGTATCTTTGCAACCCCTTTTGGAACATTATTGGGGCATATCATATGTAAAGATGGCTTACTAGTGGATCCCATGAAAGTTGTAGTTATTGTGGGATTAGGGGAGATCACCAGCCAAAGCACCATGCGTGGATTTATTTGACACACTGGGTACTATAGAAAGTTCATTAGAGGATACACCAAGATTTTTATGCCTTTGGAAATATTGCTCAGACATAAGAGTGCCTTTCAGTGGGGAGAGGTGCAACAGAGGGCATTTTACACTCTAAAAGAAAGTCTTATCACCGCACCTATTCTATGATTCCCATCATGGGATAAACCTTTCCATGTCCAAGTGGATGCCTCTGGTATAACAATGGGAGTGGTTCTTACTCAACCAAGAGAGGGGATTATTGATCATCCTTTGTGTTTTGTAAGTAGAAGGTTGACACCAGTAGAATAGAATTATACAATGACCGAGTGTAAGGCATTGTCAATAATCTACGTGATCAACAAATTGAGACAATATCTGCTAGTCACTCCCCTTCATATTCTACACTCACCATATGGCCTTGAAGTATCTAGTAAACAAAGTAGTGTTGTAAGGGCGCATATGTCGTTGGGTACTTTTATTTAAGGAATTTGAATTCAAATTGGTGGTAAAACCTGGAAAGAACAATTGTGGGTTGGATCATTTATCAAGGATTGATTCAGGAGAGGATGTGCAAAGTATCGAGGAAACCATGCTGGATGCACAACTATCTAGGTTACCGCATGTGCCCTCAGAGTTAGAAGACATTGTTGTTTTTCTCAAAGGAAGGTGTGTTGCCCAAAGGGATGAATGCACTGGAAAGGAAAAGGTTAGCCATACGCACCGTGCCCTTCATTTTGATCATTGGGGATTTGTATAAAAATGGGTCATGATGAGGTTTTGTGCCAGTGTGTATTAGAACATGAATGCATGGCCATAATAGAAGAAGCCCATGGTGGGATTTCTGGAGGACACTATGCGGGGAATGAAAACCATGTGCAAGAGCCTATTCACCAAACTATGGTGGGAGATAATTCATCAGGATTGCATTGAGTTTTGCAAGGCCTGTGGACTACTGCCAGCGCCTTGGTAAACTTGGAAGAAGGGATGAGATGCCCTTGCGCCCCGTCACCTAGTACATAACGTTTTGAGAAGTGGAAAATAGATTTTGTTAGACCAATCTCACCAACTATGTGAAGGAATAACTCACAGTATATCATTACCTGTATTGATTATCTGACAAGGTGGGCAAAGGCCACACCCACTAAGGATTACACTATAGCCATGACTCCTAGATTTTTGTGGGAAAACATTATAAGTAGGTATGGGTGCCCATTAAGTTTAACAAGTGATAGGGGCACTCACTTCTTAAATGAAACCATAAGGATTCTATTGGAAAAATTCATGGTAGCCCATCACAAGACTACCCTTTATCACCCTCAGGAAAATGGGACTTGTAGAGGCATTCAAACAAAATTCTTAGTCACACATTGACTAATATATTGCAATGTGGGTAGGCAGGATTGGGATGACAAGGTGTCAATAGTTCTTTGGCATGCAGAACAACATATAAAATATTAAACAAGGCCACACCATTTCAATTGATGTTTGGCATGAAAGTAGTTTTTTTGGTTGAATGCATGCTACCATCTTTGCATATAGCATGCACAAGAGGATTGGATGATGAGAAAGTGCTGGAAGAAAGAATAGATGAATTAATGAAGTTGGATGAAAGGCGCTCACTAGCAAGATGGATCCAAACAACTGAGAAGGTAAAGTAAATGTATGGCATGACTAACCATATTAAAGAAAAAATAGTTTGAGGTTGGCCAGATGGTATTGCTATATGATTCAAAATTTCTACGCCATCCTGTAAAGTTGAATTGCATTGGTTGGGTCCTTATGTAATTTCATACATCCTTGATTTGGGTGTGTGCCAGTTACAAGCACTGGAGGAACAAAATTACCTAGACACTTCAATGGGAGTGGGCTGAAGCCCTACTATAAATAATGCTTCTTAGTGTTTGTAAATAAGGTAGTTTTGCCAGTTAGTTTAGAATTACCTTTTATGCTTTTCCTTTCTTGTTTTCCTCCCCTTTCGCATTGTTGTTTTGTTTTGCACCTTGGGTGCCGGTAACCTTATTACTTTTTTTGACTTATGAATGCACAGAGGGATGCACATTGTGTTAGTGAGGGGTGAGGTGATAAAGAGAAAATTGGAGTTAATCTGCTATGAGGATTTGGGTCAGTGGAAAAATAAGGTTACATTGGAAATCCATGTACAAAGGAGAAAAAGTGCAAAAACACGAGGTAGGTGAAAGAAAGAATCGTGAGGATGGAAGAGGTGCATTTGGCGCTGGTAACACGTATGCAAGAGTCTTCTTTCAAGATGTATTGTTTACGTGCTAGAAGGTTGGAAAAGTTTTCACATAAGGATTGGGCGTGGGTGGAAACATTTTCACGCAAGGATTGGGCGCAGGTGGAAACATTTTCACGTAAGGATTGGGAATGTAAGGAGAAGTGTTGAAGTTGGGTGTTGTTTGAGAACACCGCATTAAACATTATCGTATGGTGGTAGGTATCCTAGCCTTAAATGCGTAAAAGTAGGAAAATCTATAAAGACAAGAATGGGCAGTTCATTATTTTACTTTATGAAAACAAGAAGAGTGATTTTCTTTCAGAGCTAGGGTTTTGAGAACTGATTCGTGCAAAGGAAAATCCCAAAAAATTAAGTGAAATCGGTTTGTTAGATCTACAAACCAGAGCAGAAGTGATTCATGGGTGTGAGGAACATTGTGAAGAAGTGCTGTGATCGAAGGAGAAAAATATAAGATTAGGGTTTATGGTTTAGGGCATGGGGCGCACAAGGAAAATGTTCAAACAACTCACAAGATAACCTGGGAATGAAAGTAAAGGGTGACAAAACCAATTCATAAACCTGTAGAATAATCCAAGAAGGGAAAGGGTAAAAGAAAAGAAAAGAAGAAATGAGAAGAAATACCCGTGGGCACAAATGAGGTGAAAGATGGTTTGAAAACCTACAAGTGAGGATCACAAGGGACGAGGTGCACATCAAAAAACGTGTGAATGATAGTGTGAAGAGATCTCGGGAGGAGCGAGCATCAAGTGAATGTGCATGTAAATATTTGAATAATGGGCAGAACCTGGTTAAGTCATAAAACTCTCCTCTATCTCATAGATTAAAAGACGTGTACATAAAGGAGGTGTTGAGTAACCCCCAGTGCTGCAATCATGATAACTCAAGTAGAGAGGGGGAGTTACATTCCCATAATAGAAGTGTAACTCCCAATGATGCATATGACACAATAACACACTGACGCACTGATGCACTGACATGCTAATGCACTGACATGTAAGGGAATCTCATAATGACCCCTAAATGACACATGGACCTACGATCTCACCTAAGTGAGATGACTCACCTGATGATGTGGAAAATAACACACATCAACAACCCCCCTTCATCGTAACTTAGGATGAGGTCGCAAGTTAGAAACAAGGAAATGGGTCCTGGCACAAAGCTTGATGAGGTACCCATGTACAAGAATGAAGGTCCCAAGTAGTGAAGGAAAACCTAGTGGGAAAAACATCCACCACAAGAGAAAAAAACACTCTCTAATCTAAGAAAGATGCCAAATATGGGTCCCCAGCTCATAGATGAGCCTGAAAAGGTACCCATGTACAAAGAGGTAATCTCTCAGAAATAAGAAGAAGAGAGAAGAAAAGGGAGAGGGAGACAAAAGGGACATGTAGAGGGGATGCATAATATGCCATGGATGGATTTGAACTCTGTAGCTCTAGGAGGTCTCCTAGAAGAATGTTGATGATGAGATCCTTTGCCTCTAGACTGAAGAAGAGCCACCCACAACGAAACTGTGTGCCTACCCTTAGGAAGGATATAAATGACATGCTAGAAGTCTGCCCACTTCCACGAAGAAAACCGAAGGCATGCAACATGAAGAACTCTAAGTCTGGTGCACTGGAAGTGTGACATAGGTCTAGCAAGTGAGTGCCAAGGAACCAGAAGGTAATGCCACGTGTGTAGAACTGTCAGAATGAAAAAGAGTGAACACTGTGTAGAAAGGATGTCCAAGTGATGTGAAGGGGGAACAAAACATCCTCCACAACAAAAAAGGGATCCACAGCTGAGGGTGGATCAATGAAGGTCTCTGGAAATGTGGAAGTGACATTATTCCCGGAAGGGGTATTCCCAACAAAAAAGATGATGAACTCCTCTGAAACACCTGTAGATGGATGAGGGTAGTGCATCACAAGTAGACTTTGCAAAAAGACGACTAAGGTCAGGCAGATACTCGTCCCAATGAGGGGGCTCAACAAACAGAAGAGTGATTGTCAGATAGGTATGATTCATCCAATGAAGGTAGAGGAGTGAAGTGGGCCTCGCACACTGGAAGTGGAAAGGAGGTTGGTGTAATGATGGTGTGAGACTGACTGCTCGATATCTGATGAGATGTGGGGGGTGACAACAATGTCTGGAATAGTGAGAGAAAGAGGAGAGAATTCCTCTGTAATGCTCTCTGCATCAGAAACTGGGTGCAAAATCCTCGTCATCAGGATTAGAACCATAACAAGTCTATGTCAGCTGGAACTGCCATCACACGAAGAAATGGAGGAGACAACTGAATCAACAGCAACAACAATGGCGATAGTATGTGAAGGGTCTCGATATAAGGACTGAAGAATTCTCTAGACATGGTGAGGTGGATCTAATTCTGCCACATGAAACTAGAGAGAACGAGAGACATGCATCATCATGTGACCAAAGACATGGTCACAAGTGTCAAGGAAGTCCTCTAGATGGATGATGATCAGCGGGTGTAGGAACTGGGCCAAACAAGAAGGGTAAAAGAACCTTGTGGACGAAGTAATGTTCCATGGAAGCATGCCAAGCTGAATAGGTCTCTCTCCTGGTGAGAAGTGGCGGAGGCTGTAAGGAGATCCTATAATGCTCACATCTGGAAAGAGAACTCTCCATGATAAAAAAGAATGCAAGATGCACAAAAGCAAGACATTGGACTCGGCCGATAATGCATCTGCGAGTGAAAGCCTAATAGTACAGTCAACCCCCCTAGAATGCGACAATTTATAAAAGTAGTAAATTTACAAAACTGACAATGTCATCATGTAATGTGTGAAAAATCATGCAACTTTGACTAAAGAAGTGCTTAAAAAATCAGCATGCGAGTAAAAAGTTATGGCATTAAAATGATTCTCGCAACTGATGGAAAAATGTCACTAAACGCTACAAAACACATTAAAAAAGTGCACTGAAATGGGTGCAAAGGATGTCGTGTGACTACTCATTGGAAATGGCAACATGGAATTTTAGTAGGGGTGTTTTGTTTTTTGACTGCGAGGGGGATTAGCCTCCTGCCAACCCTGGACCTTGCCCTCCATCTTCGACACTCATAGGAGGGGATATAAAACAAGCCAAAATACCCCAATTTTTTTAAATTAATTACAATGCCTTGAAAATGAAATGTTTTTTTTATTTAAACACCTTAAAACATTTAAAAAAGGAGGTGGAGAGAGGGGCCCACGCTTGGAAGTTGGCTGAGAAGCCACGAGGAAGAGAGCTGGGAAAACCCAAACTGCCAAGGAGACCACGTGGAGGAGCTAGAGTGGAAGATCACCACACAGAGTTGCTGGAGGGTGTTTAGCATAGGGAAGCCACGTGCTGGAAACTCCAGTGGAGTCCTCAAGAAAAAGCATGGGAGGTTTGCAGAGTTTTGCTAACCGTTGGGCTGTAATGCCTGCACAACTGTAATGTGCTAGCTATTTGAAGTTGGGAAATGTAACATAATTCCCAAAAAACTATAATGTAAAGCTGAGCTATGAGTATGAAGAAAAGGTAACAGGCTATGCCTCTGGAGACTATGTAAAGACGTGTTTAGCTAGATGTTCCTGGGATGTAGAGTGTCTGAAATGGTCAAGCACAAGACGTGCAGCACGGATTCCATGGAGACTCCAAACACACAACAGGAGGAGAATATGGCAGGTAATGGCCATGTGAAGGGGTCTCCTCTAGTCAGGCTTGAATGGATTTGGTAGACAACAAACACCACCACTCAGAGTACGTTGAACCAAGAAGGAGTCGGTTTAACAATCCAGTGTCAAGGTACAAGCCCACGATCAGTGCAGCATATGGGCATGAGTAGAGATAGCAGACATGTTCGTAGAGCTGTTTGATATTTTGAAACAACACCACGCAGATGGAGAAACACCTACAACTAGAACTGAACATGCACAAGCACAAGGAAGGTATAACACAATCCAAAGCTACCTAAACAATGTAAAGTTTGAAGGCGATTCATAGTGCAAAAACCACAAGCTAAGTGATTTATTAACATTCATAGCCCGTCCAATGCAGGGATCACCAACATTTCTGAGCCAACGTGAGCGGTGAAGAACAACCGGGGGGTGCAAAACTTCCACGTTCAAACGAGTGCATGTTTTAACCAAAGCATGAGCCCACATGTTGAAATATGTTCAAATGAGCTGAAAACATAGATGTCGAGCCCACCGGTATGGTGAATGAAGCAGTGAGTTGAACGAGTTATCAAGAGAGTTGAGGAATAACTCGGTTCCCAAAAAATGGGTTGGTCCTATGAAAAAATAGCCCTTGAACCTTTCATCCACCAAAAATTGCACTTACAGAATGCTATAATTTTCTCTTGAGCCTGTACACACAAGGGTGACCAGTGAAAACACCATGCCCACAACACAAAACCAAGCACGTAGTATGAAACTTGAAACCCTTGAACTGCATCCAAAAGATGGATCAAACCACAAACACCTGAAAACTCAAAAGACACCCAAAAATCAATGCAATAAACGCACAAGTAGGAATAACCATTACGACACACACACAAGAATTGGAATATCACTCCGGAAGCCGAAAAAAACGCACAGAAATGCCGAAGAGTGCATGGATCCACAAGTTCTACTCTGATACCATGAAAGAGGGTTTGAAAACCCGCAAGTGAGGATCACAAGGGACGACGTGCACATTAACAGATGTGCAAACGACAGTGTGAAGAGATCTCGGGAGGAGCGAGCATCAAACGAATGTGCATGCAAAAATTTGAAACACGGGAAGAACCTAGTTAAGCCATAAAACTCTCCTCTATCTCATAGATCAAAAGACTTGTACATATAGGAGGTGCTGAGTAACCCCCAGTGCTGTAATCATGATAACTCGAGTAGAGAGGGGGAGTTACATTCCCAGAATAGAAGTGTAACTCCCAATGACGCATATGACGCACTGACATAATGACATGTGCTGATGTACTGACGCACGTACTGACGCATGCGTAAGGGAATCTCATAATGACCCCTAAATGACACGTGGACATATGATCTCATTTAAGTGAGATGACTCACCTAATGATGTGGAAAATAACACACATCAATAGTACCAACCAGTGATCCAGTTCCATTCAAAAAATTTGTGGGTGTTCTCAAAATTTCCACCCTCTATATGGGGTTTTGCCAACCTTGTAAATTGGGAGTCCCATAGACGATTTCCTGTCTAGACTGAACCACAACCTACTACTCTTCATCGCCACTTAGATCAATGACATCGTCTATCAAAAGGGTCATTGATTGATAGTAGCGCTGCCATCAATATCATATCATCCCTCACTTTTTAGTCACAACTCAAGGTTACCCAATAGCTTTGTCTTTCTCAAAATCTGGTCCTATTACGATCCTTCAACAACACGATTGCACCCACATTAGACACTTTTATACACCCACTTAAAGTTGGTGTCAAAATGCTACGGGAAACTCTTCTACTAATTATAGAAAGAGAGTTTTAATACATGATATTAGGATGCCCATGGATACGTACCATGCAATGCATTCCTTTCATCCTCCATCGCTATCTCACTGAATACGAACATGAAGGTCATACTTTCAACTTTCCTAGCTGATCCAAATCCGTTCATTGACTGCTACATGATGTACTGCCCAAATTGTCATCCTTGAACCAAAATCTGCATATGAGCCATCTAATGAAGCAATCCACTATGCATATCTATCGCTGGTCTTCTAAGTTACCAGAAAATTCCTCTCTTGGTGAGGCTGTAAAACACCTTACGCTCAGGGAATATTGTCTCCTCATGCTCAACTCCATACCTTCACCTAAAACATATGTGCCGTCTTGAAATATAACAACCCATGTATGATCTGAAATGTAGGAGATGTTATTTCCTACGGTCTTGTGTATCTTAAAGACAAGCCTTATTTATGGAGGAGTTGATAATCCTCCATCTCAATGTTATTAATCCACACCATGTTATATCATTCACACTAAAATTCAAATATCTCGATAATCCAAGCTTCACTCTCATGTATCTTCATCACTGTGCATGGAGGTTTTGGCCTCGAACTTCTAGTTTGAATTAAGGAACCCAGTGTGATTGCAAATCATCCAGTGAATCCCTTAAAGCTCATGGGGAAAAAAATGGGTTTAGGATATATCTAGATTCACCTTTGGATCCTGCAAATCCTCTACATCTAAACTTACTATCCTTAACTATCTCCAAGGATTAGAATTCCTATCATCTACTCAACAATCCAAGGGGAATCAGATATGGACATGCAGAAAAAACTAAAACTAATGCTACATAAGGTGATTTTTTAAATCAGTGGTATATCTTTAGGGCCACTTAGATTATACACAATCATCCATTCTGGAAATCAACACAAAATTGTTTGCACAAATTTGGTTGAGGATAATGGACCTCATAGATGGATAAAACAACATAACAGAGGATTACCATGAATCTCTTTCACAGAGTTGAATACCGTTTTCATTTAAATTCCTACCATTGACAACACTTGAGATGTTCCTTAACAGGTTCCACCCTTGGAACAGGTCTAACTTAGGTTCCACTAAAAATGCACTTTTTAAGGTTGGAAATCTCTAGTCTGAAGATACTAAAATTATGTTCAACCTCTTTTTGAAAAATGAGCACCAATCTAGCTTTTACAATGTCAGATAATGATATGCAAGTAATCAGATCCTAACATCGTGGATAAACAACATAGTCAAATTCAACCACTTGACCAAAAATGCCAGTAAAATAACATGGGCATCCTTAAAAGCCCATCCCCTACATTTTTAGCCATGTTGGGAGAGAATAGAGCCATTCTTCATTAAAAATAGTGGTTGAAACGTCATTTCTATCCATACCACGTGCAGTGGGTCTCCAATTTTTCTCCCTAACTAAATAAAATGAAAAAAATGACCCTGCACAAATTTGTAGAGAATTTCACCATCTTTCCATTGATATAAAGAACGTGAAAAAGATGAGCTCTGGATCGAAAGATATGGCCATTTGAAATTTTAGGGAAAAACAGGGCCAAAATGGATTGGTGGGTAAAAATTTGAAATTTTCAACACAAATTTTTTCATTTGGGAAAAATTTGCCATCAAAAAATCCTTTGCTCCGCCATTCCATGTGCCAGGTGCACGTTCTGATTGGGCTGCGGACATATATTTTCCATAATTTTCATCCAAAAAATTGCTTCTGATCTAATTTTTCCACCTAGGACACGTGGCAAGATCCCATGAGTTGCAGTCTTGCCCCACAAATTTTCCATGAGCTTGGCTTGAATCTTTTTCAGCACCTTGGCAAGAACCCATTCTCATCTTGGGGGTGGCCTTTTTCCTTTTAGATCTTCCTTTGATCCTTGTGGAAAATTTCTCAATTTCCCCAAATTTCCCCCGGATTCATTATATCCACGTGGCATTGAATTACTACTTGGGCCCTTGGGAAAAATCATTTCTCCACCATGCGTAATCACTTTGGTAAAAATAGCCTCCAATTACAGTCCTCTCCGTGACTCCTTCGACTTTCACAGCCCTGACGTTGTTAAGCGTTTCACCATGATTATTTGGCAAGGGCATAAAATTTCCATTTTCCTATTTTCCAAACATCCTTTGATGCCAAAACTATTATTTCCCAACCTATTCTTACTCTACCTCGTGAAGGGGAGCCATTCTATCCCCATATCTACCTCCGAACTGTCGACACTAAAATTTTCCTCCGTAATTTCTATTTCATTAATGTATGTATTAGGAATAGGATGTTGTTAAGTATAATTAGTAGTAGCGTCTGATAGAAGATAACGGCGCCGTCAGTACGGTGCCGCCAATAATGTGGAGTACGGTAACAGTCAAAGTACAATAGGAATGTTGTAAAAAGTAAATATTTGTCGTAAGTGGTCCGGTAATGTTAAAATGTCAAAGTTTGGGTAATTAGAGAAGTAGGGTCTACATGATTAGGAATTAGAAATATTATATTGGTAATAAGGACAAGGAGTGAGGTCATAAATATTTTGTGTATTTTATTTGTAAAAAGTCTAAAAATGTGGAACCCATGTAAAATGATAAGGTTTATCTTATCTTAAAAGATAAGCTTACATGTACAGATAAGAGTTAAGGTATGGAATATGATTCGTCAGAGTGGATTTCTTATCCTATCTTAGAGATAAGATGGATAAGCCTGGAAGTTCTATAAATAGAGAGGCCACCCCCCTCATTTAGCATAGAAGGAAGTAGTGAGAAATATTGTAGGAAGTGTGCGAAGGAAGCCATCAGTTTAAAGGTGTGTTGAAGAAGCCATTAAGAGGTGTAATTGTAAATTTTCTCCCATAGTCTTGGTGAAAGGCAAGTGAAGTCAATAACACTTGAAGTACCTCATGGGTGAGATTGTAACAATTTCATGTTAATATTATAATTTACTTTGATATTTCAGATTTGTCATCATTCTGTCTTATCATAGTCGATGGTATTCTTGTGTTATGTTGTTGTTTTGTTTCCAGATTACATCCACCAAACTAAAGGCTGTGCATTAGTAAATAATCATAGCACGAGGAGTTCCCGGTGAAGAATTATCATAGTGCCAGATTGGTGATGACATTTTGGTTCCGTTGCCGGGACCATTCCTCGTTGGTGGATTTTCTGGAGAGATATTCCCACTTAGTCAAAAATCAATTGGAGGGTAACCTTGTTTTTACTGTGCATAGTAGTTACCATGGTAAAGTCATTTTTGCCATGAATAGTAGTTACCATGGTAAAGTCATTTTTGTTGGAATAGTATTTACCACAGTAAAGTCACTTTTTACCGTGAATAGTATTTACTGCAGTAACTTCACTTTTTACTGTGAATAGTGTTTACCACAGTAAAGTCAGTTTTTACCGCAGTAAGTCAAGTTTTACCATAGTTTACCGTGGTCATTTCTATTTTATTGTAGAAAGGTGTAAAGTCACTTTCTAGTATAGTGATTCCAATTATTTGTGCACATAAGTCTTGTTGATTGTACTTGTGGGTTGGTATTTCACGGTGGTTACTTTTGAAAATGGGAAAGATTCCTATTTTTTCAGCTCAATCTAATGAAGATGCTTCTTCTTTCATTCAAGAGTTTAAACGATCTTGTATTTGTAATGGCCTTATAAGAAGGGAACAATGGACTGAATTTTTTCCTACCTTTTTGGATGGTTCAGCACTTAGGTGGTTTGAAACACTAGGTGATAATGTGAAAAATTCATGGGATTTATTAACTGAAAGTTTTCTTGAAGAATTTGGTGAACAACAGAAATATGCAGATCTCATGATCGAGATCACAAAGCTATCCCAAGGAGAGAAGGAGAAGATAAGGGATTATCATGCTCGTGTTCTAGAGCTAAGGAGGAAGCTCGATGCCCAGATCCGGAAGGAAGGATTAGCGGATGGGTTGATGAATGGCGTGGATAATCTCCTCTGTAAGCACTTCATTCTTGGGATGAAGCCAGAGATCAGACAACGAGTGAAGTATGACCGCCCAGCTACCATTGAACAAGCAAAGGAGATTGCAAGAAGGCAAGAAGAAAGCATGGAAGAGGAGCCCAAAGAAATTGTTGCTAAAGTAGAGCCTACACCAGCACCTTTGGTCCAGAATCCACAACCACTCCCGGTGAGCACAAATATTTCTCCTAGTACATCTACTGAGTATGAAGATCTGCTCAAAAAGATGGGTCAGTTAACTATTAATCTTCTTCAAGGAAAAGAATTTAGTTCTCAGGGAGGAGATAGAGGTCCAAAAAGAAATATTTCTGAAGTTGTATGTTATGGTTGTTATAAAAAGGGTCATTATAAGTATAATTGTCCAGATAGAGCTTCTACATCTGGTAAAGGAGATAATGATAAAGGAAAAGCACCTGTGAATTCTTTTGATGTAGTAGATAAGAGCAGAAATAATGAAGTAGATGTGTTTGTAACAAAAAGAAAGAAAGAAAAAGATAATCAAGATGGAAATGATCCTAAGAAGATGAAAGGAGAAACTAGTAAGAAACATAGGAGAAGAAAGTTGGGTGTGCAGGATTTTCTGATTTCACAGGGGCAAGGACCATACTCCATCTTGGAAGATCTATCCAAAAGGCCTGCAAATATTACATATGGTCAACTCTTGGCTATGTCTTCTGAGAAGAGGCGGGAGCTGCGAAGTGGACTCAATGCTCGAAGAAGGAAGGAGGTTGAGGTCCCTGTTTTGGAGGCAGAGGCGGATCCCTATGCTCCACAAGCTGAGGTATTATGTAATGGTATTTCAATTCATGATGTCTTAGTTGATGGAGGTGCTGCAGTTAATGTAATGACCGAGTCTGTAATGAATATGTTGGGTTTAAAAATTGATCACCCTTCAACACTTATGTTAAGGTCATTAAATAAAGGAAAAACTAAACCAGAAGGTGTAGTTTCAAATGTGGCAATATCTGTTATGGGTGTTGTATGTGTGGTAGACTTTCAGGTGATGAAAAATGGTACTGTTGCGTACCCAATGCTGTTGGGAAGACCATGGCTAAGGAGAGTTCATGCAAGAAACTACTGGAATGAAGGTTTCATGACACTTGGACGTGGTAGAGAGAGGGTGAAGATAAACGTGATCCCTCGACATCATAAGGTAGAACCTGTGGATTCAAGTGATGAAACTGATGATTGGACATCCTCTGATTACTCTAGTACCAGTGAAGTGGACACTGAAGATGAAGAAAGTGAGGTTGATGTTTCAGTCATGGATATCCTTCCAGTCACACCAACTCATGACCCCATAAAATTATCTGAAGAAGAAGTTGATGATCGTCTCCAACAAATAAAGATTGGTGATGCTGTGATGGAGAGTGAGAAGGAATCCTACCTCCAGCTCTTTCAAAGGTACATACACCTATTCACTTTTGATTACAAGGAACTCCGTCAAGTAAGTTGGGTAGAACATTGTATTGAGCTGGTAGATGGTGCTAAGCCCATAAATCAAATGCCATATAGAATGAATCCTAATTTTTCCAAGACTGTAAAAGAAGAAATAGATAAGTTGCTTGATGCAGGATTCATATTTGCTGTGGAGAATTCAGAATGGGTTTCTCCCATTGTGATCTCAATAAAAAAGAATGGGAAGCTACGCATTTGTGTTGATTACAGGAAGCTCAATAAGGCAACAAAGAAGGATCATTACCCTCTTCCATTTTCAGATCAGATCTTGGACGAAGTAGCTGGCCAGGAGTGCTATAGTTTTGCTGATGGATATAGTGGCTACAACCAAGTTTGTATAGCAGAGAAAGATCAGCTGAAGACCACGTTCACCACTCCTTGGGGAACGTTTGCTTATAGAGTTATGCCTTTTGGGTTGTGTAATGCTCCAGCAACATTCCAGCGTTTGATGAATAGGGTGTTCGAACCCTACATTAGGACCTTCATCAGAGTATTTCTGGATGATTTTTGCATCTATGGGAGCAAGTTGGACCACCTGCACCAAATGGAGACAACATTTCAAAGGTTAGATGAAGCACAAGCCTCACTAAACCCTACAAAGTGTGTCTTTAGATGTTCTAAAGGTGTTTTGTTAGGGCATGTTGTATCCAGAGATGGTATTGGTACTGATCCTGATAAAGTTTCAAAAATCAAAGATTTACCATTTCCTATGAATAGAAGTAAGTTGAGATCATTTTTAGGCCATGTGGGTTACTATAGAAGGTTCATCAAGAATTTCTCAAAGATTACACAGCCACTAACCCAGTTCTTGAAGAAGGATGTTACTTATGAACCAGGAAATAAGGCACATGAAGCTTTTGGACAACTGAAGGAAGCCCTGGTGTCTTCACCTATTTTGAAGAATCCAGATTGGAGCAAGCCATTCATTGTGTACACTGATGCCTCAGATGCAGCACTAGGAAGTACTTTGAGCCAAAAGGATGAAAATGGGAATGAACATCCAATTTACTTTGGGAGCAGACAAATGAGCAGTGCTGAGGTAAATTATACTGTAACTGAAAAAGAGGCTCTGGCTATCATTTTTGCTGTAAAGAAGTTTAGAAATTACTTGCTAGGGCAAAAATTTCTAGTTGTAACAGATCATCAGGCTCTAAAATATATTGTAAATAAGCCTAACCCATCAGGGAGGATAGCAAGATGGATAATTTTGCTACAAGAATTTGAATTTGATATTATAGATAGGCCAGGAAAGAAGCATGTCAATGCAGATGCACTCTCTCGAGCCTATGATGGTTTAGGATCATCTTGTGATGATGATGATTTCCCCGATGCAGCCTTGTTATCCCTTGACACAATCCCTAGTGAATACATAGATATTTGGAATTATCTGAATGAATTCAAGTTTCCTGATGGTGCCAATGTAAAGACTAAGAGAAAGATTACTCAAGCCAGTCATCCATATTCTATTCTGCATGGAGTATTATTTCGAATAGGACCTGATGGATAGTACAAGAGGGCAGTTGGACGTGATCAAGGGAAGGAACTGCTAGAAGAATTCCACAATGGTACATGTGGAGGGCACTTCTCTGGACAACTTACAACAAGAAGGATCTTGGATGCAGGTTATCACTGGCCCACTCTTTTTAAAGATTGTTATAATTATTGTAAGACATGTGATATTTGTCAAACACATGGTAACCGTAAGACTTCATCAGCTCCATTATGTCCTATTCTTCCACTTGGTCCCTTTGAAAAGTGGGGAATAGACATTGTAGGTCCACTTCCAACTACATCATGCCAAAATAAGTATATTGTAGTTGCCACAGATTATTTAACCAAGTGGGTTGAAGCTAGGCCATTGAAAACAGCTTCCATGGATGAAGTGGCAAGGTTCATGTATGAACGCATTGTCACCAGATTTGGTTGCCCATTAGAAATTGTAACAGATCAAGGAAGCCACTTCATTAATGAGGTGGTAGAAGCCCTAGTCAATAAGTTTTCTATTAAGCACAGGAAGGCAACAACATACAAGCCAAGCACAAATGGACAGGTGGAACGAACAAATTTTGTGTTGTGTCAAATTCTAGCAAAAGATGCAGCCTTGCAGGTACATAAATGGGATAAAAGGATTCATGCAGCATTGTGGGCATATAGGGCAACATCAAAGTCAGCAACAGGATACTCCCCATTTCAGTTGGCCTATGGCATTGATCCAGTTCTTCCTATTGAGTTTGATATTCCCACTGTGAGAGTTATGAAAAATGAAAGGATGGATGAAAGTGATTCAGTAAAAGAAAGGTTGGTACATCTTCATTTGCTGGAGGAAATGAGAGAAATAGCAAAGGATACAAGCCATAAGAAGAAAATGAAGCAGAAGGAATACTTTGATCAAAAGATCCGGTGGTCTCCATTTCATGTGAATGACTTGGTTCTAGTATATGATTCCAGATACAAAAAAGAAGACAGAGAAAATTTCTTCCAAAATGGATGGGGCCCTACAAAATAGCAGCTGTGCATGAAAATGGTACATACCGACTGGAGGAATTGGATGGCACTCCCATTACGAAATGGGTCAACCACGACAAGTTGAAGATTTTCCAAGCACTAGAATAGTCTACTCCGAGGACGGAGTAGAAGCTAGGAAGGGGGAAGATGTCGACACTAAAATTTTCCTCCGTAATTTCTATTTCATTAATGTATGTATTAGGAATAGGATGTTGTTAAGTGTAATTAGTAGTAGCATCTGATAGAAGATAATGGCGCCGTCAGTACGGTGCCGCCAATAATGTGGAGTACGGTAACAGTCAAAGTACAATAGGAATGTTGTAAAAAGTAAATATTTGTCGTAAGTGGTCCGGTAATGTTAAAATGTCAAAGTTTGGGTAATTAGAGAAGTAGGGTCTACATGATTAGGAAT
Organism: Taxus chinensis; assembly: GCA_019776745.2. Taxonomy (NCBI): domain Eukaryota; kingdom Viridiplantae; phylum Streptophyta; class Pinopsida; order Cupressales; family Taxaceae; genus Taxus; species Taxus chinensis. Next base: position 598,761,758 of record CM034150.1, read on the forward strand.
TAGAAATATTATATTGGTAATAAGGACAAGGAGTGAGGTCATAAATATTTTGTGTATTTTATTTGTAAAAAGTCTAAAAATGTGGAACCCATGTAAAATGATAAGGTTTATCTTATCTTAAAGATAAGCTTACATGTACAGATAAGAGTTAAGGTATGGAATATGATTCGTCAGAGTGGATTTCTTATCCTATCTTAGAGATAAGATGGATAAGCCTGGAAGTTCTATAAATAGAGAGGCTACCCCCCTCATTTAGCATAGAAGGAAGTAGTGAGAAATATTGTAGGAAGTGTGCGAAGGAAGCCATCAGTTTAAAGGTGTGTTGAAGAAGCCATTAAGAGGTGTAATTGTAAAGTTTCTCCCATAGTCTTGGTGAAAGGCAAGTGAAGTCAATAACACTTGAAGTACCTCATGGGTGAGATTGTAACAATTTCATGTTAATATTATAATTTACTTTGATATTTCAGATTTGTCATCATTCTGTCTTATCATAGTCGATGGTATTCTTGTGTTATGTTGTTGTTTTGTTTCCAGATTACATCCACCAAACTAAAGGCTGTGCATTAGTAAATAATCATAGCACGAGGAGTTCCCGGTGAAGAATTATCATAGTGCCGGATTGGTGATGACAGGCCCTACAGGAAAAATTTGGCTCTTTGCCATCGCCAAACATTTCACCAAAATTCTAAGTTCACCTCCGCTGGCCATTTCGAGTTCCAGGGAAACATGGAAAAACATGATTGGGCATAGACCTTTCCTTCTCCAAAATTTTCAATGGCGCCAACACTTAGCCAAATTTTTCAATTTTTTTCGTCCCCTTTGGACACGTGGCATCAATTCAATTGGACAGAGGGCTTGTGGGGAAAAAATATTCCTTTTGAAATTTTCCCAAACACTTGGTAAAAATCCAAGTTTTCCTCCGACCCCCGCCACTTCCAAGGACATGTGGCAGCATCTTATTGGCTGCGGGCCTTTCAGGGGAAAATTTCCCACAAAAACTCCACCGAGCCATAACTTCAAAAATACATGGAGTTAGGAGGAAAACTTTACCTTTCTGGAAAACTGAGAAGAAGAGCTCTATCCAATGGTGCCATTTCTAGAAGGTTTTGAGTGCCTAAAAAGCAAAAAAATTATGATTGAGGCACAAGAGAGGGAAGAATGAAGGGAGTTAGCCACAAAATGTGCAAGGGGAACATTTTGGATAACAATTTTGGCGACTCAGAGGGGTCATCTGCCTGCTGGATGAAGTTACCATTTGCCTGAAGCAATCCATTGGGCATGGAGTCATTAAATTCTCTTCTTGGTACCCCAACTGACTAGAACACTGCAAGGAGGAAGATGGAGGGTGGCACATCATCTGATTGGAGCAAGGCCTACAAACACATTTCCAGGAATAACAAGCTTGTGCCAAAGCACTTAGGGAAAGATAAAACTAATCCTACAGCAAAACAATGTGCACAAGCACTTGGAGGAATGAAAACCTAAGCTAATATGTACAAGGTGGAGAGTTCCTTTCAATAGCAATGCTTTAGATGGATTCCATTGACTGGAATCTGTACAGTTCTTCACCATCCAATGAAGACAATTGGAAAGCATTGTTGTCCTTACACTTTGTGACCATGTATGGGCCACTCCAAATGGCATCAAATTTTGAATGCCTTCCCAGTTTTGCTCTGTCTGCATCCCATTTTAACACTAGATCCCCAACTTGGAAGGATCTATTCTTGGCCTTTCTATCAAAGGTCTTCTTGATCAAAGCTTGATCCTTTTCCCATTTCTTGGGATGCTTGATTTTTGATTTCTTTGAGCTCCATCAATTCTGCATATCTAACCTCCATGGGCTCAAACTCCAACAACTCCAACTGTTTCATGAGTTCTAATGTTGGAAACTCAAGTGACATGGGAAAAATTGCCTCTCTCCCATAAACAAGCTTAAATGGAGAGTTACCTATAGATCTCTTGGGAGTTATCCTATCAGCCCATAAGGCTGATTTCAATTTGGTATGCCAAGACCTCTGATTTTCATCAAGAGTCCTCCTAATGATCCTCAACAAGTTCTTGTTGGTAGATTCAGCCTGGCCATTACCCTGAGGGTAATAATTTGATGAAGTACTTAGGTAGATCCCATTCTTGACAGCCCATTCAGTCACCTTGGACCCAATGAATGCCAATGCATTATATGATATTATTGTAGCGGGTATGCCAAATCTAGTTGTTATTCCCTCATAGAAGTCTAGGATGCTAGATTCATTTACTTCCTTGAGTGCTACTGCTTCAGTCCACTTGGTGAAGTAATTTGTTGCTGTTAGAATCCATTTGTGCCCTTGGCTTGAATTGGGATTAATGACTCCAATGAAGTCCAAACCCCATTGCATGAATGGCTGGTCAACTGAAATTGGATGCAATGGAAGGGCAGCTAACCTCTCTTTACCTGTGAAGAATGCACAATTCTTTACCTCTTGATCCATGCATAACAATCACTGAAAATATTGGGCCAATAATAGCCAGCCCTCATGATCTTTAGATCTGTCACTCTTGGTGCAAAATGACCACCAGCTGATCCACCATGGAACTCTTCCAACACCCTATGAATCTGATTTGTACCAATGCATCTCAACAGCACTCCATTCACATCCCTTTTGAACAAAACACCATCAACAAGGGCATATGGGACAGCCTACAATCTGAAGTGTCTTCTTTTGGTCTTGTTCATCTCTGGAGGGCATAGGCCTATGCTTAGGAAGTGCATTATATCTTGGGTCCAGCAAGGAGTGAGGAAACCATCATTTTCCTCTTGAGTGCTTCCTTTCTCATGGCTGTCTTGCAACGCCAAAACAACCTCCTTCTCATTGCATGCTTCCTTGTGTTTGCTCAAAATCAGCTGCTCACACAATCCTTTTCCTCTGACCAACTTGGTGACTTTGATCTCTATGTCATGCTCCATGACATGAGTAATCCAACCTGCTCTCTTTTCATTCAAGTCTTTGTTGAGGAGGAAGTCTTTAACTCCCGCATGAGAAACCAGCAATTGAACCTTGTTGTTTGAAACTAAATGCTTGAATTTCTTCAAGCTCTGATTACTGCAAGAACATGCTTCTCAATGAAATAATATCTCACCTCATAGTCCTCCAGGCTTTGGCTGAAGAAAGCAATTGGCTGCTCATCATTGTCTTTGTTTTGTTGTACCAAAATTGCAGAAATAGTATCATCACCCCCAAATGCATAGAGGATGAAATCCTTGGAGAAATCTAGGTTAATGAGAGTTGGGGCTTGAGAGATGGCTTCTTTGATTGCTTCAAAACTTTCCTTTCCTTCTGCTGTCCATTTGAAAGCCATGCTTTTCTTTAACATCTTGGTGATAGGCTTGACTAGGGCTGCAAAATTTGGGACAAACCTCCGAACAAAATTTATTCTCCCCAAGAAACTTTGAAGGGCCTTCTTGTGGCTTGGAAATGGTAGTGCTCTTATGGCTTCAACTCTTTCCAGATCAATTGCTAATCCTTCTTTGGAGACAATGTGGCCAAGGATTTTTCCTTCATGGGCTAGAAAAATACACTTTTTTAGGATTCAAGGATATTCCAAATCTTCTGCACCTTTGGAACACTTGTCTCAAATGAAAGAGATGGTCTACTGCATTTTTTGAAAAAATAGTGATATCATCAAGATATATCAGCACAATGTTGTTAATCAAACCCTTGAACGCCATGTCCATTGCTCTTTGGAAAGTAGCTCTAGCGTTGGACAACCCAAATGGCATTTTCCTGTATGCATAAGTTCCCCATTTGGTTGTAAAGGCTGTCTTGAACTGATCTTCTTCTTTCACCATAATCTGATTGTACCCTGAATAGCCATCAAGTAATGAAAACCTCTCAGAGCCAGCAACAACTTGCAAAATCTTCTCCATAGAAGGAAATGGATAATGATCCTTGAGAGATGCTCTATTCAAATATCTGAAGTCAACACACAATCTGATTTCCCCACTCTTCTTTCTTACTGGAACCAAGTTGGCTACCCAACTAGAATGCTTGATAGGGAATATGATTCTTGATTCTATCAACTTATTCAATTCTTTTCTCATGAGAGGCTCCATGTGTGGATTGACTGGCCTTTGTTTTTGCCTGATGGGTTTAGTACTTGGATCCAATTCAATGGTGTGTTGAGCTAACTTGGGATTGAAACCTTTCAAATCTTCATAGCTCCAAGAAAACACATGAGGGAATTCTTGACAAAGTTGTATGAACTCATACCTTTCTTGCTCAGTTGTCACTTTACCAACTTGGAGTGATTTGCCTTCTTCTACCAAGATGGACACTGAATCTTCTCCCTTGACTTGGATGTTTTCTTTCTCCTTCCTAAACTGATCATTAGGATTGAAAATGGACTCCAAAGTAATAAGTCCCTTTGGTAGTTTGTTGGTTCTCAGCTGTACCACTTGGTCACCATACTGCTGCTCCAACTTTTCCTGATTTTTAGCTGAGAACTCAGCCTCTTCTTGCAAGAAATGGATGATTTGCTGATCATTTTCAAACACTTGCCAACTTACATTATTGTCTGGAACTGAAGGCCTCACAATCACATGGATGTTTGGTTGTACCTTGTCTTTTTGAATACTTTCAACAACGTCAAAGGCTTCCCCAACTGCTGCAAGCCTGTCAGTAGCTTGGTTCTCTTTTCTAGGAATGGATTTTATGCCAAAACCCTCAAAATATTCAATGAGGTCCCACACCCTGTTCTTGTAGCATTTGAGTAGATCATTCTTGACAGCATGCTACCCCTTAACTTGGTTGACAATCAACTCACTTTCACCAAAGACTTGCAAGTTCTTTATTCCTCTCTTGATTGACGAATGCAATCCTTGTATCAAAGCTTCATATTCAGCAGTGTTATTAGAGCATGCAAACTGAAATCTAAAAGATGAATAATACTTAACTCCTTGAGGTGAAACAAGCATAGCTCCCCCTCTTGCACCTTGTCTACTCCTTGATCCATCAAAAAATAACTGCCATACCTCATTGTCATCCTTGTGGTTTGGCTTGGTGATGCTAGGAATAGGCTGATTTTCTTCATGCATGCAATAGAATCCTAACTCAGATTCTTCTATTTCTTGATAAGGATCAAAATCATGCACCTTGTTTGCCCATTCATCAAGAGTCAGATCTGGGATGCTTCCTACCTTGGTGTCAGCTTCATCAGTGCTTGGATAATCCTCTTGATCAAATGCTGAACAATTGGTATTGATTTGGCTTGGAGTGTAAGGCTCAATGTGAAATTTTACAATAGGCTCAGATCTGATTGTGGCTTTAGTTCCATATCTTGTTCTAAACAAAATGTGTGACCAATCAACAGATAAGTAACCTCCAATCTTGGTTGTGAAATCCCTTGAAAAACATAGGGAAAAGAGTGGTGGAAGATCTATTACTAAGACATCTTGCAAAACAACAACGTTGGGGCAGGCATGCAAGGTAAGACTCAAGTTTTTTATCACTCCAACTGTTGTTACTGTTGTCCCATCCAATTGCACTACCCCTTTGGATATGACTTCATATTGAATTCCCAACTGATCGGCTATTTGCTTGGGCATTACTGAACTACTTGCCCCGAATCAATCATGCAATTGTGTACTAATTGATTTCCAATGATCAATGAAACATAGAATGGAGGGGGCTTCAACATTTTACCTTTCTATCCTCCATGATTCCCCTCAGGCTGGGCAATCATTTGTGAGCACCTTCTCTTGCATTTGGACCTACTGATTTGAAGTTGACCAGTCCTTCATGGCAGCTTGTAGCAAATCTCTTTGGCCTGGGATGGATAGTGATTCCCACATTGATATGTTTACATTTGTCTTATTCATCTAATCAATGATGTTGAATGGAGATGAAGCATCTCTCTGCTGTCCCTTGGCCTGCACATTCATTCCTTGCACATGGGCAGCAACAACTGGCATTTGAGTTGGCCTAGGAGCTATTTTAGGAAGCCCTTGTGTGTTTGGAACTACATTTTGTTTGCCAATAATTTGTGGAGTGATAGAAGATTGTGGATTACTTGGAGCCAATGGCTATTCTTCACCCAAATTTCTCCTTTTTGACCTTGTGTTGGCTGCAACACTTTGGGGAATTGTTTGATTCATGCCACAAAAATCTTCTGCCTGCCAGTTTACAAGTGTGGTATCATTTGGAGCTGACTGTTACTGGAATGTTTCTGGTTGTTGGTTATTTCCTTGACTACCTTCACCCTCCACACCAGTAGTTGTCACCATTAATGCTTGATTTAAGGCATCGTTGAAACACATAGACTGGTTGTGAGGTTCATTTCATGGGAAACACCAATCATACTCTTGAGCTATGTTGTTTTGTACTGGCACTAATGCCTTAGAGGTAGATATAGCATTGGAATTATAGGGCTGAAATGGTCTGTTGGCAGGAGGTCTTGTCTTGATTTTGATTTGCAACTGGATTGGGTGGTCTTTGAGGCTGATATGGCTGCCTGTTAGGCTAAGCTTGAGGCTGGAAAGGAGGTCTAAAACCTTGGGCTTGCTGCCTCTTGAGTGTAACCAGCTCATTGCCTAGATTTTGCAATTGCTTCATGACTTCTTGAAGTTCATTTGAGGCACTAGAAGATGAAGTAGAAGCTTCACTTGAATTCTGATTTCTAGGAGTGGGGAATAGGAGCTAAAATAGGCATTTGACTAGTACTTGGGCTCTCTAAACTTGGATATAATGGCATTGGAGGCCTAGAGCTAGCTTGCTAGCTTGAATCAAACAATTTTCAGCTCTAATGGCAATGCTATAAGCAACAGGGATAGTTGTGCCTCCCATGGATTGAATTAACATAGAAATATCAGAATTTAAAGCTTTAAGGTAATATAGAAAAGCACCTTCTGCTGTTGGCCTTACTACCACTGGAATTCTCTCCCAAGTCATTTGAAATCTGAAGTTGAAGTCAGTCAGCTGCTCATTTGGAGCTCTCTTGATGGTTGTCAGCTGCTCTAAAAGGGACAAGTTGTCTCCCTTTTCTCCAAACTGCTCATGGAGGGCTATACATAGCTGGTTCCAATTTTGGATAGAACCTGAGGCAAGACTCCTGAACCATTGCAAAGCTTTCCCTTTGAATGAAGATGCCAACAGTTTGACAGCAACTTGCATCTCATTAATCTCATGGATTGCACAAATATTGGCAATATCCTTAACATGATCACCAGGAGTGGTCTGATTCTCTCCAGTAAAGTATGGAATGTTCTTCAATGCTGCAACTAGGATTGGATTTTGTGCATTGAGAGCAAGTGGGCTGCTTCCAGTGAAATTGACATAGGGGTTGTTTTGTGCCATTCTGATTGGCCTTAGAACCCTTGTTGATTGAATGAAAGGCCTACCAGGTGGAGGAGTTGAAAGAGTTCTGTTTGGTGGAGATGGAGACCTTTTAATCCTCCTCCCTCTTTGCCTTCTTCTTGGATATAATTGTACATACTCAAACAAAACTTCTTCTTCTCCAACTCTTGACCTTGTGTTGATTCTTCTCATGAGTTTTCAGGTCTACATTGCTAAAACTAGTTGATTCTTCTTCCTTGGAGTCGCCATATGTGTAATTTAGGGCTCTTTTAAGCAAGAAACTTGCAACAAATGCACATCAATTTGTTACAATGAAGATGAAGACCTCTAAGGTCCCACCGGGTGTGCCAAAACTGTTGTTGCAAATCAGTAGCACCCCTGGATGTTGATCAGACTTCTAGTTTGACATTTTGGACATCCAGTGTGATTGCACAAAATTGAATCCTCTCCCCAAGTGTGGGACTTGAGAAATGGGAGAGGAATCTCCAGGTTAGAGGCTGGTTCCTCAAATCCTTTAATCAGATATATCACTTACAAGCTGCAGAGGTTTAAATTCCTATTTTCTACTCTAAATTCCAAGGGGAAAAAGATAGGGAATGCAAAAAACTGAAACTAATGCTAATAAGGTGATGCACCAAAGGAGTGGTGAGCATTTTCTAAGACTGCAGATTGACACAAATCATGGAAATACAACAAAACTTCATGCACAAACTGATAAACTATAATGGAAGGTCAGAGATGGATCAAACAACACAAACATGGGATTAAAACTCATTCACAGAGCCTGCATTATCATTTTCATTATCAAAAAACACTTGCATTACAACATTTGAGAGGAAAAGTAGGTTGCAGTCTTGGAAGAGGTCTGATTTTTCCACAAAAATCACTTTTCAAGGTGAAAGAGGGAGCCTGAAATACATGAAAATGTTCAACCCTTTGAAAAATGAGCCAAATTTGGCTTTTACAATGCCAGAAACGACCCCAGGAGAGAGAAACATGGGAAAACATGGGAGAGCTTCAACCACTGACCAAAAATGCAATCAAACAGCATGGGCATCCTTACAGGACCATCCCTTGACATTTTTTGCCATGCTGGGAGAGAATGCGAGCCATTCTTCATTAAAAATGGTGGTTGAAATGTCATTTCTATCCATGACCATGTGCCAGAGGAATTTTTTAATTTTCTATCTCCAAACTCCATCAAAATACAAAAATAACCACATAATCTTCTAGATAATTTCACCATATTTCCATTGATATAAAGAACGTGAAAAACTGAGATTTGGATCGAAAGATATGGCCATTTGAAATTTTAGGGCAAAACAGGGCCAAAATGGATTGGCGAGCGAAATTTTTTAAATTTTCCACTTTTTTGCATTTAGGAAAATTTCCCAAACAATCCCCATGCTCCACTGTTGTGGGTGCCACATGGCACATTTTGATTGGGTGCGGGCCTTTCTTTTCCTTTTTTCCTGCGGGCCTGTCCTGTATTATTTGTCATCACCAGACACGTGGCAAGATGTGATTGGTTCGCATTTGGAGGGAAGACTTTTCCTCTTAAATTCTTCAATTTTTCTTTGGGAAAATTTCCCAAATTTCCCCCTCCTTCCACTATTCCAGGTGCCACGTGGCATGATCCTATTGGACACAGGCCTTGGGGTGAACATTTCCATCTGCGCAATCCCTTTGGGAAAAATTCCCAATCTCCTCCTGTGCTCTGCTGGTCCGTGTGCCCATAGACACATGGTGGGCCCCTGACTGGTCAGTGGGGCTATGGGCCAATAATTTCCCTTTTCCTTTTTTCCCAACACTTTTCCAAAACTTTAATTTTCCCCCCGCAGTCCACGGGTCTTGAGACACGTGGCATGAGGCCATTGGATGTAGGCCCTGTAGGTAAAATCTGGCTCTGCGCCCTTGCCAAACATTTCACCAAAATTCTAAGTTCACCTCTACACTCCACCGTTCCGAGTTCCAGGGAAACGTGGCAAAACGTGATTGGGCGCGGGCCTTTCCTTATGAATTTTCAATGGCGCCAACACTTAGTCAATTTTTTCAATTTTCTCCCCTTTGGACACGTGGCGCAATTCAATTGGACGACGGGCCTGCAGGGTGAAATATCCCTTCTAAATTTTTTTCAAACACTTGGTAAAAAATACAAGTCTTCCTCCAACCCCCACTGCTTCCAAGGACATGTGGCAGCATATTACCAGTTGCGGGCCTTCCAGGGGAAAATTTCCCAAAAAAAATTTTCCGAGCCATAACTTCAAAAATACAAGGAGTTAGGAGGAAAACTTTACCTTTCTGGAAAGCTGAGAAGAAGCTCTATCCAATGGTGTCATTTCCAGAAGGTTTTGAGTTCCTAAAAAGTAAAAAATTAGGACTGAGGTGCAAGAGAGGGAAGAATCAAGGGAGTTAGCCATAAAATGTGCAAGGGGAACATTTTGGATAACAAGAACCTTAGGAATGCATTCGGGGCTGAATGGCGGATCCCTGAACTACTCCCTGTGGTGATTGAGGGAGAAGCAGAGTTTGCAGTCTACCAACACTTTTGCATTGGTAGGTTCATTTTGGTGGATGGCAGTTGGAGTCCATGGTGCAAACTCCCATTCTCATTTACTTCCCAATTTTTCCAAGTGGGGGTAAATAGATACAAGGAATCAAAGAAATTAAACATGGAGCTGTCCACCCTTGACAGAGAGCATAGGGAAATGAGAAAGAATCTTGTCTACCGAGAGAAGTGCACATACGTTCAAAGGTATGTGTTGCAAGATGTGTATATTGTAAGGCCTTTGACCTTACCTATTGCTGGGAGTAATGCTGTAAGGATTTTCCTACGCATAAGGCCAAAGTTTGAAAAGGGCGCATATGTGGAGAATGAGATATCCATTCTAGACAACCCTTATTGGAAGAAGGAAGCCCGCGCCAAAGCCCAAGGAGAGGGAAGAGAAAGAGGAACAAGGGGTGGTGGAGAAGAAGAACGTAGATACCGTGGGGCGAAGTACATACATCTAGAAGAAGAAGAGAAAAATGGTCAGGGAGAAGACCCCAGAACCTACGAAGCCACCATCCCCGGAGGAACCCTCAGATGAAGAGAAGACTACATCCCCAACTCTATAGTTTTTAACAAGGGAAGAAGAAAAGGGGATGGAAGAACTAGAGTCTGAAGATACAGATGACCTGAATGCCTATATAGGTGAAAAGTATGATGATGAGGAGGAAGAGTTAGAGGTGGATCAGGAACCAATTGATGTACACGATTCAGGGGAAGAGGCAGCAAAAGATACAAATGATGCTTTCATCTTTTTAAGAAGGAAGGGCTCCCAAGGGGAGGAAGGTGCACGGAGTGAAGAAAGGAGTGAGGGGGAAAGTACTAAGGATCCAGATATGCCCAAGATCACTCAGAAGGAGGTGGATGAGAAAGTGACAAGGGAGGAAAAGATGATGATTAATGTCTTGGTCGATGAGGAATTGGAGCGCAGCACGGAGCTCGTGCTCGGTGAAATCAAGGAAGAGCAAAGGGAGAAGAGTTTGGGTAGCACAAAAGGCTAAAATCTTTCAGTAACTATTCCCAAGGGCATGCACACAAGAAGTAAACACATGGAAGGGGGAAGAATAATGATGGGATATATTAATGACCCCAAGAAAGTTTTACATTCACGTTTCTAGAGTACCGTGCCCACCAAGCAGCTCACTGCCATAGAGTTCTTTGATCATGAGAGTGGTACCCATGCACAAGGAAGATGTTGTCATGGACATTTGACTCCCACCTCGATGATCCCGAGTTTGAGGTTAACCAAGGAGTGATACTAGCGATGTCCAAAGGAAAGGGGGACAACCCCATTATAAACACGTAACAACTATTAGATGAGCAAGTGTGTAATGCACTCAACAAAGTCTCTGTGGAAATTGACGCTAGGCTCTTCTGTAGAAATAAAAGGGTTAAAGTCTTGGATAACCTGTTGGAGAAGAGGAAGGAAGAAGTAGTTAAGCTAAGAAAGGACCTCAGCCTTGAGAAACTAATCAATTCTCAACTACAGAGGGAGCTTCAGGAGGAATAGGCCAGGGTACATGAAGTTCCGAAGAAGGTGGAGCTCATCTCCCAAGCTATTATCATGAAGCACCCAGACCTTAACCCTCCCACACAAAAGTATGGATCCTCCATGGAATGTCTAGAGGACTTGACTCAGATCCTCACCATGGAAAGGTAGCCTTTGGCCTTAGAGTTGGTAGAGGAGGTAGCTGTGTTCTTGGAGAAGGAGGACAAGCTGAAAGTCATCACACTCATGGCTAAATACAACAAGGTGCTTGCTGATGTGAAGATAGCTACACAAACCACGGGGCTCATTTACGACCATTTCATGGATCAAGACAAGGTGACAAGCATACTATTTTCCAGCGACAAGGCTGAGCTAAAGGACTTTAGGGAAAAGAATAAGGGAAATAGAGCTAAGTGAGGAAAGATCCTAGCCGAAGTGGAAAAGAAGTCTGAAGCTATTGAGATCTTGTAGGTCTCAATCAAAACCCGGCTAAAAGAGCTCTACAAGGTCATTACGAGAAAGATGGATAACCTAGAAGATTACGCAAAGGAACTAGAGACTGTGGTGGAGACCATTAACACAAAATGGGAAGTGTTAACCTTTGACGAGGTGAGCACATTGGTTGGAAACCTCTGCACAAGAGCACATGATGAAGTCAATACTTGGAATAAACTGGAGGGCCGACCTGTGGCAAAATTTTCCTCTTCTTCTTCTTTAATCAGTTTTCCTTCTATTCTTTCTCTTCCCCATTCTTTATTCTTTCCCCTCATTCTTTTCTAAGAAAAGGCCTTGCATTTTTGTACTACATTATTTGAAGAGGTTCCTGAGGGTGGAGAACAAGTGAAGTGTGGGGTAATGTTGGGACCCTAATGTAGCTACCAAGTCTTACAGGCGTGTAGGTGTGCATGGCCGGAGGGTAGTGCCAGGTGAAGGCATGCAAGGAAGAATTCAAAAAGGGTTGTTGGGGAACCAAGGATGTGCACTCGCGAAGCACAATTCAAGATTTATCCATTTTTGGCCTTTTGGAAAAAACACATGAAGAACGTGTTCTGTTTGGATAAGGTTCCAGCCTAGCAACAGGGTGTCCTAGAAGGAATATACCTTGCAATAGGAAGATCCAAAAAGCTTATCATGATATAGAGAGGCATGCACTTGGGGTGACCCACACCTTGACACTTGGGGCCAGATCTAAGGCTACAGAGGATTTTGTTAGAGCTCATATGCCTATTTATACATGCGCCCTTGGGAAAGAAAGAGAGACACAAGTGAGGTAGTGGAGCTCTGTAAAATTACTGTGAGAACTATGGGATAAAATGGGTAGATGTTTATGGGAAGAATGTAATGAGAGGATAAGGAATGAAAATTTTGTTTTGTGAGCATACATGTATGGATCTAGATATGGTGTATGATCATGTTCTACCACTCTGTGATGTTGTTTAGTAATACTATGAATGAATATGATAAGGTTACCAATGCATTTATATTAATATCTCCTTCCTGTATTATCTGTATGTTTCTACTATGCTTTTGATCTTGTATAATCATGAACCGTACTTGAATGATTAAGTCTATTTATGGATTTACAACTCCCTAGTTCTATTAATTCTATTGCACGCTTTTCTTTTGTTATGACTGAAGGGGTATAGAACCGTTCTGAGCTCTATAGCTTTTTCATTTCTTTTAAATCACTAAGTCAAGATCGTTAAGTATGCCTTTCACTAAACTCACATAAAAGAGAGACTTTTCTCCCTCTCGCACACCTCGGGTGAGCACCCAGTGCTTGTTGGGTGATATGTCGGTGTGCATGAGGTTCCCTTGTTCTTGGTGGGTGCAAAAATGACTACAGTGAGGATGAAATATCTTGTGCTAGATCAATAAACTTAGCGCACAAGAGAATGAATGACTCAAAAGTGTCGTATTATAACCTTTGTTTAAGTAGAGGAATGAGACAATGAAAAAAGATGAATTCTTTTTCTAAGTCACTAAGATAGAAAATGAGATGGTGTATACAAGCATTGAACCATAAAATATAATCCTGGATAGGTTTAGAGGAGCCTTGATGTAATTTATGAATGTGGTCATACGTAACCCTAGGGCCATTTTTAAGAATAAAGCGATAAAGGTGGGCATCCTCCATGTCATAGAAAGTGATAATAGAAAAGAGGGTAACTGTGTGTGCCATTGTAGTGCCTCATCGGTAAGACTATAGTGGAATGCCTTAAGAAACAAGTGATTATTAGAGTAATCGACCATAAATGTGCGATAATGTAGGATATGGGCATGAGGATCACTATTACCATCAAAGTATGTGAGAGTAGGCATGAAAAATATTTAGGGAAGGTGGAATTATGAATTTTTTTAAGAACTATACTTCCATGTACACATTTGTTGTCGATACAGGAATAATAAGCTCTACTTTATAAAGTAAGAGTATAAACTTGGGATTGGAGTTGTCTTACAACATGCATGAAAGATAGAATAACCTGTGAGGGGATGGTAGGAGATGGAAATAATTTATTAAATGGTAGAATTTTTCCATTATGAATGATAAAATGGATGTCAAGAGGGTATATAGTGAAGTCATATGCTAAAGAGAAGTGGTAGATGATGATGTAGGAGCTATAGTAGGACTAGTATCAACATGATCCCTAGTAGGTGTGGTGAGCAAGAAGGAAACATCAATAGGTGAAGATGCAATAGGAGAGGTAGAGGATGTGGGGATAGAAGAAGATGACGCAATAACAGGGGGTGACTCATGTACAATAGTATATACAACCTCAGGAGATGATAAGAATGAAGCGGGAGAGTCACATGCAGCGGTATTGAAAGAAAGAGACCCATGATGTTGATCAGTAGAAGATGGGGTGCTAAAAATAGTTCTATGGTCAGTAAAAGAAACAATAGGATCATCAATGTATTACGAAGGATCATGCATGCTCAAATGAGATGTGTGACGATAACTATCAGAATCTAGAGAAGACATAGGAGTAGTTGTAGGAGTGGATGGACTAGAGGTAGGAGGTACACTTGATTAGGGATTAATGCCTAATAGATAATAAATGATAGATTCATCTAAATCATTAGGTGGAAGATCATAAGAAGGACCACATGCAACTAGATGGCATGGTGTATAACAAGCAAAAGAAACAAGGTCATCAACATGGCATATACCTATAGGAGAATCAACAAGATCCATTGGCACATGTTATTGGCCTTCTAAGAGGGCTTGTTGAGTATCATTAGGTAAAATCATAGGAGCACTCTATAAAGACTTAGGCTCAGCTATGATAGCGTCATCATAGATAGGATTGACGCTAAAATGAGACATGATGGGATAAATTAAGAACTATGTGTGACCAATAAGGTAGAAAAGAGGATATAAAAGTAAAATTTTCAAAGAGTAGGGTTCACCAAAATTATTAACTAAAAATAGATAGAAATAAAGGGTTTCTTCTTATCTATGAGTTAATCTAAATAAAAACTAAATGCTATATTGAAATGTTATATCAAAATATTTTATTTTTAATATTTTAATGTATTAAAATAATAGAAATAAGACGACACAATAGTAACCTTAATTTAACTTACCTCACTGTGTGTTGTACTGTAGCAGGATGATATGCAGACTGGGAAATCTTTGGCTAAAAGGCCCTAAGAAGGGCAGAAGCTAGATATTTTCCTATACTGAGGCACCTAGGAGGATAATGGGGTGACTCAAGGTGCCCTGGTCTATAATCTGGGCACTGTAGACTACAAAAAAGCTTGGGACCTAGGTTTGGCAGTGTCACAATGTATCTATAATAATTTCATTCCTATCATAGTGGTGTCACTAAAAATTTTGTGTGAAGACCAACCTATAAAAATATATTGAAATCATTAATTCCTACAGATAAAAATACATATGAATAGGTCATACTAACCTCAGCTACTAAACTAGCTATTTTACAACTGAGCATTGTACTAAATTTTGGACCCCATGTATTTCTATGTGTGTCTGTGTAATTTTGTGCCTAAGATTCCCTAGCACCAATGATGCAAAAGTAGGGGGAAATAACTAGATGTAAAAATGTAAATGGTCGATGGAATGGAAAAAATACAACCCTTTCCCTATATATGTGTGATAAAGATGTAGAAGATTCTCAAATGAAGTACCTTGCCTTAGTAGATAACTTCCCTTGATAGTAAGATGTCTACCCCTAATGTAGTGAGTATACTATGTTTATATAGGGATTTATTTCTTCAAATTTTGACACTAATGACATGAAACTATCAACTACAACCTAGGGGAATGTATGGGGTAATAAATAAGACTAACCTCGAATAAATAAATTAATACCAAAAATTACCAAGACATGGGCACCTAAAATCATGGACCAGGGCGCTCCAATGCAACCCTAGGTGCCCCAACATAGACCTAGAGATGAAAACTAAGAAAATTACAACACCTGAGACTCCCTAAAAAACACCCAAAACTATATGGACAAGTGATGACTGAACCCGAAAAATGACAATGACGATTGACTAACTAACAACAAGACCAATGGATGGGTCACTAGTGAATACTTTTATTAAGCAAGATCCATATATAAAATAACATACTTGACAATATAAATGTAATAGTAAGTGTGTGATTTTTTACTACACTTGGGAATGGCTTTCCTTCCTTTCAAGTTGGTAACAAGCTCCTCCAAGAGTTCTTCTACATCATAAAAGGAAAATTTTAGTACAACATTCTCCTTAGATGACCTTAGATCTGTGTTATTCGTTATGTCCCCTCTCCACTTAATCAATGCCTTAAGTACAAGCATGAGGGGAAGATCTTGATTCTTCCCGAGGAAGCTCTTCCGTTCCAAATGTGTAACATGAACTATAAACCTAATGATGTCCTCATTCCTAAGAATGATCCATCTACATTATCCACAAGTTCATCCATCCCTTCATCTAAACTTCCTAACGATGACTCCTTAGATAAAGTAATGGAAAAATTCACGTTGGGGGGGTATCATCTTCTAAAATTTGACACCCTTAGCCACTCCTCATCATTTCAGTAATCCCCACAAAGATCCAATGTATCGAACCAATGTCGGGGATATCATTCCTTTTAGCCCTCCACATCTTCAGACCAACCTCATCTAAGGTGGTTTTGACACCCATTCTTCTCATATCACCAACCACCCACATGCCAAACCTTATACTGGTGGTTTTAGCTTTCTTACAAAACCATCCTTTTCCCACACCTAACTCCATCATTACGCATGGAAGGGATTTGGCATGGGAAATTATGAGCATGGGAAACATGGCCTCATTATCAATCAGTGTTGAAAACTTCACAAAAATTTAAGGTTAGGCTATCAAGAGAAATCCTCTGACAAAAATTCACCATCTGAGATGTGCATGGACATGCCTTATCCATATTCTCCATCCCATGAGTCCATGGATATAGATGACACCATGTCTATTTCCTCTGGTTTTTTTTTATTTTCCACTATCACCTTGGGATCAAATCACTTATCGGTATGAAAATAAGACTAGGTCCTTTACCCTCTACCATCTAGAGATGATAGAAGAAGAATATTCTACTATCGACATGCTTTAGTGTGCCAAAGATGACACCATTATTTCCAACATGGACTTAGAGGATTCATATCATCATAAGACCTTACCATCTAACACATCCACTCTTCTCAAAAAAATCCCCCATCAATATCAATATCAAGACTCCCTAGGAGCGTCACATCCTCAAAATGGGTCAATCCCTTTATCCACATGAGCTTGAGTCTTTCACCAGATTCTTCTCTCATCATAGCCATAAATTTGCATGGTCACATTCAAACATGCTAGGTCTTAAACCTTTTATCATCGTCCATAATATTGTTACCTTTCCCAATGAAAAACTAGATAAGCAGAAGATTCACCACATGTATCCACGTGTAATGCCTGCTTCAAACTACCACTTGAGACCAAGAAACAAACTAGGGTTAATTGGGAAAAATTATGGAATAATTTAATTTTTTTTATTAGGAGAGTCCATAACTAAGTTCCAAGACATCAGTTTGCACTTAACAGGTTCTGGATAAAGTTCTAATTACAAAATACACATTTTTTTCCCATTTTAAACTTATAGTAAGTTCATAGGGTTTCAATTTTAGGGTTACAAATTTTACTTAGGTTCGGGGAGAAATTTACCCCATGCTTGCTCTCTAACAGGTCTTTAACTTCAATTGGTTTTTTATCACATTTAGAGTCATCAAAACTTTCCTAAATTATGCTCATTGGATAGGAAATTCTATCACCTTTCTAACCATATAAAGAAGTCCTCATAAATCCTTGTAGAACTCCAGTTATGGCCGAGTGGATTTTTAGGGGGAATTTTCCTTAGGGAGGTTTGTGGGGTTAGGGAGAAATTTTTTCCCTTAGCGAAGATTGATGGAGAGGGGAGGGAAAATTGGAAATTTCCCCCACACTTTGGTGTAAAGCGCAAATCATCTCCGTGCTTCCACAGGGCCGACGAAGTAGGACACGTGGCGTATCTTGATTGGCATGGGGGTGGAGTGCGCCGGTGGGGCGAAGAAGGATTTGGAGATTTGGGTGAAAACCAACGGCAAAATTTCTCACACGCCTCCGCCAAGGAGAAAAATCATGCCACGTGGCACTTCTCAATGCCACGTGTCAAACTATTATTCGTCACGGGGAAAAATTTAAAAAAAAAATTCCCAAAGCCAGAAGTCAAATTTTCGGGAGGAAAATTTTCCTCCATGCCTCCGCATGTGCTCTAACTACCATGTGGCATCCCGTGATTGGATGCAGGCCTGTGGAGAGGTGGAGAGAAGTCAAAATTTTTGCCAAAAGAGGAAAAAGGGTAAATTGGTTTGCGCGGGCCCGTGTCTCCAGGGGAACACGTGTCAACACCCTATTGGATGCGGGGGTCTAGGTCCGCGGGGAAAAATGTGAAAATTTTCCCAAAGGCCAAAATGGTTAATTTTTCAATTTTAACCCACACACCCTTCCTGTGACGTGTCAACATGTGAGTGGTTCAGGACTGCGGGGTTACGAGGAAAATCGGGGGAAAAATATCCTGAGGCCAAATTTTCAAAATGTTAAGTTTTAAAAAGGTTCTGCCCCTCCAAGGTGCCATGTGACAACTTCTAATAGGATGAGAGGGTAGCGGGACCATGGAATTTTTAAGGAAATTTTTCCAAAGTGTAGAATTAAATTTTTATAAAGTTAAATTGATTTATTTTTCTTTTGGGAAGGCCATTTTGAAGTAAAACTTCAAATGGCCATAACTTTTGATAGGGAACTCCATTTTGGGAAAAAAATGAATTTCTAGAAAGCTCTCAGAGTCCTCTTTGCACAAGAGTCATCAATTTTGGAATTTAATGAAGTTTTAAGGGTCAATTTTGAAGGAAAAATTTGAAGGGTTTGTAACTTCATAACTGGCAGTTTTTTCTAACTTACAAGTTTTGTTCAATTTTGATTTCCTTTCTCCTCAACATGTAAATTGAACAAGGAGGGATGATCATGGGTGTGTTAAAGAGTGTTTTCTAGGTTCAAATTATGGATTGGGTTATAATTGATATGTTTTTCATCTTTTGACAGGAAATCTATTATGCAAGTTTGGAATTTTTGTTTGATGAAGTCTTTGATAGTCATATTAATTGGTTGAGTTTCAAAAACGTTCCTTAAACATTGGAACATATAAATTTCATTGTTTTGTTTCTTGATTTTAATTATAAATCTGAGTTGTTCTATTATTGGACTTTTTAAATACTAGAATTAAAATTTGAAACAGAGAATCTTTTTCTAACACACTTGTAAACAAATGTGCAACTTTGAGTTATGGGAAAACATGTCAATTTCTTTCTCAACATTTAATTGATTCAACATGCACTTACATTCAATATGCAAAGTTGATTTCAATTCTAAAACTCATTTAAAATATATAAATTTCTGTCATTTCTTTCTTTATACGTGTCCTCTTTCTCAAAACAGATTTGTAAACTATAACAATCATTTAATTTTCAACACATCAATGCAATTGGGAAAAAAAGATAATTCTTTCATTGATATCCAATATCAATATACAACTTATCTCTTTCTTTGAATTCCAATTTGAAACTTACAAATTGTATGATGTTATTTTTTTATTTCCAAAATAGAGATAGGAAAAGTGAATCTTCACATTTTGGAATACAAAATATAGGATATCATTTACATTGCTCAATAAATTACAACTTCTAATTACAATGTAAACACTTCACATTTCAATATCAATACATTCATCCACTAGAAGTGGGAAAGGTTACAATGACATTTGCTCAAGGAAAGAAGACTGTAAAAACTAATTTCTCCAAGCTACCAACAGAAACATGTGGATTACTTCATCTTTTATCTTTTGATCACAACAAGGAAGGTGGAAAGGCAACACTCTCCACCCAACCAAGATACCTAGTGGGAAAAGAGAATCCATATTTCCCCATTGGCCCTCGAGCTCCAACCATATTGAAATGGAACATGAAAACAACACATGGCAACAAAGGCTTCTATCACAAACAAGCAACACTCACATTGCACATAAACAAAAAATGCATGATTCAAAACAAAAAAACAGTTCCCAAATGCATTTGACAACAATCATATAACACATAGGCTTGAACAAGCAAGCCAAACAAGAGCAAGAGCTATGGAGGTCTCCTTATGCATCCCTTGTTGAAATCTGGGCATCCACTAAAACAACCCACTAAAATCATAACAAAACCCATAAACCTTATACCTCCTCAACCCCTCCTTATCCCTCCTCCAAATTTATCCCTTATGCCCCGCCCCCCCCCCAAAAGTAAGAAATGCAAGCATATTCTTTTCCTAGGTGGATCCCAAACCAACATTCCCTCCACAAATGACAAGTGCTAATGGAAAACACCTTATCCCTCCTCTGATAAACCTCATAGTCTTCTCTCTACACCATGCCCTAAGCATTCTACCCATCCATCTAAGAATCTAAACACAAGGCCATTAAAAAATGCATGAAAATAAAAGGGAAAAACAATAATTTAAAATGGATAAGAGCCTACCTCTCCATAATGGATATTTTTGTTCCAAAATAGAAGTTCTTTCATGATCAAATGCAGTTCAAAAACAACAAATGAAAAGCATGCAAATCAATCCAAGATCCTTCCACAAGGCAAGCTCCCAATGCAAGAGAAAAAATCGGCCCAAGAGAGCAATGAAAAAGTTTCAACAACCACCAAATGAGGAGAAATTCCAATTTTTAAAGGAGAGGGTGGAAGAGGATGATGTGGATTCCAAGTGGGATGCCACATCATTTTTCCTCATTCCCCAAGAGTGCAATCAATGTCAAAAACAAATCACCATTAAAGGAAATGACAAAATCACTTACATACACAACTTCAACACATACTCCAAAAAGGGAATGCATTTAAAATTTGTAAGACAAGTGCAAATCAATTCTTACACAAAATTATGTCAAAATACAATAAAATAGATTGATTTTGACTCCAAAACTATAATTATGGTTGGTGGAATATTTTGAGAGGTGTGCAACAAGTTTAACTTGTCCCACAAGCCTCCAAATTTGTCCTCCAAGATAAATTCGAATTTCAAGAGAGATGGAGTGTTTGACCTTCCAAAATCTTCCTTACAACTTCTTACAAATTCTTACACATCCTTACATGGTAATTTACACACTCTTTCAAAATGTATTAATATCTATGACATTCATTTATTACAATCCTTTGACATAAGGTTTATTTATTTATTACATGGTTATACTATATATAAATCAATTTTAATTATTACTCAAGACAATAACATTTAAGTTATATTCCACATCCCAATTAATTTAATTAAAATTTAACTATATGACTCTCACATAATACTATCACATTTAAATTAATTAAAAGAAAGAACACCTTACAATAAAAATACACACAACAATAATAAAAGGGAACATACAAATAAAACACACATATCCCATGGTCACAATAGTGGAGATCCCCCCCCCCCCATGGGGAGTCCTAACATAACACAACACACAAATCAAACATAGTTTCCATGGTGACCTTGTTGATCTCACAGTGAATTCCAATATGGTTAGTATCCAGTCCCCCAACATTGTTGTGATTTTTAACCTGTAAAATGCAAAACACCTCCTTTGGCCTCGTGGCCATATCATAACATCCAAATGATATAAGAAACATATAATTATTAAATCAAAATCACAACAATATCAAGAATTTAACATTTATCATTTAAATTTAATTTGTAACTATATCATCACCCAATAGATCTCTATACTAGAGCTATTCATAATATCAATGTCACATGTCTAAAATCAGCATCAATAACATGTCCATGTCAACTATTATATCATCATCCACATAATAATAATAATGTCTCAATGATCATCAAGCATACTAACTAAATCCAGGTCAATATTAATCCATAGCCTAACATCTAACCATCATACTAAGCAACACATAATAATGTCCATAGAAATCCATGATTTAACATATACACATCATATTACATCAAAACATAATAATGTTCAAAATATGATCAATAGTGTCACGATCAGTATCTAAACAGTGTCCAAGGAAGGTGGGCACTACATCCCCCTCCCCTTAGACTCGACTTCCTCCTGGAAGTCACTGGAACAAATGTGGAAACTACACTCGTAAAATAGTAGCATCCTCCCAAGTGACTGTAGCCTCATCATATTTGTCCCATTGCACCCGTACCTGATCAATCTCTCTACCTCGAAGGCCTAGGGTCCTATGATATATGATATGGATGGGCTCCACCATCACATGCCCCTAATCCTGTACCTGTAATGATGTCCAATCTAGCACATGAGAAGGATCTATGATGTATCTCCTAAGAACAGAAACATGAAACACATCATGTATGCGAGACAAGCTGGGTGGCAATGCTAGACGATAGGCCAACGGGCTGATACGCTCCAAGATCTCAAAAGGTCCAACGAATCGAGGAGATAACTTAGAACCTTTTCCATAATGGATCAGGCTCTTATGTGGCCTAAAATGAAGGAAAACCTTCATGCCCACATCAAATTTACACTTGGTTCTATTTTGATCAACGTACTTCTTCTGTCTATCCTATGCCTCCTATAATCTCTGCCTGATTAACACTACCTACTACTCCATGTCCTACAAAAGAGCTGGTCCAAGAGATACTCTATCCTCCAACCTGTCCTAGGTAAGGGGTGTCTTGCACTCCCTACCATACAAGGCCTAAAAAGGAGCCATACCTATAGAACTCTGGAAGCTATTATTGTAGGCAAACTCCACAAGGTACAGATACTCCTCCCATCTCGCCTGGTGATCCATCACATACATCCTGAGCATGTCCTCCAAAATCTGGTTCACCCTCTCAGTCTGTCCATCTGTCTCAGGGTGATAAGTTGTGCTGAAGTTAATCTTCGTTCCGAGAACATACTGCATGGTAGTCCAGAAATGGGAAGTGTACAAAGGATCACGGTCACAAATGATCTTCCATGGGATCCCGTGCAACCTGAAAATGTCATCTAAGTAGACATGTGCCACTGCACTAGCTATATATATGGTCTTCACCAGGAGAAAAGTGAGCTACTTTTGTCAATTTATCAACTGTGACCATGATGGAATCATGGTGATATCTTGACATTAGTAACCCAACAATGAAATCCATGGAAATGGTGTCCCATTTCCACTTTGGTATAGCATGAGGAAAGAGAAGACATAGCTGGATGCTGATGCTTGACCTTCACTTTCTGGCACTCTAAACAGCGTGACAAACTGAGCCATGTCCCTATGAAGTCCTCTCCAGTGATATAACTGTCGCAAGGTAGCGTGCATCTTCTTCACCCCAGGATGGGCTGAATAGGGTGCACGATGTGCCTCTACCAAGATGTCCTGCCTCAAGCCTCCATCTCTGGGAACATATATCATGACCTTTGTTCCTGAGAAGACCATCTGCCTCTAGTGAGAAACCATCAAACTTCCCCTCAAGGGGTCTCTGGGACTCAATCTCTGCTCGTACTGTAATGTAGAAGCTTGTCAAGAGGAAGCTGCTGAAGGATCCTGCTCCACAAATCCATGCTCACTGAAGTAGCCATACTCATATGTCTCCATCTACTGAGAGCATTTGCAACCACATTCTCCTTCCCCTTCACATGCTCTATCTCCATGTCATACTCACAAAGAAACTCCATCCACCACCTCTGACGAGCGTTTAGATTGGGTTGCATGAAGAGGTGGCTGAAGACTCAAATGATCTGTCTTGAGTGTGAATCTCTGACCAAGAAGAAAGTGTCTCCATTGAACTAAAGCATGCAATATTGCCACAAGCTCAAGGTCATGAGTCGGATAATTAAGCTCATGATCTTTGAGATTGTGATACTCAAAGGAAAATACTTTTCCCTCCTGCATAAGAACACCTCTAAGGCCTGCTAACGAAGCATTTGTGCAAACAAAGAACTCACCATGTGGATCTAGTACTACAAGAATGGGTGTTGTGGTGAGACATTCCTTCAGTGTCTTGAAGGCCTACTCACACCTATCTTTCCAAACAAACTTCTTCCCTTTCTTCTAAAGGGAAGTGATGGGGTGTGCTATCCAAGAGAAATCCTACACAAATCTCCTATAGTAACCTGCTAACCCCATGAAGCTGTGCACCTCTGTCACTGTAGTGGGTGCTGGATAATCCATAATGGCTCTAATCTTGGAAGGATCGAATGTGATGCCTTCCCCAGAGATGATATGACACAAGTACTATATCTCTGACTGAAAGAAAGCACACTTCTCCAAGTTTCCATAAAGTTGCTGCTCACGAAGACACTGAAGAACCTGTCGAAGGTACCCCTCG
The DNA here is from genome assembly GCA_019776745.2 of Taxus chinensis. Lineage (NCBI taxonomy): Eukaryota > Viridiplantae > Streptophyta > Pinopsida > Cupressales > Taxaceae > Taxus > Taxus chinensis. The sequence continues at coordinate 598,786,005 of CM034150.1, forward strand.
TGCTCCTCATGCATATGTGAGTAAATCAAAATGTCATCAAGAAAGATGAGCACTGAAGTGATCTAAAAAGGTTCTGAATACCCCATTCATCAAACTCATGAATACTGCGGGGGCATTCGTCAAACCAAAGGGCACCACTATGAACTCATAGTGCCCATACCTCATACGAAAAGCAATCTTATGAATGTCTACCTCTGTAATCCTCAACTGATGGTACCCTGACTTGAGATCAATCTTAGAGAACACCATGGCTCCCTTCATTTGATCAAACAAGTCATCAATGTGAGGTAAGGGATAACAATTCTTGATCGTTACCTTATTCAACTGGCAGTAGTTGATGCATAACCGCAATGATCCATCCTTCTTCTTCACAAAAATAACCAATGCACCCCAAGGGGATACACTAGGACTGATAAGGATTTTCTCCAAAAGGCCCTCCAGCTACAACTTGAGCTCACAGAGCTCTGGGGTGGTCATCTGATAAGGAGCTTGTGAGATAGGCTCTGCTCCTGGAACTAGATCAATATGGAAATCAATCTCATGTGGGGGTGGCATCCCTGGTAGCTCCCCTGGAAAAAACATCTACATACTCTCTCAAAATGGGATGGTCATCTAGCAATGGCCCACTAGACCCATCCTCTACCCTGTCACTAACTGTAACTACATACATCTGACAACCCCGTTGCACACACCACTTAAGCTGCATAGTGGAGATAGTGTGAATAGAAACGGGTCTCCTGACCCCTGAAATCACCAACTCAACTCCAAGATCATCTGCACAAGATATAGTCTTGTGATAGCAATCCATCTTGGCCCTATGTGTAGATAACCAATCCATGCCTAATATGACTCCATAAGAGCCCAAAGGAAGAATGCGGAGATCTAAAGTGGTGGTGAAAGGTCCCAAATTAACAACACACTCCTTTACTAAGGAGTCTACATAGACCTTAGCTCCCGAAGCCATCTCGACATCCCAAACTATGACCCTATCTAACAGCCACCAGCCTACATCACTCTATTAAGGATGGTGAAATGAATGAATCAGAAGAACCAGAGTCAAACAATATAGAAGTGGGAACACCTCCAATACTACTTGTAGTCTCGATGACCGTGCTCTGGTGCTCGGCCTGGCGGTTCTCAACCGCTACATAGATCTTGTGACTCCGTCCCATGTCTCCAAATGTAGGCTCTGAGATGGGTGCCTTACCCTTATTAGGGTTCTGGGGGAAATATCTCCAAAAGTGTCCCGCTACTCCACACCCAAAACAACCACCTGAACCTCTCCAAGTAGAAGCACCTCCAGAAGGTGCCCTAGAGGTAGGTTCCGTGGACCCTGATGATCCAGCTATAGTCTATTGTGGCCTCTGTGGTCAAGCTCTTACTGACTGAGCTCTAGCTCCACCTTGTGTCCTAGTGGGTCCCCTAGGAGGAGGCCCCTATACTATGACCTCTCTGTGTATCAACTCTCTAAGGAGGCCTAAAAGGTGGGTGGGACTGATGTTGCTGCTGTTGTGGTCTGAAAGATGACTGCGAAGAATGTTGACCACCATGAGGAGGAGGAGCTGACCCCCTTGATCTGCTATCCTGTAACTGCTGAATATGGCTCCTGACTCAGTCTCTAGCCTTTGGGTTTTACCCTGAGTCTCCTCTACAATGTAGGCCTTCTCAACGGCCTCTGCTAAAGTCTGAGGACAGTGGATCCAAACTGCACCTCCAATGTCTATATTAAGGCCCTAGATGAACCTGTGGATCCACACCTACTCATCCTGCATGTAATCAACGTACTGAAGTAGGTCTAGGAACCTACTCTCATATTCTACCACTGAAAGGGATGCCTAACAAAGATCATGGAACTCATCGATCCTCTGCTATATGAATCTCTGTGACAAGTACCTACTCCTGAATCTCTCCTCGAATAGCTCCCAAGTGATTGTCTCTAAATCTATATGGAGCTTCTGCTCCTCTGTCCTCCACCAAACACCAGCTCCATCCTTCAGTAGATGGATCACAACATGAGCTTTTGTGTTGCTAGAACAAGGAAAAATCTTGAAGCAACCACTCAAGCTAACCAGCCAGGCCTCTTCCTGGAATCCCCCTGTGTCACCTGAATAATGTGATGGCCTAAGCTTCAGGATCTCCCTGATGTGATCCACAACTGTGGTCTGACAGGCCTCTGGGCCTCTCTACCTACCTATCCCCAAGCCTAGGGCTCTGAGACCTCTCTCTTTGTCCTGAAATATGGTCACCATGTCCCCTTGAAGGAGACTCTTCTCTATCTGACTCTCCATGAAAGTTCTCTCCTCCATGCTCCTCACTGAGTGTAGGAGGAGCATGCCCCTCTATAGAAGTAGCTCTGTCATGCCTGTTCTGAATGTCCTCCTACTGATCCTTCACGTAGGGCAGCATTAACATCCTGGAGGGTCTGTAAAATCTGTGGTAGGATAGCTGCTAAACCCTGATCTGGTGGTGGTGGTGGGCGGCGGTGGTGGGGGTGATGGTGGTGGTGACTCTGGGTCTTGGTGCATGTTTCTCCTACTCCATCTGAGCCTCCTACATAGACCAAAGTAAGAGTTAGTTCATTACTTCTTGTTTCCTTCAATTTTCTAAGTTTACTATCATAAACAATTTTCAAACAGTTTTGATTTTTCTAGAGTTAACAGGTTTGTTAGCTTTGAAAGTTTCAAGTCTCAATTTTCTAGTGTGCCCAATGGTCCAAGATTTTGAACCACTGCTCTGATACCAAGTGTAATGCCCACTTCAAACTACCACTTGAGACCAAGAAACAAACTAGGGTTAGCTAGGAAAATTATGGAATAAATTTTTTTTTTATTAGGAGGGTTCCACAACTAAGTTGCAAGACATCAGTTTGCACTTAATAGGTTCCAGGTTATAAAGGTCTAATTACCAAATACACATGGTTTTTCCCATTTTAAACTTATAGCAAGTTCACAAGGTTTCAATTTTAGGGTTACATATTTTACTTAGGTTCAGGGAGAAATTTACCCCATGCCTACTCTTTAACAGGTCCTGAACTTCAACTAGATTTTTCTTGCATATTAGAGTCATCAAAACTTTCCTAAATTATGCTCATTGGATAGGAAATTTCTCTCACCTTTGCAACCATATAAAGAAGTCCTCCTAAATCCTTGTAGAACTCTAGTTATGGCTGGGAGGAGTTTTAGGGGAAAATTTTCCCTAGGGAGGTCCACGGGGTTAGGGAGAAATTTTTTCCCTTAGGGCGGATTGAAGGAGCGGGGAGGGAAAATTGGAAATTTCTCCCCCACTTTGGCACAAAGTGCAAAACATCTCTGTGCACCTGTGGGGTAACGATGAATTTTTAGGACACGTAGCGCATCCTGACATGGTGAAAACCAAAGGAAAAATTTCTCGCGTGCCTCTACCAAGGAGAAAACTCGTGCCACGTGGCACTCCCCCCATGCCACGTGTCAAACTCTTATTCGTCGAAAGGAAAAATTAAACAAAATTTTCCCAAAGCCAGAAGTCAAGATTTTTTGGAGGAAAATTTTCCTTCGTGCCTCCACGCATGATCCAACTGCCATGTGGCATCCTATGATTTGACGCGGGCCTGCGGAGAGGTTGGAGGGAAGTCAAAATTTTTGCCAAAAGAGGCTTTAAAAGGGTAAATTGGTTTTCCTGGGCCCGTGTGTCTCTAGGGGGACACGTGTCAACACCTTATTGGCTATGGGGGTGCATGGCCATGGGGGAAAAGTCAAAAATTTTCCCAAAGGCCAAAATGGTTAATTTTTCAATTTTAACCCACGCCCCCTTCCTGCCACGTGTCAGCATGTGATTGGCTTCGGGATTGTGGGGTTGTAGGGAAAATTGGGAAAATTTTTCAAAGGAAAAATTTTCAAAATGTTAAGTTTTCAAAAAGGGTCCACCCCTCCAAGCTGCCATGTGGCAACTTCTTGATTGGATGAGAGGGTGGTGGGGCATTGGACTTTTTAAGAAATTTTTCCAAAGTGTCAGAAGTTTAAATTTTTCTAAAGTTGAATTGATTTATTTTTCTTTTGGGATGGCCATTTTGAAGTAAAACTTTAAATGGCCATAACTTTTGATAGGTAACTCCATTTTGAGAAAACAGAGGACTTTCCGGAAAGCTCTCAAATCCCTCTTTGCACAGGAGTCATCAATTTTAGATTTTTGATAAATTTTTAAGGGTCAATTTTGAAGAAAAAATCTGTAGGGTTTTTAACTTCATAACTGGCAGCTTTTCTAACTTACAAGTTTTGTTCAATTTTGATTTCCTTTCTCCTCAACATGTAAATTGAACATGGAGTGATGATCATGGGTGTGTTAAAGAGTTTTTTCTAGGTTCAAATTATGGATTGGGTTGTAATTGATATATTTTGCATCTTTTGACAGGAAATCTATTATGCAAGTTTGGAATTTTTGTTTGATGAAGTCTTTGATAGTCATATTAATTGGTTGAGTTTCAAAAAGGTTCCTTAAACATTGAAACATCTAAATTTCATTGTTTCGTTTCTTGATTTTAATTATAAATCTAAACTGTGCTATTATTGGACTTTTTAAATACCAGAATTAAAATTTGAAACAGAGATCTTTTCCCAACGAACTTTTAAACAAATGTGCAACTCTTAGTTATGGGAAAAAATGTCAAATTTCTTTCTCAACAATTCAATTGATTCAACACACACTTAGATTCAATATGCAGAGTTGATTTCAATTCTAAAACTCATTTCAAATATCCAAATTTTTGTCATTTCTTTTTTTATACGTGTTCTCTTTCTCAAAACAGATTTGCAAACTATAACAGTCATTGAAATTTCAACACAGAAATGTAATAGGGAAAAGAAGATAATTCTTTCATTGATCTCCAATATCAATATACAACTTAACTCTTTCTTTGAATTCCAATTTGAAACTTACAAACTGTATGATGTTCTTTTTTTTTTCCAAAACAGAGAGAGGAAAAGTGACTCTTCACATTTTGAAATACAAAATATAGGATATCATTTACATTGCTCAATCAATTACAACTTCCAATTACAATGTAAACACTTCACATTTCAATATCAATACATTCATCCACTAGAAGTGGGAAAGGTTACAATGACATTTTCTCAAGGAAAGAAGACTATCAAAACTGTTTTCTCCAAGCTCCCAATAGCAACATGTTGATTTCTTCATCTTTTATCTTTTGATCACAACAAGGAAGGGGGAAAGGAAACGCTCTCCACCCAACCAAGATACCCAATGGGAAAAGAGAAGCCATCTTTCCCCATTGGCCCCTGAGCCCCAACCATATTGAAATGGAGCATGAAACCAACACATGGCAACAAAGGCTTCTATCACAAACAAGCAACACTCACATTGCACATAAACAACAAAAGCACAATTCAAAACAAAACAACAGTTCCCAACTACATTTGAAAACAATCATACAACATATAGGCTTGAACAAGCAAGCCAAACAAGAGCAAGAGCTATGGAGGTCTTCTTATGCCTCCCTTGTTGAAATTTGGGCATCCACCAAAACAACCTACAAAAATCATAACAAAACCCATAAACCTTATCCCTCCTCAACCCCTTCTTATCCCTCCAAATTTATCCCTTATGCCCCCCCCCCCCCCACCAAAAGTAAGAAATGCAAGCATATTCTTTTCCTAGGTGGATCCCAAACCAACATTCCCTCCACAAAGGACAAGTGCTAATGGAAAATCCCTTATCCCTGCTCTGATAAACCTCATAGTCTTCTCTCTACACCATGCCCTAAGAATTCTACCCATCCATCTAAGAATGCAAACACAAGGCCATTCAAAAATGCATGCAAATAAAAGGGAAAAACGTCAATTTAAAATGGATAAGAGCCTACCTCTCCATAATGGAGATTTGTGTTCCAAAATAGTAGTTCTTTGATGATCAAATGCAGTTCCAAAACAACAAATGAAAAGCATGCAAATCAATCCAAGCTCCTTCCACAAGGAAAGCTCCCAATGCAAGAGAAAAAATCAGCCCAAGAGAGCGATGACAAAGTTTCAACAACCACCAAATGAGGAGAAATTCCAATTTTTAAAGGAGAGGGTGGAAGAGGATGATGTGAATTCCAAGTGAGATGCCACATCATTTTTCCTCATTCCCCAAGAGTGTAATCAACATCAACAACAAATCACTATTAAAGGAAATGACAAAATCACTTACATACACAACTTCAACCCATACTCCAAAAAGGGAATGCATTTAAAATTTGTAAGACAAGTGCAAATCAATACTTACACAAAATTATGTCAAAATACAATAAAATAGATTGATTTTGACTCCAAAATTATAATTATGGTTGGTGGAAGATTTTGAGAGGTGTGCGACAAGTTTAACTTGTCCCACAAGCCTCCAAATTTTTCCTCCAAGATAAAATTCGAATTTCAAGAGAGATGGAGTGTTTGACCTTCCAAAATCTTCCTTACAACTTCTTACAAATTATTACACATCCTTACATGGTAACTTACACTCTTTCAAAATGTATTAATATCTATGACATTCATTTATTACAATCCTTTGACATAAGGTTTATTTATTTATCACATGGTTATACTATATATAAATCAATTTTAATTATTACTCAAGACAATAACATTTAATTTATATTCTACATCCCAAATAATTTAATTAAAACTTAACTATATGACTCTCACATAATACTATCACATTTAAATTAATTAAAAGAAAGAACACCTTACAATAAAAATACACACAACAATAATAAAAGGGAACATACAAATAAAACACACATATCCCATGGTCACAATAGTGGAGATCCCCCCCCCCCCCCCCCCCCCCACATGGGGAGTCCTGACATAACACAACACACAAATCAAACACAGTTGCCATGGTGACCTTGTTGATCTCACAATGAATTCCAATATGGTTAGTCTCCAGTCCCCTGACATTGTTGTGGTTTTTAACCTACAAAATGAAAAATACCTCCTTTAGCCTCATGGCCATATCAAAACATCCAAATGATATAAGCAACATACAATTATTAAATCCAAATCACATCAATATCAATAATTTAACATTTATCATTTAAATTTAATTTGCAACTATATCATCACCCAATAGATCTCTATACTAGAGCTATTCATAATATCAATGTAACATGTCTATAATCATCAATAACCTATCCATGTCAACTAGTATATCATCATCCACATAATAACAATAATGTCTCAATGATCATCAAGCATACTAACTGAATCCAGGTCAATATTAATCCATAGCCTAAAATCTAACCATTATACTAAGCAACACATAATAATGTCCATAGAAATCCATGATTTAGCATATACACATCATACTACATCAAAACATAATAATGTCCAAAATATGATCAATAGTGTCAGGATCAATATCTAAACAATGTCCAAGGAAGGTGGGCACTACACCTCAAGTTTCCCTCCTTATCAAAGAAGAGTTGCAACATATTCTTTCTACCAATTTCATCATCCCCATTCACTATCACCAATGGTTTTCTAACATTATACATATCGCTAAAACATCGGGAAGGATTTGTATATGTACCAAACTTCAAGATATTAATCTCACTTTCCCTAAAGGCAACTTCCCTCATCCCAACATCGATCAACATATGGATGTTACCAAATGTCATGAGATGTTTTCTCTTATGGACTATTTTTCTAGTTATAGTGAAATTATTATTTCACTAGAATACCAACATAAGAACTCCTTCATCACTCCTTGGGTAAATGTTTCTACCACGTCATGTCCTTTTGTTTGGAAAATGTTGGAGCTACCTATAAGTGGGGTATGACTTACACATTTCATGATCTCATCAACAAAAAAATAGAAGATTATGTCGATGATATTTTAGCTAAATCTAAACATATTCATGGCCATATTTCCATTCTCAAAGTCCTTTTCAAGTGCCTCATTCATTTCTACCTTCGTCTCAATCCATCCAAGTATGTATTTGGGGTGTTAACTGGTAAACTCCTTGGATTTATCATGTCTATTAGGGGTATTGATGTTGAACCCAAAAAAATCAAATTGATCATCGAAATGCCTCCTCATTCCAATCTTAATAAAAAATTTAGTCTTCAAGGGTGACTTTAATCAGTCTGCCATTTCATCTTACAACTCTCTAATCATTTCCAACCCTTTCATCATCTACTTTGTAAAGAGATAAAACTCAATTGGGATCATAACTTTCAAAAGGATTTTTATGATCTTAAACAATATCTTTTTTCTTTTCCAGTGCTTACACCTCCATGCGAGAGGGAGCTATTATATCTATAGATATTTGATAGTGATCATACTCTAAGGGTTATGTTAGTACATCATGATGAACAAGGTCATTAGTAGGTAGTTTATTACATCATTTACACCCTTCATGATTACAAAACTTGCTACACTATAGATGAAAATCTATGTTGTTCCCTCTTCTTCACTACCTCTAAACTTTGACATTATCTTCTCAACCATGAGACTTACATCATTACTAGCTTTAATCTTCTTAAGATGGTGCATTCTAAACCATATAAAAAATATCATATCACTCGATGGATCATGCTCATGATTGATTTAGACCTTGAGTTCATTTCTCAAAAATATATTAAAGGCCAAAATATCACAGACCACTTAGCCAAAGCCCCTCTTCCTAGTACGCATCTTCCTCATGAAAATTTTCTAGATGAATCCATCAATCACTTCCACTATGAGGAGAATACCCTTAATATGACCTTCTTATTTTAAGGTTCTAAGTGCTAGTAAGGGGGAGGCTCCAGAGTCATTATCTTCCCTCTTAAGGATGCTTCTATTCCCCTTGCAAAAAATCTCAATTTTGAGTACACTAATAACATGGAAGAGTATGAATCCCTCATCCTAGGTATTGAAAATACTTCCTTTCTAGGTTTTAAAATTATTTATATCTATGGGGATTCCAAACTTATTATCAAACAAGTTATGGGTGAATATCAATGTAAAAATGATACCCTTAAAAAATATAGAGATATCATCCTTCTCCTCCTTGAGGCCTTTGAATTTTACACTATCCAATTCATTCCTCAATTACACAATCGTTTTGTTGATACGATGGAAACCCTCGTGACTATCATCCCATGGACAATAGAAGAATCTAAACTTTATTTTTTTCATCATAGTGATTGAGCATTTCCATGATCTACCTCATGTCAATCTCGTCGAATCTAGTTTGTCGGATCTTTGGTACTCCCAAATTTTTTATTATCTATCCAAATTCATCTTTCCACAGGATCTATCCAAGAAAGCTAGTATATATTTTATTCATCATGCTAACCGCTATGTTATCCTTGGCAGAATTCTTTATAAGTAAGGATTTGATAGTATTCTCCTTTGATGCCTTAAATCCCATGAATTGTCTCATGTTATCTAGGAATTCAATGATGGTATTTTTGGTGGACATTTTAGTTGATTAGTTGTTTCTAAGCACATCCTTCTTCTTAGATATTATTGGCCTTATCTCAATCATGAATGGTATTAATATCTTAAGAAATACGTTAGATATCATCAACATTCCAATCTCATTCATATTTCTAGTCAATCCTTCCATCTGTCTTAGGCTCTTTGGCCTTTCTCACAATGGGGTCTTGATCTCATTGGTCTTATCAATATTTGACCTTCACCACAACATCATTCTATCATCACTAAAACTAAATACTTCACCAAGTGGGTGTAATAAATTCTCCTCACCTCAACTAAATCTGGTATAATTATTAAATTTATCTATCAGCATATCATTTTCCATTTTGCCATTCCTCACAAACTCATCACGAAAAACAACAATTCATTCAAAAACAAAGATCTCAAGAAAATTTATGAATCATTCAATAGCCAACTTATTTTATCTTCTCCATATTATCCTTAAGCTAATGTCCAAGCCGAAGACACTAATAAAACTCTTTAATACATTTTTGTAAAAAATATTGATCACTCAGGTCGTAGTTGACACCTTCATCTACCTTTTACTCTTTGGTCTTCTCACACTAGCATTCGTACTTCCATAGGAGGAATGAACCTTTCTCTTATATACATATCGGAAGCCATTTTTCTGCTTGAATTTCAAATCCTATCTTTGTGTGTGCCTCTTTACAACTCCATATCTAACGAAGATTATCACCAGGAGCATCTAACACAACTTGAATTGTTAGATGAACATCACCTCCTCGATCTTGAACACTATCATGTTTATCAAGACGTATCAAGTGTGGTTACAACAAGCACCTTAAAGAGTGTGACTTTAATGTCGATGACCTTTTCTTTTAATAAAATCAAAACATTGCTACTCTAGAAAGGAGCCAACGTGGAATTTTTGGCCCTAACTAGATTAGAACATACATTATCAAACATAAGTATGGGTTGAGATCCTATCATTTGGCTTCCCTTTATGGTAAACTAGAAGTGGAACCACTTAACACCTTGTACTTACGGCCATTCTATTATTAGCATGTCTACCATTGAGTACTTAGTTGTATCCTTAGATCATTCCTCCATCATTAGGTTCTTCCATCTATCATTGTAATGATTTATAACTATGTGCTTTAGTGTTTCTTTCTGTGACATGACCTTAAATATGGGCACCATGAATCTATCCATAAAATTTTTTCTTATGGATAGGTTCTTCCTTTTTGGTGAGTAATCCATGATCATTACATCCATCACCCTCTTGTTTACCTCTTACGACCATGCAAAGGGGTCATTGTTGTTTCTTGTACATTCATTATCCCCTAATAAGTGGTCTACCTAGCTATTCTAAGATCTTCCCCATGTTAAAATAAAAATTCATGGGCACTCTAATAAAAAGTGAAAAGCTATTAAAAATAATCTACTCCCTCAAAGGACAACTATTCCTATAAAAAAAATCAAATCAAATCAAATAAATAGATCAATCCCTTGAAGGAATACTATCATGTATAAATTATACCATACCCTCAAAGGATGGCTACTCTTTTGTATCATGATATTGAAGGTTTCCCGCATTTATCAACCTTCCATTTTATTAGCATCCTAATAAAGCTTCCCACATGGATCAACCTTCTTCTATCAAACGTTCCACATTAATCATTTTGTGCTTTCCCCTTCCCAGAGATAGGGAAAAAAATTAGGGAATACCACTTATCAAGAAACATCTTCCCACTTACAAGTTACATCAAAAAACCCATTTTTCATGTTGAAATTAGGTTTATGAGTTCATTCCATCAATGTTTTTCTCATGATCTTTGGTATAACTAACTATCAGTGGTTATATGCTAATGTATGTTTTGGTCATATGTGCCTTACTTTAACTAGATCCCCTTCTTGTTTATCTCCAATGGTATTGGAGGCATATTTACCTCACGTGTTCCTTGATATGACATAGCATCATTCATACGCATGGGTCACCACCATTAAGTTACATTTTATTCTAAATATTTTTCACATCTATATGTTATCTCTCCCTTATTTTATTATAAGCATATTTTTCATTATGTACATACCATTTATTCTTCCCATCTATGATATATGCATCAACTTACCTACCCTTCCTAATACCTATCATTCATCATTTATATTTTCAAATTATTTTTTCTCAAAATCACATATTATCCATGCATATACATTCATCATCATAAAAAAATCCAAAGTAAACATGTAATTGTCATCATTAATATAAAACATATCCTTATATTCATCAAAAATCATCATTAAGTAAAACATATCATCCTATACATTCATCATCACTAAAAAATATAGGCAAACATGAAATATTTCATCATCATCATAATATATCAACATCGTGTCATCATAAATCAAATAATCAACATCACAGGATATGCACATGCTAAACCATGACAAAATCATGTATCATATATATATCACCAAAATAAAGTGTATCAATACATCATCAACCTCTAAGGTTCGTTCCTTATAGTAGAGATATCTGTTAAAATAGGAAACTATACATTATAAATCCTAAACTTGATGCATATGAGCCACACTCACTGTTCTCCTAGATGGCCCAAATCCATCTTCCACTCTCATCGGTAGATGCTCCCAATATCATAGTGTCTTCAACATATTATTGATCACAACACTCTCATAATACTTAGCCTCCACAACTAAGGCTCTGTATCTATGTATCAAAATCAAGTCAGGGGGTTCCATCTCTCCTCCTCCCTGTGATGCTTCTAGTGTACCACCCATAACCTTGATAGCTAAGATCATCACGAGATCTCCAAAACAGACCCTGTAGGCCTCTCTCTTTCTGTGGCACTAGTCCTTATCCTGGGTAACTTGGTCTCTATCTTGTGTAATTGTGTCCCCCTTTTGGATCAAAACATCCCTCCCAACATGTATCTCATCTAGATCTACACATAATCATGCCATATTTGTTGAATCTCCTCCATCCCCATCTCCACCACTTCCTGGAGCCACCTCTACCTCAACCTCCATCTCCCCCTCCTCCTCATATCATCTCTCCCTATCCACTTGAGCTTCACAAGCTATGGTCATCCAATCAGAAAATCCCACTCCAACTCCTACATCATCATCATCATCATCCCACAGAAATTCTACCTCCTGTAATGGATCTGCTATCTTAGGTATTAATAACTCCCTATCAATACCCTCTTTCCTATTTGAGATAGGATCCATAGGCACCATCTTCACGACTCCAAATTTTAATCACACTCTATCAAACTATATGGCCTCTATCATCCATGGTCATCTTCCCTGCACCCATCTTGTCTTCCTCATACCCACTAACTCTTCCTCCACCCCAGGCCATGGAGGGAAGTCTCTATTGACCACCATCTAATCTAATCCACATAAATTTCTATAAACCTATCCACATACCAATCCAAACCCCTATCTCCCCTCTCTCCATGGGCCTAATCGATCCGTCATCTCAAAAATATCACTGTAATCTCTATGTGGTCCCCAGTGACCCATGGTAGCCATGGTGGCTGGATAACTACAATTTTCTCATAGGCCCAACAATGTAACAGGAAGGCTACACCAAATCTTGATCTCCTCACTAATATGTACATAGCTATCTCATTGTACACCTATGCTTGCAAAGTAATTCCAAATGAAAACATTGTCTGATGCTCAAATATATTTTCTATGACACCTGTTAGTGTCTATGGAAACTTAGATCCTCCCAAGTTAAGTAATGCATAACATGAAATAGCCATCATAATAAAAAAAATAAATTGACTCCATAGTACCCTAGCCTCATACCTCAGCTCATATGAAAAATACCTTGAAGAGAATTTGATATGGGGCACATCGACTCTAAAATTCCATGTCAATACTATAACTCTGCTATCTATTGTGATGGGAACTATATGTTCCCCATGTATAAGAAATTCAAGGATGTGATATACATCCTCTAGGGTGACAATCATCTCACCCATCCTAAACCAAAAAGTTCTTGTCTATCTATCCCATCACTCAACTAAGGAAATCATCAAACCAACATCTCATGGGATCCTTTGATAATAACAGAATCTTCCTAACCCCACATCTACTAAGTAATCTAACTCAACATCATTCACATCTACTTTGATCTAATCTAAAAGATTTGACACTCGGTATCTCAAATATAAAGTCTCCCTGGCCTGCAATAACCAATAAAATAGACAAACATCATATCCTTTAACCATTAAAATTCATCTAGAAACCAATGTAATCAACAACCAAACAATCTATCCTTGGTTGACACTGACTCAGGTAAGGTTTATGTGTGTAGGGGTCGATTGAAACACCTTAGGTCTAGGTCAATGAAAAACCATTTGAGCCAACACCAACTACCACTGACATCATCCATTTTACTAAAAAAATGTACAAAAAAAGTAAATTAAACATAAAATAAATTAAACACAAGTGTGGGTTTTTTTACTCACCATCCTCCACACCCTCTAGCATTTCTTGGATTCTACTCCTTCCTCCATCTCCCAATCTTCCTTTTTTTTAGCTCTTTTCTCTCAATCATCAATTACACATGTGAAAATGAGCATCTTTAGTCAACCCTTAGGTTTATATGGACACCAAAACAAAGTTGTCGTCGACCCCCTTGGGTCACCATTGACTTTCCTTAGCATCATATTTTTTGGCTTTCCCTCCTCCTTTTTTGTGTCCTTTTATAAGGCCTCATCTATTTTTCTCTCAAATTCCACCTTTGTGGCCATTTTTATTTCCCCCTGGGGAATTTTATATCATCACATTTTCATATTTTTCCTTTTTCGACATTTTTCTACCCCTTTTTTGGGGCACCATTATTTCCATCCATGTCCTTTTTTAACACATACCTGATGGGTCATTATAACTTCCAATCATTTAATCAACCTATTCAAACATTGATGTCATTATAAACTAGGGATGTGTTCAAGGTTGTATGCAGATAAGTTGATATGTAACTCAATATTATGGTGGTTCTCTTTTTGTGGGGTTTTGTTTGGTGTCATTTTTATTGTCCACACTACTTAACTATAGAAAGCAAGTAAAATATATAAACTACTAAATGTCAAAGATTCTAATCAATGGAGAACAAAGTATATGAACTACATCTAATATACTGAAAAAAAGTTGCTAAAATTAAATGTTTGTTAAAGGAAAGGTTTAATTGAAATGAAATACTTGCTTAAATCAAATGACAGTAAAGGGAATGTGCTAAAACAAATAAATACAAGATTACATTCAAATAATCATCAAACCAAGACACTGAAACTAAAACTAAAAAAATATAAATATCTTGCATGAAATACTAGTCCTTTAATATCCTCAGTCTAGTGGGCCCTTTCTCTAATTTGGGATTTAGGCTATCAACACAAACGTATACTCAAAATAACATGTATTATATTGATAAAAATAAGTTCATCACATACTCCATAGTGTAACTAAAAATAAATTCTTCTATTAACTACTTGAATACTGGTAAGAACTAAGCAACATTTCTAAGGAGGTGTCTTATAAACACAGTTGATTACAACACATACCACAAATATAGGCAATAGATTAACAAATAACAATTTCATAAAAGTTCCATGGCACCCTATAATTCAGCTGGGAATATGGGCCCTCATTTATAGCTGTGTTATGGGTCAATCCTCCAAAATGGCGTAGTGGCTTTGGATTCATTATCCTTGACTGCAACTACTCAAAATGGTATAAAATGCACCTCATCAGCCTGTATATGTCACCAAATAACTCAGCAAAGTAGTTAGTAAAATTTCCATTGGTCATTAGTTCATATAAGACAAAATAAGGAGAAATGCATCACTTTCTACTTTAGATATAACTATTTAGAACATTCCCATACATAGATTAATGTTTTAGGAGTAAAATTTATAGTTATATAGATGTTATGATGAGTTGATTTATGGACTCATCATCTCCCTTGTAATTTACCTTTTATAAGTCCATCTGTAAACTATCTATGATCATGATATCTTCCCAAGCTACTTCACCATATCATATTCTTCAAATTGATTTGCATACTATTTTCTTGTGCCTTTACATCCTTAGGTTTCCAACATAACCTCAACCCATGCCTTAAAGCTTTCATGTTATTGGGGAGCACTATTTTTCTAAGTGGTCATTGGGCTAAGGACTAGAGGAAGCCTAACTTGTATACCAACCCATTCACTGCTATACTCATTATTCCCTTTCTCTGTTAATTTTCTAATAATCTCCACAAGTGCATCCCCCCTTCACATACTCCTATTGAGATTATGAGAAGATCTAACTTCTCATCAATTCAATAGAAAATTCAGAGTGTCCCATCTCTTATCACAGAACATCATAGCCTGGATAAGTTTTGCTGACAGTAAGTTTCAAATTATTGGACACATTTGGCCAAGATCTTAGATGTGTTTCTACCAATTCCATCCTGATAGTAAAGAGATATAAAATTTGTTTTCATAGAAACATCATTATGGTGTTGAGGCCGAATGTAAAAACCATCAGTTTTGACCTGTTGAGTAAAGAGATCATTTTTTTGTCCCACATAATTTGATTTCTTACCAATTATTAAAAGTATTTTAAAAACTAAAAAATCAAGAACATTTTGTCCCACTAAAAGTATTTAAACTAAAACTCTCCCACTAATAGATTTATAAAGAAATCAAGAACAATTGAAACCAACATTTTATGGAGATAAAATTCACATAATAATTTTTGGACTTCTAGAGTACAACCTTGATAAATATATAAGAATGGTTTTCCATAGAGAGCCTCATGAGGCTCTCCAAAAAATATTCTATGCAACTTCCATGAATAAAATTATTTTTAAACAAATAAACTATAAACCGAAGATGGTTATCTACAAGCCAGAAGTTTATAATCCAAAGGAAAGATAGACTCAACAATTTTTTCCATTTTTCTCTTTACATTAGAACTTGACTCAACCTCTTCTTTAAGTTTTCTATTTTATCCTACCAACTCTTTATTTATAAGAGATAGTTGGGAAAAATGAGAGGATAAATCATCCCATCCTTTCAAACCAATATTTTCTGTCTATTTAAACTATAAACTTCCATTCTCAAAGAAACTATTTATTTATATTTTTCTACACTCTTTTGTACAAACTCATTTTGAAGAGAAAACTGAGTTGTTTCCATAACTTTCCAGTTGTTCTTTCAGAGAAAAAATTTCATCTTGGTTTCACATAAAAACATCATCTCTTTTTCATTCCATTAGACTAACCTCTTGTGCAACATTTTCTGAAGCTTTTGTCTGGATTTCTAGGAGCTGTAGGCATACTTTCTGGAGCTTCCAAAGTAATTTTTAGCATCTCAGCAGCATGGCTCTATTCTTCAGGAATGGCTAATGTAAACTTGAAATATTGGGAATCACCTTAGAGGAAGTCTTAGTTCTAACAAAACTCGTCCAAAATTTCAGTTACACCTTCATCAAACAATGTAGGCCGAGAAACTTCATATTTCCTTTTGGTACCAGATCTTATTTTTCTCAACAAATCTCTTAGAAGGGGTTGATAAGATGGTATTTTTCTTCAAATCCTGAGACTCAAACGGCTGCTTAGCTTCATTTTTAGGGTCTTATCAAAACAAAGGGGTGGGATGAGGAGCAGATTAAAGCATAGGTTATTAGTTGTGAGTTGGTTTGGTATAAATTAGAGTAGGATCCCACTTGAACTTCTTCTTCTTCAAACTCTCCCATGCAGTAGCCTTTTATATTTTTCTATTGGGTTTCCTAGAGGCTTGGTGTGTGCAAATCAACTGAATAATCCTTGGGTGTTTAATTACATCATCACCACCCCCACTCTTATACTTTTGTCCCACCTTTATGACAACATCCACGAGGTATTCAGGAAGATTCACCTTAAACTCATGATTTATCCTACGTTTCTTCAAATGGGTTAGAATATTAAGTGTATCACCCCATAATACCAATGGTTTCTCATCACAAATGAAATACATGTTTACCCAAGAAGAAACCTCCCTCCAATGGCCTGGCAAGTTATCCCTCTTAATACCCTTCAGAATTCCCTAAGGATTAATGATTATCTCAAGAAGAGTTTCCTCTTTCTCATGAAAAAGGGATATCAAATATTTAAGGGGTAGTTAGTGACAACATTAATCCCAAAATCTAGAAGACTAAACATCATCTTAACAATTTGGCTATCTACTTCAATTCTTTTCCCTCCTATTCTAGAACAAGTTGCTTTAAAATTTGATAGAAATAATTCAATTAAATCCTCATCAAACGCCTTAAATTTTCAAATAAAATCCAACCAACCTACATCATGGAATACCTAAGAGATAACAACATTTCCTAGGAGTGGCTTTGTAGATTCTAGCTCATACTTCTTCTTCTTCCCCATAACATAGACTATTTTGAAACAAAAATGAAGAAGGCAGTGAGGGGGTATTTTAAAAAAAATGGTGATGGTTTTGTGAGAGAGATAGAGTAGTTGTATGTAATGTTAATAACTTAAATTTGAACTACTTATGAGTTTATAATGACATCATGTTGGCATAAAATGGTGGTGGAAAGGACATATGGGGTTGTTTAAGGTGGAAAGGTTTTAATTCATTTGCATGGTTCCCATACTACCATCTTTATCATTCATGTTGCATGTCATTCCTCAAAAAGAGTGAAAACATGCCTTTACTCATCATCTATTAGCCCTTATCTCTCCAATTAATTTGTTAGATTTTATTTTATGGTTTTAATAAATGCATTGGGAAGTTTGAATATAGTTAATAACTTAGGAAAAAAGTAAATACACATCCCCTTACCATCTCAGCATCCTTTTGACCATTGGCACTCCACTTCCTACATTTGAAAAGTAATCTTGGTTAATACACATATTTATAAATTACATCTCTAGCCTTTATTTTCATGCATAAAAGAAAACATATTATTGTATTTTTTTGATATAGGGGGAAGAGGACAATAATCAGAACTATGGTTTTCTTCCTTTATTTGTAGATCTAAACAAACTACTTATGGAAAGAAGAGTTGAAGTATTCCACTGAATAAAATTTCTGGCATAGCTACATGTCTTTAGTGAAGGTTTCTTTATCCTAGGGTTATTGGTACAGCCTCATCCTATGGCTGTTCACTAAGAAATTTCTCTTATCATAATCATTTGGAAATACTCTCATAGATCCATTATCATATATATTTTCAATTTGGTACGGTCCTAGCCATATTTTTCTAAGTTTCCCTTTGAATTGTTGGTATTTTGAGTCAAACAACAAGGCCCAGTATCCTTCTTTGAATCTATTGGTCTTGATATGAGAGTCATGTGAGACCTTCCTTTGATATTGAAGGATATTATATTTATATTGTGCCTCCATCCACATCTCATCTAGTTAATTCAGCTACATCACTCTATCTCATTGATATTCATCCAAATCAATTCCTATCTTCAGTGTTATCCTCCAAGTCTGTAATTCAAATTATAATGAGAGAAATGGATTATTTCCATATACTAGTTCATATGGGGAGAAACCAGTGTTGGTTTTCCCGGTTGTGTTGTATGCCTAGACTACTTTTGGCAATCTTGGAACACAATTATTTCCACATGCATTGATAACCTTAGACAAGATATTTTCTAGTTCTCTATTGGTGACTTCCACCTGCCCATTAGATTGGGGGTGGTATGGAGATGATTTCTTATGTTTGATATGGTATATACTCAAAAAATCCTTGATAATTTTAGACAAAAATGGAGGTCCTCTATCATATATTATGGCTCTAGAAGCTCCAAATCTTAACATGATCATGTGGTACAAAAATTCAACTACAGAGTCCTCATTGGCAGATGCAAGTGCTTGAACCTTGACCCATTTTGTAACATATTTGGTGGACAAAAAAAATTACTCTTTTACATAAGATAGGTGGTCAATAGGTCCAATGAAATCAATCCCCCATTTCTCAAATGGACCTAAGACTAGCTGAGGATTGAGGGGCATTTCAAAAGAAAAAAGTAGAGTTCCCCATTTTTTGATATACATCACATTGCCATAAATATTTAATAATATCTTTGTGAAGAGAGGGCTATTAATACCCAAATCTAATGCCCTTATGAATTATCCTCTTTACTGAGTAGTTCCATCCTCTAGGTTCATCATGGCATGCTCATAATATGTCATATACTTCATCTTCTCAAACAAACCTATGAAGAATCTTATCAGAACAACATTTAAACAAAAATTTGTTGCACCACTTATATGGATCATTGTTTTTTATTAATATTTTATGTTTTTTATTGGTAAAGTAATCTAGAGACTTCCATATGGTTAGATAATTGGCAATATCATCAAACCATGGAGGGTGTGTTGATATTGCAAACAAGTGTTCATCTGAGAAGTGATCTTAAACTGCCTCACCTTCTCCTAAAACATTCAATCTTGAAAGGAAGTCAGTAACAACATTAGCCTTTCTAGGCTTATCAATAATGGTCAAGTTAAATTCTTGTAAAAGAAGCAACCATATGATAATTCTTCTCCCTAATACTGGTTTATTCATTAAGTATCTTACGACTGAAATGGTATGTATACATGAAAGAATTATAACCAGTAATATAGTGTGTGAATTTTTTCAGAGAGTAACCAACATCTAGGATTTTTTTTTTTGTAGTGGTGTAGTTTCTCTTTGTAGGGGTCAATTTTTTGCTAATAAAATATATGGAATACATTTTTTCTTCCTCATCTTTATGTCCAAAAACAACTCCCATTGCAGTTTTTGAAGCATCGGTGTGAATATGAAAAGGATGACCCCAATTGGGTCCTCTCAAGAATGGTGTAGTGGTCAGTTTATCATTTATAACTTCAAAATCTTGTTGAAATGGAGGAATCAATTCAAAAATGTAGTTTTTTACTAGTAGAGAGAACATTGGTGCAAAAATCTTCCTAAAATATTTTATAAACCTTCTGCAATAACCTACACGTCTAAGGAAAATTTTGAGGTCTGTTTGATTTGTTTGTGTAGGAAACTTAGTAATGACTTATATATTTTTAGAATCTACTTGGATATCCTTAACAAAGATATGATGACCTAAGACAACCCCATGATCAACCATTTTTCATGACTTAAGGAGAGTTGGTGTTAATCACATTTGGTTAACACTTTTTCAAGATTGTTTAAATATTCCTCAAAGGTAGACCCATGGATAGTGAAATCATCCATATAAACTTCAACACATTGATTTGTTAGGTCTAAAAAAAATCCAAAACTACTCTTTGAAAGGTGGAAGGTGCATTACAAAGTCCAAATGGTAGAATTATGTATCAAAATTTACCCTAGGGACAAGTGAATGTGGTCTTATATTGATCAACATGTGCTATACTAATTTGGTTGTATCTCTTAAACCCATTCAAGGAAAAGTATTTCTTAATTTCTAGATTGTCCAAAACTTGATCTATAAAGGGCAGGGGAAGGGAATCTTTCTTGGTGGATTTATTAAGCTCCCTATAATCTATACAGATTCTCCATTTACCCTTTTTCTTGGGAACTATAACAAGAGGTGATACCCATTGACTATTAGATATTAAATAGATGAATCCTACCCTCTATAGTTTCTCTATTTCATTTTTGATAATGTCTCTTAGTGTTGGATTATTTCTTTGTTTTGGTTATCTAACTAGTCTAACATCCATAGTATAAATATGTTGAGTGAAGATGTTTGGGTGAATCCCTTTCATGTTAGTATAATCCCAAGAAACATCCTTGTAATGATTTCTCAAGATGGATATTCCCCTTGTATATTGGTTATTTTCTAAGTATTTACCAATGGTCAGTTCTTTTCCTATCTCAAAAATTAATTTTTTAGTATCTTTCAAAATAAAAAGTTTTGTCTCAACAGTCAACAAGTTTAAGGGACAAACATGAGGCTCTAGTGTGTGAAGAATAGTCATGTTCTCAGTAGATACAATCTTGGCTAAAGGAGAATGAAAATCCTTTGATGTTTGGCCTTTATGGTAATCATAGGTCTCTCCACAACCTTCTATAGACATTTCACTTACCAAGGTGATTTTGTTTCCTTCTGATTTCAACGCAGTCATTTCCATAGCTATAGTTTTTGTTTCCGTAGCCACATTTTTAGTTTCTGTAGCCACAATATTATCTTCAGCAAACACTGGGTATGTCTCAGTGATTTCTTGCATATGATTTTTTACTACAATGGTGTTCAGATAAGAAGAACTTATATTTTTACTATCCGAAAAATATACCCACAAACATTCACATATGGCTAGGTAGGGAGAAATATTTGTTATTTTTTGCCCATTTGAAATAGTCATCTTTCCTTACCTATAGTCAATGTATGTAGTAATAATAGCTAGCTAGGGTCTCCCTAAGATAACCAGATATCCCATATTTTGAGTTTTAGGTTGTAAGACTATAAAATCTACTAGATACTCCTAGGATTCAACTGTAACCATCACATCCTCAATTATTCCATCGAGTACAATAATAGATTCATATGATAGAATTATAGGATAGTACTAGTTAGATGTAATCCTATCAAGGAAAATGAATTAAATATGTCTATTGCTATGACATTGATGGAAGCAAGTAGATCCACCAAATAGCTAGATATTGATTGACCCTATTAAAAAATGGTGATGACTAGACTCACAAGGTCCCTATATTTTGGTGAAAGAATTTTTCCAGCTACAAGTTTAGCTGGATTTTCTTCTACTTTGTATGTTTTTGGTTATTTCTTCTTCCTTACTTGTGTATTTATGCAATGATTCCTAATAGTTTGGTTTAACTCAAGAATATCCCTTATTTCTCTTAAGAGTGGGACCTCAATACTAAAAATTTTCACCTCTTGAACCAATTTTGTTTCTTCCCCATACTACATTTCATTTAATATCTCTAGTAAAGGGGTTGAATGCACATTCTGGTCATTCTCCTAGTGATCCCTAAATTCTTATATTTTTGGAACATGTTTATTTATCTCACTTTCTTAAGGTACCTTAGTAATAACTATTAGATTATTGTTCATTGTTTTTCCAAATCTCAGTTGCAAGTTATTAATGGCATTAAATTGCATTGTCTCACACTGTCTTACTTCATTAGTTGAATTTGATTGTGTATTTTTGGGGGTTGAGACATGATAGGATGGAATTTGGGTTTTTGTTTCCTACCCTTGTTGGTAATTTTGTTGTGGTGGACACATTAAAGATTGTTACTTTTTTGTAAACCTCCTTGGCTGATTATAGTTTTTCTAAGGTGACCATTATTAGTTTGGCTATGGATGCACATTAGCTACTGGTGTCTAGCCTTGCTGATTGTATAGAGGCATCCATGGTTGTGGAGTTGGGTAGGTCATCTAGTTTAGTGGTGTCTAATCAAGTTTTCTCCTAGTTGGTAGGTGGGTTTACTGAGCCATGGAATCATCTAGGCATTCTAAGCTAGTCTAGGGACATAAACAGGTTGATTATTTGATCTTTGAACAAAGTTTACTCCTCCATTTGTTTCAGTCATAGAATTTAATCTTTCTTTCAGCTGAGGTAGGAGAGTACAATGGTTGGTGTCATGGTTAAGGACATCATAAATCAAACAAATTTATGTGATATCTAAAGGACATTATTTCAAAGGATGTATTTTCCTGCATCTTGGACATTATATGTCTAGAGTTTCTTTCGCAACATTGTTCTTACCTTTCAACCCATCCATGGTTGAATTTAACTATGTCAAGATCTATTTTTTCGTATTGGCCATCTCTTTTAGAAGTTTTGAGGTACCAAAGGCATGTTTTGATGTTTTCCTTCTTCTAACTCCTCCCCTTGTTCTATATTAGCTCCAACATAACTCAACAATTTGTGTCATGGTGAGTTTGTGTAAAACATCTCCTCTCATGAGATAGAGGGATTATTTGGTTTCATCATCAAGTCTTATAAGGATGACTATCTTGGTTATTTCTGAATTCAACTCATAACCACTTCTCCTATGAAAATAAAGGAATATTTCAAGGTAATCTTCCATATTTTCATCTTCTTTTTGTCTCATATGAAATAACTCTTCCCTCCTATCTCATCCCCTCTAATAGTCTTGCTATTTATTTGAAAAGGATGTTTGCATCTATTCCCATGAATGAATGGAGTGAGAGGGAAATCCCATAAACCACCTCATGACAGAGTCCTTGATGATGGAAGGAAAGAGATTAAGTTTTTGGTAATCTATTTTGTAGTCATGTGTTTGGTAGAGGACTTTGAATTCAAACAATAATTATTCTGGGTATTCTATGGACATTCCTCAAAAGATAGGTAGAATTAATAGGGAAGTGTTTTTCATAGGTTCTTCCTCATCCTCATTTAATGCAATGGGTTAGGTGTATGTTCTACCTAAAGTTCTATCATCATAGTTTCTGTTATCTCCCATTTCTCCAAGTTTTTTAGGTTCGAGATAAGTTGATTTAAATTCAATGTCATTCTACGGAGTAGTATTATTAGTGTTTACTACTCGTTATCCTATTAGGGATATTATTTGAATGTTACGAGGTGCATATCTCCTTTTAGCATCCCTAGACCTATACATCAATGTTTATCTTTAAGGTTAGGCCTTAGATCACTATTGGTTGCATAGGTCAACTTCAATAAGACCCATAGCATAGAATGTGAATAGAATGGCATGTTTTTCTTATGTCGGTCCCCAAAAATGACACCAAAAATGATGGCTCATTATAACTTCTAAATGTTTAATAACGCTATTCAAATTTTTATGTCACTATAAACTAGGGTTGTGTTTAAGGATGTACACAGAGAAGTTGATATGTAACTCAATATTATGGTGGTTCTCTTTTCGGGGGGTTTTGTTTAGTGTCGATTTTCTTGTGTACACTACTTAACTATGGAAAATAGGTAAAATATCTAAACTACGAAATGTCAAATCTTCTAATATGTGGAGAACAAAGTATATGAACATCATCTACTCTACTAAAACAAAGTTGATAAAATTAAATGCTTGTTAAAGGAGAGGTTTACTTAAAATGTAATACTTCCTTGAATCAAATGATAATAAAGGGAATGTGTTAAAATAAAGAAACATGAGATTGCATTTAGATAATCATCAAACCAAGATATTGAAACTAAATTTAAGAAAATATAAAGATATTGCATGAAATACCATTCATTCAATCTCCCTAGTTGATTGGGCTCTTATTCTACTTCGGGATTAAGGCTTTCAACATAAACATATACTCAAAATAGAATGTATTATATTGATCAAAATAAGATCATCACAAACTCCAGAGTGCAAATAAAGATAATTTATTCTATTAAATACTATAATAGTGATAAGAACTAAATAAATAATAGTTAAAAGGAGGTGTATTATAAAAAAAGTTCATTACAACATATGCCACAAATATAGGAAACAAATTAACTGATAATAATTTCATAAAATGTCTAGGGAGCCCTATAATTTAGTTTGAAACAGAGGACCTCTATTATATCTGGTTGTGGTTTAATCCTCTAAAATGGTCTAATGGCTATGAACTTAGTCTCCTTGACTGTAACTACTCAAAATGGCAGAAAATGTTCCTCATCAGTCGACATATGTCACCAAATCACTCAACAAAGGAGTTAGTGAATTTTTCATTGTTCATGAGTTCGCTTGAGAAAAAATAAGGAGAAATGCATCACTTTATAATTTATATATAACTATTTAGAACATTCCCATGAATATATTAACATGTTTAAGAGTAAAATTTATAGTTATATAGATACTATGAGGAGTCAATTTATGGACTCATCAATACCTTTCAATCGATTCCTCATGTATGAAGGAGTTCACATTATTTTCACATTTGGTTGTGCATAGTTTGAATTTTTCCTATGACCCATTGGTCCTTATGGCTTGCATCCATTGGATTCCCTCCATTTCATAGTGATTTTCACACACTCACAAGTCTGTAGAGAATTTTTTCCATCCTTATTGAGAGAATTTTTTGTTCCCTACTGACGTGATATCAGAATCACTTCCATAGATCCTATTGTTGTCTAAATCCTTATTTCTTGGAGCATCTTACCTCACTTTATCATTTTCCCAATCTTTCTTCTCCCACCTGCCCTTCACCAACTACCTCTTTCACATTTGTCATCAATTCCCCTTTTTGTTATCGATCCCTCGTTTGAGGGGGAGCTCATCATCAATATTTCATTAGTATTCATACTTTTATTTATCTCTCATCATTTTTGTCTCATGACTTTCCCAACACAAACCATGCGATAAAAAGGGGGAAATGTAGACACCAAAATTTTATTTTTCTACCCTTAATTTCCCACGTGCACATTTTTCACCATGATCATAGCTAGACCCCCTTCATTTGATTCATTTTTAAATTAACCATATATTATCCCATCACCTTTAATTATTAATTAATTCTTAATTAACCTAAATTAACTAGTTGCCCCTAATTATCTCTTATCTCTCTTAATTAGCTAATTACCTCTAATTATCTTTCCTTTTATGATGATTTTATCCATAACCACCTAAATCCACATACCTATGATTTTTCTAGCTTTTATCTAACCCATATTTGTCTCCTATCTACCCATGACACTTCCCTAAACAACCCCTACCTTCTTGCATACTTTAAAAACTTATCTCCAATCTCTAAAAGCCCTATCTCTCGAGTAAATTAGTGATTTTACCATCTAATAAATGGTTTTCCGTAGTCAGTGGTTACCCAGCTAGGTCTTCATTGACCCTATAAGACTAATTTCAACCCTTCCAAAAAAAGAAACAACTTGTTGTTTCTTTCCCTGTGTGAACTTATCATCGAATCTGAGCATCCTTACAGCTGTAGCATCCCTATTGGAGTCTATTGAAGATTTCCTTTCATCACTTGTGGAGATTTGGAAGGTTTAATTTGATTTTTTGCTTATTTATTCTATCATATGTTATTTTCATTACTATCTTGTAGAATCTAACTTCTTCCAGGATCAGCTACTGTTGCAATTCCGCTCACAACCCGTTCTTCTAGCTGTTTTTCTTACAGGTTTCTCATTTAGCCCATCTACCTTTGGATTTTTTTGTATTTTCCAAGTCATCATATTTCCTCCAAGATCACCATCAACCTAGCCATGTGTAACCATACTCTCTATTTCCATATTCCTTGTGTATCTACTTCTTCTCTATTATTGTTCATAATTCTCAAATATGTCTTCATGCCCCTTGGTCATCCCAAATTCTTCTTTTTGCACCCCATTTGCTGCCAACCCAACCTAGTTGCCATCGACCCAAGTCTTGTTTACACGTAATCCAGCCAAATATCTATTCCTATCATCCTCTTTATTTTTCTATCCTAAGTATCCTTTTACAAGTTATTTACAGTTTTCTCAAGTCTCTGTGATCACCTCATTTACATTAAGATTATTTAAGATATGAATTTCCATCTTGTTGTCTAGTTTCATCTACTCAAGTCAACATTGACCTATCCCTCTATAGCCTAGGTCATCGTCAACCTAGTCAAGTACAATTTATTTTGTTTTAGTTTAGATCAAATCGATATTTTTCTTTTATTTCTATCATTTCTAGATTCTTTTTTGTATCAATTTCTATATGTTATCCAGTTATATATCATTTAATTCACTTTCTTTTATAAAATAAGGGTTGACATCTATGAAAGGAAGGTAACACTTCTTGGAACTAGTTTTGTTAGGAAGCCCCAACATATATCATCTAATCCATTTTCTTATTAGTTCTCCTTGTCTTATAGGTTCCTCGAGTTTGTAGCAAGATCATTCACTTTGCGCCTGTCACTTTGCATCCATCACACATTTTATGTACCTTAAACCTCACATTTTAGAGTTATTTATATTTCTTTAGTAGTTATTTCATTAACTTGAAGTGAATGAGAAAATTAGATCAACAGAAGCCATGAGAATAACAATTTGGTAAATGTGTCATGTTCCGAAGTACATATGTGCTAGTCCCTCATCTGAGAAGAAGTGTTGTGAATAAGTTATCTTGTGAAATAGTGAACATGCTACATGTCATAAATGATTCTACAGTACTGTGTGAAGTCTAAAATCATATTTAGGTATAAAAGGTGCAAAAAGGTCAAAGTTGTAAGAAATATGTTAGTAGGGCAAAATCATCTCAGGTGTATATGGTGTCGAGAGAGTTAATTGAATGCTAAATAAGGAAGAAATCATAGTCTTGATGTTTAGTACTTCTTACGAAAGCCATTATTTCATGTCAAGGTAGAGTATGGGGTAGAGCTTATAGGCCTGGTAGAGAATCTTGAGGCAGGGGGAGTTCTGTCTGAGCTAAAATTAGATAAGATATATGGTAAGATGACCTTTTTGGTAGAAACTATTAATTTCAGGCTAGTCAATTCAAAAGGTAAGCCATTTTTTTGTTCAAACAAGTTTAACAAGTTGAAATGATGTTGAAAACACTATGAGGATAGTTTAAGGACAATAACAAGTATATTGATCATCGAAATGGTACTAATTTTTAGTAAGAGTCCAAAATTCTTGCATTCTTTGCTAGAGATTGGTAGTAAAGACCCAGGGGGAGTGATGAGAGGGTGTCTCATGAATTTTATGGATGCCTAGAAAAATATGAAGTTATTCAAGAATAAATTGAATTTTTTTTAGGTTTTAGAGTCCTAATGTATGGCTTAACAACTATGGAGGCATATTTATGAACTTTCTTGCATGATACAGTTCTAAAAAGTGATGAAAAACATGAATAAAGGGTTGAAAGAGTTGTATCATCTCAGAGGGAGCGTTTTTTTGCTTTCATTAGGTCCAAAGGATAACTTTTCTATTGTTGGAGTCAGAAAAGGGAGATTTGAATCCCAGGGGGAGAAAGTAAGTCATTTTTCACATTTTTGTCCATGTTTATTATCTTGTGTTGTCATTTTTTATGTCTCAGAGTTAGTGTAAAATTTTTCATAGATGGAAAAGGGGAGGGAAGCATCATAAACATGGAATTGAGGTCATGTATGTGTGTTTTTCATATGGTTACCATCAATATTTTTGAATGATGGTTTGCCATCAATAAAAAAGGGGGAGATTGTTGGCCATTTTGTGGTTTTGATGTCATTAATGTCAACCCCCATTAATGGTAAAGGGTGTCATGCATTTCCCCCTATGATTTTTTTCAGGTGTCAAGTAAAAAGTTCATGTGGTTTGGTGAGTTGTTATGGTGTCCTAGTGCATGGTTGAGTAAACTGCGTAACTATTTGAGATCTCTAGAGTTGGTTGGAGTTTTTCATGATTTCACAAATGGTCCATGAGGTGTGTTTTAGGTGTCTATGAGTCACCATTGAGTCATCATGGTTAGTTCATGAGTTGTATGCCTTGGGTCAGACCATTCCAGGCTTGTTTCTAACCCTAAAAAATACAGACTAAAGCAGAGGTATGAGATTTAGACCAGATATTTATTGTTAGAGAACTTTTAGAGCATGGAGGTAGTGTACATGAGGTTTATGATGAGTTTCAATTTAGAATTCTGAGGTTTGATCCATATTTGAGGTGATTGGGAAGTAATCAATGGAAAATGCATAGTTTATAACAAGTAAGTCACTACAGATGGAGAGTTTGAGATATATTTTAGATATATGGTGAGCATGAAAATTTATAGGATGTTTTCATGGTTCTTCATGTAAAATTTCAAGTGATTTTAAAGAAATAATTTCAAGATATGTAAGTTTCAGTGAAACTGGGTAAGTAACAGTCTGTTTTTAGAGCAAATATTGACCTTCTAATGCTCATTGTGAAATTTATTATTTGCATGAGGACCTGATATATTTGGAATAGATTATTAGATTAGTTATGAAGGTTTAAAAATAATAATCAAGTTAGTTGATCATCACGTTTTTATGAACAAATGTTAAGAAGGTAAAGTGGTTTAAAACTCTAGTTAAACCCTAGCTAGGAGCAGGTTGTAGAGAATGAAGTATAATGACCCATTTTTTATTATTTAATAATAATTAATGATTGGATGTTGTATAGGAATATTTTATATTTCCATAAATGTATGGTAAAGTTCATAGTCATGAGTAGGCCCCGCTGAAAAATAACAATTTTTGAAGAAGAAGGATTTAGGACAAGATGGTCCTAAGGAGTAACATGTAAAATTAATGGTGCATGATTTATGGGATTTTTTTATTTATTTAAATGGATGTTTTATGACCAAATCATTTAGTAACATGGTGTTTTTTGGTCCACAGAGGTTGACTGGTCAAAGGGCAATTTTGGGGTCTCAAATAGCAAGTTATAGGAAAATGAGAATAACTTGTGCTACATGTGGAGTTTAAAGGTGATTAAAGTTGAAATGGAAATAGGATTCAGAGATATTTCTATTGATATGTGGTTTGAATCATGACAAGGTCATTTTATAGGGTTTCCATTTCAGTCTTTGGATAGGAATATTTTTGGCAGTTCAAGACAACATGTGTTTTGGTACAGGTTTGATGTTTTCTGAAGCATGATATGGATTGGATGATGATTCCTATCACATGTAATGTGAATAATGATAAATTATACATGTGATGAATCAATTTTTAGGTCTTTTATGTATTTATAAATGAGTGTATGAGTTAACCTTTGGAAAAAATGTTTTTGGCAAGTTGATCAGGTGAAGGAAAAATTTGTTGTGGTTTGAAGAGATGGATGTTTCGTGGCTTATAAATTTCTTAGAAGTGTTATACATGTTTAGTAATTTCCATAAAATGGATACATGACATTGTTTTCTCATGCTAAAGTGATTTGGTGATCAAATGAAGTTTATAGAGCATTGAAGGGTGAAGGAAATAACTAGTTTGATATTTGTAAAGGTAACTGAGCCCATTAAATGAAATAATTTGGTTGTTTAAAGAAAATTGAGACAATTTTCAATGTTTAAATGATGTATTACTAATGTTTTAGTAATATGGTAGCTTTACTAAGCATGATTTTTAAATAAGGATAATTTTGACATCCTAATGCATGTGTTTTAATGATTTTTAGATCATGAAATGAATGGATTTTCCTAGGCTGAACTACTTGGGTCACTTTTATCTCTTGTGTAAAATATAGGGTATTTTTTTAGTGATGCGTGGGTGGAATTTATGATAAGGTACTAACATCCTTTATGTTACAAAGAAGAAATGCATATAAAAGTGATGTTTTAGCTCATTTTGGGAGCTAGTCTTGCATGGGTGAAGAGTGTGACCCATAGGTGATTGAATTGTAGGTGTGAGGGAAATTTTTTAAAGATGACTAGATTAATGGAATATTTAAGATTTTTTGAAGACATATGTGAAATATTTAAGAGGAAATACAAGTCCATGAAGACCTAGAGAGAGCAAGTTGAAGAAGGTGTGCTTGAGAGAGAGTTTGAAGGAATTTGGAGCTGAACTTTGGGATCACTATCAACTATGATATCAACATATTTTCATTGGTCATACTTTTGAAAGTATCTTATGATGATTCATATTTATAAGATTATCTTGTTGTGAGTAATATCAACAAGTTTTTAGGGGTTCGTGCTTCTTGTAGGGTCGGTGCCTTACTAAAGAAATCTCTTATGATGTGTAATATTCACTTGAGTCCTTTGTTGTACATAATATTAGAAAAGTTTTAGGGGTTGGTGTTCCTCTTGGGTTTGATGAATCACTAAAAAAATCTTGTAGGATGTGTAATACTCTTGTAATTTCTCGCTTTGAGTAATATAAGCAATGGTTTCAATGGGTTTTCTTCCCCTTGAGGGTTTCCCACTTATATCTGGTATCTTGTGTTCTCTGTCTTCATTATTACACATGTGATTTTTTATTGCACACATAATAATTTTACCTAGATTATGGATATTGAATGGTTAAGTTGAATGATGAATCTACAAAATTGGAAATGAATTTGTAATTATTGCATGACTGATTCACGCCCCCTCTCTATCACCGTGATTCCAAATATCACCTAATAATGAAAAATAAATCTAAATAGTGGATTACAAATAGCAAAAAAAATCAATTTTATTTTTTTTAGTTGATTATCTTTATTAATGTAGAAATAAAGGTGAAATGTGTAAAATGGATGATAGGGTCCTATAAAATGGCCGTTTATGGATGGTTTCAAGAATGTTTAAGGCTGGAGTCCTCAATATACTCGAAGGTACATGAGGCTGGATTCTATGTTGATACCAGTATGGCACCTGGTATTAAGGCCTAGCCCCTTACTTAATGGTCCCACAATGATAAGGAAGTCAGGTGCTTAGCCAATATACCAAAAATTAATTGTTTAGACTCAACTAGAACACCGAGTCAACTTCACTATTGGATGATGAAATCCCAATAGTTTCACATGGGTAGAATTTTTTTTATGCAAGTTTGTGTTTAATGTGATTTTGCTGTGTGAGGGAGATTAAGTTAATGTAATATATTAACCTTCTAATTATACTATGTAATAAAGTAGGATGAAAATATATTTTTTATGCCCAAAAGAACAATTGATTTCGATGAGGATAGACACCAAAATGCAATGCTTCAAAAATAGAAAGAAAATAAGAAAACACATGTAAAAATGCTTCTTCTTCTTTTTTAAAATTTTTTATTTTTAGCACAACAATAAATCTAAGAAGGAAAATCCCCAAGAGTAAAAACCTACAAGGGTTAGCAAAAAATAGAAGATAGCAAGAGACAATGGTGTCAGAGGATGACTTATTGAGTAATTAAAAGTAATCACAAATATGATTGGTGATTAATTGGAATCACTGGTGATTTGACTGGATTGCTGGCGATTAAAGAAAATAAGGCCTAAAAATGAATTTTTAATAACATTGAAATGAAAGAAAGGGGATAGGGGTCCCACGCATCATGCCAACATGTTTAGAGAGTTAAAAAAAATAAAAAAAAACTAACCTTAAAAGATGGAGGGGTTTACCGATACCTGTAGGATAGCCGATGTTGATCTTGATGTATAGTTGAAGCTACTGGGTCCAAATGAATGCACAATTCCTCTTATCCTGGAAAAGTACTCTACAATCAAAGACATTAAAAATATATATTAGATAAATGGATAAGAGAGATGCTTAGCAAAGGAAAATTGAAGGAATCCAAAGGGACTTATTTGGAGTATGTCAACTCACTTTTAGACAATTAAATAGATTGAAAAAGATAATGATAAAGATATGTAACATATGAAAATGGATAGATAATGGATGCAAATCTCTAGAACTAAAGGTTGAAGGGGAGATCTTGTACTAGAATTCCTCAGTCTCTTCTTGGATATCATGGAGGAGTTAAAATTTATCTTTAATGTCTTGTTCATCAATATCTAAGCAGATGGAACAAAAATTCAAATCGTGGAGAATTTTTTATTGTTCCCCAAAGAAAGGTTTTTGGACTATGGAGAGATCATAAATACTTATAATTGGATGTAAACGGACAAGAACTACCATATAATAGAGAGCCATGCTTAAAAATAACATGTTAAATGCATAGGGATTGATAGAAATGATATAAAATTGATAAAGTGATAAAAATTAAAAAATGACAGGGATCACTGGTGATTCAAAGTAATTGCTAGTGATTATTGCTAAAAAATATAGTTTTTCCAAAATGATGATGATAAGTCTAAAAATTGGTTTTATGATTTCTTTTTAGTGTTCTTATGAATTAAAAGGAATAAGGTAGAGTTGCCTCAAAGGATTTGATTGAAGTTGTTGTGTCAATTTTTGTATTTTCTGATAATTGACATATGACAATAGCTACAAAAATGTCATGTAGTTAATTGTTGGTGGATGATGTTAACTCTTGGCGATCTCTAGAATGTATTTATTTCTCTGAGAATTCTAAAAGATGAGTGTGGGAAAAAATGATGAAATTCTAAAGATCTTGGCAAGAGAGCTTAAATGTGCTATTTATAATTGTTGGTGATTAGCTATAATCACTGGCGATCCACTTTTTTTAGGGAAAGTTCTTGGAAAGTGGTTAAAACCCCCTCTAAACATTTTTTTTTGGGTTTCTAATAAGAGTAAATGATTAAGGGGAGGTTGAGGATGAGGTGTATGGGTTAGGATTTGTTGATAAAATAGGATTAGAAGGTTTTGAAATGGTTAGGATAGATTTAAAGTGGTTGAGTGGTTTCTAGGAAGGGTAAAATAAGATTTTATAGATGTGAAGTGATATTTACGGGGTGTGGGAGAATATTTACATGAATTAAATATTACAGAGGAAATTAGATTTAGGATAAGTTATTTAATGGATTAGATAATGTGTTTACATGACTTTTTTTTTTTTGAGGGGGTAATGTATGTGGTCGAAGAAATTAGTGGTGCAATTTTTAGGTTTTGAAAATTGTCTAAAGGATTTGAAAATAATATGACTTTGCTTTTAGTATGGGATTTGTAAATTATTTCCATGGTGGGTTTAAATGATGGTTGACCTTCTAGAGGGAAAAGTGTGACCTAGTTATGAAGATTGGTCTTAAGGTAGTTTTGGGGTAGTTCAAGACCATTTTTAGAGATGAATCTAGTTTAAATCCTTCCAATTAGATTTGGAAGTGTTTTTGTGCAAATTTGCAACAGGGAAATTGGAAGTTTCCAAGCATGATAACTACACGCATGTGCTAAAATTTTCATGTTTTATCATTCCTAGACATCCCAGGTCAAATCCGTCAGTCTGATCACCCCCTATTTGATGTCAAAATTTTCCCCTAGGTGATTTAGGAAATTATATTCATTCCCCCCTAGGCGATTTTAGGGAATTCTGGAAAGATGCTATCTTCTGGCAATATTGGGAAAGGCTATCGCTAGCCTTCTCAGGACTGGATCAAAACCATAGAGTGGAATGGAAGGTCCAAATTCAACATGGAGTTGAATTTAAGACCATAGAACATCATGGAAATTATTTTGGAAGGTTTGGGGAATTTTAGAAAGACTTGGAGTAGTCTGAGTAAAAACTAGGGTTCTCAAGCCTAGGTAGTACACTAGCCTAAAACAACTATTGGGCTTCAAAAGAAGATTTCGGGAGCACCAAATTTAGTTAGAAGTAAAAGAAACATATGCGGAAATATTATTCCAAGACCTACATGATGGTGAAATCATATTTTTCAAAATATCTTAGCGCTTAATATTGGAAGGTAGGTTTTCATAGGCCAAAGTGGAGTGTCAAATAAAAAATCTTATTTTAAGGGATAATATGATTGAATCAATACATGAGACCCCAACCATTGGATCAAAAATTCCATTTCCATTCAAGATCATATAACATTTCACCAATAAATTCCACCACGAGCTCAAGTTATCATCGTTCTAAGTTACCCTCTCAAAGGTAGTTCCAGACTTAGTTATTTTTGGGAGGACATGTGTCACCATCAAGAGTCTGGTCGGATTTCATGTCCCTGAAATTACTAAGGTTAGCTACAAACACCTTGTAAA
The DNA here is from genome assembly GCA_019776745.2 of Taxus chinensis. Lineage (NCBI taxonomy): Eukaryota > Viridiplantae > Streptophyta > Pinopsida > Cupressales > Taxaceae > Taxus > Taxus chinensis. The sequence goes on from CM034150.1 coordinate 598,820,868, forward strand.
AATGTGCCTAGACACCATGTGACCTCCAGGAACCTCATGTGACCTCCAGACTTGACAATTCAGCTCCTAGGTGCATTTTTGGAGCATCTATTCCCTACCATCGGATCAAGCACCATGTGTCAGCTCCAAGACCACCATAGAAATTGATGTCCCTCATATCCCTAAGGTTAGAGACATAAGAAATTGATAAATGTGCCTAGCTCCTATGTGGAGTCTTTTGGAAATCCATGTGACCAACTTTTGGCTCTCAGTGCTTTAAAACAAATTTTCTCACCTTCATTCCCTGAAGTCGGATCGCCGCCACTTGTCATCCTCTTGACCACCATGGAATTTGATCCTCCTCATGTCCTTAAGGTTAGGGAGATCAAACATGAAAATTTACACCCAATCTTCTCCATCCATGAATTCAAAATTTAAAAAATCTAGCTACCGCTCAACGTTTCTAGTGCTTTAAGATTGTTTCACTCCCATGTAAAGACAATCTTCATCCTTCCTCTATAAATTTCTCCATCACTCTGCCATTGAAAAAAAAATAGACTAGATCAACAAAGGAACTCAAATACCTTTCCAATGGCAATATGTGGGTCTATAAAGGAATTACCATCAAGCTAAGAAGGAGAAATGAAGAACAACGAAGAAGAGAATAGTAAAATTTCCATATCCAAAAAATGGAAATCTAAACAAATCCTGCAAACCAGTGCAAGAATCAATGAACCATTTTCTATTTTTTGTTCCCCTATCAAAGACCATAAAAAACATAACCTCAAACTCTCCTCTCATGTGATACAACATCCATAATGAATAAATCTACTTTCTGTCTCAACAAAGAAAGAAGTGGGATTTCCCGTCAAATAGGTTATCGAATTGAATTAAGATCACACGAGAAGCACCAAAAGAAATAACTGACATAAAAATAAAATTTTCTTTACAAATGGAGGAGAAAACTTGTTGGTCCCCTAAAATATTGACTAAGTCCAAAAAGGACGCATGTGCGTGTAGGGAGAAGGTGAGTAAAGCAAGGTTATAGAAGGATCTTAGTAAAACCCATGATGCCCACCTACAAGACAAGGTCTCGGGACTTATATTTATTTGGCATATCAGGTAGGACACAAGAAAAGCATGACTTGACTACACATACAGAGTGGATAAGGTGTCATCTTGGCAATAGGTTGGCCTAGGAAGGAATATGCCATGCAATGGGAACTCCTAGAAGACCATCATGACAAGGAGTGGAGAGATTGGGCCTAGAGGGGCATTCACCCATGGAGGACCACATTCAAACACTTGGTGCCAAATTTGAGGCTGCAGAAGGATGAGTTGGCACTCTGGGATGCCTATATATACAAGTTCCCATAAAATAAAAGATATAGAGAGATAAAGAGGGAGCGAAGATTCGTAGAAATACTGTAAAGGATTTTTTTTTGGGTTGGGTAGAAAAAACATAAAAGATGGATGTATCAAGGGCTTGGATGTTTAAATTTTCATTTCTAGAGTCAAAGGATAGGAATCCAATAATGATGCATGACTTCAGTCTGCCTTTCTGTGATGCTCTGTAATGAATCTAATGAATGTAATGAGGTTACCAGTTTATATTAATATGATCAATAATGATTCTGGTGTATTTACATATCTTCATGGTTCTATTTTATGCATGTTTATGGAATGAGTGTGAATCCTTGTGCATTTCCCTTTCAGTTTTGATTCAATTCTTAATCTATTAAGTACTTTTCTATCTGGAATGACTCAGTGATCTAGAATCCATTCTGAGCTCTATGATGCTTGCATGTCTCATTTCCACTCACTTCCTTTAAGTTTTGATATTAGATGATGTTTTCACACTCAAATCAAATAAAAGAGAGACTCGGTGCCCACACATCCCTTTAGTAAGTGCCCAGTACCCACTCGGTGATAGGCGGATGTGCATGGGGTTCCCTTGTTCTTAGTGGTTGTAAAAATGACTGCATCTTGGTTCCATTGCTGGGATATCTTTTCAAAGTTGTAGTGGGTAATGGCATACATCATGATCTATGCAATAAGTGATGACAGAATGCCTAACTTTGGAAATTATTAAATCATGGTTCAAGAGCACAAAGGAAGAATTTTATCAGAGATTCAGAACTAGACCTGATTTTGATACACGTAGATGGGTAGAAGAGAACCTCTACCATTATTTGTATGAATTTTTTTTTTGTTGCTTCCTAGTAGAGTTGTATGAATGGCTCTTGACATATACATCTAGATCAAGCCTTTATTATAGATCGTGCGCATGGACTCAAGAAGAATACAAGATGCTGTAAGATGTGGATCTGATGTGGACTCATGTCGTGGATCACTAGTGGAAAGGTGTGTTGGCTAGCTAAACTCTAGAGTATGCTATTTCTACATATTCTTGTCCAGAATTCACTGAGTTCAAGTTTTTGTAGGATCCTAGAGGATCATTTCTATGTGTTATCCCTCTAGAAATTAAGATCTTTCTTGTTACCTTGAGTTTAGAGTCATCTTCGATGGTTGGAAAAACCATTCTAAGTGCTGGGTAAGGAAGCTAGAGTGGAGGAAAATGGCATAAATTGTGATGGAGAAAGAAAGGGAGGAGAGATGGCTTAAGTATAGTGAAGTTCGTGAAAGGGAGATTGATAGAAAATGTGAGGTTACAAGTGTGATGGATGTATGGAGGAAGATGTTGTGGGAAGGATTTGAGGTTCACACAGAGGATGTGGAACCTAAATAGTCTATGCTACCCCATTTTGGCAAGTGCATAAGAGAGACCCCTTTAGCTTCTGATGAGAGTTCATCACGAGGAGAGAGAAGATTCGTTAGCGCACATATAAACCCACCTAGTGACTAGACCTTGGTGCTTGTTTTTTTAGATCAAGGGAGGAGTATTATTGACCCAATTTATATCGGTGGAAGTGATAGATATGCGCCCAAGAGATATAATTTTTCATTTCCTACTTCTATGGCTGCACAAACTATATCAGTATTTGGAGGAATTTTTGGACAAGGAGAAACTACACAAGGCATGGGTAACGTGTCGGGGAGTGGCATGGGACACACATCTGGTAATGGCACAATCTCACAGATGGTTGGTGTGCAATTCAACAGGATTTTAGGGACTCTAGGTTTGACCATTTCAGGATAGTTACTAGATATTGGTGGATCTAGAGCTAGAACTGGTGGATCTAGGGGCATAGGACCTAGTGGATCTAGTGGATCCAATGAAGGAGGGAACACCCAAGGAAACCAAGGGTCTGGACTAGAAGGATAGGGGCCTTAGCCACCTCCTCAAGTTTTCTTTGGGATGTCTTTACATTTTCTAGGTTATACAAGTATAGAGGATGCCATGGAGCATGTTCACAAGTGTTAATTTCTATGGTGTGTGAAGGGGATCACAACCCATGAGTGAAAGGCTAGTCAGTTTACAATGACATTGTAAGGGCACACACATAGCTGTTATAGGAAGTATGACCCCCATTAGATGATGGTATATTACACCACATTGAAAAATTCCTTCCTAACAGAGTTCCACATCCTTGAGTTTAAGTAGAAGAGTAGTAATTCCCTTAAAGAGATTCAGTAGGGAATGGTGGAGAGTGTGTAGGAGCATGACACATGGTTTAAGACTCTCCTATCAAAATTTTCATATGACATTCACCCTTAACAACATGCTTAATGGTTTTTTGGGGGGTTGATAACTCCATTTAGAAGATATTTATCTCATAAAAATTTCATAGACCCACGCGAGGCATTGGAAGATTCCCTATACACTGAAGTTGTTAGCAGTGTCGAAAATGGGGTTAGCTCGTTCCTAGAAGCTCAAATCATTGTTATGGCTAAGAAATTGGAATTTTTTTTTGTGAACTCATCTCATGAGACTTGCAGTGGAATATGGTGTATAGATTGTGAAGTAGAGGGGCATTTCAAGGATAGTTTCTTCCCCTGGAAGACAGTACGTGTCGTAGTAGTAGATTGTGAGATTTTTCATGGGGACCATGATGCAAGTAGATGTCCTTTATTACAGTGTGCAATTTGGAAGAATGTATCTTGCTACTATAAGATTTACACCTCTACAATCCATGATACTAAGGATTGTAAGATTATTGATCAGATCCATGAAGCCATAGATCATGGTGTGCACTAGACCAGCATTCCTAATAGTTCTAAGGGTGATGATCACCATTATGAGGAGCGTGAATATGGAGGTGTGCATGGAAGGGTATTTCGTGAAGGATTCCATGGTCATGGTAACCGTAGAGGAGGAAGGAGTGAGTTCCCATGTGGAACCTATTTTAATTGTGGGTCTACAAACCACTACACGCATGAGTGCCTAGATTTTTTGTATTGTTCATGGTGTGGGAAAAAACACAAGTATGAGGAGTTCCCTAAGTTGTTTGAGCATATGAATAATTAGCACCAGAAAGAAAAGGGCACTGTAATGGTAAGCATTAAGAAGACTAAAACACAATGTATGTCATGGGTGACACATGATGTAGGTTTATAAACTATTATGGTAACAACAAGAGCAAAATCCATGCACGTAAAGGAAATTCCATAGCATAAGAACCTGGTTTCAAGGGAAGAAGTGGTACATTGGAACTACCCAGACTCTGTGCATCAAAAGCAAGTATATCAAGAAATCATCGATGTCATTTAGAGTTTACAAGGAGAGATCCAATGTCTAAAGAAGCATTCCAGGAGGGAGGAGCAAAGAAGAAAGGTTGAGGTGCTAAAGGATGACCTAGATGAGGTCAAGGAAGTATGTAAAATGTTAAGGAAAGAGAATATTATTCCATTGCTAGGAGCATGGTTGAGAGAGAAGGTACCATGTACCAGAGAATAGTGTGAGAGGAAGGTCTTGCATACAAACCTTCCTCCTCACAACCCTTACTATGATAGGGAGATCATATTAAATGTGGTCATGGATGGATGGCTCCTTAGTAATATCCTCATTGACACAGGCGTGGAGGTCAATGTTCTCACCTTGGATGCATGGCATCAGACGGGATGAACTACATTACAACCATCTTCAAAAGTGTTGTTTATGGCAAAAAAAATGAATGAAATTCCCATTAGTGTCTTAAAGGATGTAGCTATCACCGTTCAGGGGGATAAGTTTATTGGGGACTTTGAAGTCTTGGTGATTGTCGAGGAAGACAATTTTCAAGCATTACTTGGGCACCCGTGGTGCTATAAGAAAAATGTGGATCTTTGGTTTAATGAGGGATAGATAAGCTTTGAGAATGAGGAGGAATAGGTCATCATACCCCTGGCTGATGGAAAATCAACACACTATACTAAAGCTTTAGGAGAAGAGGTCTTAGATAGAATATATGTGCACTCAATCAGGGATCTAGAGACAATTCATCCCACATATGGAGTTATCTAGTTTGAGGATGCTCGGTCCCTAAGTGACACCACTAGTATATCATGTGATACTTGGGTGTATGGGACCTATGAGTTAATCAGATGATATTTGAGGTGATCGGTGATAAAGGTGACAAAAGCATGTATGGTCCAGAGGCTAGGGGAAAGGAGCTACCTAAGTACTTAGGAGGAGACTTCCCTAAGGTATTTTTGTAGGAGATGGAATATCACTGGAAGAAGGATAACAAATGAAGAGGGATGTTAAGTTATGCCCTGCTCAGAACTATTGTGCACTAGTGGGAAATGAATCGGGATAATCTCTTGGAATGGTGTGAGGTAGGAATTACCTTTCTCATAAGGATTTGTAGGAGCAATGTGCCCATGGCTATAAAAGACTACCATGGTAATGAGACTTCTTTCATCAACACCCTATACTGAAGCTTTAGGAGAAGAGGTCTTAGATAGAATATATGTGCACTCAATCAGGGATCTAGAGACAATTCATCCCACATATGGAGTTATCCAGTTTGAGGATGCTCGGTCCCTAAGTGACACCACTAGTATAGCATGTGATACTTGGGTGTATGGGACCTATGAGTTAATCAGATGATATTTGAGGTGATCGGTGATAAAGGTGACAAAAGCATGTATGGTCCAGAGGCTAGGGGAAAGGAGCTACCTAAGTACTTAGGAGGAGACTTCCCTAAGGTATTGTTTATGAGATGGAATATCACTGGAAGAAGGATAACAAATGAAGAGGATGTTAAGTTAATGATAATGTCCCTGCTCAGAACTATTGTGCACTAGTGGGAAATGAATCGGGATAATCTCTTGGAATGGTGTGAGGTAGGAATTACCTTTCTCATAAGGATTTGTAGGAGCAATGTGCCCATGGCTATAAAAGACTACCATGGTACTGAGACTTCGTTCACATCAACCCCCTATACTGAAGCTTAGGAGAAGAGGTCTTAGATAGAATATATGTGCACTCAATCAGGGATCCAGAGATAATTCATCGCACATATGAAAGTTATCTAGTTTGAGGATGCTTAGTCCCTAAGTGACACCACCAGTATATCATGTGATAATTGGGTGCATGGGACCTATGAGTTAATCAGATGGTATTTGATGTGATCAATGATAAAGGTGATAAAGGCATGTATGGTCCTGAGTGCCTAGGGGAAAGGAGCTACCTAAGTACTCAAGAGGATACTTCCTTAAGGTCTATTTGCAGGAGATGGAAGATCACTAGAAGAAGGAGAACAAATGAAGAGGGTATGTTAAGTTACACCCTACTTAAAACTATTGTGCACTAGTGGGAAATGAATCGGGATAATCTCTTGGAATGGTGTGAGGTAGGAATTACCTTTCTCATAAGGATTTGTAGGAGCAATGTGCCCATGGCTATAAAAGACTACCATGGTAATGAGACTTCTTCCTTCCATATCCACGCATGTGAGACAACTTAGATGGGAAGTGTAGAAGCATTTCTACCTTCATTATGGGTTCATAAGTTTTATTCCACCCTACAAATTTGTGCGCACGCATGGTATATCCACTCAAAGATGTGTCACCAAACTGGTAATTGGAAAGAATTGGTGGTTTAACTCATTCAAACATTTGAGTACTAGAGTATAAAGCCATTAGTACATAAGGCATTGCAGGTTGTCAAGTGTATTACAACAGGGGATAGTGCTATGGCAGAAGAAACAATACAAGAGTTACTAGGAGAACCTAGCCTGGAAGCACACTTTGAGGAAGAAGAAACATAAGAGATACAGTTTGAGCATGCATGTATAGAGAAAGAAAAGGGGAAGATGGTGTATGTTATTTATGGAGAAGAAGAATAGAATTTATATGTTAACCACTCTGTAGGGACACACAAATTCATAGATATCATTGATGAATTAATGGGTGCTTATCATGAAACTTTAAAGACAAATAAGGTTAACATCGGCTCAAAATAATATCCTAAAGAGGCTATCATCAGATACTATTGGTCAGAGAAATAAGTCTATAAGATCATTGATCTTTTATGTGAGTTTGAGGATTTATTCCCATGTGGGTATCATGAGCTTAAAGGCATCCACCATTCCTTGGGGGATATGAGGATAAATTTGAAGGAAGGTGTACACCCAGTTAGGAAAATACCATACCAGATGAATCCTAACCTACACGTGAGGGTCAAATAAGAAATAGATAAGATGATAGCATTGGACATCATTGAAGATGTTGAAAAGTTGGAATGGATAAGTCCAATGGTGATTAGTATCAAGAAGGAAGGAAGGATAAGGATCTGTGTTGATTACACAAACCTGAATGCAGTATGTATCATCGATCCTTTCCCAACCCCATTTACTAAAGATATCTTAGAAGGAGTGGCAAGACACGAGGTCTACTCTTTCACGGATGGATTCTCAGGCTATCACCAGGTAAGGATTATAAAGGGGGACCAAAGGAAGACAAATTTTGCTACTGAGTGGGGAAGTTTTGCCTATATAGTCATGCTTTTTTGGTTGAATAATGTGCATGTTGTGTTCTCACGCATTGTGGTGCAATATTTCCATGACTTTATCCATAAATTTCTTCAAGTCTACCTAGATGATTGGATAGTATATGGGTTAGTAAAGGATCACCGTGACAATTTAAGGCTGATGTTTGAAAGGTGTTGGTAGTTGAGGATATCCCTCAAAATTAAGAAATGTGTCTTTGCTACCCCATTTGGAACACTATTGGGACACATCATATGTAAGGAGGGCCTGCTAGTAGATCCCGCAAAAGTTCTAGTAATTATGGGATTAAGGGAATCTACTAGTCAAAGTGCAGTGCATGGATTTCTCGAGCATACGGGGTACTACAAGAAGTTCATCAATGGATATGAAAAGATCACTGCACCTTTAGAAGAGTTTCTTAGACATAAAAGTGCCTTTCATCAGGGAGAAGCACAATAGAAGGCATTCGGCACTTTGAAGGATAGGCTTGTCACTGCACCCATCCTACATTTCCCCTCTTGGGATAAGCCCTTTCATATTCATGTTGATTCCTTAGGAACCACCATTAGACCAATACTTGCAGAGCCTGGTGAAGGGATTGTTGATCATCCTTTGTGCTTTGCAAGTAGGAAGTTGACACTAGCGGAGTAGAATTATACTAAAACTAAGTGCAAGGCATTATCAATGATCTACGCACTTCATAAATTTAGACAATATTTGTTGGCAACCCATTTTATATTTTACATTGACCATATGGTAATAAAATACTTGGTGAACAATCCCATTCTACAAGGGCACATATGTCAGTGGGTACTATTGTTCCAAGAATTTGAGTTCATGGTGGTTTTCAAACTAGGAAAAAATAATTCTAGACTTGATCATTTGTCTAGGATTTATTCAGGGGAGGATGCACAAAGCATTGAGGATACCATGCCAGATGCACAACTATTTAGGTTGCAGCAAACACCCTCATATCTGGAGGACATTGCGGTATTCCTTAAAATAGGTGTGGCGTGAGTCAGAATGAAGGCCTTGGAGAAGAAGAAGTTGGCCATACACATCGCACCCTACATGCTAATTAGTGGAGATCTATACATAATGGGTCATGATGAGGTTTTGTGTCGATGCGTACTAAAACATGAGCGCATTGCACTTATGGAGGAGGCACATGGTGGGATTACAAAAAGAAATTATGCATGAAATGCAACCATGTGGAAGGTTCTACTCACAGGGCTTTGGTGGGAGACCATTTATCAAGATTGCATTGAGTTTTATAAGTCATGTGACCATTTCCAGCACCTTGGCAAACTTGGAAAAAGGGATGAAATTCCCTTGCAACCAATAGCTAGCATGGAACCATTTGTGAAGTAGGCTATTGAATTTGTCAGACCAATATCACCAGTGGCATGAAGGACTAGTTCACGGTATATCCTCACATGCACTGATTATTTGACAAGGTGGGTAAAGGAAACACCTATAAAGGATTGTACAGTGGCTACCACTGCTAGATTTTTATGGGAAAACATAATCAATAGGTATGGATGCCCATTGAGTTTTACAATTGATAGAAGTACACACTTCCTTAATGAAATAATCAGGATTCTGCTATCAGAATTCATGGTGACCCATCACAAAACTACTCTCTATCACCCTCAAGAAAATGGAACTGCAGAGGTATTTAACAAAATACTTAGTCACACATTGAGTAAGATCTGTGATGTTGGTAGACAGGATTGGGATGACAAAGTATTAGCCACTTTGGGCATATAGGAAAACCTATAAAAGGTTGAATAAGGCCACACCATTTCAATTGGTGTTGGCGCAGAGGCTATCATACCAATTGAATTCTTGTTACCCTCTTTGCATATAGCACACACATGAGGATTAGATGATGAAAAAGTGCTGGAAGAGATAATTGACACGTTAATACAATTAGATGAGAGATGATCATTAGCCAAGTGGAGCTAGAAAACTGAAAAAGCAAAACAAAAGGTATGGTATGATCATCACATTAAAAACAAGAAGTTTGAGGTTGGGTTGATGGTCTTGCTATATGAATCAAAGTTTTTGCACCATCCTGGGAAGTTAAAATTCTATTGGTTGGGCCCATACATTAGCACGTGCTAGTTGTGAGCACAAGATGGGATGAGATTACTAGGACACTTCAATGGGAGTAGGTTGAAGCCCTATTATAAATAAGTCTTCTTGGTGTTTGTAATAAGGCAATATTTCCAAATAGTTCATGATTTCCTTTATTTTTCTTGTTCCTTTCTTGTGTTTCCCTTTCTCGTTGACGTTTTATTTTGTACCTTGGGTGCTGGTAAAATCATTAATTTTTTAAGGTTGTGAATGTGCAGAGGGCCACCCATCATTTTACTGTGGGGTAGAGTAAGGTGGAAGAAAATGTAAAGTGTTAAGCGCCAGGAAGTATTGTGTTAGAAATCCTGGTTGAATGGCCCTGTGGAAGGAAGTGCTTAAAAGGAAAGGTGAAAAAGGATGGTTGGTGTCAGGGTATGGCTACATTGTGGATCCACATACAAGAGAGGAAGAAGCACAAACACAACACGAAATAGGTGAGAGAAAAAATCATGACAGAAGAAGTTCCTTCGGTGTTGGTTACACGTGTGCAAGAGTATCCTATCAAGATGGATTAGTTACATGCCAGAAGGTTGGAGAATTTTCTGCACAAGGTTGGGTGCATGAGTTTAGGTGCTAAAGACAGGTTTGTTTGAAAAATCCATATTAAGTGTTAAAGTATGGTGGTAGGTGAAGTGGCATTTAATGTTAAAAGTGGGAAAAACTATAAATAGAAGGTTGGAGCACTTCATTATTTACTTTACGAATATGAGAAGGAAGAGATTTTGTGAACTAGGGTTTCCAAAGTTGATGTGTGTGAAGAAAAATTGGAAATATTTAAACCGTGAGTGACTAGTTTTGATCTAAAACAAAAGGGAAGTAGTTCACGGGCATAGAGAAGGTTGTGGAGAAGCACCATCTTGTGAAATGGATATTCCAGTTAGGTTTTGACTGCTAGGGCATGGGTTGGAAATGAGTTTCTTCACAAGTTGAGATTTGAACTTGGAAAAGATAGAAGAACAGAGCTAGGAAGAGAAGTTGAAGTGATATCCCAAGAAATGGCACCTAAGAAACTAGTAGTAACACCTAAGAAGGGCAAGGGAAAGGGAAAACAACAAGAGATTATCGCAAGTACCAACAAGGAATGGTATGCAGAAATGCAGTACCCAGATGGGGTTTTTCTTGGGATGGAATGGGAATCCCACTTAAGAAAAATGATAGTAAGTGACTACAATCATCACATGAATGCAATTGAAAAGGAAATGGCACTAGAGTTAGTGTGCCCAACTAACCAAAGAACACATGAGGGGTTACCAATTTATAGCGACGAAGTCAAGGTTAAGTTATAGAAGGTAGGATTATTACAACTCTATGATTTTCCCTACTTCAGAAAGCCAGAATGCCTCTATCATTGGCTAATGTCATGCATACATGAAGACCACTTTCACTTCGCAAGGGCGCAAGATGCACATAACCCCTTAGCTAATTTCAAGATTCACAGGCCTTATCTATGAGGGAGAAATCTTAGAGGATGACCTATGTGATAAGGAAGCAATTAAGGAAAATGGTGGCCACATATGCGTACAAGAAGGGGTCAAGGTACTTTGATATCATGGATATCCAAGACCCAATGATGAGAATGGTCGCATTCCTGATAACAAAACTCAACGTGCAAGAAAGATGGATGCAGGTAAACAAGTCCTTGTTGAATGTTTGTAGAAGAATAATAGAGGGCACCATCTACAATCTATCCACATACATTTCAGATGAAATTATCACCAGTGCATGGGAAGGAGACAAGATTCTCTTTGGTAATTTCCTCTTAACCATTGTGTTCTCAGAGATCGAAGTGTCAGATGCAGCATACAATTTTGTTTGGGAGTACCTAGAGGAAGACCCCTTGCCTATAAAAAGATTTGAGAAATACAATTATGATAGCATGACGCCCATTCACAAGGCACATCTTGAAAAGTGGTATACACATTTAAGGAATGCATTTGGGGAAGAATGGAGAATATCACAACAACTGCCAGTGCTTATAGTAGGAGAAGTTGAGTTCACTATATACCAACACTTTTATATGGGTAGGTTCAAGTTGACTGATGAAACCATGAGCCCATGGTGCAAGCTCCAATTCACCTTCACAGCTCAATACTTCCAGGTGGGAGTTAACAGATTGAAGGAGTCCAAAAAGTTAAAGTTTGACCTTAGTGAGGTGGATCGGGACCACATGGAGATGCGCAGGATGTTGGTCTACCCCAATAAAGTGTGTGTACATGGAAAAATATGTGACGCATGAAGTCCAAATGGTGAAACCCCTGACTCTACCCATTTTGGGGAGGTTTGGAGTGCAAGTATACCTTCGCATATGGCCCAAGTTTGAGAAGGGTGTTTATCTTGAAAGTGAAGTATCTATACCTGAGGACCCAACATGTAGGAAGAATCCCACACCCAGATAGAAGGTAAAATAAATGTAGAAATAGGCACCAAAGTACCCAAGTTACATAGGAAATAGGTGCCCCAGGAACAAGCACTAGAACAAGTACTTACACGCAGGAAGAGGTCACCAGTCAGAGAGGAGGCACAGAACAAGGAAATCTTATCACGGAGGAGAAATCACCAGAGGAGGAACAAGAGAAAGTAGAATCTCTTATATTGGAATCCCCAGTTAGGAAGAAATAGAAGGTTATTGAGGAGGTTGATTAAGAAGACACAGAGAGCTTAGAGAAATATAGGGGTGAGAGGGATGAAAATGAAGAATATGAATTTGAAGGAGGCCAAGAACCACTTGTTTTCAGCATGCACAGTTCAGAAGAAGAGGGCGGAGGAGAAGAAAATGAGTTCCTTTTCATGTGGTGCAAGGGTATCCCAATGAGGAGGAAGGTGCCCAAAACATGGGAAGAAGTGAAGAGGTTGGTGTGTAGGATCAAAAAACTCTAAGCCTAATGAAGGAGCAAATAAATAAGGTGCAGAAAGAGAAGCAACAAAAATCATCAAGGCCTTGGTGGAACAAGAGTTGGAGTGCAACGTTGAAATTGTCATGAATGAAGATAAGGAAGAGAGTGTAGGAAAGATCACTGAATCATAGGAGGCCCCAGTCTAACTGTAACTATTCCTAAGGGCACGCACACAGGATGAAAGCATGCATGGAGATCTAGAGGCCAAGAATGAGCTACATTGATGATCCAAACAATGTGTTGTGCACATGCTTCCAAAACACTATCCCAATAGATCAAATCTTTGTAATGAAGTCATTTGATGAAGAAGGTGCATACCCTTGGATGAGGAAGATGCTCTCTTGGGAAATTGAGTCCCACATTGATGATCCAGAGCTCGAGGTAAGCCAGAGGGGCGATAATGGAAATTCCTGGGTCAAAAGGAGACAACCCCTTGGTGAGTGCTCAGAAGCTCTCAGATGAACATTTCTGTAATTCATTGAATAAAGTATTAGTTGAGTTAGAAGCTAGGTTATTCAGGAGGAATGATAGAGTAAAATTTCTAGAGGAAGAGCTAGAAAAGAGAGAAGAGGAGCTAGAAAAGAGAACCAAGGATTTAAAGCAAGAGGAAATAATTAGCATGCAGCTAAAGCATTAACTAAGGGAAGAAAAGGAAAGGGTGTGCGAGGTATATAAGAAGGTAGAATCCATCACAAATGCCATTTTTTTGAAGCATCCAGACCTAGAACCTGCCCGCATAAAAGTATGGATCTTCCCTTGAGTGCCTTGAAGATTTAACAAGCATCCTCACCATGGAAAGGCAACCTTTGGCTTTAGAATCCATAGAAGAAGTAGTAGCGCACCTAGAGAAGGAGGAAAAATTAAAGGTATTAGTAATCATGGCTAAATACAAAAAAGTCCTTACTAATGTTAATATTATTGCCCATACCGTTGAGGCCACTTATGATAACTACGTAGATAGAGATAAAGTGGTGACTATTCTGGTCACTAACTATGAAGCAGAGCTTAAAGAGTTCGAAGAAAAGAATAAAGGGAATAGAGCAGAGTAGGATAGAATCCTGGCTGAGGTTAAAAAGAAGTTAGAATCTATTAAGGCCCTAAGGGGTACAATCAAGAACCGATTAAAGGAGATATACCCACAGATTACTAGAAGGATGAATGCGCTTGAGCACGTGGGCAAGGATTTGGAAAAAAATGTTGACATTATGAATGCTCAAGGAGATGGATTGAGATTTGGGAGGTAAGCACCATAGTCGGTGACCTCTGCTAGAGAGTGCAAAATGAAGTTGATGCTTGGAACAAGTTGGAGGACGAATTGTAAAAAGATTTTCCTATCTTGTTGCAATAATGTCATCACTTCCCCATTCTTTCTTCTTTCCCAAATTCTTCATTCCCTTATTCTTTTCCCAAGACATTAAGTCTATTATGATTCTTTATTCATTGGAGAAGTGTTGCCACTAGCAGAGAAAAGGTAAAGTGTGGGGTGATGTTTGTCCCATAAAATATTGACTAAGTCAAAAAAGGGTGAATGGGTGTGCAAGACTGAAGTTAAGAAATGGGCGCGTAGGGAGAAGGCAAAGCAAGGTAAGGTTCTAGGAGGATCTTAGTAGAAATTGTGATGTGCACCCATAGGAAAAGGTCTTAGGACTTATCCTTATTTGGTGTGCTAGGCATGACACAAGAAAAGTGTGACCCGACTGTGCATGCGGAGTGGATAAGGTGCCAGCCTGGTGACAGGTTGGCCTAGGAATGAATATGCCATGCGATGGAAGCTCCTATAAGACCATCATGACAAGGAGTGGAGAGCTCAGGCCTGGAGGGGTATGCACCCATGGAGGACCACATTTAGACACTTAGTGCTACCAGATCTAAGGCTATAAAAGGATGAGTTGGAACTTTGAGATAGCCTATATATACAAGTTCCCGTAGAAGAAAAGATATAGAGAGATGAAGAAGGAGTAGAGCAACGCAGAAATGTTGTAAAGGAATTTTTTTTGGGTTGGGTAGATAAAACATAGGAGATGGATGTATCAAGGGCTTGGATGTTTAAATTTTTGTTTTGAGAGTCAAAGGATAGGAATCCAATTATGATGCATGACTTTGGTCTATCTTCCTGCGATGCTCTGTAATGAATCTAATGAATGTAATGAGGTTACTAGTTTATATGAATATGATCAGTAATGATTCTGGTGCATTTACATATCTTCATGGTTCTATTTTATGCATGTTTATGGAATGAGTCTGAATCCTTGCACATTTTTCCTTTCTGTTTTAATTCAGTTCTTAATTTATTAAGTACTTTTCTATTCTGGAATGATCTGCACTGATCTAGAAGCCGTTCTGAGCTCTATGATGCTTGCATGTCTCATTTCCACTCACTTCCTTTAATTTTGGATCATAGATGATGTTTTCCCACTTAACTCGCATAAAAGAGAGAGTCATCACCCACAAAATCTAGCATGCATGGGGTTACCTTGTTCTTGGTGTGTGTAAAAATGACTACAAAACTAGACTTGCAAGTTTGAGTTCCATTAATGGTTGCTGCATCCAAAAGCACTGCTAGGGCTAAAAATTTAAAATTTAAAATCTTCTAGACTATTAAGTGGGTGGGCAAGAAATTTCAGAGGAGTGATACTGAGAAAAAACCCATATCAAAAAAAATCGTTCCATGTCAATCTGACTCCCATAAGCCAACTTTCTACAAAGAGTAGGTCTACTACGTAGGAGCTGTTATTTTTGGAAAGTCATCAAAATAATAAACTGTGAAGGAGACGAAGAAATTGGAGGTGCACTACAACTAAGAATTCACCAAAACAGACATTTTTGTACTTACTAAAAATAGTAAGTGGGCCTTTGAGTAATTACTAAAAATAGAAATTTGATCCAGAACAAACAAGGAACACAGGGAGAAAGAGGAAAATTGAGCCACATTATCCATTTGAATATCGGTGACTTGATTTTTCAAAATTACTAAAAATAGTAATTTTTTTTTCTAAGGGAGACATGAAGCCAAAGTAGATGGATCAGAAGATGACACATCCCTTCACTTGTGAGTATGATGTGGAAGATAATGATGTCTTATACATGGACCTAAATGACCTTAAGACTCACATGGCCTCCAAAGACTGAAGGGGGATCAAAGACCAGATATTCACAAGTGGCTTGTTTGCCACTGGAGGACACCCAGTGTCTGTGTGCAGAGTCTTGAGATAGTCCTAGGATGCTATTTCTAATGTGAACCTGAGACACGAACCATCAAACCTGACAATGGTAAAAAAATGGTGATCATCATCCCTAGGACTATTTCAATCTCTCTGTAGATACCGACGTCCCCCAGCATTGTCTTCATCTCTAAGGAAAGGGCCGTGCGCAATTGGGAAAGAATGGATTTAAATGTCCAAGGAGTAGTTCTTAGCTCATGGTTAAAAAAGGAAGAAATCCTTCTAGGATGCCTAAGAATCTTCCAAGGTGTGAGTTCTGAGAAGGGTATTCTAATGTGATCACTCTCCTTAGTAGAGTTATGGTAAAAGTAAGCACAAGAGACTTCCAAGACTAGATGGACCTTTTCATCTTGATGTTGACATAAGGAAAGAAAAGAATTGACTGGGGGAAGATCATCAGCAAAAATATCCATCGACAACTACTGCAAGTGCACATGAAAAATAAGTGCCACATGAATTCTAACCTATTCTATCTCCTTGCAAGCTCGAGATGATTCAAAGGATTGGCTATCATGCAGAACATTGATGCCAAGGTACCTACATTTGAGAAACTTCCATAGTTGGTAATGGACGAGAGCAACATGTATTTCTCTCACATGAACAATGTACTCACTATGTACATGATCTAAATCTTAGAAGGGGATCTCGAAGCTAGGATGTCACCATAAGTAGCATCCCTGATTAAGGAATATAATTTGTACTTCATACAATTCTCAACATTACATACGAGTCACTGAATTCGACCAAGCTCTACTAAAACTACCTAAGTACCTCAGTGACCAAATTGTATTGTTTGAACTTTGCAAGAAGATAATTAAAGTGAATAATAGGCTCAGAATTAGGAAAAATAAATTGATTTCATTTCCTATATCTCTAGGGGAGTTCATGTGAAAAATCTCAAATGATGTATCTCACCTGGAGGCCATTTTCGCACATATAAATTTGCATTTCTACATCACCAGTCTTGACTTTGACATCCGAGAAGAATCCAAATCTTTCTATGTCCCAGAATTGCAACATGAAACACAAGTCAAGGACCACTAGGCCAACTGTATTGATGAGTTCGAAGTATGTGAAAAGGACCACATGAGGATGACAATCAATAAGATGAAGGAATTCAAGTTCTCTACATATGAATATATCTTGCATGATTATGGAATAGAGATGTATGATTCTATGTAAATAGCATTCAAGATGTGCTTAATACCCCAAATCAACTGGCACATTTGTGAGTCAGGAGATATATTGGAGTAAAATGAAAAAGTGGTGAGGAGAACGAGGAACTAGTTTCAGAAGAAGAGGACTATGATCATTCAGTCATGAGGAATTTCTCCAAGCCAGAAGTAAAATTCACATCATTCATCTTCAAAAGTGGTAGAGGTGACTCCCAGTTATAAAAAATCTAAAGTGAGTTTAAAAAGGAAGGCCATGGAATCAGAAACTAACCCCCTTGAGAAGACACTCAAGAAATTCAGGGAAGAATAAGGTTGTTGGAATTTCCACATGAAGAAGACATCATCTCAGTAATGCAAATAGAGAATCCAACTATAGACGCATAGGAAAACGATGAGTAAATGACTCATGATCCAGTCTTCAAACCAATGCAAGAGGTCTTACCTATTGTTGACACCAACACCCCTCTCATTCAAATTTTTCCTCCTCTAGCAGGACAAAGAATTGTTAGTGCACCCATCATTGAGACTAAATTCAGTGAGATGTTTCTATGGATGTGATAAACGGTCATCCTCAACACTCACACTGTACGACAAATAGGAGCCCCTGATCTATCACTGATTATCTCATTGGGATAAAGTAAAAAGGTCAAGAAATATTACATAGACAACATCATGATTCTATAGTGGGGAGATAGGTAATCAGTACATCAAATTAGCTCGGCCAAAAGTAATCAATCTAGTGGATGAAATGACACTAGCCGACTACAAGATGAGCATGATCCAATTGGGACCAGCTACTCATGAGGGAGATCTACACATATATCAACAATCTTCTCCTCACATAGTGGTGAGGAATAAATAATATAAAGAGAATATTGAGGTACTATGGGAAGAAGTATGAAGTATTTAATATTATGTGCAACACCTGGTGGAACCAAGCACTACAAAACTTCCTATTGAGAAAGTGGTACCCATCAGTAGCTTCTATCAAAAATACATTAGAATCACACATGAGCTCATGATGTAGGGGTGATAAAATAATAAATGGATTGATTCAATCTATAAAAAAAGGAAGTCAACACTCCAATAGGCAGTCAAGATCTTTGCGTACATGTGCAAAAAATTCAATAGAACAAGAGCACTCAAAGAGGATGTGGAGAAAGAAAGATATTACTGGGATCCTCTAGGACCAATTGTGAGTGAGATGAGTAACACCCATCATCTAGAGTTGATTGATAGGAAGGTTTTTGAAACACCTATAGAAGACTTGACACATGTATGGGTGAGGGCCTTGGTAATCAGCTTTGAAGCAATCAATTAGGCCTTCACATAGCTAGAGGAGAAAGAAAATCAAAAATACAAGTTTCAGGATAGTATGAATCATAAATTTCATAAACTTGGAGTACCCACAATGAGCGAACACACAACTGTTGATCAGTTGATCAGCCCTTTTGAAGAATATGTCAAGAAAGGGGCAGGAAACCCATTTTCCTTCACTAAGTATACTCTCTAATTCTTCTCAAATATCCAAGCCTCCATTTACCTTATCAGAGGATATCATTCATCATGGTTCAGAAAGTGTAAGGACATTAATATTGTGACTGATGAATGGACTGAAACCTTGAGCTGCATTTGAATCCCTCATGCCAACAAATTAGAACCAACAGTGGCTCATTTAAACTAGGAGCTTTGAAAGATAGAAGCCTTCTTAAGATCATGAAGTGGAGAGAATTCAAAGAATGGAGCCAAGTCCACCACAACAACTCATCCTTCAACATAATTCTTCTACCTCTTCTTCTTCCTCTTCTTTCTCTCTCTCTTTTCTTCTCATACAACACTTTCTCTCATCAATGTTATATTTTTACATTGAGGGCTGCACTTTTTAATATGACGGAAGTGAATTTAGAAGTATAATGTAACTTTAAGTCACCTTGCTATTATAAAAGGGAATTAAATATTTAAAGTGGAATATGAAAAGTCTTCAGTCGTATTAAGTTATTTGAAAAGTCACCAAGAAGATGAAGAGTTGCTTCCTCTTATATGAATTGTAATAAGATCCTCATTTAAGGATATTCTTAATTTGTCTTCTGATTTTTTCTTCTTATATGTTGGAGATTCTTTTTTGTGAATTCATGGGAGAGATATCCTTATGAAGAGAGAAAGAGATAGCAAGTTTTTTCCATTTATCCTACTAAAACATATCTTCTACTTCCCACACCATGTACAAATTATGCTTGAGCTTCAATAATGGAAGAAGGAATTTTATCCTCTTTAATTGAGGAGTTTATTGGTACTTTTGTGCTCATTAAGCTCTATTTAGTCTTGCTGTTGTTTTGCAAATTTGTTTTCTTCTAAAATACAAGTGCATGCAATGAAATGTCTAGCTAGTGTGTACAAGTCTCTGATTTCCTACTTGTAACATTAGTTTCTCGTTTCTAAATATTATCACTCCCCTATTCTTGCCTTCATAGAAAATTTTTCCCTTGCAGATACTTGCAAGAAGTTTGTTGTAGGGTCAGTGGAGTGCCCCTATTAGATCCCCAGCCAAAAGGCCACCAGGATAAAACTCACAATTTACTCCCACATGCATGTACGGTAGCTTCAATGGTTAAGTAGAGGGACTTAGACTCCCAAAGCATTGGCAAGATACCCACCAATTTGTCCCTAAAAAAATTTCACTCTAACAGTATTTGGTGCCCATCGTGGGGTAGATTTAGCAGCGTCTGCACCTAAATACGACTAGAACCTTAAATATTTCATTGACGTAGAGACTAAAGAAGCTAAAGAAAGAGAAGCAAGAGTGGAAGAGGAAATAAAATCTTAACTCGAATAAATTGAAATACTTCAAGCCGAGGAGGACGGAAGAGTAGTAACAGAAGCCAAAACCTTAGCTAGGTGGAAGCTAGAAACAAAAATAGAATGGGGGATCATGAGTGTGATCGTGATCGTGAGGCCCATAGGCATAATGTACCATGGGGAGGAAACACCACTCCATGAGCTACCAAGAGGCTCAAGAAAAAACTTTCCAAAATTCAAAGGGGATGGTTCTCAACTCCCCAAAGAACATGTAGTAGCATTTATCACCACTTGCGGTGTATTGGGCATTCACAATGAACATGTGTCAATCCAGCTCTTTTTGGAGTCACTTCAATAAAAAAATTCCAAATGGTTCTACATGATACCCCTAAGGTCTGTCACCTATTGGGAAAATAAAATAAATGCATTCGAATACAGGTTCAAGAGCACAAAATATTTTCAGGATTTCTTGGTGTAATTGGTACGAGTGAAAAGAGAAACCTCCAAGTAAATGAGGGGAATTCCTAGAAATATATAACAAAGTGATAAGAAGAATCCCTGAAGATGTGGTGCCTCTTGAAAATAATATAAAGAGATTCTTCATCAGTGCCTTTCCATAAAAAATAAGTTTCTTTCTTAGAAGAACCCAACCAAGAACATTAAGGGAATCTCAAGCCCATGTAATATAAACCAAAGATGATATAATCCTATCCGATAAAGTGAAAGGCCCCAAAGGAAAGAAAAAGGGATAGAATTGAAGTTCTATCACCATGGACCCAATGTTACAAAAAATTTTAAATGACTTGGTTTCCTTGAAAAAAATGTTGTCCCAGATCACAATGCAGAACTCTCCAAGGAAGCCAAATCCTCCCAATATACCAAGGATTTCTCCACCTCATTTTTAGCTCACTCTTGAAGAACCACTAGTCAATGTTTCCTGTGACACTAAAGAACCAAATGAGGAAGCATAAATTGAAGAACGCGAAGAAGAAAATGTGGTAGACTATGCAAACTATCTTGAGGTCGAGGAAGTTGATGGTGATAAAAATAATGGCCTAACTGAGTATGTTGATGATGAAGAAGCTCCAGGTTTCTCATGTGTATTTTTCACTCACACATAATCCAATAGAGGTGCTTCATCCTCAATGGCTGTAGTAAAGGACAATAAGAAGAACTAAGATTCTCCTCCAGAGGTCCCACAAAATAAAATCATCAGCATAGGATCACCATTACCACCTTTGATGGAGTTGGATAAAGAAAAAGTAGACCCAATCGCTAGCAAGGATCATGTTTCCATACCAAGTAAGTAATCTAATCCTTCTCCCATCTCAAAGGTTACTACAAATAATTCCCCTTCAAATGTTGTTCCTACAAAAACATATAAGGTTGTATCAAAACTCACATTCCAATCTCCTACCAAGCTAGTTACTACACCCGTGAAGGAAAATTCAACACCCAAAGTAGAAAATCATTTATCATATAAATCATCTATCATTCCCAAAACCTCTTCCTCACCCACCATACCCCATTTTACTTTGTTGAGCACACAAGTAAAACTAAAGTCCAGCTCTCAGAAATATAATACCTACAAACGCATCCCTCCCAATTTGATAGGTTCATTGATGTAGTCTGTGGCAGTAATCCTAAAACCTTGGGTCCAATTTCCAAAGGCTTACTCTCCACACCATCCACACCACTTTCTCAAAACAAGCTAGCCCTTAGTGCCTAAAAAACCAATCAGGGTTAAACCTTTCTACATGTCACTTCTCATGAAAGGCTTCCAGCTAAATAATTGTATCATAGATTCCTGAGCCTCGAATAATGTGATGGTTGTCAAAGATAAAAATTCTCTTGGCCTTGCCTTGACCTAGGAGAATGGCACCTGTTATTCAATTGAATCTAAACAAGTGCCATTGGTAGGAAGTATCAAAGACGCACAAGTAGCATTAGATGATTTTCTAGACAAGAAGGTGCTTCTAACCATCCTAGTGGTAGACATCCCAACATCCTTTGGCATGCTATTGAGTCAAAGCTTCTGCAGAGACTTGGGTGGAGAAATAAAAATAGATTGGTCATCTGCAACTATTCTAGTAAAAAGGTGAGATGAAGAAATTTCTAACAGTAAGAAAGATGAAGATAATAGTACAAAATTCTGATGATCCAAAGGTAAACATTCTTTTTCAAGATAACAAGCTAGGAAACTACTTCCTCGCATTAGAAAAAGATGATAACTTTCCACTTCTGATGGAATATGAAGAAGATCAAGTTTGGACAATGGAATTTGATGGTATTCATTCCAGTGTAGGTTCAGGAGCATGTGTATTGTTGTACTTTTTGGTGCCATTTTTTAGCTTGCAACATGTTGCCCTAAAATTTTCAAATCTGTATTTGCTCAAAATGTTTTACCGTTTGAATTGATGGTCTTATTTTATTCCCCTCTAGTTTAAATTATTTAAAATGCTCACAAACTTGTTTTTTTTCCCTAATTTGAGAGAATAATCCAAGTTTACCCTTTTTGTGCCCTAGTTTTTACAATTTCATGGGTTGTCCTTTTTCCCTTTGCTAGATCATGAAAAAATTGAATTTGATCAATTAATACTTGTTTGTAATTGAAAATCCTATCCCAAGGTCGAAAATGTTGTAAAATCATGCTTCAATTGATTTATAATCGAAAAATATGCCATCCTTGGTGAAAAAATTGAATTCTAAGGCCTCCCTAGAATTTTTTACGTTTTGACGGTCTGACGGGGCATCATTTTCCCATCAAATTTATCCTCATAAAGGTATTAGCAATGTGGCGGTTTTTCATTAGCCAAGGGGATGCGGGTGGTGGAAGATTTTGTGGTTTTTTGGCTCGAGGTGTTAAAGTAAATTTTTAGCCCGAAAGCCCTCAGCCAATTGTAGGTGGACATGTGTCCATGAAGGGTTGGGGGGAAGTGCAGGCCACAGAGTGAAATGGGGAAATTTTCCCCTTTTTGGAAAAGTGGATAAAAGGTAAATTTTGGGCTGAGGTTCCATGACGAATAAGAAGAGGACACGTGTCCATAGTTTATGAGTGGGTCGGCGGGCCGGTGGAGGTTTTGGTGATTTTGAAGTTTTAAAACTTCAAATGGTTTAAAGTCAAGTTTTGGCCCGAAACCTTTATAGCGAATAGGAAATGGACACGTGGTAGGGGTGAATTCGGAGGCGTGGGCCCACGGAGACAAAGATGAGAATTTTCCCTTGGCTTAAAGGGAGTAAAATGAAGATTAGGCCCGTGAGTCCTCGATGAATCAAAGATGGACGCGTGGTAGAGGACAAGGCAGGTATGGTGGGCCAGCAGAGGTAGGAGGGAAATTTTTCCCTTTTGCCAAAAAAGACTCAAAATTTAAATTTGAAGTGCTGGCCCACTAGCGAATCACAAGGAGACACATGGCGAGGGAAAAATTGGAGGTGCGGGCCCGTGGGGAAAAAAGTGAAATTTTTTCCAATTTCCAAAAAAAGGTCAAAATTTGTAGAATTGAAGTTTGATTTCAATGGGACCCACCATATGCCACGTGTCAGCTCCAAAATTCAAAGGTGGAGGGGCAAAGGAAAAAGTCATATTTTTCCATTTTTTCAAAAAATGTCAAAAATTCAAAAATGAGCCCAAATTGATTTCCAATCATTTTTTACCACGTGTTCGACCTTATCAAAAGGTTAAAAGGTAACTCAAGCTTATTTCTATATCTACATTTTCCACGTGGAGGGCCAGGATTAAAAGATGGATAAAATCGATGGTTGTTGTGCATCCATTTGTTTTGACCACCATGGGAGCTCCAGGAAGCTTGGAATCATGATTTTTGCATCAAAATTCATCAAATTTATAGTTATTTCGTGTCATCTTGGCCTTCCAGGATCATTGGCATCACTTTCATGACTCAATATTTTGATTTGAGGTGTTTTTGTAATAAATTTTTGCCCCTGCTCGAGTAAACATGTGATATGACAAAATCAAAAGTTACAGAGGTAATTTGAAAAGGTAAAAAGGTGAAAATGATGAGTATAAGGTATTTGAATGCCTCAATTATGAAAAAGCATGCCTCTAGGATGGATAATGATCTAGATATTTGTAATGATTTAATCTTTTTGGCACACTTGGCAACTGCGAGTGTTTTTCTATTTGATTTCATTTTCATTGAATCATGAGGATTGTTGTAACAAACTTGATCCCATGGCATATTATTTACTTGGGAAAGAAGGCTCCAATGTGGCATGAGGTATATAATGCATTTTGGAGAATTTGTAAAAGGTCAGGAAAAAATTGAGAATCATGAGAAAATTCTGAGAGAAAGCTCATCTTCTAAAAAACCCACCAAAGAACTAGGATAATTTCTTCTATGTTGGATCTTCATGTATGTGAGTTGGTTACAAGTGTATAGCCATCACACAGCTCTGAGATTGTTTATGAAAATATCCTTTGCTGATGTATCTAACAATATTTTGAGTTAATCTATGTTTTTCTGGGCAATATGGTGTTTTTTATCATTTTTAAATGCCTGCAAATAGTTTTCATTGTTTTTGTTGCAATCTTACATTGAAAGTCTTTAGAAATCACACAGAATCTCCATTTCTTATTGATATTTTAGTGGCATTTGCAATCTCATATTTAGAAGAGCCTTCATCTGATAAAGAGATAAACAAATTTAAAATCAATTTACCTTCCTTGACTACAGAGATTGCTTATAAGCCTTTGGGGGCACCTTAGGCATGGTTTGATAAAGGATTTTTGTGTTTAATTGAGTTATTTACTTCAAGATTTTGTTGTGAGTTCTCAAATATTATGTGAAGAGTGCTTCATGGGGTTCCATTTATGCCTCTTCTAGTTGAAATAATGTCTTGATTATTTGAAGCATTTCATTTGATAGTTGTTTCAAGTATTGTGGAGGTTGTCAAAGATCTGATATATCCCAGTTTATCTTATCAATACCCCACCAAAATTTCATTCAGAATAACTAATCCTACCCCATACTACCCCTGCATTGAATTGCACGTGTCAACAAAAGGATCTAACCCATTTACAAAAATGCACAAAGTAAATCAAGATCATACAATGTCTTCAGTAACCCTTGCCTTGAATTGAAAATATCTCCATAATCTGGGAGTCACAACTTGTGAAAGTCTGATTTGGAGTGTTGATCATATTTTCCCAAGGTCTTTTCACACTATTTGCATAAATTGAGGGACATATTAATCTCCTTCAACATTTGGGGGTTATAATGTAAGTTCTCTTACCTTGGTTGAAAGGCACAACCTAGAATAGTGAGGGTCAGATCAGATCCTTTCAAGGTGCTATCCATTTCTCCACAAATCTGAGTGACAGTTAGATCACATCCCTGGCTACAAAATGACACACATAAATATCTATCTAACTTCAATATTAATGCCATATCTCTAATGTTTCTCAAATTGAAAAGGAGAGCAAATTTGGGTACCAACAGTACTCTCCCTCTCGTGAATTGTACCCATTTTCCTACAAGTTTCAATTTGATAATAAAAATAACACAATGGAGTATGAAGATATCCTCTTAGGCATAGGTGTGGCTGAAGACATGGGAATCAAGAAAATGATATACTGAGGTGATGCGGAAGTGATAGTAAAATATGTCCGAAAACAATATCAGGTGAAAAAACGAAGACTCTGGAATTATAGAAACATAGTATGGGACTTCATTGAATCTTTCAATGTAGTTTCCATTGAAGCTATCACAAGAGAAAAGAATGAAAAGGTTGATTCTCTTATGGTGTCAGATTCCCTAGTAACACCTCATCCTTCTTTTGGTAAAGACAATGTGACCATTGAAATGGTATTCAAGCCTAGTGTACCTGATAATGTGAATCATTGGAAAGTCTTTATTGACGATAACCAGATTCTAGGATTTTCTGAATAAAGGGATAATTTCAATAATCTCTTATTTTAAGTAGGTGAAAATCCACACTGATAAGTGGTTTCCGAAGAAGAGAAAGAAGGAATTGAAGGGGTTGATGAAGAAGGAATGATAAAATTGAAAGGAAACAAGATTCCCCAAAGGCCTAGTTTCTTTGGAATACCTCTTTGACAAACATGATAAGTTCATTCAAGAGAAAGTAAAATAATCTTCTTGGTTCCAAACTAATTTTTATAAGGAAAACATTGGCACCCCACAGGAGCCAAGGATGGTAAATATTGGAAAATTTTGCTCACCCGAGGAGAAGAGAAGGTTTGTTGCATTGCTCAAGAAATATTCAGATGTTTTGGCCTACTCTTATGATGAATTCAAACCCTTCCAACTGAAGGAAATGCATCACTCAATTCCTTTGAAGTAGGATGCTAAGCCATTCAGGAAGAAGAAAAGGCCATATAACCTAAATATTTTGTATACCATCAAGGAGGAGGAAATGAAGATGCTCAATGAAAGAATCATATTTCCCATCTAACATTCAACATGGGTGGCCAACATTATGCCGGTTCGGAAGAAGAATAACATAATAACAATATGCATAGATTTCTGTAACCTGAACCAGGCATCACTAAAAGACAATTATCCTCTCCCTATAATGGACCAAATTTTGTAATTAGTCATTTGATCTGAAATTATTTCATTACTTGATGAATTCTTGTGGTATAACCAAATCAAATTGGTAGAAGAGGATCACACCAAGACAACCTTCACAATGCCTTGGAGTACTTTTTCCTACAGTAGAATGCCTTTTGGCCTAATCAATGTGGGAGCTAAATTTCAAAGAGTGATGGATTTGGCATTAAAAGATATAAAACATTGTATTGTCATATATCTTGATGATCTCATGGTGTTTTTAAAGAAGAGGGGAGATAATATTCATCACTTAGAACAAGTACTTGTAAGGTGTAGAAAACATGGCATATCACTATTTATCCAAAAAGTGCATTTTTTGAGTCATAGAAGGAAAGTTACTGGGGAATATTATGAACAAACATGGAGCACACATTGATCCTGAGAGAGTACAATCCATTCAAGCATTATCTATGCTCACAAGAAATAAAGGAGTTCATTCATTCTTTAGAAAGGTGAATTTTCTTCGTTGCTTTGTTCTGGAATTTTCTGAATTAAAAAATCACATCACCACCATGATGAAACCATAGGAAAACTTCAAATGGAATAATGAAGGGAAGGAAACATTGGAATATATCAAAAAATCCATCGCCAAGGCTCCGAATCTTTTGTCTCCAAATTTTAACAAAGAATTCATCATCTATTGTTATGCATTAGAACATACCCTCTCTATTGTTATTGTTCAAAAGAATGATGAAGGCATGGAATAACCCATTGCTTTCATGAGTCATCCATTAAAAATTAATGAACTAAACTACATCCAATTGGAGAAGCATGCTTATGCAGTGGTTAAGGCTATAAAAAATTTCATGTTCTACATCCTCAACTCTCATATGGTGGTGATGGTCCCTGGAAGTGAAATCAAGTCAATATTAACATAGCACAATCCTGGAGATAAAAGAGGAAATTGGATTAGAAAGGATAAATAATATGACTTTGAGGTTCAGCCCTCCAATCTAGTAAGGGGGAATGGTTTGTACAGGTTGATTGCTAAGGATGAAACACTCAAAGATCAACACTGTGAAGAAAATTTTTCCTACTCAAATTGTTCCGAAAACAACCCACATGTTCTCTTTGTAACCACTACTGATGAGTGGTATGCTGATATTTCCTATTACTTAACTTATGGAGAATTCCCTCCTCATCTTGATTACAAGAAAAGGAGAATACTCAAGCTATAACACATCTAGCAAACTGTTAACTTTTCCTCTTTTGCATTGGAAGTGTTGACATGTGATTTGTTCTAAGAAGGTGTATTATTTTGACTAATAGAAATCATGCTTGCCATGGATAATTTATTTCTCATCTTGAATTCATTTTTCTAAAATGTTGCTTCTTGAAAGGAATCCATTCTGTTGAAATAAGAAAGGTTGTAAACAGGTAATGATTGTTTCTAAATTATATCTTTCTAATAACGAAACCTTGATCAATTTCATTGATCTAAGGTATGTTTTAATTCTTCTTACTTGGTCTAATGGTAAACTGACATTCATAGGTTGAAGGAAATAAAGGAATGAACTCTTGTATTTATACAAGTTATTTGATCTTATTGGAAGTTTTTCCTTTGCATTTTACTATAAGTAGTGTGCTCGGATACTCTTGTTAGTTTTTCCAGGATGCCTGGATGGCATAAAGAGGATGGACGTCTACTTCAGAATTATTGAGGGTAATATCATAAGTCCTAGATCTTTAAGCTCTATCCTAACTGGATTCTAACCTAAGGTAAACTAGATCTACCTTATTTCTATGTTTACACTAATCTTGTTGTATCCTAACCTAAGTTGGATGTTTTACAAAGTTGGGGATTTGGAAATAACCTATGATAACTATAGGTTTATTTCTAACCTATTTCCTCATGTCAAATTGGTATGGGACATGGTCTATCCTAAGATGGAAAATTTACCTAAGGAAATGTTTATAAACTTAAGGTAAATAGTTTCTAAGCTAATGATATCTATCCTAAAATAATGCAAAGATAGAAAGGGACCTAAGGGGAGTCGCATGGAAAATATGAGATGGTGGCGACAGTTTCTAAATCATTTATTTGATTTGATTTTTGAATTTAAAACATCATGTACTATTAGTTTGATAGAGGCATGGAAACTAGAGGGGATCCTAGTTGGCACCATCTCTAAAGTTAAATAATGCATGTTCTCTTTGAATTTAGACTCACCAATTTTAGATGGTAGTGACTTGGAGATATAGGTGGGAGACTAGAAATTAATGACATTGATGGTCATCTTTTTTGGTGAGCAAGTTGCCTTGGAAACTATGCAAGAGGATTTTTTGGGAGTTGTTTGGTCTTTCATGCATTCCTATTTTTTCTCTACATGGAGCTATCTGGTTCTTCGAACCAGCAGTTATATTTTAAGTTTGTTTCTATAATTAACTCCCTTGGACTAATTTTGATCCAATGGAAGTATATGAGGAATTTGAGAAGGAAGTTTTTGGTTGTTGATTTCATTTGGTGAAGGAGTTATGAAGGCTTGGCTGGAAATCTTCTTCAAATCGACAGAAGCACTATCACATGTGATAGGATCTATCCATTAAGCTGGTCTACTTTTCTTTAAGTGTCCTTCATTAAAACAACTTTTCTCTCGTGAGATAATTGGGTTTCCTTGCTTGAATAGTTTTCTGTATTCTCTAATTGAGGAATCTTTTCTTGGAAAGGATGTCATTGAGTTGTTTCCCTATTTATTTGATGTTGAATCCCACCTTAAATCTTGTGGTGATTTGAGTAATGAAGTGCATGCATGAATCTTTCTTATTTGTTTGAAAATGGGTTTATAGAAATGATATGTGGCTTCAAGTTATGAACCAAGTTGTCATTTTGGTTAGTAAAAGACATGACTATTATTTATATTTTTTTCCCTCTCTAATTTTCCAAAGTAATTTAGGTTTTACGTAATTACTAGTAAAGGGATTCTTTGCTTCATGTTGGGTAAGTAAAGTTTGTATGGAAAAATATTAAATAGGTGCTTTCTTCTTGAACTTACTGTATAATATAACAGTTCTTCGAATTCAGTATTCGATGGGAGCTAGGAAGTTATTAGTTGTTTTGAATGTCTATTTTTATGGGTTCTTCTTATATGGAAACAAGAGTGAATGTTTTTATTAATCCTTTAAACTTTTCAGTTTAAACTGAGTCGCTAAAAATAAGTTGTTTTATGGAACTATGTGATAGTTGTTTCGTGGACCTTTGGATTTTGATGTTACCTTGTTTTAAATACTTGTGTGAAGTCTGTACTTCTGATCTTATTTACTAAGTCTTTCTCTAAGTTCTTGAGTAATGAACTAAGGGATAAAAATATGAGGTCCTATTGGTTGGGGACATTGTGAGAGTTGGCTTTGTCAAAGTTGATGCTTGGGTTATTCTTATAGATCTGTTTGAGCTTTCTATTTATAGTTATTTTTGTCTATTTCCCTGTTGAAGTAGATGTTGTTGGTTTTGTATATCTGTCCCTGAACTGGGTTAATCTTCTTGAGTTTCTTGCTTGAGTAAACTTGTTAAAATATGACTATTGTAATTTCTTGGAAATTTGTTTGAATGGGTATTCAACTTTTGGAGTTTACAATTACTCAATCAGGAACTAACCAGGTCGTCTTAGTTTGATAGGTTTTCTGGATATTTGTGTGAGTTGTAATAAATAGAATGTCTTGTCAATTTCTTAGATGTGTATAGTTAATCATGTCCATGGAATTGAAATGAAAGGAATTTAATCATTTCTTTAGCTGACTTGAGAACCTGTTGCCAAGTCCTGTTGACCTTTTATTCTTACATCTTCTTGAAATCAAATATTGATGGATTCTTCTTTGTAAATTATATTGATGTTTTCTTCCATCTCCAAATGGTTATGATTATTATTTGATCATTCTACTGCTTTATATTCACATGGAATAAAAGATTAAGCTTAGTTTGCATGACTTTAACTTTATCGATTTTGAATGACTATTGAACACTGTAATTACCCTATTTGGAGATTAGCAACTTTGTTAATGCATCTCACTTTTTGATTTGGGTATAATATTAATGAACAATGGTTGTCCATGATGGTGAACCTTTCTTGGAATTTTTTTCAATTTCAACAGTTGCACATTCTATTTAATCTCTTATATGTGTTTTCTCTTATAAAGGAGTTGGGTATGTAGTGATTGGGTTTGCATCTTTTCTTTAGCGACATTCTTCATGTTTGATAGAGGGTAAGAATTCCCCTCTAATCATGTCATTTGAATCCTTCTCTTTCAGTCTCTTTGATAAAGTCTAATCACTACTCCTTTGGAAGTTGTAAGAGGTTTTGTGTAGTGTTCTCTTTTCTACGTTGTGAATGGGGGATTCGGATTAACCAAATTGTAAAGGAGGTTCTAAATTGTTTTATCACATCTTATCTTCTTATTTCAGATAAATTTTGTCTTATATTTAAATTGGTTAAGTTGTATTATTTTCTTTAATGCTCTTGGGTAGTTTTCATTATTACTTTCTTATCCTCTTGATTTGTATTAAAGGTTCATAATAATTGTGATAGTAGATTAATATGGGATGTTGTGCATTAAGTAATACTATCCTAACTTGAGAACTTAGGCTATGTCTTGGATTTGGAATTAGGATGTCACATCTGATATGTGAAACTCTTATTTCTTATATTGTTAGAGGATTCATCCTAAATATTTTATGAAGCTGGAATGAGCTTGGTTGTGGTGTCTTTTTATGAAATTCTGTAAACTAAGATAGAAGGTTCCTACTTCTGAAGGTAACTCTATTTGGTTAAATAGTGAAGTTAATATTTGTATTTCAAATACAAATGAATTGTGATGTAAATAATTCGAAGGTAATTTTATTTTATATGGATAAGTGTTTTATATGGAACATTATTTACCTGATATCATGATCAAGATTGTTGATTACATCATGATATTTCCTTGAATGTTATTCAAATTGATTATTTTTTCTTCTTTTATGCTTGTTATTACTTATTATTTATTTGTCTCTTTGACCTCACTATTTCATAAAGTAGAGTTGGTTTAATGAAACAGTTAGTTGAAAGCATTTAGTTTTTAGATTTTTTATTATTGCTAGTAATGACTAACCAGTAGCAATTTGTGCAGATGGACTCATAAGTGATAAAGGAGGAAATCAATTTATGATGTATTGGTGCTGAAAGTCAGACCCTGTATAGAGAATTCTGATTAGTATTGAGATGTCTTGAAGGAAGGAAAGTTGTATTCTTAACTGATCTTGATGCTGTTGACATGACATATGTCAGTAGGTATAGTCTTGTTAAAAATGTGTATTTATCATGATGAAATGAAAAGTTTGAAGTTACTTAATTTATTATATCAATTCTCATGTTAATAAATGAAGGAAATTTGTAATCTATCTTTGATGTTGAAATTCATACATTCTTGGTATTATTTTCTGTTGTTATGAATGGTTGGATAATGGGCTTAGTACATTTCCTTGCTTAATTGCAACTTACTAAGTTACATGTATTGTTGTTTACATAATCTTGTATGGTACATTAAGATGATATGAACGTATAGTTAAAACATCGTGAGTGGGAACTAGATAAGGGTATAATAAATCCTAAATAACTTAACCATCAATAAGGAAGGTTATCCTCCTCTAAAACGGATACAAAATAAAAAATGGTATAAGAGTTGGTAACCATTTAGACTCTATCTATGAATTTTTCATATAGAACCTATTTTGGTTCTTATAAGTTCCTTGAATGGTTGAGACAACTAATTAAATCTTATGATAGAGTGTTTCTATTTTGATTCTGAAAATCCTATCCCAAGGTTGAAAATGTTTGGAAATCATGCTTCAGTTTTTAAAATCAAAAAATCTGCCATCCTTGGTGAAAAAATTGAATTCTAGGGCATCCCTAGAATTTTTTTAACGTTTTGACGGTCAGACGGGCATCATTTTCCCATCAAATTCATCCTCAGAAGTTATTGGAAATGTGGCGGGTTTCATTGGCTGAGGAAAAGTGGGGGAAGTGTTGTAACTTTTCATTTTTTCACCTTTTTTTGGACAAATGGGGCATTTTCGGGCCCAGGGACCCATTTTTTCCAAAATTGCCTATATGGCATGTTCTGATTGGCAGGGGGATGGTGGATGGTCCAAATTTCCTTAAGGTTTTTTAGAAACTTATTTTGCAAAAAATTAAAAGTCAAAAAATTTGGTCAAAAAGCCCCACAGCCAATCGGGAGTGGACATGTGTCCTAAAAGACCAAAAAGGGAGTAGTGGGGCTGATGGGGGACTTAGAGTTTTTTAGCTCTAATTTTTCCAAAGTTTCAAAATCAATTTTTTGCCCCACTCCAATCAAGAGGAGGACACGTGTTTTTGTTGATTGATTTTGGTGGGTTGGTGGGCTAACAGAGGAAATTTTTTTTTTTTTTTTTTTTGTGCAAAAAAGGCTTAAAAATTAAAATTTTTAGCGTGGCCCCATGGCCAATCACAGGTGGACATGTGTCCAAAAGGGTCAAAATGGGGGAAGTGTGGGCCATAGAGAGAAAATTTGGAAATTTTCCCTTTTTTTCAAAAAGGAGTTAAAAAAAAAATTTAAGCCATGGGCCCCACAAGAAAATCAATGAGTGACACGTGGCAAAAAGGTGGGGGAGTGGGGGCAGGGAGGTAAATTTTAGATTTTTTCCTTTTTGGCAAAAAGGACTAAAAAATCAAAATTTTTGAAGCGCTGGCCCACTAGTGAATCATCGAGGACACATGGTAAAGGACAAGGTGGGTTAAGTGGGTGGGGGGGAGGTAGGAGGTAAAAATGGGAATTTTTTCCCTTTTTCAAAAAAGGGCTCAAAATCAAAATTTGGAGCGCTGGCTGGCCTGCAACAATCAGAAGGAGACACATGGCGAGGGAAAAATTGGAGGTGCGGGCCCGTGGGGAAAAAAGTGATTTTTTTTCCAATTTCCAAAAAAGGTCAAAATGTGTAGAATTGAAGTTTGATTTCAATGGGACCCACCATATGCCACGTGTCAGCTCCAAAATTCAAAGGTGGAGGGGCAAAGGAAAAAGTCAAATTTTTCCATTTTTTCAAAAAATGTCAAAAAGTCAAAAATGATCCCGAATTGATTTCCAATCATTTTTTGCCACGTGTTCGACCATATCCAAAGGTTAAAAGGTAACTCAAGCTTATTTCTATATCTACATTTTCCACGTGGAGGGCCAGGATTAAAAGATGGATAAAATCGATGGTTGTTGTGCATCCATTTGTTTTGACCACCATGAGAGCTCCAGGAAGCTTGGAATCATGATTTTTGCATCAAAATTCATCAAATTTATAGTGATTTCATGTCATCTTGGCCTTCCAGGATCATTGGCATCACTTTCATGACTCAATATTTTGATTTGAGGTGTTTTTGTAATAAATTTTTTCCCCTGCCCAAGTAAACATGTGAAATGACAAAATCAAAAGTTACAGAGGTAATTTGAAAGGGTAAAAAGGTGAAAATGATGAGTATAAGGTGTTTGAATGCCTCAATTATGAAAAACATGCCTCTAAGATGGATAATGATCCAGATATTTGTAATGATTTAATCTTTTTCGCACACTTGGCAACTGCGATTGTTTTTCTATTTGATGTCATTTTCATTGAATCATGAGGATTGTTGTAACAAACTTGATCCCATGGCATATTATTTACTTGGGAAAGAAGGCTCCAATGTGACATGAGGTATATAATGCATTTTAGAGAATTTATAAAAGGTCAGGAAAAAATTGAGAACCATGAGAAAATTCTGAGAGAAAGCTCATCTTCTAAAAAACCCACCAAAGAACAAGGATAATTTATTCTATGTTGGATCTTCATGTATGTGAGTTGGTTACAAGTGCATAGCCATCACACAGCTCTAAGATTGTTCATGAAAATATCCTCTGCTGATGAATCTAACAATATTTTGAGTTAATCTATGTTTTTCTGGGCAATATGGTATATGTTATCATTTTTAAATGCCTACAAATAGTTTTCATTGTTCTTGTTGCAATCTTACATTGAAAGTCTTTAGAAATCACACAAAATCTCCATTTCTTGTTGATAGTTTAGTGGCATTTGCAATCTCATATTTAGAAGAGCCTTCATCTGATAAAGAGATAAACAAATTGAAAATCAATTTACCTTCCTTGACTGCAGATATTGCTTATAAGCCTTTGGGGGCACCTTAGGCATGGTTTGATAAAGGATTTTTGTGTTTAATTGAGTTATTTACTTCAAGATTTTGTTGTGAGTTCTCAAATATTGTGTGAAGAGTGCTTCCTTGGGTTCCATTTATGCCTCTTCTGGTTGAAATAATGTCTTGATTATTTGAAGAATTTCATCTAATAGTTGTTTCAAGTATTGTGGAGGTTGTCAAAAATCTGATATATCCCAGTTCACCTTATCAACACCCCACCAAAATTTCATTCAGAATAACTAATCCTACCCCATACTACCCCTGCATTGAATTGTGTGTCAACAAAAGGATCTAACCCATTTACAAAAATGCACAAAGTAAATCAAGATCATACAATGTCTTCAGTAACCCTTGCCTTGCATTGAAAATATCTCCATAATCTGGGAGTCACAACTTGTGAAAGTCTGATTTGGAGTGTTGATCATATTTTCCCAAGGTATTTTCACACTATTTGCATAAATTGAGGGACATATTCATCTCCTTCACCATTTGGGGGTTATAATCTAAGTTCTCTTACCTTGGTTGAAAGGTACAACCTAGAATAGTGAGGGTCAGATCAGATCCTTTCAAGGTGCTATCCATCTCTCCATAAATCTGAGTGTCAGCTAGATCACATCCCTAGCTACAAAATGACACACATAAAGATCTATCTAACTTCAAGCTTCATGCCATATCTCTAATGTTTCTCAAATTGAAAAGGAGAGAAAATTTAGGTACCAACAATACTCTCCCTCTCGTGAATTGTACCCATTTTCCTACAAGTTTCAATTTGATAATAAAAATAACACAATGAAGTATGAAGATATCCTCTTAGGCAAAGGTGTGGCTGAAGACATGGGAATCAAGAAAATGATATACTGAGGTGATGCATAAGTGATAGTAAAATATGTCCGAAAACAATATCAAGTGAAAAATCCAAGACTCTGGAATTATAGAAACATAGTATGGGACTTCATTGAATCTTTCAATGCAGTTTCCATTGAAGCTATCACAAGAGAAAAGAATGAAAAGGTTGATTCTCTTATGGTGTCAGATTCCCTAGTAACACCTCATCCTTCTTTTGGTAAAGACAATGTGACCATTGAAATGGTATTCAAGCCTAGTGTACCTGATAATGTGAATCATTGGCAAGTCTTTATTGACAATAACCAGATTCTAGGATTTTCTAAACAAAGGGATAATTTCAATAATCTCTCCTTTGAAGTAGGGGAAAATCCACACTGAGAAGTGGTTTCCGAAGAAGAGAAAGAAGGAATTGAAGGGGTTGATGAAGAAGGAGTGATAAAATTGAAAGGAAACAACATTCCCAAAAGCCTAGTTTCTTTGGAATGCCTCTTTGACAAACATGATAAGTTCATTCAAGAGAAAGTAAAACAATCTTCTTGGTTCCAAACTAATTTTTATAAGGAAAACATTGGCACCCCACAAGAGCCAAGGATGGTAAATATTGGAAAATTTGGCTCACCTGAGGAGAAGATAAGGTTTGTTGCATTGCTCAAGAAATATTTAGATGTTTTGGCCTACTCTTATGATGAATTCAAACCCTTCCAACTGAAGGAAATGCATCACTCAATTCCTTTGAAGTAGGATGCTAAGCCATTCGGGAAGAAGAAAAGTCCATATAACCTAAATATTTTGTATACCATCAAGGAGGAGGAAATGAAGATGCTCAATGAAAGAATAATATTTCCCATCCGACATTCAACATGGGTGGCCAGCATTATGCCGGTTTGGAAGAAGAATAACATAATAAGAATATGCATAGATTTCTGTAACCTGAACCAGGCATCACTAAAAGACAATTATCCTCTCCCTATAATGGACCACATTTTGTAATTAGTCGTTTGATCTGAAATTATTTCATTACTTGATGAATTCTTGTGGTATAACCAAATCAAATTGGTAGAAGAGGATCACACCAAGACAACCTTCACAATGCCTTGGAGTACTTTTTCCTACAACAGAATGCCTTTTGGCCTAATCAATGTGGGAGCTAAATTTCAAAGAGTGATGGATTTGGCATTAAAAGATATAAAACATTGTATTTTAATATATCTTGATGATCTCATGGTGTTTTTAAAGAAGAGGGGAGATAATATTCATCACTTAGAACAAGTTCTTGTAAGGTGTAGAAAACATGGCATATCACTATTTATCCAAAAAGTGCATTTTTTGAGTCATAGAAGGCAAGTTACTAGGGAATATTGTGAAAAAACATGGAGCACAAATTGATCCTGAGAGAGTACAATCCATTCAAGCGTTATCTATGCTCACAAGAAATAAAGGAGTTCATTCATTCTTTAGAAAGGTGAATTTTCTTCATTGCTTTGTTCTGGAATTTTCTGAATTAAAAAATCACATCACCACCATGATCAAACCATAGGAAAACTTCAAATGGAATAATGAAGGGAAGGAAACATTGGAATATATCAAAAAATCCATCGCCAAGGCTCTGAATCTTGTGTCTCCAAATTTTAACAAATAATTCATCATCTATTGTTATGCATCAGAACATACCCTCTCTATTGTTATTGTTCAAAAGAATGATGAAGGCATGGAAGAACCCATTGCTTTCATGAGTCGTCCATTAAAAAATAATGAACTAAACTACATCCAATTGGAGAAGCGTGCTTATGCAGTGGTTAAGGCTATAAAAATTTTCATGTTCTACATCCTCAACTCTCATACGGTGGTGATGGTCCCTGGAAGTGAAATCAAGTCAATATTAACATAGCACAATCCTGGAGATAAAAGAGGAAATTGGATTAGAAAGGATAAATAATATGACTTTGAGGTTCAGCCCTCCAATCTGGTAAGGGGGAATGGTTTGTACAGGTTGATTGCTAAGGATGAAACACTCAAAGATCAACACTGTGAAGAAAATTTTTCCTACTCAAATTGTTTCGAAAACAACCCACATGTTCTCTTTGTAACCACTACTAATGAGTGGTATGCTGATATTTCCTATTACTTAACTTATGGAGAATTCCCTCCTCATCTTGATTACAAGAAAAGGAGAACACTCAAGCTATAACACATCTAGCAAACTATTAACTTTTCCTCTTTTGCATTGGAAGTGTTGACATGTGATTTGTTCTAAGAAGGTGTATTATTTTGATTGATAGAAATCATGCTTGCCATGGATAATTTATGTCTATTCTTGAATTCATTTTTCTAAAATGTTGCTTCTTGAAAGGAATCCATTCTGTTGAAATAAGAAAGGTTGTAAACAGGTAATGATTGTTTCTAAATTATCTCTTTCTAATAACGAAACCTTGATCAATTTCATTGATCTAAGGTATGTTTTAATTCTTCTTACTTGGTCTAATGGTAAACTGACATTCATAGGTTGAAGGAAATAAAGGAATGAACTCTTATATTTATACAAGTTATTTGATCTTATTGGAAGTTTTTCCTTTGCATTTTATTGTAAGTAGTGTGCTCGGATACTCTTGTTAGTTTTTCCAAGATGTTGGATGGCATAAAGAGGATGGATGTCTACTTCAGAATTATTGAGGCTAATATCATAAGTCCTAGATCTTTAAGCTCTATCCTAACTAGATTCTAACCTAAGGTAAATTAGTTCTACCTTATTTCTATGTTTACACTAATCTTGTTGTATCCTAACCTAAGTTGGATGTTTTACAAAGTTGGGGATTTGGACATAACCTATGATAACTATAGGTTTATTTCTAACCTATTTCCTCATGTCAAATTGGTATGGGACATGGTCTATCCTAAGATGGAAAATTTACCTAAGCAAATGTTTATAAACTTAAGGTAAATAGTTTCTAAGCTAATGCTATCTATCCTAAAATAATGCAAAGATAGAAAGGGACCTAAGGGGAGTCGCATGGAAAATATGAGATGGTGGTGACAGTTTCTAAATCATTTATTTGATTTGATTTTTGAATTTAAAACATCATGTACTATTATTTTGACAGAGGCATGGAAACTAGAGGGGATCCTAGTTGGCACCATCTCTAAAGTTAAATAATGCATGTTCTCTTTGAATTTAGACTCACCAATTTTAGATGGCAGTGGCTTGGAGATATAGGTGGGAGACTAGAAATTAATGACATTGATGGTCATCTTTTTTGGTGAGCAAGCTGCCTTGGAAACTGTGCAAGAGGATTTTTATGGGAGTTTTTTAGTCTTTCATGCATTCCTATTTTTTCTCTACATGGAGCTATCTGGTTCTTCGAACCAGCAGTTATATTTTAAGTTTGTTTCTATAATTAACTCCCTTGGACTAATTTTGATCCAATGGAAGTATATGAGGAATTTGAGAAGGAAGTTTTTGGTTGTTGATTTCATTTGGTGAAGGAGTTATGAAGGCTTGGCTAGAAATCTTCTTCAAATCGACAGAAGCACTATCACATGTGATAGGATCTATCCATTAAGCTGGTCTACTTTTCTTTAAGTGTCTTCATTAAAACAACTTTTCTCTCGTGAGATAATTGGGTTTCCTTGCTTGAATAGTTTTCTGTATTCTCTAATTGAGGAATCTTTTCTTGGAAAGGATGTCATTGAGTTGTTTCCCTATTTATTTGATGTTGAATCCCACCTTAAATCTTGTGGTGATTTGAGTAATGAAGTGCATGCATGAATCTTTCTTATTTGTTTGAAAATGGGTTTATAGAAATGATATGTGGCTTCAAGTTATGAACCAAGTTGTCATTTTGGTTAGTAAAAGACATGACTATTATTTATATTTTTTCCCTCTCTAATTTTCCAAAGTAATTTAGGTTTTACGTAATTACTAGTAAATGGATTCTTTGCTTCATGTTGGGTAAGTAAAGTTTGTATGGAAAATATTAAATAGGTGTTTTCTTCTTGAACTTACTGTATAATATAACAGTTCTTCGAATTCAGTATTCGATGGGAGCTAGGAAGTTATTAGTTGTTTTGAATGTCTATTTTATGGGTTCTTCTTATATGGAAACAAGAGTGAATGTTTTATTAATCCTTTAAACTTTTCAGTTTAAACTGAGTCGCTCAAAATAAGTTGTTTTATGGAACTATTGATAGTTGTTTCGTGGACCTTTGGATTTTGATGTTACCTTGTTTTAAATACTTGTGTGAAGTTTGTACTTCTGATCTTATTTACTAAGTCTTTCTCTAAGTTCTTGAGTAATGAACTAAGGGATAAAAATATGAGGTCCTATTGGTTGGGGACATTGTGAGAGTTGGCTTTGTCAGAGTTGATGCTTGGGTTATTCTTATAGATCTGTTTGAGCTTTCTATTTATAGTTATTTTTGTCTATTTCCCTGTTGAAGTAGATGTTGTTGGTTTTGTATATCTGTCCCTGAACTGGGTTAATCTTCTGAGTTTCTTGCTTGAGTAAACTTGTTAAAATATGACTATTGTAATTTCTTGGAAATTTGTTGAATGGGTATTCAACTTTTGGAGTTGACAATTACTCAATCAGGAACTAACCAGGTCGTCTTAGTTTGATAGGTTTTCTGGATATTTGTGTGAGTTGTAATAAATAGAATGTCTTGTCAATTTCTTAGATGTGTATAGTTAATCATGTCCATGGAATTGAAATGAAAGGAATTTAATCATTTCTTTAGCTGACTTGAGAACCTGTTGCCAAGTCCTGTTGACCTTTTATTCTTACATCTTCTTGAAATCAAATATTGATGGATTCTTCTTTGTAAATTATATTGATGTTTTCTTCCATCTCCAAATGGTTAAGATTATTATTCGATCATTCTACTGCTTTATATTCACATGGAATAAAAGATTAAGCTTAGTTTGCATGACTTTAACTTTATCGATTTTGAATGACTATTGAACACTGTAATTACCCTATTTGGAGATTAGCAACTTTGTTAATGCATCTCACTTTTTGATTTGGGTATAATATTAATGACAATGGTTGTCCATGATGGTGAACCTTTCTTGGAATTTTTTTCAATTTCAACAGTTGCACATTCTATTTAATCTCTTATATGTGTTTTCTCTTATAAAGGAGTTGGGTATGTAGTGATTGGGTTTGCATCTTTTCTTTAGCGACATTCTTCATGTTTGATAGAGGGTAAGAATTCCCCTCTAATCATGTCATTTGAATCCTTCTCTTTCAGTCTCTTTGATAAAGTCTAATCACTACTCCTTTGGAAGTTGTAAGAGGTTTTGTGTAGTGTTCTCTTTTCTACGTTGTGAATGGGGATTCGGATTAACCAAATTGTAAAGGAGGTTCTAAATTGTTTTATCACATCTTATCTTCTTATTTCAGATAAATTTTGTCTTATATTTAAATTGGTTAAGTTGTATTATTTTCTTTAATGCTCTTGGGTAGTTTTCATTATTACTTTCTTATCCTCTTGATTTGTATTAAAGGTTCATAATAATTGTGATAGTAGATTAATATGGGATGTTGTGCATTAAGTAATACTATCCTAACTTGAGAACTTAGGCTATGTCTTGGATTTGGAATTAGGATGTCACATCTGATATGTGAAACTCTTATTTTCTTATATTGTTAGATGATTCATCCTAAATATTTTATGAAGCTAGAATGAGCTTGGTTGTGGTGTCTTTTTATGAAATTATGTAAACTAAGATAGAAGGTTCCTACTTCTGAAGGCAACTCTATTTTGGTTAAATAGTGAATTTAATATTTGTATTTCAAATACAAATGAATTGTGATGGAAATAATTCGAAGGTAATTTTATTT
Organism: Taxus chinensis; assembly: GCA_019776745.2. Lineage (NCBI taxonomy): Eukaryota > Viridiplantae > Streptophyta > Pinopsida > Cupressales > Taxaceae > Taxus > Taxus chinensis. Next base: position 598,862,402 of record CM034150.1, read on the forward strand.
TATATGGATAAGTGTTTTATATGGAACATTATTTACCTGATATCATGATCAAGATTGTTGATTGCATCATGATATTTCCTTGAATGTTATTCAAATTGATTATTTTTTCTTCTTTTATGCTTGTTATTACTTATTATTTATTTGTCTCTTTGACCTCACTGTTTCATAAAATTAGAGTTGGTTTAATGAAACAGTTAGTTGAAAGCATTTAGTTTTTATGATTAGTGCTTATTATGCTTAGTTCAATGAACTAACCCATGTTAGAAATTTTCGCAGATGGACTTCATAAGTGATAAAGGAAGGAAATAAATTTTATGATGTATTGGTTGCTTGAAAGTCTAGACCATTTATAGAGAATTCTGATTTATTATTGAGATGTATTGAAGGAAGGAAAGTTGTATTCTTAAATGATCTTAATGCTGTTGACATGACGTATGTCAGTAGTGCATAGTATTGTAAAATGTGTATTTATCATGATGAAATGAAAAGTTTGAAGTTACTTAATTGATTATATCAATTCTCATGTTTATAATATGAAGGAAATTTGTAATCCTATCTTTGATGTTGAAATTCATACCTTCTTGGATCCTTATTTCTGTTGTTATTGAATAGGTTGGATAAATGGGAATTAGTAGAATTTCCCTTGCTTTAATGCAACTTACTAAGTTACATGTATTGTTGTTTACATAATCTTGTATGGTATATTAAGATGATATGAACGTATAGTTAAAACATCGTGATGTGTGAACTGGATAAGGGTATAATAAATCCTAATACTTAACCATAATAAGAAGGTTCTCCTCCTCTAAAAAGGATACAAAATAAAAAATGGTATAAGAGTTCAGTAACCATTTAGACTTCATATCTATGAATTTTTTCATATCAGAACCTATTTTGGTTCTTATAATTTCCTTGAATGGTTGAGACACATTAATTAAATCTTATGATAGATGTTGTTTCTATTTTTGATTAATTACACGTTAAGGAAAAATTTAATGAACTTAAAAGAAATCAAAGGTTATGAGGTTACATATTATGTAATCAACTTAAATAAGGATTGAAAACTTAAGGATTGTTGGGATTAGGATTATGCAAGGTTGTTGTGATTTAAATCTTAAACCAAAGATAAATAAGTGGAAATGGCCTCTTAAGGTGTGTAAATTGTGATGAAGTAGTTCTGTCGGATGTTGAAACACACCAACTATAGAATTGTACCTTTGTGAAGACTTGGGTCTTCACGAGGATACGGTGTTGTAGTTGACATGTTGCAATACCCTTCAACATTGGTCCATCTAGATCTACTCAAACCTGGACTTGAACTTAGTTTCTTTCTAGATCAGGATAAGGATATGATTTTGCATAGGAAGTGACTCTTAATGAATTAGGGTAACTTGGCACATTCAATTGACTTAGGTCAAATGAGTATGCCCATATACCCTAGGTCATTGTGAGTGGTTCCCTATACCAAATTATATCAATACCCTGGGTTAGGGTCAAACCTTGAACAAGTGGACTGATAGAAGTCAGTAAAGACCATTTTAGATAATAAATAAGTGGGGTGAAGGACGTATTCTTATTAGATGAGTATGTCTTCTAGGAATAGTAACATGAATAGTCTGTTGGAAATATTTGGCCAAAGTATCGCAAACTATTGGTTGCATTGTCTTGTGTCACCTAGTTTGAGAAATGTGATTTCTGATGGATATGGTAACAAATATTTAGATAGATTTCCTAAACAGAACACTCAATACCCAGAACAGGGTAAGAGAACCAAGTATACATAGTATACCCATAGTATTCAAAACTTAAGTTAACATGAGAGATCGGTTGGTAACCGAGTCATGAAATGAGAGATCGCTAGTTCACCAAGTCAATTTTAGCTGCATATGGTTATCTCTTATGAGATTAATTGGCATGGAATGTGTGTTCTAAATTATGATTATTTAGAATAGAGAACGTTATGTAACAAAAAGTTTCCCTTGTTTCTAAAGTCTTAAAATGTGAATGTTACACAAGCTGAAGGTAACAAGGTTTGTAATATGGAATCATGTGCTTTACAAAAGAGGCCTGGATGGATGCTTCCTCAAGTGTGTAGATAAAGCACAACAAGAAAAGTTGCTTAAAGAATACCATGACCAAGCGTGTGGTGGACATTTTTCAGTGATGGTCACTGCACACGAGATCCTGTAAGGAAGGTATTATTGGCCCACCATCTTTGTAGACACTCAGGATTGGGTTTCCAAATGTTAAGCATGCAAAAAATTGATTAGGAAACCACAACTTGTGGCACTACCCCTTCTGGTGTTATTGTTCAAAAGAATGATGAAGGCGTGGAAGAACCCATTGCTTTCATAAGTTTTCCATTGAAAAATAATGAACTAAACTACATCCAATTAGAGAAGCATGCCTATGTAGTGGTTAAGGCTATAAAAATTTTTAGGTTCTACATCCTCAACTCTCATATGGTGGTTATGGTCCCTGGAAGTAAAATCAAGTCCATCTTAACACAACAGGATCCTAGAGCTAAAAGAGGAAATTGGATTGTACATACTCAAGAATATGACTTGGAGATGCGACCCTCCAATCTGGTAAGGGGGAATGGTTTCTGTAGGTTGATTTCTAAGCATGAAACACTCAAAGCTCAACATGGTGAAAAAAAAATTTCTTGCTCGACTTGCTCCGAAAACAATGCACATGTTCTTTTTATAACCACTACTAATGAGTGTTATGCTGATATTTCATATTACTTAACTTATGGAGAATGCCCTCCTCATCTTGATTACAAGCAAAGGAGAACAATCAAGCTGAAGTAAATAAGGTTTGTAATATGGAAATACATGGTTTACAAAAGAGGTCTAGATGGATGCTTCCTTAGGTGCATAGATAAAGAGCAACAAGAAAAGTTTCTTAAAGCATACCATGACTAAGCATGTGGTGCTAATTTTTCAGTGATTATCACTGTACACAATATCCTCTGAGGAAGGTATTATTGGCCCACCATTATTGCAGACACTCAATATTGGGTTTCAAATGTTAATCATGCCAACAATTTGTTGGGAGACCACAACTTACGGCAATACCCTCTTTGTTGTTCTTGTTAAAAAGAATGATGAAGGCATGGAAGCACCCATTGCTTTCATGAGTTTTCCATTGAAAAATAATGAAATAAACTACATCCAATTAGAGAAGCATTCATATGCAGTGGTTAAGGCTGTAAATAATTTCAGGTTCTACATCCTCAACTCTCATATGGTGGTGATGGTCCCTGGAAGTACAATCATGACCATCTTAACACAGCATGAACTTGGAGCTAAAAGAGGAAATTGGATTGCAAAGACTCAAGAATATGACTTGGAGATTTGACCCTCCAATCTGGTAAGGGGGAATGGTTTGTGTAGGATTATTGTTGAGGATGAAACACTCAAAGCTCAACACAGTGAAGAAAATTTTTCCCACTCAACCTATTCCGAAATAAACCCACAAGTTCTCTTTATAACCACTATTGATGGGTGTTATACTGATATTGCATATTACTTAACATGTGGTGAATTCCCTCCTCATCTTGATTACAAGAAAAGGAGAACACTTAAGTTGAAGGAAACAAGGTTTGTGATATGAAATCACACACTTTACAAAAGAGGCCTGTATGGATGCTTGCTTAGGTGTGTAGATAAAGAGCAATAAGAAAAGTTGCTTAAATCATACCATGTCCAAGCATGTGGTGGTAATTTTTAAGTGATGGTCACTGCACATAAGATCCTATAAGGAAGGTATTGTTGCCCCATCATCTTTGCATACACTAAAGATTGGGTTTCCAAATGTTAAGCATGTGAACAATTCATTGGGAGACCACAACTTGTGGCACTACCGCTCATGCCAGTTGTAATTAAAGAACTATTTTAGCAATGGGAGCTAGAATTTATTGGCATTTTAAATCCTCACTAAAGTGCAAGGAAAACCTATGTGCTTACAGTGATAGATTACTTCACCAAGTGGGTGGAAGCCATTACGACCAAGCAAACCAATACCAAAACAATATGTAATTTCATTAAGGATAATATCATAGTATGTTTCAGAGTGCCACAAAATATTGTTGTAGATAACGGTACCTATTTCTCTTTAAGGGAGTTGACTGAGTTTTTCCATGGCTATGGAATCTCTCTATCTCATTTTTTTGAATACTATCCATAAGGAAATTGAAAGGTTGAATCAATCAATAAGAACATTGTGACCATTTTCCATAATCTTGTAAATGAAAACCAAAGGAATTGGCACAAAATTTTGTATGATGCATTATGGGTGGACAATATCACTCCCAAGAAGGCAATAGGTATGTCACCATTCCAATTGTTGTATGGAGTCCAAGTATAAATTCCCCTCACAATTGAGATGCCAGCTCTAAAGTTTCTATAGGGAATAAAATATGGTTAGTATAAGGATTCCATTGACAAAAGGATCCTTTTTCTTGAGAATATAGATGAAAATAGACTCTGATTGGTGGACCATATCAAAGAGCACCAGTTAAAAGTAATGAAATTTTTTGACAAGAAGGCCAAAGTAAGAGAATTCAAAGTTGGAGACTTTGTCTTGCTATGGGAAAAAAGAAGGGAACCAAAAGGTAGCCATGGAAATTTTGATTCATTATGGGTCAGCCCACTCTAGATTCGTAAATCTTGTGACGAGAATGATTTTCTACTCTCATATTTGGATGGAATGTTGTTGGAATTTCCTCTCATTAGGCAATACCTAAAATTGTATCATTAATGAAAGTGGGTTGTGCCCCGCCATGTACCATAGGTGATTTATAGGTTTATTTCCCCTTTTATTGTGTGTCATGTGTTTCCTTTCCATAGTTTTGTGTGTGTGTGTGTTTCCTTCTTCCAATCTTTCTTTCTAGAAGTTGCGCATAACTCTGTAAGGCCCATAGATAAGGTACTGGTAAAGAAATTATATGGTCTAAGATTGAGATTTTGGATTCCCATGTCATGTCTTTTCTACACTCAGTCCATGATATGTTCCCAAGCTAGAGCCATTTTTTCTCGTGTAAATGTGCAATAGGGAAATTGGAAGTTTCCAAGCAAAATAACTATACCTCTGTGCCAAAATTTTCATTTTTTATCATTCCTAAGAACCCTAGGTAAAATCCCTCAGTATGGTCACCCCCTATTTGATTTCAAATTGGTCCCATATGTGATTTAAAAGAGTATATTCATTCCCCCTAGGTGATTTTAAGGAATTATGAAAGATGCTTTCTTATAGCATTGGGAAGGGCTATCGTTGGCCTTCTTAGGACTGGATCAACCACTGGAGCAGAAAAGAAGGGAAAAATTCAACATGGAGGTGAATTTAAGACCTTATAACATCATGGAAAATATTTTGGAAGGTTTGGTGAAGTTTCAAAAGACTTGGAGCAGTCTGAGTAAAAAATAGGGTTCACAAGCCTAGGCAGTACATCAACCTAAAACAACTGCTAGGCTTCAGAAGAAGATTTCAGGAGCTTCGAATGGATTTAGAAGTAAAATGAAACATATTTGGAAATAGGATTCCAAGATCTACATGATAGTGAAATAATATTTTTGAAAACACTTTGGTGCATAGGATTGGTTGGTAGTTTTTCTCAGGCACAAGTGGAATCACAAATCAAAAATCCACTTTCTCATGGATCATATGGTTGAATAAAGACACGTGAACCCAAACATTGGATAAAAAATTCCATTTCTATTCATAATCATAAAACATTTCACCAAGAACTTCCACCATGAGCTCAAGTTATCATTGTTCCAAGTTACCCTCTCAAAGGAAGTTCATGTCTTAGTCATTTGTCTAGAGGAAATGTGTCAGAACTAGGATCATGGTGGGATTTCATGTCCTTAAAGTCCCTACGGTCAAGTACACCAACCTTGGAAAAATTTACCCAGCCCCCATGTGACCTTTGTGACCTTTATGTGACCTCTAGAATTGACAGTGCATCCCCCAGGTGCATTTTTGGAGCATCCATTCCCTATCGTCAGATCAAGTTCCATGTGTCAGCTCCATGAAAACCATGGAAACTGATGTCCCTGATGTTTCTGAGGTTATGGACATCAAACATGTAAAAATGCACCCAGATCCTATGGGGAGTATTTTGGACATCCATGTGACAAACATTCAACTCCCAGTGCTTTAAAGCAGCTTTTCACACTTTCATTCCCTGTTATCGGATTACCGTCATGTGTCGTCCTCTTGACCACCATGGAATTTGATGTCCCTCACATCCTTGAGGTTAGGGACATAAAACATGAAAAAATTATCACAAGATTCTCCCTCCATGCATTCAAAATTTAACAAATCTAACTGTCACTCAGTGTTTTTAGTGCTTCCAGCTACTTCTACTCTTATGCACAAATAATCTTCATCCTTCCTCTACAACTTTCTTCCATCACTCTACCATTATAAAAAAATCATACCAGATCAAACAAGGAACTGAAAAAAATTTCCCATGGTGATGTATAGGTCTTAGAAGGAATTCTCATCAAGCTTAGAAGGAGAAACAAAGGACAACGAAGAAGAGAACAATAAAATCTCCATAGCAAAAAAATGGAAAGCTGAAAAAATCCTATAAACCAGTGAAAAAATCAATGAACCATTTTATGCTATTTTTTCCTCTATAAAATACCACAAAAAACATAACCTAAAACTTTCCTTTCATGCGACAGAGCATCCAGAACAAATAAATCTCCTTTCTGGCTCAACGAAGAAAGAAGTGGGATTTCCCATCAAACTGGTTGTCGGATATAAGTAAGTTTGTAAGTGAAGCAACAGAAGAAAAAACCCACATCAAAAATATAATTTTCTTTACAAACAGAGGAGAAGCCCAGACCTATAATTTTGAGGTCCACTAATGGCTGCCACATCCTAAAGCACTATCAGGTCCAAAAATTTAAACTTTAAAATCTCCTGGACTATTAAGCGGGTGGGCCTGAAATTTTAGAGGGGTGATTTTGGGGAAAAACCCATATCAAAACACTTAATTCCACGTCAATAAGACTCTTAGAAGCCAACTTTATAAAAATAGCAGGTCTACTACATAGGAACTATTATTTCAGGAAAGTCATTGACAGAAAAACTTGCAATGGAGATGAAGACATTGGAGGTGCACTACAACTAAGAATTCACTAGAACAAACATTTTTGGCACTTGTCAAAAATAGTAAGCGGGCCCTTGAGCACCTGATAAAAATAGAAAGTTGATCCAAAAGGAACAAATAACGCATAGGGAGAAAGAGAAAAACTAGGCCACAACATCCAATTTAAGATCAAGGATTTAATTTTTCACTCTTAATAAAAATAGTAAGTTGAGTTTTCTAAGGGAGACATGAAGCCGAAGTGGACGGGTCAGAATTTGACATAGCCCTTCACCTACAAGTATGATGTGGAAGATAATGATGTCTTGTACATGGACCTGAATTATATTAATAATCACATGGCCTCCAAGGACCGAAGGAGGATCAAAGACCAGATATTTACAAGTGGCTTGTTTGTCATTGCAGGAAACCCTTTGTCTATGTAGATTCTCGAGCTAATCCTAGCCCAATATTTCCACTACGATCCCGAGATACAAACCATCCAAGATGACAAATGGTACAAAGATGACAGTCATCAGCCCTAATACTGTTTAAATCTCTTTGTAAATACTAAAATCCACCAGCATGGTCTTCATCTCCAAGGAAAGGGAAATGCATGATTGGGAAACAATGGATTCATATGTCTAAGGAGTAGTGCTCGACTCATGGTTGAAAAAAAAGAAGAAAGCATTCAAAGATGCCCAAGAATATACCAAGGTGTGAGTTCTGAGAAGGGTATTCTGATGTCATCACTCTCCTCTGTAGATTTATCGGTGAAGAAAGCATGAGAGAATTCCAAGACTAGATGGGTGTTTTCATCCTGATGTTAGTAGAAGCAAAGAAGAGAAGTGACTGGGGGTAGATCATCAGCGATAATATCCATTTTCAACTACTCCAATTGCCCACAATAAATAACTTCCACATGAATTATTACCTTGTCTATCTCCTTAAAAGCTCAAGATCATTCAAAGGATTGGCTCTCATGCAGAATATTATTTCCAAGGTAGGTATGTTTGCGAAAATTCCTCGGTTGGTAATGGAGGAGAGCAATAGGCATTTCACTTATGTGAATGATGTGTTCACTATGTATATGGTCTGAATCTTAGAAGGGTATCTCAAAGCTAGGATGTCACCAAAATAACCATACCTGATTAAGGAATGTGGCTCGTACTTCATATAATTCTCAACATTCTCCTGCATACTAGTCACTAGCTTGGACCAAGCTCTGCTGAAACTACCTAAGTACCTCAGTGACCAGATTATATAGTTCAATCTCTACAGGAAGATAATTCAAATGAATAACAAGCTTAGAATTAGGAGAAATTTAGTTCATTCTCTATATCTCGAGGGTAGTTAACATGTAAAATATCAAATGACACATCTCACCTGCAGGCCACTTTCACATATCTTACATTGCATTCCTACATGTCCAGGCCCAACTTTGACATCCAAGAAGAGCCTGAATCTTTCTATGTCCCATAATTGCAACTTGAGCCGCATGTAAACAACTACTGGGCCAACTGTATTGAAAATTTAAAAGTACATGAAAAGGACCACATGAGGATGACAATCAGTGAGATGAAGAAATTCAAGTTCTCTTTATATGAAGACATCTTGCATGATGATGGGATAGAGATGTATGATCTTGAGTACACAATAGTTAAGATGTCTACAATGCCCCAAATCAACTGACACGTTTGTGAATTATGAGATGTATTGGAGCAGACTGAAATGGTGGTGAGGAGAATGAGGAACTAGTTTTAGAAGAAGAGAACTATGATCATTCAGTCACAAGGAATTTCTCCAAGCCATAAGAAAGATTCACATCATTTTTCTTCAAAAGTGGTAGAGGTGACTCCTAGTTATAAATAGTCTCAAGTGAGTTCAAAAAGGAAGGCCATGGAATCGGTAACTTCCCCCCCATGAGAAGACACCCAAGAAAGTCAGGGAAGATGAAGGCTCATTCACGTCACCACAGGAGGAAGACGTGATCTTAGTAATGCAAATAGAAAATCCAACAATAGATGCACAAGCAAACGTGGAGTATATGACTCATGATCTAGTCTTCTAACCACTGTAAGAGGTATTTCCTTTTGTTTACACCAATGCCCCTCTCATTCAAGACTTAACTCCTTTATCAAAACAAATAATGGTTTGTGCACCCATCATTGAGCCTAAATCTAGTGAGTTGTTTCTGTGGATGTGATAAATGGTCATCCTCGAACACTCACACTTGGAAACAAGTATGATCCCTCGACCTATCAGCAATTGTCTCATTGGGATAAAGGAAAAAGGTAAAGAAAGATTGCATAAATAACATCATGATTCTGCAATAGGGAGATAGGTTGTCATTACATTGAAGTAGCTCAGCCAAAAGTAATCAAGCTAGTGGATGAGATGACACTAGGTAACTACAAGATGAGTACAATCCAATTGGGACCAACTACTCACGAGGGATATCTACACATATATCAACAATCTTCTCCTCACATGTTGGTAAGGAATAAAGAATATAAAGAGAATATTAAGGTACTAGAGGAAGAAGTACAAATTCTTTAATCTTATGTGTAACAACTAGTGGAACCAAGCAGTACAACACTTCCTATTGAGAAATTGGTACCCATTAGTAGCTTTGATCCAAAATTCATCAGAAGAATGCATGATCTCATGATGCAGGGGTGAGAAAACAATGAATGGATCAAATCAATATCACAAAAAGGTAAGTCAACACTCCAAGATGAAGTCAATCTCTTTACGTACATGTGTACAATGACCAATAGAATGAGAGCACTCATAGAGGAATTGGAGAAAGAAAGAGATTATTGGGATCCTCTAGGACCAGTAGTGAGTGAGATGAGCAACACCCATCATTTGGATTTGTTCAATAGGAAGGTTATTGAAACACCTACAGAATACTTGACACATGTATGGCTAAGGTCCTTGGTAATTAGATTTGAAGCAATCAATCGGGCCTTCACAGAGCTAGAGGAGAAAGAAAAAAACATACAAGCTGCAAGATAGTATAAATCAGAAAGTTCAGAAACTTGGAGTACCCATAATGAGCGAACACACAACTATTCATGATTTGATCAGCCCTTTCGAATAGTATGTCAATAAATGGGTGGGAAACACATTTTCCTTCACTAAGGATACTCTCTACTTCTTCTCAGAGATTCAAGCCACCATTTCTCTTACTACAGGATATCATTCATCATGGTTCAGGAAGTGCAAGGACATCAATAGTGTGGCCGATTGATGGACTAAAACCTTGAGCTGCATTCACATCCCTCATGCTGAAAAAGTAGAACCACCAGTGGCTCATTTCAACTAGGAGCTTAGAAAGACAGAAGCCTTCTCAGGATCCTAAAGTGGAGAGAATTTGGAGAATGGAGCCAAGTCCACTCTAATAGGTCATCCTTCAGCATAATTCTTCTTCTTCTTTCTTTCTCTCTCTCTCTCTCTCTCTCTCTCTCTCTTCACTTCTCATACAACACTCTCTCTCCCTTCAATGTTATATTTTTGTGTTGAGGGCTGCACTTTTTAATATGACTTAAGTGACTTTAGAAATATAATGTAACTTTAAGTCACCTTGCTATTATAAAAGGGACTTAAATATTTATAGTGGAATATGAACAATCTTAAGTCATATTAAGGTATTAGAAAAGTCACATGGAAGATGAAGAGTTGACTCCTCTTCTATAAATTGTAACAAGCTCCTTATTTGAGGGTCTTCTTAATTTGTCTTCTGAATTTTTCTTCTTAGATGTTGGAGCTTATTTTTTGTGAATTCATGAGAGAGATATAATTGTGAAGAGAGTAAGAGAGTAATTTTTTTTCCATTTCTCCTACTAAAAAATGTCTTCTACTTCCCACACTATGTAAAAATTCTACTTGAGCTTCAATAAAGGATGAAGGAATTTTAGCCTCTTTAATTAAGGAATTTATTGGTACTTTGTGTTCATTAATATCTATTTAGTCTTGTTATTGTTTCACATATTTTTTCTTTGAAATACAAGTGCATGTAATGAAACTTCTAGCTAGTGTGTGCAAGTATCTAATTTTCTACTTACAACATTAGTTTCTCCTTTCAAAATATTCTCACTCCCCTTTCTCACCTTCATAGAAAAATCTTCCCTTACAGATACCTATAAGAATTTTCCACAGGGTCAATGGAGTACTCTTGTTGGATCCCCAGCCAAAAGGCCACCAAGATTCAACTCACAATTTACTCATGCATGCACGTACAAAAGTTGCACCAGTGAAGTAGAGGAAGTTATAATCTTAGAGAATTTAAAAAATAACCACCAATTTGTCCCTGAAAAATTTTCTTGCCAAAAAGAAGGGAATGTACAATGTTATGGAAAGAGGATTTAGAGGTATATATAATGGTGTATGGTTTGTCTCATGATGATGAGATTTTATGGGCAATTCAACTTATTTTGTGGAGAATAATATTTCTTATTTCTCATGACATAATTGCTTAGGATGGAATATTAAGGTAGATGACCCATAAAATGTATTATTTTATGCTTTATATAAGTTGGAGAATGAAGAGGGATGAAATATGTTCCTATTTAAGCCATTTAGAGGTCTGAAAAGTTGTAGAAAGGGTGTAAACCAATTGAGTTCATAAAACTGCTCTCTGAGAAGCTTAATTTAGTGAAGAGGAAATTTGGTGTGGTTTTCACATATGAATGTTTCATGAGATATAGAAGGCATGGATGTAATATAAAGATCAAGGATTCCCAATGAGTTATTGCATGACATAGTTGAGGTGTTTTGGTATAGTTTTTAGGCCCATACATGAAGACATGTTCCTGGTGTAGACACTAAAACTAGGTCACACTCCCCCTGGTCCCTCAATAAATAAATACCTTGAACACATCCACCTAGCCATGGACCCCTTCACCCCACTATAATATTGACTTAATTATTTAAATTAAATTAATTCACTATCCTCACCATCTTTATTATTTAAATATCCTAATTGGGATAATGCCCACATATCCACCTCACCTAGACACCCTCATCTAGCCACCTCATCCTAAGACCTATTCTTAGTAAGTTGCCGTAACTGACTAAGACCTATACAAAACCTAAAAATAAATGCTTACATTCCCTCTAACAAAATTCCCACATGTTAGAAGGAGGTTTACATGCTAATCCATGGGGTAAATGAATGTGATCCTAGAAAATCAAGGGGATTTGCCTAGTTTAGTAAACCTAGGAAATCCCACCCTAACCAATGTCAGTTACCCTTGACCACCACCGGTTAGGTCAGAACTATTTTCAGTTACCATTTAACTCCCAAAATAACCTTATTTCAAGGTTGGCACATTTTTGAGAGAGAGAGAGAGAGAGATCTTCTGAGAACAAGTGACGAAACCAGAGCTGCATACAAGTAGAACCAACATCCGTACAAGCATCAGAACACCCATAGCTAGTACCTCAAGCAATCACGTAGCCACCTACCTTTATGGGAGCATTCAGGGAAGTGTTGATACTATGCCAAGTTCATTTGATCACCCACCATTACCAACCAGGCATCAAGCTCATACAAATAGTAAGTTTGTTAACATGCATTAGTTCCTGGTCATTTAAGTAGATCCTTTTACATTTGTTATTAGTTTCTTCTTTCATTTCCATTCCCCACCGTTTTAACTCCATGAAAATTTAACCATCCTTTTTCCCACACCATTGAACTATCCATATCTATACTTTTATCACTCCTGTGCATATCTAGGATCCATATGAATCTCACCATTGCCCTTCCACCTTCATCTAATCTCAGATCTATCACCCAACCAAGTTTTATTGAGTTTCCTTTACCCCAACCATACCGACGTTGGTCACCCATAACCATCACCGGTTAACCTAAACCAACATCGGTCTCTGTGTCTTTTACCCAAAACCCAGATCAAAGCCTAAAACCACCACTAAATACCCTAAACTGACTAGAAGCTAACCCTGACCAATAAAAGTATCCTGGCAGTGACCTTGACCTTTAGATTCAATCATAGCTTATCCTGTTGTGAATGAATTTTCTTGTTATAGATGAATGACATACCTAAATAATTTTAACTACAATTGGATTTACTTTATTACCAGCATTAAGTTATTTTAAATAGTGGATTGACAGTCATCTAGGAATTACCACACTTCCCAGATCTAGGACATGCTAGGTAGTCCACTGCATATATTGTGTAACTTTTATTTGGTGCTCTTGTGTTCCATTTCAAGTACTTCCTCCAAGCAAAAGAGGAAGCTCTCACGATCAGCTGTGGATTCAGAAGTCATATGCGTGCACCAACCTATCAGCCAACATCTCAACAAGTATTCCTCCTATGCCCATTACCCTCATTTGTTTCTTAATTTTCTAAGAAACACTCCAAAATCAAGTGAAACACCTAGAAATAACTATTTTGAGAAAGATATGAGCCTTCTTGTGTGAGTTATGAGGAATTCGATTAATGATGTGAACATATATAAATTTGAAATAATAAAATAAATCTAACACCTAATAGCTTTTAAGCAATTGAACAAATCCGCTATAGAGCCATCAAGATAAGAGCTTATTAGAAACAACTTCTTTAATGCATGAACAATCTCAAATCAAAATGCTAAGCTATTTCTTACTCTATAGATTGCTAATCTAAAAATGAACCTAGTAAGATCGCTTTAGCAATCAAAATGGAGTGATTAAGTCAAGGTTTGAAGATAGAATCTCACCAAAACATGGCTATAAGGCCAATTTTAGATCTTCCCATACTCTTCAATTTGAGAGAATGGATGTAATATGGAGAAGCTATTTCCTTCAATGAAGAATGGCTCAAGATAAAAAATCATATAGTTTATCCTAAGGAAAATAATGTGTAAGAAGAAAGGTAAGGGGGAGAGTTTATTATATATCTTTCTAATTCAAGCAAGGCTAGCAAATTGATCAATGTGGGATAAATCACCAAAGAGAAAATACAAATGCCATGTATGTTTAATAAAGTATGTACACTTTTTTGGAGTTGAAAGGGGGTTTAATTAATAAAATGTGATTAATTAATAGAAAGGGGTATGCCTGTAGAGGGTTTAGAAGAAATTTATTATGATTCAGGGTATGTAAGAGAGGAATTTAGTCCAAGAAATGGTGATTTATTGATTTAGATTAGTGGGAGTAATTAATTAATAATAATTAATTAACCTGGGTAGAAATGAATGTTAATTAATAAAAGGTCATTAATTAGAATCCTGATTGATAAGAGCGTTAATTAATTAGTGAAATTTAATTAATTAATGATGATAGATGGAAGATGGTGGTTTATTGATGAAGTTTCATCAATTTATGGGAAAGATGATAGTTAGTGCAATTTCTATATTAAAATTGCTTGACCGAATTCTAGGTGTCTACATTTTCCACTCTTTAGTGTGGCATGAGCAACACCACTTCAAAGATAGTAGACAAACACAAAAATGTTAATTTTTAAGGGATAGAAGAAAATTTAGCAGAGTGAAGGATTCCCCCTCAAGTGTCGATGGGGTGATGAAAGAGGTTGATCAACAATTGAAATGATGAAGAGTAAAGACCAAAGAGGGGGGAAAATCCAATTACAATGGAAGATAGATGAAAATATACAAAATATGAAAATAGAGTAGAATGGTGGGAATCAATCCCCTCATAAATACCAGTATGAAATATTTTGTTAAAAATTTCATGTGGGCGTTGTTGTGATGCAAGAAATACTTTTCTTAACAGATCTGTAAAAATGATTTATAAAAGGTGATCCCTATTACCCCAAATGAGTGGGTAGAATAGTGTTAATAGAAGAGAATTATATAGAAGAAAAATGAAGACGAAGGGGATGGGAATAAATTTCATCCAGCTGATGTAAAAACCAAATTATGGCATCATATTGTAAGTGATCTACGTCATCATTCCTTTTTAAAATATATGCATTCAACAAAAGCGTATAATGGCATGAAAATCCATAACACAAACATTTTTTCATTGCCAAAGCACCAACTCAATGTAACACATAAAATTTAAAATAATACGAGAAAGTGAAAAATCTTACCTAATAGGGAAATAAGTAAAAACACACATACTTAAATAAACAACGTCTAAGACGGTTACAAAAATGTTCTTCTTATCAAGCATTGATTTTGACCTATGTGAATTAACAACAAGGGTTAAGAATAAAACCCAAAGCAAGGATACATGTGAGGTGAATAAGAAAAGGATGTAAAAGTAAAATGGAAAAGCAATCGTGCCCTAGGAAACTGCCCCAAACAACGTGTTCGTGCAATGGTAGACAAAAATAGTTAGCAAACAAATTTTATTGATAGAGGGTAGATCAAAATGATCTGTGAGTGGTGCATAAGATCATGTGAGATTGAAATAAAGATGTTATTTAGGAAATTTTTTGATGTTTAAGTACAATGCATTTGACACAAATTTCAACTGTGTGCATGTCATTTACCAATTTTTGAAAAAAAAAAATTATAATTTTTTGGATTTTTACCAATTTTTCAAGATTTTTGAAATTTTTCCAAATTTTTATGAACTTTTATTTTTTAAAAATAATTATCATATACAAGATCACATGGAAGAAAAAAATATTCCCTATGGAGAATAAAGGGTTGTTCGCTAGCAAAAAATTCCACAATGTAGTGAAAAAAGATAACAAAATGATTATTTCGTAAAAATAATCATTACGACGGGTGGTAGAAGAAAATATAAAAGATCATGGAAGTCATATCACTTCCCACCTAAGAGGTCATCTAATTTCTTCTAAGGTAGCCTAAAAAATAAGTTTTCTTCTATGTTACATGTTAGAAGAAATGTAGTTAATGAGTGTTTTTTTGGATCTTGTAGAGTGACCTACCTATCTTAGAGACACACAAGTGACATGCAAGGCTACTCTCTTCCCAAGAAAACATCACTCATCATGAGAAAATCTACCTATAAATGACCCTAGATGTCACTAGACTTTCCTACATAGCATAGATGCCACAGATTATATTGGATCATAGCCTTCTAACAACCATGGCTAAGAAATGGCATAATGAGAGTCAGTGCTTTCAATTTATTAATGATGAGATGACCGCCACTTTGTAGGATGTGTGGTAGATTCTCAGAGTTCTAATCTAGGGATGACAGATAGAGTATGATGGGGATGATGCCCACATTACCTAGTGTCTGGTAGAGATGTTTGGCCTCTGGGATATACCATGGAAGGGTATGGAAGTTTAGGTATATAGGTGGGTAAGTGCACCAAGTTGGGGGACAATTAAGTGGACATCAAATCCTGAATTTTACATTAAAAACAGCAAAACATCAAATTTAGTCTTCCGTGGACTTGAACCATGCCAAAAAGTAAAAACTATGTCATAAAAATGGTACCATTGCATAGGGGAGACTATTAGCTTTATAGAAATACTGATTTTAAAGTGATTAGAAGAGGATAAATATCATTTTATAATTTTGTACTAATAGTAGGTCTTTAAGACACTTTTTCCTGTGAATGTTTATGTCTACGTTTAAGACTGAAAAATTTGTTTCACTTATCAGAATGTGATAAAACTTATACCATCCCAACCGTGGTGAAATCATATACATGTTCAAAACAAAAATTATTTGATTTCAATATTTTTTGATGAAGTTATTGTGGGCAAACGGAAAGTGCTCTGTTTTCTTTATGTTTTCATACCACTTTCACGGAAAAAACCATAAAAAATAAAATATTACTCAAAAAAATACAAAATAAAATCCATCCCAAGATAGATAGTGGCATATAACTTCTCACCAAAGGAAAAAAATATATATCAAATCTTGGTCATCCAAATTGTGGGCAAATGGACTATAATCTTATCGGCGTTTTAAAAAAAAATACCAAGTCATTGAATTTTGAGTGTTTAATATAGCTAATCTTGTCTATTTTTTACAAAAATTAGTATTTTAGAAACTAGATTCCAGATGCTACGATTCATATTAATATAATTTTGTCTAATTTTGAGTTTATGTATTGCTAATAATCCCTACAAGTTGATATTATGTTGTTATTTGCAATATGATGTCCACGGATGACCCTATATTTGTCCATCAACTTCCTACACTTACCCAGGTGCCTTCAGGATAGTCGACTATCTCATGTAGTTGTATATTTGATGGCTCTTGTCAGTAGTATTTTTCTTCCTGACAAGATTGGTACCTCCTTTCCATTAGACCTGATTGGTGTGATTCATAGAAAGGTCAGTGGGGAGAGATACTACTGAGGATATTGTCTACTATCACACTTTCATGGGGATCTTCATCTTATTACTTACCATGGACAGAATATCATGGGTCCAGCTAGTCTTTTATAGATATGGGCATGGGACCATATTTCCATTAGTTCCCTAATAGGATTACTTCAAGTTTCATCTCAAGATGAGCCCTCGATGATGAGATGGGCGTTAATTGGTGATGAGATGCAAGGCCATATGGGAGATACAAATTATTATCATCATGCCTTTCATGAGTTATAGTTACGCATGGTGACCTGACACCCATATAGGGTCTATCAGTGGGTTGAGGATGTTGCCGAGTTGAGCATAATAGTAGTTGAGTATTTCTTGATCAACAGTCGAGATTATATCACATAACAGTACAAGGTGGATTAACTTTAGTGAAAGTTTGGTTGAGTTCAAGGTATCCCTAGTGATGAGATGTGGTACGGTCACCACTCTAGGGAGACATTTCACATTCACCCTCTTATTTGACAAACATGAGCTCTGTTTAGCTTTAGAAAAATGGTACCACATCCTTGGGTTCCCTTTCCACATGTTTTTTATCTAGGGAAGAAAATGGACCATTACGAATGGTACATTTAGTGTTCCCATGGAATTTGACTATCCCATAGGGTGCTATAGATGTCGGTATTACAGAAGCTACATAGGGATTACATGGTAGAGCTCATAGAGATAGATCTTAGAAGTTAGTGTTATTTCACCTCAAAGTAATACGATAAAACAAATAAGGGTAATGGGTATAAGAGGAATACATGTAAATAATTAGGATAAGGTTATGTGTGTGTTAGACGTTGATTAGAGTGAATGTGAGAGCTTCCTTTTGGCTAGGAGGAACTACCTATAAATTAAAACAAGACCACAAGAGAGAGTTAAACAGTATATGACAATGGACTACCTAGAAAATGCTAGTTCCAGGAAATGTGTTACTTCCTATATTGTTATCAATCCATTGTTTTATCAAATTAATGAAAATAAATGCGAGAAGTAAAGGTCCTATTGCTAACACTTTGATTTAGGTGTATCAAAACATTATCAATACACTAGATTAAGAAAATTACTAAAATAAAAACTAATCTAGTATTGGGAGAAGGTATAGTTAACATTAGGGAAGGTCACTGATGTGTTAGGCAACGTCTAGGAAAGTGGGTGGTTCTGGGCCATTTGGTGAAAGTTATGAGCTTGTTGTTATAGGTAAAGTTACTAGTCACAAAGACTAGTATTTGTTAAGGGACCAATTCTATTATACAAAAATGACCAATGTCAGTTGGGTAACCGGTGCCGGTAGTGGAAATATGGTGGAAATATAAAAAATGGGTGTTTTGTGTCTCTCTGTGATTACACAAAGAGTTAAATGGGTTCAGGAATGATGATGTGATTTTTGTTAGGGCTCGCCAAGGGTGGTAGAGGTGTTAGGATAGGTGAAATGGTTTATGTTGATGGAATAGGTGGTAAATAGGTGAAAGGTGGTATTTGGGATAGAGACGCATTAGATGAAATAAGTAAATTAAAGACTTAAAATCAAAACAAAAGCTTAAAAAATAAGAATGAAATACTTATCTAGAAATATATAGACCTTAAGGTGGTTGTTGTTTGATGAGCATTCGTGGGAGATACGGGAATGTGTCCAGTGTGATGGAAATGAAGCATGTGTTCTCTACTGTGATGATCTACAGTTGTGAAGTAGATGATTGGATGTTGGTGAAGACCTAATGGGCTTTGGTTTGTCATTTGGTAGCTTGATTTCTCGAGAGTTAGAATTCCAATGCTTGAGTGAATGAATAAATTGGAGAACTCGTGTAAATAATTATAAACTCTTATTTTAAGGTAATTGACAATGATTAGGGGCTCGACACCAACCGAGGGATAGCCATTGTTGGTTAAGGAGAATAGTTCTAACTGGCTAAAAATTTATTGATTACTCCCAGATTTGGTGCGAGTCAAGTTTCAATCCCGATTCATAAGTGAGAGCTAATGCTAAATATAGTGGGAGAGAGGTTGGAGAGATTATAAGTCATAATGGTTAAGGATAGAACAAGTCTTGGTTGGTTAGGGAGTATGGGGACTTGGTTTTAGCCATTTAATAAGGTTAGAATAGTTATATGGTGAGGTAGCTAGGTGAGGTGGATATTAATATAATTAAAGTAATTAAATTAATAAAATGTGAGGATTAATTTAATTATAGGTGATTAAACTAGTACCAATGTGGTGAGGGGGGCCATGGCTAGGTATATGTGTTGAATTGATGAACGGAAAGGGTTTAAAGGGGTTGTAACCCAAATTTGGTGTCTACATTTTCCCCCTTTTGTTGCATATCTTGTATTGGTAAGTAACGCTGACAAAAACATGAGTGGTTTCCCTAGGTATTAGTTGATGTGATCCCCCTCAAACTCAGATTTGATGAAGGAGCAGGCTGAATTGGTGATGAGATTTGATAAAATGGTAGCTGAAGAAGAAAATAAGGTATGATTTGGTCACAATAAAGGGTTTTTTTGGGTGTAGTTAATAGGCAGAGGCATTCAAATGTATATTGGCATATAAAATGTGACAAGGCATTGGGCTGAAGAGCTCACACACTCTACATTGTCAAAGGCCGATAGTTTATCTAAACAAGATTGATGTGATCCATGTATCCAAGGTGTAGGATACAGTCCTAAAACACAACTAAGCTAGGTGTAAGAATGGACATTAGGTGGGTTCCATAACACCAATACATTTTGGTTGGTCAAGATAAACATCACGACATTAGGAAAGGAAAGGTTATTAGGATAAACAATACAAGTAACATCATCGTAAGCTATAGTGAGTAAGATAATTCGAGTGTAAGATAGCAATGGGAAGGTTGAGTAGATATGTAAGTCCATAACGTGTGTGAATGTATACTTTTCTTAATGCTAAATCAAATGAAACAAAAACTACCACCTAAAATAGTTCTACAATTTAGCTAAAACAAAGCATAAACACCATCAAGATAGAGAACTAAGCAAGATCTAAACTAACATTATAACTTTGAAAACATGAGATCAAAACTATGCATGTTATTTTAATATCTCTACTCTCCTATATTACCAACAAGAATGAATGGAAATATTTATCTCGAATGGCAATAAAAACTTGCTTTGTTTGATCCTTAAAGAATGCAAGAATAGGAAGCTTTAGCTCTTAACAATGGTGACCTCTCAAGAAAACAAAAGGCAAGATCTTAGTCTCTTTTCTATATGCTTTGCATTTGCTCTCTTAAGAAGTTTTAGGTGTAAGTAAAAAGGTAGGTGGAGGGCTCTTCATATAGCCCAAAGGATAAAGGATTCAACACATTCTCATGAATGTGGGATAAAGGAAAAACATGATTAGGAATAGATAAGGTTGCTTTATTAAAAGTAACCTTACTTTAGAAGGGTTTAATACATGTTTATCAAGTCATGGGAGTTGGGTGGTATTTTAATTAATCAAAGGTGATTAACTATTAGGTAGATGTAAGCTTATAGAAGATAATAAGAGGAATATTAGTACAATTTAGGCTATTAGAAGGGGATTAAATCAATTAAATATTGATTTATTGGTTAAATGGAAGGGAAAACTAATTAATTAATAATAATTAATTAGTCTAGGTAGAAGGGGTGATTTATTAACGGAAGGTCGTTAATTAGGGTATTTTTTGGATATGCAACTTAATTAATTAGCTTAGTGTAATTAATTAATGATGCTATGAGAGAAAATGAGTGCTTTTGACGATATGTCTTCAATTTGCAAGAAAGAAGATAATTAACGTAATTTAAGTATTTAAATTGCTTGGGTGTAATTATAGGTGTCTACATTTGCCCCTCTTTGGGGTGGCGTAAGTGACGCCACTTCTAAGATAGTAGACAAGTGGAATTTTGAAGAGGTAGAAGAAAATTAGTAGAAGTGAGAGATGCCCCCTCGAGTGTCGATGGGATGATGAATGAAGATGATCGACGATCAAAAAATGGGAGAGATAGATAGAATAATTAGAAGAGGCAAGATGACCTGGTAAGATGGAAGAATAGGGGTGAGAGGAAAGCGATGTAGAATGAATATGAAGGAAGGGAGAGAAGAGCTTAGCCTCTAACCACTGTGTATTGGAACAATTTCAGTGTCATCATATTGCCATAAGAGCTACGTCATCAGTCCTTATGAAAAATATAAGCATACGAAAAAGGTAGAATGACATGAAAAGCCATACTACGAACCATTTTCCATTGCTGAAAATACAAACTTCATGCAACATACAAAATACAATGCAATACGAGAAAGTGAAAGATGCCTAACTCCATGCAACATACAAAATGTAATGCAATACGAGAAAGTAAACAAGCTAAACTAACAATGAAACATAATATAATGTTTTTATTATTGAGCTTTAGTTATGACCTATGTAAATTAATGACAAGGGTTGATGATGGTGCCTCAAGCAAGGATACATGCAAGGGGAATAACAGAGGACACCTAGGTCTAATGGAAAAGCAATGTGCACTACGAAATAGTACCAAGTAACTCGTTGTGCCCCAGAGTACGGATGAAGTAAGAAGCCTAGCTTTTGTTGATGGAGGTAGATCAAGATGATCCGTAAGTCGCACAAATGAACAAGTGAGAACCAAAGAGTGACGTTTGTAGGATGATTTTAAATTTTTAGAAGTTTTCTGAAACATATTTGAATGTTTTTTGATGATTTTTTTCTCTAACATATTTTGAATGTTTTGGTTGATTTTAAATTTTTTTTGAAACTATGTACAAGAAGATGAGAAAGCATGGATGCCCCCAGCGATAGATGGGATGTATAAGGGCATAAGGCCACGTGCATACAAAAAAGGTGAAGATGAAAAAATGTCCCAACGATAAGGTGGGAGTATTCAAAGGTAAACTCTTCACAAGTAGAAGCGGGACCTAAAGCCATTATGGATATGTTCAACATGATGATGAACATAAACTAATGAAATGCTGGGAAGAAGTAAGGATGCCCCTAGCATAAGTTGGCCTAAGAGCATGTGATAGAAAGGAAGGAGAAGATTATTTTTGTGGAAGGGGACAAAGGTGTCCGTAAACATGGAAAACAAGTAACCTTATACACATGGATGTTCTGAACGAAGTAGAAGAATGATGTGAATGATAGGAATGTCACGGCGATGAAGTGATTAGCCAAAGGCATAAATCGTGAGACGAGATATGGACTAGAGTAAGAGTCTGAACAAGGTCCAAAAAACACACTTGGTAACATACTAATCCTATTTACTCATAGATATCCAGTGTATGCATGTGGAGTTTATTACCTCTTGAAGTGAAGATTTAATAGACAACAAGTGAAGAGACCCTAGCCAATGTGTAGGAATGATTTATTATGAAAAGGTGATTTTGTGAATGGATGGTGAAAGGATAGCCATACATTGCTTTGTTGCTATCTAGGCATCCATAGCCCTGACGGAGATGTATTTTATTATAATTGCAACATTTCTCTAGTATCAGTCAGGTGTCCATAACACCAATAAAGATTATTGGAAAATACCCCAAGAGAGAGTTATATATCAATTTTCTTTTGCTTTGTAGCTTTTAGCTTTTGATTTTTGATTTATTTTGATTCTTTTGCTTTATGAAAACTTATTTCAGCTCTCTTGTTTGCCAAGGGGTTAAGAACCACTGATGGCTTGATGGAAGGAGGTGGAAGTGCTTACGATGACGACATTGGCTAGTGTCAACAAATATGTCTAAAAGTTCTTCGCAACAAGTTTATTAGATGTTGAATGTGATAGGATCTCTAAGAGGTCAGTCGTTCTTTAATTTACCAAGGTGATAAAAAGACCAGGGTCAAATAGATACCATAGAGATAAATGTCACAAAATGCATGTGAATAAGCTAACCAAAATATCACCAAAGGGATGAAAATGGCAGGAAGACTTGCAGAAGAATAATAAGGAAGGGAAGAAATAAATATCTTTATACCATTGATTTTTGTTGTGTTTTCTCAATGTTTTTTTGTATTTTTGTATTTTTGCATTGTTTTTTATTTTTAGATTTTTGATATATATATATTTTTTGAACCGTTGTTACTAACAAAGTCACTCTGTGTGATAGAGTCCAACAACGATGTTTACAACTTCCTTGATAAGGGAGACTAAGCGTGTTTGTTTATCAAGAGTCATGTTTTCCCCAATCTCGATGATCGTGGTGAGTTCACACTCAACAAAGGACTACGATTTATCCTAAAACATTGATTTTGTATGTGGGAGCTTGAGTTCCCTAGCCAGAGGTTTATGTAATTTGTGCCATACTTGATGGTTGTGTTGATGTGCATTCTTGAATCGCGCTTGATTTATAAGTTTGAGATTGTTCCAGTTGTTGGGGTATTTTGAGCTCTTGGAAGTTTTGACCTGAGCTTGATAATGAATGTGTTTGGGTTTCTTATAATCTAACACTTGAATTTTATGACCTCAAGAAGGAGAAGAATGTGAACATTTACGATTGATGATAGGAACGATAGAAATGGTAGTGGGCTTGCCACAACCATTGATAGAATAAATATGTGATAGATGAAAAGGATACAGTCCAAGAATTGAAGAGGATGGGCTACCAAGAGGTGAGCCATAGAAAGAAGTTGAAAGGCTATTAGGATGTGGCCCAAGAATAGAAGAATAAGGGCTACTAGGACGTGACCCATAAATAGAAGATGAAGGGCTACTAGGATGTGGCCCCAGAATAGAAGAAGAAGGGCTACTAGGATGTGGCCCATAGATGTAAGATGATGGACTACCAGGATGTAGCCCAAGAATTGAAGATGATGGACTACCCGAGGGTGATCCATACATAGAAGATAAGGGGCTAGTTGGATGTGCCCCAATAATCAAAGATAGTGGGCTACTTGAAAATGTCCCACAAATAGAAGAGGGAGGGCTACGAGAAGGTGACCCACACCTAGATGAAGATGAAGGGCTACTTTGCGATGACCCCACAAGAGATTGTGCTTGAGGAATTATGATAGACAAAGAGTTATTAGGTGATGAGAAGATAGGCCATGGATCTATGCAAGACCAAGGAGTTTCATCACATTATTAAGAATGTGAAGATGGAAGAATAAGAGGAGGATCAAGTTGCGTGATCTAAGGCTCTTCCTCCATTTCTTGATCAAAGGAATCAACCTTTTCCTCAAAATATGAAGACGCATCAAAGTCTAAAGAGAATCCTTTTTGTAATCTATTAAAGGAATATCTTCATATGCCCCTATAAATTCCCTGATTGTTTCTTCATTCTGAAAGAGATCAATCGGTATGAGTTGTTGATCAATCCCTAGGGGTTTATTGGAAGAAATAGGTTCACTTGGTGTGGATGACTTAGAAGATGTTTGATGATTATTGATAGAAGAAGATGATGTGGGGGATGAATAATATGTGTAGCTAGATGTCTCAGGAGTAGAAGAAGGTGGTGTGGACCTACCTATATAATGGTATGTCATATGTAAAATAGTAGGATTAAGTTAAAAGTCTGTAGATTACGACGCATGGGTCGATTCAGATGTTTTTCTCAAAGGAATTTGAGTCACACAAATCTTCACAGAAGGAAGATTCTGTGGGGGTGATTGATGAAGAAGGTCCTGCAAAGAAGGGGAGGACTGTGATTCAAGCATCGCATTAGATGAATGATGACAAGGGTCCTGCGAAGAAAGAGAGGACCACGATTTAAGAATTGTATTATACTTCTGATTGGAGGGATTTGTATTCACGTGTATCTTCAAAGGAAGAAGACGTCATTCGGGCAACTGATAAAAGGGGTCCTACGAAGAAAGGGAGGACCGCGACATAAGAGTCGCATTAGATGATTGATGAAGAGGATCCTATAAAGAAAGGGAGGAATGTGATTCAAGCATCATATTAGATGAATGATGACAAGGGTCCTGCGAAGAAAGGGAGGACCGTGACATAAGAGTTGCATTAGATGATTGATGAAGAGGATCCTAAAAAGAAAGGGAGGACCATGACTTAGAATTCAAATTAGATGAATCCGAATAGTAGTTTGGATCTGAATCCTCAGAAGAGTCAGAGGAAATATTTGGATTGGAATCCTCAGAAGAAGAGGAAATGTTTGGATTAGAATTAGAAGAAGAGTGGGGGGAACTCAAATAATAATTTGGATCAGACGTGTCCAAATCATACCACCGACTATGAGATGAAGGTGGGGAACGAGTTACCCAGATGGGTTCTCTAGCATGAAGAACCAATCAAGGTTTGGTCATGATGGGCATCCTTTGATGTGAACACCGAAAGTTGGATTCCTTATTGTCATAAGCGTGAGGAACCACACAATAATCAGTCATCTCTTGTGTCGTTTAAGCACAAATGTCTAGACCTAGATAGTGCAATCAAACTTCTTCAAAGTGAAGAAGGCTCCATGCTGATTTGGGCAGCACAATGGCAGCCAGCTAGACATTCATTATGTATGGAGATGCATGTGTGATTTTTCGAAGGGGGGCTAAGGAAAATAAACATCGTGATGACGCAATCTCGATGAGATCAAAAGGGATTGTCCTAGAAAACAAGTTTTCTAAATGAATAATCATAAAGAACAATCACGAAAGTGTGAAACACAAAGCCAATCAACAAGGAACTACTCCCTATGTAAAATGCATGTGCAAAGTGATAGTATGATGCAAAAATGATCAACACAATGGCTAATATTTACGTCAAGCTCAAAATGAACAATGTGTAAATATTAACAAAGGGTAGATGTGACTCCCAATCAAAGGATACCATGACAAGTTTAACAACCAACAAGGCCTAAATGTTAAAGGGTGAGGATTACAAAGGTAAGCCACTTAACCACACCAATTGGACACGTTAATCAAGCTTTACGAAGAAGCGAGATATTAGTGTCAAAGTGGTATCGAAACGACGCAAACAAAGTAAGCGACACTCTTCAAGATTTTGGACAATGTTTGAAGCCAAACCAAGTCAAGGTATACTGAGGATGTGTTAAAATGTGTGTAGTGTAATGCCACAATGTAGATACCTAGATCACATTTATGAAAAACATGACATAAGTATCTTAATTGTGTCGAGATAATGCACATAAGGTAACACGTCAAAGGGAGATCAAATGATGAATTAATCTGAACTATGATGATGATCTTAACGTGGGTAACAAGATCACGAAGGCTACCAATGATATAAATATGCCTCCTGCATACTTTAGATGTTTAACTTACCCAGCCACAAACATGGATGGGTGTAAACGGACAAAAAAGTGGTAGAGACAATCGATTGGTAACACACAGGTAGTCACTCTCCTTCTGATAAAAAAAGTGTCAAAAGAATGTGAAGGAAACAAATCAAAAGAATGACAAAAAATGCTAGCTTCACTTTGGCAGAGTTTCGCCTCGCCCTAAGGCAAGTATAAACTAGGTGAAAGTAACGCATCACACGTTTCTCAATGAAAATGTGGTTCACAACTCAACACTGTTTTAGAATGGTCAAAGTGGGCTCCTGGCCAAAGTATAGTGTCCTAGGTGGTTCTCTCACCCTAGGTGTTACAAAGTTGCCACAAGCTAGTGTGATTTACCCAAAAAGTCACACTGACTAGTTTGGGAGTATCTCGGCTTTACTTTACCCCCTTCAAGAATAGTAGGCAACTAGTGTGTCTATGTGTACTATTACTGAGGTTGCCACAACGGACAACCTATAACTCTATCTCACAAAGGAATCACTAGTCAAGTAGGTAGTGTGGAGCACTTCCCGTTTTTTCCACAAGGTTCCCTCTTGTGTGGACTACTTTGGGGTTCCTGGAACCACCCCCATTGTTGTAGCTTAAGGCGTTATGCCAAAGGGGTTATGTTCCAGTTGAGCGGAGAGGGACGTACCCTTTTCTAAAACCTGCAATACAATGTTTTGAATATGTTGTTCTTTTTATCTTGTTTAATTAGGTGTGGTTTATTTGAACACCTTTTGGCAACCTGTATAATAATTGTATTGGTAGTTTTTGACTTCTTTTTGATTCCTCCTTTCCGTTAACAAGTGTTTTTAGGTCCTGCACTCAAGCGTTAGTAGTTCTCCAAGAAAATCACATTATTTTAAAAGAGGATTAAGAGTTTCTTTTGATTCTCAAGATCATCCAAGTATGCAAGAGAAGAGCATACACAACAAATAATCCAACTAAAAAGTAAATAAAATCTTTTCAATCCATGAACCTTACAAAATTCTTGATAAATGTTCATTCCCTTAAACCAAAAGTGAAAGATGAAGTTTTCAATTTACCAAATGTTATAAAATGAAGACTAAAGTTGCTTTTGATTCTCAAGATCACCCTAAGGTGCAAGAGAAGAGAATACACAAACTTTATCCCAACTATATAGAAATGGAAAACTTCAAATCAAAGGATTATTGAAAAATGCTTTGTAAAAGGTTCATTTCCTTAAACCAAAAGTGAAAGATGAAGTTTATAATTTACCAAATATTATAAAATAAAGAATAGAGTTGCATTTGATTCTCAATATCACCCTAAGGTGTAAGAGAAGAGCATACAAAAACTTTATCCCAACTATATAGAAATGGAAAACTTCAAATCAAAGGACCATTGAAAAATGCTTTGTAAAAGGTTCATTCCCTTAAGCAAAATAAATAATCAAATTTCCAAGTTTAATCTCAATGTTAAAAAGATATAGCTAAAAAGTTGTTTTTGATTCTCAAGATCACCAAAATGTGCAAGAGAATAGCATACACACGCTTTGGTCTAAATCGAGGAAGCATGGAAATACAACATTCATCAAAACATTAAACATGTTAGAAAATGACCAGTTTTAAACTAACATAAAAACTTGAAATTTATATAAGTATAAATCCTAAATTTATGTTTTCATTGCATATTTAACTTCAATACCTTTCCAACGCAAAAAAAATGGAGTCATTTCGAGTTCGGGATCAAAAGTTATGGCCTTCGGAAGATGGGTTACGCATATGCTCTTATGCTCACGGGTACGCACTTGACATGCACTCAAAAAATGTCAAAAAAAATGTCTCTTAATCTACAAAATGGGAAAAAATTTCCAACCAAGATTCAATTTTGACAAAAACCCATCACATCAATATATGAATAGAAGATTCAACGCTATCAAACATTAACATACATGCTCAAGAATTTAAAATTTTCAAGAAATTGACAAAACTAGCATGTAGAATGATGAAAAAGTAAGCTCTAAAAATGAAAACATGATGAAATCTTGAAATTTTCTCACCAAGATTAAATTTTTACAGAAACCCACCACATTAATATGTAAATAGAAGACTCAGGACTATCAAACACTAACCTACATGCTTAAGAATTTAAAAGTTTCAAGAAATTGACAAAACTAGCATGTAGAATGTTGAAAAAGTAAGCTCTAAAAATGAAAACATGGAGAAATCTTGATATTTTCCCATCAATTCCAACTTTGACAGCACTTCACCTCCTTTATACCTACAAGGAAGACTCAACACATGCAAACTCAACAAAACAAGTTAAGAAAAACAAGTTAGATCAACATGTGTAAAAGAGGGTTAGTAACCAAAAATGAAACTTAACTACAAAAACTTGAAATTAAGTGCAAAGGACAATGTAGTAAGTCCCACCGGGTATGCCAAATGTGTGCATGTATACTTTTCTTAATGCTAAATCAAATGAAGCAAGAACTACCACCTAAAATAGTTCTACAATTTAGCTAAAACAAAGCATAAACACCATCAAGATAGAGAACTAAGCAAGATCTAAACTAACATTATAAATTTGAAAACATGAGATCAAAACTATGCATGCTATTTTAACATCTCTACTCTCCTAGATTACCAACAAGAATGAATGGACCTATTTAGCTCGAATGGCAAAAAAAATTGCTTTGTTTGATCCTTAAAGAATGCAAGAATAAGAAGCTTTAGCTCTTAACAATGGTGACCTCTCAAGAAAACAAAAGGCAAGATCTTAGTCTCTTTGCTATATGCTTTGCATTTGCTCTCTTAAGAAGTTTTAGGTGTAAGTAAAAAGGTAGGTGGAGGGATATTTATATAGCCCAAAGGATAAAGGATTCAACACATTCTCATGAATGCGGGATAAAGGTAAAACATGATTAGGAATGGATAAGGTTGCTTTATTAAAGGTAACCTTACTTTATAAGGGTTTAATACATGTTTATCAAGTCATGGGAGTTGGGCGGTATTTTAATTAATCAAAGGTGATTAACTAATAGGTAGATGTAAGCTTATAGAAAATAATAAGAGGAATATTAGTGTGATTTAGGCTATTAGTAGGGGATTAAATCAATTAAATATTGATTTATTGGTTAAATGGAAGGGAAAGCTAATTAATTAATAATAATTAATTAGTCTCGGTAGAAGGGGTGATTTATTAATGGAAGGTCGTTAATTAGGGTATTTGTTGGATATGCAACTTAATTAATTAGCTTAGTGTAATTAATTAATGATGATATGAGGGAAAATGAGTGCTTTTGACGATGTCATTGATTTGTGAGAAAGACGATAATTAACGCAATTTAAGTATTTAAATTGCTTGCACGTAATTATGGGTGTCTACATAAGGCTGAAGTAGAGGCAAAAACATGCCCCAAATGATAGTGTGGTTAGGTGTGAGGTAATAAGGAAATTAGATGAGGTTATAAGGCCAGGTGGAGGCTTGGATAATAAGAAAATTGTTGTAGGTAGCAAAATTTAGGGTAAATTAGGTATAATTTTGTTGGAAAGATGATCGAAATTGGCTGAGGGCTAACCAACACCAGTAAAGGATAATCGATGTTGGTCTATTAGGGCATGAGACTAACATCAATCCAGTTAGAATGGGCGTAAAAAAAGTAAAATCCATATATTATGGATTCATTAGTAAATTTCTACTTTTGGAAAAATGACTGAGAGATATTTTGGATGGGAGAAAGTACAAGGTGTGGTGGAAGGCTATGTTGGCAAGAGAGTAGTGGGTAATAGGAGGTCAGTTTGATGGGCCCAAAAAATCGATACGAGTGATTGGATTCATCGAGAGCTGAGGAGTGGATTTAGGAATGGCTATGACTAGAGATGGAGTGGGAGGATTTCTAGTTCAGAGATTGGATATCCCACCATGGTGATAGAGGTGAGTAGAGGTAGGATTTAAAAGCCATTTGGAGTTTTTGATTAAAACAAAAATAGAAGAATGCAGAATTTGGGTTTTTAAAATGAATTTGAATTTTTTTATTGAAAATGGGGGGAAATAGGGTATGAGGAGGGTGAAATCTAGGTTAATTAGGTGGTAAGCTAAATGTGGGTGGATTTTGGGTAGTTTGGGGTAGGTTTTAGAGGGCTTTTGTTAATTTTTGGAAAAAATAGGGACGTCGGGGTTCGGCCCTAGGGTTGAACTAGTGACCAATGTCAGTTGGCTTGCCAATGTCGATGGGGTAAAAAAGGTGACCAGTATCAGTTATGGTGATTGGCTTCAGTCACTATAAATAGTGATTAAGGCCTAAAAAGGAGGTTTTAGTAGAAAAAATAGAGAAAGATAGAACGGTAAGATAGGTATTTGGGTGAGGAGGTATGAAAATATAAAATTAAGCTATATTTGAGGATGATTATATGAGTGAATGGGTATGTAGAGAAAACTAGGGTAGATTGGGTAAAGAAGGAAAGTAGTGAATCAGAATAGGTGTGAATGTTTCAGTAAGATAGAGTATAGAGTAGGAAAGTGAATTAGGTAGAAAATAGATAAGCTAGGAAAAGTGTGTGTGGGATAGGACTGGGTAGGTTTGAATATATGATTTAAAAGGGGTAAGTGCTTGATGTTGAAATATAAATTATTAGCTAAGTACCAAGAGGCACACAGACGTAGGATCGGTAAATATAAGGGAAATCAGGTAAAATCATGCAGGAAAAAGGGATTAAGAAGGGTTTAAGTAAAACTCAGACGCACGCGGGAGGCAAAACAAGGGTTTAAAGAACTTACCCATAATTGGCATCATGGAGTCACTTAAGGAAAAATGTGAGGGCCCGACTAGGTGTGATAAGTGGATAAGGTACCAACTTGGAACCTTGGAGGCCAAGAAAAGGATATTCCACATAGGGAATATTCCCACAGGAATCATTACAATTAGTGGAAGGTTTTGAAAGGAGGATAAACATTTACCATTGGAGGACGACATTAACACTTGGCATGAAATTTTCTCAGGAGAGAAGTCATGACTGTGGATGTTGATTCTATTTAAAGAAGTGCTTGGGATAAAAAGAGAGGAGGAAAATGGGAGAAAAGGAGATGGTAGTGCGAGGTTGCTAGAAGGTACAAAAGCCCTAAGAGGAGGGTAATGGGGTGTTGTAGAAATGTTAGGAAATTCTAATGATTGGAGCTCATGATGCTAAGGTTTAGAGTTCTTGATACTAGAGGGTTATAAGAGATAACATTAAACATAAGTATGGGTATTGGGGTCTGTAACAAGGGTTACAATGAGGAAAAAATAGTTAGGATCATTTGACCATATTAGTTTACAGGGGTTGGATCTTTTTCATTTGATGTATATGGTCTGAGATGAGCATTTTGAATGTAGTATGGCTACCAGAGACTCTTTTTAAATCAATAAACATGAATATATTCTATACATCTTGTTTATGGGTATAAACCATCAGGTTATTTGGCTTTTCATGACTCAAATATGGTTTCTTGTGCTTCATACAATGTGTATTTATTTTTGTGATGCGCTGATGTGTAGATCTGTTAGTTATATCTTCTCACTTTTTGATTAGATATATGTACTTATATTTCTACAAATAATCCTCCATTAATGGTGAGACTCTCTTGCAAATCTCACATAAAGGAGGGGCTTGGTGGTCATGTGCACCTCGGGTGAGTGCCCATCATATGTGGGGTCGTAGGCCAATGTGCTTGGGGTTAGAAAGAAGTATTGAGGGTAAAATAATGACTACATCTTGGTTCCATTGTCGGGACCTCTTTTAAATATATTGTGAGAGAAATCAATAATGACTGAGCCTTGAATTTGGACATCATCAAGACCTAGCTCAAAATCATGGAGGATGAGTTTTCTAATAGGTTTAGTACTAGATCTAAGTTTGATGCATGAAAATTGGTAGAGGAAAACATGTATCACGAACTCTATGAGACATTCTTCTATTGTTTCCTAGTAGAGTTGTATGAATGGTGATCAAAATATGCATCTAGGACAAGTTGGTACTATAGACCTCATGTTTGGACCTAGGAGGAATATCAATGGTTGCATGATTCTGATTTGACTTGGACCCATGTTGTTGATCATTAGTGGAGTAGATTATTGACTAGTTATACCCTAGAATATGTTATTTCTACGTATTCTTGCCTGGATATTCTTGAGTTTGAGTTCTTGAGGAATCCTAGAGGATCCTTATTTCTTGTTATTCCAATGGCTATCAAAATATTAGTCATTACTTTGAGTTTAGAAGCCTTTCTCATGGCTCAATAAATTCCTACTAGGCACAGGGCGTGGAAGCTGACATGGTAGAAGGATGGCGGACCTTGCAGAAGAAATGGAGAGAGATGAGAGATGAATCAAGTATAATGAAGCTTCAGAGAGGGAGTTGACAAAATAACGTGAATATGGAGGAGTGATGGATTTATAGAGGTAGACGTTGTAGTAACGATTTGAGGTTAGTTTAGAGGACATGGAACTTGAGTTGTCTGAGCTACTCCATTTTGGAAAGCATTGAAGAGAAACCCCCTTAGATTTTTGAGAGAACTTTTCATACGAAGAAATGAGAAGATCCATAGGTTCACATCTTAACCCACATGGAGACCAGACCCTTGCACTTATTTTTCTAATCCCTGACATAATTTTTGATAATCCAATTGGTATCGTTATTCGTAGTCGAGTGACACCTAAGAGGTATGATTTTTCATTTGGTACATATATGGCTACATAATCATTTCCTATTTTTGGGGGTATTCTTTCTAGCGTAAAATTTGGCCATGGTATGGGATCACAAGGTTTGAGTATTTCATCTGGGAGAGGCACAAGGAACACATCTGGTAGTGGTTTGATATCAAAAACTGTCAGCAAGTAGTTTAGTGTGATTGTGCGTTCGAAGGGAATAATTACATTAGGCCCCTTACCTATAGTAGGTGGAGGATCTAGTTGATCTGGGGAAGTTAGCACTATTGCATCTAGTGGGTCTGGAGGTGGAGGTAACATCAGAGGAAATCAAGGTCTTGAATTTGGTGGACAAGGTCCACAACACCATCAATAGCTATTTTATGAGATGTCGCTCTAGTTTCTTGATTAAAAGGGTGTTGAGGATGTTGTGGAACATGGAAACAAGTGCGAGTTACTATGGTACATGAAGGCAATCATTGCCCCTGAGTGGAAGGTAAGTCAATTCGTAACCACATTGCAAATACACACATATGGCTAGTATAAGAAGTATGACCCACACTAGATAGTGGTGGATTACCCTGCATTGCATAATGCCTTTTTTGCATAGTTCCACGTACCTACATTTGAACATAAAAACATCAGCGTGTTGAAGGAGATTCAACAAGGAATGAAAGAGAGTGTGCATGAGTTTGATGTGTGTTTCAAGACTCTCTTATCTAAATTATCGTATGACATTCACCCTTCAGAGCATACTCAGTGGTTTTTTAGAGGACTGATAACACTATTCAAGAGGGGAATTTCAAAGAAGACTTTTATAGATCTGTGTGAGGCATTAGATCCTACCTTACGCATGGAGGCAATAGGAAGCATTGATACAGGATTTGGTCAAATCCTAGAAGCCCAAATTGCTGCAATGGCAAAGCAGTTGGAGAAATTATCTACAAACTCATCTCACGAGACTTGCAATAGTTTATGGTGTATGGATTATGAGGTATAAGGGCATATGAAGGACAATTTTAATCAGAGATTGGTACACATGATGATAGTAGACTATGAGATTTTCCACTAAGATCATGATGCAAGTAGGTGTCTTCTATTGCAACATACAATCCATAAGAATGTGTCTTGTTATTGCAAAAATTACACCTCTATTACACATGACACCAAGGATTGAAGATTTATTAACAAAATACCTGATGCCATTGATACTGGTGTGTGTCGTACTAGTATTCTAAGAAGCTCCAAGGATGAGGGCCATCATTATGAAGATCACGTAGACAGAGGGAGTCATAGAAGAGGATGTCATGATGGATTTAGAGACTATGGCGACTGTGGAGGTAGAAGAAGTGAGTTCCCATGTGAAATTTGTTACAACTATGGGTCTATAGAATACTGTAAGCATGAATTCCCTTATCAGCTACAGTGCTCCTGGTGTGTAAAAAAACAAAAGTATGAGGAATACCCATAATTGTTTGAACACATGATCTATAAATAGTAGAAGAATAAGGGCATTGGGATGGTGAGAGTAAAGTATGTTGATCAATAGTGGATGCTAAGAATGGCACGTGAGTCATAGTTAGAACCTATACTGGTGATGATGCGAGCTGAGGCTACGCGCACCAGGGAGGTACCAAAGTAGAAGTCATTATTGCAAGAGAAGAAGTGGTACATGGGAATCATCCAAACCCTATGCATTAGAAGGAAGTATATCAAGAGACCATGGACATAATCAAAAGTCTATAAGTGTGAATGCTGTGATATGCTATAATGCTCTTAGTGTGGAAAAAAACACAAGTATGAGGAATATCCGTAATTGTTTGAACACATGATCTATAAGCAGCAGAAGGATAAGGGAATTGGGATGGTGAGCGTAAAGTATGTTAATCAATAGTGGATGCCAAGAATGACATGTGAGTCAGAGTTAGAACCTATACTGGTGACGATGCAAGCTAAGGTTGTGTGCACCAGGGAGGTACCAAAGCAGAGGTCATTGATTACAAGAGAAGAAGTGGTACATGGGAAGCATCTGAACCCTACGCATTAGAAGGAAGTCTATCAAGAGACAATGGACATAATCAAAATTCTTCAATGGGAAATTCATTATCTAAAAGAGAAATCTATAAAGTTAGAGTTGAAGAAAAGCATTGAGGTTCCTCAGCCAGATATAGATGATGTTAAAAAAGTGTGTTAGATGTTACGTCAAGAGGATATCATTCCTCTTTTAGGAGAATGGTTAAGAGATAAAGTACCAAGTGCTGGAGGAGAGTATTAGTCACAAGTTTTGCATGCTAATCTACCTCCCCATAGCCTTTGCTATGATAAGGAGATTACCTTCAATGTAGTTGTTAATGGATGGCTCCTAAATAATATTCTGATTAACATGGGTGCAAAAGTTAAAGTTCTCATCCTAGATGTATGGAATCAAATGGGATGGTCCCCATTATAGCCATCTTCAAATGTGTTGTATATGGATAACAAGACAAAATCAATTCCCATTGGTGTTTTGAAGGATGCTTCTATCACTATCCAAGGGATGAAATTCACTAAAGACTTCAAAGTCTTGGTGATTTCTGAGGCGGAAAAATTTCCAGCATTACTTGGTTTCCCTTGGTGTTATAAGAATAATTTTGACTTACGTTTAAATAAGGGATATATAATTTTTGAGGAGTAATTTTTATCATTCCTTTTAAATATGGGAATTCAATGCCCTATACTTACCCCTTGGAAGAAGAAGACCTAGACAAAATCTATGTGCTCACTATCAGGTACCCTGAGGTTTTGCAACCAAAAAAAGTAGGTGTTATTAAGTGGGAAGATGACCAATCTATATTTGATAATGTGTGTAAGTGTTTCTACAATTTAAACCAAATTTAAAGAAAGAAAACTACCACCTAGAAATAGCTTCCTACCTAGCTAAAAATGAGAAATATGCACCATGATGATGAAGAAATGAGCAAGTCCTACCCTTAACATTAATAAATTTGAATTAATCAAAACATAATGTAAATTAATGAACTCTATTCCCCTTAATTGCCTAATTAAACATTTAAAATGAACCTAAGTAGTCCAAATGGAAATCAAATCATATTTTATTTCTTTGATCATTCAATGGATGCTTGGGTATGAGGCTTAGCTCTTCAAGAATGGAGGGCTCAAGAATGACAAAAGGCTATTAGTATGAAACTATGTGCTTACTTTTGTCTCTTGAGAGATTTAGGTGTAAGTGTAGAAGTAGAGGGAGAGTTGTTTATATAGCCCAAAGGATAAAGGATTCAACACATCCTCATGAATGTGGGACTAATGTAGATGTAGAGTTAGTTATAGATAAGGAGGGGTTTAGATGAGGTTGAGTTAGTTTTAGGAGGGTTTAGTTTGTCCTCAAGTGACTCATGTGGATAAAGGGGGTGTATTAATTAATCAAGATGATTAATTAATACAGGTGCAAGATTTTATAAGGTTTTAGATGGATTTTAGTGTGATTTGGACCATTAGGAGGGAATTAAACCAATTAAATAGATATTTATTGACTTAATGAGAAGGGAGGCTAATTAATCAATAATAATTAATTAGACTAGATAGAAGGTGTTGATTAACGAAGGGTCGTTAACTAGGGTATGTGATGGATAGGGGACTTAATTAATTAGCGTAATGTAATCAATTCATGACAATGGAAGAGAAGATGAGCACTATTAATGATATGTCGTCAATTTGCAGGAAAGGATATAATTAACGCAATTTAAGTATTTAAATTGCTCGGGCATGATTATAGGTGTCTACATTTGCCCCTCTTTGGGGTGGCGTAAGCGATGCCACTTCAAAGATAGTAGATGGAAGAAAATTTTGAAGGGATAGAAGAAAAAATAGTAGGAGAGAGAGATGCCCCCTCAATTGTCAATGGGGTGATGGAAGAAGTCGATCGACGATCAAAAAGGTGAGAGATAGGCAAAAGAATGGGGAAGAGGCCGGATGACCTGATGAGAGAGAAAATTAGGGGTGAAAGGGAAGTGATGTAGAAGAAATATGGAGGAGGGGAGGGAAGAGCATATCCTCTAGGTGCTTTTTATTGGAACAATTTTGATATCATCATATTTCCATTAGAAGTACATCATCGATCATTATG
Organism: Taxus chinensis; assembly: GCA_019776745.2. Taxonomy (NCBI): domain Eukaryota; kingdom Viridiplantae; phylum Streptophyta; class Pinopsida; order Cupressales; family Taxaceae; genus Taxus; species Taxus chinensis. Next base: position 598,899,755 of record CM034150.1, read on the forward strand.
AAAAATATAAGCATATGACAATGGTAGAATGACATGAAAAGCCATACTACAAATAATTGTCCAGTGCTAAAAGTACCAACTCCACGCAACATACAATAATGCAATGCAATATGAGAAGGAAACAAGCTCATTTAATAGGGAAAACAAGTACGCATGCACATATCCAACCCAACAATGGTCAAGACAGTTGTACAAATGTTTTTTTATCAGTGCTAAAGAGATCCACAAGTTCATGATTGATGAAAAGGGTTAAAAATGATGCCCCGAAAAAAGGATACATGCAAGGGGAAATGACAATGGACATGAGGTCCATGAAAAGTGTTTGTGCTCAACGAAACAACACCAGGCAACAAAAGTGCCCCAGAGTATAGACGAAGCAGGTAGCTAGCTTTGTGAATGGTTGTGAATCTGGTGATCCACGAGTCATATTAATTGGGGAAGATGTGAGACAAACCAATAGGATATGGAGAAAATACCATGTGCAAGACACAAGTTTCAACCGAATGAAGCAAGTTACCATTTTTGTATGGTTTTTTTACTTTTTAGGATTTTGTTGAAAAATTTTGCCTTGTTTTTGGATTTTATATATATATATTGTTTTTATTATTTTTTCTTTCCAAACTGTGGTTAACAGTAGAAGAAAGTAGAAGAAGAAAGTGAAGGGCCTAGGGGCAATAGAAAGTGCCCTAGGTGGAAGAAAGGAGAAAAAAACACCAAATAATGTCCTTGTTTAGTGGAAACATTAAGAAAAACTAATTATTTGAAAAATAATCATTTACAACAGTGTGGAGAAAAACAAAAATCACTAGGGAGAAATAAAATTTCCCAAGGGAGAAGAAAGGGGTATCATACAGAAAAAATGCCTCAATACAATGAAAAAATAAGAGAAAAATAATTATTTAATAAAAATAATTATTCTACAGTGAACATAGGAGAAAACAACGATCGAAATAGGCCTCCCAACCCTCTTAACAGTGAAAAACAAGTTAATATACCCCACCAGGGGGGTAAAAACATCATGACTAATTCATTGTAACTGATCAGTTTAGAAAAATTATTGTGAGGCTCTGACACTGAGGAGAACCATGGTGATTACACGAGACCAATTGAGGCACGTAGATGTAGTCTGGGGGTACCAGCAGCATGCTGACGATAACCCCTTTGTGAGTATTGAACCCTTGCTCATTAATTTTTGTCATTAATGCATTAATTTTAGCTTTTAGGCCTAGGAAAATGCATAGGCACACCTGCGTGTAAGCACAAGCATCGGATAGGGGGAACATGCATCTTTTTGGGGGCGCATGCATCTTTTTGGGGGCACAGGCATCTTTTTGGGGGTGCAGGCATCTTTTTGGGGGCACATGTGCCAAGATGTACACACGAACATGTGCTGGCACAGACTACACACACCCATGTGCATGCACACACACAAGCACATGTGCATGCATGCACACGTGTAGGAAATGGGGTGCACACGTGAAAAGCAAGGCGTAAGCATGAAGAGGGAAAATGCACACACGAGGGCATATGCATGCAAGCGCAAGAACCCAATATGTGGCGTACATGCCAAAAATGGTGCGTATGCACCCAAAAGAGGGCGCATGTTCTAGAAGACACACGCACGTAAGCGCAGGTGCCAAAAATGTGGCACACATGCCCAAAAGGGTGTGTAGGTGCCCCAAACAGGAAAAAAAAGATGAGAAAGTGTCAAAAATATGACACTTAGAAGAATTTTTAGGATTTTTGGGGTTAAACCTAAAAGAAGAGATAGATTTTGAGAAGAAATGCTAGGAACTAATGAGTGGCATGTTATTTTGCAAACACGAATACCAGGTTTGTAGATGCAGGAGCGACATACCCAGATTGTAGAGTTAGAGGGTCATATGCACCGGCGTACGACTGGTGAGCCATGGTGATATTACTTGAGGTGGTGGGGCTAGGCCCCGTGGCTCGAATGCCCTCTATTATACTAGACCATGGTCTTTTGACTACACTAGCTGAGCGATGGCATAGCGAGAGTCAGTGTTTTAGACTGCCCACAGGAGATATCACTGTGACTATTGAGGATGTTTGGTGGATTCTTTGCATGCTGATGATGGGCACGTTGATCTAGTATAGCTCTGATGCAGGGCTGATTAGAGCAGCTTGCAGTGCCCTATTTGGTGTTGATGATATCCCGCACGATGGGATGACTATAGCATTACATGAGTGCATCTCTGACCCCACCTTGCATCAGGGGCCTCTCTACATCATGGCTCTTATAAGTGGGTTTTTACTCACTGATAAGACAAGGACTTCATTTCCGAGAGGACTACTACCATTGGTTCATGACATATACAGTGGTGAGAGATATTGTTGGGGGCAGTGCAAACTGGCCCACCTATACTAGGATTTTCACTTGATTACATACCACGGTCAGAAGACAGTGGGACCAGTGTCATTATTACATATATGGTCATGGGATCATATTGTGATCAAATGTCCTGTGGGCCCCTTCTTTTTCTGAGATCCTGATGAGCCATCATACATGGCCTGGGTAGCAGCTAGTGGAGATGTACATGGCCATCTTGGAAGCCTATTCAATAATAGGTGGGAGTTTGACGAGCTGGTTGAGATAGATGTCATCTAGTGGCCATATAGGCATTTCTAGTGGCTAGAGGATGCCACAAAGCTCAGTGTGTGCCTAGTGGAGCACTTTATTATTGGCAGCTGTAACTATATCATAGAGCTGCATCAAGTGGACAGGTGCCAGCGGCAGTCTTGGCAGGGTACAGGGGGTCCCCCAGCCAGATATCTGGCATGTTTGTAGGGATTCCGAGAGGAAGACCATGGGGCCTCGTATACTAGTGGCCCAAGCTAGGGTGAGTTTCACACAGGTGGTCCCACAGGTATGGGACCCATTACATCATGTGAGAGATCCTGGGACCATAGCTGACTATGTAGCCTGGTATGCTACAATATTACCCTGATGGCTCACCATTCTGAAGGAGGCTTGGGCAGCAGGAATTCACCCACCTGTAGAGATATGGCATGGGGCAGAGCATAGGGAAAGGGCAGTAGCACATGGGTTAGACCCATAGGATCCCTTTGATGGTATCCCACATGATGGACAGGGTGCCTCATAGGCACAGGGACCGAGGCCGCAGGGCCCAGTATAGGTAGTAGTGTAGCCACCTAGAGGCAGAGTCTTCGAGTAGGGAAAGTATTCTAGAGCACCTCAGGGACTAGTCCTTGAGGCACACATAGCCTCCCATCCAGTGGTACAGATATCCACAGTACAGGTGTAGGTACAGCAGGCCATAGTCAAGAGAGATGTGGCCAAAACAGAGAGGGATGAGGCTTGAGGCTGGTGTGTGACTTTTGTAGCAGAGAGAGATGAGGCTCGAGGTCATATTGTTACTTTACTTTTAGAGCAAGATTAGGCTCAGGCCTAGGCTAGCCCAAGAGATGACAGAGTAGCATGGGGGAGCCAGATCTGAGAGACAGTGGCATAGAAGGCTCAGATACTGAGCCTTCTTCATCAGTCCTAATCACAAGTGCAGATGGTTGTTGCATAGAGAGACCATGTGTATGCATGATCACAGGAACTACTAGCACAGAGGGACTAGGCCCATGCTGAGCTGTAGACCATGACTACAGAGAGAAACCATAAGGTTACTACCTCTAGAAAGGCTAAGGTAGACTTGAGCTAAGTGATAGGGAGCGAGATACTGCCCTTTAGGTAGTGCTTACTTTCAGAGATGCCGAACTGATACATGATGTCACTAGACTTAGAGGTGAGGCCCTAATCTATATGACTACCTATTATAGGGTAGTGCCTCCAGAGTAGTAGTGGCATTACCACAGCTATTAGGGTTGAGTGCATTAGGCTCTTGATCATGGAGATTAGGCCATTCTACTAGATCAGTGAGGCAGCCTCTACTAGAGCAGCCAGCCAGACCAGCAACATCCCTGCCTCTAGTGTTATACATATTCTTTATATGTATGCCTCTTATGAAGGCCTATTTTTGATGTATAGCCTTGTATATATGTATTTTGATGATGCCTCGTGATGAAGGCTTGATTCTTTCAGATACCTGCCCCTTTTTTATGGCATTGTGTATCGATGATGTATTGTATTGAGTACCTATCTGGACATTGTATGTATGTGTACAAACATTTTTGATGTAGCATCCTCGTACACCTCAGCTGAAGGAATTTTTTGATATAGAGCACTAATTTTTATCCATTTTTGATATAGATGTATATTGATACACACACACACGTGTGTGTGTGTGTGTGTGTGTGTGTGTGTGTGTGTGATATATATATATATATATATATATATATGAGGATTACTTTGTTTTGGCTCAAATACACATGGTTATGAGATGATGTACCTTATTGTTTTTGTGTCTTGATGTATGTGACACAAGTGGGCATACATTGATTCTGATTGCATGTTGCATGTTTTGATTCAGCACTTATGGATGCGTTATCTGATTTTGTACTTTGTATGTATCTGATTTCAATGTTTGATGTATACATGTGTTGTGGATGTTAGATGATGGTTCCGTAGATGATATCAAATGCATTTCTCATGTGTTATTTTGATGTATATGGATGGGATGATATGATGATATTGGTACGGGGGGGATAGATTTTTGATTATGCATAACCCCTCTTACCCCATTGATGATACGATAAGTGATGATTATCTTAGCATACATGCATGATGTATAACTTAGCATTTTGTTTATATATGATGTATAGGTGATGTTATATGTGATGATAATGATGGTAATGTGATGTGAATGATAAAAAATAGAGCACATGTAATAAACACAACCAAATGCTTAAGAAAGAACATAATGAATTAACACATTACATCATGGTTTCCCAAGATTCACTAGCATGCAAAAACATACCGCAATATGCACAAGAAAGAATAAATCTTATCTAAGCAAGAAAAGATGAATCCTAAAACATTATTCCCAATCAACAAACAAACCAAAAAGTAAGAATAAAAAACAACTATACAAGCAACAAGCAAAGCAAGAAGCAAGACAATGTAAGTAACTATTTTTTTTTGTAAGATTTTATTTTCATGCACCAATTTTCTATTGTTTTGGTTTTTGTGAAACAATGTTCTATTGTTTTTGTGTTTTGTGAAACAAGTTTCTATTGTTTTTGTGTCTTGTGAAACAATTTTCTATATTTTTTAATTTTCTAATGGTTTTCCAAAGTTATTTGCAGGTAACCAAGAAAGTGTTGATGCCCCCAGTGTTAGATGGGGAATATATAAGGGCAGAAGCCGCATGCGTTTATGAATAAGAGGGAAAATTCATTGAGTTCTCCCTAGTGTAAGATGGTAAATAGTGAAAGATCATACCCCTCACATATGAATAAAAGAAGGAAAAGTCGGATCAAGGCTTGACAGGATGGTGTGTACAGGGAACCCTGAAGGAAAAACTAGGTCTAGGCCAAAGAAAACTACCCTCTTGACGCAGGATGCTTGTGAACAACAAACCCTCCTGAGGTGCCGAAAACTAGTTTTCACCCAAGGACATGTCCAAAGTACCACAATTGCGTGGTTTTCACTAGTGGACGACCTATTTTCTCTTTTTTTTTTTCTTTTTCTTTTTTTGATTTTATTGATTTTTTATTTTTTATTTTTTTTTTAATTTTGAACTTCCTTGCACCATGTTTAGGCATAGAACCTCTTAATATGCATGGTGTTCATGGAATCCCAGAGCTCATCACCATTGGGGTGAGCCAGTTTGTATGCCCCTGTGCCATACTTGGTGACTATAACATAGGGTCCCAACCAATGTGGTTTGAACTTCCCTTTCTTTTCTTCCTCTACTCTAGTGTTGAACTAGTTCTCCTTCATGACTAAATCAATGACATCAAACTGACAAGGGATGATTCTTTTATTGTAGTTTTTGGAGAATCTGTGTTGATACACTTTTAGGTGATTAAGAGTGTGAATGCACCTCTCATCCAGTAGCTCTAACTCAGCCATTCTTGCCACTCGATAATCTTCATCGTTATCCAGATAGTCCTGAAGAGAAATTCTCAATGATGGAATTTTTATCTCTAAAGGGATGATAGATTTTGTCCTGAAAACTAGGGAATATGGTGTCATACCCATAGGAGTGTGAATGGATGTTCGGTAAGCCCAAAGGGCTGAATGGATTTGTAGGTGCCAGTTTTGACCTGTTTTGCTAACCATCTTCTCCATTATCCTTACCAAAGTCTTGTTAGTCACCTTAGCTTGTCCATTACCCTAAGGGTAATATGGTGTCAACCATTTTAACCTAATTTGGAATCGTTGGCAAAGACCTTTCATAGTTTTGTTCTTAAATGACTTCCTATTATTTGTAACAATGGCTGTAGGAATACCATATCAACAAATAATGTGATTCATGATAAATTTAGAAATCTAGGATCCTGTGACATAGGTTAGAGGGACAACCTCTACCCATTTTGTAAAGTATTATGTAGCTGTGATGATATGTGTATGACCATCAGATGAGGTAGGAGTAATTTTTCCTATTAAATCAAGTTCCCCACTTGGAGAATGGCCATAAGGTAGTGATAGGTTGTAATGGTTGTGACGGAGCATGAATGAAATTTCCATACTTTTGGCAAAGCACACATTTTATAACATAATTACAACAATTAGTTTCCATGGTAGGCCAATAGTAACCTACTCTCAATAGTTTCTTAGTTAAGACCATTCCGTTTGTATGTGCTCTACATACCCCTTCGTGCACTTCTTTGATTGCCTGGATTGACTCTATCACATCCAAACAACGTAATAGATTCCCATCCTAGCCATGATGATAAAGTGTACCTCCTAAAAGGGTGTAATGGGCTATCTGGTGAATCAATATTTTCTTTTCAGAATGGGAGATATCGAGAGGGAATGTGTTATCCTTAAGATAGGTGAAGATGGGTTTGTACCACGGGGAATTGGGACCAAAAACCTCACAAGCCAAGAAAGATTCTGGCATGTCATACATGGGCTGGCATAGATTTTCTATGAAGAATGGCATATCATTATTCCTTGGTGGAATACAAAGCATAGACCCTACCGTTGTCATGACATCTGCCGATCTGTTCTATGCTCTTTGGATTTTCTCAAAGGTGATGTGCACAAAATACTCCTTTAGAGTTTCCACTAAATTTTTGTAATGTATGAGCTTGTCATCCGTAACTTTATATTCATCATTAACCTATTTGATGATTAACTATGAATCACCTACAAACTTAACATGATGAACATTCCACTTGATGGCTAGCTTCATCCCTGTAATGAGTGCTTCATATTATGTAATGTTGTTTGTGCAAGGGAAGGCTAGGCAAAAATCCTATGGTATAGGATCACCAGAAGGAGTAATAAGGACCACTCCTGCACCTAAACCATGAAACATAAAGGATCCATCAAAATGTATCTGCCACATGACAGATTCTTCAATGTAGAGCAAGGAGGCATCTAGTATATCTAGACTCAAAGGTTTCGTGCTTTACAAAGGTGCTTCTACTAGCTGGTTCGCAAGTACTTGTCCTTTAACTGATTTTTGATGGAAAAATTCTATGTCAAACTCACTGAGTAGAATGATCCAATTAGCCATTCTTCCCTTGAGGGTGGGTTTGGACAATAAATACTTGAGTGGGTCAACCTTGGATATGAGCTTGGTCTTAGTGTTCAACAGGTAATGGAAAAGTTTTTGAAAAGTAAAAACAATGGCCAAGTAAGATTTTTCAATTTGAGAATAATTGAGCTCATATTTGATGAGGGTGTGACTCAGATAGTACACCACTTTCTCCTTATGGCCAAGGTCATATTGGGTGAGCAGTGCACCAATAGAAAATTACATAGTAGAAATATAGAGCAAGAGTGGTTCTCCTGGAGAGGGAGGCATGAGGATATGTGGATTAGCCAGGTACTGTTTAAGCAAAGAAAAGACTTGCTGTTGCTCTGGTCCCCAGATGAAAGTGACATCCTTTTTAAGAAAATGGGTGAATGAGTGACATTTATCTGTAAGCTAGGAGATGAAGTGGTGAATGGCTTGAATTTTCCCCTGTAAGTTATGCAGTTGCTTGATATTCTTAGGCAGAGGAATTTCAGTGATACCAAACACTTTAGCGGGGTCTACCTCAATACCTCGTCTTGACACAATGAAGCCCAACAGTTTCCCAAATAACACACCAAAGACACACTTCTTTGGATTCAACCTAACTTTGTATTCATGCATGCATTTAAAGATATGCCACAAAATGATAGGATGATCCTCTCTTGTTTTGGACTTTCCCAAGATGTCATCTACATAGTCTTCCATGATATCATGAAAAATCACTGGCATTTCCTGCTGATAGGTAGCTCCTGCATTCTTAAGGCCAAATGGCATCACCTGATAGCAGAATTTTCCCCAAGGATTCATAAAAGTTGTTTTGTGTTGGTCTTCTTGAGCGATCTTAATTTGATTATATCCCAAAAAACCATCCATGAGTGATAGCATTTCATACCGTGTTGTTGAGTCAACAATCATGTTGATGTTGGGAAGTGGAAAATCATCTTTAGGGAAAGCCTTATTGATGTCCCTAAAATCCGTGTAGATTCAGATACCTATATGTTTTTTATAGACAGGAACAATGTTTGATATCCATTCAAAATAATCAATTGGTCTGATGAATCGTGCTACAAGCAATCGTTCCAACTCTTCCTTAACCAACAGGGCCACTCTTGGGTGCATCTTTCAGAGCTTCTATTTCATAGGCTTGGTGTCTATGTGCACGACTAGGTTGTGCATGACCAAAGTCAGATCTAAGCCGGGCATGTCTTTGTAAGACCATGCAAACACATCAATAAACTATCAAAGCACCATAGTGAATGTCTTTTGTTCTCTAGCCGAGAGTGATGCTCCCAATTTTACTATCTTGGGATCCTCTTCTGTACCAATATTGACATCAAAGTTTTCTTCAACTAACAATTTTGATAAATCTTCCATATGTGTAGGATCAGCAGGTAGGTTGAGATCTTCATCTACGGATGTCTCCATGATATTTTCATCCTTGGCATGGTCACTTTGTTTTTCCTTTTATTTTCTTATTTGTTTGTTAGCCAGTGCCTCAAAGATGTTTTCATTATGCAACTTGGACTTCAATTTTTTTCCAAGGCTTTTATTTAGAACTTTTTCCCTCGCTTTTCTTTAAATTTTGTAGACCACAAAGTTCAACCTCCTCGCCAAAGTAGGCGCAGGTATATAAGTCGATAAAGAAACCTTTCTTGTGATCTCCAATGGGAATTTTATCCCTTATGCCCATGAACTCTGCGATAGCCTCATTTTTCTCGAATAAATCTAGTGGCATGTGACGTTATTGGTCCCATTCAATAAGGGAAGGGTATACGAGGTGAAGGGTTGGTTCTGTGGGGGTTATGGTTAGGATAGCGTTGTTCATGAAAAGGTTTGTGGAGGCCAGATCCTCATATTGGCTATAATGGGAATCCGTATTGCTGTCCAGATAGTCAGAGCTATCCTTGCACTCAGAACAAGTAGCATCTTGATCGTTGGGGTGGGCTCCATAAGGAAAAATCCCAATGCCATATATTTTTGGTTTGAAATGTGGAAGAGGGACTGGTTCTCTTTGTCCTTGTTCATTCCTCCCACATCCTAGGCCTTTGTAGCCCATGGAGTACATCATTCTACTAGATTTTTCATATTCTGGGGTTTGATAACATGATGGCTGAGTGTCCTCAGGGACCTAAGTTATAGGTGGATCAAGCAATTTTTCCTCATCTAACAAGCCTCCAGGTAAGAATGACCCAATAGTGTGTTCCTTTGTAGGTCTTTTGAAGTGGTAGTTGGGTCGACCTCTAGTCTTGGGGGATAATGAGAGATCTAAAACCAAGAGCGCTTGTTGTACATTATACTCTGCACAGCCATATTCAAGGATTTTCATCTCCTACGAATCAAATGGAGATATTGAAGTAGATGCCCCATGAGTGCAAGAACTAAGAGAATCTGAATCCACCCAAGATTTCATGGCCTCAGACTAGAGAGGTACAACTATATCTGTGGAGGGAAATGCATATGTACCCATTCGTGCAAAGCTATTGAGATCTCTATAATGAGAAAAGGGCTCAGAATCTCCTTGTATTGTAACTATATGTCCCTCATGCTTCAACTTAATGCATTGATGAAACGTTGATGGCACGGCTTGCATGGCATGAATCCATGGTCAGCCTATAAGCATGTTATATGGAAGTTCCAAGTCTAGGACATGAAACTTCATCTGATGGAAAGTGGGAACCACCTCCATGGGCAACGTGATGGTCCCTGTTGATTCCTTTTTCGCATTGTCATATGCAGTGATATTGATAATATGGGACTTAAGATATTCCTCCATGTGTCCAAACTATTTGACCAACTTAAGCATGCAAATGTTCAACCCAAATCCGTTATCCACAAGCACTCATTTGATTTTCTTACGTGTGACAACTACATCAATGTATAAGGGAAGATTATGCATTGGATTCTCAGTAGGTATCTCCCTATGGTTGAAAGTGAGATGTTCACTTAGTGTGATGTTTTCCACCATGGCTTGCAAGTGTGCAGGATCGAATTCTGAAGGCACTCCTTGTTAAACACTGCACAATTATACAAACACCAAATATAATTATTTAGAAATTAAGAATTCATCTGGGATTTATTATTATAGAAGGAGGTTACAATTTATAGGGCATTGTTCTCCTACAGAGGAGTCAACTACAATCATGATCCCCCTTATCTCTCCATGATCCTCACATCCCTAGGATATCTCACACACCTCCTAAACTATCTCAACCACACCTATTACTAAGGTGAGATAAACTCACGTACAACTAATACTTCTCAATATGAGAAAGTATTATTACACACATAATAATAATGTTCACAATATTAAAACTCTAATATCCAAATAACCCAAACCACTAACACTTCATGTTCACACTATAAACATAGAATTCCTAACATTCACCCCCTTATTGTGAACATGGGGAAAACTTATCTTGCACTGCAACTTGTCGCCTAATGCTGACTCATGACCTAGATGATTTTCAAAGTGGTTTATCATCAACCAATGAAATGGTTTTTCAAAGTGGTTTACCATAAACCAAAGAAGGGTGGTTTTACTAATGGTTTACCAATAACCAAAATGGTGGTTTTCAAAGTGGTTTACCACAAACCAAAAAATATCATGTTGATTGCAGTCTATTTTCAGCCCTCATCATTTTTCACACTTCAGGAGATTACATAGGAATCTATTACAATTGTGAATAGGAATATTACTTTTGTTCTTATTTTCTATCACACAAAACAAGAAAGCAAACACACAACTAAAAAACTTGGCCACCAGTTCAGTTTCATGGCCTTTTCGATGGTGCCTGACAAGAGGTCATTGATCAACCTCCTTCCTCCATTGCCTCTAACCTCCATCCAGTTTATTTAGAACATAAAATCATCTGAATTGTAGTCAGGGTCTTCTTTCACTTTTTTTTCTTCTTCTTCTTCATTTTTTGTTTCTTCTTTGATAGCTGCATTTGCTTCATTTATTTTTAGACTTCCATTGAGTATATCTTTAGCTCGAATCCTACAGTACAACATTGTATGTCCCCTTTTCTTACAATAGAAACACGCAGTTTCTTCTTTGTTTATAGAAAAGTTCTTGTATATCTTTTTAACAAACAAAGTTTTTTCTTCAATATTTTCTTTTGTATTTATTTTCTCTTCTGCTAAGAGTGTTGAAAACATATCTTCAAGTGTCTGAGAAGGCATTTGTCCTAGTGTGAACACCACATTACTGTATTTTGGAGGAAGACTATTTAATAGTATTGCTTTTGCATCTTCATCATCTATATCAGCTTTAGTCTCTGCAAGTTGTCTTTTTAGAGATCTTAGTTCATTTATATGGCTAGACATTGTTACCCCATCATTCATCTTGAGTTTATATAGTTGTAGTTTTAATGTGAATTTTGCATTTGTTGCTTTAGCACCAAACATTTTACCCAGCACATCCCATATCTCCTTTGAAGTTTTGTCTAGATCTACATAGTGCAATTCCGTGTCACACACTGCAAGTCTTGTGATTGCCTTAGCTTTTTCATTCCTGGCTTACCATTCTATTGCTTTAGTATAATCTGTTGGTAAATATCTATGCCAGATACAATTCCCCACAAGTTCTTATGCATCAGTTGCATTTGTAGTTTTACTTTCCAAGTGTGAAAGTTTGTTCTATTAAACTTGTCAAGTGGTATCTCCATATTATCCTAGAGCATCGGTTTCAACTGAAAATGTGCTCGTCTAATTTTGGTTTTTAGGATGTCAGTTTCAATTGATAATGCACCCAAATTACAAAAATAAATACAACCTATTATTCACCTAGACAATACACACTTAAACATAATAACATGACTTAAAAAATGGGCCGAAGCTATTTTCAAATACTATATTATCACAAAATATGAGAGAGACACAAACTAAACAAATATTAAATACCAAAACTGCATAACTTTGATGAAATGCACCCTCATGAGCTTCAAGGAAAATTAAATACCGATGGAGGTCGATTAAGATATAATGAAATCCAAAGATAACAGTCACAAGTTGCTAATGACCACGCTTCCAAAACGACACGAATTTCCTTTTGAAAAACATGTGTATTTACCTTTGCATCGGTTGACCATAGAATTACAAGCTGTGCTCAAGATGATCATATGCATTCATTGATGACGTGGAGATATGTTAATGAATATGCTGCTAACAATGGGTTATTGATTCAAACAACTAACATGAGGACGATTAGATCTATGTTTTAGAGCTCCAGATCCAATCAAGAAAATAGTGAATCTGAGTCGCTATTAAAGCCAAGTCATTTATTTTTTCAAATATACGAGGATTCTCTCCACATGGAAAATCAGGTGCAGTACAGGTTTGCATGCTACGAATTGGCCCATAAGGGCATGTCGACTCCACGTCTTAATTGGTTGCGATGCTGAGGATCTAAATGCGTGGTCAGATTTGTAGTATACCAGATGCATATGGCTGACTTTCAATGGGCACATGTGCTACTGTACTGCTGGAAAATTGCTCAGTAGGAAGATCACAAACCTCTTTGAACTGCACTTCCCTTGTGAGGATTCATAAGGAAACGTTGTATAAACAATAAGACTTCTCTCGATTTAATCAGATCTCTGCAAGAAATGTAGAATACATAGAAAAATGGTACAACCTATAACCACTCAGACGTCAGGATAATGATTATATCTATACTCCAACTTAAGCTTCAAAATGAAATTGCACAGAATTCTAATAAAAAAGAGAAGATGCATAGTGCAATAAAGAACATAGGTAACTTTTTAATTTTCTTCTAATTCTCCATACTAGCAACAAGAGATGTGACCTACTCTGATACCACTATTAAACACTGCACAATTATACAAACACCAAATATAATTATTTAGAAATAAAGAATTCATCTAGGATTTATTATTATAGAAGGAGGTTACAATTTATAGGTCATTGTTCTCCTATAGAGAAGGAGTCAACTGCAATCATGATCCCCCTTATCTCTCCATGATCCTCACATCCCTAGGATATCTCACACACCTCCTAAACTATCTCAACCACACCTATTACTAAGGTGAGATAAACTCACATACAACTAATACTTCTTAATATGAGAAAGTATTATTACACACATAATAATAATGTTCACAATATTAAAACTCTAATATCCAAGTAACCCAAACCACTAACACTTCATGTTCACACTATAAACATATAATTCCTAACACTCCTGACCCCCGAGGAGTTTGGTACAGAATGTCCTTGTGCACATTAGATATCTTGAGAATATCTAAGATCAAAATCTTAGCAGACGTCTTTTCAAGTTGTTCTAAAAGATTATACTTACCGGTGTGCGAGGTTGATGGAGAAGGTTCCAGAATCACAAGGCAGGCATGCCTTGTTAGTACAACACAGTTCTTTTCCTTGATCTGGATGGTATTGACACGGTCAGCAGGAGAGTGAATACATCTAATAAGTGAATCATAATGGTTGTTGTCTCTTTTGGTGTATAATTAATTCACGGCTTTATAAGTTTGGGATGACTCTCCTTGATCCAGCTTTGAATTTTTCGATTTACCATGCTTGGGGAATGGTTCTTTATAAATCCCCATTTTCTTGTTAGGTGTTTATGTCTTGCCAAGGTTATCCACCTCTATCTCCCCATTGTCAATGAGGTCCTGAATATAATGGTGAAGCCACAAACATTTTTCTATCATGTGTCCTTTGACGCAATGCATTTCACAATATTCATGCTCCTTGTACCATGAAGGTTTTGGAGCATTGTTGTCAAATGGTTGTGTTGTAGGATAGGTCATCATGTGGGTCACATATAATTGTTTTAGTATGACTGAAAAATGTTCATTTAGAGAGGTGAATGTTCTTCACTTTGGTGGTGGTTGAATTGGTCCCTTGGTTAGTTTAAAAGGTTGACCAGTTTGGACTGTTTGAACACATTTGGAATCGGTGATTCCGTCTCCCACCACATTTTATTTTTTTGTTAAAGATCTCCAGATTTTCCATGGGTTTGAAATTTTGGTTGTCTTTAGATTAGGTTTTGAGGGTGCCTTTAGCAATGAGATTTTTTTTTATCTAAGTCCCTTTCTCGATAACCTCCTCAAAAGTGTGAACACAATGCATTTGAAGATGGAAAGCTATAGCTGGGTTGAGGTTGGGAATGAAGATACTAACCAGTTGTTTTTTAGGGAAAGCACAACAGAACTGAATAGTTATCCCTCTCCACCATTGGAGGAAGCTAGAAAAAGTCTCATTAGGGTGTTGTTTGGCACCACATAAGTCTGCCATGGTGACATCACTCTCTATGTTATACGAGAAGTGATGCACGAATCTTTCAGCCAATTCTGGCCAAGTGAAAATTGATCCTCGTGATAAGCGTGTAAACCACTCCAAGCCTTGACCTCTGAGACTCTTGGGAAAAAGTCTGATGAGGTAATTATCACTATAAGACACCTCTTGACATGCCATGTAGAAATATTTAACATGATCCTGTGGATCTCCTTTTCCTTTATATTTGTCAAACTTTTGCATATCAAATTTCTTTGGAAAGGGTTGAAGGGTCATTATCTTGTCAAAAGGATAGGGGTATAATTCTTCATATTTATACTTCCCGATGCTCCCTATATTTCTCTCTTGTAAGCTCACAAGAGTCACTTTCATAGACTGAACTTCTTGTGAGAGTAATTGTTCTCTAGTGGGAGAAGTGGGGATGTATACAAGATGATACCTTGTGTCTTCTTCTCCTTAGTTTTCTTGATGGGGTTCATTGATCTTAACCTTAGGTCTCAACTTTTGAATGTTCTTGTTTGTGTCTTTCTATACATGGGAAGTAAGAAAAGCTAGTTTTCAACCTAGGTTACTGATTTGTTGTTGGATTGTGGCATCTTCTTCTAAAGGTTCCTCCTCCTCATATTGCAGAGGTTCTTCACATGTCTCATGTTCTATCTTGTTTCTTTATGGTACTTTGATAAAGGGTATTCTATGCCCCACCACTTTATCATTTCCTGTGTAAGAGGTGAAAGCATGTCCACCTGTTAAAATATCTTCCATATTGATAAGGGGATGTTCTTCCATAGTAACATCATTTGCAGGTAGTATTGTTTCATTCTCGGTGGGAAATTTGGCCCCTAATTCTATGGCCCATGCCAACACTCTATCTTTGTTTCTAAGAAGAAACTCATCTAGTAAAGTGGGTTTAAAATCAAGTTCTACGTGTGGTGATTCTAATTCATTTCCACTATGATCGACCATCTCTTTTGTTTCCTTTTCTGCAGAAAACATCATCCCTAGGTCATGTCCAATGAAGGGGTTAGACCCTTGTCTATTAGAGGTTTCCCAAGCTTGCACTTGTTTTTCCTCATATGTCTATTTCTTTAACCCTAGACGTGTTTTAGGAGCCATGTTTTTGTGATAGTTTCACTAGGGTAAATTGTAAATGTGTTCAAAGCTTAGTGACCACCCTTAAGTGAAATGTAAGATGTATTTGCTAAGTGTATGAATAAATCAACAATGTGATAATACCAATGTAATATAGTGATAAATCACTAGTGATACAAGTGTTCGGTATCAAAATCTGTTTAAATGAAGTTCCTCCTAGACTACGTTTCAAAAAGTAGTTTCGCATTGCAAGATGATTAACAAGATGTCTTCACTTATGCCAAGTTCAAGGGAATGAACAAAACGTAAGTAAATACAAGAAGTCAATGTGACCTCCCAATCAAGATATATGATGAGCAAGCTCAAACTTGATTAAGACCTATATCTCAAAAAGTGCCAATTATAATTTGTGAATGACACAACAATATCACCAAGATATGTTAACCCACTTTGAAAGAAAGTGAAGTATTGATATCAAGATGTTATTGATATAACACGTGTAAATGGTAACACCTAGAACTCTTTGAAATCAAGGTAATAATAGAACTGAACTAAAAATCTCAAAGTATAGCTAGAAAAAGTTAAAAATGTGTGCAATGTAACCTTACAATATAGGTATTTATGTCGAGTTTACAAGAAACAAGACGTAAATATCGAAATTGTAGTGATACGATACAAACAAGCTAACTCTTCTAAGGAAGTCCGTGGTGATGAACCACACCTAACTACAATGATGATATTGACATGGGTATCAAGATCACAATGGCTACCAATGACGTGAATACGCCTCCGCAAACTTTAGACGTTTAACTTACGCAGCCGCAAACATGGATGGTCGTAAACAGACATAAAAGTGACAGAAATAGTCGATTGGTAACACAAAGGTAGTCACCCTTCTTCTGATCAATAAAGTGTCAAAAGAATGTGAAAGAAGCAAATCAAAAAAAGGATGAAAAATGTTGGCTTCACTTCGGCAGAGTTTTGCCTCGCCCTAAGGAAAGTAAAAACTAGGCAAAAGTAATGCATCACACATTTCACAATAAAAATATGGTTCAAAACTCAACACTATTTTATAATGGTCGAAGTGGGATCTTGGCCAAAGTATATCTTTCTAGGTGGTTCTCTCATCCTAGGTGCTACAAATATTATCCACGAGTGGGACGATTTACCCAAAAAGTCGCAATGACTAGTTTGGGAGTATCTCAACTTTGCCCCCTTCAAGCACAGTGGAAATAAATGTGTCCAATTATGTACTTAAAAGGGTCGTGTAGGAACAACTTGTAACTCTATCTCACAAAGGATTTACTAGTTAGATAGGTAGTGTGGAGCACTTCCTATTTCATCCACAAGGTTCCCTCTTACGTGGACTACTTTGGGGTTCCTGGAACCACCCCCATTGTTGTATCTTAAGGTGTTATGCCAAAGGGGTTATGTTCTAGTTGAGTGGAGAGGGATGTACCCTTTTCTAAAACTTGCAATACAGTGTTTTGAATATGTTGTTCGTTTTATCTTGTTTAATTAGATGTGGTTTGCTAGAACACCATTTGGCAACCTGTATAACAACTGTATTAGTAGTTTTTTGACTTATTTTTTGATTCCTCCTTTCTATGATAAGTGATGGAGTTTTGGTCCTGTATGATGATTTTTAGTAGTTTTCCATCAAAAGAGAAGGCATCATTTTTTATTCTCCAAATCATCCAAGGATGCAAGAGAAGAGCATACGTGATTGTCTTCAAAAATCCAAAAGATATCAAATGGAAAAACACTTTAATTCAACTATGCCAAATTAACCAATTCCAACTCAAATACTCTTAGCAACCTCAAAGCATAAATAGGACTCAAGAATCATTTATGATTCCCAAGATCACCCCAAGGGACGCGAGGGAAGAGCATACGTGATCTTAATCCTATAAGTAAACAATGTAAAATATTACCTAATCAAATACAAACATGTAAAAATAGCCTGCAAAGACAAATATATGATTAGATAAACCTGTAAGAATGTTAGCACATCAACACTTTAATTTCAAAAATGTAAAAGGACACATGCACCCCTTTTTCAGTGTCTACATGCAGGTTAGGGTATATATGCCACTAAACGTTGTTTTCAGCTCACAATGTACCTGGACCACCCGAGAGATGTGTGCACCATGAAAACAGTGCATGTGCCACTCTGTGGAATTTTTAGATTTATCAAGCGCATGCACCACCGGAGAGGTGTGTGCGCCACAAAAATAGCGTATCCGCTACTCTAAGAAAAATAGACAGAACAACTAACCGCATTACTAGAAAAATGTGCTTACGCCACTAAAATAGTATGTGCACCCTGGTTAGGGCATGTGCACCGATCTAACAGGTTTTAGTATGTAGTGAAGTTATAGTATGAAACAACATCTACACCCAAGTTAGTGCACCTGCGCACTGGTTAGGGTGTGTGTGCCAGGGTTACCGCACATGCGCCAAAGGTTGGCAGACAGAGTGATAGGATTTAACAATATGCCTGTGCCACCAAAGAGATGTGTGCGCCCTAAAAAACCAAGCCTGCACCACAAAAATCACACTTACACCCCTAAAAACACGTCTGCTTTAGACTTGTAACCAAAATATGGTAGCAAACACAAGAAAACTCACAATATCTAAAAATTTTACAAGTTAGCTTAAGAATAGCAATAACCCATTTAAATTATGGCTATGAACATGAAGTTACACATATCAAATGAGCAAAAATTCCAAGAAAATGGACAGTAATTACTACATGTGCATATCAAAATTTATCCAAAACAATGAAACTTAAACTAAAATGCCATGGGACTACGGGTCCCACCGGGCGTGCCAAATGTGTGTAAGTGTTTGTACAATTTTAACCAAATTTAAAGCAAGAAAACTACCACCTAGAAATAGCTTCCTAACCTAGATAAAAATGAGAAATATGCACCATCATGATGAAGAAATGAGCAATTCCTACCCTTAACATTAATAACTTTGAATTAATCAAAACATAATGTAAATTAATGAACTATATTCCCCTTAATTGCCTAATTAAACATTTAAAATGAACCTAAGTAGTCCAAATGGCAATCAAATCATATTTTCTTTCTTTGATCATTCAATGGATGCTTGGGTGTGAGGCTCAGCTCTTCAAGAATGGAGGATGGAGGGCTCAAGAATGATAAAAGGCTATTAGTATGAAACTATGTGCTTACTTTTGTCTCTTGAGAGATTTAGGTGTAAGTGTAGAAGTAGAGGGAGGGTTGTTTATATAGCCCAAAGGATAAAGGATTCAACACATCCTCATGAATGTGGGACTAATGGAGATGTAGAGTTAGTTATGGATAAGGGGGGGTTTAGATGGGGTTGAGTTAGCTTTAGGAGGGTTTAGTTTGTCCTCAAGTGACTCATGTGGATAAAGGGGGTGTATTAATTAATCAAGATGATTAATTAATACATGTGCAAGATTTTATAAGGTTTTAGATGGATTTTAGTGTGATTTGGACCATTAGGAGGGAATTAAACCAATTAAATAGAGATTTATTGATTTAATGAGAAGGGAGGCTAATTAATCAATAATAATTAATTAGACTAGATAGAAGGTGTTGATTAACGAAGGGTCGTTAATTAGGGTATGTGTTGGATAGGGGACTTAATTAATTAGCGTAATGTAATCAATTAATGACAATGGAAGATAATATGAGTGATATTGACGATATGTCATCAATTTGCGGGAAAGGAGATAATTAGTGCAATTTAAGTATTTAAATTGCTCGGGCATGATTATAGGTGTCTACAGATACAACTAGTGTGGCATGTGACAATTGGGTGCATGGGACACATGAGTTAGTTAGAAGGTAGTTAAGAGGCTATGTGACATGAGTAACAAAGGCACACTTAGTCAAGTGCCTAGGAGGATAACACTTTCTAAGTTACATTGGGGGAGCCAACCCTGATGTTTTATTATGAGCAATGGAGACCCAGTGGAGATGTGAGCTTGAAAGGAGAAGTATTCTTAGGAATACCTTTCTCAGGACTGTAACACGTTAGTGGGTGACCCATCATGATAACCTTCGAGAGTGGCGAAGGGGAGAATCACATTCTCTATTAGTTTTCTCTGAAGCAATGCATCTAATGTTATTCAAGATTATCATGGGAAGGAACCCACCTTGTTTCACATTCAGGCATGTGAGAAGACTTGGATGAAAGGAATGGAAGCATTGCCTCAATATTTATGGGTGCATAATCTTTACTCCACCTTACAAGGTTGTATGTGTGCATGGTACATTCACTCAGAGTTGTGTCATCGGACAAAAAATTGGGAGGAGTTGACGACTAATCTCCTTTAATATTTTGAGTATTGAAGTACTAAACAATTGATGAATGAGGTGCTACAGGTTATTAAGCACCTAACTATGGGAGATAGTGCCATGGCGGAGGAAAAAATACTGGAGTTATTGGGAAAACCTAGCTTGGAAGTGTGCTTTGATGAGGAAGAATGTAAAATTCCCATTTTAAAGCTTTAGAAACAAGGGAATTTTTTTTGAATAAAGTTCTCTATTCTAAATTATCATAATTTAGAACACATGTTTCAAGTTTTTAAATAATTTTCTCTGTTCTAAATGATCATGATTTAGAACACATATTCCATGCCAATCAATCTCATAACAGATAACCATATGCATCTATAACTACTTATTGAACTGCCAATCTCTCATTTCATGACTCGGTTTTCTTACCGATATCTCATGTTAATTCAATGTATCGTATAATAAGTATACTCAGTTCTCTTACCCTTTTATGGGTATGGAAGTGTTCCATTTAAGAGGCCTATCTAAATATTTTCTACCAATATTCATCTGAAATTTGGCTTCTTAAACTAGGTGACATAGGACAATGCAACTAGCAGCTTGTGATACTTTGGCCAAATATTTTCACATGCTGTGCATGTTCATATTCCTATATGGCATACTTTTCAAACCAAATACGTCCTTTACCCCCACTTCATCTGTTATCTAGAATTGTCTTCACTAACTCCTGTTAGTCCACTTTTCTGAGGTTTAACCTTAACCCAAGTTAGCAACATGGAAAGGTATAGAGAATCACTCACGGTGACTAAGGGTACATAGACATACTCAATCGACCCAAGTCAATTGTGTGTGTATAGTTACCTTTAGTTATTTTGAGTTTCCCCCTATACAAAGGCATGTCCCTAACCTGATCTGAAGTAAAAATAAGGTCAAGTTCAAGTTTATGTAGATTTATATGATCCAATTTGAAAGGGTATTGTGACGTGTTGGCTGCAACACTATGCCATTATGAAGACCCCAGTCTTCATGATGTCATAGTACTACAATTGGCATGTACCAACATCCTATGGAATCACCTCATCCAGAGGTACATATCCAGTTAAGAAGTTAAACACTTACTTATCTTCTTAATTAAGATTTAATTTCAGCAACCCTGTTGAATCCTTAATTTCTTTATTCATTAAGGTTACTAACCATAATTATTGATAGTTACCATTCAGATAAATATGCAATCAATCCCTCTTCATGAAGGTTTTTGTTTCATTCCATAGTATCTTATCATAAGATTCAGGCTCATAAACAGAATCAGTATACCTCCATAAGATTATCTTACTTTGCTTAACCAAGTTTAAGCATGATTAAATTTAGATTCTGGTTCCTTATTAATAGACTTCATTAAGATGAATTCTATTCATTACGTATGTATTTATTTCATTTCGGTTACCTTATTCTAATTTTTATTTAACAAGAGGAAGTGTGTTTTCTTCCTTCCGAACTTCATTTGAGTATGATTCTTAAAAGGTATTAATAAAATGCTTATCCCCTTAGAATGATTGTCTTTCTTTTAACTTTATATTATTTTAGGGTTCATTACTACTATTTACTTTATACAAGAGTCATAAGTAAATTTCTCTTTTATTTATGTCATCTAGTAAACCATAATGACCTAGTTATATTTTCATCTATGCATGCCAACTCAAAAGTTGCATTAGATAAAGGAATAAAGTATCCATTCCTTTCCTATCAATTTCATTTGAGTTCAACTGAAATGATTCAAAATAGATAGGTTCATGAGAGAATAATGAAAATTTTACAAAATTTCCTTTACAGTAAACCCAAAGTGAATGATACATCAAATAAAAATAACACTCAATCCTTTTTCCCATTCCTCAAAGTAAATTATACATTTTACAAGTCTAAACATTTCAGACTTCACTCATGCCAATCAGCATTGATAAACTCAAACAAGAATACAACTTTTCCCTTTTTCAATTGCATTTCAATAAGAATAATAATTCCTCATAAAATATGTAGCCTTTAGGTAAACACAAGAAGCATCATAAAAGAACTTGTCTTATTTTATCACTTACATAATCCACCTGCAAAAATTTCTAACATGGGTCAGTTCATCGAACTGATTATGATAAGCACTAAACATTAAAACGATGTGCTTTCAACTAATCGTCTCATAAAAATAACTCTTCTTTTATAAAACATTAAATAAATTTAGATAGATATCTCATAAAGGAATAAAGATCATAATAGGAAGGTCAAAATGAACAATCCACATCAGATTATGTAAGGATCATGATCAAAGAAGCGCTCTTCAATTAGTAATTTCACAAGAAGGATTACAATAGATAAGTGATAATACATCTCAATTACTTATCAGACTCATACTATAGATGTATGTAATTCATTTTTGATTCAAACAAATGTTCAAGAAGGGTACCAACCCCTACAGTTCTCAAAATATAAATATTTTAAAGAAGCAATTAATCATAATCCAAAACACTAACATAATTCTTCATGCAATATCAGAAGCCAAATTCATTCTATCTAAAAGGATGTACCTTAGGATGAACCAATAATATTCTACACAAGAATTTCCTTCTTTCCAACATTGAATCAATATCAATCCAATTTTGATTTATCGATTCAAGGGAATAAGAAGTGCAAGATTCCGCCTAATTCCCCATTCAGCCTCAACATGGTTAATATAGATGAAAGGTAGAATTTTTTGAAAAGAAAACAAATTAAGTCATCCTTCAGTGTTCAACAAAACAACATTGCATTCAACAATTCAGAGAAGAGAAAGAACCAAATGTAAATCCTTTTTACATTTAGAAGAAGAACAACGATGCATACCTAGCTCAAAAATAGAGAGAAAATCCCAACAATCCATCCTATTAAAAGTTTAAACATAGTCAACATCCCAAGAAGACCAAATTGATCCTTACCTAACAGCATCCAAATTCAACAACCACTACCACACAAACAACATAGTCAAAATTGAATCAATATAAGATAAGCAACTGAATCTAGCAAGGTAGGGCTGAAGAGAGGGGTTCTCGTCAAATAAAGAGTACAATCACAACAACACAAAACTGATACAAGTTTTCAAAGTAACAAGGTCAAAAACTAATTCCTTAGCTTCATTTCAGTGAAGATAGCCTCTGCCCAGACGTTTCCTCATTTGCCAAATAGAGAGAAACCTACAAGGTATTCATACATGTTCAAGAGAAATGAATACAAGCTACAACCAAGCCAACCATGTACCCACTTTACATGTATCAAGGGAAACATTCAATACATAAGAAAGAAAGTAATCCATCCTAGATTTGAACAAGATGGAGGTCAATAAAAAGGATATTCAAGCCCAAGTCGGTTCTCAAAATTGAACCCAATAGAAGGAGAAGATTAAAATTGAAACTTTCTAACTCATATCCTTCAATTAACTAAAACTGAACTAATCCATTCTTTCAACAAATTCTATAGATGTAAATCAAAAGGTTATTCACAAACCAATTCATACATGGAGGAGAGACAGAAACATCAATATCTTCACACAGTCCCAAGAAAAGAATTTAAATCATAATTTACCAGATTTTAAGCAAGGAAGAACAACACTGAACAAAATACTTTCTTAACAGTCCCAAAAATTTCACAAATTCATAACATGTTAAGCTCATAAGTTGTCAATATATCACTGTTGTTTTGAAATAATTTTGAATCCACAAGAAAACAACAAATCTGAAGACCCATTTCAACATAACGTAGCAACAATGATAAAATTCGAAGCCACTTCAGATTTTAACTGAAACATAAATTTTATTACCTTCTCCTAAGAAAGGAAGATAGTCCTGATCAAATTTTAAAAAAACCATTATTTTTCCTTAAACCATTTTAGCACAGGAGATCAGAAGTCCACACGACTTAAGCAACATTCTAGTTTTAAATAAAATAAACATGATTTACTCAAACATGCATCAAGAAAAATACCCATATCAAATCTTTTCCAAACAAAAAACTCAAGCAAAAGATCATAACAAAAATACATCAAGTCATTTCTACAAAAACATTTGTTTCTAAGAGCAGAGTTATTTTAATGAAGACAATTAGAAAGAAGCAGAACTATTTAATAAGAAGAGCCTATCATGCCTAATAGTGTTTTCTTTTGTTTTACAGAAGATGATCCGTAAACTTCTACTTTGGAACTCTATGAATCACACAACTATGTTGTTTCTACTTTCAAATTTGGAAAATGACAGAATTGATTAAAGATTAGAGCTTCGTGACTGATTATCTAGTGTTATAGAAAGGAAATTTCAGAGAAGGAAATAAGTCAAACTTCAACACCAACAATTTTATCCTGGAAACCTCCAAGGAGGAAAACAAGTTGGGAAGGGTAATTTCTCTTTCTTCCCACTTTTATTGGTCTAACATAGACAATTACATATTACAATAAGTATGAAAAAAAGTAAAAATGTAAACCTTCTCTCCAATTACTTGCTTACTTTGTTTCTACACCTTTCTCCTACAATTCCATTCTAGCACTGAAGATCTTGCTCACTGCTCTCATTAAACTCTACTTCTCGATCTCTCTAGATATTTGAATGTCTATCCTCTTGCTCCTTTCATGTATTTATAGGCCTTCCCATGTCCTCTCATGCACTAGAGGATGTGAAAGGGCATGGAAGGGAAGAGACATGGCTGGGCACTTACATAACGCGTCCACTCGCATTCCATTATTCTTTTCTATTTGAAAGTGTTAGGACCACCGCCTTGTGTAGAATAGTGGTCTTAGGACTGCTGCCTTGGCTAGGTGATGGTTTCGAAACCACCGCTCTGCAGAGAGTGGCAATTCTATCAAGAACCTCTATTTACCTCATTTTCTTTCACTTTTCTTGTTTCTCCTTCTTGGTGCTGATGAAACTGGATGAAGTGGGTGTGTTTTTCTTGATCCCTATAGATCAGAATATCTTCAATCAAGCCTCAGTCCAAAAACATCTTATTTCCAAAATGATGTCCAATAGTCAAATCTCCTAGTTTCCACAGGTTCAAAAATAGCTCAAAGATACCCAAGATCACAATGGATCAAAAAATAGACTTACTGGTTTGAAGAACCTGAACTTTCATGCAAAGAAAAACAAACCAGAAAGATCAAAATAATAAACAAATCTCCATAAAATCCAATTCTCATCTTTCCTAGGTGGTTTCATCACCGTAATCAATGTCATTAATTACATTGAAATCAAATTCCCTCCTCTTTCCTTATGCCACCGCCAATTCAAATTTGGAAAAGTTAATTTCAAGAATTCCCATGCTTTTTTAAAATTAGCAATGGTGCCAGCTAAGCATGCTACCAATCTTCCCTACCTCCACCAAACTTGGAAAATTTAAGATGTGAGGACAAAAATTTAATCCTCATTAATACCTTAGAAACTATTGCTACCAACTTCCTACTTGCCACGTAACCCTTAGGTCCCTGTTAGGCTTAGTAATAGTTTATGTTACCTTAACATTAGTTAGGCTTCCACCTTAGTTCTTAGGTCATTAGAATTTACCTTAGGTTATTTCAAGATTCATAACCATATAACATACCATCTTAGGTTAGGTAATAACCCCTTAGATTAGAATCTATATAGGGTAGGGCACTACTACATAGGTTTAGGAATCAACTCTAATAGTTTTTCTAATAGGTCCTAGGTAAGTATTGTTACCTTAGGTTAAAAATCCAAATAGGATAAAAATTACAATTTAGGTCAGATCCGAATAACACCAACCATTCCAACCAAGACTAAGGCATTTGCCTTATTAGCCACTTAACAAATCCTCATATCTTCTTACATTGTCTCAACATTATAAAACACTTATAAATGAGGTACATGTTCAACATTTACAACATGATGCCAAGTAAGGACACCTGTATTAGATTTAAGTAATCATAACCAAAATAAGACTCAGTTCTTCATTACCTTTTCGGTTCCAGATGTCAGTAAACAAGATGACAATAAAGAATAACTGAAGCATACCTTGGATCAATGGAATTGATTCAAGGTGTGCTGTTAACATTAGGAAAATGTGAAAACAACAATATAAATTTACAATTTAAAATTCATAGCACCGAATGGCCCCACTTCCAAGTAAATAGAATTACATCAAGCATGAATTCTGAATAGTAATAACTTACCCATTGCAAACATGATTTTCAACATCAAAAGAATACACCTTCCTACGAAAAATCACATGTCAATGTTTGCAATGTCAAAATTGGAAGTCATCATAGTAACAGTCATGATCATGACATTACATACCTTCCTCCTTAAAATAATCATCATCCTGATGATTAACTTAATCAAACCATTAAGGTTTAGGATAAAAATTAATTATTGTCCTTCAATTCATATGTTCATAACAATACTAAATTTGAAAAATTTAGGTTTGCAAAAAAGTATTTTAAATAGTTATCAAATAGTTCAATAACTGCCCAAGTTTGGTAGATTTAACATCAAAATATGAATACATTTTTTAGATTTTATCAGTTTTTAGAATCAATTCTAATCAAACAAGTATGGAAAATCAGTTTTCATTTCTTTAAGATTCTCTTAGGTGGCACTTTCTTCATTAAAATGGTCCCACTGGACCTTACATTGACTTATTTCACAATTTCTGAGGTGTAACCAGTGATTTTCTAGCACTCAAATGTGGTTAACCATGATTATTCCTGGGTCTTGGACTTGCAAGGAATTCCAATTCAACACATGTGATAAATCTGAAATGTATTTGTTAAGAAAATAAATATAGAAAAAATCATGAATTCATGGATAAAGTAGGAGGTAAAGCTAAACGATAAGCTACAGGGTTGATTACTTCAACAATTTCAAAGGGTTTCACATAACTAGGTGATAACTTGGCAGCCTTGCCAAAATTTATATAACTCTTTTCCATCTGAACCAGAAGAAAGACCTTCTCACCAAGCTCAAATTTTCTATCAACCCACTTATGTCTACATAACTCTTTTTCCTATAAGAAACTTCCTTCAATCGTTTAGGAATCACTTTAACTTTTTGTTCCATTTTTGTAAGGATTTTAGGTACTATCACCTCTCTATCTTTAATGTTGTCCCAGCTAACAAGGGTTCTGCATTTCCTTCCATATAGTACTTCGAAAGGTGTCATTTTTAGAGAGGTGTGATATGTATTATTATAAGAAAACTCAACTAATGGAATGTACTCCTCCCATTTATACTGTGGATCCATGCAATACATTCGTAACATGTCCTAAAAAACTTTACTAACTCTTTCAGTTTGTCCATCCATTTCTGAGTGATATACAGAACTGAAATTCAGCTTATCCCTGAGGGTTGCATTAAGTATTTTCCAAAATCTTGATGTCATTCTCGGATCTCTATCCGATATGATCAATTTAGGTACTCCTTGTAACCTAAAAAATCTCATGCACACATCTTCTTGGCTAACACCAGTGAATCATCCTTTAGATTACAAGCAATAAAGTGTGCCACCTTGGTTAATTTATCAACAACAAACATAGTAACATCATGTTTATTTTTTGACATAGGAAACCCCTAAACAAAATACATACTTATCACTTTCCATTTATACAATGGAATGCTATGAGGGTATAGTAAACAGGATGGATGCATATGTTCCACTTTAACACGTTGACACTCTAAGCAGTGTGCCACTAACTCCATCACATCCTTTTTCATTCCTTTCAAGAAATATTGTTTTTTTATATGAGCAAGCATTTTTCGTAATGCCAGGGTGACTAGAAAAAGGTGAGTTGTGAAATTCAACTAATAATTCATTTCTTAAATCATTTTCCAGAGGTATGTATACCATGTTTTCAAACCGCAAGATTCCTTCATTGTCAAAATGAAATCCTTTATACCTCACATCATTTGGATTTGCAGCAAGTGTTGTCTTTACTTGTTGAAAGTAAGAATCAGATTCCATGACACTTTTCACCTCATCTTTAAACTGATTCCTCAATGCTATAAGAGCATAAATATGCTTCCTATGGCTTAGAGAATATGCTACTATATTTTTCTTTCCTTTAATATAACTTATATCAAAATCATACTAAGATAGAAATTCTAACCATCTTCACTATCTTACATTTAGATTTGGCTGAGTAAAAATATACTTCAACCCAAGATGATCAGTTTTTAGTTCAAAAGGCCTGCCAAGAAGATAATGCCTCCATACTTGAAGTGTATGGACAATGGCAACAAGATCTAGGTCATGTGGATCATAATTCATTTCATGTAACTTGATTTTTCTACTTTCTATTGTAACCGACAAGACCCACGAAGCTTCTAACTTCATGTACATTCTTTGGTGTAGGACACTCAGTTATAGCTACAATCTTTGAGGGGTTTACATCTGTTCCATTGTTGCTTATAACATGCACTAAATAGTGTACTTCCGTATCATAGAAGGAACATTTCGATAACTTACCATAAAACTTTCTCTTTCTTAAGATTTCCAAAACTATTTTTAGATGCTTATGAAGTTATTCAATACTTTTAGAGTATATAATAATATCATCCAAGGAATAGAAGAACAAA
This sequence comes from Taxus chinensis, assembly GCA_019776745.2. Classification (NCBI taxonomy): domain Eukaryota; kingdom Viridiplantae; phylum Streptophyta; class Pinopsida; order Cupressales; family Taxaceae; genus Taxus; species Taxus chinensis. Next base: position 598,928,632 of record CM034150.1, read on the forward strand.
TTTGTCCAAGTATTCTTGAAAAAAATTATACATCAAATTCATAAAAGTGACAGGGGCATTCATCATCACAAAAGGAAAAACTGTGAATTCACAATGCTCATACCTTGTTCTAAAAGTTGTCTTATTGAATGTCTTCCTCTTTTATTCTCAACTTATGATATCCAAACCAAAGGTCTATTTTAGAGTATAACTGATACTCCATGCATCTAATCAAATAGATCATCTATTCTAGGAAGTTCGGTATTAGTTCTTAATAGTTGCCTTGTTCAAAATTATATAATCAATGCACAATCTAAGTGTGTCATCCTTATTTTTCATGAAAACTTACTAGTGCACCCCGAGGTGAGACACTTGGTCTTATCAAACCCTTTCAAAAAAGTTCTCAGAATTGGGCCTTAAGCTCTACTAGTTGAAAGGTATTCATTCTATAAGGTGCCTTGGAAATAGGCTCGGTTCCTAGTTTGATCTTGATCATGAAGTCAAACTCTCGTTTGGGTGGAAGGCTCAGTAACTCCTCCAAAAACACATCACTAAAATTTCTCAACAACGGATATATTTCCATGAAGTTATTACATTCTACAGTAGTTTTTTGACTTTTTACTCCATAAAAGGTACAAGCTCTGTTTTTGGCCTTTTTAAGTTGCATAGTTGTTAGTTTCCTAATTTACATCTCATGTTTTACACCCTGAGTGACTGTTGTTTGCTGTAGGTCATCAAAACATTTTAATTTATTTTTCATAAAAGTCAACCTTTTCTTTATGCTCAACTAGCCAATTAACACCTATGATTACATCATATGACCCTAAAGAAGCAACACAAACATCAACTTCTGTGGAAAAACTAGGCAATTTAAGGATTGCCCCAAAAAGGCACATACTAACTATATGAACAACATTATTTCCATATTGTACAACCCATGATTTATCCATTATTTCAACTTTTATTTTTAATTTCAAAGCTAACTTAGTATAAATAAAACATTCAATAGCTCCAGTATAAAAAATTATAGTCACGGGTATACCGAATAACTTACCCGAAACTTCTATGGGTGTGACTTACTTTTCATCTTTTTCATCAGCTACCACAGTTTGTATCATATGTAGTTGATGATGGTCATCCTTCTTCAAAGGAAAATTACTCATGTAATGATCCTTTCCATAGTTAAAATAACCTCCAACAGGCCCCTTCCTAGGCTCAAATTTATTTCTAGCCTTGAAGTTATCTTTCTGGCTTCCATAGGACTTTTGTCCATTATTATTGTTCTTTACAAAGCATTTTGTATACTAGCAATAGGTTTGTTTGTTGTTGTTTTATTATTATTATCACTGGAAAAAAAAAATCATACCAAACCTCTTCCAGGGTCCTTTTTTAGGTGCAAGAGAAGAAGAAGATTTTGGAACCTTCTTCCTAATCTCCTCCATATGATTAGAGATTTCTTTTAATTTTTGTTCTTGACTTATGGATTTTTCAACAACCGCTTCCATAGTGGTTGGGCTGTGAACATCCACCTCACCACCTACAATGGGATTTAATCCCATGATAATTTTTTGTATCATTAACTTCTCAGTAGATTGATACTGAGGCACATACTTAAGGAGTTTAGTAAACCTTTCCCATTACTCTGTCACAGTTAACTTTCCCTAAGATAAGTTCTGAAATTTAGTCATTTTCTAATCACAATAAAGTTGAGACATCCATCGTTTCCTAAAATAACTTTTAAATTAATCCCAAGTTATGTTTGTTTCGACAATATTCAACTCAACCTTACGGTTGTCCCACCATGAAGATGCCTTGTTGGAAAGCTGATATGCTCCGTAAATTGCCTTTGTTTCGTCCAAGAAGTATCTTATTGCAAAGTACTTCTCCATTTCACTGAGCCAATTCTTAGCCTCATCTCCAAGTGTGGTTCCATCAAGCTTGGGAGGAATTATTCTTTTTATATCATTGGTGAGTTCCACTACTAATATTGCCTTTTTATTTTCAGACTGATTAGGTATGTTTACATTACTATTATCAACACCCAGATTTCCCCCATTGGTGTTCTCCATAGGAGGTGACTGATTTTCATTATCAACATCTTCTTCCTCCTCTTCATTGCCCATAACTTGTTGTTCTAGTATAGCCAAATGATCCCTTGTGTCCACCAGGGTAGTAAGGATCTTGTCGAGTTTTTGAGCAGTAGGTTATTCTCCACTAGGTGGTGGGTTGTTTTATCAAATTATGGAAACAATAGGTCCAAGAGTAGAAACCTTCAGCTCTGATACCAAGATGTAACATTCCTATTTTAAATCTTTAGAAATGAGGGGATTTTTGTTTGAATAGTGTTCTCTATTCTAAATTATCATAATTTAGAACACACAGTTCAAGTTCTTAAATAATGTTCTATTTTCTAAATGATCGTGATTTAGAACACACATTCCATGCCAATCAATCTCATGATAGATAAACATATGCAACTGTAATGACTCAGTGAACTGCCGATCTCTCATTTCGTGACTTAGAGTTTCATCGATCTCTCATTTCATGACTTAGTTTCTCACTAATCTCTCATGTTAATTCAATGTATCGTATACGCAGTATACTTGGTTCTCTTACCCTTTTTAGGGTATTGAAGTGTTCCATTTAAGAGGCCTATCTAAATATTTGTTACTAATATCCATATGAAATCCTACTTCTTAAACTAGATGACTTAGGACAATGTAACCAGTAGCTTACGATACTTTAACCAAATATTTTCACATCTTATACATGTTCATATTCCTAGATGGCATACTAATTAAATGGAGTACGTCCTTCACCCCCACTTCATTTGTAATCTAGAATGGTCTTTACCGACTCTTTTCAGTTTACTTGTCTGAGGTTTAACCTTAACCTAGGTGAGCAACATGGAAAGGTATAGAGAATCTCTCGTACTGACTAAGGGTACATAGACACACTCAATTGAACCAAGTCAATTTAATGTGTCTAGTTACTTTTAGTCATTATGAGTTACCCCCTATACAAAGGCATGTCCCTAACTTGGCCTAAAGTAAAACTAAGTTCAACTCCAATTTTATGTAGATCTAGATGATCTAAAGAAGGGTTTTTTGATGTGTCAGCTACAACATTGTGCCATTATGAAGACCCCAGTCTTCATGATGTCATAGTACTGCAGTTGGCATGTACCAAAATCCTAATAAATCACCTCATCTGGAGGTACATATACAGTTAAGAAGCTAAACACTTACTTATCTTCTTAATTAAGATTTAATTTCATCAACCATGTTGAATCCTTAATTTCTATGTTCATTAAGGTTGTTAACCATAATTATTGATAGTTACCATGCAGATAAATCTTTGACCTGGATTTGTTAGTTGACCATTTAGCATTGAGGATGCCACTTTATGGTGAATCGTAAATCAAAATCCTTTTCAAAATAGACAAGTGCCATTTATTAGCTAATTAACCCTAGTTTTCCCTGGTTTTGGTCAATATATCTTAGTATTGACTCAAACCCCTCTTCGAACTACTCAAAATCATGTCATTCACCTCCACAAACGTCTCAGCAAGTGTTACAATTTTATCCTAGCCTCCTAGTTTACCCTAAAGGGTTGATTAGGGATTCACACCTCTTAATCACTTGGTAATTCAATAATTTTGATTAGAAAGGCCTAATCATGATTATAAATTCTAATCTAATTTGGGGCTTTTAGTCCCACATGTACCAAAATACAAGTTTCTCCCAGAAGGAAAACTATAAAAAGGGTGCACCTCATTCCTTTATATTTTACACCATGTTTTGATTTGAATCTCATATCATAAATATGGTATATAGCCAAGTTCAATCTTTTCTTAAAGTAATCAATATCCTCACACAGTCCCAAGAGAAGAATTTAAATCACAATTTACCAGATTTTGAGCAAGGAAGAACAAAATTGAATAAAATACTTTCTTAATAGTCCAAAAAGTTCACAAATTCATAACATGTTAAGCTCATAAGGTGTCAACATATCACTGTTGTTTTGAAACAATTTTGAATCCAGAATAAAACAACAAATCTGAAGACCCATTTCAACATAACTTAGCAACAATGATAAAATTCGAAGCCACTTCAGATTTTAACTGAAACATAAATTGTCTTACCTTCTCCTAAGAAAGGAAGATAGTCCTGATAAAATTTTAAAACAACCATTATTTTTACTTAAAACATTTTAGCATAGGAGATCAGAAGTCCACATGACTTAAGCAACATTCTAGTTTTAAATAAAATAAACATGATTTACTCAAACATGCATCAAGAAAAATACCCATATTGAATCTTTCTGAAACAACAAAATCAAGCAGAAGATTACAACAAAAATACACCAAGGCATTTCTACAAAAACATTTGTTTCTAAGAGCAGAGTTATTTTAATGAAGACAATTAGAAAGAAGCAGAACTATTTAATAATAAGAGCCTATCATGCCTAATAGTGTTTTCTTTTGTTTTACAGAAGATGATCCATAAAATTCTACTTTGGAACTCTATGAATCACACAACTATGTTGTTATACTTTCAACTTTGGAAAATGATAGAATTGATTAAATATGAGAGCTTCGTGAATGATTATCTAGTGTTATAGAAAGGAAATTGTAGAGAAGGAAATAAGTCAAACTTCAACACCAACAATTTTATCCTGGAAACCTCCAAGGAGGAAAACCAGTCAGGAAGGGTAATTTCTCTTTCTTCCCACTTTTACTGGTCTAACATAGACAATTACATATTACAATAAGTATGAAAAGAAGCAACAATGTAAACCTTCTCTCCAATTACTTGCTTAATCTATTTCTACAGTTTGCTCCTACAATTCCATTCTAGCACTGAAGATCTTGCTCACTGCTCTCATTAAACTCTACTTCTCGGTCTTCCTAGATCTTTGAATGTATATTCTCTTGCTCCTTTCATGTATTTATAGGCCTTCTCATGTCCTCTTGTGCACTAGAGGATGTGAAAGGGAATGGAAGGGAAGAGACATGGCTGGGCACTTACATAACGCATCCACTCGCATACCATTCTTCTTTTCTATTTGAAAGTGTTAGGATCACCACCTTGTGCAAAACAACGATCTTAGGACTGCTGCCCTTGCTAGGCAATGGTTTCAAAATTTCCACTTTGCATAGATTTTTAGTTCTATCTAGAACCTCTATTTACTTCATTTTCTTTCACTTGTCTAAGTGTTACAATCTTACAATATGTGATGGTGGAAAATTTACCACCTTATTTTGTTATGTGCTTATCCAGAGACTTCACATCCAATATTGGTGGCTATCTTTCAATTGATTGGACCTATCCTATATTTATAACCATGTATGGAACTAGATTTATCATTAAATTTAATCCTTTTCCAAATTTTCACATAGAGCCTTACACATCTAGTGCCATAAATGTAAATTATACTATAAAAGAAGAGCAACTAAATGAGTTTGAGGTAGAAATTTTGCATGAATTAGAAGGCATTCCATATTTATTTAAGGATGAAAGAAATAATGAGGATTATGACTATGAACCTTATAGAATCATTTAATAAAATGTCCTTGTAATTTATTGCATTCATGAGGATAACAATGAAATACCAGTTATAGAGAAAGAAAATCAGGAAGATGATGGTTTATGGCAACTTTATTTTGATGACTCTAAAAACAAGCATGGTTTAGGAGCTGGTTTGATTCTTATTTCACATTCAAATCAGAGGTATTATTCAGGTATTAATTTTCAGTTTTCCTATTCTTGCAATGTTTTAGAATATGAGGCACTTATCCATGGTTTAGAGTGGGCAAGGAAAAGGGGAATCAAGAATTTACAAGTTTTTAGGGACAACAAGATTTTCATTCATCAGATGAGAGGTTCAAACGCTTTCAAGAATCCATTAATGATAACCTATAGACATAGAGTGTGTGACATGCTTGAGGATTTTCTTGCTTTCAATGCCCAAACTATTCCTAGAGATAGAAATAAAATGTTGATAGGTTTGCAGTCATTAGGTATTAATTTGATATACCTTCAAATACTATAAATGATAAGTTGAAGCCTCATTTTAAGGTTATAATGAGGCCATTTGTTCCAGATAACAACAGACATAGAATTTTTTTTGATGATGATGCACATATAATCATATTTTTACAAAAAGAGGCTGAATTTTCTACTCAAAATCAAGGAAAACTATAGAATAGGTATGAGGACCAGATTATGGATCTCAAGAAAAAAAAGATCTCAAAATGATTTGTCACTTTGGAAGCCATATTTGTTTAAAATGATGAAATGAAGCATGAGATGGATGTCCTTGATACATTAACAGATCAGTGTGAAAGTGTTACCTCTTTTATGGTAAAAACATCAATCTTAGCAAGGCATGTTCACAAGCTAAAAAAGATGCATTTTTTGAGATTTTTCGAGAGTATGTAGATGTTTTTGTATGGAAATACAGTGATTTAAGAGGTTTTGATCCCTCTTTAGCTCAACATACTATTGAATTAGAGGTTGATTCAAAACCGGTTAGACAAAAACAAAGGCCAATTAACCCTAAGTCAGAACCCTTGATGTAGATAGAGCTTGAAAAAATCATTGAGTATTCCATTATCTTCCCCATTAAACACTCATATTGGGTAGCTAACCTTGTACTGATAAGAAAGAAAACTGGTGAAATGAGATTATATGTTGATTTTCATGATCTGAATAAGGCTTCTCTTAAGGATCATTATCCTTTTCCTTCCATAGAGAAAATACTTCACTTGGTTTTTGGTTCATAAAGGTATTCTTTACTTGATGGGTATAGGGGTTATAAAGAAATACTTTTCAATGAAGAAGATTAGTTTAAAACAAATTTCACAGCTAAATGGGGCACCTATGCATACAGAAATATGTCATTTGGTTTTTCCAATGTAGGTGCAACCTTTTAGAAATACATGGATATGGCATTCCAAGGGATCATTAACAAGTTTGTCTTAGTCTATTTGGATGACATCAAAATGTTTTCAAAGCTTTCAAGTCACCAATTACCACAACTCAAAGTAGTTTTTGAAAGATGTAGAGAATATGATGTGTCGCATAATCCCAAAATCTGTGATTTCAATTCATGAGGATAAACATCTTTGCCATATAATCTCAAAACATGGTATGATGATTGATTCGGAAAGAGTAATTGTTGTTATTACTTTATCATTTCCAAAACATAAGAAAGCACTCCAAATTTTCATTGGAAAAATTAATTTTATAAGAAGGTACATTGTTGATTTTTCTTCACCTTTGAATCCATTGACCAATATGCTCAAGAAGGATCATAATTTTACTTGGTAAAAGGAAGGAGTGAACAATTTTGAAGCCATAGCTTCCACCCTAACACTGATAAATCCTTATTTTTTGAAATATTTCATGTTGTATGCTTATGCTAATGTGGATACCATTTCAGTAATGTTAACATAATAAAATGAGGAAGGCTTGGAGTAGCCAATTTCATTTTTCAGTCAAAGTCTGATGAAGTAAAAAACAAGGTACTCATTCAATGAAAAAGATGCACTTTCAATTATTAGATTACTCAAGAAATTTAGGCATTTTCTCTCTAATAAAATTTTTAATCTAATGGTTTCTCATCCAAGTATCAATGAATTTTTGTTGAACAAGGACATAAGTGAGAAAATATAAGGTTGGATCATTAAATTTGCTTTGAAAGAAGCTAATGAAACAAGCATCTCAAACTTCTACGAAGGCATAATAACCAGGTTTGGTGTTACTTATAATATAATTTCAGATAATGCAAAAGATTTTGTAGGTAGAAATATTATTACATGGGCCATTCATAATGGTATTTATCTTAGCACATCATCCAATTATTATCCTCAAGTTAATGGATTTGCTAAAAGCACAAATAAAAATTTGTTAAGGATAATAAGAAGAATAACAGATGAAAATTAGTGAACCTGACATACCAAGTTGAAGGAAGCCTTGTGGGATGATAGAGTAAGTCACAAAAGATCAATTTCAAATTCACCTTTCAAGCTAGTTTTGGCCTTGATGCCAATTTGTCCATTTCTCTTGAGCTTCCAGTGTTGGATATAATGCATTAGGTTGAATTAATGGAGAATGATCCCATAAAGGTGAGGTATGCATAACTTATGAAGCTTGAAGAAATTAGAAACCAAGATATGTTTTCTATGGAGATGAATCAAGCTCAAATAAAGAAGAAATTTGACAAGAAGGCCAAGACAATAGTCTTCAATAAAGGTGACTTAGTGTTGAAGTGGGATGAAGACATGGAAAAACTAGGTGTCCACACAAATTTTGATTCATTATGGAGTGGAATATACATAATCATTAGGTGAAAGCCACATAATGCTTTCCATCTTGTAAGGACAGATAGAGAAATGCTTATGATCCCAGTCAACAGGATTCATCTAAATAATTGTTTCTAAACAAGATAAGTTAACATTGTACTATAGTTTCCCATGCTTTCCTCTAAGTTTTTTTATCTTTCCTTCTTTCAATAATGGCTTCCATCTTAAATGATGTGCCTTGTAGGATTTTTAGTCTTTTTTAATGATATTCAGCTTTGGCCATACATGGACAAGTTTACAGAATGATTTCAAGTTTTTTTCATGGCTGAAAGCAGTAATTATGGGTTCTAGCTATTTTACAAGAAACCAAGTCCGCAAAGTCACCAAAGAAGTTGAGTATTTTTGGTTAATCACTTAAGGGGGTACAAATTTTTTTTAGCTACTCAAGATAACATGCAAGCCATGAATAGAAGAATGGTAGAGATTCTTAGAAATAACAAGAAGTATGTAACATTAACAAGGCATTGAATTAGATCATTTATATTATTAATAATCAACACCATTCATTATAATTCATGAACCTAGTTGGAAGGAAATATTTTCTAGATTCAACCCAACACATGTTTTTAATTATAAACTGATGAAGTCAAAAGGAATATATGAGCGAGAATGAGTACTTGGGAATGAATTATATGGATGGGTTGCATGAGCTAAGGACCATACTTGTGGAGGTATTATTGGAAAACATCTTCACTCGAGAGGGAATCCTGACAGAGAATAGATCACATGGGGGTTACTTTGCGATAACTCATTTAAAATAAACTTAGCCATTTAAAAGTAAAATACGTTTAAATAGTCATAAAATTCCACCTCTCCAAAGCACCAACCATTAGAATTTAATGAACCGTGAGAGGATTAGCTAATCCATTAGTGGGTTATATTTAAAAGGCCATGTGATGTTCATTTGGTCGTTAATTTCAGCGTTAAACATTAACATGAGCCATGCGGCAGAAGACTAATGGTTAAGGTAGAGACACACATCATCATTCCAAATATCCTCAAAGGTTATGAGATATATAGACATTAAATACTTGGAATAAGCCACATTCCATAATATTTCAGGTATAATGCAGAGCATGAAGTCATTAGGTTAGCAAAATATACAAGGCTAAAATGTAGATGGACACGTGTCGACTTTCTGACACCCTTTTAGCCATTTTGGTTTGTTAAACCTCAAGTCTACAAAATGTACAAAATTCAATAAGGCTTTTGGTTTGGGTGGTCTGGCAGGTCAAAGCTATACATGACAACAATTTTATGGAGCCAACGATGAGTTTTCCCAGATAGAAGTTGCGATGTGAAGGCAGTAAACAATAAAAGGAAAACACAAAAGAAAATTATGACACAATGACATTGAAAGAAGCATGGAGCTTTCCTATTGGCTCATGTTTCATAGTTGATGGTAAAGGCCATCAAAAGGTCTAACATTACAAGAAGCATAGAGCTTCCTTATTGGATCATGTTTCACAGTGGTCAATCAAGGTTATAAAACATTCTAACACGAAGTAATGTGGGATGTTATTGTTGGTTTATGCTTCACAATTTGACAAGATTGGTATAAATAAAGACTAAAATTGTAGTAGTGTGGTATTTTATTATTGGTTTATGCTTCGCAATCTGACAAGGTTCTTGTAAATGAAAGTGCATTGTGAAGTAGCATGGAACTTTATCATTGGTTTGTGCTTCGCGATAGATAATGGAGGTTAGCTAGAGCCTGACACTGCGAAATCCAAAGCATATGTGGAATTTTCTTATTGGCTCACATTTCATAATGAAACATACCTACACACAAAGCCACAAAACAAATAAAAGCAATCCTAGCAACAAATCAGAGGCCGCCACATGTCACTTTCCTCTTCATCCTGATCTACAAAAATTCAAATGGCCATATCTTTCTTTCTAAAGCTCCAAATCACACAAAGTTTATATCGTTGGAAAGGTATCCCCGATCCCTTCAATTTCAAATAATTTGATTCATATATTGATGGCATTATGTGGGAGGAAAAGTGGACAAATAGTATCATCACATGTATTCAAAGCTCAACATATCTCCAACGACGATTAGAGCTATAACTCAGAGTCATCATGCCGAACGAAACTATGAAGGCCTTAAGTAAACAATTATGCATGAAAAAATACATAGTGCATGGGAAAAATATTATTTTACAAGGATAAGTATAGAGTTGGATTATTTTTAATCAAAATTGTGCAAAAGGAGTCTACTCAAACTACTAGTGTTCTTTTCTGCATGAGTGGATATTATTGGATTTGTTTCTAAATAGAAAATTAGGCTATTTATAACACAAGTTATTTTTGGAATTGGGTGTGCATATTTTGTATTTATACCTTTCTAGTGTAAAGGTGAAGGGGAGATTATTATTTTCTGTAGATTTGTATGTAGAAATTTGTATGTACACACCTTTTGGATGAATAAAAGACTTTTTTCCGTTCAACTTCAATCTTTTTAAAGTGTTTCACGACATATTAGAAGTGTGTGTCAATGAGTAATATTATTTTTTTACATGCTAATAATATTACAACACCTTCATTAAGTTTTTTTGTATGTTTTTCAAGTCATATAAGTGTATGTTAATGCCTTCATGAGTGAAAAATATTTCAAAAAAGAAATTGTAGTGGAGCCCATCAATTCTTTTATATTCATTAAGTGTGCTTCCCTACAAGTTAAGTCCCAAAATATTTGGTGTATCACCCTTTGTTTTCTTTCAGTTAATTTCTAGTTTATTTCTATCCCTCAACCCCATCCATATCAATAGTTTTTGGTGATCCATCAAGGGAACCAACCTATTCTAGAGGTTCTCCTCAGTTTGAAGAACCCATAACTCAGAGGAGATCCCATTATATCGGCCAAAGTCAGGGTCAGATAGCTTTTCCAACACAAAGGTGCACTTTAGAATGATAACATGACCAATCACAGATATATAGAGAGTGTGCCCACCCCCAACCCTATAATTCATATTTTAGGTATGGTGTCTTCGTATCAAAAGATCTATATAGAGTGTGCCCACCCCTCCTATCTGAACTATGGGGCCACCTACCTTCCCGATATATAACTATAGGTCAGTAGATGATCTTTATAGAGGGGGGTCTTGAGTCTATATATCCATATAGGGCATCAATTAAACTCTATATATACTACACCACACATCGAGACTCTTTACTCTAGATAATCAGGGCTCGTTGAGTCGAGCCATCAGGTTCACCCAGTCTTCCTATTTTGAGGGCATCCACATCTGCCAACTATAGATAGGGATATGTAACAGATGGATGAATCATAATCATATAACATATTTGATATGATATTTTTATCACCATCAGTAACTTCATGAGATAGATCAACCCCCTATTTATGCATATTCTATTCATGCCCCGAGGGATCAATCTACATTCATGCAATCTCCTCCCCTAGCCCCTGTTGGCCCACCATGAACCCAATGGTTGATCCAATGGAGGCTCTCTATGGGGAAATTGATGTTGAGGGAAGAGTTGGTGGGAGAGGGCCAAACCTATATAGAGAACTAGGCCCCTCTTTGAACTATCTAGGGGAGGAGGTTAAGGTGGAGGTCATTATAGTTTTTGATCAATTAGGCATATCAATATCATTTTAACATTGTTCATATCCTACTTCCTAAACATATGCCATATGTTTTAAATATGGAAGAGGTGTTACCCACATATTTTGGACAGGGGTATATATGGAGGTCGAGGACTGGACAACCCTATAGAGATCTATATAGCGATAACTACCTCTAGTCAGACCTAGATATCACTATTCAATGCTTGCAGATAGGTATCACTGACAGAGGTGATGTGGGAGCATAACTTCCAGAGACCATAATTTTTGATATGATGTTGGATTGTCTTGAAAATTTCTAGGGTGGTAGATATTGATTAGTAATATGTCATGACCAATGCTTCAAGAAAGGTTGGGTGACTTTTCAACATATTTTTGGGGCTGAATTCCTTTGTCTAGTGCTCTAAAATTGGATATGATAATTTTTTTGGTTTTGTATAGAACTTATAGGTTAAATATATTTTACTATTTTTATTTAATAATCCAATATTTAGTGAACGCCTTAATTTACAAAGGGATATTTTTTATGTAAAAATTGGGGTCCATCTAAGGTGTTTTACTTTTTAGGTTTTTTTGTTTTATTTTAGGTTTTTTTACATTTTAATGTTTTCTTAGAGATAGTGGGAAATAAAAATAAGATTGTAATTTTATAAAAGATTAGTGTGGATTGAGGAATGAGAACATAACTATTTTGAATCTTCTAGAGTTTTACAAAATCGTGTGTTTGTGTTTTGGAGGAATTTTTACCTCTTGCAACTAGATTCACATCAAGAGGTTGCTTGAAAGGCACTCCATCAGATCATCCGAGATTGTGGAACTTGATGAGTAGGATTTAATGCTGGTTGTTGGGACTGGTTTGCACTTTTGAACTAGATTAGTTATAGATTCATTGTACTCCATGGATTTTAGTTGATCCGTTATATTACTTATGTATTCCACATCATCTGATGTTCCTATTGTGATCCATGAACTTATTTTGATTTCCATAGAATTTCACATATTTTAGATGCTTCTGAATGATCCAAGAACTTGTTTCCTTCCTTTCCCTAATCTACAACCATAAATTTTATTTTCATGGTATTTTATTTTACCATGGGTCTTCTACTCAAATATTCTTTTTTACTTCATCCTCTACCACCTTTCCATGGTGTTTGAATCTTTCACATAACTCTTTCGTTACATGTATTCAAATTTTCCTTGTTCTGTGGGAAACCACTCTTATGTTATACAAGTTTCCTTTATTGTGCGTATTTTCTTTGTTCTATGAAATTTTTCATGTTCTAGAGATTTTCTGTATTCCAAGGATTTTTTTGTCACTTTTCTCCGTGATCTTTCAACCTTGTATAGCCCGCCTCCCATGGAATTTCCATATTCATTCTATGTTCAACCCCTTTTCTTCTACTTCATAGTGTTATGTGGAAATTTTTTCCTTGTTCCATGACATATAACTCTGTAGTCCTTTTCCTTTGTTGTGTAGACTTTACAAAACCCACAATGCACTATGTTTTTTGATTTCTGGTTAACACTACCTTCTAACCTCCGTGGAACACTAAGTTCCTTCATTTCACAGATATTTTTTATTGAAGCCACATGAGTCTATGATTTGAAAGAATTTATCTAAATAGCATTGGTGCTATTTTGGACAACAATTTGGTGACTTATAGGGGACATCTAAATGCTAGATGAGATGACTAGTAGCCTGGCATATCCATTGGGCATGGACTCAAGTATACATCTTGAAAATTAATCCCAAATTTTTAAAACTAACCCTGACTACGCATGAAGCATTGAAATTGGCATTGGTTTTAGACTGATCTTTAGATATTTAAAGAAAACTTATACCTAGAAAATGCCCCAAAATATTTAATTTCTTTCCCACCATGGTGAATGATTTGGATTGTGCACAACTGTAAAGAGGTCACAAAAACTGTGTACAAAAGAGAAATATACATGATATAAATTGAAACATACAGAGTGTGCAAAGCACTTGTTTTGCAAAAATAAAACAAAAAATACTTCTATTCTAACAAAAAGCTAAGGAAGCTAAAAAATCCACATACTAGCTGGGAAAAATAACTTCCTTAAAAAATTCAGCCATGTGATTAGTTCTGGTCTGTAACCCCTTTTTACTCAAAATATCAGCCACAAGAAGATGAAACACCTCCTCTAGTTTCTCTACATTTGGTTTGGATAGGTGCATCAGTTGATCTTTGGTACTTTGAAAATCATCTGCAGGCACTGAAGAGAACATGACTGGTGGAAACTCTATTCTTGGATATGATCTATCTAGATGTTTGATTGGATATCCAACTCTAATAGCCAATGGACAAATTTTTCTAATTTTCCCATCTCTTTCATATTATATTCCATGAATAGATCTATCATACACACTTTTCTTATCTTAGATAGGGTTTTCAATTTTTTCAAACTTGAATTTATTTGTTTCTCCCTTGATATCTAGCTCTAATTCAACATTGGGCTCATTATTCTCCACCTCGGCTTCAAACAAGAATTTGGATAGCTCAGAATCATTCCTCACCTCCATATGAAGATAAATTTGATCATCATGTCTGATTTCTTCCTCTACATGCTTATCCTTGAGGATTACCTCCAAATCTAATCCTATGAATGAAGAAAAGGATTTATCAACACATTCATCTCCCAAAGATAACAAGAAGCTCTCAATGATATCTTTTGCATCCAAATCCTCATATTCTGATTTTTCCTCATTTATCTTATGCTTAGCTAATATACCCTCATTTGTAAAAGGTTATTCCCTCAAAATTTGTAGCTAATATTCTTTATTTGCATCTTCATTTGGATTCCATCTCAAGTTCATTTGATCATGAAGCTCATCCCAAAATGGGTTTGGATACATGAAATGGGGAAAGGATTGAGATTTTTACTAATTTATAGGGGTGAAAATGATGGAGTAGGTATAATAGTCTCTTGTAAATGAGAATAACTAATAAGAGGAGCTTTGAGAAAGCTAGGGATTTGAAGATTTGGCTGAGATGGTGTGGATTGGAAATAAGGAATGAGAGAGCCATACAATGTTATTGAAGGATTTCCTCATTATCAGGTTTACCTACAACTTGATTGATTAGCTTCCATTATTTCAATCAAATCTAGCATCTAATTTAAGGATTGAGCCATAACCTCTAGATTTTGTTGAGGGATATACCGGCTTGGAAAAGGACCACCCCATGTATAAGGATCCATAAAACTAGGTGGTTTAGTTTACATGATTTCAAACATCTCATTTTCCTTTTACATGGTCACCTTCATATTCTGGACCTACAAATAGAAATCATCGTCAAACATGGAATATCCTCCATTTTATACATATCCTTGTTCTTGAAAAATATCATGGTTAAATAGAGTAAACATATGGATCATTGGGGTTTAAATCATAGTAATATTCATAAAGATATGGCTCATAAAACTAATTTGGAGGGGATCCTTGAAACAAAGGAGACAAAGGGGAATGACACTACTATTGAAAATGAGGATCCTAATGAGGAGGAAATTAATTCATGATTGTATAACTTTATGAAAGTAAGGAAAAGGATGAATGGAAATGGTCTGTGAATGAAAGAAATGGGTTGCTGGATCAATGGAGTCATCAGATCTGTTGGGATAATGCATTAGAAGGATAGAGATCACTAAGAAACACATCAATCTTAGTGAAATGAGTTGTAATCAACTCAAGATGTCCCTCTAGGTGTTCCACAAACTATTGTCTCCTGATATTTTACCCTTGTTGAATCTACCAGATTCAACATCTCAGTGAAACATAGGAATGTCCCCAAGGCACAAGACCTTTCTCCTTGGGACAAACATTTTGAGATTTCCAACTTCCTTTACCTATCTAACCTAACACTAACACTACTCCTAAGCTAAGCTATTGACCTGTAAGGGAAAAAGGGAAGAAGGAATGTGTGAAATGAAACTAAGCTAATGAAATGACAATGGAGCTAGAAAATAAAGGGATCTCTCTCCATGAGGGGAATAACATAAAAGGAAAAACATAGGATGGGAGGGAAGATACATGCCACAGATCAATATTGTGTGAATCATTCCATTACAAACATTTTAGAAATAGAGTAATGAAGAAACATGTAAATATAACCCACATACAACATACCATAAATGAATAGAGAGTTAAGAGACACAATAAATGCAAGTAAAGCAAATATATGGGCCACAATAAAAATATTTTATTGATAAAAATATACATAGGCCATTACATCACTGAGAGGACACTGAGTGCATTACATGTGACCAAATTAGAGGTCTACAATTTGTGAAATCTCGGCCACCATTTTGACATGGTGACTTTACATTCAAGAGAGGATCCTTTTTTAATATTGAGTTTCCTCTTATATAGAAAAAAGAGGAGAGAGGGTGAAAATCAAATTGTTCCAGTAATGAAGAGAGGCAACCACCCATCACCCACTAAGGACCAATCATAATTCAATACTTGTAGAAAGGTATGGAGGACAAAGGATACTTAAAAGGTACTCTACCAGATTATCTGAGAATGTGGGCTTTTATGTGAAGGATTTAATAATAGTGGATATGACTAGTTCACACTTTTGAAGTAGAATAGGCAAAAATTCATCACACTCCACATGTTTTAGATGATCCATTATCTTCCTTACATCTTTTGCATCATCTGATGTTTATATTTTGATGTGTAGCCTTGTTTTGATTTACATGGTGTTTTGAAGCTTTTAGTGGCTTTTGAATGATCCATAAACTTATTTCCTTCCTTCTCCCAATTTGCAACCATACTTTTAATTTCCACATCCTCTTCTTGTATTACATCTCTTCTACTCAAAGATTATTATTTTACTTCACCCTCCTTCACCTTTCTCCAGTGTCTAACTCTTTCATTAAGTGGATTTAATTTTCCTTGTTCCATGGATAACCACTCCTTTATTCCACAAGTTTCCTTTGATACACATATTTTCTTTGTTCCACATATTTTCTATGTTTTGTGACTTTTTCTATCATTTTGCGCCACATTATTTCAACCTTGCACAACCTACATGTTGTGGAATTTTCATATTCCTTCTACATTCAACCCCTTTTCTTTTATTTCCCAGTGTTGTACAAACCCTTTTTGCCTTTTTCCATGACATATAACTCCATGGGTTTTTTCCTTTTTTTCGAGGGCTTTACAAAACCCATGATACACTATGCCTTCTTATTTCTACGGAACACTACCTTCTAACCTCCATGAAACACTAAGTTCCTTCATTTAATGGACATCTTTATTGAATCCATGTGAGTCTATGATTTGAATGAAGTTTTCCAAATAACGTGGTTGTTATTTTGGACAACATAGCCTTAATATTACATCTACAATGCTAAGTTAAATTATACTTAGCTATGAACTCCAAACTTAAATATCACTCTCTAAGGAAATTGGGATTTGTTTTTATATGCACACAAGCCACCTAATCAGTCTCCTAAAATTATGTAGCCATATGATTTCAAGGCCCAAAGGACCCATTATAGACTCAATTGGCCTCTCTAAAACTTTCAAAGTTTCAAACATCATCTTTAGTTTTTCAGAGATTTTAAACAATATTTGTAGTATTATATTGCTCTAGCTAGTATTTCGTGTCTTCAAAAATTTATTTGTAATATTATGTGGCTTCACTTAGGATTGTGTGGATGGTTTAGCATTATGAGGCTTCCATGTATGCTTATCACACATTCAAAGACTTGTGCAAATTACACAAAGAATCCATAAATTTTTATTGCTTCAAAAATAGATTGGATTTTCATAAATCACTGACACTATGTAATTTGTTTGTGCTTAATATAAAATGAAATAATAATGCTCTTTAGCCCACCAAAAACACACTTTATGCATAATGTGGCTAACCAAAAACATATAATAGAAAATAAAAATACAACATACCGACTTTAATTGTTTAGACTATTTTTGGTTAATACAAGATTGTCAATGAACCTGAATGCTCATGCATCATACACCTTTGGTAATTTTAAAAACTTGAGATCCTTATCAAGTATTATAGTCTTCAAAAATTCCATGTTGAGTGGAATTAGTAGAACTCATCCAGGTAACATCCTCAACATAATTTCCTCTCCACTTAACAAGATACTCCTTATACCCTTAATGTGTGTTTGATTTATCTTAGTGTCAATTATTATTTCTATCCCATGATGTAATTTATTTGACATCTACATTCTTTAATCCATCCCATCATCTTTTGAATTTGAATCTTCAATACTTTTATTAAATTCACAATGTGGATAAAATTTTCCAAAGTGAATATTTGATACATCAATGCCTATATGAAATTTATACACTAACTATTTTTACACATATCATTATCCTATATTTTTTCATTTAGTATTATTTTAAGTACCCTTCGTAAATATATCCTTCCAAAAATATGCTAATACCATATCTCTAACATGATATCCAGCTTCTCCCTTTTTTCATTTGCACATTATTTTTATGACACATTCATGGTTATTAATTGATTGTAAACTTGTCAATGTAATTAGTTTATGTTTTATGTAAAATACCCTACTTTTGTACTCCTTTCTGCATTACATGGTAACTCTCATAATTATGTAACTGTACGACAAAAAATCAACATGTGACCTTCTTCGCACCTAACCTCTCGAGGCCGTGCCAAGAAAGCTGATGTAGAATGGAAGTGGATGTGAGTAAGATGATGATGAACAATCTAATTATGGATTTCCAGAAAAGGTCGTGGAAGTGAGAACGAGAGATGTAGTGGAGCCATAGGAACTATGGGTGATTTTCTGGTCTAGTCCAGAAAGTCTTAGTCTAATTGGTTGTAATGTTCAATAAGGAAATTTGTGCAATAATGTCTAGTGGACGTGGTGAAGATTTGAATACTAAGGTATGCAAACTAGTGTCAATGTCTAATTTGTCAGTAGGACCATTGGGTTATGGGACCTAAGGATCACAACCAAAGACTTGTTGAGTTTGTGGCCCTTGTATGGTCATGCAAGTAATCAAACCCTGTTGCTAAGAGACATCTAATAATCGTAGGCTTTATTAACAGTGATGTTTAGCGTGATTAGTTGTTCTATTTTTCAGCATAAGTTGCAGGTGTGTGTAAAATTGTCAAATGTAAAATTTTATCAATGTCAGTTATCAATTCCATCCCATTGGGTTGTGGTACCATAGGATCACAACTATACATATTTTCTTGTTGTGGACTGTTGATGGTCATACATAATGGAATTGAAATGATCCTGATAAAACTAACTATAAAAGGAAATATAACCTATGTTTTTGGTGTTTTAACAATATATCAGAGCAAAACAATGAAAGAAAACTAATCTAACAAAAGTAAATTTTTTTGATCTTTTCTATTTTTTAAGCAATGTGTTCTAATCTAATAAACAAACTAAAGACAAGTAATCAACCAGATGTAGCTATTTACTTGTGTGAATATGTGAATCTAAACCTAAAACAAAAACCTAATCTAATCGAAACCCTTCAAACCCTACCTTAGAGGTGGAGAACAAATCATGACCCTGAAAAGAGCTATTGTTCCCCACAACTTCCCCGGTAATGTTGAAGACTAAAATTTCTAATGATTTGATCTACTTGTAATTTCCTAATCAATGGAAATGAACAATTTTACTACTCTATTTGGTATGCAATTGAAACTAATGATTCAAAATTAACAATTTGGAAAATGAAGAAAATAAACAAGTAATTCCAACCTGTATAAATGAGAGCTTTAGAAAATCCAGTTGTATCTATGTTTGTTCCCTCAATTTGATCCTTTCTTTCTTTGTGTGTTCATATGAGTAAAATGAATCGAGAATGCAAGAAAAAGAATAGAAGAATATGCTTGAGTGATGGTAGCTTGAAGGTAGTCCAATTGTAATGCAATTAGAAGAGAGATAACACAAGAGATTTGATCTTGGCTATGCAATTCCTAGAAATATTGTGGCAGCAATACTATGCAAGATAAACAAAATTAGCAGGCCTTTTGCTTGAATAATAGCATGGAATATATAATAATTGGGGCTGGGATGTGCCTTCATATATAAGGCAAGAAGAGGCAGTTCTAACTAACTAAAGCACATGGAAAAATAGAAGAGGGAAGGAGAAGCAAACAATAAAAAATATTTTTATAAAATTTGGCTCACAGATGCATCCTAAAAGTGAAGTTAAGTGAAACGTCACATGTTAAAAACACGCTCGACAGAATCTGTAAAAATTTCTCAGGACCACCGCCCTACGTAGGGTGGTAGTTGCAGGACCGTCACCTTTCCTGGGCGGTGGTTTCAAAACCACCACCTAGGTAGGGTGGCAGTCCTGCCTCTAAAGGCCAAAACATGCATAGAAAGAAGTTGGAAGCTAGGAAAAGGTGTGAGAAGGCTAAGTAAGGATTTCTAGGCTACAAATATACACTGTGAATGGGTTTTGGAGCTCAAACACCTTCTTGAAAGGACTTGAATCATCATTTGGGAATTTTGTAACTATTTTTTGACAATGTAGCACATGAAATTTTTGGTGCATACATATTTCTCCCTGGGAGAAGTGTCTTAGCCATGAAAAGGTGTAAAACGTAGAGTCCGACTATGGTGTTCCTGAAATGGGGAGTTAGAAGCTATACCTAACATGTCCATGTGTTGAAATGTCATCGTCCAAGCTCTCGATACCTGTAAGAGGGAAAGAAGAATCAAGTGCAGATAGAAAAAATGTCAAAAAATAAACACTAAATCAAAATGACAAGAGGACTTACCATTTTTGCAGGGATATAGAGATATACATGTGTCAACGCTCCATCCCTGTGAAAAAATACAATCAAAATGAGGTTAAAACAATGTATATATATAAAACAATCCCATTTTTCAATTAATTTGTGCATTATTGATTTGGTGAATTTGGAGCTCTGGATTCACAGTGACCATTTTCGACAGTGATCATGCCACGATGGGTGGGAGATTGACTAACGCATTCTAAGGTTGGTTTTTTTTTCACTTTTGTCTTTTCATACCTAAAATGAAAAAATGTTGAAAAGTTTACCTAGGGGGGTTATTATAAACAAAATTGTCTTAAATGAGTCTCTAGGGGTGCCCATAGGACAGTCTTTTATTTTTCCCAAAATGATCATTTTTTGTGTTTTTGAGCATTTTTTAAGGTTAAAGACGTTTTTGGAAAATCGGTCCAGGACTGCCGCCCTCACTGGATGGCGGTTCTGGACAGAATGACCAAAATGCATTTTAACTTGATTTTTTTTGGATTTTTTTGATGTTCTGTCATGTTTTTGATGAGATTATCTTTTTATATATGTTACTAACTTGCTATTTTTTAGTGTTTTAGTGAATAGAAAAGGAGGAGCACATCCATTGGAGCCATGAGTGGGAGTATGATTGGCTCCTGATGATTTTGGATCAGTTGAACCAAGATGAGAGGGACACTCTCCAGGGGGTATGGATTTGGAGGATTGCATGGGTTCCCCATGTCAATCCTACTAGTCACATACTATGTGACTTATTTTCTTACTGGGATGTAGACCGAAACACTTTCCGGCTGTCAGGTGTCAGGGGTGAGTAGACCATCACCTTGGAGGATGTGTACAACATTCTCGAGATCCTAATACTTGGGAGAAGATTGACCCTGGAGATAGTAGGATCCAGAGCTATAATGACTCTATGGGCTACTTATATGGGGGATGTCATAGTCTCTTTCAGTTCGAAGAAGGGGGTCAAGGTTAGATCCATTCCTACTACTCCCATCCCCACTATCCATAAGGCCATCATGGGTATCTTGGCCTCGCGGTTAATTGGGGACAAGGGAGGTGACACACTACTATATTGTTGGGATCCCATTATTACTCAGATTTAGGCACATGGTAGTATTTACGCTTGGGGAGTAGAAATATATGGGACAACATATCATGACTTATACATGGTAGTCAGATTGTAGGGCCAGTCATTGAGCCACCCTACCTTAGCCATGAGTTGGGTGTATGAGCGCATTTCCCCTTATGGAAGGGTAGTATCAGTGTTGGGTTTAGGGGTTTTTTAGGCAATGAGGTAGATAGGGATGTTAGTACTTTGAACTCCACACTAGCCAGTGGCTTCTTTGACCATGGAAGATGTGGTTTCCACACCCTACCAGGACATGGCATGACTGTGGGGGTGGGAGATTACCACAGTAGTGGCTTGATCTACCATAGGGTAGTTAGTTGTGGTCCTTGTATGGTCATGTAAGTAATCAAACTCTGTTGCTAGGATCCATCCAATAATCATAGGTTTGATTAATAGTGAAGTTTAGCATGTTTAGTTGTTCTATTTTCTCAGCGTAAGTTACAGGTGTGCATAAAATTTTCAAATGTAAACTTGTATCAATGTCAGTTATCAATTCCATCCCGTTGGGTTGTGGTACCATAGGATCACAACTATACATATTTTCTTGTTGTGGACTATTGATGGTCATACATAATGGAATTGAAATGATCCTGATAAAACAAACTAACTATAAAAGGAAATCTAACCTATGTTTTTGGTGTTTTCACAATATATCAGAGAAAAAAAATGAAAGTAAACTAATCTAACAAAAGTAAATGTTTTTGATCTTTTCTATTTTTTAAGCAATGCGTTCTAATCTAATAAACAAACTAAAGACAAGTAATCATCCAAATGTAGCTAGTTACTTGTGAAAATATGTGAATCTAAACCTAAAACAAATAACCTAACCTAATTGAAACCCTTCAAACCCTACCTCAAAGGTGGAGAAAAAATCATGACCCTGAAAAGAGCTATTGTTCCCCACAACTTCCTCGGTAATGTAGAAGAGTAAAATTTCTAATGATTTGATCTACTTGTAATTTTCTAATCAATTGAAATGAACAATTTTACTACTCTATTTGATATGCAATTGAAACTAATGATTCAAAATTGACAATTTGGAAAATGAAGCAAATAACAAGTAATTCCAACCTGGATAAACGAGAGCTTAGGAAAATCCAATTGTATCTATGTTTGTCCCCTCAGTTTGATCCTTTCTTTTTTGTGTGTTCATATGAGTACAAGGAATTGGGAATGAAAGGACAACAATAGAAGAATATGCTTGAGTGATGGTAGCTTGAAGGTAGTCTGATTGTAATGCAAGTAGAAGAGAGATAACACAAGAAATCTAAGCTTGGCTATGCAATTCCTAGAAATATTGCGGTATAATACTATGCAAGATAAACAAAACTATCAGACCTTTTGCTTGAATACAAGAATGGAATATATTATAATTGGGGTTGGGATGTGCCTTCATACATAAGGCAAGAAGAGGAAGTTCCAACTAACTAAAGCACATGTAAAAATAGAAGAGGGAAGGAGAACCAAACAATCAAAACTATTTTTATAAAATTTGGCTCACAGACGCATCCTAAAAGTGAAGTTAAGTGAATCATCACAAGTTAAAAATACACATGACAGAATCTATAAAAATTTCTCAGGACCACCACCTACACAGGGCGATAGTTGCAAGACCATCACCTTACCTGGGAAGTGGTTTCAGAACCACCACCCAGGCAGAGCGGCAGTCATGGCTCTAAAGGCCAAAACATGCATAAAAAGAAGCTGGAAGCTGGGAAAAGGTACAGGAAGGCTAAGTAAGGATTTCTAGGCTACAAATATACACTGCAAATGGGTTTTGAAGCTTGAACACCTTCTTGAAAGGACTTTAATCATCGTTGGGGACTTTTGTAACTGTTTTTCAAAAATGTAGCACATGAATTTTTTTGTGCATACATATTTCCCCCTTGGAAAAGTGTCTTAGCCATGAAAAGGTGTAAAACGTAGAGTCCGAGTATGGTGTTCCCGAAATGGGGAGTTATAAGCTATACCTGACATGCTCTTGTGTCGAAACGTCATCATCCAAGCTCCCGATACCTGCAAGAGGGAAAGAAGAATCAAGTGCAGATAGACAAAATGTCAAAAAATAAACAATAAATCAAAATGACAAGAGGAATTACCATTTGTGTGGAGATATACATGTGCCAATACTCCATCCCTATGAAAAAATACACTCAAAACGAGGTTAAAACAATGTATATATATAAAACAATCCCATTTTCAATTCATTTGTGAATTCTCGATTTGGTGAATTTGGAGCTCTGGACTCATGGTGACCATTTTCGACGGTGATCATGCCTCGACGAGTGGGATATCGACTAACACATTCTAAGGTTGGTTTTCTTTCACTTTTGTCTTTTCATACCTAAAATGCAAAAATGTTGAAAAGTTTACCTAGGGGGGTTATTTTCAAAAAAAAATACCTTAAATGAGTCTCTATGGGGCGTCCATAGAGCAGTCTTTTATTTTTCCCAAAATGATATTTTTTGTGTTTTTGAGCATTTTTTAAAGTTAAAGACGTTTTTGGAAAATCGGTCCAGGACCACCGCTCTGCACTGGATGGCAGTTCTGGACAAAATGACCAAAACACATGTTAACTTGAATTTTTTTGGATTTTTTTGATGTTCTGTCATGTTTTTTATAAGCTTATTTTTTATATATGTGACTAACTTACTCTTTTTTAGTTTTTTAGTGAATAGAGAAGGAGGAGGAGTACATCCATTGGAGCCATGATTGGGAGTATGATTGGCTCTCAATGATTTTGGATCAGTTGAAACAAGATGAGAGGGAAACTCTCCAGGGGGTAGGGATTTGGAGGATTGCATGGGTTCCCCATGTCAATCCTACTAGTCACATACTATGTGACTTATTTTCTTACTGGGATGTAGACCGAAACACTTTCCGGCTGTCAGGTGTCAGGGGTGAGTAGACCATCACCCTGGAGGATGTGTACAACATTCTCGAGATCCCAATACTTGGGAGGAGACTGACCCTGGAGATAGTAGGATCCAGAGCCATAATGACTCTATGGGCTACTTATATGGGGGATTTCATAGTCTCTTTCAGTTCGAAGAAGGGGGTCAAGGTTAGATCCATTCCTACTACTCCCATCCCCACTATCCATAAGGCCATCATGGGTATCTTGGCCTCGCGGTTAATTGGGGACAAGGGAGGTGACACACTACTATATTGTTGGGATCCCATTATTACTCAGATTGAGGCACATAGTAGTATTTACGCTTGGGGATAAGACATATTGGGGACAACATATCATGACTTATATAGGGTAGTCAGATTGCAGGACCAATCATTGAATCACCCTACCTTAGCCATGAGTTGGGTGTATGAGCGCATTTCCCCTTATGGAAGGGTAGTATCAGTGTTGGGTTTAGGGGTTGTTTAGGCAATGAGGTAGATAGGGATGTTAGTACTTTGAACTCCACACTAGCCAGTGGCTTCTTTGACCATGGGAGACATGGTTGCCACACCCTACCAAGAAATGGTAGGAATGTGGGGCTAGGAGGTGACCACAGTGGTGGCTTGATCTACCACAGGGTAGTTAGTTGATAGGGTAGGGAGAGTTGAGATCCATCCATTTGACTGGGTCCCTCAGTAGTTTTTCCTCCCCTATGTAGTTATGCTTCCTCTAGTGGCATCGGTATATAGGACTATTTAGGAGGCCCGAAAGGGCCCTAGAGAAGATCCTAGTTGGACTGTGGTTACTCCCAATGTGCCCATCATAGTTAGGCATGTTTTCCATGCCTGATGAGCAGCTGGTGCTCCTCGAGAACCTGTACAACATACTGCGGCTGCTCCCACTCACAGTGGAGAGGAGGATGAGCCTATAGACGTAGAATCCGATTCAAAGGACTACACAAGAGATGAGATCAAGGAGGATTCAAATAGAGAGGATACGAGGAATGAGGGGTTAGGTAGTGAGGCTGGTAGGGAAGTCCACATGGAGGAGTAGGGGAGTGATCCCAAGTGGCATGAAACTCAGGATCCTTTAAGAGAGTCACGTGAGGAGGCAAGTGCAAAGAGAGAGACCTTAGTCTCGGAGATATCACTTTCTCGAGATGGAGAGGGAGATGATGAGTCTGTGATAGGACAACATCATGCCTATGGCTTTGGGGAGGTGGTGCAAAAACCACCACTGATAGTAACAACCATTGATCCAACCTAGATGCCTGGAGATTGAAGCACGTTAAAACTCTTCTCTCAAATTTTTTAGTTGGAAATGTTAGTTGGTTTTGTTTTTTCCTTGTTGTTTTTTTTGGAAATTTATAACTCATCATTTCTTCTTCTTTTCTTTCTTGCACAGGAGTGGTGAGAGATTATTAGATGGGTGTACATGGACACCTTGTTAATCCCCTCAGAGAAGACCCAAGCCAAGCTAACTAAGGATTCATGCCATCTGCTACCAACCAACAGACATATTGATGTGTTTGTACCTATTTAGAGAGTAGCATTGGTGATGACCTCCCTTCATACTCAGGTGGCTGGGTATGAGGTAGTCAAGTGATTGATGAGGCAGAGCCACTCTCGTAGCAAGACCATGGACATCATCTGTCACCACGAGCACTCACACCACTCAGTTCATTCCCGTCATCATCATAGCCACATCAGGAGTCTAGGATGTGTCTGTGCACCATCTAAGGGATCATATAGGGATTGACAAGCCACTGGGCCTTTTATTTATTTATCATGATTTTGTCGATTGTTATACAATTTTTTTGTATATTTTGGGCTCAGTGAGAGAATTTTGACCATGCCTTGTGTGTGATGGCATTATACATAAACTTGAATCACCACGATATATAAAGACTCTTCTTTTTGGCTTGGTAATCCATTGTATCAAAGTTGACTTCCTTTTGGCGTATCTTACTTGTGTACTCTAGATGTTGAGAATTTATACTTTTCTATGCTTTTTAGAATGTATGTAGTGGATGTGAATGATAATAGAATGATTCTTTTTTTTATTTTTTATAATGTTGATTTATGATAATGCAAGCACATTGTAATGTTGAACTTTAGTTTATTTAAAAAATCTTTGCTACTTCATATTGTTTTGGCAAAACTTGGTTATACAGTGATATGATAAGTGAGTGAACATTCCCCACTCCTAACCCCATGCAACCAGTAAGATGTGAGGGCTCAACACCAAGAGCTAGAAAGGGCACAAGTTATGAATTTTTTTGAATGGTAATGATGAGAAAAATACAAGGATTTGACAAAACCAAATTGAGAGACTACAACCTCACTCAACTCAAGTTTGCTTCATAGTTTAGAATGTGAATTTATTTCTAGTTTATCTAGACTTAGATCCGTAGATGGCCACTTGGTTGATAAAATCTGGTTTTGAGGTTTTAAGCTCTTTTGGAATTCTGGACATCTAGCTCACTTTGTTTTGACTTACGATTTCACAATATTTGAATGAACTGCTTCTAATTTTCAATTTTGTCAAAGAGACCCCCTAAACCTTGGCCCATACTACCAATAAGAAGTATGGGCTCATCACCATGGAAAAGGCATAAGAAAATAAGGGCATATCTTTCCTTTCCCAACCCTACATCACTAGTAAGAAACATAGGCTTAGTAAGAAACATAGGTTCAACACCAAAGGTTGGTAGGGAAACGAAATTTGTAAAATAAAATTTTCTGTGGATTTGCATTTGACTTATTTATCTAGGAAAAATGGCTAGAATGTTCTTATTTCCAAAGATGTGTTTATGGGATAGATGTGACACCATGAAGCTTCTAGAACAGAATATAGGAAAATATACTTAATGTAGAAAGAGACTAAGTAGAACCAAGTATACAGGCCTTGGTATGGTTATTGTCAAAGCTTTGTTTTATCTTGTTTGAATTGATGCAATGATTTGAAAAAAAATTGATGATACCATGAAGATTTGAAGAGATGTGATTTGAATGTTTTGCAAATGTTTTAGAAGTTTTTCAAAATTGGTAAAAGAATAAGTCCTTTAATCACCAATTTTACAAAATGAACTGGCAGATGAAAATGTAATGCAAATGTAGTAATGTACGTGTGAAAATGCTAATGGATCATGCATAGTACCTCTTCAGGTGAAGAGAGTTTATAGATTCATTCAACTCCTCACCCTTTAGTGTACATAGGTGAAATGCCCCATTTTAGTAGTCTTCTATTACTCGATATGGACCTAACCACCTAAGTCTGAATTTCCTTCCTTTGCCAATCTTTTTGCCTATTCAGATGCCAAGTCTCAGAACCAAATCTCCCTCATATATTTCAAACTCATAGAGTTTCTTGTTATACTGCTGAGCCATTTGGTCAGCGTAAACACTATGGCATCATTCAACATTGATTCTATCCTCATTAATAATTTCTAGCTGAGAGAGTTGTGCTTCTCGATAGCCTTCTTCTCCCAAAATTCCCTGCAATGATATTCAGAGACTAGGTATCTCGACTTCGAGTGGTAAAACCACTTCTGCACCAAACACCAAATAAAAGGGAGTTTCCCATATCAGTGTTCTTATTGATGTTTGATAGGACCACAAGGCTGAAAAAATATTTAAATGCCAATCTCACTTGTTCTCCTTGATGGTTTTAAGGAGAATGGACTTCAATGTCTTTTCCGTAGCCTTAGCCTGTCCATTAGCCTGAGGATACTAAAGAGAGGTCATCTGGTGACTTATTTTGAATTTCTCAAACATCTCACGTACCTTGTCATTTTAAAAGGATGTGCCATTATCTGATATAATTACTTGTGGAACCCTATACCTATAAATAATTTGGTTCATAATGAACTTTTTGATTACTGATCTAGGAACGGTGGTAAGAGACATGACTTCTACCCACTTGGTAAAGTACTATGTGACCGTGATTATGAAGGTATGACCATTTGTTATTGAGGGAGAGAATTTCCCTATCAAATCTAGGCCCCACATGGAAAAGGGCCATTGGGTTGCAATCGGTTATAGAGCCTGTGCCGGTATGTGGATCTCGTGGGATAAATATTGACATTTGTGGAATTTGCACACAAAATCTACCACATCATGCTCTAGCATGGGATAGAAATAGACCATCTAATGTATTGTCTGAGAAGTGGCGAGGCTACCAAAGTGACCTCCACATACTCTGCTATATGATTCATAAAGAATTTTTTCAGATTCTTCCTCGTCAATGCATCTTAACAACATTCCATCAAAGGCTCTACGATAGAGCACTTTCTTGAAGATTACATACTTGGTGGTTATTATACACAATTATCTTCTTTGCTACAAGGTTTCCCCTTCTAGATACATATGATCCACTATGAAATTAATGATACTAGTGTACCACAGACACGTAGAAATGGGTAGTTTAGTTTCAACGAAATACACACACTTATTAGGAAAGTCTAAATTTACTAGATCCCCTCCATCTAATGGGTTATCAATCAACCAGTTCAAAATGATTTTTCTTTTGATGGATTTATGATTAACAAATGTTAATTGAAACTCACCCATCAGAGTTATGAAGTGTCCAACCTTCTTAGATAAGGATCCTTACATGAGAAACATCCACATGTGATATGATTTAAAAATAACCCTTTTTTCTTGGTTTATCATGTAATTTCTTAAATAGTTTGTGACGAAGACTATAACAAGGCATTCCTTCTTCACTTGTGTATAACATGTCTCATAATTAAGAAGTGTCTGACTAATGAAATAGACTACATGCTCTCTTTTATCATCATCTTCTTGAGCCAACATGCAGGCTAATGAGACATCCATAGATCAAAGGCCGATCTGACCTAGGCGACATGAGTGTGGGAGGAGACAGCAAGAACCGTTTAACCAACTCAAATGCCTCATTACATTATTTTGTCTAATTAATGTTGCAATCCTTTTTCAACAAATTTTTGATTGGGTGAAAAAAAAAGGTCAAATCAAGGATAAACCTTCAGATTACACCAAGTTTTTCAAGAAAATATTTGATGCCAGAACTTGTCTGATGGTGGAGTCATTTCCAGTACACCTCAGATTTTGGCTAGGTCTCATATCAATCCCTCATGAAGATATGATGTATCCCAAAACTATTGCCTTCACATTACACTCGAACATGCATTTTTCTATATTGAACTATGACATCGTCATATCAATTAAGATAGAAAGGATGATACGAAGCACCTCTAGGTGATCACAACATTTTATGGCCTTAGCCAAAAGGTCATCCATGCGTAGGATTCCACAATCTTGTGTATAATATCATGAAATATATAAGTCATCTCCCATTGGTACGTGGCACTAACATTCTTAATCCTAAATGACATAACAACATAATAGTAAGTTCCCCAAGGAGTTATGAACATGTATTTTTGGCCTTATCTTCCTCAGGGATTTTCATTTGATTGTACCCAGAAAAACAATCCATGAGAGACAACAACTAAAAACCATATTTTTCACTTCGACGATAACATCGATGGATGGTAACATGGGAAATAATCCTTGGGACAAGATCCTTGTTGATATCTTGAAAGTCTATACAAATACATGGATCTTTCCATTCTTTTTAAGGATAGGGACTATATTAGACACCCATTGTGATTAATCAAATGGCTTGATGAACCCTACCTAGAGGAGTTTCATCACTTTTTCCTTCATCATGAGGGCCACCTTTGGTCTTCATTGGCCTTGAATTTTGATTAATTGGCTTAGCATCTGGCTTTCTGATAAGATTGTGCACTGCAATGTGTGATGTAATTCCCGTCATTTCTTTGTAGCTAAACAAGAAATCTCTTTGATGATCTTTGAGGATATAGTGTATGTATTTCAACTTCCTCAGGAGTTAAAGAGGATCCTAGTTTCAATATTTTTGGTTCTTCCTCGGTCCCAATGTTTATATCGATCATTCCCTCTATTAAGGAGGAATTTCCTTCCTCAAACTCAGGTAGGGTCCAGAGGAAACTCTAAATCCCTCTCTTCTTCTTCCTCATTAAATTTCAAGTTCCTTACTAAGGGAAGATTCTATCATGGTATTTCCAAAATAGGAAGAAGAGTGTGGAATTAGGGAAAGATCAATCCTTGTGATGACTAAGATGTATTTCATGCAAGAGCATCTAGATATCTTAGAGTTGCTTTTTCAATTTCAATGTGATCTATGCAATGACAAACTCACTCTCATTTTCTATGTATGTCAACATTGGAGTTATCGGTGTATTACAAACTAAAGGCTCAACACGAACTGAGACCATGAAGTATGTATCTTCCAACTCAATTCTTAGAGTAAAGTGAGAAGCAGGAAGTTTCTATTGAGTCTGCAAGGAGATTCTTATTCTCATTAAATTGCTTCAATCAATATGAAGTCACAGCTTTTTGTTAGATTTAACATTTTTGTTTTGTAGAGTTGTAAATGCTCAACTCTAGTCTCATATACCTCAGATATCTAATTTGCAACAAGTTGCAAATCACCCACCACCCTAATATTAAGAGCACCCATTCTTTTGGATACAATGAGACCAAGAAGAAGGGATTCGTATTCAACCCCATTATTCATACATTCAAAGTTTAACTTGAAGGAAAAAGGAAAAATCCTTCCCTCAGGAGAGGTAAGAATTGCACCTGTCCCAGATATCAAAATGACACTTGGCTCCATCAAAATGGAGAGTCCAACAATGGCCTAGAAAAATGGATGTTGGATCATCCTTTACGTCCTCTTCTTTTACTTTAGTTACTTCAACCATACAAACTTCATATGTTGGAAGAGAACCAAGTCCTAAGGTATGTCCCATACCCATAAAATAAAAAGGAAGGAGGATAGGTAAATCCTTCTCCAATAGCTTGAAAATATTCATTGTGGTTCCTAAAAAAACTGTCTCTACAATGACGGTTTCATATTTGACTGGTGGAATTCCTTCGATCAAGCCCATGACATACTAATTCCATTTTAGGAACCCACTTTTCCTCTAGTATTGGGCTTGTAGGTTTATTTAACTAATTTGTAGGAATCTCAAACTTAGAGTGGATCCCTGGCCTCTTTTTCAAGTTAGCTAGGTGTATTTCAAAGGGTTTTAGATCACCCTGAACCATAAATACCTTCCTTAGATGTAGGAACATGACTTCGTGAAACAAAGTGGAGGGAATCACCTTCATGCGATGAATCCATGGATGACCAAGGATCATATTATAGTTGGTTTCCTGATCTATAATATAAAATTTGGTTAAAATTTCTTAGGCCTGAGGGTGACTGGAAACACTATAGTTCCGATGGATGTTTCTTTGGGGTTATCATATCCTCTCAGTGTATTTCACATTGAAGAGAAATTGGTCTCTCTCGTAACCTAGATTTTGAAGGAAAGAGAAGGGGACTATGTTAACCATTACCCCATCATCAATCATCACACGATTTACATAGTTATTGTAAATATAGACTTGTAAAAACAATGTTGGATCACCTCTACGAGCTATTTCAGTGTCCGTGGGCATCTTACTAATGTCAAATACGAGTCCAACATCTCTTTCAGGCTTCCTTGGAGGATAGACATCAAATTCCACGTGGTTTATCTGCATGCCTCTAGAGGAGGGGTGACGTTAATAAAATGGCCAACACCTAGTGCTTCTAATAGAGTGGCTCTGTGAGTAGGGGAATTCTTCAACAGATCCAAGAAAGAAATGTGAGAGAAGGTCTTGGTTAGATCACTAATCAAGTCATAAGCTCCTACTGGCTTGCCTAACATATTATGAATGTCATCTGGTATAGTTGGGTAGATCAGGATTGGATGTGAAGAATAATACTTGGTTCTAGTGGCAATGTTAATATGACGTTCAGTGTCCAACTCCACCAACCCCATAATTTTCATTTGCTAGCGACCATCCAAAGGAGGTGCCACTTGTGGGTTTGATGAAGTTGAGGCTTTGCGATCATGGGTCCCTATTACAATACCTTTGTTTGAACCATTGGGATATATTCTACCATCCTTTGGATGTGTGGGGAGAGGATCATTAAAGATTCTGAGTGGTGTAATTTGTGGAGATACTAGTCCCATATAGGTGTTCTTAGTTGGCGTTGTTGGTTTTTCCAAAAACATGTCAACAAATAATTGTCTTTGATCCTCTAGAAAATGTTGTAGAAAATTGTTACAATCACAACATCTTCTTGCGTCATGCCCACGAACCCTATGGAAACCACAATATAAATTAGGATCATAATCTCGAGGCCTTTGGTTTGTGCCTTGTTGTGGTATGAAATTATGGTTATTGTTCAGTTGTTGATTGTTATAGTTAAAATTTGGGAACCCTTGCCCTTGGTTTTGGAATTGGTTTAGATACCCACCTGGGTATTGGTTAGGGCCTTGGGTCTACAATTTGTATTGATTAAGGTTTTTGTTGTTGTTATTTTATTGTTGATGGTTAAAATCTACAACGTTGAATGAGGGAGAGAAGTTATTTTTTCTCTGATTGTTACAATTGTTGTTGTTATTGGTAGTATTTGTATTGGGAGGGCTAACAACATTAGGCTTCTTGGGCTGGTCAGTGACGCCATCCGTCATGACCCCACGATTCTTATTAAGGACCTTTGGCCCTTAATTATTGTTTTAACTATTGGAGTAACCAGGGTTATTTTGGTTTAGGGTGACTAACCTTCCATTTTCTCCATAAGTCTTATGACCACTGTCAATGGTTGTTTGGTCAATTCGAAGAGCACCCTCTAGCACCTCTTCATAGCTCCTTAGCGGGAACTTTTGAACTTCTTATTTTGTCTCCCTATTGAGGGAGTGGAGGAATAAAATCACAAAGCTCTGTCTGATCCATATTTGGAGTGCTTGCAGAGGAGTAGAGAACCTTTCGCCACCTTTGAATGAAGTGGGTTGTGGACTCATTGTGCTCTTGCTTGATATGAAGGAATTCCCTGATTCTGTTCTCAAAAGTTTGTTCATATCAAAAGCCTTAATAAATTCTGATACAAGTTGCTTGAAGTAAGTGTATTGAAGCCTTCTGGTATCCTATAGTACCAATCGAGAGCAATACCTTCTAGTGTCTTAGGGAAAATATTCGCAACAACTGTGTCCCATGGGAGCAGCTCTCGAATGGCCATTGCATAAGATTTGATGTGGGTGTTAGTATCACCCTTCCCTTTGAATTTTAGAAGATTAGGAAAGGGTCTTGGGAGCATGATTTGTCTGGATGGAGAAGTCTAGAGGCTCCTTAAGATATTCATAATAGGTCCCCATTGCATACGTTTCCACCATTGAAGATCCTTGTTAGGGAGGTGGAGGTTGCATTAGTTGTTGAAATGGGACATCGTAAACATTTGTTGGGGCATATGGAATCCCCTGCAGCTATCCATACGGACCTGGGTAAGTGTACATATCCCCTTGTGGAGATTTAGAATACATGTGTACATAGGGGGTTGATTACTTTGATATGGAATCGAAGGCACGAAGCTAGGGAATGTTGCATTTCCATCTAGTATGGAATTTGAGAATGCAAATTTATGGCTGGTGCTTGTTGTAGATATCCATATGTGGCATGAGGGGGACATACCCAAGGTGCCCATCCCAGTCAGCAAATCTCCAGGGTTTGGAGTACCCATATAAACTGGAGGATTTTGCACAGTAGGTATTTGTATCATAATTCTTGCGGATAGGGAGAAGCTCTTGCTTTCCTTGCATATGAACTTTGAGCATTTTGGGAAAGCTCTAGCTCCTTGAATTTTTCTACCAATGCACAAGATGACGATCACCCATTGATGGGGCGGTGATTTTCTTGGGTGTTTTTTGTTGAACTCTTAGAGGTTGTTGAGGAGTGTGGTATCCTACTATGAATTGTTCACTATGTTATCACCCCTCGTTAGCAATATTTTTTTGGTTGGTGGAGGGGTAGTATTATTATTTTGGAGAAGAACATCACCTTGTCCTTGTAACCTATCAAAATCTCAGTTCATATTCTAGAAGAATTTGTTCACTCCTAGCATATCGAATTAAGTATTCCTCATCTAGATGTGGGAGTTGGTCTGATAGCATGTTAATGGGTTGTTGAAACAATACCCAAGGAGATGAACTTGCTTCCCTAGTGAAATTTATGTTGTTTGAACTTGATTGTTCATGAGGATATGTCTGCGTGATCTGGTCAAGTTCCTCAATATGTACAGAGGAACCAACATTGGTTCCCTGAAGAAGAGGGTTTTGAGCAGTTGAGTGGTTGTCTACCCATGTTGAGAGTGAAGGTGATTGTTGTGGTATACCTGTTTGGTAGTTGTACATGTCAAAACCTGGGATGGGTCAACCATACTCATCATATCCTGACATATTTGTGGGGGTATAAGAATACCCATAGAATAAAGGATGGAAAAAGAAACTGGAAATTTTAGAGACTAGCTCTTCACGTTGGGTTCACCAATTTATATGAAAGAAAATCAACACGTGACCTTCTTCACACCTGACTTCGTGAGGTCATGTCGAGACAACTGGTGTAGAAAATGGAAATGGAATGAGTGTGTTGTGATGATGGATAATATAATTGAGGCAATATGTATATCTTCACACACAATATCAGGATTTACGAATCTAAGGAAAAGAATGCTCTCCTAACCTGAAGTGGTGTGATTTATTGATCTGATATGATAGTTACTCAAAGACTCTAGTCAATATCGAGCTCTAAGAAGATTCTATTCACTGGTTGTTGAGCATAGTGGAAATTGACCTATGGGCGCCTCCTATGGATTTCTAGACAAGGTCATGGAAGTGAGAATGAGAGGCGTAGTGAAGCCGTAGGGACTATGGATGATTCTCTAGTCTAGTACAGAAGGTCTTAGCCTGATCGACTATTATGTTCAATAATGAAATTTGTGCAATGATATCAGGTGGAAGTGGTGATGATCTAAATACTAATGCATGCAAACTAGTGTCGATATCTAATTGGTTAGCAGGCACTCGTTGGGTTGTGGGACCTTAGGATCACAACCAAAAACTTTTGGAGGTTGTGTTCCTATTATCTTCATGCGTGTAATCAAACCCTATTTCCAGGAGCAGTTCAATAATCGTAGGCTTGATTAGTAATGATGTTTAGCATGTTTAGTTGTTTTATTTTCTCAGAGAATGCAGCAGGTGTGCGTAAAACTGCCAAACGTAAACTTGTATCAATGTCAGTTATCAATTTCTGGCACATTGGGTTGTGGGACCAAAGGATCACAATTGTACATCTTTTCTTGTTGTGGGCCATTGATGGTCATATATAATGAAATTGAAATGATCCTGATAAAAAAAACTAACTATAAAAGGAAATCTAATCTATGTTTTTAGTGTTTTCACAATAAATCAGAGAAAAACAATGAAATAAAATTAATCTAATAAAAGTAAATGTTTTTGATCTTTTCTAGTTTTTAAGCAATTCGTTCTAATCTAATAAATCAAACTAAAGACAAGTAATCAGCCAGATGTAGCTAGTTACTTGTGTGAATATGTGAATCTAAATCTAAAAAAATAACCTAATTTAATCAAAACCCTTCAAACCCTACCTCAGAGGTGAAGAACAAATCATGACCTTGAAAAGAGATATTGTTCCCCAAAACTTCCCTGGTAATGTCAAAGAGAAAAATTTCTAATGATTTGATCTACTTGTAATTTCCTAATCAATTGAAATGAACAATTTTACTATTCTATTTGATATGTAATTGAAACTAATGATTCAATATTGAAAATTTGAAAAATGAAGAAAACAAACAACTAATTCCAACCTGGATAAACAAGAGCTTTGGAAAATCTAGGTGTATCTATGTATTGTCCCCTCAGTTTGATCCTTTCTTTCTTTGTGTGTTCATATGAGTCCAAGGAATTGGGAATGCAAGAACAACAATAAAAGAAGACGCTTGAGCAATGGAAGCTTGAAGGAAGTATGGTTGCAATGCAAGTAGAAGAGAGATAACACAAGAGATTTGAGTTTGGCTATGCAATTCCTAGAAAGATTGTGGTAGTAATACTATGCAAGATACACAAAAATTATCTGGCCTTTTTCTTGAACACAAGCATGAAATATATAAAAATTGGGGTCTGGGATGTGCCTTCATGCACAAGGCAAGAAGAGGCTAGTTCCAACTAACTAAAGCACATGAAAAAATAGAAGAGGGAAGGAGAACCAAGTAATCAAAACTATTTTTAGACAAATCGGTTCACAAACGCATCCTAAAAGTGAAGTTAAGTGAATCATCACATGTTAAAAACACACATGACAGGAATTTAGAAACATTTCTCAGGACCGCCACCCTACCTTGGTGATGGTTTTAAAACCTCCACCTAGGCAAGGTGGCGGATCCTAGCACTAAAGGCCAAAACATGCACAAAATGAAGTGGGAAGCTAGAAAAACTGTGGAAAAGCTATGTAAGGATGTCTAGGCTACAAATATACACTACATATGGGTTTTAGAGCTAGAACATATTCTTGAAAGGACGTGAATCATCATTGGGGAATTTTGTAACCATTTTTTTGACAATTTAGCACATGTAATTTTGGGTGTGTACAGTAACTCCTTGCAAGCTCATTCCATATACAATATGAAATGGTGTCTTCTATATATGTGTATGACTGAATTATTATAATCAAATTATTCATGAGCTAGAGCCAAGAACCATGTCCCTAACTTATCTTTGACCAAACACCTAAGTAATCACCAAGGAATCTATTTACAACTTATGTCTTCCCATCAGTTTGAGGATGGTATGATAAATTGAAATAGAACTTGATATCCAAATTTGTCTAAAATTACCACCATAAATGAAAAAAAAAATTATATCCATGCCATCCCTTATATTTTGTGGAAATTCATGCACCCTTTCAATCTCCTTGAAGAAAATATTCACAATATGCGTTGCATCATTAGTCTTCTTGTTAGCAATAAAATGTGTCATCTTTGAAAATATGCCCATCAAAAACAAATAGAATCAATATATTATTTCATTCTAGGTAAGAATAAACAAAATCTATACTTATGTCTTCATAAGGTGTCTTTGGAATGGGAAAATGTTTATACTATCATGAATTATGAGATCTTCCTTTAGTTAAATGACACACACAACATTTCAACACAAAATTTCCCACATCCACACTCATCTTCATCCAAAATTAAATTTCCTCCACTTGCATTAAGGTCTTATCTAAACACAAGTGTGTTCTTAATTCTCTATAATGTTTCTCTTCACTAAATTATCATGTATCAATCCTATCATAATACACAAATTCCTTTCTTTAAATAATATCCCCTTGTGCATAAATTAGTCCATCCAAGGTGTCCTATAAATTTTCTTGATTACTACACATGTTGTAGTCATTTTTACACGCACAAAAGAACAAGGGAATCCCATGCGGGTCAGCCTATCACCTAGCAGGTGATGGGAACTCACTTGTGTTAGGAAATAAGAGATAAAATATGCGGAATAATCTCTTACAGAATCGCAATAGTAGAAACTAATATGCAGAAAATATTACAGATCTCAAATAAAAGTGCAGAATAAATAAGACAACACAGAGAGACAATATTTAACGTGGTTCACCCAATTTGGGCTACATCCACCAAGAATCACTTGCTCAGATTTTATTACAAGCCTTCACTCTCTCAATACAATACCCAAATCCATTTGGAGCTATGCTCAACAAACTCTACAGAATTCAAACCCGAATTCAAAACACATCTGTAATACATATGCTTATCCGCCTATCATATGCATAAGACCATATAAATAGACAACTGCTTAAGCAGTTTGATACAAAACCGTGGGTATCAAAACAATGGGAAAAAAAGACCGAAAAAAACCATGGGCCCAAAAACAGCCCATAACGGTTACCCATTACCCATGGGTTAATGAACCACCCATGAAAATTTGCTTCGGGGGCTTCGCCCCCGAACCCCCTTTCATCGGGGGGGCTTCAACCCCCCGAACCCCCCTGACCCGCTCACCGGCGAGTGGGACCGCCGTAAAAATACTCGAGTGTAACACATGGAAGGTGTACCAAACTCTAACAAGAAAATAGGCTCCACAAACATAACAACTTGAGGCACATGTGGGCACCGAGTTTCTCCTTCATGTGATTTTAGTGGGAAACATCATCTATGATAGAAAATTAAGGAGAGAGTAGAAACTAGACATGCAATCATCATACAGCTTAGAATGGCTTCTAGACCAATGCAGTCATTCTAACATAGAAAGATAATTAACAGATTATAAGAGTCAGAACCAAAACAGAAATGGAAAATGCATAAGAATTCATACTCATTTCATAAACATACATGAAACAGAACTATGAAGATATGTGTATGGACCATAATCATTAATGATCATATAAAAATGATTTGGTAACCTCACTACATCCATTAGATTCATTATAGAATATCATGGTATGGCAGACTAAATTCATACATCATAACTGGATTTACATCCCATAGCTCTCAAAAAGAAAATTTACAATCCCAAGCCCCTTGATGCATCCTTCTCCTATATTTTATCTACCTAACCCAATACAACTCCTTGCAGTCATTTCTGTAGAGCTCTGCTCTCTATTGATCTATATCTCCCTTTTCTTCTGTGGGTGCTTGTATTTATAGGCCTCTTGAACTGCCAACTCACCTTTCTGAGGCTTCAGATCTATCGCCAAGTGTCCCAATGTGGTCCTCCATGGGAGCATGCTCCTCCAGGCCTGAGCTCTCCACTCCTTGCCATGATGGTCTTCTAGAAGCTTCCAATGCAGGGTATATTCCTTCCTAGGCCAACCTGTCACCAAGCTGACACCTTATCCATTCATCATGCACAAGTCAGGTCACGCTTTTCTTATGTCCTACCCGATATGCCAAATATGGCTAAGTATCGAAACCTTGTTCTACCGGTGTATCACGGGTTCCTTCTAAAACCCTCCCTAGAACCCTACCTTGCATGCCTTCTCCTTACGCGCCCACCCCTCAACTTAGGCCTTGCGTGCTCATGCGCCTTTTTGTACTTAGTCAATATTTTAGGGGCCCAACATCACCCCACACTTTACCTATTCTCCACCCTCGGGAACACTTCTTCAAAGAATAAATAATTCCAATAATTTCTGGATAGACTTAATGTCTTGGGAAAAGAATAAGGGAATGAAGAATTGGGAAAGATGAAAGAATGGGGAAGTGTTGTTATTACTACAACAAGATAGGAAAATCTCTTTGCAAGTCAGCCTCCAACTTGTTCCAGGCATCGACTTCATTTTGCACTCTCTTGGAAGAGGTTCGCCGACTAGGGGGAACTTACCTCCTCAAAACCCAGTCCATCTCCTGAGTGTTCATTGTTTCAAAAATTCCTTCCAATTCCTTGCCCACATCCTCAAGCACATCCATCCTTCTTGTAATCTGTGGGTACAACTCCTTTATCTGGTTTTTAATTAAACCTCATAAGGTTTCAATAGCTTCTGACTTCTTCTCAACCTCGACTAGGATCCTCTCCCACTCCTGCTCTATTTCCTTTGTTCTTCTCTTGGAATTAATCTTGAGCTCTACCTCATGAGTGGTGACCAGAATACTTGCCACTCTATCTCTATCTGCACAATTGTCATACGTGGCCTCAATAGCTATGGGTAGCAATTTTCACATCAGTCAAGGAACTTTGTTGTACTCGGAAATGATTGCTACAACCTTCATTTTGTGTTCTCCTTTTCAAGTGCACTGATACTTCTTCCACGGATTCTAAGGCCAGTGGCTTCCTCTCCATGGTGAGGATAAATGTTAAGTCCTCAAGGCACTCCAGGGTAGATCCATACTTTTGCACAGGTGGTGTTAGGTCCAGATGCTTCAAAATAATGGCATCTGTG
Source organism: Taxus chinensis (assembly GCA_019776745.2). Taxonomy (NCBI): domain Eukaryota; kingdom Viridiplantae; phylum Streptophyta; class Pinopsida; order Cupressales; family Taxaceae; genus Taxus; species Taxus chinensis. Next base: position 598,969,248 of record CM034150.1, read on the forward strand.
ATGGATTCTACCTTCTTGTATACCTCATGTACCCTTGCCTTTTCTTCCCTTAGTTCATGCTTTAGCTGTGCACTGATTAGTTCCTCCTGTTTTAAGTCCTTGGTCCTTTCTTCTAGATCTTCTTCCCTTTCTTCTCTAGTTCTTCCTCTAGGAATTTTACCTGTCATTCCTCCCAAATAACCTAGCTTCTAGTTCAACTGAGACCTTATTCAAGTGCATTACATGACTTGTTCATCCGAAATCTGTTGAGCACTCACCAAGGGGTTGTCTCCTTTTGACTCAAGCACCTTCATTATTTCTCCTTGGCTTACTTCAAATTTAGCTCATCGATGTGGGACTCAATTTCCCAAGAGAGCATCTTCCTCATCCAAGGGTATGCACCTTCCTCATCAAATGAACTTCATGGCCAAGAGTTTCTCTGTTGGCACTGTGCTTTGGAAACGTGCATGCAACACCTTGTTTAGATCATCAATATAGTCCATTCTTGGTCTCTGGATCTCCATGTGCTTTCCTCCTATGTGTGTGCCCTTAGGAACAGTTACCGTCAGACTGGGCCTCCATGAGTTGCCATGATCTTTTCCTACGCTTCCTTCTTTTTCTTCATTCATTATCAACTCAGCACTACACTCCAACTCTTCCACCACTAAGGTCTCAATGATCTTCTCCACTTCTTTCTCTGTTGCTTTGTTTGCTTCATCCTTAGTGAGGCTTGGAGTCCTCTGATTCTTCATGCTAACCTCTTCACTTCCTCCCATGTCTGGGTGCCCTCCTCCTCCTATCTTCCCTTCCTTCGCACAAAGTGATAGTCATTCTTCTCCTCTTCACCTTCTTCTCTTGAATCGTGCATGCTGAAAACAAGTGGTTCTTGGTCTCCTTCAGGTTCATCTTCTTCATCATCATCCCTCTCACCCCTGTAGTTCTCCAAGCTCTCTGTGTCCTCTGAATCTAACCTCCTCCATTACCTTCTATTTCTTCCTAACTGGGGATTCCAGTATAGGAGATTCTGCTTTCTCTTCCTCCCTCTCTGATGACTCCTCCTTAGTTATGGGCTTTTCTGGTTCTAGTGTCTTTTCCTTGACTGGAGACTTTTTCCTGCGTGAGTAGATACTTGTTCTAGCACTTGTTCCTAGAGTGCCCACTGTTTGTGTACCTTGGACACTTGGTGCCTTTTTCTTTATCTCTTTCATCTCCTTTTTCTTGGTGCACGGTCTTATTTCTACCTATTGGGTCTTCAAGTATAGATACCTTGTTTTCAAGATAAGTGCCCTTCTCAAACTTGGGCCTTATGTGCAAAGGTATACACACAGCCATGGACCTCCCTACAATAGGCAAAGTTAGAGGTTTCATCATCTAAACTTCATGCGATATGTAATTTTCCATGTAAGCACACTTGTTGGGGTAGACCAATGTCCTACACATCTCCTTGTGGTCTCGATCCATATTTCCAAGGTCAAACTTCATCTTCTTGGATTCCTTGAATCTGTTTACTCCCACCTGGAAGTACTGAGCGGTGAAGGAAAATGGAAGTTTACACCATGGGCTCATGTTTTCATCAACCAACTTAAATCTTCCAATGCAGAAGTGTTGGTATACTGTGAATTCAAGCTTCTCCCTCTATGAGCACTGGAAGTTGTTCTGGGATCCTCCACTCTACCCTGAATGCATTCCTCAAGCACTTATACCACTTCTCAAGATGTTCCTTGTGAATGGAACTGTCATGCTATCACAAGTGTATTTTTCGAATCTCTTTACGGGTGAGGGGTCTTCCTCTGGGTACTCCCAAATGAACTTATCTTACCACATCTGGCACTCTGATCTCTAAAAACACAATAGTTAAGAGGACATTGCTGAAAAATTATCTTGTCACCTTCCTGTGCGTTGCTGATGATCTCATCTGTGATGTATGCATGGACAAGTTGTAGATGGCACCTTCTGATATCCTTCTGCAAACATTGAGCCATGACTTGTTCACTTGCATCCACCTCTCTTGGTCATTAAGTTTGGTTACCAGGCACATGGCCATTCTCATCACCGGGTCTTGGATATCCACAATATCAAAGTACCTTGACCCCTTCTTGTATGCATATGTGGCGACAGTTTCTTTGATGGCTTCTTTGTTCGCATAGGTCATCCTCTATACTTTCTCCTTCACATATGAGACCTGTGAATTTTGAAATCAGCTGAGGAGTTATGTGCATCTTGTGCCCCATGAAGTGAAAGTGGTCTTCGTGTATGTGTGACATCAGCCACTGATAGAGGCACTCAAGCTTCCCAAAGTAGGGAAACTCATAGAGTTGCAACAATCCCGCCTTCTCCAACTTCACTTTTACTTTGTCACTATAAATGGGTAACCCTTCTGGTGTCCTCTTGTTTTTTGGGTGCACTAACTCCAGTGCCATTTATTTTTCAGTCACGTTTGTGTGATGGTTATAATCACTTACTGTCATGTTTCTTAAATGGGACTCCCACTCCTTTCCAAGAAAAACCCCATCTGGGTACTGCATTTCTGCATACCATTCTTCATTGGTACTTGTGGTAGTTTCTTGTTGTTTTCCCTTGCCCTTGCCTTTTCCCTTCTTAGGTGTTACAACTAGTTTCTTGGGTGCCATTGTGTAGGTTATCTTTGCACTTCAACTTCTCTTGCTCTGCTTCTCTACCCTTTCCAAGCTTAGATCTCAAACTTGTGAAGAAAATCCTTTTCAACCCATGCCCTAGCTGCCAAACCCTCACTGGAATATCCCTTTCACAAGACACTTCTCCACAACTCTCTCTATGCCCATGAACTACTTCCCTCCTGGTTTGTAGATCCAAACTAGTCACTCACGGTTAAATTTTTCAAATTTTTCTTCACACAGATCAACTCTGGAAACCCTAGTTCACAAAATCTCTTCCTTCTTCATATTTGCAATGTAAATAATGAAATTCCAACCTTCTATTTATAGTTTTTCCCACTTTTTAACATTAAATGCTACCTCACCTACCACCATACTTCAACACTTAATGTGGATTTTTCAACAAAACCTGACTTTAGCGCCTTAACTCATGCACCCAACCTTGTGCAGACAATCCCCCAACCTTCTGGCATGCATAACCAATCCATCTTGATAGGAGACTCTTGTGCACATGTCACCAGCACCGAAGGTACTTCTCCGTCATGATTTTTTCTCTCACCTACCTCATGTTGCTTTTGTGCTTCTTCCTCTCTTGTACGTGGATCCACAATGTAGCCTTACCCTGACACCAACCATCCTTTTTCACCTTTCCTTCCATGCACTTCCTTTCCCATAGGGCCATCCAACTGGGATTTCCAATGCAATCCTTCCTGGTGCTTCACACTTTGCAATTTCTTCCACCTTACTCCACCCCACACTAAAATGATGCGGTCCTCTGTGCATTCACAACCTTCAAAAAGTAACGAGGTTACCGGCGCCCAAGGTGCAACACAAAAAAACAACGAGAAAGGGAAACACAAGAAAAGAAAATGCATTAAAGGAAATCCTAATCTAACTGGCAATACTGCCTTATTACAAACACCAAGAAGACTTATTTATAGTAGGGCTTCAACCTACTCCCATTGAAGTGTCCTAGTAATCTCATCCCATCCAGTGCTTGTAACTAGCATGCACCTGAGTCAAGAATGTATGAGATGATGTAGGGACCCAACCAATGCACCTTCAACTTCCCAGGATGGCGCAGAAACTTTGAATCATATAGTAAGACCATCTTCCCAACCTCAAACTTCTTGTTCTTAATGTGATGATCATGCCATGCCTTTTGTTTTATTTTTCAGTTGTCTGGCTCCACCTAGCTAATGATCATCTCTCATCCAATTACATTAATTTGTCTATTCTTTCCTCCAGTGCTTGTTCATCATCTAATCCTCCTGCGCGTGCTATACTTAAAGAAGGTAACATGAATTCAACTGGTAGGACAACCTCCGTGCCAAACACCAATTGAAATGGTGTGGCCTTATTCAACCTCTTGTAGGTTTTCCTATATGCCCAAAGAACAACTGATACTTTGTCATCCCAATCCTGTCTACCAACATCACAGATCTTAGTCAACATGTGACTAAGTATTTTGTTAAATGCCTCAGCAGTTCCATTTGCTTGAGGGTGATAGGGAGTAGTTTTGTGATGGGCCACCATGAATTCTGATAACAGAATCCTTACCATTTCATTGAGGAAGTGTGTACCTCTATCACTTGTCAAACTCAATGGGCATCCATACCTACTGATTATGTTTTCCCATAAAAATCTAGCAGTTGTAGCCATTGTACAATCCTTTGTAGGCACTGCCTCTACCCACCTTGTCAAATAATCAATGCAAGTGAGGATATACCATGAACCAGTCCTTCACATCACTGGTGAGATTGGCCTGACAAATTTGATAGCCCACTTCTCAAATGGTTCTGTGCTAGCTATTGGTCGCAAGGGCATTTCATCCCTTTTTCTAGGTTTTCCAAGGTGCACTGGCAATGGTCACAGGCCTTGCAAAACTCAATGCAATCTTGATAAATGGTCTCCCACCAAATCCCTGTGAGTAGAATCTTCCACATGGTTGCATTTCCCACATAGTGTCCTCCTGCAATCCCACCATGTGCCTCTTCCATAATTGTAATGCTCATGTTCTAGTATGCATCAGTGCAGAACCTCATCATGGCCCATTTTGTATAGATCTCCACTAATTAGCATGTAGGGTGCGATGTGTATGGCTAACTTCTTCTTCTCCAAGGCCTTCATTCCATCTGGTGCCACACCTATTTAAGAAATACCACAATGTCCTCCAAATCTAAGGGCATGCACTCATAACCTAAATAGTTGTGCATCTGGCATAGTCTCTTCAATGCTCTGTGTGTCCTCTCCTGAATCAATCCTAGACAAATGATCAGGTCTGGAATTACTTTTACCTAGTTTGAACAACTACCATGAACTTGAATTATTGGAACAATAGTACCCACCGACATATGTGCCCTTGTAGAATGGGCTTGTTCACCAAGTATTTCAATGCCATATGGTCAGTGTAAAATATAAATGGAGTTTCCAGCAGATATTGTCTGAACTTGTGAAGCACGTAGATCATTGAAAATGCCTCGCACGCTTCAGTCGTAGTATAATTCTTGCTCTGCTGGTGTCAACTTCCTGCTTGCAAAGCACAAAGGATGATCAACAATCCCTTCACCAGGATGTGCAAGTACTACTCCAATGGTGGTTCCTGAGGCATCCACATGAACATGGAAAGGCTTATCCCAAGAAGGGAAACATAGGATGGGTGGTGACAAGCCTATCCTTCAAAGTGTTGAATGCCTTCTGTTGCACCTCTCCCCAATGAAAGGAACTTTTATGTCTAAGAAACTCTTTCTAAAGGTGACGATCTTGGCATATCCCTTGATGAACTTCCTGTAGTACCCTGTATGCCCAAGAAATCCATGCACTATGCTTTGACTAGTAGGCTCCCTCAATCCCACAATTACTGCAACTTTTGCGGGATCTACTAGTAAGGCCCTCCTTACATATGATGTGCCCCAATAATGTTCCAAATGGGGTAACAAAGACACATTTCTTAATGTTGAGGGATATCCTCAACTGCCGACACCTTTCAAACATCAGCCTTAAGTTGTCACAATGGTCCTTCACTAACCCATATACTGTCCAATCATCCAGGTAGACTTGAAGAAATTTATGGATGAAGTCCTAGAAAGCTTGTACCACAATGCACGAGAACACAACAGGCACATTCTTCAACCCAAAAGGCATGACTGTATAGGAAAAAATTCCCCACTCAGTGGTGAAATTCATCTTCCTCTGGTCCTCCTTCACGATCCTTACCTGGTGATAGCCTAAGAATCCATCTGTGAAAGAGTAGACCTCACGTCCTGCCACTCCCTCTAAGATTTCTTCAGTAAATGGGGTTGGGAAAGGATCAATGATACACACTACATTCAGGTCCCTGTAATCAACACAGATCCTTATCCTTCCATCCTTCTTGATACTAATTACCATTGGACTTATCCACTCTGACTCTTCAATAGCTTCAATGATGCCTGATGCTATCATCTTATCTATTTCTTCCTTGACCTTCATGCACGTAGGTTAGGATTCATTCGGTATGGTCTCTTCCAGACTGGGTGTGCACCCTCCTTCAACTTAATTCTCATTTCCCCCAAGGAATGGTGAATGCCTTTGAGTTCATGATACCCGCGTGGGAATAAATCCTCAAACTCACGTAAAAGATCAATGATCTTGGAGACTTCCTTCTCTGACCAATAGTCTCTAATGATAGCCTCTTTAGGCTCTTCTTCTGAGCCGATGTTAACCTTCTTTGTCTTTAAAGGTTCATGATAGGCATGCACACCCATTCATCAGCACTTTCTAACACCTCACATGTCCCTACAGAATGGTCAACATCCAAGTTTTCCACTTCTTCCCCATCAATTATATAAACCATCTTTCCTTTTTATTTTTCCACACATGCGCGCTCAAGTTGGACCTCTTCTGGTTCTGTCTCCTCAAAGTGCACCTCCAAGCCAGGTTCACCTAGCAAGTCTAGTAGCCTATCTTCTTCCATGACACTATCCCCAATGGTAAGGTGCTTGACAACCTGCAATGCCTTATCCACCAAGGGTTTTGTACTCCGATACTCAAATGTTTGAATGAGATCAGCCACTAACTCTTTCCAATTCCCTGTCTGGTGTGCATCTCAGTGTGAATGTACCATGTGCATGCACAACCTTGTAGGGTGGAGTATAACTTGTGAACCCATAATGAAGGTGGTAAATGCTTCTGTGCACTTCCCATCCAGGTTGTCTCACATGCTTGGATATGGAAGGAAGTGGTCTCTTTACCATGGTAGTATTTTATAGCCGTGGGCACATTGCTTCCTGCAAAACCTTATAGAGAAGGAAATTCTCACCTCGTGCCATTCCAAGAGGTTATCCTGATGTGTTTCCCACCAACATGCCAATAGTTCTGAGTAGGACATAATTGAACATTTCTCTTCTTTCCTTTTCATTTCTCCAATGGGCCTCCATTTCTCGCAAGAAATCTTCAGGGATTAGCCCCTCCTGAGTAACTTAGGTAGTTTTCTTCCTCCTAGGTGCCGGACTGTATGCACCTTTGTCACCTTGGTTACTGATCCTCTCAAATGTCATCTGATCAACTCATAGGTCCCATGTGCCCAATTATCACATGCTATACTAGTGGTGTCACTTAAGGACTGAGCATCCTCAAACCGGATAACTCCCTCTATGGGATGAATTATCTCTGGATCCCTGATTGAGCACACATATATTCTATCTAGGACCTCTTCTCCTAGGGGTTCAGTATAGGGTGTTGATTTTCCATCAGCCAGGGGTATGATGACCCATTCCTCCTCATTTTCAAAGCTTATGTATCCCTTGTTGAACCGAAGATCCACATTGTTCTTATAGCACCATGGGTGCCCAAGTAATGCTAGGAAATTGTCTGCCTTGGTGAGTGCCAAGACTTCAAAGTCCCTAGTAAACTTAGCCCCCTGAATGGTGATAGTTACATCCTTTAAGACACCGATGGGAATTTCCTTCATTTTGTTTCACCATATACAACACATTTGAAGATGGTTGTAATGCAGGTCTTCCCATCTGATGCCATGCATCCAAGGTGAGAACATTGACCTCCACACCTGTGTCAATGAGGATATTACTAAGGAGCCATCCATCCATGACTGCATTTAATGTGATCTCCTTATCATAGTCAAGGTTGTGAGGGGGAAGGTTTACATGCAAGACCTACCTCTCATGCTCTTCTCCGGCATGTGGTACCTTCTCTCTCAACCATGCTCCTAGCAAGGGAATAATATTCTCTTGCCTTAGCATTTTACATACTTCCTTGACCTCATCCAGGTCATCCTTTGGCACCTCGACCTTCCTTCTTTGCTCCTCCCTCCTGGACTGCTCCTTTAGACACTGTATTTCTCCTTGTAAACTCTGAATGATGTCCATGGTTTCTTGATATACCTCCTTTTGATGTGTAGGGTCTGGGTACTTCCCATGTACCACTTCTTCCCTTGAAACTAGGTTCTTCTACCTTGGCATTTCCTTTACACGTGTGGCCTCTACTCTTGTTGTTACCATAACAGGTTCCAAGCCTACATCATGTGTCACCCATGGCATCCATTGTGTGTCATCCTTCTTAATGCTTACCATTGCAGTGCCCTTGTCTTTCTGGTGTTGCTGACTCATGTGCTCAAACAACTCAGGGCACTCCTCATACTTGTGCTTCTTCCCACACCATGAGCACTGCAATAAGTCTGGACACTCACACTTATAGTGGTCTGTAGATCCACAATTAAAACAGGTTCCTCATGGGAACTCACTTCTTCCTCCGTGGTTACCATGACCATGGAATCCTCCATGAAATCCCCTTCCATGTGCACCTCCATCTACGTGCTCCTCATAACGGTGATCATCACCCTTAGAACTACTTGCAAGGCTAGTTTGGCACACACCAAGATCAATAACATCATGAATCTAGTCAATCAGCCTATAGTCTTTGGTGTCATGCGATGTGGATGTACAGATCTTGCAATAACAAGATACATTTTTATGGATTGCGCATTGTAGTAGAGGGCACCTACTTGCATCATGGTCCCCATGAAAAATTTCACAATCCACTACTATAGTGCATACCAACTTCCTAGGGAAGCTATCCTTGACATGCCCCTCTACTTCACAATCTGTACACCATATACCACTGCGAGTCTCATGGGCTGAGTTCACAGACAACTTCTCCTCTTCTTAGCCATAGAAGTGATTTGAGCTTCCAGAAATGGGCTAACACCAGTATCAACACTCCCAACAACTTCAACGTGTAGAGAAGCTTCCAACACCTCGTGGGTCTGTGAAAGTCTTATGAGATAATGCCCTTCTAAATGGTGTTATCAACCCTCCAAAAAACCATTGAGCATGTTGTGAAGGGTGAATGTCATAGGACAACTTTGACAGGAGGGTTTTGAACCATGCATCATACTCCCACACACTCTCTTCCATTCCCTATTGGATCTCCTTGAGAGTGTTGATGCTCTTCTTCTCAAACTCAGGGATGTGGAATTCTACTAGGAAGGCATTTTTCAATGTGGTGTAATCTACCACCGTCTGATGGGGGTCATACTTCCTATACCAGCTATGCACGCACCCTTGCAATGTCATTGCAAACTGACTGGCCTTCACTCTAGGGTTGTGATCCCCTTTGCATGCCATAGCAGCTCACACTTGTGAACATGCTCCACAACATCTTCAATACCTCTATAATCTAGAAAATGTAAAGACATCTCAAAGAAGACTTGAGGAGGTGGCTGGGGCCCTTGTCCTCCTGATCTAGTTCCTTGACTTCCTCTGGTGTTTCCTCCTCTACCGGATCCACTAGATCCACTAGGTCCTGTGCCCCCAGTCCCACCAGTTCCACCTCCAGATCCTCCTACAGCCAGTAATGGGCCTGAAGTGGTCACGCCTAGGGTCCCCAATGTCCTACTGAACTACATGCGCCAATGGTCTGTGAGATCATCCCACTACCAGATAGTGTACCCCACGCCACTCCCTGATGTGAGACCCAAGCCTTGTGTATTTTCTCCTTTTCCCAAAAATTCCTCCAAACACTGGAATGGTATGTGCAGCCATAGAAGTCCCAAAATGAGAAATTGTATCTCTTGGGTGTAGATCTGTCACTTCCACCGATACCAACTGGGTTAACGATACTTCTCCCTTGATCTGGAAAACCAAGTGCCAGGGTTTGGTCACTAGGTGGGTTCAGATGCATGCCAATGAATCTTCTCTCTCCATGTGATGAACTCTCATCAGAAGCCAAAGGGGTCTCTCTTACTGCACTTGCCAAGATGGGGTAGCACAGACTGCTCAGGTTCCACGTCCTCTGTGTGAACCTCAAATCCTTCCCACAATGTCTGCCTCCATATATCCATCACACTTGTAACCTCATGTTGTCTAGCAATCTCCCTTTCATGTGCTTCACTATACTTGAGTCATCTCTCCTCCCTTTCTTTCTCAGTCGCAATGTCTGCCATCTTCCTCCACCCTAGCTTCCTTGCCCAACACTCAGAAAGGTTTAGCCAGCCATCAGAAATGCCTCTAAACTCAAGGTAATAATCAAGATCTTCATTGCCAGAGGAATAACATGTAGAAATGATCCTCTGGGATCCCTCAGAAATTCAAACTCAGCAACTTCTGGACAAGAATATGTAGAAATAGCATACTCCAGAGTGTAGCTAGCTAGTACTCCTTTCCACCAATGATCCACAACACGAGTCCACATCAGATCTGCATCTTGCAGCCTCTGGTACTCTTCTTGGGTCCACATGTGATCTATAATACCAGCTTGATCTAGATGCATATGTTGAGAGCCATTCATACATCTCTACTGGGAAGCAACAGAAAAAAGTTTCATACAACTCATGGTAGAGGTTCTCTTCTACCCATCTATGTGCATCAAACTTAGGTCCAGTGCTGAATCTCTGAGAAAATTCATCCTCCGTGCTCTTAAACCATGTTTCAACACCTTCCAAGGTTAAACACTCTGTCATCACTCATTGCACAGATCATGATGTATGTCATTTCCCACTACAACTTCGAAAAGAGGTCCTAGAAACGGAACCAAGATGTAGTCATTTTTACACCCACCAAAGAACAAGGGAATCCCATGCGCACTGGCCTATCACCCAGTGGGCGCTGGGCACTCACCAAGGCACGTGCATGGGCACCGAGTCTCTCCTTTATGTGAGTTTAGTGGGAAACATCATCTATGATAAGGAACTTAAGGAGAGTGAGTGGAAATGAGACATGCAATCATCATAGAGCTCAGAATTGGCTTCTAGACCAATGCAGTCATTCCAGACAGAAAGATACTTAACAGATTATAGGACTGAACCAAAATAGAAAGGAAAATGCATAAGGATTCATACTCATTCCATAAACATACATGAAACAGAACTATGAAGATATATGTATGGACCAGAATCATTAATGATCATATTCAAATAAGTTGGTAACCTCATTACATCCATTAGATCCATTACAGAACATCACAGTATGGTAGACTGAAGTCATACATCATAACTGGATTTACATCCCTTAGCTCTCAAAAAGAAAATTTACAATCCCAAGCCCCTTGATGCATCCTTCTCCTATATTTTATCTACCCAACCCAATACAACTCCTCACAGCATTTCTGTAGAGCTCCACTCTCTATTGATCTATCTCCTTTTCTTCTATGGGTGCTTGTATTTATAGGCCTCTTGAACTGCCAACTCACCTTTCTGAGGCTTCAGATCCATCGCCAAGTGTCCCAATGTGGTCCTCCATGGGAGCATGCTCCTCCAGGCCTGAGCTCTCCACTCCTTGACCATGATGGTCTTCTAGAAGCTTCCAATGCAAGGTATATTCCTTCCTAGGCCAACCTGTTGCTAGGATGGCACCTTATCCATTCATCATGCGCAGTGGGTCATGCTTTTCTCGTGTCCTACCTGATATGCCAAATACGGCTAAGTCCCAAGACCTTGTTCTACCATGTGTATCATGGGTCCTTCTAAAACCCTCCTAGAACCCTACCTTGCATGTGCCTTCTCCTTGTGCGCCCACCCCTCAACTTAGGCCTTGCGCGCTCATGCACCTTTTTGTACTTAGTCAATATTTTAGGGGCCCAACATGATGCACATTTTAATTATTTTTCAATTCATTCAAATTTTCACTGAAATATTCTATGAGCCTCCTTTCTTGACTTGAGACAATAAATGGATACTCCACTAGCATCAAAATTAACCTAAAACACCTTTTCATAATTTGGAAATGTTAACATTGGTTTTTTAATCACCCTCTTATTCAATTCCAAAAGTATATTATTTGCGCACTAGCTCCAAAAAACACTTCTTATCTCTTAACATGGTCTATATGATAGGGACACACATTCTTCCAGAGTCCTTAATGAGCTTTTAGTAAAACATTTTCAACCATGAAAACTACATGATTCAAAATAACTCTACGGTGATGGTCACTCCACTATTGTGTGGACCTTTTCAAGATCCATCTTTAAGCCTTTATTGGAAAACAAAAAATTTATATGTACTAAGTCTTAATGCATAACATCAAATTTCTTCAAATTAATTAACAACTTCTCCTCACATGATTTATTGAACATTTTCTTGATACGTAATAAATGTTGTTCATACATACAATTGAATATCATAATATCATCAAGGTACACAATCAATATTTTTCCCAAAAATGGTTTTAGGATTTCATTCATCATTTTTTGGAAAGTACTTAGTGTTTTTCTCAATCCAAACAATATCATGATCCATTCATACAATTTTTCTTGTGTTGTGAACGTAGTATTCCATTCGTCTCCCTCTCTAATGTAAATTTGATGACATTTTATCTTCAAATATATCTTCATAAAATACTTTATGCCACTCATACAATCCATGATTTCATCCATGAGTAGTAATGGAAATCTATACTTGATGGTGATCTTAATTATGGCTCTTGAATCTTTACACATCCACCATGCACCATCCTTCTTAAGTGCTAAAATTTCTAGTACTATGGACATGCTTAAACTCTCTTGATCAAGCCTCTACCCAAAAAATCCAAGAATTTCTTTTGTATCTTCACATTCTATTATAGTGTAATTATATATGCCACCTTATTAGGAAACATCAATCAAGAAATCAAATTTATATGGTCACTTATGTTACTCATAGGTGGTATCCCTTCTGGAAAATTGCTAGAAATTACTTCCAAAACCTCTACAAACATATATTTTACTGCTTATGAAATTGATTCAACCGTTTCCATCATTGTCCCTATACTTTCTCTTTCTGTGGACATCACTATCTATGAAAAACATGCAATATTCTACTTCACTCATTTAGGATTTTATTACTTGATAGACATTGAACCTTAGATCCATGTTCTACTTTGTAACCCTTTTCATTAGATTTAGATTGTACTATTTTCCATCCTTACCACTCTATAGGCATTTTCATGGTACTCATGTTGCACCTTTAAGTCCAATTTCTACAACCTTTCAAGTAGCACATGTGTAGACATTAGAATATGCAACTTCATGGTCACATCATTTACAAAAACATAAAAATAAAATTAAAAACACACTAATCACTAAATATCAATTAATCCCACAAGAAAAAAATACTAAAGGTTTATTAAAGTTATAAGTCATGCCCATAATTTACACACCCAAATACAGTATAGTAAAATTACCAAAAGATTTTTTTGTATTTCATTTATTATTACACAACACCACTTGGGCTCAAATAGAGAAAATCAACACCACATAAGACACTTACACAAGCATGGACACACATAGACAATATGATAGTTCAAGATCACACTGTGTTAAACTTACTCGAAAAGATGAACACGTTACAATGGGTCAATCCCACATGAGAATCTTAAGGCTAGCCATATTCCACTACACATCATTTTCATGGTTATATCTTTATTATAATTAAGTTCCGTTGTTTAACCTTATAGATTTGAAGAGCATTTAACATAAAAGAAAATATTCTCATTCCCAAAGCTACATATTATTTATTTCATTTAACATCATTGTTTAAACCACGCACGCGCACACACACACACACACACACACAACACACACACACACACACACACACACACACACACACACACACACACACCACACACACACACACACACACACACACACACACACATGAAACATGTGCTCATATCTCAAGGTTGTATCTTTCTCATTTTAATAAAATGTTTTGGATCACAATTATGCTCTCCTTTATTTTCATTTGTTTTAAGATATCTTAGGCATTTTAGTTGGTTTGACATCATTTAAAATGCATTAATTTTCATAACAATAATTCCATATTTCATCTCGTTTACTTGTGTTCTAATTATATTGATGATGTTCCTTATATCTCATACTAACATCATTTTTAGAACAATTATGATTCATATAACACTTTTTTTTCACTTAGGGATCCAAGACTTCAAGGAGAGTGATCTCACAAAACACACCTCATTTCCTTAATCCTAGGCACTCAAGTATTAAATACATATTACAAGAGAGAAAATTGATACAATTTTATACGTTCAAATGCATTATAAGGAAATATTTTTAATCATGGGGTAAACATACATCAAATTTTCTTTCACCAATAACCTCATGAGAGGTCACTTGATTTATTAATTTCATTTAGCACCCATGGGGGGTCTACACTCTACTACAAGATAATACTAGAGAAATAAAATGTCCTTATCTCACAAAACCTTCGTGCAACCTGAGGTATTACGATACTACTTGACAAGGTAACACTTTTATCTCTAATGGATTAATGAGTTCAAATGCAAGGGGTTAATGTGTAGGTAAACTGACACATATAATTCAATCACATCATTTATATCCCTCAACGAGATAAATCATAGATGAAAACACCCCAACTATCCTCATAAGGATTGGGTTACATGCTAAGGTATCAAGGAAATTATGCACCTAAGGATTACAACTTACCCATGGAGTGATTAGACTTACAACACCTAGAAATAACAATCTTTCTCACTCCAAGTATGATAGGGTACTCATAATAGCCATTTCCTCACACATAATGCCTAAGAAAGGTTCTTTGTAAGGCTTGTCAAAGAAAACAACTGGTTATAGGTTTCATTGTTTTCTTAAAGTGATAGGCGTATTACAAACTGGATAAGACTCGATTAAGAGGGAAGGATAAAATAAAGGTTAAGAACTCACTTTATTTCAATAGTTTAGGTATAATGAGTTTCTACCAAATAATAAAGTGTTATGGGAGAACTACATTAGTTACCATGATAAAAGATTGTTTTAAAATGTCTAAATCCATAAATACAACATTTGAATACAACTACAAATCCATTTCATTGCATACAAGGTTTAACCAACTTTTATTTTTTATTTCTTTTTCTTATTTCAAAAGGTAAATAAACACAATTATTCGAAAACACGACACATCTTATTATTTTGGAAATAATACACATATTACAAATTAAGTACAACTTTAAATTAAATGTCCTTTAATTATTCTATTTGTTAGGCACTCCCTGAGGGTGAACATTTAACAACCATGTAATCATAGTAAATAACGAACAATCGCATGGAATCTTCCTACAATCTATCACAATTCATGATTTCATATTTTTCCATTCACAATGATAATGAAGAGATTAACACGCATCAAGAGAGAGTAAGAGACACATTAATTTCATTTCATTTTTAAAACTAGAGAGAGAGAGAGAGAGAGAGAGAGAGACCATTTTTTTATAATCAAATTTCTCAAAACAAGTAAACAAAGGAGGTTCCATACAATTATATGTTAGTGTCTACATGCTTTTCGATCATCATTTGACTTGAAGAAGCTCCCACAAAAATATTTTTCCAATTTACTACAAACTTATGAATACATCTAATTTAGCCGAAGTGGCTATGGAACTGCGTTCAAAAGCCAATTTCCAAAGCTTACATACACCATGCGACAAATAATATCTACCCCCTATATACAAGGAAACCCTCAGAGTTGATGGAAATTAAATTTAGTGATCAGGGTTTGAATGACGACTACCGTTCCAGAGCTATGAATCATAATTACGCCAATCTAACTTTTTTTCCTAACAAACGGAGGGCTACAAAAACCTTTTGTAAAACTATCTTGCCAAGTGATTTTATCAAAACTAAAGATTTATTGTGATTTTCAAAGAGAAATTCTATTGGTATGTAGAGGCCAAAATCCATTTCTCCACCTAGGGCCTAAACTGTGAGCCAAAACCAAACTAAACTTTTAACTTTCAGTAGTTGTCCAAAGCTGCAAAAAAGGTCTAATGGGCTCCTAAACGCATGACGATAATCACTTAAATAAACATACAGGGTCATTTTAAGGCTCGATGTAACACTTCATGTGACAAGGAAGATAATCTAAGGTTGACTTTCCCATTACGGAGTTCAGAAAAGTGTTTTACGTGTCACAAAAAATAGCATTTTATTAATTTTTATAAGGTAAAAAATGATATGTTTAAACGGGAACTCAAACTCAATTTGCCAAATCAAATGGTTATGGTTATCCAGTCGTGTTATCTAAGTTTACCAATAGCCACCAAGTGTGGTTTGAGAGTAAGTTTAATACTTTAAGTAGTCATATTGGTTGCATAGAAAATAGGTAATTTTAATTGTTCAGTACTACATCTCGTTTAAATTTATTGAAATCGTATTTATCATTGGTTTGATCTTTAATAACCTTGAGAAAGGAAAACAAAGAACATTAAAAATATACAAGTTAGAGGCAAGATAACCATGCATGTTAACTGAATTGGCAAGGGTACGAGGATCAAACTCAGCCTAGGTCACAATCATCCATAATTCAAGAATTTGTCAAGTAGTTCTCGTGCCTAATCTATGCTTCCACATTTTTCATACACGTATCAGTGAAAATAAAAAGCACCAAATCTTGAAAATAGCAAACCAGTTTAGCTTCAAGTTTAGTTCAGATCCTGTCTGTAACACCCCCTTGTTCTAAACTCAGAAGGGTGACCATACAATCCAATCTATGTTGGATTTCATGCATTCGACTCAAACTAATGATATAAATTTGTGAATTGGCGAACTTGTGATGGTGGGATTGGATTTGCATAAAGAGTGAAAAACTTCCTTATGGCATTTGTTGATAAAGTTTCCAATGGAATTTAAATGCATACCTCCCTGATCTTTTCAACAAACCATCCTGTTCATATCCTGTAACCATGACATACCATGAGATGAAATTTGAATGAGGCAAGGAGTTTTTAACTTACATATTTGGGTATATCCACCAAATCACTCTAGTTATGTACGTAGGACGCACCACAAAAAAAAATCCACACAACCACCAAAGGTTTTGATGGCACGACGATGATGATTAAAGTTTCCCAGTACAGTCGGCGTGGCCCAAGTCTGCAAAGTTTCCTGCTAATAAAAACAATGGATCTTACACGGTCAAATCATTCCAACAGTTGAACA
Source organism: Taxus chinensis (assembly GCA_019776745.2). NCBI lineage: Eukaryota > Viridiplantae > Streptophyta > Pinopsida > Cupressales > Taxaceae > Taxus > Taxus chinensis. The sequence continues at coordinate 598,986,305 of CM034150.1, forward strand.
CTTCTTGTCAGATAGTTTAAAGTCTTTTGTATGCATCCATGATTTGCATACATACATGCGCCAACACCTACAATTAGAACATGAGATAAAAATCTCCTCCAAAAAGCTTGTTGGACGTTTGTGTCCTACTCTAAAGCTCTCATTTTTGGCACGAGTGAGAGCAATAATAAAAAATGGTTTCAAAATCTATTTTGTTCTGCCAAAAACATTTGTATGAAGCTTCCATGGCTGTCAAACAAGCTACAGGTGGAGGAGAAAAATACCTAAAACAAGAACACAACTCTAAATTTCCCTAAATCGCTCTTTTCAACAGATCCATAATGTGTATATCCAACAACCATTGCAGGCCATGAGGCCGCATTTCCCTGAAGCATTTTATCCAAAAAGTTGATGCACATTCTTTCAACCTCCTCTCCCATGGAGGCTACTCCAACACACACCCAACCACCCAAAAACCAGCAAAAGAAACCCTAAATGCCTGTTCTTCCCTTGATTTGTTTCAATACCATTTTGTTTATTTTATTTATTATTATTGTTTTATTTTATTTTATTTTTATTTCATTCTCATTTTATTATTATTTTAAAATGTCATCTTTTATTACCTTAATAATTTATTTTTAGTGTTATAACATGTTAAAACATTAAATATTAAGTATTCTAGGTGTAAATTATAGTTCATAATTAAATAAATTAGAATATTATATATTTTAATTTATTTAATAAAAATTATATGTTATTTGTTAATTATTTTTTAATAAATCAATTATTATTTAAATGAGGTGAGAAGTCACACCCATTTAATTTAAATATGTTGGCATCTGGGGTTGGGTAAATATGACAATGGGGAATTCACACATTGAATTAGACAGAAATGAAAGGAGTTTTTACTAGAGTGTATTTCTTCTCATATCAAAGGGAAATCTTTTCAGTTGTTTTTAACCCTTTGTGGTTTTCCACCTAAAATATGGTCTCCTTTGTGATTTTATTTAATAAATTAAATTAACCAAACAATATAATGGTTTGTGTGGTTGGTTGGTGAAAATAAATAACCCCCCTCCATTTCACGAACACTCATAATTCATCATCTCTTGAATTTACTCTCATGTGAATACATGTGCAAAGGTTATTCTAGTGTTGGAAAAATACTCTCCAATGTCCACTTCATACACATGTAAGTTTCATTTGTTTGAACGGTTTTCAAATATTTTAACATTTGTTTCATATGGTTTAAATGTGCAAAAAAATAACTATTTGAGGGTAAAGTGGAAAGTCTCCCACGATGGAGACAACCATCAACAAAAAGAGCGCATCGATTTTTGTGATTGGCCAAGGAAAAGGCTCTAGTAAGGGGATTTTTTGTGGTAAAATAATTTTTTTCCTAAACTATATATTACTTACCTATCTACCCTGACCCCCTATATAGGGTAAGTTTAAGTTTGACCTAAACCTATATAGTTTAACATATATTCTATATGTTATTCACTGCATTTTAGAAACTTTAAAACTTAACTTATTTTGGTTTAAATACTAATTATCCTCCTTCTCCGCTCCATGTTTCTTTGACCACACACTCCCTAATTTTACCATGGACCGTTAATTTTGGTGATTGTAAATAAAATACATTTTGTAAACCATAAATAAAATCTTAGCCACTATGTCTAACTTATGACTTGACTCCTAAATTTCTTGGTCTATAATTTTTTGTCCCATAGGCCATTCTTGGCCTTCTATGGACATTAATATCTAAATTAAATTAAATTAAATTAAATATTGCAAATTTTAAACTAACTAATACTTACCCCTTAGTGTTTTTTCCTCCATGCGGTCACTTCGGGTTGAATGGTCAAAAAGGTGTTTTTATATATATATTAAAAAGTATTTCACCACCATGCCTTGATCTGTTTGACTTTACTAAAAGGGTAAGTGCAGGAAGTTGATGGACAAATATAGGGTCATCCGTGGACGTCATATTGCAAAAAACAGTGAAATCTCAACTTGTAGGGATTATTAGCTATACATGCACTCTAAATTAGAAAAATTTATATAAATATGAATCATAGCATTTGGAATCTAGTTTCTAAAATACTAATTTTTGTAAAAAACGGACAAGTTTAGCTATATTAAACACTTAAAATTATATGAATTTTTTATTTTTTTTTTGAAAAAACTTATAAGATTGTAGTCCGTTTGCCCGCATTTTGGATGACCAAATCTTGTTTTTTTTTTTTTTTTCCTTTGGTGAAACGTTAGATGTAGTTGTCTATCTTGGGATGGATTTTATTTTGTATTTTTTTTAGCAAATTTTTTTTTTTATGATTTTTTCCGTGAAAGTGGTCTGAAAATATTTAGAAAATGGAGCGCTTTCTGTTTGCCCGCCATAACTATATCAAAAAATATCGAAATCAATTTTTTTTTTTAAGGTGTATAGAATTTGTCCATGCTTGGGATGGTATAAGTTTTATCATATTTTGATAAGTGAAACAAAAGTTACAGTCTTAAATGTAGACATGAACATTCACGGGAAAAAATGTCTTAAAGACCTATTGTTAGTAAGAAATTATAAAATGATATTTATCTTATTCTATTCACTTTAAAAACAATATTTCTACAAAGCTAAGAGTCTACCCTACGTGATGGCACCATTTTTGTGAAATGTTTTCAGTTTTTTAACATGGTTCAAGTCTTTGGAAGAGCATATTTGAGGTTTTTTGACCTTTTGCACTTCATAATGACCTTCCATAGCTTTGGTTGGGGAAAAACAAAGATTTTCTGAGGCTTAGGTTTGGCAGATAGATCCGCGAACGCGGTTTTTTTAACAATACCGCGCTCGCGGTTTATAAAGTGCGCTCGCGGTTTATAAATCATATTTACACACATCCCAATGTCTGAATTACCATGTCATTTTTACTCTCTGACTTTACCGTATGAATTACTGTGAAATTCTATCTTTTTCCAGGCACGTTTTTCTTATCACCGAAAGCAAAACATCATGGGAGACAAAAAATGAAGTCAAAAAAGGAAGTCATTAAGTAAAAAAACACCAAACGAATTAGAGGCCAACAAAATTGAAAATGTTGAGCAAATGCGGAAACTTCATGAATCTAGAAGAGGTTCATCTTCAATCCCAACTATTGTAAGCAATGAAGAACTAGGTAATGTTTCTACTGTCAATGTTGAAGCTGAATTAAATACTCGTGATGAAGAAGTTTTTACTGTTAATGTTGAAGAAGAATTAAATACTCATGATGTAGCAAATGTTGAAATTGAAGGAGACAATGAAAATGTGAATAAGGAAATTCATGTTGAAACTGTAGACAAGCAAAATTTGACAAAAACACCTCCTAGGATTTTACATAAGAAACTTAATTTTTTTATTGAAATTGATGAAAACATTTTGAAACCAATGTCTGGCAAACTTTCCGAACAACAAATCAGAAGAAAAGCCACTGAAATTTGGGATAATCATTTTGAAATTTTAAATGATTCCCAAAGATGTCAGTTGTTGGTTAGTTTGATGAAATTGATTAAAATGAGACCTACATTAAAAACCTTAGGATTGACAACATCTAACATACGTGGTCAAACCTCTACAATTGTTGAAAACCTTCATGATGCATATCACACTGTTGGTGTCAAGAGACACACTAGGGATAGTAATATTGTGCGTCGTGTACTTGCTACTAGTGTTGTAAGTGAATCAATAAAAAAATAACTTTTGATTACGCAAACAAGTCGAATGTTGCAAGTTAATCAAAAAACTCTAATGAAAGCAATTGAAAGACGTAATATCCTTCAATCACTCAATAATGTCGATTTTTGGGCATTTTCTGCTAGAGCACCGTGTAAGGACAAAAATAATTCTGATGCTATAAGAGAAGTTGTTATTAAATTTTGGCATGATAACACTAGAGTTTCACCTAATACAAGAGATGTTATAAAATAGAGAGTTGGTTCTACTAATCATGAACCACATCCGAAAGCATTTCTTAGATATGACTCAAACTCAATTTTTTCGTAAGTTTGAACAAGAGAATCTGGAAATTAAAATTAGTCAACGTTTTTTTGAAATGTTGAAACCATTCTATGTGAAAATCAACCATGCTCGCACCACTTGTTGTAGGCAACATGTTGAATTTACGATGCATTATGCTAAATTTTTACGTATTCATTCTATTTTTCATTCTGAAACTATGTTATCTGAATGTGGTGTTCAAGTTCCACCAATATCTTCTAGGGATTTCATTCCTACTATATTTTGTGAAAAAGAAGTTGGACAATTTTTTTATAGTCAGGATTGTTTAGATGGAAGTTGTAGTACATGCGGCGGATTACCTAAATTGGAAAGTTACATCCATGAGAAAATTGAAGGTACAATAAGACATAATTTAGTTGAATTTGATAAATATAAATCAGTTGCATACCAGTTGAAAGATGGAAAAGAGTCGAAACGGTGTGAGCTAGTTACAGAACAAACGCCCATTTTTCAATTTATGAGAAAATTTAAGGATGAAATTGTTTATGAGTATGCGAGGCATACACATAGAGCTCGATGGTTGGATGAACAATTCAAGCTATGCAAAGAAACATTTCCTATTGGTACTATTGTTTCAGTGGTCGATTTTGCAGAGAATTACACATTGCAACCACAAATGGAGGTTCAATCGCAATATTACAACTCAGTACAAGTTGCCATTTTTGTGCATATAGCATTTCTACATTCTCCTGACAGTACAGAGAATGATCAATTTTTTTAAGAGAGTACCACTTTTATATCAGTGATGATCGTACTCATTCTACTGAATTTGTGCAAGGGTGTTTCCAGTTATTTTATGGAAACTTGTCTGATAGGGACATCCACTTCAAACAACATTATATATGGTCAGATAATTGCACGTCTCAATTTAAGAATGCACGAATGTTTTATTGGATGAGCAGAATGCATGTCAAGATGGGTGTGCAACATATTTGGAGTTTCACTGAGGTTGGACATGGAAAAGGAGAGCATGACAGTGCGGGGGCATGTGTGAAAAGAGCTCTTGCAAGAGAAGAGTTGAAGTACAAAGATGGTGCTAAATTCAAAGATGCAAAGAGCATAGTGGAATGGTGTATTGACAACATGGCCCGAGGTTCTCAAGAAAATTTCACAGTTTGCAGATATTTTTGGTTAATAGAGGAAAAACATATTGCTAACTATGAGGATTGTATGACACTCACTGGGTCCAGTGATATGCACTCATTTTGTAGCTCAGACGCTACTTCGTGGGCCGTATGGACAAGAAAGTTGACATGTTTTTGTGCATCTTGTATTGAATTTGTCACTGCTGAGTGTGATTCACAAGAATGGGTGGAAGGATGGATTTCTAGGCCTCTAACTTCGCTTCCTAGTTATCAACCTCCACAAGCATTACAACTTGTTACTGCAGATGAAGTTACAACATCCAAGGACTTTGACGAAATTTCAATTTTGGTGCGACAAGGTATTTATGGTTAATTTTTGTATTGAGTTATGTCCATTGAAATTTTAATATGTAATTTAAATTTGAGTTGTTCAACCTTGGTTTTTTTTTTGTAGGACATGTGTTTGCAGTAATTGCGACAGAAGACAATGAAGAAGGAACAGATTATTTCTTATGTCGTTGCATCGAGGAAAGAAAGAAGTTGACTTCTCCTATTATAGATGGCAAAGAGATTGAGTATCCTACAGGGTCACTGGTAGTTTTACTGGAACTTGGCTTCGACGGTATCCATTAAAAAACTCCTCTATTTGGGTGTTTGAAGACTTTGAGACACACAGGAAAATGCTCTTATATTCACATCTAGTTCTAGCGACAAATATTTAGTTGTATAGATATCGAGGAAGACCTAATAACAAGATTCTTTGGAAGGTTCGAGAGTCAGATCATGAAGCAATCTTGTCTGCTATTCAGAGTAGATCCTATCCTGATGGTTCATTGGAATGAATTTACAACATGCTCATGTCTGGTATATATTTAATTTCAAGTTTCAATTTATATAGTGTATATATATATATATATAATTTTTTTAGTTTAAAGATCTATATTTAAGTTTGAATATATTTTATTTTAAATTTGTGTATTTTGTGTGTCATGTATATAGATCTAGTATATATGGTTATGATTTGAAACTTAAATTTCTTTGACTAACAATTTTATGTTTAGTTTAGTGGTGCCAGAAAAGCTTCCACCTTCACGTGGTTGGCATCGTTAGTAGAGAATTTTAAATTCTCAAAGCTAAGAGAAGCTTGAACATTGTTTGAAAAAGTTGTAAATTTTGAAAAAGTCTAATGAAGTTTCCCGGAAGCAATGACCCTTTCGTGCACTGAAACACCACCTCCTCTAGCGTTCACTTGGCCACTTTGACGTGTCGGCACAGGAGGTTCGGTGCCACGACCCACCGTTTACAAAATATAGCATTTGACAACCTTACACTGGCTCCAACTGCACTATTTCACGCGTTTGCAAACAGTAGGACAGCGAGAGCACCGAAATGAGAAGGAAAAAAATGAGAGAGGCTATTGTAGAGGTTCCGTACACCGAGGTGCCGGATCAGACGGGGCCTCTCTAGGTGCCACGGAGTTTGTGTAGTCACCTGTCAAAGTTGAACGATATTTTGGTCTCAAGGCTCTTAAGGGACTACGCCCGAACGAAGAAGCCCGGAAGCAACGACCCTTTCGCGCACCGAAACACCACCTCCTCTAGCATTCACTTGGCCACCCAGACGTGTCAGTATAGGTGGTTCGGTGCCACGACCCACTGTTTGCAAAATATAGCATTTGACAACCTTACACTGGCTCCAACTACACTATTTCGCGCGTTTGCAAACAGTAGGATAACAAGAGCACCGAAATGAGAAGGAAAAAAATAAGAGAGGCTATTGTAGAGGGTCCGTACACCGAGGTTCCAGATTAGACGGGGCCTCTCTAGGTTCCACGGAGTCCGAGTAGTCTCACCTAGCATTCACCTGGCCACCCGGACGTGTCGGCACAGGCGGTTCGATGCCACGACCTACCGTTTGCAAAATATAGCATTTGACAACCTTACACTCCATAGACTCATGGTTATTTGTTTCTTCTTGAAAAATAAAACTTAAGCACTCCATGAAGAAATAAGAAATCTTATCCTTAATTGTTTTAACAATTCATCCAATTATACTTTAAACTCATATAATTGTGGGATAGATTACATATAAGGTGTATGTTGGAAGAAAAAACGCTGAGGGTTGGGTGAATAGGTGTGCAATAAAAATTTTCATCCAATTATATAATTTCATCCATTAACCATCCAATTATCTATTAAGCATGCATCCACAAGAAAATAAGCATAAATTAGAAAAAGAGAGAACATAAACATAAGAACGCACTTGATGTAAGTGGGAAACCGTCTAGGAGAAGAAAACCCACTATAACAGATATTTATTAGAGAAATGAATCAAATTTAGTTTATAACTAACTCAACAAGGAGTGCCAACCCCTAAGTTTATTGAAGTACCAACCCCTAGATTTAGTAAAGCACCAACCTTAAACAAGAAGGCGCAAACCCCCAAGATGAATCTCTACCAACCAAATCCACCTGATATGTTTTCCACCTCTAAAATATTTCTACAAAAAATGATGATGACACAATGAACCTCTCTTTCCTTCCTTCTTCTTCAAATTTTCTCTTTAGGTCAACTCGTCTAAATATTCTTCACCAAGTTGATTAGGTCTAATGACCAATCTCTGCAACACATGAAAAGACTCAAGAACATATGCACACACTCTTTTCCCCCTCTTGATGGTCATAAATACATATTTCACCTTCTTTATTCTTCTCTCTTACTTGCACTTTACATCATTTCTCTAAACTAACTCAAATTATCTTTATAACTTACTTTTATATGACTCTTGATAATAATACCATAGGTCAGCCATCATAAGGAAAATGTCAGATATTCAACTTACAAATATCATAATTAAATAATAAAAACATCACTCAAGTAACCAGATAGGTTGGTAATACCATCAAGAACCATCTAGAACTCCATTAGGAATTAAGAACCCTTAATGCACAACAAGAGCCTACTCGCCAATACCAAATTACTAGCGCCATCAACAGCTTCACCAAACCACATACACCACTTATAAAAATTATCTAAGACTTGAAAAAAACTTTATAAATCTAGAAAAACATAAAACCATAAACTCACTTCATTAAGCTAATTGAAAATAACGACAATCAACATGCCCCAAAACTAGTCTTCAGAAATGAAGCTAAAACCCCCATGAAATGACCTCATTCATGAAACTGTAATTTATAAATGGAATTATCATGAACTTAGTGCAATCAAAAAAGTGCATAGTATTCCATAAATTAGACTTTAGAGCCACCAAAACACATTTGCAACCAAACCAGTACATACTTCCAAAAAATTCCATAAACTTGTCTTGCAAAATGAGCTTGTACATACCTCATTAGGGAAAAAATGATATGAAACCACATAATTTAACATGAGTAAATAATCCCATGATTCCTCAAAAAAACAATTAGTTAACATGTCCAACGGACAACTTTTGAGAAAATAGAAAATCTTTAGAAACTTGCCTTTTTGAGTGGGGTCCACACATAGCTAAAATACCTAACTTGCATATCCAGAGAAACCTGAGAGAGTCCTCCGTAACCTTCAATCATCATTCTATAAAAAACAATCCATTCTAGGCCATTGGGAAAATAACTTCCCCATTTCTTTAGAACTAGGGTTTTAAGAGGGTTTAAAACCAGTTTGGCTTCTTAATGATTATTCATAAATTAATGGACCTCAATGTTTAAATAATTCCAAAATAAACAATGTAGGAACCTTCCCCCACTACCTTGGAGATGTTGGAATACCATGCAAATATTTCACGTGCCAATGAGCATCAGAAAGAAAAATTCGACCTTGGTTTTTCATTTCTACAAACACTGTATGAGTAAAACTACAACTACTCGTAAAATATTCAATAATAGGAATTTAAATTTGGACCACACCCCTATATAAACATTAAAATAATATACAATTGTCACCTTTTTTGAAATAAACTCATTTTAGAAAAAAAAAAATAATCCACCAAACAGAGATCAAAACCACCGAACAGAGATCAAAACCCACTTTCTCAGAGTTAGCAACAATACCAAAATAACCAAAATAAATATGATTTAACCAACACACATGGATATATATATAAGAATCAAACAAAGTGTGCTCCAGACGTGCACGTCTCTGAAAATATATATGTACATAAGTTCATAATGTATACATCTATAACCAAGCACGTGTCATAATGTACATATATGGGACCACATGCGGTCGCAAAAGGCTATATATATATGCAATGGACTGTGAATCTACTCATGACCACATATATGTGTCATCCAAGTGGACTATAAATCTACTCATGAAACATCTTCCCTCTCTTCGCCCTGCTAGAAGTAGCACGTCCATGACCTGGGGATGTAGTGGAGGGAGATGCCACTATGGATTTCATCCGTGTGGTCCTAGGTGTCTCTAAGAATGCCTGCGACCTAACCTGCACATTCATAAACAAGTTTTTAACACCCAAAATTTTAAAATACACTCAAAATTTAGAAACTTGTACAATTTAGTTAAAATGTATGTGAAATCTTACCGCAATGTCATGCTCCCTATCAATTTGTTGTTGACGCGTCGCAGGGACAACAATAGACTCACAAAGGGTAAGCTACATACAAATAATTAATTTTCAAATTAAATATTTGACATGTATATACCTACAAAATTTGATATTGTAGATTTAAGTTTAATAAGAAATAATGAACCTCCAAAATTTAACAAATTTATTAAATTGTGTACCTCAGTTAGTGGATCTGCAAAAGCTATGGCAGTATCTATAGCAGCCTCCACAATCTGCATATATGGAGGAGTCTCTCTAGCAGTCATAAGCTATACAAAAAACATGTACAAATTGAAATATTAAAATCTACTTAAGAGCTATACAAAAAACATGTACAAATCAATATTTAGTTACTCAAGAAAGAATAAAAATGTTATTATTTTATCTTCTATTTAGGCTAAATACATAGGATCTATAAATGTTAGCACGAAGGCCATCTATCTTCATAAGATTTTGACAAAGTTTTGTATTTAATCAAGGTAAACCATAGTCATCTTCTATGACAATTAGAGCATCATTCAAATTTGAAGGACTTTTAAATCTAACATCACCAGACCAAACACATATCTAGATTCACAGAATTTCATCAAGGAGTTGATCCATGGATAGGTCAAGTGTAAAGTTTGAGGTGGAGAAGTTTAATGATAAGAAAAACTTTGATATGTGGAAACTCAAAGCACGTGTTGCACTGGTGCAATAGGGGCTTCACAAATACATGGATTGAAAGGTAAAGAAACCTGTAGGGATGGATGAAAATGAATGGGAAGATCTGGATATGAAATCACTCAGTGCAATATGATTACATGTTTAGCATATGAGGTTCTCTTCAATATAGTTGGAGAAAAGACATCAACATGTTCATGGACCAGATCAGAAAGTCTTTACATGACGAAATCTATAAGAAATTATATTTTCCTGAAAAGGAATTTGCATGAATTGCAGATGAAAGAAGGTATGAAAATTGTTTTTCATTTAAATATTTTTAATATTTTATTATGTTAGTTGACTAGTATTTATATGAAAGTGGAGAATGAAAACAAGGTAGTCACCTTTTTTATGTACTTTACAAGATTAATGGGATAATATAGTAACTTCTTTTAGTTTTCATATTGTTGATGACCTTGACTATGCTTATGTTGTTGGAGCATTTTTGGCTTGGAAATGAAAGAAATTTTATTGGAAATATCTCTACACTTGAAGTCATGTGTGCTAGAGCCAGATCTAAAGAAATAGGTCAAATTTAAAGTGGTACATCTAGATCTGAGTCACAAAGGAGGAAGATTAATGCAAGGTGTCAGGACTACAAAAAATCAAAGCATCTTAAAAAGCATTATTGGATGACGAAAGAATTAGAAAAGAAGTAAGATGTCACAAAGGAAGGAAATCAAGTATAAACAAGTGAAGGTATGACTGATGAAGTTTTATTGGTTTGTAACGTTTCCTATTATCAACATGAATGGTTGTTAAATTCTAGTGTTACAAAAATTACATTTTTCCGCATAGAGGTTAGTTTTCTTCTTACTAACCCCTTGATGGTAGTTACATTCTATTGGTAAGTTCAATGTTTCATATAAAACAGAAGGGATTGGTAGCATCAAGATAAATATCATTGATGGTATAGTAAGGACGTAAAAGAAGTAAAACATGTACCATAACTACAAAGAAATTTAATTTCCTTGAGTGAATTAGACACTAGTGGTTATAAGTTCACAAGTTAAGGTAGAGTTGTAAAGGTGTCTAAATGTTCCTTAGTTATAATGAAGGATCTAAAAGTAGGAAATGTTTACATATTACAGGGAAGAAAAAATATCAATCAAATAGCTGTTGTATGTATTTTATATAGGTTGAGTATAAGAAAGTGAAACTCATGTATAGAGGTCCAAGAATTAGAAACAAAGTGTAAAGAGATTTGTAACTAACCTGCATAAAACTCATGTGAGGCATGCCAGTAGCCTCAGTTCCCTGAGCAGATGATGACCCGCTAGGCTCCTGTGTATAAAAGAGAAAAATATTAATACATGTACAACATACACGTGAAACAAATTATAATAATAATCTAAAGCAATTAAATGATTTATTAAAAATGTAAGTTTGTACAACTTGAAACTTACGTTTGAAACACACCCAACCGCAGTAGCTAGCATGTCGACACCGGATGTTTCCTTCACCGGCTCTTGCTATTTAAAATAAAATAAAAAATTAGTTTTTTACATGTATGTACATGACGTACAATCAAATATATATATATATATATATATATATATATATTATTTAAATTTATTTAAAATTTACCTGTGAAAGACCAATATCAGTGGCTCCAGTTCCAAAAACATTCCCAGCATCTCATCTATAGAAAAGAAATCCTGTGAACCAACAAATGATGTCTCGCCTGCAGTGCATACGGCACCACATGATCCACAGTGGTGTGGTGCACTAGAACTGGTGCCTCCACCAACATCACCGGATGCAATTTGGGTGCTATGCTGGGTGAGAGTGTCAGTGAGCTCCCTCAATGCATGCAATGTATCAATCTCCACAACCTCCTTCACTGTAGGAGGGATAACTGAAGGCAGTGGGGGTTTTGGGGCATGGGGGATCCTAGGCTGACCTACGCGTGCACCAGGTCTGCTCTGTGCAGAGCCACCTCCTCGACCAAAAAAAATCTGAAAAGTCAAAATAATTCGGGACCTCATTGAGCACGAACTCACAATATAATTTCTTCAAAAAATAAAGAGGAACCTCATTGTTGTTGCATGGTGGATAATCAAAAACCATCCACCATCGGTCCCAAAAATTGTTTTTGATTCTATCATCATGGCACCAATGGATTGGGAACCGTTTGCAAGTAACTGCAGGGGGGCATTAGTTCTAGGGTCGGTAAATAATGCACAAATGAGGTCTTTTCCAATTTTTTTTGTCTTTGACGGCCGCATGGGATAGTTTATCCGCATACCACCGCCTATAGTCACTTCTAAAGGTGTTCCATCTATGTATTTGGTTGGTTGTAGACTCGAATTCGCTAATCAATGTTTGCAATGTATTGGCTAAAGTCACACGGGATGGATTTTGTAGCATGATTTTGTCTTATAGTTTGAATTAGGTTCTCAATGACAATTTTTTTTTCTTGAATTCTTCCAATGATATTATCTTGCATTCCTGCTGGCTCAATGGGGACAGAAGGAGCCACAGGAGGTGCAGATCTATGTTTGGAGGAGGATTTTGAGGAATGTTCGGAGGGTTTTGAGGATATGTTCGATGGGTTTTGAGGAATGTTTTGACGGTTTGCACGAATTTCAAGTTTTTCCGACCAACTGATAAAATGAGAAAATTGTATACATAAACAAACATTTCAAAAAACCCATGAAAATGCAAAACAAAACCTAAAATGTAAAAAAAAAAAACCTAAAATGTAAAAAAAAAAAAACCTAAAATGCCAAAAAATGATTACAATCAGGGACTTACCTCCTCATCTTGGCGGCATGGTTGAATCTATCGCTATCCAGAAGTCCGATGAGCAATTTTGAGATGGTATTGAAAGCGCGAGTGAAAAACGTTTAGGAAAAGTCGCGGTTCGAAATGAAAAATGAGGAAAATAACGAGTCGCAGGACTGTTACATTTTGTCTCAAAGTTCCTGCGATCGCGGTTTATAACCGCGCTCGCAGTTATAAACCACGATCGCGGTTTTAGGTTCGGTAATTACCGAACCTAGAATTCAAAAACCGCGATCGCAGTTTTAGAACCGCGATCACGGTTTTAAAACCGTGATCGCGGTTCCTTTATTTCGGGTTTTTATGTCCACAGAATTGTCCACCAACTTCGTGCACTTACCATACGATCGGGTAGAGGCATGTACATCCTAGGTTTGGGTATCTAAGCTTAAATGACAAATATAAGGCTTTTAAATAGCCAACGAATACAGAAATGGTCAGGTTGTGGCTTCTGGTAGAATGATTGCATATGCTAAAATTTGTTGAGACTATGCGATACTCACTGACCAAAAAGCTCAGTAGGGTACAACTAACAACATGATGCTATAGCCACTCAAATTGGCAATGTGTACATTTAGCATTGATGGTACCTATGCCCACCTAGTTTGTATGTGTACGTCATACTATGCAGGAACATGTTACACGCCTCAGTTTCATCCTCTTCAACTGTGGTATGCCTGATACCTGGAAGCTTAGCTTGATGTAAAACACACGGGATCCTTTTTTAATAAACCTCAATTTATCCATTGATTTTTTGGCATGTTAGCTCAAAATTGACAAGAACCCATCTAAATTTAGATCTCTAAGAAAGACTAAAAAATGTAAAGTCTAGTAAAAATCGTAATTTTATTCATTTGTTTGTTTTCTACACACGTGAATATCAATAGTTAGCCAACAGCTAAGTATGAAATAACAACAAAACTTTAACTAAATTGTTAAGGGACTAAGGACCCAGTTCCAATGGGTGTGTCATCTATTTTATAGTCAAATTAGCTACTCTATGCAAGTAAAATCAAAGCTAACACCTGGTCAATTTTCTAGATATAATGCTCAAACTAAACACCGAAATTTGCACCATCACGCTTCTCAGCTTGAAAAATAAGACTGGACTCTACTAATTTTCTTTGCATTAGAACATTGAATAAACATCATAATAATCTAATATGTTTAAGAAGTGTGTTGGGCCCCAAAATATCATCTCGATTTGTATGCTAAGACATTGAAAATGAACACTACGTTAGATCCTTAGTTGCAATCAAAGGGTGTGCGGGTTGTATATTTGCGCATCCCAAGGTTTCAAGAATGGAGTGTAGTCATATCACATGATGCTAGGCGGACGCACTTGAAACATAGGTTCTCCATATGTACTTCAAACTTGCATTCGGCATCCCATGCAAGCAAATGAGAAATAGCTATGACTCCTCTAATGGAATAAGGTGCTAGCCTAAGCTACTTCGAATCAAGAATGGCTAATATTCCAGGTATACTATAGGCTAAGTTTAGGTGTAAGACATCATTGCAAAGAGTAGAAGGAGGTCTCCTTATATGGCCCAATGGATAAAAGAAGCTTTGCATCCATTTACATGTGAGGACCACGTCAACACTGGTTGAGTTAGATTTGGGATGACTATGGTTGAAGGCAGGGCGTTGATTCAACCTTAGGAGAGCTGTATAGTTCAAGCTCTTGGTAGAAGACTCATGGAGATGATGAGTGGGATTTAAGAATTAGAGCAAAGAAATTAAGAGAAGGAGGTGTATAAACTCTACAAGAATATTTTTAGAAGAGTTCTATAGTATGGATTTAGGGGATATGAAGGATTAAACTAGAATGTCAAGGGGATGGGCTATTTATTTATCTATGTAGAGGAGGAAACTTAAGTCCAATTAGTAATGCATTAATTACTTTGGACAGAAAGAGGTATTATATGGATCTGTGAAGGCCTCGTTAACCACAATCTTTTTTGGATCAAAAGGGTCAATATGAATTTATGTGGTAATCCTGGTTTACACTTAAGGACGATAGAAGAGAAAATGTGTGATATTGACGTTATGTCGTCAATTTGAGGGAAAGGATATAAACCCTTAGTGCAATTTTAAGTATCGAATTGCTTGGTCCAAATTATAGGTACTTTGTTAATGGGCATATTTAATATTTTTGAATTGGATGTGAAGTTAGTCCTAGAAACTCATTGTACACTATCAGTTATAAATGCATGGTTAAACTAATCCTTTGCTATGTTACATTATTGATTTATTTCATTAACAACCACAATGTTGGGTATATTCTCATCTCATCAAAACTGACACAAATAGGAGGAAATAAAAGCCCGAGCTATAAAGCCTCATTTTAGCTTCCTAGCGTCCCAGTGGGTGATAGTCCGGCGCGCGCATAGGGTATAAAACACTGATCATGTTAAGGGTAAAAATACTGACTTACCTCATTAATCATCTTCTTGTTTCACATCTATGACACTCTTATTAAGGAAAACTTGTACCTGAGAAATTTTAAGAGGTGCATGATTTTACATTGTGAAACCTATCATTTTGGTACAGAAGTGAGGTGATCATCTCGAAGGTGTTGAAACATGGTTCATGACCACAGAGGATAAAAAAATTTAACCCTCCCTCAAAGATGTGTAATTTCCCTTGGTACCCTATGGGTGGCCAAAACCGCGTAAGATAGTTGGTAGAAGAGAACTTACCTATGATTGAGTCTCTATGTGACATTCTAAATTATGTTGTTTCCCAGGAGAACTAAGTGTGGAATTACTTTTGTATTTACCCATCCAACTTAAGCTAGGTCCTTAGGAGGATCGTGCATGTGGATGCAAGAAGACTAGTTTGAGGATACCTGATGTATCATCTGAACTTAAACCATTCGTAAGATCCTGATGATCACAAGTGGAAGTTAGTGCTGACCAGTGTACTATGTATTAGAACTATTATTAATTATCTATTTAGTTCTTTCACAGAAAAATATGTCACCTTGAGTTTCAAGTATCTGAGGGAGCTTTAAGGATCATTTTTGTGTACTATTCCTTTGGCGATGAAGATTTAATGGGATGAATAAGTTTGGACACCTTAGAAGCATTGTCTATGATCAGTTATAAATATGTAACTATGAGCGTAATGGGAAACTAACCTAATGGGACCCTTTAGAATCAAAGTGTTAAACATTGACAGCTGAGAAGGATTATAGTCTTGAGAGATACCTCAAGTGGCACAATGAGGCTTGTGCAAGATAGGGATGATTTGACTACTCTCAATTTTGCAAGTGTGATGGATCTATGGAGTGTAGAAATTCTTGAGTAGAAAGGAATGTAAGGTATCATGCGAAGTGACCTGGAGCCTGAGTAGTCTATTCCACCACCATCTTAGCAAGCATGGGATCTATGATGCCCCTTCAGCTTACTGATGATTGTAAATCATTACCTGGAGAAAGAAGAGTCGTTGAGTGCGCATAAAATTTTACAACTGGTTACTTTAGAACCCTGGCCCTTGGTTTCCCTCTTAGATCAATTGTGACCCTTAGTAGCAGTTTACCCATGTTGTTTTCTCGTAGGCTAGTGACCGTTTCCCCCATCCAGGAGATATGCTTTTGAATTGTAATAGATCATCCATGACTGTGCAAACCATTAAGGGTATTTGGTGAAATAATTTTTGACAAGGTGCCTTTTACTACAACGATTTGGGGTATTTCACATCTAGGAGTGGCAAATTTGATACAATTGGTAGCGGGACAATATCACAAACCCTTGACGCATTGTCTTAGTGTGAGGTCGTACTTCTTGTAGGTATTAAATCGCTAAGTGTTACTTTAAGTATTATAGGAGGTTGCATCTTGTTCAAAAATAATGTTAATACAGGACCTCAAGTAACCAGTGGAAATAGTGGGTTAGTAGGAAACACCGGTCGGAACAAAGGATCTGGAACGGGAGGACAATGACCCCTGCAATATCCCCCAAGTGTACACCATTGAGATGTCTGTGCAGTTACTAGACTATAGGGGTATGTCAATATGTGATGCATAAAGCATGTGCACAAGTGTGAGTTAAAATGGCGAGTGAAGGGGAACACTACCCTGGAGTAGAAGGCAAGCCATTTTGTAATAACGTCGCAAGGGCACGTACATAGTTGGTATAAGATGCATGAATCACATTAAGAGGGTTTTTGCACTAAATGTGGATTAAAAAATTCCTTCCTAATTAAGACTTCCATATCCCAAAATGTGAGCCTTCAAAATGAGGATCAACACTATTCAGCTATATCCAACATGTAATGATAGTGAGTGTGCGGGAAATATGCACTCTGTGCTTCAAGACCCTCTTGTACAAAGTTATCCTATGACATTCATCCTTGGGCATAGATAGCCCAATGGTATTTCGGAGGATTGATAGGACCATTTAGGAAGTAGAATTTATTGGTTAAAACATGTATGATAGACCCGTTTCTACTGAGGCAGTAGAAGTTACCCTTAAGATGATGAAACATAAATGGAGCGTTGAAATGTGAATGTTAGGCAATTAAATTCTAGAGGCTCAAATTTCTATAATGGCCAAGCAGTTGGAGAAGTTATCTATAAACTCAGCGCACTGAGGATCATAGTGGGTTTTGGTGTACAAACTGTGATGTGGAGGGGTCTGCAAAGGATAGTTTCCCTCATAAGTCGGTGCGCGCTATGGCAGTAGGCTGTGATATTTTCCATGGGGATCATGATGGAAGTAGATGCCCCCTACTCCAAGGTGCAATCCGTAAGAATTTTTCTTGCTATTATAAAATTTATACCTCTACAACCCATGATACCAAGGATTACAGATTGATTGATCAAATCCATGATGTTATTGATCTGGGTGTGCGTCGGACCATCCTTGCAAGTAGTTCAAAGGAGCATGACCATTGTTATGAAGGGAACATAGATGGAGAAACACGTGGAAGAGGTTTTTGTAGAGGATTTCATGGTTACAGTAACTGCGGTGGAGGATAGAGTGATTTCCTGTAGGGAACTTGTTATAATTGTGGATCTACATAGTATTACAAATGTGAGTTTCTTGAATTGTTACAATGCTCATGGTGCAAAAAGAAACATAAGTATGAAAAGTGTCTAAAAATTTATGAGCATATGAACCAAAAGCACTGGAACGAAAAAGGAACTGGGATGGTAAGCATCAAGAAGACTGATTCATAGTGGATGCCAAGAGTGGCATGTGAGTTTGGACTAGAACCTGTATTGGTGATGACACGAGTAGAGGGCCACGTGCACCAGGGAAATTCCAAAACCAAGGGCACTAGTTTCAAGAGAGGAAGTAGTAGCATGTAAAGTATCCATACCTTGCTCATCAGAAATAAGTATATCAGGAGACTATGGATATCATTCAGAGTTTACAAGGAGAGATCCAGTGTCTAAAGGAGCAATCTAGGCAACAGGATCAAGGAAGGAATGTTGAGGCTCCACAGAAGGGACCTGGATGAAGTCAAGGAAGTGTGTAAAATGTTAAGGCAAGAGGATATTATTCCCTTGCTAGGAGAATGGCTAAGAGATAAGGTACCACACGTCAGAGTTGAGCATGAAAGGTAGGTGTTGTATGCAACCTTCCCCTTTATAGCCTCGACTATGATAAGGACATTAATTTAAATGCAGTTGTTGATGGCTGGCTTCGATCGACACCGGAGCATAGGTCAATGTTCTTACCTTAGATGCTTGGCATCAAATGGGAAGGACAAAATTATAGCCATCTTCGAATGTGATGTATATGGTGAACAAGACTAAGGAAATTTCCATTGGAGTCCTAAAAGATGAAGTTATCACCATTCAAAAGGCCAAGTTCATTGGAGACTTTGAAGTCTTGGAGCTTGCCAAAGCAGACAATTTTCCAGCATTATTTAGGTGCCCATGGTGTTATAAGAACTATGCTGACCTTGTGGTTTAACAAAGGGTATATTAGTTTTGAGAACAAGGAGGAAAAGGTGGTCCATTCTCCTTTAACAGATGGGAAGTCAGCACCGTATACTAAGCCCTTAGGAGAAGAATTCCTTAATAGAATCTATGTGCGCTCCATCAGAGATCCTAAGATAAGGTCACCCCACAGAGGGAGTCATCCAATTTGAAGATGCTTAGTCTATGAGTGATACCACTAATATGGTGACAGTTAAGAGGATTTGTAACAATTGGTGACAAAGGCGTGCTTAGCCAAGTGCCTAGGAGGAAAGAAGTTGCCAAGTTACTCTAGAGAGGCATGTCCTAAAAATATTTTACGGGACATGGAAGCTAGGTGGGAAAAATGAGGATGAAAGAAGAGGAATGCTCAGTTACAACCTACTCAAAAACTGCAGCGCGCTGGTGGGCTACACATCAAGAAAACCTCTTACAGTGGTGCGAGGTAAGGATCTCATTTTCTGTAAGGTTTTCCAGAAGCAATGCGCCCATGGTCATATAAGACTACCAATGGAAAGGAGATCACTTCATTTCATATCCAAGTGTGCAAAGAGGCCTGAATGGGACAAGTAGAAGCATTACCACCTTCTTTATGGGTGCATAAGTTGTATTCCACCTTACATGGTTGTGCACACACTTGGTATGTTCATTCAGAGATGCGTCGTCAGACGGGTAATTGGCAAGAGTTGGCGGTTGATCTCATTTAAGATTTCAAGTATAAGAGTACCAAACCATCAGTGGATAAGGCATTATAATTGATCAAGTGCCTTACGATGGGGATAGAGATATGGTAGAGGATAGGCTACTAGAATTTCTAGGTGATCCTTCTTTGGAGACGTGCCTCAATGAAGAAGAATCCGAGGAGGTACAACTTGAGCGTTGCATGCATGGAAAAAGAAAAATGAAAAATGGTCTTTGTAGTAGATGGAGAAAAGATGGAGACTTTGGATGTTAACCATTCGGAGGGTACATGTGAAGTCATAGACAACACTGATGAGTGAGCAAGCACCTACCATGAGCCCTTAAAAAAATAAGGTTAACATTGGAATGGAGGCAGAACCTAAGGAAGCTATCATTGGTGACTATTGGTCGGAAAATGAGGTTTCAAAGATCACTGATTTGTTGCACGAGATCCAAGATTTTCTCCCTCATGGGTACCATGAACTCAAAGGCATTCACCATTACTTGGGGAAGATGAATATCAAGTTGATGGAAGGTGCGTACTCAATTCAGAAGATGCCTTATTAGATGAATCTAAAATTCCACGTACGGGTCAAGGAGGAAATAAATAAAATGATAACATTGGGCACCATTGAGGCTGTTGAAGAGTCAGAGTGGATAAGCTCAATGGTCATCAATATCAAGAAGGACAGGAGGATAAGAATTTGTGTTGACTACAGGGATTTGAATGCAGTATGTTTCATCAATCCTTTTCCAACCCCCTTTACTGAAGAAATTTTGGAGGGAGTAGTTGGGCACGAAGTCTACTCTTTCACAAATGTATTCTCAGGATACCACCAAGTTAGGATTGCAAAGGAAGGCCAAAGAAATACAACTTTCACCATTGAATGGGGAAGTTTTTCCTACACGGTTATGCCTTTTGGATTAAAGACTACACTTTTTGTGTTCTCACACATTATGGTATAAGCATTTTAGGACTTCATCCATAAGTTTCTTCAAGTTTACCTAGATGACTGGACTATGTATGGATTGGTGAAAGACCATTGTGACAACTTAAGGTTGATGTTTGAGAGATGCCAGAAATTGAGAAATATCCCTCAACATTAAGAAATGTGTCTTTGTTACTCCATTTGGAACCCTGTTAGGATACATTATATGCAAATAAGGTTTTCTAGTAGATCCCACTAAAGTTACATTTATTGTGGGATTAGGGGAGCCTACTAGTCAACACGCAGTGCGCGAATTTCTTGGGCATACAAGATATTACAAGAAATTCATCAAGGGGTATGCCAAAATCACCGTGCCCTTAGAAGAATTATTGAAACACAAGATTTCCTCATGTTTTTCTTACCATTAGGTCTCAAGGATACTCCAAACCTCATGTTTGATCTCAAATGTCATCATTCTTCCCTGAGAATAGGGGTTTCTAACATTGTATTAGTATTCTTACCCAATTAATCCTTTTCCATGTTTTGAAATACCTATGTAGGAATGAGTAGCCTTTTTTAATGTTCTATACTCCCACCTTACCAATCCTTTAACTTTTCTGATAGATCACACACTCACACCAATGCTAATACACTCACATGTAAGAACTCGAAATTCCCTGCTACAACTTGCACAGTCTTACTAAACACATATATCACACTCTCTCAAAAATAGAATCACACAAACTCATATAAACACACAAGAACAAATATCTTTCCATTCATAAATCATTCTACAAGTGCATGCATAGATATTAATCCTTATCCACACTAAAAAAATGTATGGAAAATTGTCACAACAAGAGTATATACACACAAGAAACCTCAAACCAAATTTCTTGGATCCTTATTCGAATGGAATGGGTGAAAATATTTATATTCATGGCCTTAAATACCCTCTTAACGCATTTTAAACCATGGTTTAGAGTCCTCAAGTCAATTATACTCATGGTTTACATGCATGAATGCTCCACTAGGAGGTTTTTTACATAAGATGTCTTGATTTTATAAGACTAACTAACTTGTTATGATCATAAAAACCCATATTATGCCTTAATTCACCCTTTACAAAGTCTGTAAGCTCCAAGAATGCATCAAAACACCTAGACCAAGCTAAAAATGGCCTCATAATTTATATTTTACATTTTGGAGAGAAAATATTTCATTTAAATTTGTGAAGGTCCAAAGAAAAACTAACAACACAAATAGACTCCTAATGACCTCTAAAACCTACAACCACACTTGAAAAAACAAAATTTGATGTTGTCATCCTTATATACATGCTAGAGTTGATGCTCCTGCATCATGTGTGAAGGGATATAGAGCATAGAAGAGAAGAGGATGAGAAGCTGAGAAAGGAAGATAAGAAGGATTTCAAGGTCATTAAAGCTAATCATCGCATATTGGTGCAAGTTTGAGCGAAGTAGGAGAAGTCGTGGTTTGAGAGATTTTTGAGTGAAAGGAATTGAAAAAGTGATAACAATAACTTTTTTGGAGCAATATGTACTTCAAGTGATATTTTTTTAGGTGGTTGAGGTCGAAGAATATAAGAAGAGTGTTTTTGAGTGAAGAGAGTTGAAAGAGTGATCACAATTATTCATTGAAAAAAAAGTTTCAAAGGTTATCTTCATATTGAGGTGGCTGAGTTGGTGTTTGTTCATCTTGGGGGGTTGTAGCCTCTTTATAGGTTTGGTGCCCTACTAAACTAGGGGTTGGTGCTCCTTGCGGGGTTGATGCCTCATGAAACAAATACTTTTTTTGTGTAATATATGCAGATTTTCAGTGGGTTTTCTTCCCTTGGAGGGATTCCCACTTTATATCTTGTGTTCATGTGTTCTATCTTGCTTCATTTTCTTGTGAATGGTTAGATCACAATTAATAATATCACATTGGTATATGAATGTTGAATGGATTTTTTGAATAATGTATGCATGATAAGTTAAATGAAGTAAAAAAATTAATAGACCCATTCATCCCCCTCTCAATCATTATACTTCCAACACAAGGAAGAGGCAACTGTCAAATAACAATAAGAAGAATTAAATTTCCTCTAATAAAGGTATAAACTAAAGAAAATTGTATTTCATCATTGTAAAAATAGATAAAAAAAAAACTTAAATTGCAATGTAAATAAAAATATGAAATAATTATTTCCAAAACCAAAGTGTAAATTGATCAAGAGGTTCAAACTACATTAAATTATGATGAAATTAAAAATATTTGGGATAGCACTTGCAATGACTTAGGAAGGTTAACCCTTCAGAATAAAAATATGAGAAATGATTTATAAGAGGAAATAAAATAGAAAAAGGAAATTACGAAAGAAAAATAAAAAGTTAGAAATGACCTACAAGTTACTTGTGTCATGGGTGAAAAACTTCTTTCTTGTAGAAGGCCTTCCTCATCATACAATATTTTCCTACAGGAGAAATTTTTCAGATGGTAGTTATCAAGAATTTCTTATGAATTACCTTTTGATTTGAAGGATGAAATAAATTTATTGAGGCTTATACTACAAGTTCCCCTAAACGTCAGAAATTAATGCGTGAATTTCACTTGTGCAAATTTCTCCCAAGTCATATGTCTAGTTTTCTAATCAACTTTTATGTAGGAGAATCCCGATTAAGAACATTCTCATCTAATGTGAAAAAACCAAATTTATTGGGATCGAAGGACTAAGAAATATTTCCATAAGGTGAAGACAAAGGACTTAGTATGATGCCATAGTATCCCAAACCCAACCTACAACTTAGAACATTAAGATCTTTATCCTTTTAACCTAAGATCCAAGAGCATCATATAAAAGAGTTGAAAAATAAAATTTCTAGTATTCGTAAATTCTCTCAACATCTAGCCTTTGCAAAGGTAATGGACACTTGTAAAAAAAGAGGTATTCTTTAAAAATTCCTTTAAAGATGAGGGAATTAATTTCTCCTACAAATCTCAAGTGGTCTATGAGAAGATCCATGAATATAGCAGATATGATTCCAAGAATATGCTAGACTCTAAGCCATAAATGGGTTGGAATGTGATTTAGACCTTGAATCATTCTCTACCCTATGACATCTTGGAAAGAATCTGCTACATAGGGTACACATGAATTCAATAAATGGGAATAGAAATTTGAGGAAAACAAAGGATTTTGTACCTCAAAGCAAGACACTTGAGAGTATCACGATGTTACTCATGATTGAAGTAAGCTGATCGAGGATAGGACCCTTGATCTTGATTTTGGGAAATGAGTTACAAGAGGACTTATAAACAAGTAAGTCAGGGGATAAATGATGAGTTCATTTAATAACCTAATAATTACATTGTTTATCTTCTCCCTCGTTTGAATATGCATGTATTCTATAATTTTTTCCTAATATAAATAGAGATTTTATGCATTTTATTTTTTTAATATGTATGTATTTGATCCACCATTGTGTTTTAACCAAATAACATGGAAAAAAATTAGTTTTATGTATATAGATATCTCCATATCAAGGAAAAGCACAATTTTATAAATAATACAGTGTTCCAAGTACTAGAGAACCAACTTTCTAGTCTTCAAAGTCTATTTACATGGCTATAAAGTCTTTTTTGTGTGGCTCCAGAGTCTAATCCTTTAGCTTTGGAGTCTACCATGTTACTTCAAGATTCCTCCAACTGGATTCATCATACACTAGGATATGAATATCCATACTAACTTGGACCACACATTCATGATTATCCAAGAATAACACACACTAGAATTAGGAAACACCAATTATAAATGGATCATATAGTTTTTTTTTATTGTAACCATCTTATGGATTCAATTAGTTCCCCAATTCTCTCCATCATTTCACCTCAGAACTTGGAGATATTGTGAAACCTCTTTACCTATTTTCTAAATAATATCAATTGTAGGATTCACCTAGTTGCTTTATATGCATCAGTTGAGGG
The DNA here is from genome assembly GCA_019776745.2 of Taxus chinensis. Taxonomy (NCBI): domain Eukaryota; kingdom Viridiplantae; phylum Streptophyta; class Pinopsida; order Cupressales; family Taxaceae; genus Taxus; species Taxus chinensis. The sequence goes on from CM034150.1 coordinate 599,011,008, forward strand.
AGCAAGATAATATAATTTTCACTTGTTGATTATCAGGGGATGTTAGTAATTAGTATTTTGTAATCAATCCTATTTTATGATCCATAACTCTTAAATTATATAAAGTTTATTCTTTGGTGATTTATCATGTAAGGTATTGTTCTGATCTAAGGGATAATAAGGGCCTACTTGCCCCAAGATTCAGAACCATCAGTATTTTGTATTAGTTATTTGTGTGAGTGTGTGTGTGCGTGCGTGCGCGTGCATGTGCTTAATTGTGTTTAGTATGATTTAGTCTATGTTATTTATTGTTTTATCTTTTTTTGTTCGTTAGTTTTTAGAAAATATACTATAATTTATATGATAGTAATTTTTCTCTATCTCAGAAACTTCAAATTCCTATCAAGTGAGTGATTTCATTTCAAAAGCATTTAAATTCTATTTTTAATTCAATTTAATAATTTTTTATTCTATAAGCATGTCTTTGATTCAATATTGAGGGTTTCCAAATAATGTGTTGTGTATTCCAATTCTAGTAAACAAGTTTGATATTATTCTGAACTATGTGTGTGATTCCTTATCATAGATTAGATTTAATTTCTAGTATGTAGGACTTACCCCTGAATAGACCCACCAAATAATTGCTGTTTTCTCAAAAGAATCTTATTACATAAATCCTTAGACACTACCCCTAGTTAGAACGACATCAAAAATTTAGTTTATTAAATGAGGAGTTGTTAATACAAAATTACATCACCCTTAATTGCTAGTGATTTGTGTGAGAGGCAATCAATGTAACCTGCATAACATGGGATTATCCTATAGTGTTGGACCTTGCAAGTAGTATAATCCTTCGGAGAAAGCCAACTCCTTCTCATAACCTAGTTCCAACTTCTCCAAAGTGCAGAGAATGGAAAACTAACCTAATCATATCCTAATGCTTTCCAAGGAGATAAGGATAAAATAATGCATAAAACTAAATCTAATCTAAGCGAAGGTGATGCAACAAGAAAAAAGTGAAACAATCTAAGTGAGTGAAAAATAGGGAACAAATAAGGTAAGAGAGGGCAGGTGGAGGTGTTATAGTCTAAGACAATATTTAATTCCCTATATTCATAAAGCACAACAAATTAAAGGTCCTACAAAAAGATATAAACATGTACAATATACCTACAAACATAATGGAAGGAAAAAGGTGTAATACAACTCAAATTAGGGAAAGAAAAGCCACAAAATACCAATTTTATTGCTCAGAAACATGCATAATCCATTACAATATAGGCACAAGGAAAAATCCTTTACAATAAGCTCAAATTTCAAGGCATTTAGCTCACAATAGCTTTGGAATAATTTTGATAGAGTTTCCTTTGTAAAACTGAATGAATCCCCTTAAAATGAGGTGAAATTTACAATATATAGAAGAAGATCCTCAAAATTGCCTCACCAACTAATATATTTCATTAAAGAGGTATGGGAGGCCATATAATTTGGTACTTTTCTTCCATGGGTGGCCATGGGTGCCATACCTAATTAAAATGGTAGTTGAACCAACTATGTACCACTTTCAGTACTGCCTAGTTCGTTCCTGCATCTGGCCATTAGCACACAAATTTTCCTCCTAGATGGTAGTATACCATTTATGGTGTCGGTCGGTTACACAAATGCAACTAGTCTGTAACATGCTTTCCTTGCTATGGGACGGTAGCTTAAAATCCAATGTCGGTCGGTAACATCCGTACAACTGCTATCAATGCTTTTTTTGTCTCCTGACTGCACCTTGTTGTCACTTTTGTGCTACCGGCCGATAGTACCAAAATTTCTATCAGCTGACAACATTTGAAATTTCTGCCGACATTGCCACTAACATGCTACCAGGTTCCCACTTTTTCACTGGCTAGTAGCATCCGTACATGCTCTTGGCCAGTAGCATTTTGAGTGCTACTGATCAGTAGCATCTAAGGATGCTACAAACACTTTGCGTCATTTTCCCCTATGGCCTGTTGATCCTACTACCAACTGGTAGCATATTAAATACTACTGGTTGGTAGCATGTGTACCTATTATTGGCCAGTAACATATAAAATTCTACCAAGCCGGTAGTATTTTAAAAAGCCACCGATGGATTTTTTATCCACCCCTTTTCCTTCCAATCGGTTCATACCTTCACTGTGGATCGCTAACTCACCAATGAGAGGAGGATAACTTGTGATCTACCTTGTCAAATTAAAAGTGTTGCACCCATTAACTGCCAACATTCAGACCTGTTAAGTTGTCCATTTTATAGGGGTGCAAAAAATGGATAACAATTGGTGACTTGCGGGATGATCTTCTTAGTAGGTCTGAAATACTAGTGATCTCATAGGATCCATTAGGCATGGAGTCACTCTAATTTCTGAAATTGATATGAACCCTAAGAGTTTCCCCCTTAAACATTTGAAACACTGTCGGGGTCTTTCATTTCTTAAAATATGGGTTAGAAACTAATTGTTCCATCACAATACCTTTAATGAAAATGGAAAGTGCAAGAGCAACAAGGCACAACTATATACAAATAGAAGAATCATACAAATCCCAAATGGAATATGCAGAGAGTGAAGGAACACTTATTACAAGAGAAACCTTACACTACCAAATAGAACAATGTGATGCAAGAAGTTGGAGGAAATAGAAATCCTAAACTAATATGTATTAAGAAAGATATTTCACTCAATAATAATGCTTGAGATAGATTACATTGACTAGAATCTATAGCTCTTCTCCGTCCAACCTTGATAGCTGGAAACATTATTTTCTTTACATCTTGAAATCATATAAGGGCCACTCCATGTTGCATCAAACTTGGAGTGCCTTCTTAGGTTTTCCATATCGGTATCCCATTTTAGGACCAAGTCTCCCTCTTGGAAGTTCCTAGCCTTTGCCTTTCTTGTCAAAGCACCTTTTGATCAATGCTTCATCCTTATCCATGATGTACATGGCTTGGTTCCTTAGCTCCTCCAATTCCATAAGATCTGCATATCTAGCTTCCATGGGTTAAAAATTGGATATCTCTATCTGCTTCATGAGCTCCAATGTGGGAAACCCAAGGGATATAAGTAGCCTTTCCTCCCCTCCATAAACTAACCTATAAAGGGAGTTCCTTGTTGACTTCTTGGGAGTAATCCTATCAGCCCACAAGGCTGACTTTAATTTGTTATGCCAATTCCTTTTATTTTCATCAAGATTCCCTCCTTATGATCTTCAAAATATTTTTATTAGTGGACTCATCCTACCCATTACCCTATGGGTAGTAATTTGACAAGGTGCTCAAGTATATTCCATTTTTGACCTCCCATTGTGTGATCTTGGCACCTAGGAATGCTAGAGAATTATCTGATATGATTGTGGCCGGTAATCCAAACATCATTATTATCCCTTCATAAAAATCCAATATGTTGGTTTGATTTGTTTCCTTGAATGCAACCACCTCTGTCCACTTAGTGAAATAATCCATGGTTGTAAGTATACATTTATGACCCAAGCTAAAATTTGAATTAATCACCCAAATGAAATTCAGTCCCCCATTACATGAATGGTTCATTTACAGAAATAGGTTGGAGTGGAAAGGATTCTAAACTCTCTTTACCTATAAAGAAGGAATAGTTTTTACAATTACTAATCCATGCATAACAATCATTGAAGAGTTTAGGCCAATAATACCCTGCTTTCATAATTCTAAGAGTTTTCACCATTGAGGAAAAAGGGCCTCCTATTTCACCATCGTGAAATTCATGTAGCACCTTTTCTATTTGATCTATCTTGATGCACCTTAGGAGGACAACATTTACATATTTCTTAAACAAAATACCATCAACCAATGCAAATGGAATACAATGAAACCTGAAATACCTTATTTTGGCCTTTCTCATCCCTTGAGGGAATTAACCTATTTGGACGAAATTGACTATATCCTGAGTCCAAAAAGGAACGGGTGAGGCATCGAATGATTGGCTCTTGATCATCATGCGACAACAAAAGAGCTTCTCTACTAGCTGACTCATCATGTTGTCCAAGAAGCTAGCTATTCACATAATCCCTTACCCCTGACTAACTTAGTCACCTTTATATCAATGTCAAATTCCATGACCTTGATTATCCAACCAGTCCTTTTCTCACTAAGTTCCTTGTTCAAAAGAAAAATCTTTCACATCCACATGTGAAACTAGTAAATGAATTTTGTTATTTGACATTAAATGCCTAAATTTATTTAAACTTATAATAAAAGAAAGGATGTGTTTCTCAATGAATGAATACCTCACCTCATAATCTTCAAGGCCTTGGTTAAAGAATGAAATAGGTTACTCCATTTATTCTTGATTTAGTTGTATTAGTATGGCAGATATTACATCTGTGCCACCAAAAGCATAGATAGTGAAGTCCGTTGAAAAATATGGATTTATGAGGGTTAGAGCCTATCTAATAGCCTACTTTATAGCTTCAAAGCTTTATTTTCCTTTAGCAGTCCATTTGAAATCCATGTTTTTCTTCAATGTCAATGTTAGTGGATTGAACAACTTAGAAAAGTTAGGAACAAATCTCCTAACAAAATTGATTTTCCCCAAGAAAATTTGGAGAGCTTTCTTATGACTAGGCAACTATATAACATGGATAGCCTTAACTCTTTCTAGATCAATAATCAACCCTTATTTTGACATGATGTGGCATAGGATCTTTCCTTCATGTGCCAAGAATATGCATCTTTTTGGGATTCAAGGACACTCTAAATCTCCTACACCTTTGGAATACCTTCCTGAGGTGAAAGAGGTGGCTTTCTACATTCTTGGAAAACACAGTGATGTCATCAAGATACAAAAAAAACTATTTTTTTCAACAGTCCCTTGAATGCCATATCCATATCCCTCTAAAATGTTTCTCCAACATTCAACAACCCAAATAACATCTTCTTATAGGCATAAGTGCCCCATTTTATGGTGAAGTCCATTTTAAATTGATCTCCCTCTTTCACCATGACCTGATTATAGCTTGAATATCCATCCAAGAGGGAGAATCTTTCTGAACCAGCCATTACCTGTAATATCTAATCCATGGAAGGAAGTGGGTAGTGTTCTTTGAAGGAGGCCCTATTTAAACCCTGAAAATCTACGCACAATTTGATTTCCCCATTTATTTTCCTGACTGGAACCAGATTTGCTACCCAACTTGAGTCCTTGATCTGGAAAATGATGCTCACCTCAATGAGCTTGTTCATCTCCTTTTTCATGAGAGGCTCTATATGAGGATTAACTGACCTTTTCTTTTGCCTGACAATTTAGCTTCTGGATCTAGTTCAATCATGTGTTGTGCCAGTTTAGGATTAAATCCCTTCAAATCCTCATAGCCTCAAGTGAAGACATCCGAGAACTCTTGGACAAAGATGTATGAATTGATATTTTTCTTGATCTATGCTCACCTTGTCAATTTAGATAATTTTACCCTCTCCAATTGAAATGGGCTTTGAAACTTCCCTTTTTACCTGAATGTTGGCCTTCTCTTTTCGGAATTGATCATTTGGGTTGAATATTGACTCAAGAGACACTAAACCTTTTGGAAATTTGTTTTTCAGTAGCTGCACCACTTGATCCCCATACTGCTACTCCAATTTCTCCTAATTTCTAGCTGAGAACTCAACCTCCTCTTCTAAAAAAATTAATGATATGTTGATCATTTTTAAAGACCTGCCATCTTGTTTTATTGTCTAGTACATTTGGCCTCAAAATTACATGAATATGTGGTTGTGTTTTGTCCCTCTTGATACTGTCCACCACATCAAATGTTGCTTTAAACATTCACAATATTTTTCGCTAGCCTCATTCTTCTTCCTTGGTATGGCTTGTATATTAAATTCTTCAAGGTCTTCAATTTTATCCCATACTTGATGCTTGTAGACTTTAATAATATCATTGTTAACAACATGTTTTCCTCTAACCTAGTTGAAAATTAACTCACTATCCCCAAACAATTGCAAGTTTTCGATACCCCTCTTTCTTTCCTAATTCAATCCATGGATCAAATCTTCATACTCAGCTACATTATTTAAAAAAGTAAACTGAAAATGGAAGGTTGAGTAATACTTCATACCTTAAGAAGAAGAAGAAAATTGCACCTCCTCTAGCACCCTTCCTGTTCCTTGAACTATCAAAGAACAACTCCCACACTTCATTAACATATTTACCATATTTTTTGGTGATGCTAGGGAGAGGTGGATTTTATTCATGTAGATAATAAATTCCTAACTCAGATTCTTCCATCTCCTTCTAGGGATAAAAATAATTTCTTTTATGAGCCCAATCATTCAATGTTAAGTTCGGTATGCTTCCGAGATTTGTATCAGCTTCCTGAGTCCTTGGGAAATTTTCTTGATCAAAGGTTGAATAGTTGGCATTGATTAGACTTGGTACATGAGGATCAATATGAAATTTTGTAACAGGTTCAGACCTAATAGTAACCTTATCTCCATACCTGGTCCTATTCTGCATAGGGGACCAATCAGTAGATAAATATCCTCCAATTTTGGCTTTGAAGTCTCTTGATAAACACAATGCCAAGAGTGGTGGCAAGTATGTGACTGACACATCTTGCAAAACTGTGACATTGGGGCATGCATGCAGTGTAAGGCTCAACCCTTTGATTACTCCAACTATTCTCCATCTATTCCATCTAATTGCACTACACCTCTAGAAATAACTTTATATTGAAGGGCCAACTAATTACCTATTTGTTTGGGGATTATGGAACTACTTGCTCCTGAATCAATCATGCAATGGTGAACAAGATTTCCCCCAATAATTAGAGAAATATAGAATGGATGAGACTTCATGTTGTTACCTCATTAAACTCCTTAACTACCTTCTTGTGGAGCTACATTAGTGAGCACCTTTTTCTTGAGCTTTGGGTGAATCATTTGAGATAGAAAAGTTAGCTATGGCTGCTTACAAAAGGTCCCTTTGCCCTGAAATTTTCAAATATCCCCACATAGAGATGATTAAATTTTTTTCTTCATGTGGTCAATGATATTGAATGAAGGTGGGTTGTCCTTATATTTCCCCATTTTTGGCACTGCCTTTTCCTATGCCTGAGTTGCTACAATGGGCATTCTAGGTTGATTTTGTGAATCTGGGGCTGGATTCGAGCTACCAACTCTTTGGGGTGTGATAGAAGGTTGAGCAACAATTGTGTTTGATGATTTTCCTCCCTCTATATTTATTTTCTTAGACCTTGTGTTGGATGTTTACCCCTTGGAAAAGGAGACTAATATATACCACAAAAATCCTATGCTTGTCAGTTTGAAAGTGCAGGTCTCACTAGAAGGTGACTGTTGAGTAGTTTTTTTGTTGTTGATGTTCTTCTTGGTTTGTCTCTTGGGGCACACCAATAGTTTGTACCATAAAATCCTAGTTTAGAATACCATTGAAACATGTTGCCTGATTATGAGGGTTAACCATAAGGAAAACACCATTCATATTCTTGTGCAAGTGTTATTCTAGGTTGGAACCAAGACCTGGGATGTTGAATGTGTATTAAGATTGTATGGCTGAAATGGCCTAGCAGCTTGACATTTTCCTTTATTTATTGTTTGAATCTTGAATAGGTAGTCTATTAGGCTTATATGGAGTCCTATATGGTTGATCTTGAGGCTAATAAGGTCTAAAATTTTGGGCCTGCTACCTTTTTAGGGTCACCAATTCATTTCCTAGGGTTTTGTAAATTATTTCATAACCTCTTGGAGTTCATTTGAGGTGTTAGGAGAAGAGGTGGAAGCCTTATTAGAACTTTAATTTCTAGGAGCAGGAATAGGGGCTAATGTAGTAGCTTGACTAGAACTAGGATTGCCCATTTTTGGATAAATAGGCATAGGTGGGCCTAGGTGTAAGTTTTACCAGCTTGAATGAGGAAACTTCTTAGCTCTAATGGCTATGGGATAAGCTCATGGTAAGGTTATCCATCCCATAGATTTTACTATAACAAATATATCAGAATTTAAAGCCTTAAGGAAATAAAGACATGTACCTTCAATAGTTGGTCTCACCATAATGGGAATCCTATCTCACTTCCTTTCAAATCTAAAATTGAAGTTCGTTCATTTTCTCATTTGGAATTCTCTTAATCGTAGTCAACTACTCAAAGAGGGATAGATTATAATTCCCTCTCCTTGAACTGGTTATACAATTCCTGAGCATAGTTCATTCCAATTCTCAATTGACCATGTTGTTAAGCTTTTGAATCACTGTATAAATTTACCTATGAGAGAAGAGGTAAGAAATTTTACTGCTACATCCATATCAATAATCTCATGAATGGAAAAAAACATTTGCAATGTCTTGGATGTGATCAATTGGGGTTGTATGGTTCTCCCCATTGAAATATGGGATGTTCTTCAAGGCTGTCATTGGAATTGGGTTATGATCATTTAGGGCAAGTGTACTACTTCCTATGAAGTTGACAAAAGGATTTACTTTCCCTTGTGGTGGTTCTTAATGTGACATCCTGATTGGCCTGAGAACTCAAGTTGATTGAAGAAATGGCCTACCAGGTGGAGGTGTAGACAAAGTCTTGTTTAGTGGAGATGGAGACCTTTGTACTCTTCTACCTCTCCTTCATCTACCTAGGGATAACTTTAAATAATAAAAGACACCTTCTTCTCTTACTCTGGACCAATTCTGGATCCTTCTCATGTACTTGGGCCACTAATACTACTAAAACCATTTGAAATCTAACCCTGGGGAGTCACCAAATGTGTTATTACAAAGCTTCCAAAATCTAAAAAATTTCCAAGATGCACATCTAATATTGAAAAATATGGAAAATTGAATTATGTCCGACTGGGCTTGCCAAAACTATTAATGAAAAATTACCACACCCCTAATTTCTAGTGATTTGTGTGAGAGGCATTCAGTGTAACCTACATAATATTGGATTATCCTATAGTGTGGGACCTTGCAAGTATAATAATCCTCTACAGAAAGTTGACCTCTTCTCCTAACCTAGTGTCAACTTCTCCAAAATGGAAAGAATGAAAAAATAATCTAATCCTATCTTAATGCTTTCCAAGGAGATAGGGATAGAAGAATGTATAAAAGTAAATATACTCTAAGTGAAGGTGATGCACCAAGAAAGGGTGAAAGAATCTAAGTGAGTGAAAAATAGGGAGTAAATAATGTAAGAGAGGGTAGGTGGAGGTGCCACAATCTAAGAAAATATTTAATTCCCCATATTCATAAATCACAACAAATTAAAGGTCCTAAAAAGATACACAAACATACACAATATACTTGCAAACATAATGGAAGGAAAAAGGTGTAATACAACTCGAATTAGGGAAAGAAAAGCCACAAAATACCAATTTTATTTCTCAAAAACATGCACAATCCATTACAATATAGGCACAAGGAAAAATACTTTAGAATAAGCCCAAATTTAAGGCCTTTAGCTAACAATAGCTCTGGAACAATTTTGACATAGTTCCTTTGCAAAATAGAATGAATCCCATCAAAATAGGGTGAAATTTACAATATATAGAATAAGATCCTCAAAATTACCTCACCAATCGACAAATTTCATTAAAGAGGTACGGGAGGCCATAAAATTTGGTACTTTTAATGCACGAGTGGCCATGAGTGCCATACCTCATTAAACTGGTAGTTAAACCACCTATGTACCACTTTCATTAATTCCTGGTTCATTCTTGCATCCATCTGGTAGCATGAAAATTTTCCTCTCAGATGGTAGTATTCCATTTCTGGTGTCATCCGGTTGCACAAATGCAACCAACTAGTAACATGCTTTCCTCACTACCGGCTGGTAGCTTAAATCCACTATCGGTCGGTAGCATCCGTATAATTGCTACCGATACTTTTGTTGTTGCCTGACTACACCTTATTGCTTTTGTGCTACTCGGTGGAAACACCAAAAATGCTATCGGCTAGCAAACATATGAAATTACTGTCGACACTACCATTGAAATATTATTGGGTTCTCGCTTTGCCATTGTCTGATAGTATTTTGAGTGCTGCCAGTGCCTTTCACCTCTTTTCCCCTGCAACTTGCCAATCCTGCTACCGACTGGTAGCATATAAAATGCTACCATCTGCTAACATATAAAATGCTACCATCTAGTAGAATTTTAAATGCTACTGGTGGCTTTTTTACCACCCCTTTTCCTTCCAATTTGCTTGGACCTTCACCGTGGATCACCAGCTCTCCGCAAGAGGATGCCAACTCATGATCTACCCTATCAAATTCAAAGTGTTGCACCCATCAACCGCCAACATTCAAGCCTATTAAATTTTCCATTTTATAGGGGTGCAAAAAATGGATAATAGGAGTTGGAAACAAGGCTCATCAATTCAAAAAAATCCATCTTGTATTTAGTTTTGATGAATTACATCTTATTTACTGCAACAAACAACCTATAAGGAGAAACATGTAGAAATCATAAATGCACCTCCATGGTCACATACAAAAAGTATATAAAACAAAATAATACCACAAAAAAACTAAAAAATGTAAAAGAAGGTTGATTAATGACATGCCACCAATTTAATGGCCCTCTCCCACTAAAAGTAAATCTTGTCACCACACTCCATGCCACACACCATAAACATTAAATAAAATCCATCTACCGTTTGCATCTCCACTACACTATGGACCCTTAGCATCTTAAATATCTACACACTTTACAGCTATATCCATCCAATATTATATGCATCACAAATATAGAAAACAAGTACCACCCCTTCCATTTATCCCTATTGATCTTCTTGGATTTTTGGAAAAAATTATCTCTTTCTTCATTATACTTTTCTTGCAGGATTTCTCAAAGGAAAAATAGGATCACTTGGACAACCTGAAGCTTATAACAAAACCAAATTTTATAATTTCAACATAGGTTTCATTTGTAACTGCATCTGACTTATGAATTCTGTATAATTTATTTACAATCATAGTTGATACTGAGATATGACTAGTGACAACATATGATTGGTAAACAAACTATCAACAATAATTAATATGCCACCAATAAATCATACACCATGGCTTGGTCACCTTAGGCCCCCAAAGACATATACCATTTCATTTTAGTTATTTATTTTTTCATTACATGTCTTGTCATGTTATTTTATCAATCTATAAAAGGGCTAGGGGTCCAACTGAGGTAGGTTCCTTAACCTAAAAAATAAACTAACATTTTCCCTATTTTTGTTATTATATATCTAGATTTAGGAGTTAGCATAATTTTATTTATGGAAATAACCCCATGGTTCCCTCACACATAAAATGGTGACATAATCCCATCTTAATTCATAGCATGATTTATTTTATCTCTCTAACACTCTCCAGTGTATCTCATATCTTTGTGTACAACATGACCTGCATCCATAGTAATGATGGCACAAACCACTTCATCCTTATACATCCCACTATAGAACTTAAACATGCATTACTCAGTAAATAATAATTTATGTCCTTTATGTAACCATGATACCTTAGAGGGGTTTAGAATCTTGATCCTCTTCAACCCCAATTTATCTAATGTATCCTATAAAACCAAATTATTAGTTCTCTGACTATGTAAAATCAAGTTGTAGACTTTACCTCCTGATTTACATTTTTTAATGAAAAAATTATTATTCTTCCCACGAACAAATTATTCCTTTTTTGGTTTCAAAAATATAAACTTTAACATTAATTCCTATCCAATCTCTTGGTTTTCTCCAAAACTTAATATATCCTCTCCACCACCTTGCATAATGTGGGCACACACGTCACTCTTTTTCCCATCGCTCTCATTCTTTGGGAACTCAAAAAATCTATACCATATTTCTCCACACCTATAACATGTTTCACTGAATCCACAACCTCTTACACATCCAAAATATCCTCTTCCCTTTGATGCAATTCATGCTCTTCTAGGTGTTCACTCACTATACCATATTGAACTCAAATTTTATTCATGATTTGTATATTTTTCTCTCCCACCACCTTGTCTAATTTTTTAATGGATGTGCCCTTTTCAAGGAAAATACTATGCTTCTTTCATGGAATCCTATCCTCTACAATGATAGAATATTGATAGGATTTCTCAATTCAATTCACTTGGATCATTCCAAACTCATATTGGATTGCAATGTGTAACTCATCCATATACTTAGAGATATTTTCCATCTCATCCTCTACAATTCCCACTCTAATAATGAGTCGGTAATAATTTTTAGTGTATTCCTTCACATTGATATCTCTCCATCACATGTTTTGTAACTTCTTAAATAAACTTAGGTTGTTGTCTATGGGAATTAATGTTTCCTTTAACTTTTCCACTAGCCTATACCATGCCTTTATATTCTATTTACCTCATTTGATTTGGTTTGTCTATATATAACCCATCAAAGAGACTCCTAACCCTTCAAATTCATGCAAGAAATATGAATTTTTTGGGATATTATATAAATTCATACTAAAAATAATTATTAAGTTTTATCATCTAATCGATGATCTCTGTTGGTTCCAAAATATCTAGGATTACTCCTCATCCTACCAATTGCATGTGATAGTTTGTCCTATGAGCCATTAGCTTGTGCATCTTGTTCTGGATTCATATTCATAGAATATATCTAGGATTACTCCTCATCATACCAATTGCATGTAATAGTTTTTCCTATGGGCCATTATTTTTTGCATCCTCTTCTTCATTCATATTCATAGCCTGTTCTTTTTTTTATAATTGTCTGCCCACCTTTTGTAAAGTGAAAAACTGTCATAATTTAATTTGTAATATTTAAACATTTTACTAAAGAGTTTCCTATTAAAATATGTTTAAAATGAATATTTACCCACACTTTACATCATGGAAAGATACAAGATATCATTGTTTCACATTCAAACCTTATTTCTAATAGTTACCCTTTATAAGATGTTTGCAATTATTCTCAACCCATGCTTACAAATGTGGAAACCCATAAATATCCATTGTGCTACTACACACAAGGAAAGAAATATTTTATTTGATAATATTTAACATATAAATTGTTAGGGATCCCCAAAAAGAGTCAAATTTGAGCATGTAGCCCTCATAATACGTGTGAAAAATAACCTAAATAGAAAGACCAAATGATCACATATTTGAAACACTAAATAGAAATAAGATTTCAATTCATAAACCCAGAGAAATAAAAAAACATGCACCAATCTCCAATGATATATTCAATAATTCATATAATCATTCCCTTGTCAAATACAAATTTCTCCAAGCCTTATGCTTGCATCCATAAATCTAATCTAAATCATACTTAGCTATGAAATCCTAACTTAAAACTAAGTCTCTAAAGAAATTGGGATTTGTTTATACAGGAATAAAAGCCACCCACTCAGACTCCTGATGTTATGGGACAATATGAATTTAAGGCCCAAAGGACCTATTAGAGACTCAATTGACATTTTTTGAAATTTTCATGGTTTCAAACATCATATTTGTATTTTTGATAGATTTTAATATCTTTGTAGTATTTTGCAATTTTATTGTATTGCATTAGAACTTTATTTTTAGTATTTCACAAATTCCCTTAGGCTTGTAAATCTTGCTTGGTGTTTTATATCTCCCACATATTCTTGTGAAAATTTTAAAGACTTTTGTGTCTTATAAAAATACTTCATAAATTTGTGTGGCTTACACAATACCCTATACATTACTTAATATACTTTTACATAGCACTAACATTGCATAATTTTCTTATGTACAACACATAATGCAATATTAACACTCCGTGTCTTGGAAACAACAATCTTTCCTTTAGAACATGGCATGTCAACAACACATAAATAAATAATTTAATACAACATAATGACTCTAGTTGTTAAGAGTATTTTTTGTTGATATAAGATTACATGTGAACCTGGATGCTTCTATATCAATTATATTGATTGTGTGTTTCTTCTCTCTAATTGATTGTGCAATTATTGGTGCACTTTGCATGTATATTTAGAAAATTATTCTATTTCTACATCATTATGTAATTTCACACAATTTTGTAATGATTTAAAGACTACACACATAAATAACTAGTAATAGTATTTAGGAATTCTAAATTTCACATTACAAGTGTAAGGTTGTGTCCTTCTAGAAACATGCACCACCTACTTATAATATTCTTCATGCACATACAAGTATAAAATGTATCACCATCATTAAATGCTCTTTTCTACCCAATCATCACATAATACATCTCTAGAATAAAATAGAATATCACTATATTTTATCTCTCATATGCTTATGAAAATGCATTATTTATTTTTATAATACAATAGAATATTGATAAATGTTCATTGCTTTCATATTATAAAAAAGATGATCTTTTTCTACCTCATTAAAAACATGGGTATTTTAAAGTTTTGACTGCTATAGTTTTGTGAAGGAAATAGAAAGAAAATTTATTGTTTATTATCCTTCAATTACCATTGCATATCATAAATGTTTGAAATTAAGTTTTATTTTCTTACAATTTAAAATTTTTAGCATGCTCAAAGGTTAGTAAAAATTAAACAGAGAATAAGTATCATTTTAAGCCTTAAGAAAATATAAGTGCAAACCCATAGAAATTAATGAGACTAATTGTAAAGTGTTATCCCAAATTTACCCACCCCGAGTTAATTTGGATAACACAATAAAATGGACTTATCCATTTTAAATTCCCTTTTCCAAATTCTTTGGTTGTTGGAATTCAAAAACCCATGGGTGACTAGGTTGTAGAGTATTGGAAATTTCCTATCATAAAGTTGCAATAAAAATAAATTGGAAGGCCACGAGACAAAGGTCGAAGGGTTAGTATTGTGCGAAAAAGATTAAAATACACAATACAAAGGAAAGCACAAGGACATGCGGAACAGATAAAAGGCATCAAAGAGACCACATGGAAGCATTCCAAAATTCTCCAAGACAGATCTATTCCATAGACCTCAAGTCATGGAATAAACCTAAGTCCATATTTCGTCAAGTCTGAGCAAGGTCAGCGAGGTCAGGGGAAAAATGACAATAATACAAAGAAAAATAGTTTCTAAGTTCCCTGGACTTAGAAATTGCAATGCAAAGAGCTACATGGATCCATTTAATTAACCCTCCTTTTCATAGTCTGAAAAATGTGATGGATTAAAGAATCTCTGATAGGTTTTGACACTACAAAGACGTGGAACTTCGTCATTGGCTCACGTTTTGTAGTTGTTAGTAGAGATCAAAGAAAAGACTAACATGTAAAGTATGTGGAGCCTTATCATTGAATCACACTTCACAATTGTTATATAAGACCATTAAAATTTTGAAAATGCATAGGGGCATGGAATTATCTAATTGCTCGATGGTTCACAGATGTCAAAGGAAAAAATCAAAAGGATTGAAATGCGAAAGGGCATGGGACTCTCTCATTGGTCTAGATTTTACAATGGTTAGTTAGGGGGATTTGAAAAGGTGAATTTTAAACAAATGTGGAGCCTTCTCATTGGTTGACATTTCCAAAGGAGCTAACAAGGTCACAGGATAGTATGACATTTGTGAAGAAATGTGGCAAGGTCTTATTGGTCCATTTTTTTATAAAGGAAGGGAATGAGTGATAAAGGAAAGGAAGAAGAGCCCGAATCCAAGAACCAATGGGAGGTAGACACTTGGAAAAACGAAAAACAAGCACATATTGGCATAGGAAAATTCCTGAACCAATTAGAGGATGCCACGTGTCAAAGTCGTGTGCCTCTTGACAAGAAAATATTCAAAAGGCCATATCTTTTGATTTTGAGCTCCAAATTAGAGAAAAATTATATTGTTGGAAATCTCTCCTTGATCCCTTCAACTTGGAATCATCAAAATATTATTTTAGTGCAATTTTTTGGGTTAAAATGGAAAACATGTCATATAAGGGAGAAAAGAGCATTATGGGCATGCAAATGATCAAATTAGGTAGCTCAACCACCAACATTGATGAAGCATGACTTCATTTCCTTCTGCAGGATGAAATAGGCACAATAATGGCATTACAAAATTCTCATATGCTTTGTAGAGGAATTTAATACAGACTGTTGGTGATAGAAATTCTGAAAAGTTTTCCCTTCTCTCTCTCACATTCAAGATATATATTGTAAAATATTTCATTTGAAAGAGGATGGACATTCTTAACTACAAAGGAACCATATAAAAATGGTCTCCCAAGAAAATATGAACTTCGTTTTGTCATTTTGGCCTTTGTAAATTCATTCTTTCCTCTGTTTGAGATGTAATAGACTGTGCATATCTTAAGTAATAAAATATAGTGTTTTTGGCTCTTTTCTACCCTATACTTTTGTTTTATCTATGTTCTTTCCTCTCTCTTACTCTTGTTATGGCTGTTCATATCTTTCTCATTTGTAGGATCCATTTTAACTATTTTCAATGTTTGTCACCCTTTTCTTGGTGCTATCACCACTTATTAGCTTAAGATTTCCCTTTCTCCATATTTATAACCATTTCTCTCTCTCTCTCTCTCTCTCTCTCTCTCTCTCTCTCTCTCTCTCTCTCTCCCCCTCTCTCCCTGTTCCCTTAGCATGGTTAGTTTAGGATTAGTTAGTTGATTTTTCCCTTATAGGAGTAGCTTTATCATTATATTAGGTAGAGGAAGATAGCCTTCTCCAGAAGCCAATCTCAAGTGGCAAGTCCCACAACTTGAGAAATGGTCGCATGTTAGCAAAAAGTAGGGATCTATATCATATAATCCTAGGGTGCTAATTTTTTGACATAGCATAAAGTTATGGTTTGAAAGAAATGAATGTTTATATTTTAATTCCTAAATTTTTATAAGGGGGATTAAGGAATTAGTTCATTTTTCTTATAGTCAATTCATAAAATTTATAAAGAGTTTGAACTTAAAAATAATTTTACTACATAGGTCATAGGAAAATGAGCATATGAGTATTTTTGTGAAAAAAATGTCCATGCCTAATGGGATAGAAAAAAATTAATTACACTTTGAAGGATAAGTAAGGTAAGAAGTGGACCTATACTTTATTAAAGAAAATATATAGTTTTTTAAATAGTATATATGTCCTTTATGTATTAATTTAATAAATAAATAAATAAATAAATAAATAAATACTCTATTTTATTAGAGCCCATAACCATATGGTGTGGT
Source organism: Taxus chinensis (assembly GCA_019776745.2). NCBI lineage: Eukaryota > Viridiplantae > Streptophyta > Pinopsida > Cupressales > Taxaceae > Taxus > Taxus chinensis. Next base: position 599,028,161 of record CM034150.1, read on the forward strand.
TGCATGGGGTTCAAACCAAATGAAGCTAGGATATGTTAGAGGTCTTAGTTATTAGTCCTAATATAGGGTCACATGATCTAATGGACAATATTTTTACCTTCCCAAGGTGTTAATGTGAATGATATATGAGTTATATAGAATGTTAGAGGTAGAGGGTTATGTAGTGGTGTCCACTCGAATATAGATTAATGGTAACACTTGTTAAAATAGAGGAAGGGTGGTGCTAACACCCATGTGAGCTAGTTTTTGGCGGTTTGGGATGACATAATTTTAATCCTTGACAAAAATATAATATTAGGTAGTTGTTGGTGTGGAACCTTGGGGATGGAACAAAAATTCAATTATGGGAAAACCCATGGATCAAGGATAAGGCTCTAAAGACAGAAGATCCATGGAGCCACTTAAGACATTTCTATAAGCGATAGAATGGGGAGATGGTTTATAACTATTAGAATGAGGAGAGATCTTAGGCTCAGATTTATCCACCCCCAAACTACTTGGGTGCTCTACAGCCCTTTGATGATCTTAACCAGATCCTCGAGGATTTAAACTTACCCTAAAATAGGGCTTTGGATGAATTAATTTGGAGGAATACCGATTTTGGGGAGTGTGAGGTTAAATCTGGCTACTTGTTGAATTTTTAGCAAATCAAACCAAGTAGTTACTAGAAGAAGATATGGAACAAGAACCTTATATCCGAAATAAATTTGTTCTTTTAGGAGGTTTTTAAAAAAATATTCTTGCTATGGACATGTTAAGGAAAAGAGGCATGATCATCACAAAAAGATGTAGCTTGTGTAAAATTCTAGAAGAGACAATCCAACATCTTTTTCCAGAGTGCGTCTTTTCTTTTCAAGTTTTCTATACTATTTTGGGGTTTTTTGGGATAAATATGGTTTTGCCTAGGGATGTTACCTTACTCCAAAAACAATGGAGTTTCAATTTCCAACAAGAACTGATAATAGATATATAGAAACTATCTCTGTCGCACACCTTGTGGAGAATATGGATTAAGAGAAATAATCGGATATTCAAGAACATATCTTCAAGTATGAATAAAGTCACTGAAATATTGGGACATTCCCTTAAATACAATGCTCATATTAGCAATATCAAAATTTTCAAGCCCTGTCTGGGTAGGGTAAGCTGCATTCTTAACAACATGAATGTGATTCCCTTAAGCCTTGTGATTAGTATGGACACTCATAAAAATAGAGTTAGGTTGTCTAGACCACCCGAAGGCTATTTCTAATTCAATTTCAATGGTTTGGATATATAGAGGGAGGGGTCTTATGGGGGTGGCCTTATTCATGACCATCATGGTACATGTCTGAGTGCTTTTATAGGACCCTTTGGAAATCAATCTAAAAATCAAGTAGAGGACAGAGCTATGCTTTAGGGATTAAAGTAGTGAATTTCCTTGTATATAAAATCCTTTAGCATTGAGGGTGATTCTCTATGTGTCATCAATGCCCTCAAAGATCAGAGAAAAATTGGGTGGATACTTAACAAATTCATCAAGGATGCCAAAACACTAATGGACTCATTTGATAGAGTGGAAATAAAGCATACCTACAGGTCTGGAAATAAACCTACTGATGGGCTTGCCAATCATGGTAATAAAATGACTTATTTCATGACATGGATAGGGGAGCTCATACCTTGGAAGAATATCTTAAAGTTGATAAATGATGATGACATCTTGGAGGTAGTGCAATGATGGTACCCGAGTTTCTCATGCTCGGTATTGATACAAGTATTTTCCTTTTTTTGGGAAAGGACAATCACCATGTTTCTTTGCTTCTAAACTTTTGGTATGGCTTGAATGGATCTTTTTTAGCTATTTCTAAATTTTGATAGGGTTTTTGGCTTAGGATGGGTGGTGACAGGTTCAGGACCGTGTTTTTGATGTACCTTCACCACAAAAACAAATCTTTCTTTTGGAAAATGTTGCACAGAGGAGGGCTCACCAAGTTCATTTGGTGATTAAAAGGTAAGGATCCTCAGCTCTCTGTGGATTTTGGAAATGTGTGGGATGAAGTGGGTTTTAATTTGAATGGGTTTGAAATAAAGGTTTCAGATAATTCGATTGTTGAGGAAACCAGTTTAAAAATGGAGGGCCTCAAATTTTGTAAAGATAAAACTAGGAAGAAACACAAACTTACTACTTTTTTTGGTCCTGGTGAATGTATTGTGTCGTATGATGGTGGAATTACATGCAAGTTTCTTCCTAAACATTGGGCAGATGTTTTCCTTTTGGTGATGAAGTATTTTACCTTGGAGGGAAAATTCAGGAAGATATTCTCTTATCACATCTCTACCTTTAATTATCTTCGAAGGGATCAAAAAATGAGTATGGATTTCTTCTTTTTTCTATCTCTAACTTCCTCCATAAACAACTTTAAGAATAAGAAAATTGACATTCCCCTTCACTAGGGTCTAATTATTTTACTTGTTTAGAATGGTAAACATATTATTCCTTCCTAACTAAAGGATACTAGGGATACTGAATCAAATAATGAAACTCTAGCCTATGCCATGAAATGTCTCAAGAAAGAGAGTGTAAAATACAATTTGGAAGGGATTTCTGATGTCCTTTGTAACTTAAAAAAATGGGTCCAGGAAAAGGGTGAGGGGTCTAGAATAAACACACATAGAGAGAGAAGAATTTGGCGGATTGGGAAGCAAGGTTAATGCATGCTAAGTTAACTACTGACACTATCCTCATTGTTAACAAGAATTTGGTTCAAGAGGTTAGAGATTGCCATCATAAAATTGAGGTCCAAATTAAGTGGATCAACGGTATTTATGTAGAATTTTTTATGCAAGAGCAAAGGATATCCATCCTACAGGATCAAGTGGCCAAGGTGAAGGGAAGTAAGCAGAAGATGAAGCTTGTTCTTAATAGTAATGACAGTGAATATTCCATGGACATTGACATTGGGGATAGAGTTGGAAAATGGCCTAAGAGGGTTATCATAAAGGTTACAGGGCTGAAGGATAGAGGGAAAAATTCCAGAACTCGTAGCAAGGAAAATGTGAACTAATAGTGGACCTTTGGCTGACCTTTCAGTCTCTTTTTGCATTTTTCTTATTTTTCTTCATCCTTTGTTTCAGCTCTATTGTATCTCTATTTTTAAAAAAAATGGTGTAATATTACAGACTGTTGGTAGTCTGGCTCTGTTAGGGGGTGACCCTCATGTCAAGAATTTTTAACCTTCTTTTTTGGGTTCCCTTGTCTCTTTTTTGGTTGTTTTGGAAGACTTGGATTCCTTTTTTATGAAGGGTTTTTTTGGTCCCTTCAAAACCAATTTTTTTTACCTTATCTAAAAAAAACACAAGGAATTGTGTATTTTTAAAATTAGGAAAGGTGTTAAGGTCCATGGGGGACCCTAAAGGGATTTTTTATTGTGAGTCATGTAATAAGTAGGGTATTTTAGATCTCAACATAGGTGGTAAAGGCCAACAGGGCCAAATGAGTTTGTGATGAAGGGGAATCATAGTTTGCTGATAACAATGGCCCTCAACTAGTGTAATGTATTTTGGTAGAGGTGGATTGATAGAACATTAGTGTTGGATTCCCCTTTCTCCTTTAACAACATAAAAATTGAGAATTCCCAGTTATAACTCTTAAATTCTAGTTTCCTTCCTTACAACTTATGGTTTTATATTAGTAGTGTTTTCCCTCTAAAACTTTTTTTATAATAATTAGCTTAGTAGTATACATGTTATTTGAATCCAAAACAAGTAAATTATAAACTTATACCAACCACTATAGTCGATATACTATAGTTTTAAAAAAGAAAAGAATATTAATTTTATTAAAACTAATGTATTAATAAAGAATTTCAAAGCACGGGTCCTAGAGACCTTCACAATAATTTAAGGGGATTCTAGTGGCCATGGGCTAGGGTGACCCTTAATGCAACCTCCCTCAATTGTTAATCCTCTTCTACGTGGAAGAATAAAAAACCCTTGAAATAAAATATAATATCAAATTAAATTGAAATATGGATAAATGTGAGGGGTCATTAATGACCATTATGAGCTTGAATATCCTATCACCATTTTAATTTATACTATAGGTTAGTAATTCCTAGAGGGATAAAAAGAGAATGATTACCTTTTTTACATGTTTAAAAAATAATATCAAATAAATAATTGATAACATCTTAAAGGTCTTCATTAATGGAGGTAGTTTTTTTGCATCTAGTTTCACCACTTTATCATGCTACAATGTGTGTAAAATTGTACCACTCTAATGTGCATTAAATAATATTATCACCTCATGCCATCCTATCACACTAAGGTAGAAACCTTAGAACACTCACATGAGGCACGAGAGAGTTATGATCCCCACCATGTTTGACATTTGATATGAAGTGTTATGCACTAATAATAGAATAAAAATAAAAACATTTAAACTATAACAATATAATCATAAGTAATATATAGTTTTGTTAGTGAAATAATTTTTCGCTAGGAAAAATTAATTGATTTTCACCAACACTTTGGGATAATGTTCCTCCTTGTAAATGGAGGCTCCCTTATTATATGTAAATAAAAAAAAAAAATTGGTTGGCTAATAGGTCGAGGATATAACAAGAACATTCCATTGCACCTATGAAAAATTCTTATAATTTTGTTCAAGGGAGGAATTTGCAAGGGGGTGAAGTATGGGGAGTGGGAACATGAGAGAGTGTGTTAATATTGTAGGTAGGATAAATCATATGCTTACAATTATCAACATATATATAATTAGAAATAAATCACAACTCTACTAATTATATCAAGACAAAATAAAATATGAGCATAAAATCTCATTTATTCATTCATCTAAGAAAGTTGAAACACCTCTCTTAACTAACATGTTTAAAAAGTTATGTAATGAGAGAGAGAGGAAAAATATAAAAATTAAAATAGAAGAAAAATGTTATCTTTTACTTATTCTTGGTAGCTATCTACTCATGAACTCAAAAAATTAACAACCCTTTGAATTGAGGAAGTCATTACAACATATATTTTTCAAAAGAGACTCTTCACCTCCTCCCCCACATGTCTTTTCAATTGTATTTTACAACTTGTGACTCTTTGCATTCCTAGGAAAGAAATTAAGTCCCTTTTTTATTAATTGAGAAAAACTTATTACAATTTTCAAATATAGTCACATGTTAATGAATAAGACAAAAGTGAATAAGATGAAAATGAAAATTACAACCCCTAATGAAGAAATAGAATGTGTAAGAAGGGAGGAAGGGGGTGGAGAAGAGAGAAAATAAATAATATAGCTACTCAGATGAATACAATACCACATTTGTTGATGGAGATTCATATAATGATGGAATCTTGGAAAGTTCCTCGAGAGAGATCTCAATCCCTTTAAATTATTTACTATATCATGTTGTTACAGGTGCAACTTTATCAACCCAAGGAATGTGCATGAAACTCAAATACTTGACCCAATTTTTAGAGAGATTATTGATGTTCTTACATTCCATGAAACAAGAGTGATGATCCATCATGGTGTTTTATATGATGGCCCTTATCTCATCCAAGGAATCTAGGATGTCTTCGTTGAAGGAAAATGGATCTTTGGCTTCCTTCTTGACAAGATCTTCAAATAGATTCGACTGATCATACACTAAAGTGTTCTCACCCACTGCTGACATTCCAAGTTTCTGTATCTTGACATTGATTTCCTCTTTCATCTTTAAAATTTTTTCCTCATATGAATCTAATTTACCAAGATCATGGTTTATCATTTCGTAATGAGAAACCAAAGTTCTATCCTAGATTTGAGACAATTCATCAGATCCTAAATTAAATACCCCCTTACCCACTAGTAGTGGAGAGTTAACTATTCCCATCTTGATGAACAATGGAAACACTTGGTCCCGATACTCTTTTTATTTCTCAATCTACTATCTATTCATCCCTAATTTTTTGGTCATTGCATTCATGTACTTGAACAATGACAGGATTTCAGGAAGCAACATTTTACCCTTTTATAGAATCTTATTAACCCATTTATCATTTTCTCATCATTGTATGGTAAAAACTTGTGCCTTTTGATGGATTCTAGCTCGAATCTGCTGATGGGAGTAACTTCCTTGGCTAGGATAGATGAAGAAACATTTGGATTCATGAATTTTTCCACATATGATGCAAGGTTCCTTATATGGTATTCTAATTCATCAATTCTTTTCTTATGCTCATGGTTTCTCATGATAAGGTGAGTGGAAGACTCCTTGAATAGATGAGAATATCCCTCATGTTTTTATGGTCCAAGAGGAATGGTGTTGATATTATAATTAGATAGGTCCATCTCTCTAATATGCTTGATGAATTTAGGCCAAGCTACCTCCACATACTTGTTTTTTTAAGTGTCGCTAAATAAGTGGGAGGAAATTTAGGCTTTCTTCCCTTTCTTTTCTTTCACCATTATAGATATAGCCTATAAATCTGGGATCACCCCTGTTAAATCATACATACATCCCCTCTAATAATATCATATACCCATGAGAATGTTTCATCTACTTCAGGTTCAATGCTGGCATGATGGCAGTTTTTTTCTCTGGTTGAGGAGGCGCATCCTGAGTCAATTTAATAGGTGCAGCTACAGAAGAAGAAATAATTTGAGTTCTATGAAGAATCATTGGCTGAGGTAGATCAATTTCACCTTATTCCTCACCATCTAAAGGATTTTTATCTTCTCTTTCCTTCTTTTGTGTCCTCTTGTAGTGAGTTGGCTCATATTCCATTGATTTAATTTTTGGTATTCTTTCAGATTAGGTGGAACTTGAAGCTTTCTCAGCTACCTTAAAAGTGAAGAGAGGAGATGAATAGTTCTTGAGAGAATGAATGCCTCCTAAATCAATGAATTCAGATATCTTATTTTTAAACCACTCTCTATATCTTTGATTCACTGCCTCAGTCCTTTCATAGATATCCCCCAATTCTTGGATTCTCCAAAAAACTTGCGGAAGAGTTGAAGCTTTCACAGATTGATACTCGAGGTTGCTTTATAAAATGGAACATTGAGAGGGGGTGAATCAGTGTTAAATTTAACCGTAAATCAAAACCAATCATAGTGTTCACTTAAGAATTAATACACATCAAAATACAAATGGCAATCACACACACAAGAGACAAGAATTTTTAAGTAGGAAACCCAAATTGAGAGAAAACCCACTAAACCATAGAAATATAGCCCAAATTTTACAAAGGTGTTGAGATAAAACTAAATTGATGAAGCTACAACTTCAATTCAAGTAACTACTTGACAATATGCAAGCCAAAATTTTTCGAAAAGTAACCAATTCCAGATTAGACTGAGCTATAACTCAATAAGTACATAAAAATCTGACCACACTTCAATTTGGATTCCAATACACCTAATAGTGATCCTAAATTAGTAATATATCCTTCTTGAAATACCTATAATTTTATCAAGATTTCATTTCTCTGTCCACCTTCTATCTTACCAATTGATGCACTCATCTATTATTTTTGAATTGTTAGTTTAAGGATAGGTTTGATCTTTAATATTCAACAATCACACCTATTGAAATATCTATATTTCTTATTATCTATTATCACTTACCACTATGTATCAGATTTCACAATACTCTATCACTATCACAACACTATATCTCTGTTTTCAATGTACTTCTAAGGATCTGATTTGAAAGGAAACCCTAGACTTCTGCCTCATTACAATAAAGGATGACACAAATAATCGGTTCATCACAGTTATAAATAACTTTGATTCTCAAGGCAATGAAAAGGATATTTTAGACCTATTGGACCATGAACGAGCTGAAGGAAATATTTGAAGGAGCTTCTATTTCAAGTTTGAATAAGAAATTGCACCCAAATATTCAAGCATAGATCTTGCACACTATCTCCATGAGATTAAAAAAAAATTTCAACAAATACTCACTTGATTCTTAATGAAAATTGAAAATTATTTTTGTAAATGATTCATGTGACAAAAACAGAGTTATCCCCCTAAAATTAGGACTTTTCACTAGTTACTTTGAGAGAATTGAATATTTTTGTGTTTCTAACCATAGAATCAGGGTATTGCCCACTAAGATGACATGAGAGCATAAAACAGTTTATATCTTTGTCAATTTTGAATTAATTTCAAAAAAAATTACTTTCTATGGATAGTAGAGATCCTTTTCTATCTTCGTTAACCTTTTACTGAACTTGAAACATGACAAGCCATTCCCATATAAAGAAAAAATAGTACAATAAGTCTAATAAAAAGTAAGAAAGACATGTTTGAGCTCAACAAAAACACTTTAGGGTATAAGATGAGTTTTTATTTATAGGTAAGACCACTTAAACTCTATTTCCCTCTTGAGAGCACTTAACCCCACACTTGTACCTCCAACAACCATCTTTGTGTGAAATTTTAACCTTGCATAATGGAATTTCCTTAAATTAACACAATCATCAATGTATGTACAACTTACACTCATTATGATTTGGCTTCCACATTGAAGAAACTCTATATTTTCTAGCAATAGTTCAAGAGCAACTAGATGAATCTATTCAGGGTCTTTAGAGTGAGTCTTCAGGGAGAAAAGACTTCAGACATTCTCTTGTACCCAATATTCTTGGAAAAGTGGCTCAGGACAGGATGAAGGAAAGAATTTTTTTCTCTTAATATCATTATAAGGATAAACCATGAAATTAAATTAACTTCAACAATGTCCATTAGGGGGGATCAAGAAAAATTTTCAATTATAAACAACCAGGTTGAGCATTGAACCCTGATTGTGCCTTTAAGTCCCATGAATGAATAAGATTGTCCTTGTAAGGATTGAGATAAATTTTCTTGAAGAAATAATCTTTTTATTTCTAATAAGTCGAATAATTCACCAATTTTTTAGGAAACAAGAATAACTCATATCAACTTAATACTTCAAGAAATAGATCTGAGAGGAGAAATAACATGTCAGTAAATTTTTGATATCTTCTTTGATACTCATCCATTTTGCCTCAAATTTTTGGCCACACTTCAAGATTGGATTCCTATTAAAAAAATTCTTCTATGATTTATCTTAAGGGGTGTTCATATTTTTTCTTGGGTGCTAATAAGACAGACATCTCACTATGCACTTTTAAAGACACCTCATTATGCACTTTTCAAAAATTCTATTTTAGAAAAACTAGCACAACTTTCACATACCATATCAAAACTTGATGAAATTTGGCATGAAGCACAAAAAAATCCCCTATAAATGATACATGATCTATTTTTTCATAAATATGCATGTAATATTATATCCTATCTCATTTTTCATCAGTATACACTGTTAGTTCTCAATGCCAACATATGTGAACTTTTGACTTTTGCCTCCTGGAACAAAATAAACCTTGTTATTACTCACACATGCCCTGGAAAAATTTCTAGGCTGCTCAAATGCCTACATGACCTTTCCACAACCTGTATAAACTTATCACAGCTTATTAGGCTCTAGAAACAAGCCTAAAAGTACTAGTTTCAACTGTAAATTCCACCAGATGACCTGATACACCCTTTGAGATCTCTTGACCATGATTGCAACATCATAACTGACCTTTAGACCATATGAAACCAGAAATCCAACTTGTAATCTACCTTTATTAATCAACCACCTCACTATTTGAGCTTGAAGCACCTTGAAACCAACCTGAAACTTCCTAAAACTATCTTAAACCACTGAGCACCATTGAAAACCACATGTCATGTATGCTCTTTCAATCCTCCTTTGCCATCAATGTAATATGACACCAATGACAATAACCACTAATGCAACAAGGTAAAATAGGTCGTACATCTCAGTTTCACCATCATCAATTCCTTCCCCAAACTAGTCAAATCCAAATCTCCTCATTTTCCTTATTGTCATCTTCATATTGTCTCTTTCCCTAACTTTAATATCATCAGAAAAAATTACCCAATAATCTATTTTCGGAACATGGTGCAAGTCAAGGATATGGAGCATATCAAGAGTACTTCAAATGTCAAAATTGGCTCTTGAAGTGTAGGAGTAGAGATTCAACTGTGAGAAAGAGGCTTCCAAATTTGATGTATCAACAAGGGATATGCAAGAGAAGATTCCCAAAGAGATAGGGAAAGATAAAACTTTCTTCTTCCTTCTCTTGAGTTTTCTATTGATATGATAAAGTTGTTTGCAAAGATAAAACATGGTGATCTTGTTACTGAGGCACCTTGGAATTTTTCACAAAGCGAGGTCAAATCCATATACCCTTATGTATGAGAAATTCAATAACTGTGTGAAGAAGGAATCGTATCTTTGGATCAATGCAAAATCTTGTGAGGATAGTCTTGGTTTAGGATTTCATCTGAGAAATCTTACGACATACATGATGAATGCATCATTCACCCTCGTAAAGTGGTGATTACTCTCCTTGAGGGTCAACCCCTGAAACTAGAGGTCAGTTAATCATTTTCTTTCCCTCAATGATGGTAAATATGAACAACGCCATCCAATATTTAAAATATTTGGTGGTTTCCTCTCCCATCACCCTACTCAATAGGATGATAGCATCTGAGAATCCTACATGAAATTCATGTCGAGACCAATAATTTGGTACATGAGAGGGATTTCTCACCTGATTCAACCATGACCCCAATGCAAGGCCCTAGAGGTGTGAATATGTCTTTGATCATTCTCCTGATGTAAACTCCTTTGTGATGATTACCATGTTGCTCTAAGTTGGGATTTACATGCATTTTGATATTACTTTTGGAGTGAGTATGACCAAAATTGAATTTTCATCCACACTGATGATTTGAGTATCTAGTTCATAATGTTGAGAAAAATACATCACCAATTTTATGTTCTTGAAGGATAATGGGTGACCACTTGTGGAAAACAAACTACTTGTCTATATTCTTTCTTCTAAAGGTTCGTTAGGGCCGTGAAGCATCTAGTTTTTCAAATCTTCCAAGTCCATGTGAGTGACATAGATGTCCCCCACCTATGGATGCTTTGATGTAAGGGTCTAAAAAAGTTCCAAACCAGAAAATTTGAACTTTATTATTGCAAAAATCCACTATGTGATAAAAAGTGAGAAAGACAACAATTTTCTACACCTAAAATGGACACTTTCTATTTTCAGTAAATAGGAACTAGGGAGTAATTTTTTATTTTTTCTTTTTTCTTTTTTAAATATCCTAAAGCTCCTAACATACTACATACACTTTCATTGATGTTTCTTTGATGGTTTTTGATATTTACTATTTTTAGAAAGTGCTTTTTCTTTTTTTCTTTTTTGATTTTTCGACCACATTTGCCTAGTTTGTATTCTCTACTGATATTTGAGTGCACTGATTAGAGAGGGTTTTATTTTTTAGAATATTTCTATTTATAGTAAGTGTAAATACCTAATACTTACTATATTTAGAAATAACACTTCTTCATGTCAGTTTTTGAAGAAAATAGCTTCATTGGAATAGGCTCACTCCTGGGATCCCGTGCTCAAACATTTGTTTCAATCCACTCATCAGAATGCTTGGAAACTGAAAAATCATGATCTAGGGAATGGAACTATGGTTTTCTGAAATAAATAATTTAGAGCATCATCTATTTTTTAATCACTATCTTCTCGAAGGTGCCTATATTATAGAGCAACTGTGAAAATTTTGTTTGAATCCGTCCACCAGTTTGGGAGATATGAATTTTTCTTCGTTTTAGTACTCATGGCTATTACAGATGAATTTTTAGGTATGTCTGATGAATTTTTTAGGTTTATTGATATTTTTGGCATCAACAACCTGGGTCGAATTGGTGAAGGAATGAGGTGAAACAAACTTGTAAAACTCTTTAAAAGCTTAAAACAATGTTATTTTTACGTTTTGAAAGAAAGCTTTAAAACTTAGGTTTGAAATAAAGATGGGTTTAGGTGAATTTTATTGTCCCAACTATCCCCACTATCTCTAGGATAGTGTGCACAGTCATGGCAAAAAAATGTTTCCCCTTCCCTGAGCTTGACAAGTGGTGTAACTTTATTGGAGAGCTTGGGAGATGATGAAGAAGGATTTAAGCACTCAGGTAGTCAAAACATTTGGTCGCATGATGAACCTGATAAGGGGTTAGGGGTGGGGAATTTTTTTTCCCAACTTTCACCACTATCTTGGGACGTTTGGGACAGTAAAATGCACCCAAGGGTTGAGGATAAAAACTTAGCCAAATTCCAATGTACAATCACTTAGCACTACATGGGAAAAACATGGTCATGTAATGAACAAAGAGGTATAACTGATGGATTGGGTATGTTTTATTTACCCAACTATTCCCAATGTCTTCAATGTCCTTGGGACACCAAAATGTGCTACCCACCCAACTCTAAAAATGACTAACTCCCAAAAACTTGAAATCACTTTTCTCGGAGTTCCAAGAACTATTTTTAGGAAAAACTTTAAATCATTTTGACTCCCAAGATAATTTCAAGATAAATGGGATGGTTTTAAATACCTGATGCTATCTCCTTATCCAAAAAATTATACAATTTCATTCGGGACCACCAAGTGATTCTCCTAAAATTGAGATGCCCTTAGAAGCACATGGTTCTTGTGAAGAATTTGAAAAATCTATCATGCAGAGGATTATTTAATATTTCTTATGGTATATTGTTTTCCTCTTAACTCATCCTAGAGCTTTATGAATCCTCCATTAAATTACATGTACCTTTTTCCACTACAAGCTCCTTAAGGCTCCAAAACCCGCTTTTATTGTTCTTGTTCCAAAACCTCTAAAACTTTCCTAAGTCTTCATAAACCTATTACATTTCATTTAAAACTCTTCAATAAATCCCCCATATGGTTTTAGTATTCTTGATCAACCATATAGGATGCACACCTATCCCGAAATGGCCAAAGGATAGCTTTTTTAGGCTTATTAGAGATTTCATCTTTTAACAACGTCAACTGAATGGATTGAATGACCTCAAGACCACATTTTAAACATTTGGAAAGTTTTTTCATAACATTATGAATTTTTTCAAGCATGGTATGGTTATGACACATAAGGTAGAATGATCCAAAGGATACTTCAAGAGGGGCTTCATAAAAAGTTTTTGTTACCTGGTTAAAGTTGTCATGTTTTCAACTTGAATTTTGACCTTGCAAAAACACATGAAAACAAGTTTTTCACACATAATAATTACTCAGTGACTCCATAATAAATTTTTTTTGTTTGTACTCAAATCATAGCTCTAAAAATATTTCAGTCAAGATTTTTCTCAATCTCTTAACGGTCTCTTGATCCATTAGTGTATCTTTATCATGATACCTCTAGGGGTATATATACTAGTGGGGACTTGACATTCACTAGTCGAACATGAATTATAAATATCCCTTGGGTTTTATATTTACTAATTAAATATTACATTGAGGTAAAATTTATTTCATATGTTACTAAATCTTATTTTATCATCTTTCATGGAAACCTTTTAAGTGTTACATGGTAGTATTCCTTTGTTGCATGGAATTTCTTCCACTTTAGATGAATGCTCCTTTTTTATTTTATTTTCTAATTATTCTAGGAAAATCTATTTATATACTCAAGTAATTTTACATGGGCCACTTACCCCACCTTATCATGCATGTGTTTCACCACATAGGAGTACCATATGAAAAAATGATTTAAAAGGTAAAGGTAAGGTATGTAAGGAATACATGGAGGTCGTGAAGAAGTTGTGCACCGTTGTTGAATACCAAGCTAATTGTAGAGCACTCCTTTTTTCTAGGAAGGAATACCTTAGAAGGAAGCAAGACCATAAAATAGAGTCAATAACATACGTTAGTGGATTGCCTAGCATGAGCTAGATCTAGGAAGTAGGATGCTTCTTAGAAGGTTGTCAATCCACGTCTTAATACAAATCAATGTTGATAAATATCATGAAATGGAAAGTCCTACTGTAGTTATATGATTTGGGTATCTCACACAACACAATAGTCTAAATATAATATAAATGAAAAGTATGAGATTAAATCTAGAATAATGGTCAGTTTTCAGGGTCTATAAGTATGATAGATGGAAGAAAGAAGGTTTGGGTGAAGCCTTGGGAGGTTTTGGAGAGTTCCAGGTGGAGGAATGAGCTCATTGGTCTGAGGGGAAAATTCCATACACAGAGACTGATGTCGGTTGGGGAATCAATTCTGGTCACTGGTTATAGTCAAGATTAGTTGGGTAATCGATCACGATAGGGGCACTTGGGTTTTAAAGGTAGAAAGGAGGTTGATTTGTGATTTCTTTGATTACACAAATTATTGGGAGGTCTTAGATAGGGTGTAATAATTTAGGTGAAGAATCAACAGGGGTAAAAAGGCTAGTTAAAATGGAAGAGTGGTTCTGGTTAGAGTTAGGTGAATGGGCTATAGAAAGGTGTCCGGGAGAGGAAAGCCATGATTAGATGAAGAAAAAATATCTAAAACCAAAGCTAATGAAATCAATAACTTGGTTAAGAATAATTATCAGAGATTCAGAGGTTGGTAGAAGGTGGTGATTGGTGGGTGTGCATAGGAGAAGTGAGCCGAGATCTAGTGCCATGGTAATAAAGGTTGTGTGCTTCTCCATGTAAATAGTTCGAGCCTATGAAGCTGAAGATTGGTTTCTAGTGTAGAGTTTGATGCTCTAGTGCTTAGGTGATCATTAGGATGTTGATTAAATTCCCAATATGCAAGATCAAAGAATGTCTACCAAAATAAGAACCCAAGAAAAGAGATGAAAATGCTTATTTAAAGGAACTGATTGCAGTTCTTTGACTGGTACCAACCGAGGAGTACCCAAGATTGGTCAAGGAGAAATAGTCTTATTTGCTAAAAATAACCTTTTCTCTCCCTTTTTAGCATGAGTCAAGAATAGTTTTGGGTTAGGTTTCTTGGTTCTTGTTAAACCACATGGGAAATTACTAGGAAAGGTAGTTGGAAATTAATATTAGGTTTAGAAGAATTCTTAGTTGGTTAGGGGGAGTGATGAATCAGTATTAGTTATTAAATAAGGTTGTAATGGGTCTAAGGTGAGGTGGAGTGGTGAGGGAATAATTAATCTAATATAGGTAATTAGATTAATAAAGATATGTGAAAGGGGGCATGATAAGGGGTATGTAATAAAAGGGTACCTAGAGGGTGTCATCCCAATTTTGGGTGTCTACATCTTCCCCTTTTTGTTGCGTATCTTGTACTAATGAGCAATGATGAAAAAAACAAGAAGTGGATGCCCCAAATAAGGGTGAAGGTTATCCCCCTCAAACTAGGATTTTAGGTATTAGAAGACAAAATCGGTGATGGGTTTGATAAGGTGGTAGGTGATGACAAAATGGGGTTATGGGAAGATATGGGAAATAGTGAGGATAGTGTGAGTGAAAGGACCTAGAAGAAAAAGACACACACACACACACACTTAGAATGCAAAAAAGCATAAGGTTGAAGAGCACACAAATGTTTATTCATCAATGGTCGATAGTTTATCCAAACAAGGGTAATGTGGTCTAGGTATCCAAAGTAAAGGATATGATCCTGGAAATGCATTAGGGCTAGGTGCAAGAATGGGTATAGGTGTGTTCCAAAGCACCAAAAGGTTTTTGCTATTTTAGATAAATGTCAAAAAATAAGGAGAGGTAAGGTTGGTAGGCTAAACAACATAGGTAGCATTATCACACAGTAGAGAGAGGAAATGAGGTTGATTTCCATAAAGGTGAGGTCAGGTGACGAAGGTATATAGGTAAGGTCATGGGTAAGGCCTAGGTGGAAGGAAAACATGCTCTGAAGTATCCAGAGGATGGTTGTGAGGTGGTGAGGCTGTGAGGTGAGCCTGCAGGGAGGTTATAGGGCTGTGTCAACTAGAAAAGGTAAGTGAGAGAAAAAATTAGGGCTAATGAAGAATATTGAGTGATATGTAAGGTGATGGATGCCAATTTAGAGGGAACTGATGTTGGTAGGGTGAACGATGCCGGTCACCTAGGGAACAACCCAACTGATGTTGATCAACAAAATGGAGAGCTAAAAAATGGAACCCCACAAAATTTTTTCTTATTTGAGCATTGGTTGTGTTGGAAAATGACTATTGGAGATATTGTTTGCAAGGAATATGAAAAATAGTTTCAGAAGACTGAGTTGGTGAGAGATAAGTGGGTGGAGGAGGTGATTTTGTGGCCCCATGAGTAGTGAGCTGATTTTTTGGGGAGCTAGGAGCTTTTGACATGGCAAAGGTAGGGGAAGCATCAAGGGGTGCTCTAGTTTAGGTTCCAACCATCCCAACATGGAGATGCATGTGAGCAGAGGTAGGATTTTTGCTATAGACTTGGTTTTGTAGAATTATAGGTACTGGAAATGAAAATGTTATTATTGTTATTTTTCTTTGAAATTGGGGTAAAATTGGGGTATGGGAGGGTAGAATTAAATTAATTAGGTGTGAAATTGAACTTAGGGCCAATTAGAATTAATTTGGGTGGGTATTTGGGTGTTTTTGTGAGTTTTTTAGCAATGAGGGGTGTGGGGGTTTGAATTTGGGGATGAAATAGTAACTAACGTTGGTCAGTTATCATTCAACATCAGTAAACTAACTAACTCTGGTTAGTTGAAGGGGACTGGCATCGGTAGGGGAACCGATGTTGGGTTTCTCAGTTATAGAACAAAGGTGAAGAAAATGTTGATGTTAGGCCATCTAAGGGAATATGAGGTTAGGTAGGGTGGCAAAGAGAAGTCTTAGGGAAGGGTTGGGGTAAAAAATGATGTTATAGGATTATCTCAGGGGGTATGGGGTTAGTTAGGTCAATAAGTGAACTAGTGAGAGGGATATTGTTGGTTACGTCAATAGGTGAACTAGTGGGAGGACGAATATGTAAGATTGGAAAAAGGGGGGAAATAGTGGAATGAAGGGGAAAATAATGGCTGAGATATCATTTGAAGACCCCATGACTTTGGAGTATTTCCTACATAGCCCTCGCAAAAGGGGCCTCAGGCCGATGTAGTTCTCCCATAGGATAGGAAAGAATATAATTTTGGTAAGTAGGTTGGGTGAAGGTGAATGGTCTAAGTAATGCATGGTAAATATTAGGCGTAGTCACGTTTTGAACAGAAAGTTGAAAAGGGAAAATGATTAGCTTATGTGGATGTTGATGACATAGGCTAGGAAGTAGATACCTATGAGGGACCGACTTCTAACCCTTCTAATACAGATGATACCCACCATTTGGATGAGGAGTGGAATCACATGCGGGTAGTTGGGCTAGGCATGGTGAGGAGGTACAAGAGGATTTCATGAGACCATAGTATGATGGTATCCCTCATTGATAGATGGGACCCGGATACTAACACATTTCACCTTCACACAGGAGAGATGACCATCACATTAGAGGATATATATAGGATTCTGCGGCTTCCGATCATTGGGGAGCCACTATATCAGGTGTCATATTTAGATGTGATGGGTCATATGGCTATGCTATTTGGGTTGGCCATAGATGAGCTGACATATCACATTATGAGTATCATTTATGGTGTGATGTGTGCAACACATGCACATGACACTTGTCTATCAGTGTTGATGATGGTTGGCGTTGATTGTTTTTCCCTTCCAGACTCAGAGTGTGGGAATTTTCCATGAGAATTGATGGAAGTCTTAGAGGAAATGGTTTTTGACAAGGTTTATTTTTCATGGGCACCAATGTACTTGGTTTAGTTATATAGGGAGTTGTGTGCTTATAAGAGGATATGGTGATACAGTCTTGGTTATACCTATCTATTACATTGTTAGGAATATGAGCACATTCTGTGACTTCATCTTCTTAGTCTGCCATGATAGGGGTGGGATGTGGGTATATACAATATAGGATATAGGCAGTGGCTACGGATTCAAGAGAAGATGAGGGTGTATGGGTTGACTGGGATATAACATATTATTGGAGGGTAATATATAGCTTGTCATCGATAGAGATTCTATGGAGACCATACCTCATGTATCCAAAGTTCACAAACATAGAGAAGGAGATAAAGGGTCTAAAAATTTTGAGATGGATATAGGGGTGAAACGCTAATGAGCATGAGTGCATACCCATAGATCAGGTCAGATGATGGTTTAGCTTATAGTAGGGTGTGCCCCCATCATTCCCACAATACCATCGAGATGATGTGGAGAGGCCATTACCTCTTCCATAGCCAACACTACCTGTAGAAGTGGAGGAGTAGGTAGCGGATGTGACTATATTCAATGATGGTGCATGAATGGGTATAGGTAGTGGTGGAGAACACAGTTATAGGAAGCACCAACTAGGTAAGAACAACCCAATTTTTTCACTGTTATTAGTGAGAGATACATGATACGGGTACAAGTTACGAGACTACATGCATTGGTTATTGCTTTACAAGCATAGGTAAGCCACATTAATGACATATTTAGCAGCAGCACATGCATAGGGCCAGTTGATGAGTGCATTCTTTAACTTGTTTATATCTACTATGTAATTATTGATTTTTCATTTAACCTGATTAATTAGTGTATAGGGATGTTTTATATAGTTATATCCTAGTAAGTTCAATGTATTTCTCTTGTTTTGTTTCATGCAACTTATTAACCATATAACCTCCCAATAATCACATCAGTGAGTGAAATGTGGTGACATGTGCAGAATAATAGTGGACAATTTACTACCAATTTTAGGAATTGTAATTAAAGAGTTCTGAGTCTGAAGCTGTCGTGCAGTCATGGAAGAATTTTTTTCATTAATAACCTATAAACATGGATCTTGTTTTTTAGACAGTTTTTCCATAGAATTTAATTAAATTTAATAGGGTTGTTAGTTAAAGAACTCAGTGCCTACAATTTTGGCATGATGTGTAACCGATTATTTCTATATAGACATCTCCTTGAGAAACAATTTAGTAGTTAGTTGATGTTGGTAATCTGTAATACAATTATATAACATTTAATTTCTATTTTCTAGTTATGTATTGAGTATGTTATTGAACTTTTCTAAAATCAATATATTAGATGTTGTTTTGAATATCCCATGTGGTGCTGATATTACCTCTATTACTGAGGAAGAGCAAGGGACCACTCGACCAAGGTGAATTGAAGGTTTTTATGTTTATGTATCCTCATGATTTCTAATAAGTTACAGTTTAAATGTAATTACTTATTTTCTTTATTGTAAATTTATTATTCAGTCTGTGTTATTTCCTTTCATGCAATTTCAATTTTGAGTGTGTCATTTCAATTCTGCAATTTCAATTCAGATTGTATGTTATTTGAATTCCGTTATATTGATTTGGTGTATGTATTTCAAGTCTAACAAAGTATTTCCATGAAATGCATTTCATTATGGTAATGTTGTTTTAGTAGTTTAGAATTACATTTCCATAGATTAGCAGAGATAGAGAGAAACATAACAACCAAAACCCCCCCAAAAGGAACCATTGAACAATTGATTTGCATAAATATTCATTGCATACATACCTTGGACACATAACCCTCATTTTTAATAATGACACTAACAGAAGAATCTGTTATTTAAATGATTGGAGAATACAACTGACCCCTTCATTTTTGGCACCATTTCCAGAGACACCATAAGAACAACATGCCATTTTATTCAGTTTACATGCTATGGGTGTTAACAAAGTTAATTTATGCAACCATTAGAAGTCCTAGGCCTTGTTTACATAACTAACGTTGATGCATTGGCCAAGAGAACATTCAAGGGAGATGTATACCATGTAATCTCCAAATAATTATCTCCAAAATAGAGTACAAGCAGGGAACACTGAAAGTGAAACTGAATCTAATACAATGCCTGTAGAATACCTTCTGAGCATTTTAGCATCATCCTATTTAGAACCAGCACAACCTTCAAAAATGGGAGACAAAGGGAATAATGAGAACCAACCCTTGGGTACAACCTTCACCTATCTCATTGTATTAGATGAAGATGAGGATGCACCTATGAAAAAATATCTCACCATCCATCCTCCCTATCTTACTAAGGAATATCTATAAAATACCCCAGATTAGTTCTTGTTTAAATTCAAAGTTTTTTTCTAGACATATGACTACAAAACAGACAATCAAAAACTAAAACTATTTCCTTCCACTCTTAAAGACTCTGCTATGAGGTGGTTTATGGGATTGTTCCCCTAAACCCATTTCATCTTGGGAGAACATGAAGACAATTTTTTTGGAAAAATATCAAAATTACTGTAGGGGAAGAGATAGGAAAGAGGATTTCTTCCAGATAAAGCAAAAGGAAGATGAAAATCTAGAAGATTATCTAGGATAGATTTCTCTCTTCTCCATCAGAGGAGTGGTTATGAGTTACATTGTAGAAATCACTAAGATAATTTTCCTTAAAGGAATTGATGAGGAAGACCAAGGATTCCCTCCATCTTATGGGAGGAGGTGATGTTCACAAACTTAGCATGGAAGATATCATTGAGCTATACAAGAAGTTACTCTAGAACACAAGGAGGTATCAGGAAAATAAAAACATCCAAGACTTCCCTAGGTACCTCAGAACTTGTAGAGGAAATGTATCACATGAAATTAGACATATTTTCACTAATTAATATCAACCATATATGTGTTTGACAGCCCAAGGACCCCGTGCTATAAAAGAACCTCTAGACATATACTTACCTAAATGCAAGAAGAGACATCCTTTGAGGGAGTTTCCTTTAGATGTCATAGAAATGTGTTTGATCTATGAAGTAACTGATCATGATACTAACCATTGCAATTTCTTACCTCAGTTGAAAGAAATATTGAATGTCATGTCTCAAGCAACTGCAGAGGTAAACTTTGTTCAAAGGCCAAATAATGAGGTTGTGTATAACCCCTAGACCTACTAAGAACCCCTAGATGATCTCATGTCCCAGTCAACAATCCTCGACCTACTTGGGGACAACCTAAAGTGGATACCACCAAACTAGATGGTTTACCCACATCAACCACCATGGATGACTACCTTACAATCAGCAAGGTTGAGACACCACTAGCCAATGTAAATCCATGTAAAACCAATAATGGGCACCCTCAATAGAATTGTAATTAACATAGGAGGTTCCAAGAAACCAAAACATGATTTAATGGGCCACACCATAAAACTATCAACAACATACGAAAGCAAGCATAAAACTCAACTTCCATCACATCCTTTAGTGAACCCTAAAAATCAACAGATACATCTTCAATTAATGAAGCAAGAGAAAAGTGATACCAAAATGTCAGGTTAATACTCATCAATAATATGTGACCTAAGGGTCTAGAATAATAGTGAATAATCCACCTATTGTTATCACAAAAATACCATGAGGAAAATGAGAAAGAAGAGACACTTGAGGAAAATGAAGAAAAAAACACATTGGTTCCATCATAATGTAATCCTCCTATTGTGAATGGTCATTGGAAATGATAACAATGCACATTTGGGTACTCCTTATCTGAGAAAAATGACAAGGAATAACTCCAATGAGTGCAGTAAGAAACATACACTGAGACCACCTCTTCTCCTAAGATGAACATTGAGGTACTACTTTTGAGACCAATAAGGGACATTCCCAAATCACATGACTAGTTTCACATCTTGGGTGGAAGTGTATTTAAAGACAATTAGGGATGCATAAATAACCATACCCAAACAATATGTCATATCAGTTTAAGGGAATACTAGAGATGATGGCACAGGAGCTTGAAAGCCTTAGGGAAGGAAAAAGATGAATTGTATCCTGGGAGTCCATGTAATAGGTAAAGTATAGGGGGAGATGATCAGTGCATTATTTTACGTTGTGGTGGATATTCATGCTAAACTTGATTATTGATTATTTCATTACAGACATGATTCAATCTAGTGTCATGGGGATGCTTTGTAGCTACCATTATCGTCCTAATCAAGTTGGCAGGACCATTTATCTATGTTTTGTTTCATGATGGGACTTGATTAACCATAGTAACCTGGTCACTAATTGCCTCTGTGAGTGAAATGGTATTACATGGCAAGATATTAGTGGATATTCACTAGCCTAATAGCGGGGAAGTTGGTATATCAAGGAATCTGATTCTTAGAAAGGCCCTATCGTTGCAGTCCATGGTTAATGCATTTATTCCATTGGCAGTCTATAAATATGGATCTTGTTTTTAGAAGTTCTGTAGCATTTATTGAACTTTAATAGGGTTTCATTAGTGGAAGAAATCAGTGCCAGCAATATTTTGCATGATGTGTGAACCTACTATGTCTATATTATACATCTCCTTAGATACTAATAATTTAGTAGTTCTGATGTGTGGTAATCTAGCAATACCATTTCAGTGAAACAGTCACATGTATGAAATTGTTCTAGTTATGTACTGAGTAATGTTCTGATGAAGAGGACATTTTGTGCTATGAAAATCGTAACAAATGTTGTTTTTAATATCCTGGTGTTGGGATTACAAAAATATTTATCCCGAGGATAGAGCAAGGCCCCACTTGACCAAGGTGACTAGAGGATTTCCACATGAAAATTGGAATTGAGGCTACAAAACTATCTATTCTGAATACAACAAATAATATTATGCGTATCATGAGGAAGTGTACAGTTTGAATGAAATTACTTTTTTCCTTTAACCAATGTAATTTCTATTTAGTGTGTGACTATTTCCTACACATGCAATTTCAATTCTGAGTGTGTCATTTCAATTTTGAAATTTCAATGAATTACTAAGTGTAGTGCTTATTTTAATTTTGTTATATTGATACCAAGTGTGTGCATGTTCAATTCATAGGAATATTATCTGACATTGGAAATAAATTTCAGGCCAGCCATTAGATTTTTGTGATCAGAAATATTTAGGACATTACATTTCCATTGATTAGCCGATATAGAGAGATTACATTAACATCAAAGGGAACCATCCAAGTATCTGAACTCACCATAACTACATTGAGGGTTTCATAAAGCTGTCAGATACACCACATTCTGTGACACATAACCCTAGCACTTATAAGGACACTAGTAGAAGATTTTGTTAGTTAAAATTGATAAAGGTAGGAATATAACAACCCATCATCTGATGAGTGGGTGAATATTACCAATGGGTGTATTGTACCCAAGACAACTGGGGATATGGATAATCTGGGTAGGAGTAGTAGGTTACGATCACAAATTGGGTACCAATAAGGAGGACTTTCCCCTACCCTTTAGTGGAAACAGGTGATGGACAATGTGTATAGGTAGCAGATGAATAGAGGTCGCACTTCTTGGATGGACTTAGTGGGTAGGGTAAGGGAGTTGGATTGCACCTTGTGGATCAGGATAAGACCACCTTCAATTTTCCCTATAGTAAATTTGCATATGGGGATGGGTTTTAACATTTGGGATGGGTACACTGTATTTGGGTAGATTTGGGATGGGGTAAATTGTGTGGGGATTAGGTGGATCAGCCAAGTCCATTGACTATGACTAAGCAATGTAGGATGGATGAGTTCATTATCCAGGTCATTCTAATTTTGATTAATGTGACTAAGAAAATCTTGGGTGGTTAGTTAACTAGGTGTAAAAAAGTCACTAACTGTGACCTCGAGTCCTAAAATGTGTGGGGTTGGAACTGGTTTGGGTGGGTCAACTGGAATTGGGTTGGGTGGGTCATATTTCGCCAAAGGGAACTACAGGTCGACCCTAAGGAGCTTGGAAAGTTGGAATTACTTTGGTACCCTACGCCAGAGTTGTGATTCAATGAGATCAAGATTTTCCTTGAAATATACAAGGTATTACAGGCAGGGGAAGTGAATTGGTTTAGTGAAGTTACCACACCTGGGTTTGAGTATTGTTGGACAAGTTCTATTTTCAAGGAAGTGTTGATTACTCATACCAAAATTATAAACAATATCATTTTCAAAATTTAAGAGTTTGTATTTGTTATAATTAACTTTTTTTATATCAAGGAGAAAACATACAATTTTTTTGTCACTTTACTCAAGAGTACAACCCATACCTAGTTATAGTAGACTCCCTCAACCAAGTATAAGGTTAACTCA
This sequence comes from Taxus chinensis, assembly GCA_019776745.2. Classification (NCBI taxonomy): domain Eukaryota; kingdom Viridiplantae; phylum Streptophyta; class Pinopsida; order Cupressales; family Taxaceae; genus Taxus; species Taxus chinensis. The sequence continues at coordinate 599,052,191 of CM034150.1, forward strand.
TATCCCCTATATGGCTCACCAAAGAATCAAGATTTTTCACCTTCAATGGAGGAATCCTTGTTTTCCTTTCTCAACATGATGATATCCCAGTAGCATCCCTAAAGAGTATACCTTTTTACTAGTCGAAAATGCCACTACCCCTAAAAGGACATTTAAGATGTTTCTAACATATGCTCATTTCATAGAATTATACAGGAAAATGTAGTTATTATACTCCTTGTTACTTATCTAAAGGTTATAGATTTCTAGTTTGAAATTTGGACATCCAGTGTGATTACACAACCTTGAATATTTTCCCCAAGTGTGGGACTTGTAAAAATGGGAAAAGAATCTCCAGGTTATAGGTTGGTTCCTTAACTTCTCTAATCAGATGTATTACTTGCAAGTTGCAGAGGTTTAAACTCAAAATCCTACTCTAAATTCCAAGGGGATCAGAGATAGAGAATGAAAAAAAAATAAAACTAAGGCTAATGAGGTGATACACCAAAGGAGTGGTGAACATTCTTTAATTCTGCAAATTGACATAGATCATAGAAATGCAACAAAAACATCATGCAAAAACTGATAACATGTAATGGAAGGTCAGGAATGAAGCAAACAACACAAACAGAGGATTGAAACTCATTCACAGAGCTTGCATTGTCATTTCCAATATCAAAAACACATGCATTAAAACATCTAAGAGGTAAAAAACATGTTACAATCATGGAAGAGGTATGATATTCCAAAAAATCACTTTTTAGGGGTGAAAAAGGGAGCCTGCAATACATGAAAAATATCCAAAAACTCCAAAAAATGAGCCAAATCTGGCTTTTACAGTGTTGATAGCTAATAGCTCACATTCAATATTAGCTATGAATTTAAATGAGTACTAAGTTCTATTATAGTTTATTTATAAAGAACGTGAAAAACTGAGCTCTGGATCGAAAGATGTGGCGATTTGAAGTTTTAAGGCAAAACAGGGCCAAATCGGGTCACTTTGATATTTTTGGCCTGGACACGTGGCGAGTTCTGATTGGTTGCGGGCCTTCTAGGGGAAAATTTCCCACAAAAACTCCATCGAGCCATAACTTGAAAAATACATGAGTTAGGAGGAAAACTTTACCTTTATGGAAAGCTAAGAAAGAGCTCTATCCAGTGGTGCCATTTCCAGAAGGTTTTGAGTGCCTAAAAAGCAAATTTTTGTGACTGAGGCACAAGAGAGGGAAGAATGAGAGGAGTTAGCCACAAAATGAGCAGGGGGAAAATTTTGGATAATAGTTCTATTATATTTTATTTGAGCTAAAAAGGTGAGCTATGTCTAAGGAGCTCAGCCAATGGAAAAGCGTATTGCAGGTCGAAGTAACTAGGATCACCAAGTTGAAACCATGAGCATTGAAGTGAGCTAGTCGAGAATAGTTTGCAAAGTGAAATGTGATGAGAAGCTAGATTTGAAGGTGCTAAAATTAATGTGTGGACTCATTGAATAGCCATCGCAGGAATCCCATGAATAATACAATGTGGTAACACAACATGCAAGGAAAGATCAGAAATGGCTCGGAGAGGCTCAAGGATATAACATTGGTAAGGTCAAAATGTTTGTCTAAGCTCTCATAGATAAGTTTTTAGAGAATGAAAGTGAGCGGGGTGTGCTTGCTTTTATAGGAGTAGAGCTCCATCAAACATTCAAGGACAAAGATGAATTTAGAACTGAGCTCAACAGGGAGTCAAGCAGTGGCTCGAAGGATATTGTGATGACTCTGTTAAGGGCCAAGTCGGTGTTTATGCTTGGTGAAATGGATCAAATCGAGCTTTAAGTTGGCTCGTTGAGTTCAATGTTGTGGCAAGGGTGGAGCCAGGTCATGTCATTGAAAAATGAAAATGCTATCTTAAGAATATCAAGTATAAGAAAGTGGGCTTGGTATATGGAATAGGATAAATGGAGATGAGAAAAAAATGAGCACACAAGAAATGGAAGAGCTCGGTATGTAAAGCTTATGACATTAAAATACTCCCTACGGCATAGAGTTTGAAGCTGAGCAAATGGTAGACAAAATTAGATCAAGCACGGGGATGATAGTTTCAAAAAATCATTGGATAACGTAGGCAAGATTGAAGCACACAAAGAGCATGTAGACTTGCAAGGAAGTGGAAAGGACCGATACGAGTTAAGAAAGACTTAGATCGAGCTTAGGAATGAGTCAAGCTCATCAGGAAATGACATAATATACAAGGAAATGAGTTTATTGCATTACATGTGTGGTAAATAGAACTAAAAGCTTGATTAAGGATAGGTATGCACAGGAATGAAAGCCAACAAAATTATGAGAGAATAGGACATAGAAGCATGATGCATAATTAGATGAGCCAACTCAAGCAATGAAGGGATATGTAGTGATATCGGGGTTGAGTTTCATTATAGTTTTCAGCTAAGTCTGAAGGTATTTCTTTGGGATAAGAAATAACTCAGTTCTTGGTGGAAGATGGATCTAGCTACGCAGGGCACTTCGCAAGATAATAAAATAGCTTGGGGTTGTCATTACACAAGAAGCTCAAAGGATGGCTTACCAAGTAGAACCGAGGTAATACTGAATGCTAAGATCATAAGTAACATGGAGGGAATCAACTCAGCATGGGAGGAAGAACTCAATAAGCAGACCCAAGATACACAAAATGAGCTTAATCATGACAATGGATATGAATTCAATCAGTATTTCCAAGCTTATAGCTCATTTTGGGCGCATAGAGGGCCAGATTCAGAACTCGGAGAGTAGGTTTAATAGAAGCTCGGTCGATTAAGTGGGAAAGTTAGGGAAAAATAATATGAATGATCTCATTTTGAAGGATGATTGAATGGTTTATGAAGGTTCTTTCCATGGATATCTAGAATAGAAAGAAAAGCTCAGTTCAAGTTGTGTTGACACTTACATGATGGGAACCCACCCGATCGAGTTGTGCTTGAGACTCACTGTGATCGAACTCGGTAGGAGATGCATAGAGCATGAATTAAAATATCATTTAAAATCTCAAGTCGAGCTTCATTCTGGGAGGTTCATGTGGCTTGGAAATGCACAACTCGGCATGTAACTTGAAATTCATCGGACGGGATAGATTTGGAAGAGTTTAGGGAACTTGGAATGGACTAACAAATGAGTCAAGGAAATAATGTAGAACTGGGTTTGAAGCATTACTCAACAGGTGTGGTCATGACAAGCTTAGGAGTAACCAAGAAGGTGAAGGAATTTACTTGTGATCGATCCAACATGTAGAGAATTTCCTAAGTTAGGGCGTTAATCAGAGATGTCTTAACAAAATTTGGGCTCGTCCATTTTTCAGGATTCAAAAGAGGGTGGGCTTTGGAATTCAGAGGTGATTTTTTTAGGGGTTTCCTTCGGGTTTGAGTGGTGAGTCATCTCTAAAATTGAGTGCTCGATAACTCCAAAGCAGATAGTTCTGAAACCCCAAAGCATACACTGCAGTCACAATATTCAAAATGGCCATTTAATTGGCACATTGAAGGTTGAGATAGCAACATGGAGCGTTAGTTGTGGAGGTGGACATTGAAGAACGAGTATAATTCCAAGTTTACCAGTGACAAGATGGGGCATAGTATTGAATAATAAGTTTTGATTCATCCATTAGCAGAACTCACCAACAATACATCAAGGCTTGTTGAGAAATACGTGGAGGTTTCTAGGTGGGCCCTCCTAGCTGGGCATGGTAGTTTAAATGTATAAACGATTTCCGAGTTAAATGTGAAAGGCCCCAATGTTAGATGCTAAAACATGGAGCCGAGTCACTTGGAAGGGTAAATCGATAATGGAAACATGTCATCGGATGGATACATAAGCTCGGTGTGAGGAGTGGTTTATGTGAGCATGTCAAAGTATCGACTAAGTGAGCCATGTTGATTTTGCATCGGTCTCAATGTAAGGAAGATGGGCATGTTTGGTGGTTGTTCGATAGAGGCATGTAAGCTTACCAAGTGAGCCAAGGTGGGCTTGATATAAGGTAGGTTAGCTCAGTGTGTGATGTTTAATGGGTAACCGTGAATTTACCATGTGATGAAGATAAAGAGCCAACTGAGCCAATAATGGTTCAGCACATGTTATGGTGAGCCCATTTTCATAAACCTCCTAAAACTCCTCTACATGTAATAAATAATCCAAGTGGGTTTCATCAAGGGCATAAGGTGCTGCAAGAAAATACATTAAAATATTATTTTTTATTAAATGGAGGAGAAAATTTAACATTTTAATTTATGCAAGCATCTTTCAGAGAACTGAGCACAATGCTGGGACATTCAAAATGAGTGACTTTCACTTAGGAGGTCATAACATTTTCCTTGGTTGCCTTTTTTTCACAAAATTACAGTCGTTAGAACTGGGAGAAAGAGAGATACACCATAAAGCCATGGGAAGATGAATTTTTGGAAGTTTTTCATTCCAAAATTTCAGGTTTTCTTCATTCCCTTGAATATTTCCTAGAAATGGGTAGTTGCAATTAATGAGGCAAACATGGTCAACAATACTGATGAATTGTTCCCTACATTCTAGCCTAGATTCTAGGGTTTCTTCCTTATTTCTCTCAACCAGTTAGGGTTTTCTATAAATGTAAAATGGGAGCTTATTCCAAAGGTGAGATCCTTTCCAAGATTCCCCTCTCTTCACAAGTTGAAACATTGTGAATTTTCTAGGCTCTCAAGCCTTTCTTCTCAAATTGTAAAGGAAGCATATGCCTTTTTCCTGATGTAATGATGCATTGTGAAAGTTTTTGAAGTAATGGAAATTATGTTTTGTGATCAGTTATATGTCCTTTCATAACTTTTTTGCTTATATTTTCCTCTCTCATGTTTGCAGGTGAACTTTGCAACCAGGGTTGTTTTTGCATGTTTTAGAGGTCATTGTGCTTATCAAGGAGTGAAGTACTATATGTAAATTGGGTTCATAATGGATGTTCATTCTTCCTCATGATCATCTCTCTTCAATGGAAATCCATAATTTTGTCTAGCAAAACCCTTTCTTGGTGCATCACCACTTCTAGTATAAGTTTTATTTCCTTACAAATCTCTCTCCCTAATCCCTTGAAATGTTCACATAGATCTAGTTATCCATTTTATATTGCATTAGGAGTAGTGTAGTGCTTAGTTTAGGGAGAGGAAGATGACCTTCTCTATAGGTTCACCTCGACCCCAAGTCCCAATCACACCGAATGTCATGTTCACTTTCAGGCCATTTGGGGGGTACATTGATTTGGCAACAACAATTCACACTGATGCGTCTAATAAAGTGATGGGAGTTGTTCTTGGAAAAAAGGATGAAGAAGATCAAACGTATTCCATTTATTTTATCAACAAAAATCTGACCCCTAGAGAGAGAAACTACACAACTATGGAAAATGAATTTTTAGTTGTTGTTTACTCTCTAAACAGATTCAAACATTATATTATTGGGTACAAAATCTTTATTTATACTGGCCATTCAGCCATAAAGTATTTGATGAATAAACCAGTAGTGAGGGGTATAATTATCATATGGTTACTCCTGTTATAAGAATTTAACTTAATAATTATTGATAAGCCAGGAAATACTAACATTGTTGCTAATTTCCTTTCAAGATTGAAAGTTTTAGGAGAAGAAGAAGCAGTCCAGGATCATTTTCCAGATGAACACTTGTTTGCAATATGAACTCAATCTCCATGGTTTTTTGATCTTGTGAATTTCCTAACTATAGGGAATTTTATAACTTACTTTACTAATAAGGAATGAAAGAGATTAGTTAAAATTATCTAAACATATAAATGGTGTAACATAATTTTATTTAAATGTTGTTCGGATATGGTTCTTCACATGTGTGTTCGTGAGGATGAAGTTTATGACATACTGAGAGATTTTCATGATGAGCTTAGAGGAGGACATTACTTAGTGAAGAGGACAATTCACAAGATCCTTGGAGATTGGTATTACTAGCCTTATCTTCAAAATTCTATCAAGAAGTACATGTGGCAATGTGATGCATGTCAAAGAATGGGAAAACCTACATCATCCATGGAAATGCCTCTAAATCCTCAGCTCATCTTAGGACCATTTGAGAAGTGGGGTATTGATCTTTGTTAGACCTTTTAATCCCCCATCCTTTGGAAAAGAGTACATGTTGGTGTGCACTGATTATGTCAAAAAGTGGGTTGAGGTTCAAGCATTGGCGTCTGCCAATGAAGATGTTGTAGTTGACTTTTTTTATGACAGGGTTATGCTGAGATTTGGCAGCCCTAGAGCTATTGTATCTTATTAGGGACCTCATTTTTTATCTAACATGATTGAGGATTTCATGGAAATCTACTGAATCAAGCATCAAAATTCATCACCATATAACCCCCAATCCAATGGGTAGGTAGAAGTTACAAACAGAGAGTTGGAGAATATTTTTACCAAAGTTGTCAATGCAGAACAAAAAAATTGCGTACCAAAACTCCCATAAGTGGTGTGGGTCTACAATACAGTGCTGGAAGACCACTACTGTTTTCTCCCCATATGAACTGGTGTATGTGAAGAAGCTACTTTTACCCATTGAGTTTGAATTGCAGACTTGGAGGACAACAATGGAAGTTGGCATCAATTTTGACAAAGCACAATGTGAGAGAGTAATGTAACTGAATGAGTTAAATGAAATGAGGATAGAGGCACAGAAACAAACTGAGATTATTCAACATCAAAGAAAATATTGACACGATGCTCATATCAAATATAGGAAGTTCAATGAGGGATATTAGGTCTTACTTTTTGACTCAGAGTATCAACAGTTCAAAGGCAAGCTGACGACAAGATGGTTGGGACCATACTAGATCGAACAAGTGTTTGATAACAACTCTGTGAGATTGTTTCTAATTGATGGAGACATAATAATGCTTCTGGTGAATAGATATAGATTAAGGATGTATCAGCATCCTCTGGGTAAAGAAACCTTTAACAAAGATATGTTGTTATGCAAGGAAATGGATTCAGTGGAGGAGCTTGGCTCTTCCCGTCATGAGTAGTTGGTTTTAAATTTAAATAAAGAAAGATGATAATGCTTTTGATTTTCTTTCCCTTAGATTGTAGTTATTTTTTTTACTTCATGTTTTCAATAATGGTGGGCATGTCTATTGTTAGAATGTACACTACTCACATTTTCCCTATGAGCGCAGGATGTGGAAATCTATGGATATCGGGAAGTTGAGCTGGAAAGGGTAAGTGCATTTTACTTTGCAATATGGATATTAAATTTTGAAGCACTTCCCCATCACATTTAATTATCATGATTAAATCAATACACAATTTTTCAATGCATTTATTTGGAATATCATTCAAAATATTGTGACTTTGAGTGGGGTGTCATGAATCATAATGAATCATAATTAGCAATGATACCACATGTGTTGAATTTGTAAAAAAAGGAAGAGATGTTTTATAAGAAGGACAAGTGGCATTATTATTCAATATGATATGGTGTGTGTTGTACCATGCATTTAAACTTCCTACGGATACTTAGTCTTTTCAACTTTTCACACCACCAATTTTGCACCGACCTAAGACAATTATAAGATTGTAGTATATTTCAAATTGTCACTCACCAAACACTTCATGCCATTTCTCTGTGAGTTCGAACAAATTTTTTTTCTTTTACACAACTTTCTAAATTTGTTTATACTATGGGGCAGAAGAAGAAATATAAACTAGACTCTCCATACCTACTGCTCCGGAATACTATAATTTCCCATGTATTTTATGATGCTAGCTAGCTAGAATTTATTAGGAAATTCGAGGGCTTTGGTGAAAAATTAGTTGATGAGTTTTTGATAAATTTTGAAGCCACCTACTCATGAATTGGGGGAAAAAGAGTAGAAATAATTAGTCAAGTTGTTTCTGACCTATCTGGTTTACTAGAATCGGGTCTTAAGGTTATGACAAATGCTCCTCTTAAAGACATAATTCTCATGTTTCATGAGGATGGTAAAGTTCTTCCAGAATTAATCCTCACTTCATATGGTACTCAGAAGGGGATTAAGTGGGAAATTTTTACTTGGTATTTGGAAGGAAGTTAATTAATGGGTCAACAGGTACTTTATTTGTGATGGATAACCATCTGTGCTTGGTGGGGATTCAATGAAGAATTTAATTCATTTGGAGAAACGCTGTATAAACCCTGCGGTCAGGGTAAATTTACCTAAATATTTAGCTGACGCAATCATTAGAGTGGGACAAAGATATAAAAATGGAGGTTGTAGAGCTGCATTAAAACACCTAGGGCTTATTCAATTGATCTATTCACATCAAGTTTTCTACAGACCCAAGAGAAGGATCGAAAAAATAAGTGCAGGGAAGAGTTCCAAACAAAATAAAGGTCAAGAAGGGACCATCTCCCATTATTTGACCTAAGCTTGATTCGGATCTTCGCCCTTCACATGAGACTATGGAAGAACCTGGTAGTCAGAATATTCCATCTTCTATGCCACAAACTTCTAAGGGTAAAATAACTTTCCCAGTTCCTTCTTTTATTTCATTGACACCAAGAAGGTCTTGTACTTTGCATAGACCTGAAGTTTTTTGACTTGAAGTTTTTCATGAATATTCTACTCTCATTGTGGAGGAGAAGGAAGAGGCTAGTACCTTGACTGTCCTTGATGAAAAATCTAAGGATGATATATTCAAAACAAATATCCCTACAAAAAAGAGTCTAGATATTTCTATGCAGTGCCGGAAACTGAGTCAGGAGCTTTGAAAATGCCTTCAGCACCAAATATATAGACCGCAGCACCAGAATATGTTTAAATGGAGATTGGCAACTAGGAATCACATTGAGATGATGTACTGAGGTCTTATCTGGACAAAATTTCCTTCCTGAAAGGAAAAGTTAAAAGGTATGCAAGAAACCAACTTATCTTTGCAAACCACATTTACATAGAGAACTGTAGAAAAAGTGAGTTAAATTACTTCTTTGAAGGTAGAGGTTAGCAGTCTCAAGAGACAGAGATATAGGACTTAAAGTATGGGATGATTTAAATCTATTATCTCTTCAGAATAAAGCATTAAAAAGGGAAAATAAAATTTTAAAAGAGGAGATTGAAGCAAGTGCAAATGAGAATAAGAATTTAGAATCTATTTTATATTTTGTTTGTCTGTTGGCTTCTAAGCTTCTGGCCTATAGGAAACCTTCTTCTGTCTATAAAATGTTTTGTCCAAGAGTAATTCTATTCTTGTAAATTAATGATAATGTGTAGTCAATAACCTCATGAGGCTCTCGATGGCAAGACATTTTTGTCAATTTATCAAAACAGTACCCCTAAAATACAAAATCAACTATTTGAATTTTACCTCCACAACATGCTCGTCACCAATGTGGCTAATTTCTTTCTTAATCTATTTGTGGGAGATTTTTAATTAAACTCCTTTCAATTCCTTTCTTAGGAACCAAATTACATGGGGTGAAACAAATAGACATTTTCACTCAAACAACTCATACCATAGATTTCTACATTAGGTCTACCCATTACAATGATGTGGCCATGAAGAAATTTTTTTGATCTCTTTATTATCAGGTTGGTGTCGGGGACAATACTTCAAAGATTCTATTGAAATGTGTGGAGGATTTTGAGGTCTATAGTCAACAATATTTTGGTGAAGCAAGACATGCTTGTGATAGAAGATGGGATAACTTAAAATTTCCATTAAAAGGGAGGGAAGTTATCTCCCCTCATAATCTCATTTGGTGTATGCAAAGGGGTGATGCATTGGTTACAATAATTTGGAAGTTGTTTGAGAAATTGAAATGTGTGGAGGATTTTGAGGTCTATAGTTAAAAATATTTTGGTGAAGCAAGACATGCTTGTGATAGAAGATGGGATACCTTAAAATTTCCATTAAAAGGGAGGGAAGTTATCTCCCCTCATAATCTCATTTGGTGTATGCAAAGGGGTGATGCATTGGTTACAATAATTTGGAAGTTGTTTGAGAAAAATGACAAGGAATAAAGCGATGAGTGGGTAGGAACACAGGTGAGGCCACCTCTTCTCCTAAATCTGATTACTATTTGGTAGAATAATGTTGCCCAGTCACATGATAGTTTCACAGCTTGGGTGGAAGTTATTTCAAACAATCAGGGATGTAAAGGAATCGGGAAACAATATGAAGATCAGTTTGAGGAATATGATATGGCACAACATCTTGGCCTTAGGGCAGGGAAAATATGAGTTGCATAGGGAAATGAAATAGGTAAAGTGTAGGGGAGATGATGAGTGCATTATTTGACTTGTTTATATCATCTATGTGATTATTGATTTTTTATTTATCATGATTAATTAGTGCATGGGGATGCTTTATATAGTTATGTCCTAGTAAGTTCAATGCATTTCTCTTATTTTGTTTCATGAAACTTGTTAACCATAGAACCTCCCACTAATCTCCTATGTGAGTGAAATGTGGTGACGTGTGTAAGATAATAGTAGACATTTATTACCAATTTTGGGAATTGTAATTAAGGAGTCTGAGTCTGGAGCCATCATGTAGTCATGGAAGACTTTATCCATTAACAACCTATAAACATAGATCTTGTTTTTAGCAGTTCCGTAGGATTCAATGAAATTTAATAGGGTTGTTAGTGGATGAACTTAGTGCCTACAATTTTATCATGTTGCCCGGTCTCCCTTACTCTCCCAGCCCGGCTCCCCCTTTGATGGGCTCTGCTGCCCGCCCAGTCTTGTCTCCCCTGCTGCCCCTGCTGCTGCCCCCCGCCTTAGGTGCTGCTACCCCCCATGCCGGTTGCTCATGCTTCTCCTTCTATTCCTCCTGCGGCTGCCCCTGCCACCCACCTTGCCTCTACCTCTAAACGAGTCACTAGGGCTTCTAGGAGACTCAATCTTGAGACTGCTGCTGTGTGGGATGAACCGCTTGAGCTTGATATTGCTCGTGATCTGCTGAACATTAGAAGTGCCAGTCCCCGGGAGGCACAGATGGATAACCCTTCTAAGAAATTGGAGGCCTTAGAGGTAGAGATTAATTTGCTGAAGGTTGAGGTCAAAAACCTTGCCAAGCAAAAAGGCAAAAAAAGCATGGAGGGGGAAGGGAGCACTGACAATAGTCAGATTGATGACATATACAAAAAGCTGACCTCCTTAGACTCCCGCCTTGGGAAGGCTAAGACCAGACATGACTACAATATTGCAGCCTTTAGGGCCGTCGAGGAGTTTATCGTGGGTCATGCCAAGAGTGTTTCAAATCTAAGCGGTGTCCCGGCAGCGCTTTGGGGCAATGATAAAGAGAGCAAGAGAACCATTGAGGAGCTCGATAAGATGGATGCTGCTCAGATGACCGCGTTAGGCATGTTTGAAGCTTGGAAAAAAGTCAAGATCAGCATTGATCAAGCGGCCAAGAAGTAGTCCTGGATACTTCTGCTGCTCTTTTTTGTTAATATTACTGTTTCTTGGCTGTCGTCTTGTTGTTTTTTTGCCGTTGTTTTGCTATTAAGTCTTCTCTGTGTAGCTGTTTCTGGGTTACGTGGTATTTATTGTAACTCTTGATCTGTGCTACAGCTACTCTGCTCCTCTCTCTTATTCCGGCTTATAGGCCTTATTTTGTATTCAAGGGTATAGTCCCTTTCAAAAAACTATTTGCCAATATTAAATTTTTTTTATCATGTTGTGTAACCAACTATGTCTATATAGATATCTATTTGAAAAATAATTTAGTAGTTAGTTGATTTTGGTAATTTTTAATACAATATATAACAGTTAGTATCTATTTTCCAGTTATTTACTGAGTATGTTATGGAAATTTTCTGAATCAATATATTAGATGTTGTTTTTAATATCTCGTGGTGTTGAGATTACCTCCATCCCAAGGAAGAGAAAGGTCCCACTCAACCAAGGTGACTGGAGGCTTTTATGTTTATGAGTCCTCTTGGTTTCTGATAAGTTATAGTTTGAAAGAAAATTGCTTATTTCCTTTACTACAAATTCTATTTAGTGTGTGTTATTTACTTTCATGCAATTTCAATTCTGAGTGTGTCATTTCAATTCTACAATTTCAATTCAGAGTGTGTGTTATTTGAATTTTATTATATTGATTTGGTGTGTGCATTCCAATTCCAACAATGTATTTCCATTAAATTCATTTCATTATAGTAATGTTGTTTCAGTAGTTTAGTATTACATTTCCATAGATTAATATAGACAGAAAGAAACATAACAACCATAACCACCCAAAAGGAACCACCAAACAATTGAGTTGCATAAATCTTCATTGTATATAGCTTTAGACACACAACCCTAGTTTTATAATGACACTAGTAGAAGAATCTGTTAGTTAAATGATTAGAGAATACAACAATCCATCACCAGTGACGGGGACACGTGGCTACCCCTCCTTCACCTCTGAGTGGACATGATGGAACACAAATACAGGGATAGATCCATCCTCATAGGTACATGGTCTAATGCCATAGGTACATGTACAGGGACCACTAACACATGTAAAAGGATAGATACCACTACCATAGGGGACATGGCCCACAGCCTCAAGGATAGGGTCCACTACCACAAGGATAGGGACATATAGGGTATTAGAGTGATGTCACCACCACATGTAATATCAATGCACTAATAAGGAGAGGTTGTGGCTGAGGTGTAGACACCTATAGTTTGATCAATACACTATTATTTCTAATGGTGCACTAACGCTTCTTCCCTTTGCAAATTGATGGCACACCACCAATTAGACCTATCTAACTCCCTTCTCATGACACCTTTTTGGTCATTTTTCCTCTTATAAACCATTTAAATAGGCTGTTATAGCCTCGTTCTAACTACATTAGCTTCTTATTCCCTTCTAGCTTGCTTCTATTAGCTCCCTGGAATATCAATCCACTTCGTTGGATTGATTAAGCCCTTCAGAAACCCTTCCAGAACCCTAATTACTCTCTAAGAGAGATTAATTAGTCTAACCTAGGTTAAATACCCTAAACATAGTCAAATCACACTTTGACTTGCTAAAAGTGCTTTTTGGACTTTAGCCTTTGTCCCACATGCACCCAAATCTCCCTTTTTCTTCCAAACCAAAAACTATAAATAGGGCTATACCCCCTCCCTCATTTCCTAAGAATTCTCTCTTCTTCCTAGCATAGATTATAGCAATTTGTTTAGGCTTTAGATTGTATTTCATCTTCTTCCATTTGAGCTAAAAGCATTTGATTTTGTATTTCATAGCATTAACATGGAGTAAAAGGGAAGATCCATTGGCCTTGAAGCCATTAATGGGGAGATCTCTTTCTCTTAAACACATAACTGAATGCTTAGATCCTCTTAGGTTCATTATTTCAAGCTTTCAAAGAATAGAGGTTAACTTCATTTGCTTAGTTTGCATGTTTATTTCAAATTAATGTATGCAAAGAAGAAAACCTTGCTCATTTCTTATCACATGGTCCATTGATCAGTTTGTTAAAAGCCTTTGGGGATTCTTTAGAGATTCTTACCCCAAATCCATGGCTTTTACAACTTTTCATTGAACACATTTGGCATGCCCGGTGGGACACTTATGTCCATCCTCCATTAATGGAGGTCTTTTAGGTTTTTCAAAGTTCATTTTCAAGTTTTTGGGTCAAATCACTTGTTATTTCCTCATTTTTGTTTCTAACCCTAGATAAATGACCTTCATTTACATGCATTTTGTGGGTTTGATATAGAAATAGGACACTTTGACTAACAACTAACCTGTTTGCTCTTGAAAATTTGAAAATCCATGTTTTTTGTAGGTTTTTCACAGGGTGCGCGTAGGTGTAAAACAAGGGGTGTGTACACGTTGAAACCCCAACATACCCATCAGATCAGGTGTGTACCTGTCAGGAGGACTTCATCATTTGCACATTTTCTCTCTACAGAGATGTGCACGCATCTCCGTCATCTGGGGCATGTATCCACCTCTCTGGCCCGTATGCGTAAATGATCTGACTGTGTAAAAAATTTTACATTTTCTATTTCAAGCTTGGGCGCGTACACGTCAAAAACCTGAGCGTCCATGTCAATATGGGTGCGTCTCTGTCATGTTGTGAGCATCTGTGTTTTACTGCATTAGGTTTCATTAATTTTTGACTGCAGGTGTACTCGTTAAGTAGGGCGTGTATCCATCGGTTGGGAAGCACTGGTGTCAGTATAGGCGGCATGCAGGTGTCTGTATTAAAAATTGGAAATTTTTACAGTCTACAAAATATTTTTCTCTGATCCATTACTGCAGGTTTCTAGGACTAACAATTTAAAAAATAGTGTTTTTCCTTAAACATTTCAGTTTGCATAGTTAAAAGTGTTTTTTTCTTGGCTTAGAATTAGCTTTGTAGAAGTGTGTATGCTCTCTCCTCACGTCTTCCAAGGTGATCTTGGAGATCAAAAACACTTATACAAAACTCATATAAATTGTTCAAAGAAACACTTGTTTTATAAAGGTTGAAGTAAAACTTTCATGTGATTTCAGTAGAATTTTTCATGTTGCGTATGCTCTTCCTTCGTGCCTTTTGGTGATCTTAGGAATCAAAAGCAAAGTGAAAAACTCTCTTTCTTGACATCAACCTATGAACTGGAAAATTACTAAAAACTTGTTGTCTACAGGACCTATCACTTGTCAAAGAAAGGTGTCAAAAAACAAAACACAAAACTTCTAATACACGTGTTCTTACAGGTTGCCAAATGGTGTGCTACTTAAAACCACATTAAGCTAAGCAAGATAAAAAACACACCATATTCAAAACATTGTATTGCAGGTTTCGGAAAAGGGTACGTCCCTATCCGCTCAACTGGAACATAACCCCTTTGGCATAATGCCTTAAGCTACAACAATGGGGGTGGTTCCAGGAACCCTAAAGTAGTCCACCGCTGTGTAACCTCGTGGATGAAACAGGAAGTGCACTCCACTTACCCACTTGACTAGTACGCCTTGTGAGTTAGAGTTACAAAGTTTTCCCTATCGTGACCCTATTAAAAGTACATGATGGATGCATTTACTGCCCACTGTGCTTGAAGGGGGAAAAGTTGAGATACTCCCAAGATAGGCAAGGGACTATTTGGGTAAATCACCCCACTCGTGGACAACTTTGTAACACCTAGTTGAGAGAACTTATTAGGGAAGCTATTTTTTCTTGGAGCCCACTTTACTAGTCCTTGTTGCGTCAAGCCATCACGAAGTGACAACTCATTTGGAATCTAAACCTTGTTTGTCGAACAAGGCAAAGAACCCTTGTGAGTTTGATCTGAGTGTCTTTCATCATGAAACTAAACTACGTCCCACTTTTGCTTAGTTTTATTCTTGTCTTCGGATGAGGTGAAGCTCTACCTAAGTGGCACTTGGTTTGTTTCCATCTTTTGATCAATACCCTTGCATTCTCATCACCCATTGTTCGGGGTGAGAAAGGTGCATACATTGCACATTTTTATCAGAGATAGTGCTCGTCACTTTTTTGTCCTGTTTACGCCCATCCATGTTTGTGGCTGGGTTGTTAAACGTCTAAAGTGTATAGGTACACTTTTTCGTATCTTTGATAAAAGTCCATCCATCTTGATTTCAAGATCATCTTCACCGTTGTGAGTTCTGGTTCATCTTTTGTCTCTTCTTGGTTGATAATTTTGTTCGCATCCTAGATGCACAATCTCGGTACTTACATCATGTTCTCACTTTGTGAGAAGATGGTATAAGTCCCCTTATTGCGCGGTTACGCTGCTCACATGATTAAAAACTCCTTGTTATACTTATCACTTGGTTTCAGTTTCGACGTCATCTGAGTCTTCTTGAAAAGTGTCGATAACACCTTATATATATCATAATAAAGTTTTCATGGTACTAACACCTTGCTTTCTCAGTTAATGTATCACGGTGACATTATTACGCTATATCTATTCGTGACTTCCATTTTTCAGAAGGTTTGGCTTTCATCGGCATTCAAACTAGTTTTAGGTATACCTTGTCGAGGGACTGCGACAGCATCACGTCAGTGCTTAGACCTTGTTGGGGTTCTAACTTGACTTACATATTGATACATCATTGTCACTATCTATTTTTAAGGCATAGACTTGGTAACAACAAATTGAGTGATCATAACATTTAGGTGTGCATATGAGTGTTCCTTGATAAAGATGATTGCATAAACACTACATCTAGGATACACTGTGGTATAATTCCAACATCACCTTGAACGGCTTACAGAAAACCATACACTTAGGGGTTACGCTAGCTACATACAAATGTCTGCTAGTGATGCCTAAAATCATAAAAATGGCAGCCAAATCAAATGAGCATGATATAGGAGAAAACCCTTTCGACACCTTCCCATTCAGTGGTCACAATTTAGGACCGCTCTTCTCTCAATTCAAAGATACAGAGATGTTAATTGATCATAGTGGAGAAGAGTCAAACTCTTCTGGAGAACAACAAAGGTTAGACCTAAGTAGATTTGATGAACTCCTATATTATAATAAAGATCAAGTACTCACAAGAGTCTTAGCATTAGGAGCTAAAACTTCCACATGAGCATGAAGAAGAAACAAAGGTCATTAACCCTAACCTAGGAGAGTGAAGATTCATCTTAGACACAGATAATCCTTTTGATGTGGGGTATGCTTCCACTTCTGGGCAACATAAGGCCACTGTCGAAGGTGAACCATCATGGGAAACCTCACTATAAAGCTTTGCGTAAAGTGAAAACTGAATGGAAGGCTTCCCCTCCTCTGAAATTTGATGAAGAAGAGGACCCCCTGGTTGAGGAGGAGATCCTCCAAAAACAGATCTTGAAGTTGAGTCAGAAACTAGCAAACCTAGGCTCTTCAAGAAAAAACATATACAAAGACAAAGACAAAAACAAACTTAACGAGTTTCAATTTGATCCACATACAGACTATACCTTTAAGGCAACTCAGGCTCAAAGGTCAATATCACCTACTAAAGAGAAACTCATTCAGGAGGAGTTGAAATCTATGAAAGATACGCTTACTACATTACAACAGGGAAATGTAGGCCAAAATAGAAAATATTTCGTATGAAGAACTATGTCCTTACCCCTTTGATAAGGACATGTTACAACAATCCTTTCCCAAAACACTTTACCATTCCTAAGTTTGATAAATATAAGTGCAAAAGTGATCCTCGTGATCATATAAAATACTTTTACATGGCTTGCCAAGAGGTCGCGTATAGCGATAATTTCTTAATACGAATTTTTCCTCGCAGCCTAGGAGCCGTGGGATTGGAATGGTTCTATAGCATACCCAAGGGCTCCATTACAATGTGGCCCATGTTAGCAGAGAAATTTGTAAGGCATTACTCCTATAATATGGAGAGTGACATCACAATGAATGATCTATGTAACACAAAACAAAAACCCAATGAGACATTTGCAGGATTTCTACAATGATGGCATGGGTTAGCTAGTCGCTTTCCTTGTGCCTTACCAAAAAAATAGTTAGTGAGCATATTTTTTCCTAACTTAAACCCAGAAATAGCCTTTCACTTGCAAATGCATTGTGGCTCAAACTTCGAAGAAGTCATAGAGAAAGGCAGTCAAATTGAGAAAGTGCTCATTGCCAAGGGAACGCTTAAACCTGTTACTAAAAACAAACATGAAGCCAAATCCACAGAAAAACCTAAATTCTTCAATAAGAATAAACATGTTGTTGGTGATGGCATTACAGACTCCAAGAGAGTCCAAGCCATACAAATAGGCCCACTCTTAAAGCTTTCGCAAGGACCTCATCCCAAAGCACCTACAAAATGTACGTTCACATCCTTGACAGAATCCTTATCTACCATCCTAAAACAATTAGATGGTGCAAAAATGGTAGAATATCCAACAGACAACAGTACCATATCCGGAAGATGCTCCAAAACCAGTTTGGTTCAAAGACCATGAATATTGCGACTTCCACCATGTCAAAGGACACAAAACAGATAGATGTTTGAGATTGCGCCATTATATCCAAGACCTCATAGAGGAAGGGAAGATTGTTGTGGAGTCTCCCCCTGAGACCAGTAAAATTTCAAATGAAAAAATGGGTATTTACAAAGAACCTTTTCCTGACCATGCAGATAAGAAGAAAAGAAAACCAGATCAAGGGAAAACTTCCAACGACTATAGGACTACTGCCTATGTGTACCCTACAAATGATAGTCCTTATGATTCCCTCATTGGATGTATTAACTCATCTAATGAACAGATCAACACCATTCGGATTTTAGAAAAGAGCTGCGTAGTCGAGGACAAGACGTGCCCGCTTAATCATACCAGATCATGTGCCTATCCCTCAGGAAGGTCAGTATAATTTAATAGAGCAGTTAGAGAAAACGCCTGCTAAGATATCTATTCTTGATCTCCTCAAGATCTCTAATGCCCATAAGAACATACTGTACAAAACTTTGTAAAATTCAGGGGTTTCCACAGAGGTAGACCCCACGAACCTTCAAGCCATGATTGCACGCTTAGACACCAATGATCATATTACTTTTGATCATACTGCAATCCCACATAACAACCCAGAGCATAACTTACCATTGTATCTCGAAGTGGTGGTTACCCATCGCAAAATCAAAAGAGTACTTGTAGATGGGGGATCTGGTCTGAATATTTGCACCTTGAAGCTGGTAAAGTAGCTAGGCCATTCAGAAACAGAGCTGGGTGCTAAGACTATCACAATCACAACATATGACAATGAAGAAAGAGAGTCAGTAGGGACTATAGTGGTTCCCATGGAGGTAGGACCAACATGTCATGACACAATGTTTCATGTCCTTGACTTGGACCTTCCATACAACATGCTCTTGGGACGCCCATGGATCCATGCCATGCAAGCTATTCCATCAACGTTTCATCAGTGCATCAAGTTATGTCATGAAGGGTAGGTGGTTACCATCTTGGGTGACCTAGAACCATTCACACATTGTAGAGCATTGCACAGTTTTTCTCGTGCACTTATGAATGTCCTTCTGTGGATGTTGTTGTCCCTCTACAAATGGAGGCTATAAAAAAATGAATAGATTCAGAGTCCCTCATGCCTTTCAATCAAGATTTTCCCTCATTGGTCAATCCATTTTCTTCATGGGAGGCCACATCACAAAATATGGCCCAAGTAAGCCATTCACTCTTGAGCAGGCTCTGTTGATATCAGACTTATCAGTATCCCCCAGGACAAGGGGTAAGCCTTATTTTCAGTTCAAGAGCACCCGCGAGCAATGTCCTAAACCGTTGGAAAAATTTGTCCATAGTGGTCTCCTATCTAAGGAGAAAATGTTAGAAGACCCTACCAGTAGAGTGCCAGAAGGCACCATGGCTTCATGCAATCAAGCACCTCAGTACATCAAAGGTCCCCACATGATGTTTGTCATGGGCTATAGTGGGTTTGGATGTGGCATTAATGCACAAGGCCGGTTGGAGCCTATCCCTATCCCTCATTTTAAAGCTGATAAACATGGCCTTGGAATAAGGCCCCATGATGCTCTACCTTCTGAGAATGACGCCACCTCTTCTGAACATGAGGATGTTTCATCTCATTCTGATAGTGACGCAGATTCCCAATGTAGCCTTTACGAGGATCTTGCCTCCACGAACCTATTCCCAGATTCATCAGTCCTTACCTTATCCAAATCCATCCCCCTAGATAAATATCCAGTAGCCCTTGTATATCCTGAACTTATAGATTGGGATCAACAACTTCACGTGCCCCTAGATTTCTTTGAAAATGATGAGGCATTTACAGAGTTCATGGGGCTCAGAGACTTTATTCTGGCTGGAGACCACAAGAAAGGATTTAAGATTCAACTAGATGCCTGTGCCTACTTCGGGGAAGAAGTAGAGATGTGTGGATGGTTAAATAAAAAGGCTATAAATAAAAGTACACCTACTTCTGAGAAACCAAGCAAGAAGGCTCAACGGAAATCCCATAGTGACAGACTCTTTGATAAACTCATAGAAAAACAGAACGAAGAGTCTAAAGATGAAGTGATTTATCCATTCAAAGATGATCATGAACTACCATAGGAGGTCGATCTTACTCTTCCCCCTGATCCTACACAGATGGAAGATGCTTCTAAAATGCTTATTGAGGAAACAATCAATGTCAACATTGGCTCAGAGGAGCAACCTAGAATAGTCAAGTTGGGAGCTTCACTCTCAGCTCAGGAACAAAAGACCTTTGTAGAGATCTTAAAAGAATACATGGACATATTCACGTGGACATATGTAGATATGCCTGGTTTGGACCTGGAGCTAGTTGTGCACAACCCGTTGTGCACCCAGATGCCAAACCAATCAAACAAAAGTTGAGAAAGATGCATCCTAAGGTGGCACTCTTAGTCAAAGAAGAATTAGAAAAGTTGTTAGCTGTTGATTTCATTAAACCTATTGACTATTCAGAATGGATCTCTAACATAGTCCCAGTATAGAAAAAACCTGTTGGCATAAGGATCTACATGGATTTCCATGACATCAACAAAGCATGTCCAAAAGATGATTTTCCCCTACCTAACATCGACATGATAGTCGATTCAACAGCTGGTTATGAAATGTTGTCCTTGATGGATGGTTTTTCAAGTTATAACCAGATATGAATTGTGGAAGAAGATCAACATAAGACAACATTCATCACCCCTTGGGGAACATTTTGCTACAAATTCATGCCCTTCGGGCTCAAGAATGTTGGGGCTACTTATCAGCGGGCCATGATAGTTATTTTCCATGATATGATAAGTGACATCATGGAGGACTATGTTGATGATATCCTAGCAAAATCCAAAAGTAGAAAAGAACACCCTGAAGTGTTGAGGTGTATCTTTCAGTGTCTAAGAGACTATAAGGTTCATTTGAACCCTAAGAAATGTGTCTTCAGTGTTTTATCAGGAAAACTCCTAGGGTTCATTGTCTCACAAAGAGGGATTGAAGTGGATCCTACAAAGGTTACGGCTATCACAGAAATGCCACCACCTACCACTCTCAAGCAGCTAAGGAGTCTACAAGGAAAGATTCAGGCAATCTGTGCTTTATTTCACAACTTATGGATAAGTGCCACCCCTTTACTCATTTTCTCAAGAAAGATGTCACATTCAATTGGGGACCTGACTGTCAGAAAGCCTTTGCGCTACTCAAACAGTACTTGTCCAGCCCACCTTGTACTAATGCCACCTACCCCGGTGAACCTCTCCTCTTATACATTTCCACTACCCAGTTTTCCATTGGTGCATTACTTGCCCAATATGACTTAGCCCATAAAGAGAGAGTAGTTTACTATCTTAGCCACACCTTGATCACATACGAGTTGAATTATCCCCAAATAGAAAAGGCCTGCTTAGCGGTTGTCTTCACATTTCAAAAGCTTTGCCATTATCTCCTAAATAATAAAACCAAGCTCATATCCAAAGTTGACCCTCTCAAGTACCTTTTATCCAAACCCACCCTCACAAGCTGAATGGCTAATTGGATCATTCTCCTGAGTGAATTTGACATTGATTTTGTGAATCAGAAGTCTTTAAAAGGATAGGTATTGGCTGATCAATTGGCAGAAGCTCCTCTCCCAGGAATGGAACCTTTATGCTTTGGATTTACCAGATGCATCTATGATGTATATTGAAGAATCCATAGAATGGCAGGTCCATTTTGATGGATCTTTTACCTTTCATGGATCCGGAGCAGGAGTGGTGCTCATCACTCCAACAGGTGATGTCATACCATGAGCATTCCGGTTGGGATTCCCGTGTACAAATAACATTGCAGAGTATGAAGCACTCATCACTGGCCTCAAGCTAGCTATTACATGGAACATCAGACAACTACGAGTCATTAGGGACTCTCAACTTATCATAAAATAGGTTAATGATGAGTACAAGGTTAAAGATGAGAAGCTTATTCCGTATAAGAAAATGGTTGAAACTTTGAAGGAATATTTCACACAAGTCATATTTGAACAAAAACCAAGGTCACATAATAGATCTGTGGATGTTATGGCTACTATTGGGTCTCTCTTATGCATAGCACCTAAAGAAAGAAAGATGCCTTTCTTCGTGGAACATTTACAGGTACCTACATATGATATGCCGGAGTCATGTTTGGCATGTGAAGTTGTTGGTCCTTTATCCCCTTGGTACGACCCTATCTTCCAATACCTACAAGATGGCACTCTTCCCCCTGACATCACCCATTCTGAAAAGAAAGCCCTTATTCACTGCATAGCCCATTATACCCTCCTAGGAGGCACCCTTTATCATCATGGCTATGATGGGAATCTACTTCACTGTTTGGATGTTGTTGATTCTATCCATGCAATTAAAGAAGTACATAGTGGTATTTGTGGAGCACACACTAGTGGCATGGTCTTAGCTAAAAATCTATTGAGAGTAGGCTATTATTGGCCTACCATGGAATCTGATTGTTGCAACTTCGTAAAGAAGTGTGAACTATGCCAAAAATATGGAAATTTAATACATGTGCCAGCACAAGCCTTACAACCTATTGCAACACCTTGGCCATTCTCTAAATGGGGCCTGGATCTCATAGGGAAGCTCCATCCTTCTTCATCAGAATGGTCATACTCACATCATCACTACCACCAAATACTTTACCAAATGGGTAGAGGCTGTCCCTCTTACCTATGTC
Organism: Taxus chinensis; assembly: GCA_019776745.2. Lineage (NCBI taxonomy): Eukaryota > Viridiplantae > Streptophyta > Pinopsida > Cupressales > Taxaceae > Taxus > Taxus chinensis. Next base: position 599,074,811 of record CM034150.1, read on the forward strand.
ACTAGTGCACAAATTTCAAAATTCATCATGAACCATCTCATATGCCGTTACGGGATCCCCTCGGCCATTGTCACTGATAATGGTAAATCCTTCAAAAATAAAATGGTTAAAACATTGTGTCAATGCTTCCATATCCAACTTAAGTGGTCTACCCCTTATTACCCTCAAGGTAATGGACAGGCAGAAGCCACCAATAAGACCCTTGTATGGATTATGGAGAAAATGGTCAGTAAAACCGGCCGTAATTGGCATCTACAGATACATCCCACCCTCTGGGCCTATCATACCTCCATCCACACTCCTACTGGTGTGACCCCATATTCACTTGTCTATGGCACTGAAGCCATCATACCTTTGGAAGTGGAGCTTCCCTCCCTGAGAATATCTCTCAGAGACTATCTTGATAAAGATGAAGACTACAGAGTTGCTCGCCTAGTAGAGTTAGAACTATTAGATGAAAGGCGTATCAGAGCACTCAATCACCTAAAATTCTATCAGAACAAAGTTTCTAGAGGATATAACAAACACATCATTCATTGGGAATTTGATGTAGGAGATCTAGTTCTCAAAGAAAATCAGAAGAACACCATCAAAGACAGAGAAAAGAAAGGAAAGTTCGAGGCTAACTGGTTAGGTCCTTATGTTGTAATTGCAAAATATGGATCAGGAGCCTACAAACTTGCATATTCAGATGGTGAAGAGCTTCCAAAACCTATGAATGCCATGCACTTGAAGAGGTTCTATGCTTAGGCATGATGAGAATATCAAATAAGAACTAAAAATTGAAAACAAAGAAAAAACAAGCAAAAAAATGGAAAAATGAGAAAATAGTAAAGAAAAAGCAGGTCGTCCTCATGTGAAAACCATGCAATTGTGGCACAGTGGGCAGGTCTTTGAGTGAAAACCAGTTTTTGGCATCAAGGAAGATTTTTCAGACACAAGTTACTCTTACGGAAGGACGGGTGATCGTTACCACTTTTTAGATATGACTTTTTTCTGCTAGGTCTAGGAACCCTACTAGGACCACCTTTTCCTTGCCATGATCTAGTTTGTTTGCTCTTATATCTGCATGGAGGACATTACCTTTGTATACTCCCATCTAATGCTGAGCATGAAAGTACGTTGCCACCTTCTCACACATACACGCGTGGCATTCTACCTTTTGTATATTCCCACATCACACTGGGGGCATCCACGCTTCTTTGTTCTTGTACATTGCTTTCAAAACATGACCTTGGAAAATACAAAAACATTTAGAAAATGATACACAAAAATCTAAACATCTGGAAAATTTCCCTTTTCAGGGATAAAGCTACATTCATCTCACAATGTTATCTTAGGGAAACCTAGACAACAATACAAAAAACTGTAGCTGCGAAAACTTATCTTTTTAGATAAACCCCAAAAACATTAGAAAATATGTCAATGTTGTCCCACAAAAACAAAGTAGTGCTTTAATTACTTTTAGTTGTTGGTTTGTATAGTTTTGATGTACTTAGTCTGTTGAATTGTTTGTTCTTTAAATGGATCATTTGCTTATCTGATTTTGAATCTTGTTTGATTTAAATTATGTATTGCATTACATACATTTGGGAACTCTCATGCTTGTAAACAAGTGTTGTAGGCTTCTTTATTTGTTATGTGTGTCTATTTGAAGGTTCATTTTTACTTGCTTAGATTAGATCTCGTTTTAATCTATTGTTAACTTTTGCATGTGTTTGTTTAGTTGTAGTTTGTTGTGTTGTTTATATGTGTATATTTGTTTAGTTTTGTTACTTTTGCTTGTGTGTTTTGCACAGTTGTTTGTTATCATATCTATCATCTATCATTTCATCACATTTCTAACATCATTCACTACATCATATATATACAAAAATTCTAAGTATTACATCATGCATGTATGCTAAGCTAATCATCACATATCGTATCATCAATGGGGGCAAGAGGGGTTGTGCATAATCACAAATCTATCCCCCCACACCAATATCATCTAGTATCATCCCAAGTGCTAGAATACAAACTCAGAAACAAATCATGAATCCAAAACATGTGGTGCTATCTACAGATATATCATCAATATGAAAGCAGGAAATATACACATTTCTGAATCTAAGGAATGCCACATACATAAAGGAAAGAACAATCATACATCATAAATCCATCATAGTATGATACATCAAAATGTCATATATATACATGTATAACTGTCCAGGTCAGTACTCAAAATAATACATCATCGATACAATATGCCATCAAAAAGGGGCATGCATAAAAAAGAATTGAGCCTTCATCACGAGGCATCATCAAAATAATGGTATACACAGCTATACATCAAAATCAGCCTTCATAAGAGGCATGTATACAAGATATCTGTACAAAAAAATAATATAGAGCTCAACCACAACTCTCACCCTCACCGGGGCTCCTGAGGTCTATCACCTGGTTGACGAAATAATGGTGGCTGTGATGGACCTACACCAGGGGTACCACCAAACTGTCTAGATGGCCCATATCCAGTCGGATGCTCTGGTATAGGCTACCTAACTGATCTCACTAAATGACCTAATCTCTATGACCTGGAGCCTATCAAACTCGCATCTAACTACTGGAATGATACTACTTGTTGATCTGTCGGAACTACCCTGAAGTAGGCAGTCCTATAGTACAAGGCCTCACCACCAGATCTCATCGCATCTCGTATCAAATCCACATCTCTAGAAGTGAGAGCTACCTGTAGGGTGGCATCTCTCTAGCCTGTCAACCTGCTAATATTGACCTAAGCCTATCTCAAGGTAGCAGCCTCTTGATCTCTGTCTGTGGTAATAACCTGCACCTGGGCTCGTGCCTGATCCCTTTGTGTAATATAGCCCTGTGACTGTGCCTGTGCATGGTCCCTTTGGGCCACAACCATCCACACCTGAGTCTCAGACTGGTGTAGGAGGCTTAATATCTGAGCACCCTATGTGACCATCTCTCACATCTAACTCTTCCATGAAGCACTATCGTTACCCTGGGTAGCGAGTGCCCTGGCTTGATCCCTCTCCACTGTCAAAATCTACACCTGGGTGAGTGCCTGATCTCACTCTACTATGAGGGCATGTACCTATGCCCTAGTTGTGTCTCTCTCACTAGCCACATGTAACTATACTGGCAATAGCTGCATGTAACTACTGCTAAGAGTAGCCCACTGACCGCCAACACTACTACTCTCTGGAATATCAAGTGGTGGGCCCTACTCTGGAAGTACCTGCTGAAGAGGGGTATATATCGCTAGAATGCCCACTAGGGGAAAATCTATATCCACTGCCCTGTATACATGTCTCAGTCTGGGCTTGGGGCCCTGTCCCTATGGTTTTTGTGGTATGGGACCCTGTCCCCTGCCTCTAACATACTGGTGTGCATCGGGCCCACCCTATCATCATCATCATCATCACTATTAGCTCCACCCTCGCCACCGCTAGGAGGCCCCATTGGAGGAGGTCTCATGCCGACATCATAGGACACTCTGGGAATACTCAAACGACATGGGAGCACACTGTGGTACCATGGTCCCATACTCCAGCGTAGTGCCTATATCTCTAATCTGTTGCAGTGGTACCCACATAACAGGTACCACCTGTCGAAAACTGGCCAATGCTCTATCACGGGAAATCTGTGGACCCATATCAAAGTGCTCTTTGGCTCTATGAGCATACCATCTGTCTGGCCCAGGAACATCTTGGGTAAGGCCAAACTGCCTCTGGCACTGATCTACTCTGTATAGCTCCCGCATATACCTGTGGCTGCCCAAAGATAAAATGCTCAATGGTAGCAGTGTTGAGCTCTAAACCATCCTCTGGCCACTGGAAATGTCTATAAGGCCTCCATAAAATGGAAGCCTACCGTATCTCATCCAACTCACGTCAGTAGTGGTATGTAACTCCCATAAATGGTCACACATCATCCCCTACCAGGACCCAACCCATCGTAGAAGGCTCGTCGAGAGCCCAAACTCTCAGAACACCTAAGGGCCGACCAATAGCAATGTGGTCCCACCCAAATCTGTAGCAAACAAGCTGGCCCTACCATCTTCTGATGGTAGTAAGTGATCAAATGAAGGTCCCAGTATAAGTGCGCTAAAATGCACTGACCCCAGTAGTAGGTCTCTCCCTCCACCAAGCCACGTATCACTCCAAGGAGGCTGAGTGGAAATGAAGCACCAGTCTTGTCAGGGAGAAAAACTCCACTAAAAAAGGCCATCATATAGACCACTACTCGAGTCTAACTCTAGATCATCAATACATCGTGATAATCTGATAGACATCCCATGTCGTGGTATCATGGGGATGCCAAATAACTCTATAATATATTGTTGAATGTCAGTCCAACGGCTCATAGTCTCGATAAGTTGTCCCTAAATCAGGACCTGCATGATGTACCATACATCCTCCAAGGTAATGGTAATCTCCCCGGTCGGGAGGCGAAAACATTGACTCTCACTGTGCCATCGCTCTTCTATGGCTGTCAAAAGGCCATGATCTAATGTAATCTATGGCATCTCGGCCACATGAGTCAGTCCCGTCACATATAAGAGGCTCTCTAGGGTCACTCTATCATCGTCATCAAACTGCGCCTCTATCACAGCTAACCAACCATAGCACTCGCGAGTCTGAAGAATGGGTAACATACGCTGCAAAATCAACGCAAGTGTTAGGCACTTACCTATTTCTATATATTTTTCTAAGGAAAAATAATTCTTTAAATCATCTAACTTACTAATTATTCTTTTCTTCTAATCTACTCTAGTCTAAATTTTTATATACTTGGCTATTTTGCTAAGCCAGGTATTTTCTCACTTCATTCTAGCGCACTACGTGCTTCCTTTGGCACCTACACGCCCTAAACGACACATACGCGCCCTCACCAGATGCATATGCGCACACCTCTTTCTTTTCCTCTTGGCACAGGACACACAAGATGCCTACGCACCCAGTATGACACCTGCACACGTGCCTCGACGTGCACATGCGTGTAGCTATTCTAATATTGACCAACGCGATGCATGTGCCCCATCTAATCTCCTTTCTGACGGGTACGCATGCGCGTACCTACCTTTTCCAATGGATACGCGTGCACGTATATCCGCTTCTTCAAATAAGTACGCATATGTCCCTGCCTCCCATGAACAGATGCATGTGCACGTCCATGTCTGTTTTGACGCATGTGCACGTGCACGTACCTATCAAACTGACGCATACGCCCACGTGCATGTGTCAAATTCCGTCCTACCTACCCTAGAAAAACCCTTTAAAAAGGAAATAAATGTGTAATTAATAGGGGGATTAGGCCACTCAAGAAAGGTCCATCTGCTAGGTCCCGCATGTACTCTCAGATGTAATCTGCATGCCTCATCCTCCTCGGTATTCTCACCATCTCACTCCAGGGCTATCGCTTTCACTCTTGGTAAAAATTTGTAAAGGCTCTGGTAGAAATGAATTGGTTGTGATTGTTTTACCGACCCCGGGTGGATATATTAACCTGTCACGGTGCCCCTGGGGCACGTTTTCTCCGCCATGGTCATTCTAGACCTTCTTCTATCCGTCATGATAATTATTTTTGTATTAAAATAATTATTTTTACTAATTTCACATGTTGGGGCACTTCGTGCCACCCTGCGGTCACTTCTCCATCGTACTGGAATAATTTACGCCCCTTTGAGGCACCCTTTTCCCACCTTTTCCTCTATTTTTCATCTATTTTTCCCCTGTCATGATAATTACTTATTAATTTATTTTAAATAAATTATTCTCGACACATTTTTCTTCTTGTGGGAATATATTTGGCTTTCTGACAGCTTTGCCTTCCCACTATTGCACCCTTGCGCGTATTTTTAGAAGATTTTAGATCTTTTGAAATTCTTCTAACCGATCAAAAATTTCAAAATTTCAAAAAATTCAAAAAAGTCAAAAACATTAAAAAACTTTGAAAATGGCTCAAAATTGGTTAAACTAATCATCTACGGCTGAAATCTGTGTCTCTCGCATGTCACTCATCCCAGATCTTGCTGACGTTTTCAAATCATTTGAAACAATGAACTCGCATCACCAAAATCTTCAATCACCTACACAAGCTATGTTGCTTACTTCGTCTGTACTCTGGGGCACTATCAGTTACCTGGTACTATTTTTCATTGTGCACATTGTTTTTTACAGGACCCAAGTGTCCTTCATCTTTTCCCTTGCATAATACACTTTTCTTGGGGCATCATTCTTCACCCTTGTCATTTATCAGAACATTTGGGACTACATCTTGATAACAAAATATTTGTGCAACTATCTTGAATGTTGTTGGTTTAAGTGTGTGTGATTGTACTTATTTCCTTGTTACATGATTTTGTTTATTTCTCGTATTGCATTACATTCGTGTATGTTTCATGGAGTTGGTCATTTTTAGCGCAGGACAGTTGTTTGTATATTGGATTTTCATGTCATTTTACGCTTCTGTCGCATGCTCACATTTTAATAAGGACCAATGAGGAGGATCCTAAGCATTATGATGATAAAATATTGCTAGCAATTGATTTGTGGATAGCTCAATATCCCTTTTTCTTCTAGTTTCTCATCTTCTCTATACACTTTTCTTTCTGTTGTTTCTTTTTCGATCATCGATCAAGTTTCTTCATCACCCCATCGACACTTGAGGGGGCATCCTTCATCCTTCATCCTATTCATTTTTCTTCTACCCCTTCAAAAAAAAAATTTTCTACTTGTTTGTGTTTGTCTACTTTCTTTGAAGTGACGTAACTTACGTCACCCCAAAGAGGGGCAAATGTAGACACATGTAGTTTGATCAATACACTATTATTTCTAATGGTGCACTAACGCTTCTTCCCTTTGCAAATTGATGGCACATACCGCCAGTTAGACCTATCTAACTCCCTTCTCACGACACCCTTTTGGTCATTTTTCCTCTTATAAACCATTTAAACAGGTCGTTATAGCCTCATTCTAACTACATTAGCTTCTTATTCCCTTCTAGCTTGCTTCTATTAGCTCCTGGAATATCAATCCACTTCATTGGATTGATTAAGCCCTTCAGAAACCCTTCCAGAACCCTAATTACTCTCTAAGAGAGATTAATTAGTCTAACCTAGGTTAAATACCCTAAACATAGTCAAATCACACTTTGACTTGCTAAAAGTGCTTTTTGGACTTTAGCCTTTGTCCCACATGCACCCAAATCTCCCTTTTCTTCCAAACCAAAAACTATAAATAGGGCTATACCCCCTCCCTCATTTCCTAAGAATTCTCTCTTCTTCCTAGCATAGATTATAGCAATTTGTTTAGGCTTTAGATTGTATTTCATCTTCTTCCATTTGAGCTAAAAGCATTTGATTTTGTATTTCATAGCATTAACATGGAGTAAAAGGGAAGATCCATTGGCCTTGAAGCCATTAATGGGGAGATCTCTTTCTCTTAAACACATAATTGAATGCTTAGATCCTCTTAGGTTCATTATTTCAAGCTTTCAAAGAATAGAGGTTAACTTCATTTGCTTAGTTTGCATGTTTATTTCAAATTAATGTATGCAAAGAAGAAAACCTTGCTCATTTCTTATCACATGGTCCATTGATCAGATTGTTAAAAGCCTTTGGGGTTTCTTTAGAGATTCTTACCCCAAATCCATGGCTTTTGTAACTTTTCATTGAACACATTTGGCATTGCCCGGTTGTACACTCTCTCCATGCGTCTTCCAAGGTGATCAATGGAGATCAAAAACACTTATACAAAACTCATATAAATTGTTCAAAGAAACACTTGTTTTATAAAGGTTGAAGTAAAACTTTCATGTGATTTTAGTAGGATTTTTCACGTTGCATATGCTCTTCCTTTGCACCTTTTGAATGATCTTAGGAATCAATAGCAAAGTGAAAAACTCTCTTGTCTTGACATCAACCTCCCAAACTAGAAAATTACTAAAAACTTGTTGATCTATAGGACCTTACGATTGTCAGAGAAAGGGTGTCAAAAAAGTAAACACTAAACTTGGCTAATACACGTGTTCTTGCAGGTTGCTAAACGGTGTGATACTTTAAAACCATCATTAAGTTAAGCAACATGCAAAAAACACACCATATTCAAAACATTGTAGGCAGGTTTCAGAAAAGGGTACGTCCCTATTCACTCAACTAGAACATAACCCCTATTGGTATAACACCTTAAGCTACAAGCAATGGGGGTGGTTTCAGGAACCCTAAAGTAGTCCACTGCTATGTAACCTCGTGGATGAAACAGGAAGTTCCTCGATTACCCACTTGACTAGTATTTCCTTGTGAGTTTTTACAAAGTTGTCTTTATTCATCACCATTTGGCAAGAGTACATGTTTGGATGCATTTAGTGAACACTGTACTTGAAGGGGGAAAAAGCTGAGATACTCCCAAATTAGTCATTGTAACTTTTTGGGTAAATCGTGTCTCGCTCTTAGATGGCTTTGTAACACCTAGTTGAGAGATCTTTTTAAGGAGGCCATTTTGTCTTGAAGCCCACTTTACTAGTCCTTTGTTGCATCAAGCCATCACAAAGTGATAAACTACATCTAGAATTTAAACCTTGTTTATTGAATAAGGCAAAGAACCCTTGTGAGATTGATCTGAGTGTCTTTCATCACAAAACTAAACTACGTCCCACTTTTTCTTAGTTTTATTCTTGTCTTCAGATGAGGCTAAGCTCTACCTAAGTGTTTGCTTAGTTTGTTTCTATATTTTGATCAATACCCTTGCATTCTCACCGCCCATTGTTCAGGGTGAGAAAGGTGCATACATTGCGCATTTTTATCAGAGATAGTGCTCATCACTTTTTTTATTTATTTACACCCATCCATGTTTGTGGCTGGGTTGTTAAACATTCTAAAGTGTACATGTATGCTTTTTTATCTTTGATAAAAGTCCATCCATCTTGATTTCAAGATCATCTTCACCACTGTGAGTCTGATTCATCTTTTGTCTCTTCTTGTAGTTGATAATTTTGTTCACATCTTAGACACATAATCTCAGTACTTACATCATATTCTCATTTTGTGATCAAGATGGTATAAGTCCCCTTATTGCACGGTTATTCTTCTCACATGATTAAAAACTCCTTGATCATACTTATCACTTGGTTTCAATTTCGACATCATCTAAGTCCTCTTGAAAAGTGTCGATAACACCTTAGGTATATCATAATAAATTTGATCATGATACTAACACCTTGCTTGCTCGGTTAATGTATCACGGTGACGTTATTACACTATATTTATTCGCAACTTTACATTTTTTAGAAGGTTTGGCTTTCATCAGCATTCAAACTAGTTTTAGGTATACCTTAATCAAGGGACTGTGATAACATCACATCAGTGCTTAGACCTTGTTGGGGTTCTAACTTGACTTACATATTGATACATCATTGTCGGCTATCTATTTTTAAGGCATAGGCTTGGTAACAACGAATTGAGTGATCATAACATTTAGGTGTGCATATGAGTGTTTCTTGTTAAAGATGATTTACATAACACTACATCTAGGATACACTGTAGTATAATTCCAACATCACCTTGAATGGCTTACAGCAAAACCATACACTTAGGGGTTACGCTAGCTATATACAAACGTTGTGCTAGTAATGCCTAAAATCATAAAAATGGCAGCCAAATCAAATGAGCATGATATAGGAGAAAACCCTTTCAACACCTTCCCATTCAGTGTCATAATTTAGGACCACTCTTGCTCTCAAGTCAAAGATACAGAGAGGTTAATTGATCATAGTGGAGAAGAGTCAGACTCTTCCGGAGAACAACTTCAAAGGTTATACCTGTAAAAGATTTGATGAACTCCTATATTATAATAAAGATCAAGTCCTCACAAGAGTCTTAGCATTAGGAGCTAAAATTCTGCACGAGCACGAAGAAGAAACAAAGGTCATAAACCCTAACCAAGGAGAACAGAAGATTCATCTTAGACACAGTACGAATCCTTTCGATGTGGGGTGCACTTCCACTTTTGGGCAACATAAGGCCACTTTTGAAGGTGAACCATCACGGAAACCTCACTATAAAGCTTCACGTAAAGCGAAAACTATAAATAGAAGGGTCACCCCTCCCTTTCAAAAAAAACACAACTTTACATAACATAAATCTAAAACAAGCCTAAGAAAGCTTGGATCTCATTTGTATTAGCTTCAAGCTAATTAGTACATTTGATCTAAAGATTTTCCTTCCTCCATTTTTGAAGCTCCTTCATCTTGCATCCATAACTTCATAGTAGGTTAGTAGGAGGGTATCTAACTTGGTCTTATAGACATTTTAGAGAGACCTCTTCACCTCCATTGAAGAAAACAACACAGATAATTTATGTTACTTAGAATCTATCTAGGTTCACTTTCATTAAGCTTTCATGGAGTAGAGAGTAGTATATATGCTAGGGTTTGAATGTTAGTTTCAAATTTATATATGCATAGATAGTTTCTTGTTTAGATCTAATCTTATGGTGCATGGTTGAGTTACAGTCAAGCTTGAGGTTCTCTAACCTCATCCCATAGCTTTGCAAACCTTTCCATTGCACACATTTTTCCATGGATCCTTCATCCTGTTCATTTTGTATTTCTACCACTTGAAAACATTTCTACTCGTTTGAAGTTTGTCTACTTTATAACAAGATAACCTTCAAGTTGATTGAAGAACCCTTAACTGGAGTGGGCACAATGGAGACACCTGGCCTTTGATCAGGAGACTGAAGATGGCTAAGGGAAGCACTAATGCTTCTTCCCTTGCACAAATTTACGAGGCACTGCCTAGTTGGACCTATCAAAAAGAGAGTAAAGAGGTGGATGATCTTTTTGAAGTCATTTTTCCAATAAGTGGACACATTTAGAAGAGGGCGATGATATGGAGGTAGTGGAGTTGTTTTAAATTAAGATGAGGACTTCTTAGTCAAGGCTGACATGAGGACCATCCTAGATATAGCTCCCTGGAGAAGATGGGTAATCCACTTGTGATGCACATGGGTGCGATGAAACCCTTCAGACACATCGTTTCAGAACCCTAAAGAGGCAACTCAAAGTGATAGTTGTGAACTAGTCTAGAGTGCAAGTTAGATACTCTGAATGTGAGGCAATTCACAATAGGACTTGACGAAGAAAAGCTTGTTCTCCACTTGTAGCCTTTGATGCATACATGCACCCATGATGTGGAGGGAAAGTCTTCGTACAACTAAGAGAACTATAGAAGATTGCTATACCCCCTCCATCATGTATCCTAATGAATTAGGGGACATCTTCACTAGCATGGAGAGTTAGAGCAATTAGTTAGGAGTTGAGAGAGCGACCTAAATCTTATAGTCTAGTAGCAAATGAGAAGAAGAGAGAGATGTGGTTGTTGGATTTCATGGGATTAACTATGCCCACATAAAAGGACAAAGATCCAGAGGCCTGGAAGCAACTATAAACGGGTACTATTTGCATAAAGAAGGGAGATATTGTGCACAATGGCGTAAAGGGATTATCTCAAGATTTCAAAGAATAGAGGTTAACTTCATTTGCTTAGTTTGCAATTTTATTTCAAATTAATGTATACAAAGAAGAAAACCTTGCTCATTTTTTATCACATGGTCCATTGATCAGTTTGCTAAAAGCCTTTGGGGATTCTTTAGAGATTCTTACCCCAAATCCATGGATTTTGTAACTTTTCATTGAACACAATATATATACTGGCCTGCGTGCCAAAGAGGTGAGTTATACATGAGATTTTTTGAGATACTTATTTATATATGTGTATACAATATATTGACACATGGAATTTTTAGTATATAGATGATGGTATTTATATCTGTTTTGTTTGGTTTCATTTCCATTGTATTTTTATCATGGAAATTAGATGTAGGTATGATCGATAATTTTGTGTTTTTTTTTAATGTCCAATGTATTGATATTATGGAAATTAGATGTGTAGACATGGTGATCATGTATGGTTTAGTTTGGGTTTAATTTCCAATGTATTGCTATTATGGAAACTAGACATAGGCATGGTTGATGATGTTTTGGTTTTGTTTGGGCTTAATTTCTAATGTATTAATATCATGGAAACTAGATGTGTAGATATGGTTGATGATGTTTGGTTTGAGATTAGTTTCCAATGTATTGATATTATTGAAAGTATATGTAGGCATGGTTTTTGTATGGTTTGGTTTGGGTTTAATTTCCAATGTATTAATACTATGGAAACTAGAGATAGGCATGGTCGTTGTATGGTTTAGTGTGGTTTACATTTCCAATGTATTGATGTTATGGAAATTAGATGTAGGTATGGTTGATGATGTTTTGGTTTGTTTTGGTTTAAATTTCCAATGTATTGATGTTATGGAAATTAGATGTAGGAATGGTTGATGATGTTTTGGTTTGGTTTGATTTAAATTTCCAATGCATTGAAGTGATGGAAGCTATATGTACGCATGGTTGATGATGTTTTGGTTTGCGTGAATTTCAAATGTATTGATATTATGGAAACCAGATGATGGGTATAGGTGTGGGTGAGATGATAATAGAACCAAGATATCTGATGTCGATGGTTTCCTCATGTCTAAAGAAAAAATAAGTGAAATGTTCCATAATTGACAAGGACCATAACAGCCATACCAAATAGGCATATGAATATAAACACCTTTATACATTGCATAATTGATAGGTCTATGGTTGAAATAATTTACATGATCATAAAGTGTTACATGAGTGCCACTTCCTTTGAGTGGATAGGAGTAAATAAATGAAGGTAGGGTGGAGTGGTTTTTTTAGCATAACCTTATTATGAGAAAGCATGACCCTTCTGCAAGATACCTAAAACCAACATAGATAAGTCCATGGCTAAATTTTTGTATTTTTCTTGACTTTTTGCTTTTACGTTTTTCTTTTAGCATTCATAGACTGATCGATGTAGGAATTCTATACTAGGATGAATAGTAGTGTCTCCTTAAGGTCTTCGTGAAGTTGGTTGATGAGGGAAGCTCCAAGATAAGTTTTGTTTTAACAAATATAGATTAGTCTTTGTTTGTTTGGATAGATGAAGTACAACATGTGGCTAGATTTTTATAGTTTTCCTTCAAGGGAGCCATCTACTTATAGTATAAATAGTGAAACATAGATGTTAATTTGGGGAATCATCGATTTGTGAGAATTTTTACTCAAGCAGTAGAGTTTTTGCTATCCCAAAATTTTTGCATTATTTTGGACTTGTAGTCATGTACATGACTATGAAGGAGTATAGGCCTCTTTTATGAAGGAAAAAACATAGCACGAAAAAGGTTAGCTATGAAATAGGGGTTTCAAGTGATGAATAACCATGGGATTCCATCTTGAAAAGGACAAAAAGTATCCATGAGAATCATGCCATTAGTAGAGCCATGGTACTCATATATAAGATAAGGTTGAATGGTGATAGATAATCACACAATTTTTTTTAAGTCTTTGGTTCTGAAAAAGTGGTAGGTGGAAGGAGAGGTTCACTTAATAGATGAGCATATATGATAAATAAAGTGATGTAATATTGTATTCAACAATAGAATGGTTAGAGATACCATTCATTAAGGGGCTTAGGTTCGGGTTTACCCTCAAGATAAGATAAATGATAAGTTCCTGATTCATAGGTATGAGTGAGAATATAAGGTCAAGGCCAATTAGGAGAAAACTTGCCTCGTCTACTTTTCTCCATTTTGGTTACATGTTGATTTTCCTTTAAGACAAGATCATTGATATTGAATGTTCGTTCTCAAACGTGTTTTTCATATAAACGCTTAATGCACTTTTGGTAGATTTGGAGGTGGTCTAGAGAATTTAAATGACATCCATCTAGTAGGTCAAGTTATGTTAAATGTCCCTGACAAAACTCATCATCAAAGATAATATCTTTAAGAGATATAAAAAGAGATGGAATTTGGATTTTGAGAGGTAGAATGACCTTTGTACCGTAGACCAAAGAGAAAGGTGTTGCAACAATAGAGGTGTGAATGTTGGTACAATAAGACCATTAAGTAAAAGGAATATGTGTGTTCCAATCCTTACGAGTGTCATCAACCACTTTCATATGAATTTTATTTAGATTTTTGTTAGAAGATTCGGCTTGACCATTTGCTTGTGGGTAATAAGGTGAAGATAAATTGAATTGAATACCAAAGTTTTTAGTGATGAGGGTTTTGTTTTTGAATTGTTTTCCATTATCAGTGATGAGGTGATGAGGAACACCAAAGAGAAAAATGATATGGTGGTTGATAAATTTGACTATTTTCTTGGCTTTGGTAAAAATGAGAGGGATGGCTTCCACCCAATTCGTATAATATTTAGTCACCGTGATGATCCAGTGATGATGTTGTGAGGAATTAGGGTTAATCTTCCCAATGAGATCCAAACCCCATTAAGAAAAGGGCCAAAAGTATCTAGTGACTTGTAAGGAATGACTAGGAATATAACGAAGGTTAGCATTTTGTTGAAACTTCACACAACATTGAAAATAGTCACAATAGTCATGGTTAAGGGTTGTAAAGTAGTAGTAGAGTTGAAGGATACATTTGGTAAGAACGAGGCCACTAAAATGTCCCCCACAAATCCCATCATGAATCTCTTTAACGGTGTATGGGATTTTATAACTGGTGAGGAAATGAAGGAGGATACCATCAAATATGTGTTTGTAGAGAATACCTCCCGTGGTAATGTAACAAGAGACACTTTTTAGGAAGGTTCATTGTCCATTATGAGTGAGATTCAGAGGAAGGATTGAAAGTGAGAGATAGTCAATAAACTACTTATACCAAATGTCACATGGGTCAGTATCGATGTTACCCATAAAATTAAGGCCGAGAATAATATAAGAAGGTGACTATAACCATTGGATTGTGAAAAATATTTTTGAGTTTGAAGGTGAGGAAGGTATTTGAGAAGCAAGACAAGCCATGGTTTCCACAATTTTTTTAGTGGATCGCGGAGTGGCTTGAATGAGGTAGTGATCAAACGTGGTCAAAAGTAGGAGGACATGGTGTTTATACTATCTAAGCTCATCATGACGACATAGGTATGAACCATTGAATTGGTTCACAACCAGTTGAGATTCATCAAATATGTTAATGGATTTAACATCTAGGGAAATGGAATTTTGAAGACCTAACAAAAGAGCTTCATACTCGGCTATGTTATTTATGCATTCAAAGTCTAGTTTAAGGGAGTGGCATAGGATCTCCATAAAGAGGAATGAGGATGACCCCCACACCTCCCCCTTGGTGATATTTGGATCCATCAAAGAATAATTTCATTTGATAAACCATATCATCAGTGAAGAGGGTGGCAATAGATTAGTCAAGAAAATTGAAGTTTGAGGATTTATTCCCAAGAAGAGGAGCCTCTGCAAGTTGATCCGCAATGGTTTTTCCTTTGACATACTTTTGATGAATGAAATCCAACTCCAAGTCTATAAGAAGCATGCGCCAACAAGTCGTGAGTTTGTGTTAGTAAGGTTTGGCGTACATGTAATGAAGAGGGTCGATATTATTAACAAAAAATGTTTTGTGATTAAGAAGGTAGTGGTGAAGTTTGGTGGCCAAAAATACTAGGGATAAACAAATATTTTCAGCGTGAGTGTACCAAGTTTCATATTCTAGAAGAGTATGACTTATATAATAAATTTCTTGTTCCCTATGTTTATCATCACAATCAGTGAGCATGACACCCAAGGAATGATCAATAGAAGAAATGTACAGGTAAAATGGTTCATCATCTTTAGGAGGATTGAGAAGAGGTGGCTGAAGAAGGTAGTTATTCAATGCTTCAAAGGATTTATGACACTCATCATTCCAATGGAAAGAAACATACTTTTTAAGGAGGTGGTGAAACAGTTGGCATCATTCTGAAAGTTGAGAAATAAAGTATCAGATGGATTGCGATTTTCCTTGTAAGCTATGAATTTGCCAAAGGTTAATAGGTGGAGGCATGCCAATAATTTCCTTGATCTTAGTGGGATCAACTTCGATACCCCACAAAGAGACAATGAAACCAAGAAGCTTACCTAAGACAATAGTAAAAACACACTTCTTTGGTTTAATGAAAACACAATATTAGATAATTCAGTCAAAGATAACTTTAAGAATGGTCACATTTTCATCACGACACTTGGACTTACCAAGAAGTTCGTCGACATTGTTTTCCAATATGTCATGCATGATGTCATGGAAGATGTGAGTCATAATGTGTTGATAGGTAGAGCCATTTTTTTTAAAGCTGAAGGGCATGACACGATAGTAGAAGGTCCCCCAAGGGGTAATGAAGGTTATTTTGTGTTGATCTTTCGGAGCAAGTAATATTTGATTATAACCTAAAAACTCATCCATAAGAGATAACCTCTCATGGCCAAATTTAAGGTCAATTAGTTAGTCAATTATTGGTAGAGGAAAGTTGTATTTTGGACATGAAAGGTTAATATTATGAAATTTGGTGTAGATACGAAGTCCCCCGATCACATTCGTGACATGAACAATGTTAGAGATCCATTGGGATAGTCAATAGGTAAGATGAAGGAAATAGAGAGAAGGCATTGAAGTTCTTATTTCACAAGAAGAGTAATGTGAGGATGAATTATATGCAACTTTTGTTTCATGGGTTTGGCATGAGATTTAGTTACAATATTGTGAAGCACGATATTAGGGTCAATACCTAGCATATCACTATAAGAACAAGAAAATGCTTTGCTATGATCATGAAGAAAAGAGGTGAAATATTCTTATAATGTGGAGTCTAAAGATTGGCCTATATTTAGAATTCATGGGTCATACTGAGTGTGAATGTTTAATTCTATGGTAGATTCATTAAACATGGTTTACATGTCAGAGGGTAACAACCTTTGAATATAATAATCCTCTACACTTAAATAGTTCATAATAGAATCATCATCCTAGCATTGAAAGAAATTTATAGAAGGCTTATCATCATCCAACATGTCAGGATAAAGTAGATGGAGGGAAGAGAGAACCTCACCATCACGTTGATAGGTCAAAGGTCCCAAGGAGATGGTGTTCACAAAATTTTTTTTTAGACAAAATGGATTTGGGATCCATCGACTCCATGGGTGAAGGAGGCATGATAGGTGAGGAATGTGGGGAAGGATTTTATTCCTCTATGATGGTGATTCAGGCCTTCTTAGGAGTATGTTTCCTAGGAAATTCAAGACCATGACAGTCATTGTGTTTCCTAGTGGTGCACAAAATGAAGATGTGATTACCTTGTTCATAATGACCAAATTCAAAGCCTTTCCATGCACAAAGGTGAATAAAAGTGAGTTCAAATATGCATTTGGTGAGGTAGGAGAAGTCAAATGAAAAAGGTTTGGTTTGAAAGGGAGGTTCAATAGAATAATAGGAAGTGTCAAGCCCCCGATAGGTTAGGTTAGTGTGAAGGTGAGGAGGACCATATGGTACAACCTCTCCTATATGTTGATCGTAACATGGATGTCGGTGTAGTTTTCCATACTCCTAAAGAGTAAGGAATGTGTCGATGTTGAAGAGGCGGTATTCTCCAAGTGAAAGGTGTTGAAAAATTCCTACCAAGGGGTCTTTGGTTGGTACTTGGGTAACATGTATAGATGAGATATTTAAAGCTTAAGAAGATGGGGCATCAAAAAAGAGAAGATTAGGAGGGTAGGTAGGTGGGCTAGATGAGGAAAGTGAAGTGGTAGAAGTGGTATGTGTCTTAATTTGGATTAGGACGTCATTTGGACGGTAAGTCATATTAATGTTTTTGAAGGGGAGGGATCTTCCTGAATGGTATAAGGTTCCCCTTCATATTAAAATTTGAGGTGATGGTGAAGGGTGGAAGGTACACAAGCCATGTCATGAATCCAAGGATGGCCTAGCAACAATTTATATTGGAACTCTCCTTCAAGAACGTAGAAGAGTTCATGAATAGTTTGGGGACCCATGTGGATGTGGAGGAAAATGGTTCCTAGGGTAGTGGTCATGGAATCATTAAAATATCAAAGCATGAAGGGGTTTCTAGACATATAATTAGTTGGTATGCCTATTTGTCCATAGGCATGAGAAGAGATGATGTTAATGCTATCGCCCCCATCAACCATAACGCGTTTAACATGAATATCATTAATGTAAGTAGAGATTAAAAGAGCGGGGTCAAAATCATCACATTGTAAAGGGGAAATATTTGATTTGGATAAATTAATGGAAGTAATATGATGAGGGGTAATGATGGCTATGATAGGTGAAGTTTAATTGGGTGGAACCTTGATTGATTGTAGGACCTTAATGAGGGATTGACGATGAGAGTCATAGTTTTGAACCAAGTCATATAAAGACCTTTTCAACAAGGACTGGTGAAGTTGTTTGATCATTGAATGATGTGTAACCCTAGAATCAGTAGGTGGTGCCAACCCAAGGATGGTTATCTTGGGGGAGGTGCAAGTGTAATGGTAGGTGAAGGAAAATGAGAAGGGTTACCAAATTTTTCATTCCCTTTATCTTTCACATGTTGTGACTGAGTGGCTACACACACCATGTTAATTTCAAAGATAGGAGGATGAAATGTGAGTTTTTTAGCTTTACCTTTATCCTTACTTGGATGTGAAGGAAAATATTTTATAATGATTTTGGAGCTACATTGTGTGGTGATGGGTAAAGAAAGAATGGAATCCTCCTCCAACATATCATCTTATTTTAAGAGACCATCAGAATCACAAAGCTGAAGGAGAATAGTTTTAAGAGACTTACAACTCTCGAATATCATACCCTGGTGAGTGATGATAAGTGTAAGTTTTTGAATCATTAAACCCTATTGGTTTAGGTTTGAGAGGATCATAATGCTTGATAGTTAGAAGTGATATATTAGATGTATCTTAAAATTAAGCAAGAATGTTTGAGTAGGATCCTGCTATAGGATCACAATGAGAGGTCAAGGTTATTTTGGGAAAAGGGGTGGGTGACCTTCATGAAGGAGGTGAGGCCAGAGATTGTGTTGGTTTAACTAATTTTTTTGAAGGTATTGAAGGTTTGGGTTTAGGCTGCACCTTCTTAGGTAAATCCAGAGGAATATTGTGTGAGGGTGAATCATAAGGTGTAGGTATCTGAGTAAGCTAAGATGAAAGCATTGATGTTGGTAAGAGAGAGGGAAAAGGTAGTGAAGAATGTGTGAGAAAAATGGGAGTTGAAGGAAAGGGTATAGGTTGCCACACTTTTGGTTTGCTTTGGTAAAGGGGTAGGTTAACCAAGGTTAAAGGATGTGGGCCTAATATTGACAAAAAAGGTGATAGTGAGTGAGAAGGTGTGGGGGATACTAAGGTGCAAGACCTAAGAGGTTAGGTCATCCTTTTAGGTGGCGGAGTAGATTTTTTGATTAGTGGTGAAGAAGTTAACAACTCTAGCTTCATAGGGGGGTCTAACATACTTGGTACCAGTAAAACCCCTAAGATGGTAGTAGGTTTTTGAGTAGATAAAGGCCTGAGTGGAGGGGGTGTTGATGAAGAAGGGGTTGATACCAATGGTTCAGGCATAATATCCTTAGTCGCATTGAAGATATTTAGATATATGGTTGAGATATCAGGGGAGGACATCTACATTTGTGTGGAAATGGGTATTCTAAGGCATCCCCAGAGGGTAGTGTAATAGATGTACTCCAAGCGGTCAACCAAATGAGAGAAGGGTTTTGGAGTGGATGAAGAAGATGATGAATTGGTGTTAAATCCTGTGAAGAGCTCTGAGGCTAGCGGGATAGGGAAGGTCTTAGCCTCTGACTCAGTGGGTAAGAGTGAGTTAAGAAGAGTGATGGGATCTTTGAAGACCTTCAGAGAAGTATGACCAATAGGAAAATTAGATAAATTTTGCTCCTTTATTGGTTGATGAGAAGGTAAATTGGGAAATGTAGATTCCTCTATAGGAATAGAGGATGATAAGGTGGCCTCCTCTATGGGTAGAAGAATAGGTAAGGTGGGTTCCTCTAAGGGTAAATTAATATGTGAGGTGGGATCCTCTAGAAGTGAAGGAAAAAGTAAGGTGGGTTCCTCTATGGGTAAAGGAACAGGTGAGGTGGGCTCCTTTATGGGTAGAGGAGTTTGTGTAAATATTTCCTTTATAGATGATATAGGAGGAGACTGGATAGAAGGATCAAAAGTTGTATTCAAGACTACATGAACCAAAAGTACATTGGTTTATTCTTTACATGTCTCACCAACATGAGTTGATGAAGGGGTATCGTTAGGAAAAGGTTTTCTTAAAACATCCAAGTTTTCATTAGCATGTGCTTTAGGGTTGTCAAGGACAATATCACCACTATCTAACATTCCCTGCGCAATGTTCTTAAAGGTTTTTCAATTTGTGTCACTATGTCCTCTTATGTGGTGGTAATTATAGAATTCATTTTCTTTATACCAAGTTGGTGTAGGGTGGGAAGGATCAAAACTCGTATTTGGTTTGATGGGAGGAAGAGTGATGTCTCCAGATTTTAACAAATTTTCCAATACGGAAGAATAAGGATCCCCAATGAGAGTGTAACTATTTTATTCATACCAATATTGAAATTTTTTTAGCTGAAAAATATATGAAGAAGGTTTAAGTTGATTAGATAGATGAGAAGGGTTAGCTTTTAGAACTATGACATTAGTGTATCCTTTTGGCTTGGGATGGTTGCTGGCTGGTTTGGAAAAAGACTCGTTTGATTTGAAGGTTGCGTTTTTGTTATGCAGTTTTAGTTTGTCTTATTTAAGGGAATGGATCTTAAGCTTCCTAGCCATGGTAAAAGCCTTGTCAAATGTACAAAAAATTTGAACCTGAAGAGTTGAGGAAATGTGTCTGGCCCACTCCCTTGTAAAAAACTCTATGAGCTCAGGTTGCAAGAGAGAGAAGGGAAGCTAATTGATTAAGCTTTACCACCGTGCGAAGAAATCAATAATAGACTCATCGTTGTATTGATGAATAGAATATAAATATGTGATAGATACCTATTTATAATTTTTTTATCAAAAAGTGATCAAGAAAGGTCTATGCCAATTGATTAAAAGAAAATATGGAGTGCTTAGGAAAAGCATTATACCAATCTAAGGTAGGTCCTGATAGGGACATGGGAAAGGTATGAAGGAACAGGGCATCATCATCACCTATTAAGTAATAACCATGCCTAAATTAATGAAAATGTTATTGTGGGTCATCCTTACTCTTAAATTGGTTGAATTTAGGTAGCTACCATTGCGCGAGATATGGATGAATGACATGGAAAATTTTAGTGGTGAATATTCATTAATTCACGAATATTTTTGGTTTTTAAAATTTGAAATTGGCTAATGTTTAGCGTACAAGTTAATACCAGGTCCCCAAAATTATTTAGGTAAAATTTAATTTTAGGGGTCAATTCACCATTCCCATGAAATAGACATTTGCAAAAATCACTTGAATATAGTTAGCTGGTAATATATTTTTATGCTACCCCGGCCGACAACATATGGTATGTTGTCAGTTGGTAGCATAAAAATGTTGTCAGAAAATGTTATTGGCCAACAACACAATATATTTTTTAGGTCGGTAACATATAAAAAGATACCATCTAGTAGCATTTGATAATGATGTCATGATGTCTTGATATTTTCCATTCATGCGAAAGGATATTTTCCTAGATTTGATATTTTCTAAGGCTTATTTTTAGAGGGACACTTAAGATTTTCTATAATGAATGGTTATAGAGGGATGGATGGGTTTGTTATAAATATCATCATATGTTAAGATGTTATGGGACCCAAAAACTAAGGCCTCAAGTTTTTGGATTTTATCTATCATCATTTTAATGAGATCCATTGTGGGGTTTGATTGAGGGATGCTCCCTGAGGTATAAGGGGCTTGATAAGATGAATGGGTCATAAAAGGCATATATGTATGTAATGGTTCTGAGTATGTGAATTGAGACATAGGTATGTAAGAAGTAGTGGACAAGGAGGTTATATACCCCAAGATATACCATTGAGGTTATGGGTTGCATTTAAGGTAAGGTGGAAATAGGAGGAGCTTGTGGAAATATCCTCGTGGCGATGGGTGGAAGAGTTTTGGGAATAGAAACCACAAAATTTTGAAATGGACGAGAAGAGGTCGATGTAACTGGTGGTTGTGCAGGAATAGGTACATAATATACTAATGATACTATAATAGGGAAGTGGATACTGTAGATGTCGGTGGGAGAGAATATGTCAAGGATATAAAGGTTACGTGAGAAGTAGGTTTTTGCAAAATGGGAGTGGGAAATTCTAGAGTAGTTTGGGTGGCCACATTAGCATTTCTTGACAGGGCAGAGATGGTAGAAATGATGTGCATGGAAGTGGGCATTCCATAAAGGGGATGACCTGATGAGTCAAGGGTAGAAGAAGTAGCAAGGTAAAGTTGTAAGGCCTTGGTGTTATGATAAATAAATCTAGTTAATTCCTCATCACCTTTGGGTAAATTTGTAGAAGAATTATGATCCATTGAAGATGAAATGGAAGGTGATGAAGGGCTAGAAGGAAAAGGTATATAACTTGCATGGAAAGAAATATATCATGCCTGTTAGTGAGTCCAAATCATACGAAAGGATGGAAAACATGTACTTTGTGCTCCCTAAAGATGACAAAAACTCAAAAACAGACTTTTGGAAAATGTATAGAAGGTGAAATAAGTTCATTATTTTTTATAGAAAATAAAAAACACAAAGACCAATACTAGTTACTAAACTGATGCCTGTAGCTAGAATAACTGATGTTGGTTGCAGAACCGACGCCAGTAGGGAAGATTAGATCTAAAATTTTTATAAAAAAAAATTCTACGCAAGATTTTGGTCAAAAGAAGATGAGAATTGGGATGTGTATATCAATTCTAATCTAACACACTCAGAGAACCATAATTAACTGATTGTGATGGTTGAGTGTGAAAAAGAAAGAAAAGTGATGAAATATGATCTCACACCTCAAATAGCAGAAAACAAGAAAGAAAGTCACAAATCCAACAAGAAAAATCTAACAAACACGTTATCCTCGGAATAAGATTTTAGTGTTTTGATGGCTTAATCCTTAGGACTGATTGTGAATATATATAAAGGAGTAGATATAAGGTACCTAGAAGCTAACTATGGATGGTTTCAATAATTTTTTGGTGGAGGCATCCTCGATATACTTTTCAGTACATGAGGTCTGAGCTCTGATGTGACAATCTGGCTAGAACACTAGTTGGGGCTCACTATCAATAGGTGTTTAAATCCTTAATAGATTCTTCCTAGGGTTTGGGGATTGTTTAAGAAATGTGTTGTTTGTTTGAGTGATTGGAAAAGTGTGTGAAAAAGTGGACTCCACTTAATTACCAAATCATCAACCGGTCATGACCTCCATTATATTTGATTGCTAATTAGACTATGTGAGCTAAATGCAAGAATACACAGGATGCAATGCAACAATTTTAAACCCAAATCAAAACATTGAGATTGGATGAAAGAAATAGTGGATGGGAATAGAGTATGAATTTGAATAATGAAAGCAAGAAAGAAGAAAAAATGATTCGTTTTAATTTGCACCAAATGAAATGTGACTTTTAGAGAAAATATATTAAATAATGTTACCAAGGAGAGATTTAGTGAAGAGTTTAGAAAGGAATCAACCAGAAATGTAATCCTAAATGAATATAAGGAACCCAAAAATGATGAGGGTTCCACTGGGCATGCCAAAATGTTTCACCACATAGAAGTACCATATGACAAAATGATTTAAAAGGTAAAAGTAAGGTACATAATAAATACCTGGAGGTCGTGAAGAGGTTGCACACCGTTGTTGAAGACTAAGACAATAGTAGAGAACTCCTTTTTTTCTAATAAGGACTACCTGAGAAGCAAAAAAAGACCAAAAAATATATTTAATAGCATAGGTCAGTGGATTGCCTAGCGTGAGCTAGATCCCAGAAGTAGGGTGTTTCCTAGAAGGTTTTCAATACATGTCTTAATATAAATCAATGATGATAAATACAATGAAATGGAAATTCCTACTATAGTTATATGATCTGGCTATCTCACACAACACAATAGTCTAAATCTAATATAAATGATAAATATGAGATTAAATCTACAACAATGGTCAGTTATCATGGTCTATAGGTATGCTAGAGGGTAGAAAGAAGGTTTGGGTTAAGTCTTGGGAGGTTTTGGAGAGTTATGGGTAGAATAATGAGCTTGCTAGTCTTAGGGGGAAATGCCAGACATAGAGATTGATGCCATTTAGGGAACCGATGCCAGTCATTGGTCATAATTGGGATCGATTAGGTAACCGATCATGGTAGGGGTAATTGAGTTTCAAAGGTGGAAAGGAGGTTGATTTGGGATTTTTGTGATTGCATAACGTATTGGGAGGTATTACATAGGGTGTAGGAATTTAGGTGAAGACTCAACAGGGGTAAAAAGGGTAGTTAAAAGGGTAGATTGATTACTGGTTGGTGTCAGGTGAATGGGCTATGGAAATGTATCTGGGAGAGAAATCCGGTGATTAGAAGAAGATAAAATATCTAAAACCAAAGCTAATGAAATCAATAACCTGGTTAAGAATACTTATCAGAGATCCAGAGGTTTGTAGAATGTGGATTAATGGGTGTGCATCAGAGAAATGAGTCGAGATCTAGTGTTGCAGCAGTGAAAGTTATCTGCTTCTCTATGTAAATGGTTCAAACCTTTGAAGTTTTAGAATGGTTGCTAGTGTAGAGTTTTATGCTATAGTGATAATTTGATCATCAGGATGTCGATTTAATTCGCAAGATGTGAGATCAAAGAATGCCCACCAAAATAAGAACCCAGGAAAAAAATTGAAAATGCTTATTTAAAGGAACTGATGACAGTTCCTTGACCGATGCCGGTCGAGGAATAACTAGCGTTGGTTAGGGATAAATAGTCTTATTTGCTAAAAATTACCCTTTCTATCCATTTTTGGCGTGAGTCAAGAATGGTTTTGGGTTATAAGTCTTGGTTCTCATTAAAACACATGGGAAATTGGTGGGAGAGGTAGTTGGAAATTAATATTAGGTTTAGAAGAAGTCTCAGTTGCTTAGGGGGAGTGATGACTCAGTCTTAGTTATTAAATAGGTTTTGAATGGATCCCAATTTTAGGTGTCTACAATATATGATAATACTATAATTACTTTTCTATTCTTATTCCAACTATTCTATAAGTACACTGAGCTTCCTTTCCTATGCAAATACCTTTTGAGTCTAACTATTTGCATAGGTCTCCTTTTACCATTATATCCACGCATGTCTAAATTTTTGTGTAACTTTTAATTATTCTTCCACCAAATGTGTGTGCTTCAAATAATTGGAAAGTATACAAAATAATAATGGTTTCCTAATATGAGACTTATCTAATAAAGGAATAAGAATTTAGCAAATCAACACCACCCCACACTAAACTGGTTGCTTGCCCTTGGGTTGTAGATACTCAAATTTCAAAATTTACTATTTAACATGGTTTTTACAATGCATTCTTCCTAATACAAACACCCTCTTTCTATCCCCACCCAATACATCATGAGGTCTCTTATATATCTTTTTTAGTGATAATTAAAAGCATGTAATCCATAAATAAATTCAACTTAACAAGATGTAACCTTTAGTTCTCATATTTCTCATCCCTATGAAAAAATGTTCACTTTTGTTGGCTTGTGGAATCCATTCCTAGACAAGTTGTATGGTTTTGAACTAACATTACCTCCATCTGATCCTTCAGTTTCCTATTCTTCATTAGGTCATTGATTCCCTCTCGGTTGTCCGTTATATGATAATTCACCTTCAAATCCCTATTTAAGAAATTTAAAATCACCTCATTTGATAACTTGACATAACCTAGCATTCTCATGAACACCTATTAACAAAAGATAGCACAAAAATTAACCAATGCTCCCTAAATCTAGCCAAAGATCATGCACAATAATTAGGGAAGCAATCAATATATTTCTAAAGCATCATATGTAGTCAAGGAATCATATTCTCTCATTTTCAAGTACTCAAACATCCCCACTTCAATTATTATCAAGAGAAAAACTTAACTCAAACATTGTTAAGGAGTTCTGAATTTCCAAATCTAGTTGCATTCATTCAGATATCACATGATAGGTGGAGAACAACATGTGGTTTGAGGCATCTTTTGAGTAGTGTCGAGATCGATAGTATAGGGATTGTACTCTAAACCAAATAATTTTTATTTTGTAGGGTCTCCCACACATAGCTAGGGTTTTCTAGCTCATTTAGTATGTTTAGAGGGATTCATAACATGATCTACGACTAGGATTTGACAATGGAAAAAAATTATAGGCAAGTGACAACCTCAAAAAGTTACAAAGCCATATTGAGAGTAGGTAAAATACTATATAGTAGGTGCAAAACTTTATTTATAGTCCTAAAATATTTGTTCATCCAACACTAGGTTATTTTCTAGCTATAGTTCCAAGAATAAAGCATTCTTATTCTTAGATATCCTAGTTTCAATAGTATACACACTTAGAACTTCCTATATTGATTTATAATCAACTAAGTACACTCATCCTCTTGTGTTTTTAAGTTCATATCATATTGTGTACATTAGTTGCAATAATTAATGAATTATTATGATATTAAAGAATTAATGTTGGAATTTAATTAATTATAATAACCTTCTGCAGCTTCCCTTTACATCCTTTTATTGTATTTTACTCAATAATCTATTATAATCTAATAAGGGTGTAAAAAACATTTGGTGAAACCGAATTCTGCATTGAAAATTTTGGCTCAAACCCTAGTTTCCCTAGGGTTTCATATATTCATTTTATATTCATATCCACACCTAACTTTAATTTACTATCTACCCTAAGTCTAGTTTACACAAATTTCCCAAGCGTCTCATGGCCAGTCCTACCCTTTGGTTCTCTTTATAGGGCTCCTAATTGTTGAATTACCTTTTATTGCATATCTCAAGCACAACTGATCTATTTTACATTTCTTTTGACTTTATTATATATTATATATACCAAATGAAAAACTCTTTTGTTTTCCCCTAATTTTTAGCACACTATTTGGAAATTCAAAACTTCTTATTTTAACAATTAGGGCATAGTAAAAATATATACACTTTTGGGAAAATTCCTTGGAGGTTTTTCTTCTATATAATGAGATTAAAAAATACATTTTTTTCATTAAATGAAATGATTATTTTCATATATGGTCATTTTATTAATTTTATGGAAGTCATTTTTTCTCAACATCTCTTTTGTGTCTTATCATCTATAATCTCTCAAATGGTGTCCCTTCTTGTAGAGTTTTTTATTATTCGCCAGCTAAATAGAGTTTCTTATATCATTTTCTCATCCATCATGACCCATGGTAAAAAATTCCCAAGTTTCATTATATCATTTTCTTTAATATCATCACACATGTACAAACACTCCCACAAAACTAGTGCAATAAAAAATGCTCCTTGATAATACGAAAACTTTCCATGTAGATTCAATCTTAAGTCATATTTCAGCTCCTTCTATTAGTAATGATGACATAGTTCATAAGGTTGTCTTAGAGTCTATTCAAGTTTTACACCATAATTTTCAAGCTCAATTTCAATATATCACTATTAAGAGCACATCTCTTAAGGATGAATAATGCATCTAAAGAACTCTTCTAAAGCCCATGTCAATCTATCTCTATGTATTATGATCAACATAGATATAAAGATAAGAAAAATTAATGTTATACATTTTTTGCATAATACACGTGTTCATATAAGTAAATTAAAATTCATACATAAAGGTAACAATGTGTATGTTCTGCAAGATCCATCTTGATTACAAAGGTAACCATAAAATAAGTCACCTATTTGGTTTGCAAAGAATTCTAAACAACATGATAAATTATCTAAGTTACCAGATAAGGAGTTAATCAATTTGTTACCTACTCATCACTATCCCTACTATCGGCTTGACAAAATCAAATATCAACTATTTTTTAATTATCATGGAATTAACTTACATCTTAAAAATGATTTCTATGATTTACAATGCCAAATCAAACAACTTGAGCATTAGGGTTTTATATCCTTCAATATACGAAATTCTACTGTTCCATCATCTCAATTTCCAAACTCTCGATGGGTAAAAAAAATTATAACACCTATATTTAATAAACATAATGCAATATTGAATTATACACCTTTGAACATACCAAAGGATTCATATAATCACAAAGAGGATAAGAGTGTAAGACCAATTATTGTGAAACCATTAATTAAAAAAATACTAATCGAGAAATAATGATTACACACCGCCTCCATGCTCTTAGAGAATACAAAATCCTAATAAGGGGGTGACAAAACAATGGATTCTACAAATATCTCTAATCATCTGTAAAAAAAATAAGATACATTGTGATTCAGATGATGATAACAATGGATATGATTTTGATGAACTATTTGATATGTCATATGAAAATTTATGCACATTAGATTTCAATCCCATTGGGGTATTTGAATATGATATTGATATCAATGATCATGAACGAATTGATGCCCCAAGAGATCCTTCTATAGTTATCTCTACTTATCCATGACATAAAAAAATGTAACTTATGTATCT
The DNA here is from genome assembly GCA_019776745.2 of Taxus chinensis. Taxonomy (NCBI): domain Eukaryota; kingdom Viridiplantae; phylum Streptophyta; class Pinopsida; order Cupressales; family Taxaceae; genus Taxus; species Taxus chinensis. The sequence continues at coordinate 599,103,433 of CM034150.1, forward strand.
TCCTTATGCTCCATGAATTAGGCTTCAACAATTACTTGCATGTAATCTCATATCTCTCCCTCCACTACTTGAGGTTGATATAAGAAAGTATTATAGTAAGATATTTGATGTTAATTCTTACCGTGACTATCAAATCTGCATTAGTCACCGCAATGATCAATGTGTCAATCTTTTAAATATTATACAAGATCTTGTTGACACAAATGTAATTGAATAGTATAATCCCATTGAATCTTCATCATGATTAACTTCCTAATCTTAACACTAACAAGTATTTTTTGAAGTGCCCAATGATCATAAATCTATACCACCTACATCATATTACAATCACCCTACTATGGATAAGATATATAATTTCAAGATACTTCAAACACTACTCATGGATCTACTTTACTTAGTTCTTATCTAAAGCCTTCTTTGGTATACATTACTAATGTTTCACTACTTACATTAGAGTCACATTCTTTGGCACAATTGAGATCCGAACCTACATCTCTTGTAATAGTTTCTTTCCCTCTTAGGAAGGTTTTTATTGGGTATATCTTGTTCTACTTGTCTCTCTGTACATAGCCAAACATTCAAAAATACCAAAACATTGACATAGTTTCAAATTACAAAAACATTCATATATTTGTGATAATTTAAAATCAAGACCTATGTACTCATCTTGGGGTATTAACACTTTACATTATAGATATTGTTTGTCACTTTGGTATGATAGAAATCATATCTCTTTACTGTTTATAGACATGTGTTCATGTGGTATATTCGACTAGATGTAGGATATACACAAAGTGGTACAAGATGATAGGTGATTCCCAACCCTTTACCCAGATTTCCTATACATCTAAGGGCATCTATTATACAATACACATAAGTGATATTGTTTCATTATAGTTCATTTCTAATTCCTCATTACGTGTGATTATATATATTTTGTACATGTTATCTTTTGATATAATAGGAATAAAACACATGCTTCATGCAAAATTTACACCTCTTTCTTCACATATTTATATCTATATAAGTCATATTATTTCATCATATCCCAACACTCTTATTTTTATACATGATTTCTAGCTATGTGTGTGTGTGTGTGTGTGTTACCACTTACTTGTTTCACTTATTGTGGCCCAATATCCTTGATTTTTTTTGTGATATCATGTGTGTCTCATGTTTTTGGCTCTACACTTTTTTTGTGACGATGTTTATATACTATTGAATCTGAATTTACTATTTCTATATCTATGTATAATTTGTCTTATACATGTGTTATTATTAATTTTCCCATTATTTCTACCGTTACTATTATTTCTCTTTTCGCGCACCATGGTTTTTACCATGCATGTCCTCTTTACAGGTTTGAGATCCTACCATCTATGGCCATAACTACATCCTTATATTTATTTCTGCGAACAATGTCAAATTCATCTGATATGGTTATACATTTATTATTTTGAGTCACATTCTCAAATACTTAAAAAATGTTCCTCAAAAGAGGGGGAATTCATCTGGTTATATTATACACCTAAAACCGACATAACAAAACTTATATACTTAGACATAGATATACACATGGTAATGGTACTCATAAAATATCAAATATAGAAATACATAAAATCTTGCACATGTTAAAAAATTTATAGCTTGGTCAAACCATATGGATGGTTTTGACCTCTCCACACAAATTTTCTCAAGGTAGATTACAACAACTTTATCAGAAATTTCAAAATTTCACCAATAGGAACAGGTTCTTGGCACAATTTTAGATCCATTTCAATAAGTTTAGATCAATTATAGGGGACAAATTACTTCACTCCTTAACCATGACACTTAGTTTAAGGGATCTTGGGGCATGAGTTTCCTTTCCTCATTTACATTTTAGTACATTACTGTTATTATTCAGTATATATTTAGTTGTGCAACACATATAAAGGGCATGAGATCACTCATTTTATTTTATACTATGTGTCCTTATTTACAAAATTAGGTCTATATACATTTGAAATGGTGTGGTATACGGGGTTACAAAAGGTATCAAAGTGGGTTATTTCTTTTTAGGCATCCTCTTACATTCAAAGGGGAAGATATTAGAGTTATTGAATGATACATGGTCCTCTTCCTTCATGGGGTGCTTTAGTATATTACTCTTCTTCTCTCTCTCATTCGTTTTCATTTTTGGTTGCATACACCTAACACTTTGATTTATCCTCAACACAATTGAATATTGATCACCCCCAATTATTCAACAAGCTCAATAATTCACATTTATAAGTGTAAGAAAAGACCGATAAATTATTATTTTATAAAATAAACATATATATTTCATCCATGTTTTGCATCTATATCAATTTATGCAAATATTTTTTTTGCATATTACATATTACATTCGATTTTAAGTTCAATTATTTATTATGGAAATTGACTACACTTTGTGTTGTAGGTTTCATCATAGAGCATGTTACCACTAACAAAATGAGGCTCTTCAAAATAAACTCTAAGTTGAGACAACGTACATGGCTACACACTCATGTATATTTTTCTTTAAGCATGTAATTTTCATTTCATACGTAACAAGGGGAAAATGTAGACACTCAAATTCATAAATTTACTATTTGAAACTAATAATTTTGACAATGCACTATTTCTATCCCCACTTAGTACATCTCAAGGTGTCTTATATAACTTTTTTATTCATAAAAATTGATATATTGACAAATTATGAGAATGAAATGCATAAAATCCATAGACAAACTCAACTTAATAGGACGTAAGATTCAATTCTTATATGACTCATACTAATCCATTCCTATATGACTTATACGGTTTTGAACTAGCATATCCTCCAACTAATCCTTCAATTTCATATTATTCATTTGGTAATTTACTCCTTTGCGTTGTCCTAATAACTCACCTTCATAACCCTATATAATAAAATTAAACTCACCTCATTTGAGAACTTGGCACAACCTATCATTCTCATGAACTCCTATTGCTAAATATAGCACAAAAGGTACCTAACGATCACTAAATATCACCAAATTTCATACAAAATTATTAGGGAAGAAATCACTATAAGTCTAAAACATCATAAAAAATCAAGAAATCATCTTTCCTCATTTGCAAGAACTCGAAAAACTCCACTTCAAGCATTAACCAAGATCAACTCAAACATTGTCATTGATTTATCAATTTTAGAAATCTAGTTACATTCATTCAAATATCACATGATAGATCGAGAATGATTTGTGGTTTGAGGCCTCTTTAGAGTAGTGTTGATATCAAAGGTGTAAAGATTGTACCTCAATCCAACTAAAGGTTTTCTTGTAGGTTCTGTGTACGTACCCAAAATTGCATGTGCTAAATTGTCAGAAAATGGTTAAAATTTTTCCCAAAGATGATTCAGGTCCTTTCAATAAGGTGTTCAAGCTCCAAAACACATTTGCGGTGTATATTTGTTTCCTAGACATCTTTAGTTATCCTTCTCACTCTTTTTTCCAGTTACCCACTTCTTTTTGTGCATGTTTTGGCCTTTAGTGCTAGGACCACCACCCTGCCTGGGTGACAGCTTTGAAACCACTTCCTAGGCAGGGTGGAAGTCCTAAAACTGCCACCCTATATAGGGAAGTGGTCCTGTCCACTTTTTCTAGATTCTGTCATGTGTGTGTCTAACATGCAATGCTTTACTTAATTTAACTTTTAACAAGCATCCGTGAGCCAAATTGTCTAAAAATATATTTGATTGCTTGGTTCTCCTTCCTCCTATTTTTAAATATATTTAATTAGTTGGAACTGCTTCTTCTTTCCTTGTCCATGAAGTCACATCCTAGTCCCAATTATTATATATTCCATGCTTGTATTCAAGAAAAATGGCCTGAGAATTTTGTGTATCTTGCATTGTATTGTTGCCACAATCTTGCTAGAAATTACATATCCAAGATCGAATCTCTTGTGTTATCCCTCTTCTACTTGCATTGCAACCAAACTACCTTCAAACTACCATTTCTAGAGTGCCATCCTCTTGCTATTTTTTTTGCATTCCCAATCCCTTGGACTCATATGAATACTCAAAGAAAGAAAGGAACCAACTGAGGGGACAGATATAGATACAACTAGATTTTACAAAGCTCTTATTTATCTAGGTTGCAGTTGTATTTTGTTTGCTTTATTTGTTAAATTGCCAATTTTGAATCATTAGTTTCAATTGCATATCAAATAGAGTAGAAATCAATTTCCTTTCATTTACAAGTAATTAGTTCACTTCCAAGAGGGTTTGAATCTTTCATAGCAACTCCCAGTGACAAATCCTCTTCTTCCTGTCCTTGTGGAGCCGAAGGAGAGAATATCTATAGGAGGTTGTCTACACATCATAGATCATTTGGAAAATTTATTATTTTAAGTTAGTTTAGTTTTAATACATTGAGCACAGGTGAATAACCACATCGGGTTATCTCACTTGTTTAGTTTTAGCATAGAAATATTTAAATTATTTAGAATAGAAGCAGGTTGTTGTTTGTAATTGTAATATTTCATTTTTGTGATTTGTTTAGATTATTTTCCTTTCAGTAGTAACATATATTTTTAATTTTATTTAGTTTACATGGACACTTCAAACTAGATCAACACTTAGATCCAAGTTAGGTAAACAAAGCATAGGGAATTTACGCTGCCCATTCATAGCCTCTAAATTTCCCATTTTTCAACTTGGCTACCAGGAGATCACACTACCAAATATTAATCATTGATCCTCCTATAGTTAGCCACACATATTCAACATCGGCTGCTTCGACACAACCTCGGGGGGTCAAGTGTGGTTGAAGGTTGCATGTCAATTTTCATCCGTACAATCTCCCACCCATAACTAGGGTTTGAGAATTCACTCATAATGTTTAGAGGGATTCACAACATGAGAAAAATTAGTGTTTGATAGTGATAGACATTTCCAAGAACATGATAATCTTAGGAATTTATAAGGATAAATTCATAGTAGGTCCAAAATTGTACAGTAGGTGGAAAACCATAAAGACAATCTCAGTAGATCTATATGGTCCTGCACAAGGTCATTTTCTAGCTAAAATTTCTAGAACAAAGCATTATTAGTCTCATATTTCCTAGTTCCAATAGTTTACACACTTAGAACTTCCAAGATTCGTCTATAATTATATAATTTCACTCATCCTCTTGTGTTTTCAAGTTCATGTCATATTGTAAACATTGTTACAATAATTAATGTATTAATATGATACTACATAATTAATGTTGGAAGTTAGTTCATTAGAATAACCTCCTATAGATCCCCTTTACATTATTTTAAGGTATTTAACTCAATAATATATTATAATCTAATAATGGTGTAAAAACATGGGTAACCATTTATCCACATGTTCAAACACTTCTGGTAGCTCCTTAAGATATCTTTATGCATCTTCCATTGATTTAAAGAAAACTAAAGGAGAGTCCCATTTATTTGGCACGCATGGTGAGGTCATTTAAATATTTAAAAACATTGTGAGGTTTTTTTCTATAGATTGATTTTTTTGCAATGTTTTCCCTACTATTGTATTTTTTACATCGATTGGGATTCTATCCTTAAAAGTTAGCTTTTTCATAACACCTTATCGTTTCTTGATTTAATCCCTTTCCACATTGATTTCTTCCTCTAGAATCTAAATGTATTGTAATAATTTACCTTAAATACCCTTATTTTCATCATTTTTATAACCTTACATATCCAAATCACTCTACTTTTGTACCTTTGGGAGCATACATGCATTAATAATCTTGGATTTTTTGAGAAATCTTGTGACTATATTATCCACATACGAGGCCTTCTCTTTAGTCTTGGTGGCCACGTTCACACAAATCCTTAATTTCTCAGTACAAATATATCTTAAGTTTTCCATCCTCTTATTTGCTCTTTGCGTTGTCCTATAACTACCTTCATAACCCATATATAATGAAAATTACTACCTCATTTGAGAATCTTGGCACAACCTCATTCTCATGAACTCCTATTGTAAAATATCGCACAAAAGTACCTAAGGATCATAAATATCACAATTTCATACAAAAATTATAGGAAGAAATCACTTATAGTCTAACATCTAAAATCAACAGAAACATCTTTCCTCATTGACAAGAACTCGAAAAACTTCCACTTCAAGAATTAAACCAAGATCAACTCAAACTTCTGTCATTGATTTATCAATTTTAGAATCAGTTACATTTTTCATTCAAATATCACATGAGTAGATCGGATTGATTTGTCGGTTTGAAGGCTCTTTAGAGTAGTGTGATATCAGTGTTTAAGATGTGTACCTCATCCAACTCAAAGGTTTTCTTGTAGGTTCTGTGTTACGTACCCCAAATTGCATGTGTTAAATTGTCAGAAAATGGTTAAATTTTTCCCAAAGATGATTTTCAGGTCCTTTCAATTAAGGCGTTCAGCTCCAAAAACATTTGCGGTGTATTATTTGTTTCTAGAATCTTTAGTATCCTTCTACTCTTTGTTTCAGTTACCGCATTCTTTTTGTTGCAGTTTTGGCTTTAGTGCTTAGACCACCACCCTGCTACGGTGACAGCTTGAAACCACTTCCTAGGCGGGTGGAAGTCCTAAACAACTGCCACCCATATATAGGGAAGTGGTTCTCCCTTTTTCTAGCTCTGTCATGTGTGTGTCTACATGGCCAATGCTTTACTTAATTTAATTTTAACAAGCTCGTCAGAATCTGCATATAAATATATTTGATTTGCTTAGTTCTCTTCCTACTATTTTTAAATATATTTAATGTTGGAACGCTTTTTCTTTCCTGTCATGAAGTCACATCCCTAAGGTCCAATTATTTAATATTCCATGCTTGTATTCAAGAAAAATGACGTGAGATTTTTTTGTATCTTGCATTGTATTGTTGCCCACAATCTTGCTAGAAATTACATATCCCAAGATCGAATCTCTTGTGTTATCCCTCTTCTACTTGCATTGCAACCAGACTACCTTCAAACTACCATTTCTAGAGTGCCATACTCTTGCTATTTTTCTTGCATTCCCCAATCCCTTGGACTCATATGAACCACTCAAGAAAGAAAGGAACAAAATGAGGGACAGATGATAGATACAACTAGATTTTACAAAGCTCTTATTTATCTAGGTTGCAGTTGTGTTTTTGTTTGCTTTTATTTGTTAATTGCCAATTTTTGAATCATTAGTTTCAATTGCATATCAATAGAGTAGAAATCAATTTCCTTTCATTTACAAGTAATTAGTTCACTTCCAAGGGGTTTGAATCTTTCATAGCAAACTCCCAATGACAAATCCTCTTCTTCCTGTCCTTGTGGAAGCCGAAGGAGAGAATATCTATAGGAGGTTGTCTACACATCTAGATCATTTGGAAATTTATTATTTAAGTTAGTTTAGTTTTACTACATTGAGCACAGGTGAATAACCACATAGGGTTATCTCACTTGTTTAGTTTTAGCATTAGAATATTTAATTATTTAGAATAAAGCAGGTTATTGTTTGTAATGTAATATTTCATTTTTTTGATTTGTTTAGTTATTTTCCTTCAGTAGTAACATAGATTTTTAATTTTATTTAGTTTACATGGACACTTAAACTAGATCAACAATTAGATCCCAAGTTAGGTAAACCAAGAATAGGGAATTTACGCTGCCCATCATGCCTCTAAATTTACCATTTTTCAACTTGGCTACCAGGAGATCCACACTACCCAAATATTAATCATTGATCCTCCTATAGTTAGCACAACATATTCAACATCGGCTTGCTTCGACACAACCTCGGGGGGTCAAGTGTGGTTGGAAAGGTATGACATGTCAATTTTCATCCGTACAATCTCCCACCCATAACTAGGGTTTGAGAATTCACTCATAATGTTTAGAGGGATTCACAACATGAGAAAAATTAGGGTTTGATAGTGATAGACATTTCCAAGAACATGATAATCTTAGGAATTTATAAGGATAAATTCATAGTAGGTCCAAAATTGTACAGTAGGTGGAAAACCATAAAGACAGTCTCAGTAGATCTGTATGGTCCTGCACAAGGTCATTTTCTAGCTAAAATTTCTAGAACAAAGCATTATTAGTCTCATATTTCCTAGTTCCAATAGTTTACACACTTATAACTTCCAAGATTCGTCTATAATTATATAATTTCACTCATCCTCTTGTGTTTTCAAGTTCATGTCATATTGTAAACATTGTTACAATAATTAATGTATTAATATGATACTACATAATTAATGTTGGAAGTTAGTTCATTAGAATAACCTCCTATAGATCCCCTTTACATTATTTTAAGGTATTTAACTCAATAATATATTATAATCTAATAATGGTGTAAAAACATGGGTAACCATTTATCCACATGTTCAAACACTTCTGGTAGCTCCTTAAGATATCTTTATGCATCTTCCATTGATTTAAAGAAAACTAAAGGAGAGTCCCATTTATTTGGCACGCATGGTGAGGTCATTTAAATATTTAAAAACATTGTGAGGTTTTTTTCTATAGATTGAATTTTTTGCAATGTTTTCCCTACTATTGTATTTTTTACATCGATTGGGATTCTATCCTTAAAAGTTAGCTTTTTCATATCACCTTATCGTTTCTTGATTTAATCCCTTTCCACATTGATTTCTTCCTCTAGAATCTAAATGTATTGTAATAATTTACCTTAAATACCCTTATTTTCATCATTTTTATAACCTTACATATCCAAATCACTCTAATTTTGTACCTTTGGGAGCATACATGCATTAATAATCTTGGATTTTTTGAGAAATCTTGTGACTATATTATCCGCATACGAGGCCTTCTCTTTAGTCTTGGTGGCCACGTTCACACAAATCCTTAATTTCTCAGTACAAATATATCTTAATTTTTCCATCTCTTATTTGCTCTGTTGTGCATCAATATCTCCCTCTACTTCCATCTTCTTAGCAAGCACACTAAACAAAGGTTTCTAGCTTCTCAACACCTCCCCTTATTCTAACAATATTTCATTTTCAATATGGGTCCCATCAATAATGATCCATTTGTAAAAATGCAATGCCTATAAATCATCATGCATATACTTCTATAATAATTCTTTGTGCTCTGTATAAATCTTGTATATATTTTTATTTTTCTCAAGGAGCTACTTGGTCAATTCTTACGCCTTCACTCTTCGTAAGTGACTATCTATGGTTTTTTTGTAAAACCTCTATGATAATATTTACAAAATTAATCCCCAACCTCAATTCCTAATATTTGTAAAGTGTCCATAAATTAAAATACCAATCCTTCTGTGACTTCATATAGAACATCATATAGAATAGAATATGGGATTTTAAATTTTAGCTCATCTATGTAAGCATCCAAGGTGAAGGATAATGATTTATTTGTTATTTGTGTCACAAATGTATCCTTACAATAATTTCAATAGAAGAGTTGTTCATTTATTTTCATTTCTAAAATCCTAAGAAAAAAGAATTCAAGGGATATATTTTTATTATACTCCATCTCTTCATCTTATTTGTCTTCTTCTTCTTCTTGGACACACTTTAATTTTTCTGGATGTTGTTGTTCATCTTATTATTCATTACTGACACACATATCTTATATTTTTTCTTCTTAATATTATTCACTATGAATTTATTTCTCTTCCTCCCGATAATTTTCTATCTCACCCTCTTCTTTAACGTTGATGATTTTTGGAGGTGTCCTTGGAAGGGTAGTTGTTCTAGTGCAGGATTCCTTCAAATTTTGTCTACTTTTGGGACTGAATTTTTTGCACACGAGACTTGTTATAGGGGAAGGTTCCCATAGAGGATTAACAGTTATAGGTATGTTGAGAATATAATTTAGCCATTCATGTGCATGGAAATTTTACCATGCTAACGCATGCCAATATCATTATATCCATGCATCGACCTATCATGTTAATGCAAAAAATCTTAGTATGCTTATATGAACCATGAGATATTCTAAGCTCCCATGTATTTTAGCGTCTCGACAATGAAGTGTTTAAATAAAAAGTAATTGAAGAGCATTCAAAATTACAATAGAAAAAGATAATTCATGTGTGAAAAATCATACACCTTGTGGTTCCATAACACATTATTTCATCTTAATCAATTAACTACAATTCCATACATTGAACATTAATCAAAACACAACAATATTTGTCAAAATTTATTGAAGGTTCTCTCTTTCTCTTAAATATTAACTAGCCTGACATCTATATATCTCTTTTGATAGGGTTCTCAAGGGGTATTTATACTAGTTAGTAATTTCCCTTCACTACTTTGAGAAAGTTTATTATTAGCATTGAATCTTAAAGATAGATCGTACTTATTACATTGGGTGGTGTTTATGCCACTTGTATTCATCTCCTTGCTTCTTGTCCTAGATGAAACTTCACCACTTTATTTTCTAATTTTCATTTTGTAATCACCTATCTTTGGAGTGGCTATATTTATCCCATCCACATTTTCATGTACACTCCCTTCCCTTTCTATCCTTATCTTTTATATTTGTAGTACACTAACTCTCTTTCCTGTGCACTCTTATACTTTCTTTCCTTTTACTTTTTCCTCTAAAGTTACACCTAAAAATAGAGTTCATGCTTTATTATGCTTTTCCCAATCTTTACATGTAGTTACTTACCACAATCATCATGTAGTGTTAATAACCTTTTCTAAAATTCACACGTGAAACACTTCCAAAATTCTTGTAAACTTAAAAAGAATGAAAACAATAAATTATTGGACCCAAATGTGAGACTTAACTAATCAAAGAAGAGAATAATTTTGGGGTCCAACATCACCCCACACTAGCTCTGTTTCCGGTCATCAGGTTAAATTATTTTATCTCTACAAATAAATCTGGGACCTCTTACCTGATAAGATATTCATGCACCTTCCATTCATCGAAGGCATTTTATAATATGGGGCTCAATTGATCAATTAGTGTGGCGAGATCAGTCAAACATTTGGAACCTTTCCTACCATCATTTGCCTTAACTTACATTGATTGTAATTTATCACCATCTTGGGTGGTTGTATTTTCCATCTTAGTCTCCTTATTGGAATTTAAATTTATTAATTCACTCAGCCATTAATTTATCTTCCCTCTTTTTTTGTTGGCCTCCTACCTTAATTTTTCATATTCTTCTAGGAGTTAGTTGTGAGTTAGTTCTACAAGGTGAAACTTTTTCAAAATGTTTTAGAAACCCCATAAATAGTTAGGATCCTAAAAAATATCAAATGAGGGTATTTTCAATTCTCTTTATGACCAATAATTTTTTTTAGCTCGGTTTCATAGAAAAATCTTCTTGCCACTTAGATCATCGATGCACCAGTTTAGGAAAATTTGAAGGTACAGGTAAAAGTTTCTGAATAACAAATTTCCATGCCTCATAAATAGTATCATTGGATTCATTTTCCTATTTCTATGTAAATTCCTATATAATTTGGCCAAATTTCATTAATTTTTGACTCTAGGGGGAAGAAAAATTTCTAAGAAGAAAGTAAGAGGTGCAAACCATGCTTTGATGCAACACTTCGAAACTTGGGCACACTTTTGGTGTCCCTTTGCAACCTTAGCACACTTTTGAGGTGAAATTTCACTCCATAAGTATGCCCCACTCCTATTGGTTGGAATTGTCAACTTAAAAACATAAGATGAAGTCAAAAAGTGCATATGAAGGACTTAAAGTGATGATTTTTAGTTATGGTCAGCCCCATTTGAGATATTATTCTACGAGGATCAAAATATCAGCCCATGCACATCAATAAGGTTGCACTCCAATGGTGCAAAAAAAATCCAATTAATCAACAAGTAAAATGAAAATGAAACAATAGAGAATCATTCATAAAAATAATAGGTCTACTCATTCTCATATATCAAAAAAGAGGGTACATATAGGAGTGATGTGTAACTCTGATTCTTGGATAAAACATTCTCTCCAAGAGAGAAAATAGTGGAGTTAATATTAAAAATATGGAAAGTAAATCGTATGACTCTAAGACACATGTGATAATGACATATTTTATGATAAAATATGTCATATATCATATGACCTATGACCTATGGTCTCATCAAAGTGAGATGACTCACCATGTGAGGTGGAAAATGCCCTGAGTGATGATGAGGCAAGTCACATACACTAACACACCCTTCATCAAATTTGAGGTAAAGGTCATGGCAAGTTAGAAAAGAAAGATAACTCCCCTAGAAAAGTAAGAAATATATGTCATATGGACCCCATAAACTAAATGCCTAACAAGGTACCCATGTACAAAAAACATATTTCTAGAAAAGAATAAAAGGAGAAAAGGAATAGAAATCTTGAAGAAGATGGGAAGATGTAGAATACCTCACCCCAAGAAGAGATTGCAAGTGAAGGAACTTTGAAAAGACCCAAAGCCTGATAATAAGTTTGATAATACTACAAGTTGATGATGTCTTCATGTATTAACTCGCTATGAAGTGCATATGTGTTAGAGTAGTTATTTACCTTAGCTCATGTTCACCTAGGTACTTTATTTACCTTTATTGTATTTATCCTCACCCATTTATGTTTTTGGATATTTGTTTTTATTTATTTATATATTAGGGAGATATTATGTAGTTGTTAGGTATAGTTATTTCCTTGATCTATGGTATTAACTAGATCCTTGATATCTAGATCTTTCCTAAATCTATGGTCTTGACTAGTTCTTTGATGTCTAGTTCTTTTCATAATTTATGGCTTGATCTATGACCTTGACCGGTTCTTAGATTGTTATTCCTTTCATTTGTAATCAAGGCTCATTCTCATTGTATTTCATTGAGTTCCATAATAATATATGATATTTTTTTTCATTTGTTTGCAAAGGTTTATGTAAAGTTATTCTGGAAAATTGCTTTCATCGTATTGATCGTGGTGTTTGATTAGCATATGTATTTTTGGCTTGTTATGATCTGGTTATTATTCCTTTTATGGTATCAAAGAAATAGATTGTTTTTTACATCCGTCTGTAAGTTTCATTTTGCAAAAAAAAAATTATATTCATATATTTGATATTTTTCCATATTTTGTTGTTGCATGCATTATTATGCAAAACAGAGAATTCCATTAGATCTGGAAGGTGGGAAATCCCTAAGAACAACTGTAAACTCGACCATTTCTGGAGGTAGTAATTTTTTTTGTATTGTCACAGAGACACGCGCAAGTCTACCTTGGAATCCGTATTAGGAAGAGCAAAAACTAGAAAATCAATTTCTAGGTTTTTCAAGATCTAGACAGGGTATTTTTTTTTGATGCAACATTTTTGGGAGACATGAAGCAAGTTGTTTTTGGAAGGGTGTGTCATTCCTTTTTTGGTAGGGATAGACTATTATTTTGGTAGTGTAGGTCATTATCTACCTAGTCCCGAAATAGAAAGTTTTACTAGAAGGAGCCTTTGGATGTGACTTTCTCGAGAACAAGTGACACACCCCAGAATAGTAATTTGTGCAAATACCCATTTAAATATTTAGCCCCTATTCATATGGTATGGTCATATGAGGGCTTAAGCTTGTGATTGCTACTAGTAGGTGCTTAACTCCAGCCCCTTCATTCTATTTGTGTGATGAAGTTAAGAGAATTTTACTTTGTTTTAGTGGTAACTAGAATAAGTAGTAGAACATAAACTTGTAAAGCTTGTATCTTTTGATCGAAAACTCGGTTTTGAGTGTCAGTTTTTGTAAAAGTGCTTGTTTTTTTTTGTGTTATTTCCATCGTAAATATTTATTTTGAGAATCACACTATAATTTTAAAGCTCCATAATGTAACACGCACTCATTATAAAGTGTCAAATGTGGAGGGGTGTTGTAATAACTTGTGGACACAATTTTGGTTGAGTCCGATGTCCTAAACTTTTGGGAGTTGCATTCTTGTATCTATCATGGATTCTAAGAACAATATTATTTTCTCGGAACTGTGTAAAATTTAGGAGGATATTGTAAAATTTGTATAAGAAAATAGATCACTCAAGAATCAAAATTTTCTTCTACAAGAACTCCTTCACAATAAGGATACACTAATACACTCCCTAAAACAAAAACTTACTAGCCTATAACATCACCATCATATTGTGGAAAATAATATCCATGATCTTAGTCCACTTTCTAACTATTTATCTTGTACCCACTGACCTTAATCTGCCAGTTTTTAGCCTGTTCTTTCTCTTGATGCTTCTAAGACTATTAGGTTTGTTATTTCATGTTCTTCTATGTTTGTGCCTATTTTAGTTACACATGCTATGTATCCTACTTTTTCTCACATGCATGGCTCTTTTAAGAAGAATACCACAACATTTAATTATCACATGTTCTATTGTATGGGTTTCACTGGAGGAGTTATTAGCAGATATTCATAGGGAATTGTTTCCCCTATTCCACATGTTAAGTGGAATTCTCACCATGGGATTGTTTTTCAAGAAGGTATTTCATTGGGATCACACATTGATAAAGCTCCTATTTTTTGTTCACTTCACTCTTTCTGAGGATCATGAGCAACACATGAGTTATGAACTTTCACTCAAGCTTGATAAACCTGAGATTACATCTATTAGACATGATCAACTTGACACAAATTCTAATGTTCCTTTGCATGCACCCATTGTGCATTTTACACCAAGTCATATGCAAGAATCTTCTTCATCCATCCATGTTGATTTGGGGTGGATATCTAATCACTCATGGCAGCGACATAGGAATTAATTGAGAGGAATCTACATGCATGGCTCCTCCACCATTTGGCTTCTTGCTCCACTTTCTATACCTTCTGCATTGTAATTATCCTTGTTTTCTGAGCATTTTTCTTTAGCAGGTGTAGTGTATCTCTCTTGTTTGTTGAAAGACTTTGTATCTGTATTTTTGACACTTTTGGCATGTTCACAGTCTCTCTTATGGGGGATCTATTCTTGTGAATTCCAGTGTTATGTTTTCAATGTTTGAGTAGTTGTTTTGAAAAATCATACATATTTGTAGTGTCACTCCACCCATTCAGTAGTATGGGAGGGTGTGGTGTTAATCCTAATTCTTCGGGTTTTTTGTCCTTGCCTTGTTACCTTGGCTTTTCTTGGATCGTGAACTCTGTATATTGTGTCCTTGCCTTGTTGCTTTGGTTATTATTCTTGGATCGTGGAATACCTATTTGCAGTAGTTGATCAAATTATATTTGTCTTTAGTTTTTGTGTCCTTACCTTATTACCTTGGTTGTTCTTAAATTGTGACACTGTTGATTTTGTGTCCTTTCCTTGTTTCTTTGGTTATTTTTATTTTTAATATGGATCTTGATGTGCTTCATTTGCTGATGTTGAACCATATTTTGGAAAATCAATATGGTGCTCATGTTGTCACAGTAAATGATAGTATGCCACCAGAAAGGAATACCAAACTCTATCAATATTCCCTACAAGAAAACAACTTTCGTTGTAGCGTTAACTACTCCTCTATACTTTGTCTCTGTAGATGATATCGCAATTACATTATACATCTTGTTAGACCAACTAACATTACTAGAACCAAGAGATAAATTGTAACATGATGTATATTTTCTATTATCCAAATTATCATCCCAATCAAAGTCAGTAAAACCAATAAAATCAATATTTGTCCACCTAAATAGTGAATATCGTTTATATGAGTGTCATGGACATAGTAAAGGATCCTCTTTTCTACTCTCTAGTGTAACTTTTAGGACTTTTGCATAAATATGGACACGATCCCAATAACATACAAAAGATCTAGATGAGTTTGAATCAGGTAAATCAAGCTCCACACTAGCTACCGATAAAGAGTACCATTAATTATGACAGTATATATAAATCAGAAACTAAATTTCCCTCATAAAGGAAAGGAGTAGGAGAAGGATTACAATCAGTCATGTGAAACCAAGCGAGAAATTCAAGAGCATACTTAGGTTGTGAAATCACAATTCTCAAGTCATATTGGGAACTCTAAATCCCAACAAAGTAGTGAAGCAAAAACTAAGTCTGACATAGAGAACTTGTTTGCTAAGGAAATCTTCATACAATCAATGATCGAGGAAGAGATGTCCATAATAAAAAATTCATCAAAATACAGAATGAGAATGATCATGGAGTCATCCTACCATAAAATGTATACATTAGGGTCAGAGTGACACTTAATGAACCCTGATGCAAAAAGAAAGGAGTCAATCTTAGCATACCAAGCTTAAGGGGCTTGTTGAAGGCCATTAAGAGACTTCTTTAACTTATAAATGAGGGAGGAATAATAAACATAACCCGGGGATTGTTCTATATAGATCTCTTTCTCTAATTCCTCGTGAAGGAAAGCACTCTTAATGTCCATCTGGTGGACTTCCCACCTTTGTAAGATAGTGATGAAGAGGGTCAATCATATAGAATTCATCTTCCCAATGGGAGTAAAGGTCTCTGAATAATCAACCCCAGATACCTAGGAGAAACCCTTAGCTACAAGTTTTTTTTTATACTTCTCAATTTTTCCATTTGTTCCATACTTTTTTTGGTAAACCCACTTACACCAAAAAAGTTTCCTTCCTTTTGGAATAGGGGTGATATCCCAAGTATCATTCTTCATGAGTGAGGAATACTCCTCATCCATGGAAGAATCCCACTCAGGAATTCCATAAGCCTCTCAGAAAGGCTGAGGGTTAGAAGTGGAGGTGAAGAATGCATGAGGTCCAGTGAAATCTATGAGTCATTCTATCATCCAAAGGATCCCTAATCCATTCTCCAGTGCTCTGCAGATTCTACCTAGACCATCAAGGACCAAGAGGAGAGTCAAGATTAGGATCTATAGATTCTTTAGGATAAGAATCTATAGATTCTTCTCTCAAGTGAGATGGGAAAAATTACTCATCATAACTACTATTATAAGTAGAAGAATCCACAACATGAGAAGAAGATGGAGGATGTCCAGGAGGATTGAGCAGAGAAGAAGGATATATGAACATGTGTAAATTAGAAAAGCTATAGAAATGAGGCTAGAATACTAAAAAAACCTCAAAGCTTTACCAACTCAACTATGAACTTTCAATATAAGAGATAAACAAGAGCTACTCCTATGCATGTATTATAATTTTGACAAAAACATCAAACTAACATGATATATACTACTCTCAAATCTTTGAATGCTACAGAACATAAACCTATGAATATATTAGCAGTCAAATTTTATTGTTTAATGCTCAAGGGTTTGAGAATGAAGGCTCGCCATTAGTGGCTACAAAACCATATGGTTCCCCTCATTTACTCAAGCTTGAGATTGAAATTTGCCATGGAAGATAATGGACTCAATAACAATGGAAGAAATTACTCTAATCGTATTTGCCTATAGTTTATGCTAGAGGGAGGAGAATTCGTCTTAAAAATAGGGTCCAGGGAGGAGGAGGGTTCTATTTATAGTCTTCCAATTCTCAAGAATGGAATTATTTTGGATGCATGTGAGACAAAAAGGCCCAAAAGGTGAAGTACCAATGAAATGCACTTTTATAAAGTCAAATGCAAGGTTTGACTAAAGGTTTAGAGTGCCTAATTAGATCTTGAAAGGGGATTAATTAGGGCTCCCAAGTAGGCTTAATTAATAGGGATAGGCTTTCTGGGAGCCATCTGGAGGGGGTATTAGTGATAGAGTTTGGAAGCGTTGGAATAGCGGGACTTAGGTGGCTAATAAAAATAGCATAGTGTAGTCAATTAACAAGGAAAAGAATCATTTAATGCAACGTATAATCATAAATTTAAGAGGAATTGATCAGGGAAATATAGAGCCTAATTGATGAAGTGTCCCATCAATTTGGCAAGGAGTAAGCTATGTCACTTCAAAGATAGTAGACAAGTGTTAGTAAGTAAATTGTTTGATAAGGGTTGAAGAAATACTAGTAGAGTGTCTACAGGATTTCCTCCTGAGTGTCGATGGGGTGGCATAAAAGCGATCGATTGATCACTTCAAAGAAAGTAGACAAGCACAATACAACTACAATTTTTGAAAGGGAGTGGAAAATGTCCTAAGTAAAAGGGTAGTGAAGAGATGAATGGATTCCCCCTTGAGTGTTGATGGAAACTGAGAACTAAGTACCCATGGAATCTAATTCTCTGATCTTTATTGGGCGATCGGATCTTCCAAGTACTAGGGAAGAAATCTAGTCGAATGGAGGAGCTGCCCACTTGAATGATGCACCAAACATTTGATATTTATATTGAGTGGAGTGTGAATAAATGTGGAGGAAGAATGGAAAAGATGAATGTGATGGATATAGAAGACAAATTAGTATGAGGAAGGGATAGTGAACTAAAATCCATCCATTTCTTTGTAAACAACTTATTTTTCATCATATTGCTAGTGATCTTCATCATCGGTCCTTATTAAAAATGTAAGCATACGAAAGAAGTGTAAAATGACATGAAAATCCATACTACAAAAATGATTGTCCATTGCTAAAATTCTAACTCCATGCAACATACAAAATGCAATGCAATACGAGAAGTAAACAAGTTGATCTAATAGGGAAACAAGTATACACACACATATTAAAACCAACAACGTTCAAGATAGTTGCACAAATGTTTTGTTATCGAGATTCAGTTCCCATATGTTTTATGATAAATGATAAGGGTTAAAAGTGGTGCCCCAAGAAAGGATATATGTGAGGAGAATTGATGAAGGACACATGTTTAATGAGAAAGCATTGTGCACTACGAAATACAGTACCAAGACAACTTGTTGTGCCTGATAGTACAGATGAAGTAAGTAGTTTAGCTTTATAAATGGTTTGTAGATCTAGATGATCCATAAGTCGTTTGGTTCTAAACAAGTGAAAATATAAGATATATATGAGATGAATACCATTCGTTTGATACAAATTTCAGTTGCATATGATATTTTTACCAAATTTTGTCAATTTTTTGTAATTTTTACAATTTTTTTTTTGAAAAAAAAAATTGATTTTTTTTGGTTATGTTTTTTAATTTTTAGAGTTTTTGATTGGTCAGAAGAATTTAGAGATTGGAATATTTCCTAAAATCACGAAAAATCCCAGGGAGAAGAAACAAGGGCATCGGGTAGCAAAAATATGCCTCAAAGAGAAGAAAATGGGTCAAAATAATTATTTAATAAAAATAATCATCACGACGGTCAATATAGGAAGTTAGAATGATCACGGTGGGTAAAACATGCCCTTGGCAAGCATGATGGGTTAAAACATAGCACGATGGTAAAAATTACGCTATATACCCTGTGGGGGTAAAAATAATGAATGGTACATTTGTTATCAAGGCCCTGCTATTTTTAACAAGATGATTTTGATCTTACAAGAGAGATGGCAAGAGTGTAGAGGCATTGTACAAGGTGTTGTTACATAGTCATGAATTATAAAATGGGAGTCTAGAACATGGCCATTTGTGAGTACCAATTATCCTCTCCATTTTTCAATTTCATCATTTTATTGTACATTAGGGTTAAAGTGAAAAAATTTGTGCGTGTCCTTAGGGGTGCATAGGAATCAAGGCACAGCTATTTATAAGGAAAAAACATGTGTGAATATACATATTAATACAAACCCAACAATAGGTTGAGAGAGAAAAGTACCCTTGTGTGTGCATATGTATTGAATGCATGAATTTATGCGTACTTTGAAGGAATGCATTCGCATGTAGATTAACCAAGATTCATGATAGGGCTCACACATGTCATGATTTGACAAGCAAGCAATAGGAATACCATGAATCACATCCTGGGTGTGCATATTCTACAGAGGGCATGTAGGAGTCCAATTAGGGGGTGTGCAATTTGCTTTAAAGTGTTTTAGCCAACACTATACATGAAAATAGGAGTTTGTATTAGAATCAATTTATGGTTTTTATATCAGACCAGAATTTTAGGGATAACATAGAAGAATTCATAGATAGAAGAAAATAAGTTTAACAAGTCTTGTATTATCTTGAGAGATGATGATCACTCATGTACATACGAGAGAGCGACCACAATGCTCTATTCACCTTAGAGGCAAGTTTCTAAAGCGACTCATAAATTATTACATGGATACTTATGAGAGGTCACATACTGGTTTACAAGATTGAGGTAGGATGCCATAAAATAATCTTCATGCGATACTCACATCCTTTGTACAGAGATGGCACAACAAGAGCCAGTGCTCACTTCCATCGTCTCCATAAGAAATAGATGATCATTATGTTGGAGGATATATGGCACATAGGATACATGTTATTCAAGGGTTTTTGATAGAGTATATTAGCATAGACCCAAAATTACAAATTTTTATAGGATCTATTTGGTTGTGACAATCATACCTCGCTGAGGTATGATAATGTATTTGCACCAGTGTTCAAAGATTTGAGACTTTCATGTGAGTGGTAACATTTTATGGAATTTTTCAGTGGCATTTATTCTCATCAGACAAGACAGGGACATCATTTTCACTTGGCCATTGGTGTGATACGAGGATTCATATTTCTTAGGAGAGAAATATTGTTGGGGCTAATGTATGATGGCACATTTATATAGGTTTTGCATCAGATCCACATACTATTGTCAGAAGACCATAGGTCTATTCACTTTGTTTATAGATATGGGCCTAGAACCATATAGATGTTGGTCAAAAACCTTGTGGGTGCATTCTTCGAGTTTGGAACTTCAAAAATCTCAAGAGGTGATCCATTCTCTTCATGGGATGGGTCCAATATGGTGATGATATATTGAGGACACTGGGGGACACTCTACCTTATTTAATTTTTTGTATGATTTGGGTAATGGGAGACATGATAGTGTCTGGAGGCCATACCACCATAGTATTCCTAGTGGGAAAAGGATACTCATGAGATCAGTGATACTTGAATGGTTGAGAAATTTTTGATTTTTATTCTTCAGGATCATATTATAGATTTCTATAGGTGCTAGACTTGCATGTTATCAGGATTTTGGTAGTCATACAAGATGTTTGGGTACCAAGATGTGGTATGTATCAAAGCTTGAGATCATCATTTGTTCTAAGGGGGCCACAAATCTATGTAGCCAGAAACAAACTGTGCTAGTTTTGATGAAGATGGTCACCAAAAAGTATGGTAGGATTTTGAGACAAATCAGGGACCTTGAGTGACAGGTCAGCATATGCCCCATGGTATTATACAGTTTTTCCTTATTGTCTCATAATATTCCAGGGGAGTGCCTGGGATGACAGGGTTAGGTTCCTATTCTTTTGAGAGGTAATGAAGATGATGACTCGTATGATGATGGTATTTGATGGATTTGGGTTTTTATAGTGGTGGTGGAAAGGGTCCTCCATCAGAGAAATGTGAAGAGAGAGAAATGAGAGAAAGAGGAGGAAAATCTCTATAGCACAACAAAACATAAATATAGATGCCCTGAACTGGGAATACCATTCAAGACTTCAACCTCCTTTACAGCATATGTCTTCTCAAAGATGTCAGCGCCACAAGGTCCTCTCTAGGAGGTACCACAACATTGGGTTGGTTGGTAGCCCACCACATAGTCCAGGAATAGACAACACAAGGTCTACTTAGGAGCATCACACAAAATGAGTTAACATTAAAAATGAAGTCAGGTTATGATTTAACCAGAGTCACACGAAAGATGGAAACTCAGATGTTGTAGGTTATAGGCTTCCCCTGATTAACATTTTATGCCCATGGTACAATAGTTGGTACAGATAGAGACTAGATACAGGGAATAGGTCTAGGCAACAATTGATTTCCCTATTTATAGAAAAAGAGAGCAATCAACCATTATACAATTGTGTTGAGTGGATAGTAGGACATGCATTCCCAAAAGTCAGCCGAGGTAACCACATTTTGGCAACTGATGGAACCCACCCCTTGACCCCAGTTATGCACAAATGGATTTCAGATCATAATGGTAGGGATTCTTATTACAGATATTTATAGTACAAGGATGTCCTAGAGTCCATTAGAGTGACTTAGTTCGATAGATTAGTAGATGATTTCTAGTGAGATCATAAGACCATTGCATAAGCTAGATCAGTTGACAGTTCAGGGAAGTAAACATAGATTACTAAGGTCTATGGGTTTGGGCCCTCCATGAGAGATGAAGAATCCATTTGCTAGTCCCCATGTTGAGGGATCGAGTCAGACATGACTCAATTTTGATGTATACACACATGTATGTAAGATAGATTCCTCTTCGTGAAGGCTCATTTTTTATCGATTACTTTGGCAATGTATCTGGATTTTGATTATGCCTCGTGATGAAGGCATGGTTTTCTAATTCATGCCCAAGTGATGGCAAATTTTGTATCTACAGATGACATATCAAGACCATAACATTATATACACATTTGATTATTTATATGAATTTATCAATGATTATGGATCCTATTCATGATGTTTTATGTTTATATTACATGTTTCTGTTTTATGAGATAACATCTATAGATAACATGTTTTGAAATTCATGTATTTATTATATGTTTCACTTTATTTATCATACCCTTCATGTAGAGATAATCAGTATATCATATCATGTTATTTTGCATGTGATACTTATGATGAAATTATTTTTATTATGGTCTATGTACCCAGGGGTGATAGCAAAGGTGGTCCAAAATTTCCCCTCTTAGGTTGATGTTATACGATGGTGGTTAGTATACATGCATTTTTTATTTTCATGTTCATGATGATGTAGCGGGAAAGAGCAGAAGTATGTGATATACGATGTATAGGTGAGAAAATAGATGTTTTGATTACAAAATGGCTAAAATACACTTACACAAACAAAAAATACAACATGTAATAAAATGTAGGAATTAACAACAATACAATTATTTTTATCATATGTCATTTGGCATCTTGAAAAACCAAACAAAAATGAATCCTCCTCTAATTTATATAAACTCAAACCACATTAAAGTAAAGCTTTACATCTAAGTCAAATGAATGGGAGACTTTAAAAAATACAACATCGAACAAATATAATGGAACAAAAACTCTAAAATGACAACTAAAAGTAAGCAAAAACCACTACTTTGTTTTTACGGGACAGTGCATGAATCATTTTCTACTGTGTTTTGGTGTAACACATCATAAAATTCAATATTTCAAGGCTATTATTGATATTATTTTTTTGGTTTTTTCCTGTAAAATGGGTTTTCACAATGTTTAGGAATTTCAAAAACATATTTTAATGTTTTTTGCCTGTTTTTCGAAAAAGTACCTGAAACGTATGTATAGACAAACCTTTAAGATATGTTGATGCCCCCAATGATAGAGGGGATGTAGAAGGGTAGAATGCCACATGTTATGTTCAAGAATATTCAGATGTGAAGGTCCCCTAGTCTTAGATGGGAATATAAAAAGTGGGATCACTTAAATACAAGAATAGATCATTCAGAAAAGCTATAAAAGATAGGCGCAGTCTAGCTGACTATATTTTAGGAAAACTAGGCATTCAGATATAAGTGATTGTTTCCCATCAAAATGTGACACATATGCCATTAAAGATCTGAATCCCCTTTTAAGCTACATGGAAGCTGTTTTTCAACTCAAGGACCTTGGCACATTGCCTATCATGTGCATATCTTTCACAGTTGATGACTCTAATTCTTGCATGCGTTCCCCTTCTTTCCAAAATTTGCATAAGTATATGAATATATCTTATCTCTTATGAGGAATGCTTCTGCATACATGCCAGCATAAAACTTCACTTGATATCCAAGTGTCAGCTCATTGATGCTTAAAGAACTAATACATCTCCATGAGCACCTCCCAATAGTTTGGGAATATACATCCTGCAACCATAAATAATAATAATAACAACATAATGGTCATACAGTCCACATTGGGCTCGTGGGGTAGCCTTTTTGGGTCTACTCGATAGCATATGGGACTATGTTCACATGCGGGAGGCAACTAATTTTACAAACGAGGCATACATACCCTACCCCCTGCAAATTGATGAACTTGTCCTTTTTCAAGAGCACATTTCTTCATGATTAGGCTCAAATGTGAAAAGCTTAAGTGATTGAGTGCATGTTTGAAGGACTTCTGGGAGCAAAGTTTAACTCTATAGTCGAGCTTGTAGTCTTTAAGAACCAGATGGTCCTAAAGAGATTTAATGCCAAGGGAACTTAATTTACAAGTGGTGCATAATTACCTCAATGAATGCAAACCAAATAATGCATAAGGAGTAGCACAAGTACAGGTGAGAATGGCGGTTTGATAGGTCCAGAGGGTAGGATGGATTTGTAGGTACTTATTATGACTAGTTTTTGCTAACCATATTCTCTGTGATATGAACAATGGTTTCATTGGTGGCTTAAGCTTGTCCATTACGCTTGAGGGTAATAGGTATTGTACCACTTGATGTTGGATTTGGAAGCATTGGCATAACACTTTGACCGTATTGTTTTTAAAGGATTTGCCATTGTCTACTACAAGGTGGAGGGGATGTCATAATGGAAAATGAGATGATTCATTATGAACTTAGAGATGTGTGCACTAGTTACATAAGTGAGAGGTAAAAACTCTACCCTTTTAGTGAATTACTCAGTGGCGGTGTGTTTTTGTATAAATGTGCAACATGGAAATTGACACTTTCTAAGCATGACAACGATACCATTATACCAAAAGTTTGATGTTTTATCATTCTGAGGAACCCAAGGTCTACCTTATCAGTTTTGATTACCTCCCAGTTGATGTTAACACATCCCCCTAGGTGAATTAGGAAATTCAATTCAACCACCCTAGGTGATTTTAGGAGTTCTTGAAAAATGCTATCTGTTGGGTAGTGTTGGTAATCTCTATCAATGACCTTCCCAGGACTGGAGTAACCTCCTGAAGTGTAACAAAGGAGAAAAATACAACATGGAGGAGAATTAAATGCTTGGAAACATCATGGAATTAATTTTGAAATATTCATGGAATATTTGGAGATTTTGGAGCAATTTGTTCAAAAGCACGATTCACACACCTAGGTAGTGCACAGGTCAAAAAATTGGTTGAGCTTTCGAAGGTATTTCTGGGAGCTCCAAATGTAGTTAGGAGAAAAAAAAATCTTTAGAAAGGTAATTCCAAGACCTAAAATATGGTGTAATTTTTTTTCACAACACTTTGGAGCATTGGGTCTGCAAGCATTTTTCTCATGCACATGTGGAGTACCAAATAAAAAATCCTATTTTTTAAGGAATAAAATGGAGGAATAAAGATAATATAACCAAAAATTGGATTCAAAAGGTCATTTCTAGTCATTATCATATACAATTTCATTAAACAATTCCATCAGGAGCTCACGTTATCGTCATTTCAAGTTGTCCTCTTGAAAAGCGAGTTCGAGAGTTAGTCAAATTTTTATAGGACACATGTCAAGTCTAGGAGACTGTAGATGGAATTTGTAGTCCCTCACATCCATCAAGGTCAAGGAAATAACACATGTAAAAATTATCTGTAGCCCCCATAAGACCTCCAAACAGTCATACGAGTTCCAAGATTGACCAGTTCAGCCCCCAGGTGTAAAAGGAACGATAACCAGATCGTGCCAAGCCAAGAAAACCAGATGCTAATCAAACATCATACATCAATAAGATGAAAGTAAATTCTCCAGAATAACTTTACATAAATCCTTTGCAAAACAAATGAGCAGCAATATCATATATTATTATGGAACTCAATGAAATACAATGAGAATGGACCTTGCTTATATAGGCAAGGAATAACAATCTAAGAACCAGTCAAGGTCGTAGATCAAGCCATAAATCAAGGAAATAACTAGTCAAGTCCATATATTTATGAGAGAAATAGACATACTAGTCATCAAGGATCTAGTCAATACCATAGATCAAGGAAAGAACTATACCTAACAACTAGATAATATCTCCTAATATCTAAATAAATAAAAAAAATATCCACACACATAAGTGGGTGAGGATAAATACAATAAAGGTAAATAATGTACCTAGGTGAACATGAGCTAAGGTAAATACCTACTCTAACACCCCCCCTCAAGTGAAGCTAGGGGCCCAAAATAGAAGTGGCATGTCCATAGTATGAGTCCTCAACAACTAGGCCTGATGAGGTACTCATGTACAATATATCCATGAAGAAATATTGAACCAAAAGTAGGAAAGAATTATTGCTATAAGGAAAGAGAAAGAAGAAGAAGAAGGAAGATGTTCTCACGAACACCCCCAAGAACAACTTCCAAAACCCCAAGCATTCCACGCAACTCAAGGTAACGAGGTGATGCAAAAGGCTTTGTAAAGATGTCTGCAACCTACTGTTGAATCAGAAGGTACTCCAAGCAAAGAACTCCATCCTGAATGTGATTTCGAATGAAGTGGATGTGTATCTCAATATGCTTGGTCCACTGGTGCTCAACTAGGTTGTGAGAAATGTGAATTGCACTTTGGTTGTCACACCAAAGTACAGTCGGTGAATCCTGTGGGAATCCAAACTCTGTCAATAACTAGTGAAGCCAAAGAATCTGCTGACCTCGTTGTAACTGTCTGCCCTGTACTCTGCCTTTGAAGATGAAAGTGCAATAGCATATTGCTTTTTGCACTGCCCAAGCAACTGAGAAGAACCAAGACAAAAAAGATAGCTAGAAGTAGAACGCTTGTCATCAATAGAACCTGCCCAATCTGAATCTGTATACCCAACCAACTGAGTAGAGCCCCTAGTGTAGTATAGGCCAAAGTGGGAAGTTCCATGCAAATAGTGTAAAAATCCTTTTAGCAGCCTGCCAGTGACTACTATGAGGAGAATGTGTAAACTGAGATACAAGCCCTATTGTAAATGAAATATCAGGGCGAGTATGGGTCAAGTACATGAGACTCCCAACCAACTACCTATATAACAGTAGGATCAAAAAGTGGTGTGGTACATGTGGATGTAAGAGTAACTCCAGACTGAAAAGGAGATGGACTTGGCTTGCAATCAGCCATATCAAGGTGCCTAAGAAGATCATGGGTGTAATTTTTCTAACTCAAATGAATCCCTAAATCTATTTGAGAAATCTACAAACCAAGGAAATAATGCAATAGCCCAAGATCTGTCATGTCAAACTATGTCAAAAGAGCCCTTTGAATACTCTGAATGTGGGAAGAAGAGCTACCAGTAAGTAATAGATCATCAACATACAAGACAAGTATCACAATATCCTCACCGACATGCTGGAGATACACTGTATGATCAGAGTGGAAATGAACAAAACTTGTAGATAGAAGAAAAGAATCCATCTTCTCATACCAAGCCTGAGGGGCTTGTTTGAGACTATAGAGAGACCTTTGGAGCCGAAAAACAAGAGAAGAATCCTGAAACAAATCCAGCCAGACTGCTCCATATATATTTCCTCTTGTAGATCTCCATGTAAGAAGGCACTCTTCACATCCATCTAGTATACGGGCCACCCCTATGATGCAGCAATAGTAAGTACAAGGCGTACAAAATCCATCTTGGAAATGGGTGCAAAAGTCTCAGAGTAATCAATACCTTCGACTTGTGAAAAACCCTTTGCAACAAGATGAGCCTTATACTTGTCAATGGACCCATCAGCTACGTATTTGGTTCGGTATACCCACTTACACCTAACCATATTTCTTCCTTTAGGAAGAGATACCAAATCCCAAGTATGATTCTTCATCAAATAATAATACTCAGCTGTCATCGCATCATCCCACTCCTGTATCCCATGAGCCTTTGAAAAATACTGTGGATCCTCAAAAACTTCCTGACACAAAAGTCTAGAACCTATAGAATGTGCATGATGATGCCTAGTGGGTGGAAGATCCTCTATGAAAGGTGCTACCTCAGAAACTAGTAGTACGAGCCCACTTAGGCATAGTGACAACATTAGTGGGAATAGGATCCTCAATGACATCTATAACCTCCTCATTAATCTCCTCAAAGAAAGGATCCTCAAGATGAGATGAGAAGAAGAAGGAATGGAAGAAGATGAAGTATCATGAGGAGTGAAATGCTCATCAAACTGAACATGTGTTCAAAAAAGAACATCATGTGTATCAGGATCTAAAAGATCGATAAGCTCTCATGTCCTCACAATACCCTACAAAGATCAAGTGGTTTACTCTTCTTATCCAAAGTTTTCCTTTTCTTCTTTGGCACAAAGGCCCAAGCATGGCTCCCAAAGACTCAAAAAAATGATACATCTGGCTTAGTGTTGGACCAAGCTTCCTCTGGAGTCAAATGCTCAAGTGCTCTGTGTGGTGTGTGATTTTGAATATAATTAGCACAATTAACTGCTTCTACCCAATATATAGGAGGTATATCTCTAGAATGCATCATACAGTTAGCCATTTCCTTCAAATTTCTATTCTTCCATTTCTGATAATTCCATTCTTTTATGGATTATGAGGAGTATAATGCTGGTGAATATTTCCTTGAGTTGCCAAAAATTTAAAAAACTCATTACTGA
This sequence comes from Taxus chinensis, assembly GCA_019776745.2. NCBI lineage: Eukaryota > Viridiplantae > Streptophyta > Pinopsida > Cupressales > Taxaceae > Taxus > Taxus chinensis. The sequence goes on from CM034150.1 coordinate 599,131,885, forward strand.
AGTACTCCCCCCATTATCAGTGTGAGGGTTCTTTATGTACTAGATGATTGTTTCTCGACTAAAGCCTTAAAGACTTTGAAGTTTGAAAAAATGTCACTTTTTTACTTGAAAAAATAAACCCAAGTATTCCTTGAGAAATTATCAATAAAGGTAAGTGCATACTTAGCTCCATTGAAAGAGGGGGTAGGAAAAACCATCAAGTCACTATGCACAAACTCAAGTGGTGAAGAAGATCTCTTAGAAAAATTTTTAGGAAAAGGATCTTGTTTTTGTTTCCCCTAATGTACAACCGTGACAAAATCCCTCAAGACAAGAAAATATAGCAAGACCATCTACCATACCATGAGTGCTCAACTCCTTCAAATATCTCTAATTGAGATGTCTAAATCTTTCATGCCAAAGCTTATTCTCTAAATCTGCATGAGAAACCAATCCTTGTCCCTATAGAGGAAGTGTCATCAAAACCCTCAAAGTGATATATTCTTGAACTATGATCAACAATACCTTAAGCAAAAAGTGAATAAGGCTCCAACAAAGTTCGTAATTCTGCCCCATGTGGTGTAAAAGTCATTGTTTTCCCCTTGACCAGAATGAAAAATTTGATACACAGAAAGAAATTTTGCAGTGATGTTAGGAACATATAGTGCATATTGGATACTAGCAACCATCAAGGTGTATATCACATTTTCCCTCAACAGAAATAAAGGAAGAATTTCCAAACCTCAATTTTTGAAGTAGAACTCAAACCTAGATATACAAAAGACTCGTTAGAAGAAGTCGTGTGATGAGAAGTAAAATAATCTATAACCCAACTATCTGCAAGTGGTGACTTAGATCTCCCAACAACATTAAGTGTTTTTCCATGCTGATTTAGAAGGAGGTGGAATGGAGATATAAAGTTTGTGTTTCTTGACTACATCCTCCAAGGCTTTGCATTCTCTTATAACACCTAGGTTCTTCATGATTACAATACCCCCACATGAAAAGAGCATGAAAGGCTAGAATTATTCTTAGATTTAGAAGAATCCTTGGGTTTAGAGTTGTTTTCTTTGGGTTTAGGATCATTTTGAGATGGGGAAGGAGTAAATTTGGTTTTACTAGTTGTTTTTTTCCTTTTCCCTTAGGATTAGATGAAACTAATGCCTTTTGAGAGGTGGAAGACTCAATATTAAACAATTTGGATTCTTCCCTAGTAAGTATTTCACAAATTTTTTATAAGTCATGCATTTTGAATGTGTCACCTAATGCATCCATGCTAGAGAAAAAGGTAGAAGCAAATATATGGAATGGTCCTCTCAACTTGGGTAAAATTAAGTAAAACACACTCTTCATATTTATTATCTCTTCCAGTCCCCTTCAATTGTGTCAACTAATGCTTGAACTTGGTAAGATAGTCTATAAATTGTTGGAAAAATATTTAGAGAATAAGAGAGGTGATCTCAATTTCATGTTTCATGAATCTTATATGCTCCACTTTACTAAATAAACCCTCTAATTTCTTCCCATATTTTGTAAAGGAGAGTCACATTTTTTCCAAATGAAACAAAATACTGTCACTTACATAAGTTCCTATCAAACCCATACACTCATCAAATTTTCACTGGTACTGAAATTTCTCATATTCTCTAGTGAACACTAGTTGTTCTTTAGAAGTTAAGCCCATAATCCTTTCCGCTTAATTATTGTTTCCATTCTTGGTTTCCATGTGTGATAACTATGTGTTGTTAATGGCTCAACATGATCTAATGTAGAATTATATGTCATCCTAAAAAAAATCACCAAAATAAATGAAAGAACCAAGCAATGCAACAAAAGCCCCCCAGATTTTGGCACTTTATGATGAGTGTGTGTTACAATATGACACTTTATAATTATAGTGAAATTCTCAAAATAAATATTTCCAATGGAAATATCACAGAAAAAGAAGCACTTTTGTAAAAAACGACACTCAAAAACCGAGTTACCGATCAAAAATTACAAGCTTTTCAATATTCTACTCTACTATTTATATTAGTTACCACTAAAATAGAATAAAATACTCTTGCCTTCACCACACAAATAAAATGAAAGGGGGATGGATTTAAGCACCTACTAGTAGGAATCACAAGCTTTAAACCCTCATATGAGCAACAAGTGAATAAGGCTCCAACAAAGTTTTTACTTCTACCCCATGTGGTGTAAAATTCACTGTTACAGAGAACACCTCAGTCCACAATTGTTATTCCTTGAATCAGATCCACGATGGAAACCAAACCTTCCACCCCTTGAATATGCATAGGTTTCAAATAATATATTGATCGAAATATCCAAATGAATGAAGAACGAAAGAGAAGAGTAGAAGGAATTCTTTAGAAAACCTACATTGTTGTAAGATGAAGATTCGAACATATCTTGCAAGCCAGTGCACGAAACGAAGAACCATCATTTTCTGAGTTATTCACTCTCAAAGGCCATTAGAAACTCACCTTCAAATTTCCAATTCACATAAATTAATTCTCATAATGAATAAATTTCACTTCCAACTCCATGAAGAACAAAGCTCAATTTACCGTCAAACCAACAACCGGATCGAAGAGAAATTTCACCAGTGAGACAAGAAGAAAAAAACCTATCGTAATAGAGTTGATTTCATCAAAAATGGAGACAAAAACTAGACCTGAAATTTTTAAGCTCCATTAATGGCCACCATGACACAGTGGTCAAAAAAAATAGTGAGCTAACTCTACACTTCTCAAGGTTCTAGTGGACGAAATTACGCGAAAGATGGAGGGAATGATCGTTGAAAAATCTAGTTTCACATGAACTAGTTTTTGCACCATAAAGTCCCTATTTTTAAGGTATATGGAGGTTGAATTTTCATCAGAGTTTTTTCCTTTTCACATGAAGGACATCTCCTAAAATATAGCAAGATACCTCTTCACTTTTCAGGGTTCCAGTAGGTGAAATCACGCAAAAATTAGAGGGAATGATCGTTGAAAAATCTAGTTTCACGTAAACTAGTTTTCATGTCATGAAGTCCATATTTTTTAGAGATATGGAGGGCTGTGTTTTTTAGTATTCTTCCCTCGTTGATGAAAATCTCATTTCCCCACCTGTTTGGATGAAGGAAATACTCAAAATGAGGAGCGTGGAATCCTGGAATAAGACCTATATTTTCAAAACCTGTTTTGTCGCAATCTAACATCCGTAGTGCACTTACTAAAAATAGCATGACTTCCTACATGGGGTTTTGTTCCTTCAGGTAAGCTACCATTTGAAGAGGCTACAAAGAAGGTAGTGAACATAGGAGTATCGCAGACAAAGTCATCAAAACGGTCATCACGGCTCGTAATTGACACTTACTAAAAATAGTAAGTGGTTCCACAAGCCCCTGTTATAAATAGTTAATTGGTCAAAAAAGTGAGAGGAACATAGAAAGAATAAATAATTCAATCTACCATATGTGGTTGAGGTTAGGAAAAGCTAACTATGACACTTACTAAAAATAGTAAGTTGCCCCATTTGTACTTACTAAAAATTAGCATTTAATTCTCAAAAGGAAAGTTTGGCATAATGGGACATAGAGGGGTGATCATTCAGGTCAACACCATCATTCTGGATCATCCATGGAAATTTCTCATAGGGAATTTGAGAATCATCTCAAGGAATTCAACAATGTCTCTTAACACTCACTTTGTGGCTCGAGTTGCAAGAGTATCTTGTGTAGGGTGGAAGTTACGGTCACCGATAGAACCATTCAGCAGTTTTTTTTAAACACTCATTCCAAAGCATCTATGATCCAATTGGAAGGAGTTTCACAGGAGTTTTAAGATTCAAAGTTTCATCACATTGAGCTTTCCATCAACGAGGATCAATGGACTTCATCAAGAATGACATCTCCTCTTCTTCTTATCTCGCTCTTTCTCTCTCCTCTTCCCCCAACTTTCTCTCTCTTCTCAATGTTCTAATTTTACGTTGGGGTTGCACTTTTTCATATGTATTAATGTTCCTAATGTAATAAGTCACCTTTATGTTATAAAAAGGGACTTAAAAGTTTCCTAGGAAGTTGAAAAGTTTTAAGTTGTGCGAGGACATATGAAAAGGCATTGGGGGGTAGATGAAGATTCATATCTCATTCTATAAATTGTAAACCCATTCCCATTTCAAAAAGGTTGGTGATTGATTTTGTAAACTCAAGAGTGCATTGAGAGAACAAAGTAGATAGCCAAATTCTTCCATTCCCCCTCATTCTCAAATTTCCTCCATTTCCCCATTATGTACAACTTTGGTTTGAGAAATCAATACAAGGAGGTTTATAGCTTTCTTTGACTAAGGGATTTCTTGATACTTTGTGCTCATCAAATTCCATTTGATCTTGTTTTTATTTACAGATTTTTTTCTTCTCATAAATGCATGTGTTGAAATTTCTAACTAGTGTGTGTGCAGGAATTTGATTTTCTACCTGCAACATTAGTTCTCGTATCTCATTTCTCACTCCTCTTTCCCACTTTACAGACAAAGTCCTCTCTAGTAAGAAATCACTATCTTTTCTGCAAGGTTAGTAGAGTTCCCCTGTTGGATCCCTAAACACAAGGCCACCATGAAAATCCATCTTTACTCGCATATGCATATTTGGCATTTGCACTAGTTAAGTAGAGGGACTTAGATTCCGAGAGCGTTGGCAAGAAATCCACAAGTTTTTCCACCCAACAAATTTTCTAGCCAAAAGTTGTTGGTGCCCATTGTGGGGAATATTTTGCAGCATCTACACCCAAAGTATGACTGCAAGGTCCAAAAATCCAAAAATTCAAAAAAAAAGAGTTCATGAAAATCCATTGCTGAAGGCTACACTGTCAATTTCTCACAAGTGACATTTCGTATTCCACAGTGTATTTTCATATTCCTACTTACAGATTTTTTCAGTGCTAGAATTTGAAGAAGAAATTGTAGAAGCAAGATTTGAAGCAGAAGCAGAAATGAAAATGGAAGATGAAGCAGAAAGACCTTAACCCATTGTCCCATCTCTTAGACCACCTCTTCATGATCTACCAAAAATTTCTCGCAAGAACTATGTCCAAAATTCAAAAGCTGATGGCACACAACTTCCCTAAAGAGCACATAATTGTCTTCACCACATCATGTGGAATTCTTGGTGTCCAACATGAAGATGTCTTTGTCAGATTGTTCATGGAGTCTCTCCAAGAAAAAGCAGTGGAATGGTTCTACCTCTTACCTGCCGATCCATCACTAGTTGGAATGATCATCTAAAATGAAGTTTGAGAAAAGATTCAGTTTTAATAAGGAGTATCAAGACCTCCTTGTTCAATTGGCACAAATAAAGAAAGGATAAAATGAAACTATGAGAGGACTTTGTAGCTCATTTTGATTGGTTGCTCCATAGGATATTGGAGGAGGATTCACTATCAGAAAAAAAATGTCAGGAGATTATTTATTAGTTCTCAATTGTCGGAGGTAGGATTTTCTCCTATGAAGAGTTCAACCAAGGGATATTTCAGAAGCACAAATATTGGCCATTGAACTTGACGATGATCTCATCCTCTCTGGAAAGATCAAGAATCCCTCAAAGGGTAAATCTCAATGTCCTAGAGATGAAAGAATTGGTCCTTTTTTGCATAAAATGGAAAATGAAATGGCATACATTTAGGAGGGATAATACTTGAATGAGTTTCTTCTCAAAGAAGTAATGGAAATAAATTTGTAGGAGCACCCTGAAAGCTTGCCTTGGAAGCCCCACCTGTCAATGCACTGTTGTAGGAGTAACAAAAATGAAGAGGAGCTTGAACAAGAAAGGGGAGGTGGTTATTTCCTAGAAAGTGATGAGTTTGAGAATGATACATAAATCAGATTTTGTGAATTATTCTGGAGGTGATGAAGATGATGAAGAAGATGCACCTAGATTCTCATGTGTGGTATTCACTCATTCTTAGTATGAGAAAGGGGGCTTCTTCCTCCACTGTAGCAAATAAAAATAAGACTAAATATCCTCCTATGGAAACTCCAAAAAACAAAATATTCTTCAGACGAGGATCTCCACTCCCACCCTCCATGGAGTCCAAATTATTGAATCCTGATCCTGTAGCAAATAAGAAGTCTCCAGAAATCCAAGTCTTCCAACGCCTCTTCTAATTCTAAATATAAATATTCTCCTATAAAATCTAGTACTTTGAAAGCTCCTAGTGTACCTTTCAAGATCCCCTTTGTTCCCCGAAAATCTACTCCTACTTCCAAACCTATGCTGAATCCAAAAGCATTCCCTTCATCACCCTTGCCTGCATCTACTCATTTTGAATTCATAGAATACACGAACAAAACCAAAGTGCAAATTACTGAAACCAAATATTTGCAGACGCACCCTGAAAAATTTGAGACATTTGTCTAATATATCAAGAATGGAAGTTTGACACCCAATGTTGTAACACCCTATTCTACAGGATTACCACCAAACCCACATGTGCTTCCCTCATAAAACATGCTTTCTTTGAGCACATCCAAGACTGACAAGGACAATCCTTTCTACTTCTCCCTTCTTGTTGAAGAATATGTACTGAACAATTGCATAATAGATTCTGGTTCCCCAGATAACATGATGTCTTTGAAGGTCTCCAAGGCTATCAAACTCACCATGACTTTACCTAGTGGCTCCTGTTACTCCCTAGAGTCAAAAGAAGTCCCTTGTAGGGAAGGTCAAAGATGCCCAGGTGGCTCTGGCTAGATTTCCAAACAAGAAAGTTTCAGTGATAATTTTGGTAGTAGACATTCCGGATTCATTTGGAATATTACTAAATGGGGGTTTATGTTAGTACTTTGGGGTGTAAGATCCAGATGAATATGGTCTTTTACAAGCATTCTAGTTAAGGGAGACATGGAAAATTTTCTTCAAGAGAAGAAGATGAGGAAGTCCAGGAACTGACATCTTGTACCAAGATACCAGGAGGATGAATCACTTTGTGACAACCGAGGAGGAAGAGGATATTCCCATCTTGATAAGGCCAGACATGCCTTCCTAAAGAGGTATGGACATTGAAGAAGCATTGAGGATATTCGAGTTATAAGGGGGCAGCCCCAAATTACCAGACGATGAAAACCATGAAGAAAAGGAAAAGGATCTTGGCGAATCTCAAATGGAAAAATCAGCTTGTGTGCTTATTCACTGATGAAATCGAGGTATTTCCATTCCCATTTGGAGATGAATATGATCTAAGACATGCCATTCATGGAGGGAAAAGACCAGCTTTTGATGAACCCGCTAAAGGTTTGAATGAACTGTATGTACAAGAACCGCTTAGAGCCGAAGAAAAAACAAAATATACTGAGCTCAATCTCAAACTCCTGATGCAAGCCATGAACCTACAAGAAAAGCGTGAATCTGATTTGAAAGCTTCAATCAATGTGAAGGTTGGTCATGTTGAAATGAAAGATGAGAAATATGATGCCTAAAATTGATCGAATGATTGATGGATGCAACGATGAAATGGAGATATTTTCTTTGCACCCAAATTTGATCACAAGGTCTAAAAATCCATGATGAAGAAATTAAATATCAAGGATTTGAGGCCAAAGTTGAAAATCAATTTTTTAAGGTGACCTCCATCAAGATAATGAAGTAAACCAGTGTTATCGTTTCCCACATCATGAATAAAAGATTGGAGTGAAGTACCAATGAGTGAGTGAGTACAAGAAGTAAGAAGAAGAAGATGTCTTGTCTGAAAATAATATCGTTGATCAACCATGGTTTTAGACTAGTGTTGACAAAGGAAATAAGAAAGAACCTGTCACCGATGAAGAGGAATGGATTCAAAGGATACATAAGATAAGGTGTGAAGCTCAAGAATATGCCAAATTCTTACATGAGATGAATGAGCAACTTGAAGCAGCCCATAGAGAGGAAGAAGAAGAGGAGATTTATCCTATATAGGAAGATCATGAAGATCATTCATACCATAGGGTTTTCATACCCAAAAGGTTCTTGAATTCACTGAATAAAATCCTATCCTTGAGCCTTCCGATGAAGATAAAATCAGCATTCAAGAAGATGACGAAAGACAGGACGGTGTAAGATCCACTGAAGAATATTTTTGCAACCTCACGCATCTCACTGCAAAATTGAGAACATTATCTTTCTTCCACCACTCAATAGATGAATTCCTCACATACGGTGATGAAGAAATGAACATGTTGAAAAGAGAATATGTGGAAAGACTTCAGATCATAATAAAAGGAAATTCTGACCCCGAAGTCTTTGATGAAATTTGGAGGTATGCTTTAGCTCTACAGATAAGATATGAACATCTTGAAGCACCGCATCAAATGGAGGAAGAAGAAGAGATGCACCCTATGGAGGAAGACCCTGATGGCTGCCCATATTATGAGGTTTTCATTCCCAGAAGATTCTTGGATGCTCTAAAGAAGATCTTATCATGGAACCTTCCAATGAAATCCAAAGCAACATCATGGAGGAAGAAGTAGAAGAGATGAAGATAGAATCACCATTCAACAATTCCATTTGGCTCGAGTCACAACCCATAGGGGGAATAATATATTCAATAAAGGAATATCCTTGCTACATAATGGATGATCCAATGCTCTCTGAAGACTCCACCAATGATGAAGAAGATGGCCAATTAAAAGTAAGCATGGATGATCTCTTTTCAAGTTTTGATCTTTTAATTAATGATGAAATGGAGAGATGTGAAGAAGTGCAAGAAATTCACCTGACATCATGGTCTGAAGATGATGAATTCAAGATGGTCATAGATAATCTTCCCTCCTATTTTGATTCTTCAAGTGATGTAGAAATGTCACATGAAGAAATGGAGGAATTCAAAGAATCAAACTCTCTTCTTGATGCAATCATGAATGATCGAATGGAAGAATCCCACTCTCTTTTCAAATGAGGAGAACAAAAAATTTAAACACAACCTCTACTCACTCAGGGAGAAAAATCATCATCATGGTGAAAACAAAGCCTTTCATCTTTCACCTGAGCAAGAAGATTCAATAATGGATGGTCAAGATGTAGCTGAAAATTCTTCTCATACTGCTTCCCTAACATAGTTCTCTGCTTCTTACCAAGAAGAAGATGATATGGATTTTGAGCTTGAAGGAGTGCCCTTCCCATGAAGCTTGGACATCTTCTCCTTGTCAGTAGGTGTCATGAATCAAGTATGCCCGTGTTTTCAAGAAAGTGAATCTTTGGCAATGCAAAGCATGGAAGAGGTGAATGAGAATGTTTCAAATGAATCATGGGCCCATGTATGGATCAGATTTTTAACCATCTCCTAGAGGCACAACAAGAAGATTATTCCAATGAAGATAAAAATGAGCCTATGGAAATTTCAGAAGAACTATATGTACAAGATATCTTGAAGGTTGTGGAAGAAACTGAAGATCCTCAACTCAGCCTTGAACTCTTAACCTGGGCTATGGAGATACAAGACATGTATGAATCAATTTGTGCTTCCTATTTTGGTGGACCAATTTTTGATGTTGAGATGGAGCAGTTGGATAATCTTGATGACTTCCCTAATACTTTGGTTGATGAGAATGGACATGAAAGCATGTCTTTTTCTTCCACATCGTGTGAAGAAGTTCATGAGTACAAAAGAAGAAAAGTTCATGAATCTCCTTTGGACATCTCTAAGTTTTGAAGACAACACCTCCACCATGGAAGAAGATAACAGGGAAAACATTGAGCTGATTTGCATTGAAGAAAGTTGTTCGGAACATGGCAAAAATCTGCAGCAATGTTGGGAGTATATTCAAAACCAACTTTCTCCCACCATTTTGGAATGGTCCATCAATGCAAAACAAGAGTTCATATGGAAAAATCCAATGAAGGGTGAAGAATGCTTACATGGCCAAACCAAAAGCTGCAATTTTGAAAATAATATCAAGATGGACTCCAAACGAATGCATATTGGCGACAATTTCTCTAGAAAACAAAGCAGGAGTATGCATGATTCTTTCCAAATGATCCAAAATCAGACTGCACTCACCTTCCTCCAAGCTCTGATTCATCTTGAACATGTTCCCATGTTGCAACAATCTCTTAAGGATGATGAAGACCTCTGGCTCAATTATTTAACCTCCATGACCAAAAACACTTGGTCAGAGAAACAAAGTGGGATGTTCAGGGAAGTTCTTGAATGGAAGAAAACCAGTTTGTTCTCACTCCTTCCAAGTGTTTTGCTGATATAAGAGACAATTTGAAGTTGTAATTCAAAGAAGATGAATTTTTTCATGACAGACAACAATTTTCCCACTCTCGAAGACATGGAGGGATGGTGTCTCATGATTGCGGGACATCAAGAGGAATCTTCAAAATGCAAAAGTTTCAAGAGGTTAACCAAATTTTCAATGGATGAAGGAACATTCTCAATATAGTATGAGTACAAGGATGGAATCATGATCAGTATTATTCTTCTCAAGCCATGCAAGGCCATCACAAAAGCATGGTTTGATCAAATAATAGTTTTTGTGCTTCAAAGGTCAGGCTTCAATCCATTATCTCATGATGGCATGTACTTTTCTCAACCCATTTCTGGGTATGTGTATATTCTTTCCCCACCTCTGTAGTCCCCCCTTGTATATAATTTCCTTTCTGTGGTGTGTGTCTTTCCTTTCTATGTGTGTTGTGTGTTTCCCTTTCTCCTTGTTTTGTGTGTGTTTCCTTCTCTCTCTCTCTCTCTTGTAAGTTGTACATGACTCCACAGGGCCCAATGGATAAGGCACTGGTCTTTATTTTGAAAATTTGAGATTCTAGATTCTTCATATTTCATGTCTTTTCTGCACTCATTCCATGTCATATCCCCAAGCTAGAGCCAGTTGTTGTCGTGTAAATGTGCAACAGGGAAATTGACAATTTCTAAGCATGACAATGATACCCCTGTACCAAAATTTTCATGTTTTATCATTCTGAGGCACCCCAGGTCTACCCAGTTCAGTTCCAATGACCTCCAATTGATGTTAACACATCCCCCTAGGTGAATTAGGAAATTCAATTCAACCCCCTAGGTGATTTTAGGAGTTCTTTAAAAATGCTATCTCTGGGCAGTGTTGGGAAGGGCTATCATTGGCCTTCCCAGGACTGGAGCAACCTCCTGAAGTAGAACGGAGGAGAAAATCCAACATGACATGGAGGTGAATTAAAGGCCTATAAACATCATGGAAGTTATTTTGGAATATTCAAGGAAGATTTGGAGAGTTTGGAGTAGTTTGATCAAAAACATGGTTCACATGCCTAGGCAGTGCATAGGTCAAAACAGTTGTTGAGCTTCCGAAGGTGATTCTGGGAGCTCCAGATGGAGTTAGGAGAAAAAAAAACATCATCAAAAAGATAATTCCAATCCCTACAATATGGTGAAATTATTTTTTCACAACACTTTGGTGCATTAGGTCTGCAAGTAGTTTTTCTCATGCATACGTGGAGTACCAAATCAAAAATCCAATTTTTAAGGGATCAAATGGAGGAATAAATACCTGATACCCCCACCATTGGATTAAAAAGGTCATTTTAGTCAGTATCATATAAAATTTCATTAAAAAATTCCATTGGGAGCTCAAGTTATCGTCATTTCAAGTTGTCCTCTTGGAGCGAGTTCAGGAGTTAGTCAAATTTTGGGAGGACACGTGTCAGCTCCAGGAGCCTAGCAGAGATTTTGTGATGTCCCTAGGTCAGGGAAATCAACACATGGAAAAATTCCCTAGCCCCCATAATGACCTCCAAAATCCTCTGACCTCCAAGATCACCAGTTCAGCCCCCAGGTGTTTGCGGGAGCTCAAAGCCTCAACTGTCATGTGTCATCACCAGGAGCACCATGGAATTTGATGTCCCTCCTCACATGTCAGGGACATAAAACAGGAGAAAATTTTCCCATCCCCTTACTTTTGGTCACCCATATGACCAACTTCCAGCCCCTCAGTGCTTTAAAGCTGATTTTTTAGCCTTCATTCCCTGTCGTCAAATCTCTGCCACGTGTCATCACCTTGCTCGTCATGGAATTTGATGTCCCTCATGTCCTTTGAGGTGAGGGATGTCAAGGACATGAAAATTCACACAACTCAAACTCAAAAATTTGAAAAAAATTTCTAATTGTTTGCCGCTTCTTGTTGCTTCTCACTACCAGAAGAAAAGTTACAGAGAACACCTCAGTCCACCATTGTTGCTCCTTAACCAAGCTCTACCATAGAAACCAAACCTTCTCAATCCAATGAATAAACATAGGTTTAAAATAAATATTGATTAAAATATCCATAGGAATGAATAATGAAAGAGAAGAAAAGGAATTCTTCAAAACCTCCATTGCAGTGAGACGAAGATTCGAACATATCTTGCAAGCTAGTGCACAAAATGAAGAACCATCTGTTGCTGAGTTCTTCACTCTCAAAGGCCATTAAAAACTCACCTTCAAACCTCCCATTCATAGAAAGGAATTCTCATAATGAATAAATTTCACTTCCGGCTCCACGAAGAACAAAGCTCAATTTCCCGTCAAACCGACAACCGGATCGAAGAGAAATTTCACCAGTGAGACAAGAAGCAAAAACCTATCGCAATGGAGTTGATTTCATCGAAAATGGAGAAAAAAAAAGACCTAAAAATTTCAAGCTCCATTAATGGCCCATGACACAGTAGTGGAAAAAATCAGTGAGCTACCTCTCCACTTCTCAGGGTTCTAGTTGGTGAAATCGCACAAAAATTGGAGGGAATGATCATTGAAAAATCTAGTTTCATGTGAACTAGTTTTTGCACCATGAAGTCCCTATTTTTTAGGGATATGGAGGACTGAATTTTCATTATATTTCTTCCCTATCACATGAACAAACATCTGTGAAAAAGGAAGCGAGCTACCTCTTCACTTCTCAGGGTTCCAAGTGGGTGAAATCACATGAAAATTAGAGGGAATGATCGTTGAAAAATCTAGTTTCACGTAAACTAGTTTTCATGCCATGAAGTCCCTATTTTTTAGGATATGGAGGGCTGTGTTTTTTTAGTATTCTGCCCCCCATGATGAAAATATCATTTTCCCACTTGTTCAAGATGAAGGAATTACTCAAAATGAGAGCGTGGAATCCTAGAAATAAGACCTAGATTTTCAAAACATGTTTTGTCGCAATCTGACATCCGCGGTGCACTTACTAAAAATAGCATGCCTTCCTACATAGGGGTATGTTGCTTCATGTAAGCCACCATTTGAAGAGGCTATGAAGAAGGAAGTGAACAAAGAGGGAGTATCACAGGAAAATTCATCAAAAAGGTCATCTTAGCTCGCAATTGACACTTACTAAAAATAGTAAGTGGTTCCAAAAGCCCCTACTATAAATAGCCAGTTGGTCCAAAAATGAGAGGAACACAGTAAGAAGAAATAATTCAAGCTACCATAGCCAGTTGAGGTTGGGAAAAGCTAAACTATGACACTTACTAAAAATAGTAAGTTACCCCATCTGTACTTACTAAAAATAGCAGGTCATTCTCAAAAGGGCAAAGTTTGGCACAATGGGACATAGAGGGATGATCATTCAGGTCAACACCATCATTCTGGATCATCCATGGGAATTGATCATAGGGAATTCAAGGCTCATCTCAGGGAATTCAACAGTGTCTCCTGACACTCACTTTGTGGCTCAAGTTGCAGGAGTATCTTGTGCAGGGTGGAAGTTACGGTCATTGGCAGAACCATTCAGCAGTGTTTTTAAACACTCATTCCAAAGCATCTATGAGCCAATTGGAAGGATTTTCACATGAGTTTTAAGATTTAGAGTTTCATCACATTGAGCTTTCCATCAACGAGGATCAATGGACTTCATCGGGAATGACATCTCCTCTTCTTCTTCTCTCATTCTTTCTCTCTCCTCTTCCCCCAACTTTTCTCTCTTCTCAATGTTCTAATTTTGCATTGGGGTGCACTTTTTCATATGTATTAATGTTCCTAATGTAATAAGTCACCTTTATGTTATAAAAAGGGACTTAAAAGTTTCCTAGGAAGTTGAAAAGTTTTAAGTTGTGTGAGGACATATGAAAAGGCATTGGGGGTAGATGAAGAGTCATATCTCATTCTATAAATTGTAAATCCATTCCCATTTCAAAGGGTTGGTGATTGATTTTGTAAACTCAAGAGTGCATTGAGAGAACAAAGTAGATATCCAAATTCTTCCATTCCCACTCATTCTCAAATTTCCTCCATTTCCCCACTATGTACAACTTTGGTTTGAGAAATCAATACAAGAAGAAGGAGTTTCTAGCTTTCTTTGACTAAGGGATTTCTTGATACTTTGTGCTCATCAAATTCCATTTGGTCTTGTTGCTATTTATAGAGTTGTTTCTTCTCATAAATGCATGTGTTGAAATTTCTAACTAGTGTGTGTGTAGGAATCTGATTTTCTACCTGCAACATTAGTTCTCCTATCTCATTTCTCACTCCCCTTTCCCATTTTACAAACAAATTCCTCTCTAGCAACAAATTGCTAGCTTTGCTCCAGGGTCAGTGGAGTGCCCCTGTTGGATCCCCGGTTGCAAGGCCACTAGGAAAATCCACCATTTTTACTCACACATGCATATATGGAAGCTACACCAGTTAAGTAGAGGGACTTAGAACCCAGAGTGCATTGGCCAGAAATCCACAATTTTTCCCCAAAAAATTTTCTCGCCAACAGTTTTTGGCACCCACTGTGGGGTAGATTTAGCAACGTCTACACCCAAAATACGACCGTAAGGTCTGAAAATAAAAAAAAAAAAAATATTTCAAAGGAAAATCATTTTTTGAAGGCAACTCTATCAAGGAACGAACCCCTGTCACGTTCATTTCCTGCATCATGAAGAAATTTCCTAGATTGGAGTGAAGTACCAATGAGTGACAGTGAAGAAGAAGAAGAAGATGTCTATCCAAAAAGAAGATCGTTGATCAGCCATGGTTCCAGACTAGTGTTGACAAAGGAAAGAAGAAAGAACCTGTCACTGATGAAGAGGAATGGATTCAAAGGAGACATAGATAAGGTGTGAAGCTTGAGAATATGCCAAATTCTTACATGAGATGAATGAGCAACTTGAAGCAGCCCTGAGGAAGAAGAAGAGGAGAGTTTTTATAGAGGAAGATCCTGAAGATCATTCATACCATAGGGTTTTCATACCTGAAAGGTTATTGAATGTCTGTTGAAGAAAATCCTATCCTTGATGATGAAGATAAAATCAGCATTCAAGAAGATGACGAAAGACAGGATGGTGAAAGATCCACTGAAGAAGATTTTTGCAACCTCACGCATCTCACTACAAAATTGAGAACATTATCTTTCTTCCACCACTCAATAGATGAATTCCTCACATACAGTGATGAAGAAATGAACATGTTGAAAAGATATATGTGGAAAGACTTTCAGAGCATAATAAAAGGAAATTTTGACCCCGAAGTCTTTGATGAAATTTGGAGGTATGCTTTAGCTCTACAGATAAGATATGAACATCTTGAAGCACCACATCAAATGGAGGAAGAAGATGAGATGTGCCCTATGGAGGAAAACCCTGATGGCTGCCCATATTATGAGGTTTTCATTCCCTGAAGATTCTTGGATGCTTCTGAAGAAGATCTTATCATGGAACCTTCCAATGAAAGCCAAAGCAATGTCATGGAGGAAGAAGTAGAAGAGATGAAGATAAAATCACCATTCAGTAATTCCATTTGGCTTAAGTCACAACCCATAGGGGGAATAATATATTCAATAAAGGAATATCCTTGCTACATAATGGATGATCCAATGCTCTCCAAAGACTCCACCAATGATGAAGAAGATGACCAATTCAAAGTAAGCATGGATGATCTCTTTTCAAGTTTTGATCTTTCAATTAATGATGAAATGGAGAGATGTGAAGAAGTGCAAGAAATTCACCTGACATCATGGTCCAAAGATGATGAATTCAAGATGGTCATAGATAATCTTCCCTCCTATTTTGATTCTTCAAGTGATGTAGAAATGTCGCATGAAGAAATGGAGGAAGTCAAAGAATCAAACTCTCTTCCCGATGCAATCATGAATGATCGAATGGAAGAAGCCCACTCTCTTTTCAAATATGAGGAGAATGAACAATTTAAACACAACCTCTACTCACTTGGGGAGAAAAATCATCATCATGGTGAAAACAAAGCCTTTCATATTTCACCTGAGGCAAGAAGATTCAATAATGGATGGTCAAGATGTAGCTGAAAATTCTTCTCATACTGCTGCCCTAACACAATTCTCTGCTTCTTACCAAGAAGAAGATGATATGGATTTTGAGCTTGAAGGAGTGCCCTTCCCATGAAGCTTGGACATCTTCTCCTTGTCAGTAGGTGTCATGAATCAAGTATGCCCGTGTTTGCAAGAAAGTGAATCTTTGGAAACACAAAGCATGGAAGAGGTGAACGAGAATGTTTCAAATGAATCATGGGCCCATATGGATCATATTTTTAACCATCTCCTGGAGGCACAACAAGAAGATTCTTCCAATGAAGATAAAAATGAGCCTATGGAAATTTTAGAAGAACTATCTGTACAAGATATCTTGAAGGATGTGGAAGAAACTGAAGATCCTCAACTCAGCCTTGAACTCTTAACCCGGGCTATGGAGATACAAGACATGTATGAATCAATTTGTGCTTCCTATTTTGGTGGACCAATTTTTTATGTTGAGATGGAGCAGTTGGATAATCTTGATGACTTCCCTAATACTTTGGTTGATGAGAATGGACATGAAAGCATGTATTTTTCTTCCACATCATGTGAAGAAGTTCATGAGTGCAAAAGAAGAAAATTTCATGAATCTCCTTTGGAAATCTCTAGTTTTGAAGACAACACCTCCACCATGGAAGAAGATAACAGGGAAAACATTGAGCTGATTTGCATTGAAGAAAGTTGTTCGGAACATGGCAAAAATCTGCAGCAATGTTGGGAGTATATTCAAAACCAACTTGTTCCCACCATTTTGGAATGGTCCATCAATGTAAAACAAGAGTTCATATGGAAAAATCCAATGAAGGGTGAAGAATGCTTACATGGCCAAACCAAAAGCTGCAATTTTGAAAATAATATCAAGATGGACTCTGAACGAATGCATATTGGTGACAATTTCTCTAGACAAAAAAGTGGGAGTATGCATGATTCTTGCCAAATGATCCAAAATCAGACTACACTCACCTTCCTCCAAGCTCCGATTCATCTTGAACATGTTCCCATGCTGCAACAATCTCTTAAGGATGATGAAGACCTCTGGCTCAATGATTTAACCTCCATGACCAAAAACACTTGGTCAGAGAAACAAAGCGGGATGTTCAGGGAAGTTCTTGAATGGGAAGAAAACACAGTTTGTTCTCACTCCTTCCAAGTGTTTTTTCTGATATAAGAGATAATTTGAAGTTGCAATTCAAAAGAAGGATGAATGTTTTCATGACAGAAATAATTTTCCCACTCTCGAAGACATGGAGGGATGGTGTCTCATGATTGCGGGACATCAAGAGGAATCTTCAAAATGTAAAAGTTTCAAGAGGTTAACCAAATTTTCAATGGATGAAGGAACATTCTCAATATAGTATGAGTACAAGGATGGAATCATGATCAATATTATTCTTCTCAAGCCATGCAAGGCCATCACAAAAGCATGGTTTGATCAAATAACATTTTTTGTGCTTCAAAGGTCAGGCTTCAATCCGCTATCTCATGATGGACATGTACTTTTCTCAACCCATTTCTGGGTATGTGTATATTCTTTCCCCACCTCTATAGTCCCCCCTTTTGTAAATAATTTCCTTTATGTGGTGTGTGTCTTTCCTTTCTGTGTGTTGTGTGTTTCCCTTTCTCCTTGTTTTGTGTGGGTTTCCTTCTTCTCTCTCTCTCTCTGTAAGTTGTACATGACTCTGCAGGGCCAAATGGATAAGGCATTAGTCTTTGTTTTGAAAATTTAAGATTCTAGATTCTTCATGTCATGTCTTTCCTACACTCAGTCCATGTCATGTCCCCAAGCTAGAGCCATTTTTTGTCGTGCAAATGTGCAACAGGGAAATTGACAATTTCTAAACATGACAATGATACCCCTATACCAAAATTTTCAACGTTTTATCATTCTGAGGCACCCCAAGTCTACCAACTCAGTTATGATGACCTCCCAATTGATGTTTAACATATCCCCCTATGTGAATTAGGAAAATTAACAACCCCCTAGGTGATTTTAGGAGTTCTTGAAAAATGTTATCTCTAGGCAGTGTTGGGAAGGGCTATCACTAGCCTTCCCAGGACTGGAGAAACCTCTTGAAGTAGAATGAAGGATCCAAATCCAACATGGAGGTGAATTAAAGGCCTAGAAACATCATGGAAGTGATTTTGGAAGATTCTAGGAATATTTGGAGAGTTTGGAGTAGTTTGATCAAAATCACGGTTCACAAGCCTAGGTAGTGCACATATCAAAACAACTGTTGAGCTTCCGAAGGTGATTCTAGGAGCTGTGGATGGATTTAGGAGAAAAAAAAAATATTCAAAAAGGGAATTCCAAGACCTACAAGATGGTGAAATTATTTTTTTCACAACACTTTGGTACACATTGGGTCTGCAAGCAGTTTTTCTCATGCACAAGTGGAGTACCAAATCAAAAATCCAATTTTTCAGGGATCAAATGGAGTAATAAAGACCTTAAACCCCCAACCATTGGATTCAAAAGGTCATTTCTAATCTGGATCATATAAAATTTCATTAAAAAAATTCCATTCGGAAGCTGAAGTTATCGTCGTTTCAAGTTGTCCTCTTGGAGTGAGTTTAAGAGTTAGTAAAATTTTAGGAGGACACATGTTAGCTCCAAGAGCCTGGCAAGATTTAGTGTCCCTCGTGTCTCTTAATGTCAGGGAAATCACACATGGAAAATTTTTCCTATCCCCCATAAGACCTCCAGACCCTCATACGAACTCCAAGATCCCCAGTTCAACGGCCCCATGTGCTTGCGGGAGCTCAAAGCCTCAACTGTTTGATTGATGCCACATGTCATCACTAGGAGCATCATGGAATTTCAATGCACCTCATGTCCCTCATAGGTCAGGAACATAAAACATGGAAAAATGTGCCCAACCCCTAAAGGTATATTTATGGTCACCCATATGACCAACTTCCGGGCCCTTAGTGCTTTAAAGCTATTTTTTGAGCCTTCATTCCCTGTCGTCAGATCTCTGCAACGTGTCGTTGCCTTGATCACCATGGAATATGATGTATCTCATGTTCATTATGAGGTGAGGGACATAAATAAAATTAAAATATGCCCAAATTAAACATCCAAAATTTGAATTTTTTTAAAACTATTTTCCACTTCTTGTTTCTTCTCACTCCTAGAAGAAAAGTTACAGAGAACACCTCAGTCCACCATTGTTGCTCCAAATCAGCTTTGCCATCAGTAAAAACCCTGAAACTCTATGAATACACATAGGTTCATCAAAGAAAATATTTGTTAAAAGAGTCAGAGGAATGAATAATGAAAGAGAATACTGAAGGAATTATCCATAAATCCTCCATTGCCGTGAGACGAAGATTCAAACATATCTTGCAAGCCAATGCACGAAACAAAGAACCATTTGTTGCCAAGTTATTCACTCTCAAAGGCCATGAAAAAATCACCTTCAAACCTCCCTTCATTTTAGAAAGGAATTCTCATAGTGAAGAAATTTCACTTCTGTCTCCATGAAGGACAAAGCTCAATTTCCCGTGAAATCGGCAACTAGATCGAAGAGAAATTTCACTAGTGAGACAAGAAGCAAAAACCTATCGCAATGGAGTTTATTTCATCACAAATAGAGCCAAAAATACCAGACTTGAAAATTTCAAGCTCCATTAATGGCTGCCATGACACAGTAGTGGAAAAAACATCAGTGAGCTACCTCTCCACTTCTCAAGGTTCTAGTTTGCGAAATCGCGCAAAAATTGGAGGGAATGATTATTGAAAAACCTAGTTTCGTTTTGAACTAGTTTTTTAAACCATGAAGTCCCTATTTTTTAGGGATATGGAGGACTGATTTTTCATCATATTTCTTCCCTATCACATGAATAACATCTATGAAAAATTCAACAAGCTACCTCATCACTTCTCAGGATTCCAGTGGGTGAAATCACACAAAAATGAGAGGGAATGATCGTTGAAAAATCTAGTTTCATGTAAACTAGTTTTCATGCCAAAAAGTCCCTATTTTTTTAGGGATATGGAGGTATGTGTTTTTTGTTAGTATTCTTCCCCCGCTAATGAAAATCTCATTTTCCCACTTATTTCAGATGAAGGAATTACTCAAAATGCAGAGCATGGAATTCCAGAATAAGACCTGGATTTTCAAAACTTGTTTTGTCACAATCTGACATCCACGATGAACTTACTAAAAATAGCATGCATTCCTACATAGGGATCTATTACTTCGGGTAATCCACCATTTACAGAGGCTATGAAGAATGAAATGAAACACAGAGGGAGTATCGCAACCAAAGTCATCAAAAATGTCATCTCGACTCGCAATTGACACTTACTAAAAAATAGTAAGTGGTTCCATAAACCCCTACTATAAATAGCCAGTTGGTCTAAAAAGTGAGAGGAATACAGTAAGAAGAAATAATTCAAGATACCATAGCTAGTTGAGGTTGGGAAAAACTATGACACTTACTAAAAATAGCAAGTTGCCCCATCTGTACTTAGTAAAACTAGCAAGTTGTTCTCAAAGGGAAAGTTTGGCACAATGGGACATAGAGGGATGATCATTCAGGTCAACACCATCATTTTGGATCATCCATGGGAATTTATCATAGGGAATTTGAGACTCATCTTAGGGAATTCAACAGTGTCTCTCGACACTCACTTCGTGGATCAAGCTGCAGGAGTATCTTGTGCAGGGTGGAAGTTACGGTCATCGGTAGAACCATTCAGTAGTGTTTTTTAAACACTCATTCCAAAGCATCTATAAGCCAACTGGAAGGAGTTTCACACAAGTGTGAAGATTTAGAGTTTCATCGCAGTGATCTTTCCATTAATGAGGATCAATAGACTTCATCAGGAATGAAATCTCCTCTTAGTCTTCTCTTTCTCTTTCTCTCTCCTCTTCCCCCAAATTTCTCTCTCTTCTCAATTTTCTAATTTTGTGTTGGGGTTGCAATTTTTCATATGTATTACTGTTCATAATGTAATAAGTCACCTTTATGTTATAAAAATGGACTCAAAAGTTTCCTAGGAAGTTGAAAAGTTTTAAGTTTTGCGAGGACATATGAAAAGGCATTGGGGGTAGATGAAGAGTTGTATCTCATTCTATAAATTGTAAATCCATTCCCATTTTAAAGAGATGGCAATTGATCTTGTAAACTCAAGAGTGCATTGTACTTAGAGAAAGAAAAAGAGATAGAAATTTTCTTCTACTTTCCTCCACTCTCAAATTTCTTCCATTTCCCACACTATGTACAACTTTTGTGTAAGAAATCAATACAAGGAGTTCCTATCCTTTCTTTATGAGGAGATTTCTAGAAACTTTGAGTTCATCAATATTCCATCTTGGTCTTGTTTCCATTTGTAGGGTTGTTTCTTCTCATAAATGCACGTGTTGAAGTTTCTAACTAGTGTGCACAGGAATATGATTTTCCCTAGCTACAACATTAGTTCTCCTATCTCATTTCTCACTACCCTTTCCCTATTTTATAGACAAATTCTTTCTCTAGTAATATA
Organism: Taxus chinensis; assembly: GCA_019776745.2. Lineage (NCBI taxonomy): Eukaryota > Viridiplantae > Streptophyta > Pinopsida > Cupressales > Taxaceae > Taxus > Taxus chinensis. The sequence goes on from CM034150.1 coordinate 599,153,576, forward strand.
TTGCTAGCTTTGCTACAAGGTCAATGTAGTGCCCTTTTGGATTCCCAGCACAAGTCCACGAAGAAAATCCACATTTTTACTCATGCATGCATATACGGTAGCTGCACTGGTTAAGTAGAGGGACTTAGACTCTCATAGCGTTGGCCAGAAATCCACCAATTTCTCCTCGAAAAATTTTCTCGCCAACATGGTGATAATATGAGTGTGGCCATCTGAGGAAGTTAAGGAAAGATTTCCTATGAGATCAAGTCCCCATTTTGAAAATGGCCAAGGTGTTGTGATGGGCTACAAACCCTATTCTAGTGCATGTATCAAGTTTCCATACATTTGAAAAAGTTCACATTTCTTGAAAAATTTGTAACAGTCTGCTTCTATGGTAGGCCAATAATAACCTACTCTTAATAGTTTCTTAGCAAGGAACATCCCACTTGTGTGTGCTCCATATAATTCTCAATGTAATTTTTTTATTGCTTGGACTGACTCAGTCACATCAAGACAACGTAGCAGATATCCATCATATCCAAAATGATAAAGGGTTCCTCCTAGGAGTGTATAAAAAGTTATACGACATATAAGGACTATTTTCCCAGTATGGGATATATTTAGGGGAAAAGTTTCATCTTGTAAGTAGTTGAAAATGGGATCATACCAAATGTATAGAGGACCAATAACTTCACATGCTAGAATAGATTCTACCATATCATATGCAAGCAATCACAAGTATTCAACAAATAAAGGAATATTTTTTTCCTAAAGTGGAATGTGGAGTAATGACCCAATTGTAGCCATGGTTTATGTTGATCAATTATGTGATCTTGGCCTATGTTCAAAGATAATCTATATAAAGTACTCCTTCAGAGTTTCAACCAATTTATTTTATAGAATAAGATTCTCAGCTTTAACTTTGTATTCATCATTAACTTTCTTAATGATCAATTAGGAGTCACTAATGACTCATAGCTATCTGATGTTGCATGTGATAGCTAGTTTCAAGCCAGTGATGAGCACCTCATATTCTGTAATATTATTCGTGCAAGTGAATCCAAAATGAAATTATTGCGGAATGACTTCTCCAATGGGAGTGATAAGTACCACTCCTTATCCTAAACCGTGAAAGGTGAATGACCCATCAAAGTGGACCTTTCCACATGACAGATTCCTCAATGTACATCATATATGCATCTGGCAGATCCAGACATAATGGTTCCATTCTTGGTAGGGGAGCTTTAGCCAACTGATATGTAAGTACCTATCCTTGTAGGGATTTCTAGTTAACAAACTTAATGTCAAAATCAATGAGAAAGATGATCCAATTAGCCATCCATCCTATAAGGGAAAGTTTAGATAGTAGGTAATTGAGAGGGTCAACTTTCGATATTAGCTTGGTTTTGTTATTAAGGAGATAGTGGCAAAGTTTTTAAAATGTAAATACCATAACTAGGTAAGCCTTCTTGATCTGAGGATAATTTATCTCATAGGAAATTAATTTATGACTCATGTAATAAACTTCCCTTTCTTTTTGGCCAAGATCATATTGGGAAAGCAATGCACCAATAGCAAATTTTTTGGCTGAAATATACAATAGTAGGGGTTTTCTTAGGGTAGGCAACATGAGAACAAATGGACTTGTCAGATATTGTTTAAGAAATTCAAAGGCTTTTTGACAGTAAAGTCCCCGATTAAAGGTGACATATTTCTTCAAAAGATGTGTGAAAGGATGACAATTATCTACAAGTTATGATATAAATCGATGGTTTTCCTAAATCTTTCCTTATAAACTTTGTAGTTGTTTAAGGTTTGTTAGTGGACGAATTTCTGTAATAGCTACAACCTTGGCAGGATCTACCTCTATCCCTCTTTATGAGACAATGAAACCCAATAACTTTCCTAATTGTACAGTGAAGATGCACTTCTTTGGATTCAAGTGAACCTTGAAATATTGAAGGTGTTGAAAGATATGCCTCAGTACTTCTGGGTGCTCTTCTCTAGTCTTAGATTTTTGTAGGATATCATCTACGTAATCCTCCATGATTTCACTCATCATGTCATGGCATATGACAATAATTTTCTTGTTGATATGTAGCATCAAAATTCTTGAGTCTGAATTAATAGAAAAATATCCCCCAAGGGGTGATGAAATTAGTCTTATGTTAGTATTCCTCTACGATTTTGAACTAGTTATAGTGTGAAAATCCATCCATTAAGGATAACATCTCATAACAAACAGTTGAATCGATGATCATGTTGATGTTAGGTAAGGGGGAAGTCATCTTTGGGACACACTTTTTTTATGTCTTTGAAGTCAGTGCATATATTGATGTTGACTAGCTTCTTATAGACTATGACTATGTTAGATATCCAATCTGAATAGTCAATAGGTTTGATAAAACATGTTGCTAATAGTTTTCTCCATCTCTTCTTTAACAAGTAGTGAAACTTTTGGGTGCATATTCCTTAGTTTTTGCTAGTAGGTTTGGCATCTAGGTGTACAAAAAATGGGTGTACATGACCAATGATGGGTCCAAACCTAGCATATCTATGTATGACCATGCAAATATGTCCACAAACTCTCATAATAATGTTACGAAGGGTTTTTGTTCTTGTGCTAAGAGTTAAGCTCCCCACTTTATCATTCTAGGATCCTCTTCTGACCTAATGTTGACATTGATTATCTCTTCAACTAACATATTTGACATTTCCTCCATCCATTTAGGATCAGGGATGAGAGTAATAAATACTTCTACATTGTGGGTCAAAGAGAGTATTTTTCTTTGATTCTTCTGTTTGCTCATCCACAAGTGCCCTTAAAGAGGTTTTCACTATGGGACTTATGCTTATTGTTTTTACAAGGATTTTATGTAGATGTTTTTCCCTTACTTACTATTTTTTTTAATTAGGTGAACACATAATTCCACCTCTTCCCCAAAGTACGTGCATGTAATCTAATTTAACAGAGAAACCCTTCTTATGATCATTGTTTGGAATGGTATCTCTAAGTCCCATGAACTCTGTGATGGCCTCATCATTTTTCAAAGAAATAGACTGACATGTGAAGTTGTTGATCCCAATCAATGAGGTTAGGATATAAAATGGTGACTTGGAAATTTTCTTGGGAATCATATCCAGAAAGGGTGAGGATAGCTAAATCTAGAAATATATTAGTAAAGGATAGGTCCTCGTATAGAATACATTAGGAATCTACATAGTTATCTGAATGAGACAAGTTATCCTAACATTCAGAATAAGTAGAATCTATCTATGATGGTGGATATGAGGTTTGATACCCAAGAAATGTTTGTTTGACTTATAATGGGGGATAAGAGCTGGCTCTAAATTTGTCTTTTCTGTTGGCGCTGCATCCAAATCCCTTATAACCCATGACATGCATCATTTTTGGGACCCTTTTTTATATTGTGGATCCTAGTTACATTAAGTCACCGTTCCTTCAGGTATCCATCTAGTAGGTGTATCTAATATCTTTTGATCTGACAATAGACCACTAGGAACAAACCTCTCAAAGGGTTTAGGGAAACTAGCTTGAGCGCTTTTGAACTAGAAGTATGGTCTTCCATGTGTCTTAGGTGACACTAAAATACTGGATATCAAAAGAGGCTATTAAAGATTGAATTCATTCATTTGGGCCATATTTTCTAAACGTTTCTTCCCATGAGGTAAATGGATTGACTAACGAGGGAAAATTTTGATTGCAAGGAGTCAATGTATTTGGATCTATACACTCCTTCATGGCCTCAATTCGTAATGGGACAACAATTTGACAGAAGGGCACTCATATGCTGCACAAGAAAATATGTGCAATTCTATATAGTGTGTAAATGGTTCTGGATCACCTGTGATGGTGATTTTTTGTCCCTCCATGGACATAGCTTGATACACTGATGGAAGGTTGAAGGAATGGCCTGCATGGTATGAATCTATGGGTGACCTAAGAGCATGTTATATGGAAGGTCCAAGTCAAGGACATGAAACTTTATATCATGATATGTGGGCCTTACTTCCATTGGGATCACTATGGTACCTATTGACTCGACGCTCTTCATTATCATTGGTCATGATTATAATGGACTTAGCATCCAAATATACTTTTATATGGCCTAGCTTCCTAACAAGCTTTAATGTACAAACATTTAGACCTAATATTCCATCCATAAGAACTATTTTTATCTTACGACGAGTAACAAAGACTTCTATATAAAAAGGTAAGTTGTCTCAAATATTTTTTCGTGATATTGTTTTCCGATTGAAAGATATATATTCATTGGGATTAATATTTGCAACCAGTGGTTGAGAGGTGTGTATGATCTACATTTTTGGATACTCTTGATACCGTAAGCATTTTATATAGTATCTATCTATGATAATTTGAGATTTTTAGAAGGGTCTAAGGATTGAGGTCTTAGCAGTGGTTTTCTCTAATTTTTCTAATACTTCATACTGACCTTCCTGAGGGGTAGGTAGAGGAGGTTCTAGGATCACTAAGCGAGCATGTCACTTTCCCATAGCAAAACTGTTACTGAATGTCCTAATAGTGTTTAATTTTTTCAATAGATGAAATGAATACAGCCTAATGAGGGAGTTAAATGTCTTATCAGTTGATTGATAAACCATAATTAGTAGTTCTATAGTCATTAGAGAACTGACCTTGATTTGGCTTCTTGTTTCCTTGTTTATCATGTTTGGTGAAAGGTTGATTGAATATTCCCATCTTCTCATTAGGACCTCATCTCGATTCAAGTGAATCCACCTCAATATTACCTTCTTTAATAAGGTCTTGTATGAAATGCCACAACTTATGACATATTTTGGTCTTATGTCATTAAACACAGTGAAAGTCACATTATTCATGTTCCCTAAATGATACTAGTTTAGGTGCATCATTTAGATAAGGTATTGTTGCGGTTGGATACTACACCATGTTTAAAACATCTAATTGTTTAAGGATGGTAGATAATGACTCAACTAAAGGTGTAAACATTCATTTTGGGGATGCTTTTGGGCAAGGTCCTTGTGTGAGGCTTCAAGAGGAAAACCATTTTATATAGCTTGGACTCTTTTAGAGTCTATGATGCCGTCTCTAACAACATTCTTGTTTTTATTGAATAAGTTGAGTTTTTCCATGGATTCTTACTTGTGCTTATCTTTTGAAAATGGCTTGATTGTTCCCTTTTCTATGAGATCCTTCTCGATTTGACTTCCCTTCTCAATAAGTTCTTTGAATTTAGTGATGAAGTGCATTTATAGATGAAAGGCTATGTCTTGATTTAAGTTTGGAACAAAAGATGCTGGACCATTTTATTTTCTAGAATGTTACAAGGGAAGTGGCTTGCTAACCCCTGTCATTGCTACAAGAAATCAACAAAGGTCTCATTTGGTTTTTGTTTTGCATTGTAGAGATCCACCATGGTAATGTCACTCTCCATGTTAAAAGAGAAATGACACACAAAATTTTTAGCTAGCATGGGGACATGTTACGATCATCCCCTTAGGTATGTGGAGGTACCATTCTAGTGATTTTCCTTCTAAGTTGCGAGGGAGCAAACAGATGAGATAGTTATCACTAAAATCTACTTCTTAGCAAGCCATGAATATTTCTTTAATATGATCACGAGGATCACCTTTACCTTTATATTTGTTTTTGAACTTAGGAAAATCAAATTTTTTGGGAATGAAACTTGTAACATGTCTTTGTCAAAGGGGTAAGGTCGCAGTTCTTTGTATCGGTACTTTCTACTTTGGCCTAAATTACTCACTTGGACAGTTGTGAGCATGTTTTTCAAGTAATTAAAACTCTTGTGTAATGAATTTTTCTTTTGTAGGGGATGATGGTCTATTCACTCAGGCAACCTTTAATGTGTCTTCTTCATAAGGTTTCTGTGTGAAATTCACCTGATTTTGATTTAAGTTTTTTCCTTATGTGTACTCTTTCTTGAGGAACCTAAGTTTACTAACTTTTAACTAAGCCTTAGTATTTGTCTTTGTATAACCTCTTCTTCGTATTGAGGATCATCTTCCTTCGTCATACTAAGGAGGTAACTCCATGTGTTCATGTTCAATCCTAACTTTGTGAAAGGCTTTTAAAGTATGGTATTTGAGCACCGTCTATTTGTTTTGGCTCCATCACTCTCAAATTTTTTATTATTAGCACCAAAAATGGAGGCGTATCCTCCATCAAAAGGATTATCCAAGTCAATAAGGGGAGGTCATTGCGGTTCTTTCTCCTCTTAGTTAATGGTTTTGATAGTTGCTTCACATTCTTATGGTAATTTGTAATCTTAGTTCTAGGAATCGTGTGAGTACTTGATCTCTATTATAGAATAGGATTTCATCAAAGTGAGTGAGATCAAGGGGTGTGTTTCTCCTCATATGAGTTAGTATCATCCCCCACTATGGTCAATTAATAATTTTTGTGTCTTTAACCTCCAAAAAGAGGGGGACCCAGGTTGTGACCACTAAATGGATATGTTGAACTAAAAGGAGTTAACTCTAATTCATGTTCAACTCTCTTAGATTCCATTTTTTTTGATAGGTGGCTGTATGATGGAAAAGTGACATGCGAGCATGGGAATCTATAAGTACCTCTTCCTTGTACCTGACCTCCCAAGGTCATGCCGAGATGGCCAGTGAATGTGGAATATAAATGGATACAGACAAACTAATCAGGTAATCTTATATCCTCAATATGCAATAATGGAATCTGTGAATCTAAGGAAAAGAAGGCCCTCCTAACCTGAATTGGTGTAATGGTTTGTTTGGATATAACAGCTGTTCAGAGGATCCAATCAATATCGAGCTCTACCGAGATCTTGTTTATTGGTTTTTGGATACGTGGGAAGTGACATGTGGGAGCTTCGTATATATTCTCCAGAAAAGGTCATGAAAATGGTGGTAGGAGGCTTAGTGGATTTGTAGTGAACTATGGGTGGGTTTTATGGTCTAGTCCAGAAAATATTAGATTGATTGGCTTCTATATTTAATACGGAGAATTGTGTTATGATATCTGGTAGAAGTGGTGAGGATCTAAATACTAGTGTTCATAAACCAATATCAATACTTAATTGATTTTGCAGGCCCGTTGGGTTGTGGGACTTGGGGATCACAACCATGAGTTTGTGGTTGTTTTGGACCTGTTATGGTCATGTGAAGAATTAATCCCTTCTTCTAACTATCTAGTAATCATACGCCTTTTCATCCTCTATGTTTAGAACTAGAAGTTGTATAATTTTCTTAGAATACCTAACAGGTGTCTTGGCAACTTGAATGTGTAAGCTAGTATCTATGTCAACAAGGAGGTATCATGTGTCAGGTTGTGGAACTAAAGCATTGCAACCAAATACTTGTTCTCTTTTGAATCCTTGTATAGTCATTCAAATATTTTATCAAGGTAGTCTATACTTAGGATGATTTGACCAGAATGTGTATGCCTTATCATCTTCGATATTTAACCCTCTCAGTTGTTCACTAATTGCTTGTAGGTTTGTCCGTTGCTCGAAAGACCTGTATCCTAAGGTCTTGATCTATATCATCTAATGTTGTGGGTAGGTTTGGTTGATGGCACTATTGGTTCAAATATATATTCTCTAGGCTCTCTAGGTCCTGTGATTGTCATGCAAAAGGATTAAACTTTCTAACTAAGATTAATAAATCTAATTATGAAAGATATATCTACACTATGCATATATTTTTTTATATTTGTATTTTTGATGAAGTATTTTAATGAAATTAACAGAGCAATTATTCTAATATATTTAGAAAATGGAAAACTAATATAGTAACAAAATAAAAATAAAAAAAGTAGCCTAGTGTGGCTATTTTCCTATACAGTTGTGATTTTATCCTAAATATCTAAACAACTAATTATTTCAAATTGAAAGATTCTCGATCCTACCTCAGAAGTGAGGAATGAATCATAGTTTCTTAGAAACTATCAGTCCACACAGCTTCCCTGGTGATATCGAGAGTGAGCTTTTGACTGAAATAAAATAATTCACTACTCTATTTGATACGTTGTAAACTAGAAATTTGATATCTCAAACATGGCAGTTTACAAAATAGTGGTAAATCCAGTTATGTGTGACTTCATCCCCTTAGTGTGATCTCCTCATTTCCTTCGTGTTCTCATGAATCCAGAAAAGTGTGTATATGATAGCATCAATAGAAGAAGGTACTTCAAATAATGGAAACTTTTGGATATAGATCGAATACAATGCGAGTAGGAGAGGGATAGCACAAGTGAACAGAGCTTGACTATGCAATTCCTAGCACGAGATTTATTATGGGAATACAACACAAATACGTGACGAGAGTTCTTAGGACACTATCCTTTGTGACTGAGTATACACCTGCAACTCTAAATGGATTCCAATCTACAGAATGAAACTACTCTTACTCTAAACTGAGCTTGCATGGAACAAAAATGAAGCAAGAATGAAACAAGAAGATCAAATGACCTATAAACAGCAAAGAAAGACCAATAATGGATGGAAAAACATGAAACTAGTAGAATTCTACAGAAAGAAACTCAAAAACTGAATGATTAAACAGAGAAGGAGAGGGGCCATTTTTTTGAAAACAAGCTAGTTATTTATAGCAAATGCATTTACTAGAGGGTAACTTGGAATTGAACTCTTTTACTATTAAACAAAGGGAAAACACTTTTCACAGGGCGGCCAAAACATAAATGCAAAGCAAAGTAGCTGAAGAATGTGGGTAGACATTGAAGATTTATGTTTTACATGATTGTCAGAACTTTCTGGAAAACGTGAACATGACCACCACTCTATGCAGGGTGGTGGTTACGGGACCGCCGCCTTGTCCTGGGTGGCAACGGTCACGGGACCGTCTGCCCACGCAGGGTGGTAGTCTCGTCACTGAAGACCAAAATGCAAGGAAAAGGGGGGGCAGAGGGAAAAACAAGGAATGTGGAGGCCAGAGCAGAGGCATGTGGGATACAAATGTATACTTGGTGAGCTTTTCTAGATTCTGAACACCTTGTAAGGAGACCAGTATCATCATTGGGGGTATGTGTAACATCTTTTCGGTGGTGCAGTGCCCTAAAATTTTGGGTATGTACATATTGCCCCCTCAGATAAGTCATATTAGCCATGAAGAGGTGTAAGATGGTGGATCTTAGTATGACAGTCCCAAAATGGGGAAGTTAGGAGTTATACCTGACATGCCCGTGTGTTGGAAAGTCACCATCCAAAGTCCCACTATCTACAAAAAAATGAAAAAAAAGGGACTCAAGTGCAAATAGATAAAATAAATTGAGAAATAAAACAAAATTGATATGAAATGAGGACTTACCATTTACATGGGGTTTAGAACTTACCTCTGTTGATGCTCCGACCCTGTGAAAGATATTCAAAATCAATTTTAAAAGGCTATATATATAAAACAAACTCACATTCACTATTCATTTACATGTAGATTGATTTGATAGATTTTGAGCTATGGGACCCACGGTGATGGTTCTCGATGAGAGTATAGTCAAAACATTCGTGGTGAGATAACGATCATGCCTCCGAGAGTAGGAACATCAGACCCGTAAAGTCTTAGGTTAGTTCTTCTCAATTAATTTTTTTTTAACCTAAAATGTGGAAATGATAAAAATCTTTGTCTCAGGGGGGTTATTTTTGAAAATATTATTTTTAAATGACTCTCTAAGGGGGGGGGGCACCCATAGGGTAGGTCTTTATTTTGGTTGAAATGGTATCTTTTGCTTGTTTTTAGGTATTTTTAGGGCTTCCGAGCTGTTTGCATTGGGTTCAGGACAGGACTGCATCACCCTGCACAGGGCGGTGGTTATGGGACCGCCGCCTTAGAAGGCAGCGGTTATGGAACCACCACTCTGCACAGGGCAGCAGTGGTTGCACGACAGAAATTAAAAACAAATGCTTTACTTTACTCATTTTTGCATTTTTAGAACTTTTACATGTTATTGATAGTTTTTTCCAATCAGATTTTGATACTAACTTACTCCTTTTCTATGTTTTTGGGTGTGTCCTGAAGAAGGAGGTATACATTAGATGGATCCTGAGAGAGGGAGTGTGATTGGCTCCCAGTAGTATTAGAGGCACTCACTCAGGCAGAGCAGAGATACTCTTCAGAGGGCTAGCATTTGGAGGATTGCACAGGTCCCTCATGTTGTACCTTCTATTCACATACTATGTGACTTATTTTCATACTGGGATGCGGATCAGAACACCTTCTGATTTCCAGGAGTTAGGGGTGAGTGGACCATCACCCTGGAGGATGTTTACCATATACTGGGGGTTCCAATCCTTGGGTGGCAGTTTTCTGTTAAGACAACGGCATCGAGATCTCAGGTGGTTCAGTGGGCCACCTATATGGGGGATGACAGTTGTTTCGATGGGGTCGAAGAAGGGGGTGAGGGTCCGCTCCATTATTGAGTTAGACATTCCTGTGCTTTGCAAGGCCATCATGGGCATCCTTGTCTATCAAGATTGATTGGGGACAAGGGAGGGGACACCATCTTATATTGTTGGGCCCCCATCATTACACAAATTAAGGGCCAGTGGACTGTGTTTATTCTTGGGGATCAAGACATCCTTGGGACCACCTACCATGATTTATAGAGGGTGGTCCAACTATAGGGATAGTCACTGAGCCACCCCACTCTTATCATGAGTTGGGTGTATGAGCATATCACTCCATGTATGGGAGAGGTGTAGAGGCAAAGGATCCCGAGGGCCATCAGGGTAGTGAGGTGGACAGAGATGACCATGTACTTAGAGCACCTCACTAGCTAGTGGGCATCTTTGACCACTGCAAATATGGAGGCCACTCCATATCGAGCCATGATAGGGTTATGGGGAGAGGAGACTATCACATTGATTTCTTTTCAGACTACCAGTCAGCTAGTAGACAAGGCAGGGAAGTTGGAGATCCACCCCTTTGATAGAGTACCATAGTAGTTTGGCCTCCCCTATATTGACATGTTTCCTCCAGTGGGGCTAGTGTATAGATCTATTTATGAGGCTCGAGGGAGGTCCTAGAGGCTGGGGTTGTACTACCGTTACTCTTGGTGTTCCCATCATAGGCCAGGCTGGTGGTACGTGCTTAAGGGAGAGCCAACGCTCCTCAGGCACCTTTACTTTGGATTTCCGCTGGTCCCCGCCCATAGCAGCGATGAGCCCATTGACGTGGAATTCTGAGTCTGAGGAGTTCACTGGGGGAGAGATAGAGGAGGAGACAGAGGAGATGGAGATCTAGAGGGATGGGTGGGGAGGATGACAGTGATTCCAAGTGACATGACACTCAGGAAATCCTATGGGCTGAGAGGATGTGAATGGAACACAGAGAGGGTGACTCTAGATCTTAGAGGAGTTTCCTCTCTCAAGATTTAGGGGGAGATGGCGAGTCTATCATAGGCCATCACATTGCTCTAGATGTGGGAGAGAGATGCCAGTTAGCTACAACATCAGTGGCAGGCGCGGATCCTAGAGACCCTTCCTAGAGGCCTAGTGATCCGAGTGAGTTAATACTCTTCTCTTAAATTTATTTTAGTTAGAATTGTCTTAGTTTTTGTTTACTCTTGGTTTTATTTTTGATCGCTTTCTAACTTGTTTTCTCCTTTATTTGCATGACTGCTGATGAGTGGCGAGACTTGATTCATCGAGTATGCACAGATACCTTGTTTCTCCCCTCAGAGAAGACTTGTGCTGAGCTTTCTGTGGACATGGGGGAGCCTTCAGCAGTTGGTAGGCATACCAATGTTTTTGCCTCTGTCTGGAAGGTAGAAAAAGATCATGAATTCTCTTCATGCTGAGGTAGCTGGATATAGGATGACTGAGCGCTTGATGAGGAGGAGTCATTCTCATAGTGAGACAGAAGCTACTAGCCGTGACCGTGAGCCCTCAGTGCATTTGGAGTGCCAGCGTAGCCAGAGTCCTAGATGTGGTCATACACCCTCTAAGGGATCCCATAGGGGTTGAGAGGCCATTTTTGTAGTGTTTTGTCAGATATTTATATGAGTGTTTTTGTACTTTTTCGGTCTCATTGAGCATTTTGACCATGCCTAGTGCATGATGGCATTGTATATGAAACTTGATTTATATATATATATATATATATATATATCTTTTTGGATCTCAGACTTTAGGTTCCTAGAATTTTGTCACTTGTTTCCACATGTATACTAGATTTTTTTAGAGTACTTTTTTTCATGCTTTTTAGAATGTATGTGATGGATAACAAATGATAGTAAACAGAATGTTTTACTTTGTGTTGTTTTTGTAATGCTGATATGAGGTGATACAAACATATGGTAGTATTGAACTTTTGAATTCTTTGGGCAATGTTCGTGATTTCTTCTTGTGTTGGCAAAACATGATGAATGTATAGTGATAAAGAGATGAACTTTCCCCATTCCCAACTCCACACAACCAGTAAGATGCGAGGGCTCAACACCAAGGGTGAGGAAGGGCAAAAATTGTATGAGTTTGACTGAATGGAATGATGAGAGACAAACAAACCAGTAACAGAAACCAAACTTAGACCTACATACTTACCCTACTCAGAACTACCACCAAGCTTAATAGGCCACTTACTTTCTAGTTTATCTAGACTTAGATTCATAAATGGCAACCTGGTTGACAAAATATGGTTTTGAGGAGTTGATCTCTTTGGAATTTGGACATTTGTTTTCTCTTAATATAATTTGATTTCTATTTTTTGCATACCAAGATTTGTTAATTTGTGTGAATGGACCCCCCACACCCTGCCTCATGCCACTAGTAAGAAGCATGGGTTTGTCACCAAAGGTAAGATATAGGCGAGTAAGGGAACTTCTTTCCTTTCCCAACCTCGCACCACCAGTAAGAGACTCATGGGCTTATCACCAAAGGTTGGTGGGGCAAAGAAGTGTGTAAAATAAAATATTATGTTTGCTTGGCACTTTTGATTCCATTTGATCTTGACATTTATGACCTGTGACTTTGGGATATCCTTTCTTTCAAAGAGATTTAAGAGGGATAGATGTGACACCAAGAAGCTTCTAGAATAGACCAAAGGTAAGGACAACTTCACCTAGTAGAAAGAAAGAGAAAAACCAAGTATACATGCCTTGGTATGGTTTTCGTCAATACTTTTCTGTCAAACTTGATGAGAAGATTTGAAAATACTTGATGATGTTTGAAGAGATGTGATTTGAATGCTTTTGCCAATACTTTCAGAAATTTGTAAAAAATTGCTTAAGAGTAAGTTCCTAGACTACAATTTTTATGAAATGAGCAAACAAAATGAAAAAGTAAGATGACTAATGCAATGTAGGTAGCTATAATGTACTAGTGGTGATTCGGATGTCTTATGCGTAAAAACGTTTAAGATGCAAGGAATTGACAGTTTCATTTAATTCCTCACCTTCTAGTGTGCATAAGAGATACGCACCATTTCCATAGTCTTTCATGACTTGATATGGGCCCAACCACTTGGGCCAGAACTTCCTTCCTTGGCCAGTTTTCTTATCAATCTGGCTATCTAGTATTAGAACTAGATCTCCCTCATATATTTCTCGCTCATAGATTTTTTGTTATACTGTCAACACATCCGGTCAGCATAGGCTCTGTGCCATTGCTTGGCATTTATCCTATCATCGTCAAGGCTTTCTAGTTGAGAGAGGTGTGCCTCCCTATAAGTTTCTTCATCCAAAATCCCTTGTAATGAGATGCAGAGACTGGGTATTTAAAGCTCAAGTGGGAGAACTACTTCTACCCTAAATACTAACGAAAAAGGGGTTACTCCTATTGGTGTTCTTATTGAGGTTCGATGGACCCAAAAGGCTGGATATAGTTTTAAATGCCAATCTCGCTTGTTCTCCTTGACTGCTTTGAGGAGAATAGCCTTTAATGTTTTGTTTATCGCTTCGTCTTGCCCATTGGCTTGAGGGTAGTAAAGCAGAGACCGTGTGATGGTTTATTTTGAATTTTCTACATAACTCATAGACTTCATCATTTTTAAAGGATGTGCCATTATCTGAGATAATGACTTGTGGGACACCATACCTATAAATGATTTGTTTTAGAATGAATTTGGCAATTACCAAACCTGATACGGTGGTGAGGGGCATGGCCTCTACCCACTTGGTAAAATACTCCATGGCTGTAATTATAAAGTTATGGCCATAGATTGATGAGGGAGAGAATTTCCCTATCAATTCCAGACCCCATGTGGAAAAGGGCCACAGGGTCGCTATTGGTTGTAGGGATTATTCTGGAAGGTGAATCTTGTGAGAGAATTCTTGGAATTTTTGGCACTTATGTACAAATTCTACTATGTCATGCTTGAGAGTGGGCCAAAAATAGGCCATCCAATGTATTTTTTGAGTGGTGGCATGACCACCGAAGTGGCCTCCACATATCCCACTATGGGATTCATAAAGAATCTTCTTATATTCTTCTGTGTCGACACATCTTAGAAGCATGCCATCAAAGGCTTTATGATAGAGTACCTGTTCTAAAACAACATATTTAGTAGTGATAATACGTAACCACCTTCTTTGTTGTGATGTGGCACCCTCTGGGTATGTGTGGTCTATGATAAAATTGATGATATTAGTATACCAGGGACATGTAGAGATGGGGGGCTTGGTTTTGACGAAGTATATGCACTCATCAAGAAAGTCCAGATTTACCAAATCGCCTCCATCTAGTGGATTGTCAGCTAACTAGTCTGCAATGATTTGTCCCTTAATGGATTTTTGGTTTACGAATGTTAACTCAAATTTCCCATTAAGGTTATGAAATGCCCAACCTTTTTAGATAAAGACCCTTGCATCAGGAATGTTCGTAAATGATCTGTTTTTACAATGACCCTTGTTTCTTGGTTTAACATGTAATGTCTTAAACATTTTGTTGCAAAGACTATGGCAAGGCATTCTCTCTCTGCCTATGTATAACATGTTTCATAATCGAGCAACGTTCGGCTGATGAAATAGACCGTACACATTCTCGTTTATCATTGTCTTCTTGAGCCAGCATGTAGGCTAGCAAGACATGAGTGGCTCGTGAGTATAGGATCAAAGGGTGGTCTGGTTTGGGAGGCATTAGCGTGGGTGGAGAAAACAAGAAGCATTTAACTACTTCAAAGGCCTCATTGCAATCTTCAGTCCAATCAATGCTATAATCTTTCTTTAATAGATTGTTGATTAGATGAATGGAAAAACTTAAATCTGGGATAAACCTTCGGATTGCACCGAGTTTCCCAAGAAATGATCTGATTCTAGACTCATCCGATGGTGGGATCATTTTGAGAACAACATGGATTTTGGTTGGATCAACATCAATCCCTTGTGAAGATATAATATAGCCCAGAAGTTTACCTCCTATCACACCAAACACGCACTTCTCTGGGTTTAATGTGACACCATATTCAATTAATCATGAGAGGATGATACAGAGTACTTCTAGATGATCACAGCGTTTCTTGGCCTTGGCCAATAATTCATCCGTGTAGGATTCCACAATTTTATAGATAAGATCGTGGAATATGTATGTCATTGACTACGTTGATATGTAGCATCGGCGTTCTTAAGACCAAATGGCATGACAACGTAGCAATAAGTTCCCCAGGGGAGTTATGAATGTAGTTTTGGCTTGATCCTACTTAGATATTTTAATCTGATTATACCCTGAGAAACCATCCATGAGGGACAATAGTTCAAATCTAGCTATTACATCAACAATAATGTCAATGGATGGTAATGGGAAATCATCCTTGGGACAAGCTTTGTTAATATCCCGAAAATATATGCAAATGCATATCTTCCCATTCTTTTTTAGAATAGGGATGATATTAGATACCCATTGTGAATAGTCAACAAGTTTGATGAATCCCACTTGGAGGAAGTTTTATTACTACCTCTTTTACCATGAGAGCCACTTTTGGCTTCATTGGTCTTGACTTTTGTTTAATTGGTTTTGCGTCTGGTTTAGTGAAAAGGTTATGTACCGCGATGTGTGGTGCAATGCCCGTCATTTCTTTATAATTAAATGTGAAATCCTTTTGATGTTCTTTGAGGATTTGGGTGTGTATTTCTATCTCCTCTGGAGTTAACGAGGATCCCAACTTCAAAATTTTTGGTTCTTCCTTTGTTCCAATGTTTATGTCAATGGTTTCTTCTATTAAAGAAGCGTTACCTTCTTCAAATTTAGGTGGGGCTGGAGGTAGTTCTAAGCTTTCTCCATCTTCTATCTCATAAATATCGAGATCCTTCTATGGAGGAGACTCTACCATGGGATTTCCAAAATAGGAAGAGGAATGTGGTATTAAGGAAAGATCTACTATGCGGTAAGCAAGGTGTAGCTCCGCATAAGCGTTTAGATATTTGAGAGTGACTCTATCATTGTCAAAGTGATCCATGATAGAAAAATCATTCTCAGCTTCTCCATGAGTTAGGAGTGGGTTTGTTGGTATTTTACGCACTAATGGTTCGGTATGAAGTGATACTGTGAAATTTGTATCTTCCAACTCACTGTTTCAGAGTGAAACGGGAAGCTGAGGTTGCTATCAAGTCTGCGAGAAGGTTCTACTCTCATGGGATTGATTCAATTGATATGAAGTTAAATCCCTTGCTTAGATCTAACACCGCTATTTTGTATAGTTGTAAATGTCTTATCCCTAGTTTCATATACCTTGGAGACTTGGTTTGCAACTAGTTGCGAGTCTCCTAGCACTCTAATGTCATCGACACCCATTCTTTTGGCTAGGATGAGGCCAAGGAGGAGAGCTTCATACTCAGCCCCTATTGTTTGTACATTCAAAGTTTAATTTAAAGGCAAAGGGTAGGATCTTTCCCTCAGGTGAAGTAAAGATCACTCCTTCCCCAGCTCCTAAAGTGACATCTAGCCCCATCAAAGTGGAGAGTCCAATATTTTCTTGAAAAATGGATGTTGGGGTATTTTTCGTATCTATTTCTTTTATTTCAGTTACTTCTACCATAAAAACTTTGTCTGATGGAAGAGAAGCAATTTCCAGGGTGCATCCCATACCCATAGAATCAAATGGTAGGAGAATAGGTAAGTCTTTCTCTAGCAACTCAAAATTTTTGTGGTAGTCCCTAGTGACACTATTTCTATAACGTTGGTCTCATTTTTGAGTGCTAGAATGTCCTTCAGCTAGATTTGTAATTTCCAACTTTGTGGTGGGTATCAACTTCTCTTTTGGTTTTGAATTAATTGGTTTGATAAGTTGATTTGTTGGGAGTTCAAACTTGGAGTGAACGCCTGGTCTTTTCTTCAAATCAGCTAGGTGTATATCGAAGGGTTTTGGGTCACCTTGTGCCACAAATATTTTCCCTAAGTGTAGAAATCTTATTTCTTGGAATAATGTGGAAGGGATTGCCTTCATGTGGTGTATCCATGGCCGACCAAGGATCATATTATAGTTGGTTTCCCTGATCTATAATATAAAATTCGGTGAGGACCATCTTGGGTCCTAAAGTGACTGGTAAAACTATGGTTCCAATTGAAGTGGCCTTGAGGCTATCATATCCTCTTAACGTATTTCATGTTGTGGAACAGTTTGTCTCTCCATATCCTAACTTTTGAAGAAAAGTGAAGGGGACTATGTTAACTACTGCCCCATCATCAATCATTGTGTTTAACATAATTATTGTAAACCCATACTTGTAAATGTAAAGTTGGGTCACCTCTTCATGCAATCTCAAGGTCTGTTGGCATTTTGCTTATATCAAATATAAACTCCGTATCCCTATCTAGCTGCCCTCGGAGGATAAACGTCAAAGTCTACATGGTTTACTTGCGTTTCCAGAGGAGGAGTGATGTTGATTAAATGACCAAGGCCTAATGCTTCTAAGAGGGCAACCCTGTGGGTGGGAGAGTTTTTTAACAAATCCAAAAAGGAAATGTGAGAGAAGGTTTTAGTTAAGTCATTAATTAAATCATAGGCGCCTATGGGTTTTACCAATGTTTGTTGAATGTTGTCTGGTTCCAATGGATAACTTGGAGTTGGTTGAGAAGAATAATCCCATGTTCTTGTTATGGTTTCTATGGGTAGCTCAGTGTCTAACTCTACCAGACCAACTATCTTGGTTTGAGGTCGAGTTCCTAGTTGGGGTGCGACTGGTGGATTTAATGAAGTTGAAGCTTCATGATCATTGTTTCTTGTTATAACACCCTTGTTTGTTCTGTTAGGATCTAGCTTGTTATTGTTAGAATGGTTTGGGAGTGGATCATTAAAGATCTTGAGGGGTGCATTTTGAGGGGAAACTGCTCCTGTATAAGCATTTGGTGTGGGTACTACAGAATTTGCTAAAAACATATCTATAAAGAGTTTCTTTTGATCTTCTGGCAAATGCTGCATGAATTTATTGTAGTCACGACAAGTCCTAGTATCGTGGCCTTGAATCTTGTGGAAGCCACAATATAAATTGGGATTATAATTTCAAGGCTGTTGATTTAAAACTTGTTGTGGCCCAAAATTTTGATAAGGTTGCTGGTTGTTAGAGTTAAAATTTTGAGGTTGTTGCCTTTGGTTTTGACTCTGATATCTAGCTGGTTTTGATTTGGACCTTGTGTTTGGATTTGTCATTTTCATTGTTATTGTTGTGGTCGCGGTGGACGATTAAAATCCATCGTGTTGATTGTTGGAGTAAAATTGTTATTTCGCTGATTATTAACAGGTGGCGAAATGTTTACAACATTTGCCCTTTTAACTTGGTCAGTTACTCCATCTGTTGTAACTCCTTCGGTTCTTGTTAAGGATCTTAGGTCCTTGATTAGCATTCCTGGTATTAGGATAGGCCGCGGTGTTTTGATTGGGAGTGGTTAATTTCCCATTTTGTTCCATATGTCTTACAACCACTATCTATTACTGCTTGGTCGATTCGGAGAGCACTCTCGAGTACTTCATCATAAGTTCTTAGTGGGAACTTCTGGACTTCTTCCTTTATCTCTCTATTGAGAGAATTAAGGAATAAATCACATAGTTCCATTTGATCCATGTTTGGAGCACTTGTTGATGAGTAGAGAACAGTACGCCATCTTTGAATAAAATGAGCAGTGGATTCATTATGTTCTTGTTTAATATGCAAGAATTCCCTGATTCCCGTTCTTAATAATTTGTTCATATCAAAAGCTTTGATGAACTCAGACACAAGTTGTTTAAATGAGTGTATCGAGGCTTCAGGTATTCTGTAATACCAATCAAGGGCAATACCTTCTAAGGTCTTAGGGAATATCTTAGCAACAACCCCGTCCCAAGGGAGTAATTCCCATATGGCTGTGGCATAGGCCTTAATGTGTGCATTTGGATCCCCTTCCCCTTTGTATTTGGGTAAATCGGGAAGAGGTCTTGGAAGCATAACACTTCGTATGGTGAAGTCTAGGGGATCTTTTAAATATTCTGAATAATTCCCTACTGCGTAGGCCTCGACCATCGATGGTGCTTGTTGAGGGGGTAGAGGTGGAATGGGTTGTTGATATGGCATAACATATGTGTTTGTAGGGACATAAGGGAATCCTTGTGGTTGAATGAACATCCCAAGAGAAGAGAACATGTCTCCTTGTGGTGACTTTGAATAAATGTTTAAGTAAGGAGGAGCATTGTTTTGGTATGGGTTATTTGGTGCCAAGCCAGGAGGTGTCATATTTTCAACTGGAGCGAGTATTTGAAAACGTGGTCCTAGTTGGTGTTTGTTGTGGGTAATTATAAGGATTTTGAGGAGGCATGCCTAACATGCCTATTCCTGTAAGGAGGTCAACCTGACTGGGATGATGTGGAGGGTTGGGGATTCCTGCTTTCCCAAAATATGAATTTTGGTTTGCTTGAGCAAGTTCTAGCCCTCTAACCTTTTCAACTAAGGCTGAAATGACCTCTATTGGCGAAGACACAGTGTTTTTCCTTAATGGCATTTTTTGTATACCTTGAGGTTGTAAAGGGGTATGATACCCTGCTATGAATTGATCGTTACCCTGCCAAGCTTCACCGAGGGCATTTCCCATAGGTGGAGGAATGGGGGTGTTTTCTTGGAATAAGGTATCAGATTGTATTTGTAAACTCCCTATAGGTGGATACATGTTTTGGAAACGTTGTTTCACTTTAGCATAGCGTGCTAAGTACTCCTCATCCAAAAATGGGAGTGGATTTGACTGTCTACTGATCTGTGGTCTGAACAAGACCCGAGGAGATGAAGTGGATTCTCTAGTAAACATCATATTGTTAGAGCTGAGGGCTCTGGCTGTTGTGTTTGTGCAAGTTGATCAAACTCCTCAATTCAGAACGAAGAACTAGAACTAGTTCTTGTGAGGGGGAGTTTGAGATGACAAGTAATTACTTGAATAGTTATCAGCCCATGTAGAAAGTGAGGGTGATGGTTGTCTATTTGTTTGACTATAGCTTACTTCAAGACCTGAGAGAGGTCTACCATATGCATCGTATCCCGACATATTCGGGGGGTATATGAATACCTACCGAATAATGGGAAAGAGCGAAGGTGGATGAAAGAAATGAAAATAAAAGGGGAATATCTGTTTGTTCACGTCAGGTTCACCAATTTTGTATGATGGAAAAGTGACATGTGAGCATGGGAATCTACAAGTACCTCTTCCTCGTACCTGACCTCCCGAGGTCGTGTCGAGATGGCTGGTGAATGTGGAATGTAAATGGATATAGAAAAGCTAATTGGGTAATCTTATATCCTCAATATGCAATAATGGAATCTGTGAATCTAAGGTGAAGAAGGCCCTCCTAACCTGAATTGGTGTAATGGTTTGTTCAGATATAATAGCTTTTCGAAGGCTCCAATCAATGTCGAGCTCTATCGAGATCATGTTTATTGGTTGTTGGATATGTGGGAAGTGACCTGTGGGAGCTTCGTATATATCTCCAGACAAGGTCATGAAAATGGTGATAGGAGGTTTAGTGGATTTGTAGTGAACTATGGGTGGTTTTTCTGGTCTAGTCTAGAAAATATTAGATTGATTGGCTTCTATATTTAATACGGAGAACTACGTTATGATATCTGGCGGGAGTGGTGAGGATCTAAATACCAGCGTTCGTAAACCAGTGTCAATACTTAACTAATTTATAGGCCTGTTGGGTTGTGGGACTTGGGGATCACAACCAGTGAGTTTGTGGTTGTTGTGGACCTATTATGGTCATGTGAAGAATCAATCCCTTCTTCTGACTATCTAGTAATCATAAGCCTTTTTAGCCTCTATGTTTAGACCTAGAAGTTGTATAATTTTCTTCAGAATACCTTACAGGTGTTCTGGCAACTTGAATGTGTAAGCTAGTATCTATGTCAATAAGGAGGTCTCCTGCAGTCAGGTTGTGGAACTAAAGGATCGCAACCAAATATTTGTTCTCTTTCAAATCCTTATACAGTCATTCAGATATTTTATCAAGGCAATCTATAGTTAGGATGATTTGACCAAAATGTGTATGCCTTCTCGTCTTCGATATTTAACCCTCTCAGTTGTTCACTAATTGCTTGTAGGTTTGTCGTTGCTCGAAAGACCTGTATCCTAAGGTCTTGATCTATATCAACTAATGTTGTGGGTAGATTTGGTTGAGGCACTATTGGTTCAAATATATATTCTCTAGGCTCTCTAGGTCCTGTGATTGTCATACAAAATGATTCAACTTTTAACTAAATTAATAAACTAATTATGAAAGATGTATCTACACTATGCATGTATTCTTTTATTTTTGTATTTTCAATGAAGTATTTTAACGAAATTAAAGAGCAACTACTCTAATATATTTAGAAAATGGACAAATTAATCTAGTAACAGAATTAAAAACAAACAAAGTAGCCTGGTATGGCTATTTTCCTGTGCAATTGTGAATTTATCCTAAATAATCTAAGCAACTAAATGTATTAAATTGAAAGGCTCTCGATCCTACGTTAGAAGTGAGGAATGAATCACGGTTTCTTAGAAACTATTAATCCCCACAGCTTCCTCTAGTGATATTGAGAGCGAGGTTTTAATTGAAATGAAATAATTCACTACTCTATTTGATATGTTGTAACTAGAATTTTGATATCTCAAAACCTGAATTTTACAAAACAATGGTAAATCCAGTTGTGTGTGACTTTCGTCCCCTTAGTGTGATCTCCTCATTCCTTCATGTCCTCCTGAATCCAGGAAAAGCATATATATGATAGCATGAGATAAATTTAGAGGAATTGGTCTTTTGCAACCATACCAGTGCTTTTGAGACGTGGATTGAAATTATAATTCTTGAGAATAAGATGAGGTACACGGTAGTGAAAGTGAACAGAAGCTCGGAAGCTATGCAATCTTGTATCAAGATTTATTACAGGAAGATGAATCACAAATGGCTGACAACCGAGAAGTTTTTAGGAAGATATTCCCATCTTGATGACTAAAAAAAACCTGTAACTTCTAAATGGATTCCAATCTAAGAATGAGGACTATCTCATTTTAAAGAGGGCTTGCATGGAACATGCAAACCATGAGACAAGAAAGTTCTTGAAACAAGAAGATTGAATGACCTCTAATGCTTTTCCAAGATGAAAGTTACCATTCCAATGGATGCAAAACAAATGAAACTAATCAGGAATTCTAAGACAAGAAAGCTTGTCAAATACTGAATGATTAAACAGAGAAGGAGAGGGGCCATTTGTTTGAAAACAAGCTGAGCTTCAGTTTATAGACTAAATGAGCCACAATCACAAGAAGGTAACTCAGAATTGAACTCTTTTACCATTAAACAAAGTGAAAACACTATTGAGACAGGGCGACCAAAACATAAATGCAAAGCAACAGTAGCTGAAGAATGATGGTAATAGAAATTGAATATTTACATTTGATGCGATCATCGAAGAACTTTCTGATGAAAATGTGAAGCAAAGAGACCGCCACCCTAAAGATGAGGCTCCTTTTGATGAAGGTCACGGGGAGTGCCACCCTAAATTCCCAAGGTGATGGTCATGGGAATACTGCTCTAGGCAGGTTGCCTTGGTCTGCGTCACTAAAGACTTCAAAAGGTGCAAGAAAAAATGGGGGAAAGGGAAGAATAAAGTATGTGCGAGGCTGGGCGAGGCATGCGGGATAGTAGACGTATAGATTGGTGAGATTTTCTTGATCCTCCGAACACTCTTGCAAGGAGATACTTGTATCATCATTAGGGTATGTGTAACATCTTTCATGGTGGTGCAGTACTCAAGCACTTCATAGTGGAGTAGGCATAAGGGAGGAATCATAATGTTTCTTCTATGGACGAGATGTCAATGAGTATAGACCTGAGAAAGAAAGTAACTTAGAATATCCAAGGAATTGGACCAAAAATCAGCTTTGGGGCAGTGATGAGATGCTCGATGGAGAACCAAGTATCTGGATCCAAATGTAGAAGGCAACTGTTTCACCTATGAGACTGACTTCAAAGAACAAGAAGGCAGTGAAATTTCCAAGCAAGGACCAGAGCATCAAGAAGCTCACATGGACTCACTCCTACAAAGTAAAAGGACAATCATGGAAGCACCTGGCTTCCATAAAAAATTACAGGAAAGGAGGTTACTTTCATCGAACCAGTTCAATGGCTTTGTAGAACATCACCATTCGGTGTTACCTCTTCAGGGGTAACTTTTGAGAAATGAAAAGTACTTCTTAGTGAAAGCGGGTTGTCCCCCACCTTGTATAATAGGTGATTATTAGGTGTGTTTCCCATTTTTATTGCATGTGTTTCCCTTCTTGTTGTGTTTCGTGTGTTTCCTTTCCATATGTGTGTGTGCACTAGTGTGTGTGTGTGTGTGTGTGTGTTTCCAATCTTAGCTATACTTCATTTCTAGAAGTTGTACATGACTTCGCAGGGCCCAATGGATAAGGCACTAAGTCAACAAATTATATGGTCTAAAATTGAGATTTTGGATTCTGATGTCATGTATTCGCTGCGCTCAGTCCATGTCATGTCCCCAAGCTAGAGCCAACAATGTTGTCGGGAAAATGTGCAATAGGGAAATTGGAAGTTTCCAAGCACGACAACTATACCCCTATGGCGAAAATTTCATGTTTTATCATTCCTAGGCACCCCAGGTCAAAACCATGAGTCTAATCACCCCCTATTTGATGTCAAATTAGTCCCCTAGGTTATTTAGGAAAGTCCACTCATTCCACCGAGGTGATTTTAGGGATTTCTAAAAAGATGCTATCTTCTGGCAGTATTGGGAAGGGTTATCGCTGGCCTTCCCAGGAATAGATTCAACCCCCTGGAGTGGAAAATGGAAGGAAAAAATTCAACATGGAGATGAAATGGAATACCTTATAATATCATGGAAGTTATTTTGGAAGGTTTGGGGAAGTTTTGGCAAGACTTGGAGCAATCTGAGTAAAAAAAAGGGTTCACAAGCCTAAACAGTTCATATGCCTAAAACAAAATATTGGGCTTCAGAGGAAGATTGTGGGAGCTCCGGATGGAGTTAGAAGGGTAAAACAAAACATCGTCTAGAAATATGATTCTATGATCTAAATGATGGTGAAATAATACTTTTCACAACACTTTCGAGCGCATACAGATCTGGAAGACAATTTTTCTCAGGCACGAGTGGAGTTACAAAATCAAAATTCTAAATTTTTCAGGGATCATATGGAATCGAATAAAGACATGAGACCCTCACCATTGGATTTAAAACTTTGATTTAAAGTCAGGATAATATAAATTTTGTCACTAAGAAATTACACCGGGAGCTCAGGTTATCTTCGTTCCAAGTTACCCTCTCAAAGGCAGTTCAAGACTTAGTCTAATTTTTTGAGAAGACACATGTCAGAACCAGGAGCCTGACGGGATTTCATGTCCCTGACGTCCCTGAGGTCAAGTACATCAGACCTTGAAAAATTCACCCAGCCCCCATGGGACCTCTGGAACCCTCACGTGACCTCTAGACTGGACAGTTCAACCCCCAGGTGCATTGTTGGAGCATCCATTCCCTACCGTTGGATCGAGCGCCACGTGTCAGCTCCAGGACCGCTCATGGAATTTGATGTCCTCTTATGCACCCTGAGGTGGGGGACATAATACCTTGAAAAATTCTCCCAGCCCCTATAGGGAGTCTTCTGGACACTCACATGACCTTAGTTTAGCCCCCAAGTGCTTGCTTGGAGCATTCATTCCCTGCCATTAGATCGGGCGCCACGTGTCATCTCCAGGACCACAGTGGAACTTGATGTCCCTTATGAACCTAAGGTGGGGGACATCAGACCTTGAAAAATGTTCCTAGATCCCCTATAGGGATTCTTCTTGACACCCATGTGTCCGTCTTTTAGCTCCCATTACTTTAAAGCAACTTTTTCCTCCTTCATTCCCTGTTGTTGGATCAAACGCCACATATCATCCATCTTGACCACTGTATGGAATTTGATCTCCCTCACATCCTTGAGGTTAGGGAAATTAAGCATGGAATTTTTTCACCCAAAACCTACTTGTTCATATCTTTTGAAAAATTTTCTAACTGCTTAGCTGCTTCCCGCTTGCTAACTTCTAACAGCTTATATGTGCACTGTCATTCCTCCATTACTTCAGAAGAAGAGAACATTCTAGTCCATCACTCCGCCATTGCAAGATGACTCAGACCTGACTCAAGCCAAGGAACTGAAACACGTTCCCCACAAAAATGTGTAGGTATTATAAGGAATTTTCATCAAACTAAGAAGGATAAACGAAGAACAATAGGAAGAAGAACAATGAAAATCTCTCATAGCCTATGAAAACGAAGATCTCGAAGAAATATTGCAAGCCGGTGCATCGAAACAACAAACCATTTGTTGATGAGTTTCATTCCTCTTGACCAAGACCATCAAAAAGATAACCTTCAAACTCCCCCCTCATTTAATCAGAGCATTGCATCGCAGTGAATAAATCTCTCTTTTCGGCTCTACGAAGGAAAAAACTTGATTTCCCATCAAACCGGTCACCGGATTGAAGTAGAAATTTCATGTGAAGCACCATAATGAAAAAAACCGCATCAAAAATACAAGTTGATTTCATAACTAATAAAGAAAAAAACTAGAATTACAATTTTCAAGCTCCATTAATGGCCACCATGACATAGTAATGGAAAAAATCAGGGAGCTACCTGCTCCGCTTTTTGAGGAAACGATCGTCGAAAAATCTAGTTCGCGCAAATCTCCTAGATTATTCACACCATGAACGGGCCCATTTTTTAGGGATATGGAGGGATGTTTTTTTTTTCAGAAATTCTATCCTCTATCAAAGAATTTTTCATATTCCTGAAGATCTGATCGGCAAGATCATCTGAAAATTGGAGGCCAAATGATCGTTGAAAAATAATTGTTTCTACATGAACTAGTTTTTGCGCCGTTAAGACTGCTATTTTTAGGGATATTGAGGGATATGTTTTTGTCAATATTCCTCCCCTGCCGATGAAGACATCATTTTCCCACTTGTTTAGATGAAGGAATTACTCCAAATTCAGAGTGTGGAACTTGGAATAAGACCCAGAATTCATCAAAGACTCATTTCGTCGCAATTTGACATTCGTGGCACACTTACTAAAAATAGTAAGTGGTCTCCTTACATAGGGGACCTTACTTCAGGTAAGCCACCATTTTAAGATTCCATGAAGAAGGTAGTGAGACACTGCAGGGAGACATCATGGGAATCAAGGTCATAACACTTAGTAAGGGTCATCGAGGGAGTCGCTTTTTTCACACTTACTAAAAATAGTAAGTTACACTCAAAAAGTAGTTTTGGCACAATGGGATCATATAACGATAATCATTCAAGGGAACATCATTGTTCGGTAACATCCTAGCCATTTTTCATAGGGAATTAAAGATCCACCTTATTTCATTCAACTTAGGTGAGCGTTTCACGAGATAATTTGGAGGAGTTTCACAATGTGCAAGGAGTTCGATAGATTCATATTTTCACTACATGTGGACCTTTCCATCAAAAAGGATCATCTAACTTCATCAGGTGACATATCCTGCCTCTTCTTCTTCCCTCTCTCTCTCTATCTCTCTCTCTTCTCTTCCCCCCAAATTTCTCACACTTTAAAATTTTCTAATTCTTTGTTGGGGTTTGCACTTTTTGATATGCCTTTAAGTCACTTAAAATTGACTTTAGAAACATCATGTAATATTAAGTCGCCTTGCTATTATAAAATGGACTTAAATATTTAAAGTGGAATATGAACAATCTTAAGTCATATTAAGGAATATGAAGGGTCATGAGGAAGAAGATAATTCACCTCTCATTCTATAAATTGTAACACCATTCCCATTGCAAAGGGTTAGCAATTGATCTTGTAAACTCAAGAGTGCATTGTACCTAGAGAAATCAAAGGAGATAGCCATTTTATTCTACTTCCCCCCCTTCTCAATTTCCTCCATTTCTCGACTATGTACGACTCTTGTTTGAGAAATTAATACAAGAAGAAGGATTTTCTAGCTTTCTTTTACTAAGAGATTTCTTGATACTTTGTGTTCATCAAATTTCATTGGGTCTTAATGATGCTTACAAAGTTGTTTCTTCTCTTAAATGCATGTGATGATACTTTTGACTAGTGTGTGCAGGAATCTGATTTCCTACCTGAAGCATTAGTTCCCCTACCTCTTTTCTCACTCCCTTTCCCACTTTCAGACAAGGTCCTCTGTTGCAGGTATCTGCAAGCTTTGCTATAGGGTCAGTGGAGTGTCCCTGTTGGATCCCTGGTCGAAAATCCACCACAAAAATCCACCTTTTCATGTGCACGCATATATGGTAGCTGCATCGGTTAAGTAGAGGGACTTAGATTCCAAGAGTGTTGGCAAGAAATCCACAAGTTTTCCCACCCGACAAAATTTTTCTTACCAATAGTTTTTGGCACCCACTGTGGGGTAGATTTAGCAGCATCTGCACCCAATATATGACCGTAATGTCTTAAAATTAAAAAAAAAAATCAGATTTTGAAGGAGAATCATTCTTTGAAGGCAACTCCATCAAGGAAAAAACCCCTATCATGTTTTTTTCCCACATCATGAATAAATTTCTAGATTGGAGTGAAGTACCAATGAGTGACAGTTAAGAAGAATAAAAATATTTCTTCCCAGAAAAGAAGATCGTAGATCAGCCATGGTTCTAGACTAGTGTTGAAAAAGGAAAGAAGAAAGAACCTGTCATCGATGAAGAAGAATGAATTCAAAGGAGACATAAGATAAGGTATGAAGTTTGAGAATATGCCAAATTCTTGCAAGAGATGAATGAGAAAGTTGAAGTAGCCCCTAGCAAGGAAGAATAAGAGGAGAGTTTTCCTATAGAGGAAGATACTGAATATCATTCATACCATAGGGTTTTCATACCGGAAAGGTTATTGAATGCCACTGAAGAAAATCCTATATCTTGAGCCTTCTAATGAAGATAAAATCAGCATTCAAGAAGATGACGAAAGACATGACAGTACAAAATTGAACACACTATCCTTCTTCCACCATTATCTAGATGAATTCATTTCATATGGTGATGAAGGAATGAACATGTTGAAAAGAGAATATGTGGAAATACTTGAGGGCATAATAAAAGGAAATTCTGACCCCAAAGTCTTTGATGAAATTTAGAGGTATGCTTTAGCTCTACAGAGAAGATGTGAACATCTTAAAGCTCTGCTTCAAATGGAGGAAGAAGATTATGCGTACCTTGTGGAAGGAGACCTGGATTTCTACCCATATTATGAGGCTTTCATTCCTGAAAGATTCTTGGATTCTCGTGAAGAAGATATTATCATGGAACCTTTCCAATGAAAGCCAAAACAAAAATTATGGAGGAAGAAGTAGAAGAGACGAGGATAGAATCACCATTCAGCAATTCCATTTGGCTCGAGTCACAGCCCATGGGGGGAATAATATATTCAATAAAGGAAGATCCTTGCTACATAATGGATGATCCAATGCTCTCCAAATACTCCACCAATGATGAAGAAGATGGTCAATTCAAAGTAAGCATGGATGATCTCATTTCAAGTTTTTATCTTTCAATGGATGATGAAATAGGAAGATGTGAAGAAGTGCAAGAAATTCAGCCGACATTATGGTCTGAAAATGATGAATTCAAGATGGTCATAGATAATCCTCCTTCCTATTTTGATTCTTCAAGTGATGTAGAAATGTTGCATGAAGAAATTAAGGAAGTCAAAGAATCAAACTCTTGTCTTGATGCAATCATGGATGATCAAATGGAGGAATCCCACTCTTTTTTCTAACCCGAGGAGAATGAACAATTTAAACACAACCTCTACTCAATCAGGGAGAATAATCATCATCTCGGTGAAAACATAGCCTTTCATCTTTCACCTGAGAAAGAAGATTTAATAATGGATGATCAAGATTTATCTTAAAATTATTCTCATACTACTCTCCCAACATGGTTATCTACTCCTTACCAAGGAGAATATGATATGGATTTCAATCTTTAAGGATCACTATTCCCTCGAAGCTTGGACATCTTCTCCTTGTCAATAGGTGTAATGAATCAAGTATGCCTGTGTATGTAAGAAAGTGAATCTTCGGCAACATAAATCATGAAAGAGATGAACAAGAATGTTTCAGATAAATCATGGGCCTGTATGGATCATATTTTTAACCATCTCCTAGAGGCACAATAGGAAGACTCCTCCAATAAAGATAAAAAAGAGTCTATGGAAATTTCAGAAGAATTATCCGTACAAGACATCTTGAAGGCCACAGAAGAAACTAAGGATCCTCGACTCGGTCTTGAACTCTTGACCCAAGCCATGGAGATACAAGAAAAGTATGATTCAATTTGTGCTTCTTATTTTGGTGCACCAATTTTTTATGTTGAAATGGAGCAGTTGGATAAGATTGATGGATTCTATAATACTTTGGTTGATGAGAATAGACATGAAAACATGCCTTTTTCTTCCACATCACGTGAAGAAGTCCATCAGTGCAAAAGAATAACATTTTGTGTATCTCCTTCAGACATCTCCATTTTTGAAGACAACACCTCCACCATGGAAGAAGATAACAGGGAAAACATTGAGCTAACTTGCATTGAAGAAAGTTGTTCAGAACATGGAAAAAATAAGTTTTGGGGCAGTGATGAGATGATCGATGGAGAATCAGCTATATGGATAAACATGGAAGGCAACTGGCACTATGAAACCAACTTGAAAGAACATGAAGGCATTGGAATTTCCAAGCAAGGACTTGAGCATCAAGAAGCTCACATGGAATCACTCCTACCAAATACGTAGACAATTGTGAAAGAACATGGCTTTCATAAGCAACTGAGGAGGGAGGCTACTTTTTGAAACCCGTCAATGGCTTTGCAGAACATCATCACTCAGCGTTGTCCGCTCAGGGGTAACTCTTGAGGAAAGAAAAGTTATTTAGTGAAAGTTGGTTATCCCCCGCCTTATACCATAGATGATTGATAGGTGTGTTTCCCTTTTTGTTGCGTGTGTTTCCCTTTTTTTTGTGTGTCATGTGTTTCTTTTCCTTTTTTTTGTGTGTTAGTTTCCTTCTAATCTTCCTTTCTTGAAGTTCTACATGACTTCGCAGGGCCCAATTGATAAGGCATTGGTCAACGAATTATATGGTCTAAAATTGAGATTTTGGATCCCCATGTCATGTCTTCGCTGTGCTTATTCCATGTCATGTCCCCAAGCTAGAGCCAGTTGTTGTCATGAAAATGTGCAACAGGGAGATTGGAAGTTTCCAAGCATGACAACTATACCCCTATGGAAAAATTTTCATGTTTATCATTCCTAGGCACCCCAGGTCAAATCTGTCAGTTTGATCACCCCCTATTTGATGTCAATTTGGTCCCTTAGGTGATTTAGGAAATTCTATTCATTCCACCTAGGTGATTTTAGGGAGTTCTAAAAAGACACTATCTTCTGGCAGTATAGGAAAGGGCTATCGCTAGCCTTCCCAGGACTGGATTCAACTCCCTGGAGTGGAAAGGAGGGGAAAAATTCAACATGGATATGAAATGAAGACCTTAAAACATAATAGAAATGATTTTTTATGGTTTGGGGAAGTTTTGCAAGACTTGGAGTAGTCTGACTAAAAAATAGGGTTCAAAAGCCTAGGCAGTACACATGCCTAAAACAGTTGTTGG
The DNA here is from genome assembly GCA_019776745.2 of Taxus chinensis. NCBI lineage: Eukaryota > Viridiplantae > Streptophyta > Pinopsida > Cupressales > Taxaceae > Taxus > Taxus chinensis. The sequence continues at coordinate 599,184,674 of CM034150.1, forward strand.
GCTTCAGAAGAAGATTTTGGGAGCTCCAGATGGAGTTACAAGAAAAAACAATATCACCAAAAATAGGATTCCAAGACCTACATGATGTTGAAATAATATTTTTCACAACACTTTGGCGCATCAGGTCTGCATGTAGTTTTTCTCAGGCACAAGTGGAGTATAAAATCAAAAATCCGATTTTTCAAGGACCAAATAGAATAATAAATACATTATACCCCCACAATTGGATTCAGAAGGCCATTTCCAGTCAGGATCATATAATTTTTTTCCAAAAAAGTCCATCAGGAGCTCAAGTTATCATTGTTATAAGTTCAGGACTTATCCAAATTTTTAGGACACATGTCAGCACCAGGAGCCTGGCAAGATTTTGTGTCCCTCACATCCCCCAAGGTCAAGGACACAAAGGTTGGAAAAGTATGCATATCCCACTTGAAACCATCTCAGCCCTCATATGACCTCATGGACTCTCATGTGACCTCCAAACTTGACAGTTCAGCCCCCAGGTACATTTTTGGAGCATCCATTCCCTGCCGTCGGATCGAGCACCATGTGTCAACTCTAGGACCACCATGGAATTTTATGTCCCTTATGCACATAAGGTGGGGGACATCATACCTTTAAAAATGTTCCCATCCCCCATAGGGAGTCTTCTGGACACCCATGTGACCGCCTTTTAGCTCCTAGCGCTTTAAAACAATTTTTTCCTCCTTCATTCCCTGTCGTTGGATTAAACACCACATGTCGCCATCTTGATCATTGTGGAAATTGATGTCCCTCACATCCCTAAGGTCAAGGAAATCAAACATGAAATAATTATCCCAACTCCAACTCAAAAAATTAAAAAATATTCTAACTCTTAGTTGCTTCTTGTCGTTTTTAACTGCTTCTAGTTGTTTCTCCATTACCAGAAGAAGAGAACACAAGTCCACCACTCCACCATTGCAAGAAACTCAGACCAGATTAGAAAAGGAACTTAAATACATTTTCCATGGAGATACAAAAGTATCAGAAGGAATTTTCATCAATCTAAGAAGGAGAAATGAAGAACAGAGAAGAAGAACAATGAAAATCCTCATAGCTATGAAAATGAAGATTCGAACATATCTTATAAACCAGTGCTCAGATTTTCAAACCATTTTTTTCTGAGTTCTAATCTCTTGAAGGCCATTAAAAAATCATATTCAAACCTCCAATTTTCATCAAGTATTGCTCGTAGTGAAGAAACCCTCTTTCCAGCTTTACGAAGGAAAAATCTTTATTTCCCGTCAAACCGATTACCGGATTGAAGTAATATCACACGTGAAGCACCAGAAGAAAAAAATGACATCAAAAATATAATTTTCTTTGCAAATAGAGGATAAAACTAAACCTACAATTTTTAGGTCCATTAATGGTTGTCGTACTTAGGAGCACTGCCAGGTTTGAAAATTAAAACTTTAAAATATCATGGATTATTAAGCGGGCGGGCCCAAAATTTCAGAGGGATGATATTGGGAAAAAACCCATATCAAAAAAATTCATTCCACGTCAATCCAAATCCCAAAGGACAACTTTCTAAAAATAGTAGGTCTACTACATAGGAACTGCTATTTCAGGAAAGTCATCAACAAAAGAACCCGCAAAGGAGATGAAGACATTGGAGGTGCACTACAGCTGAGAATTCACCAGAATGGAAATTTTTGGCACTTACTAAAAATAGTAAGTTGGCCCTCGAGCACCTGCTAAAAATAGAAATTTGATCCAAAGGAGTGAGAAATGCAGGGAGAAAGGGGAATCAAGGTCACAACACTTAGAAAAGGATCGAGGGAGTTACTTTTTTCACAGTTACTAAAAATAGTAATTTACACTTAAAGAGAAGTTTTGGCACAATGGGATGTACAAGGATAATCATTTAGGGGGACATTATTATTCGGGAGCATCTTAGTCCTTTTTCACAGGGCATTTAAGATCCACCTTAGTTCATTCAACTTAGCGAACATTCGTGAGCTAATTCGAAGGAGTTTAACAATGTGCAAGGAGTTCACAGATTCAAAGTTTCACTGCATTTGGAGCTTTCCATCAACAAGGATCAATGGACTTCTTCGAGTGACATCTCCTCTTCTTCTTCTCTCTCTCTTTCTCTCTCCTCTTCTCCCAACTTTCTCTCACTTTCAAATGTTCTAATTCTTCGTTGGAGTTTTCACTTTTTGACATGCATTTAAGTCACTTAAAAGTGACTTTAGAAACATAATGTAAATTAAGTCGCCTTGCTATTATAAAAGGGACTTAAATATTTAAAGTGGAATATGAAAAGTCTTAAGTCATATTAAGGCATATGGAGTGTCATGAGGAAGATGATAAGTGACCTCTCATTTTATAAATTGTAACATCATTCCCATTGCAAAGGGTTGGCAATTGATCTTGTAAACTCAAGAGTCCATTGTACCTAGAGAAAGCAAAGGAGATAGCCATTTTCTTCTACTTCCCCCCCTTCTCAATTTCCTCCATTTCTCCACTATGTACAACTTTTGTTTGAGAAATTAATACAAGAAGGAGTTTCTAGCTTTCTTTGACTAAGATATTTCTTGATACTTTGTGTTCATCAAATTTCATTGGGTCTTAATGATGCTTACAAAGTCGTTTCTTCTCTTAAATTCATGTGATGATACTTCTGACTAGTGTGTGTAGGAATCTGATTTCCTACCTATAGTATTAGTTCTCCTACCTCTTTTCTCACTCCCTTTCCCACTTTTAGACAAGGTCCTCTCTTGTAGGTATTTGTAAGCTTTGTTGTAGGGTCATTGGAGTGTCCCTATTGGATCCCCAGTCAAAAGGCCACCACAAAAATCCACCTTTTCACACGCATGCATATACGGTAGCTACACTAGTTAAGTAGAGGGACTTAGATTCCCAAAGTTTTGGCAAGAAATCCATAAGTTTGTCCACCCGACAAATTTTCTCGCCAACAGTGCGTTAACCAAGTTTCAAGAGAAAGCACGGTTTTAACACCAAAATAATATAGATACAATACAAAAAGAATGTAACCACCACTCTTCAATATTTGAGGTAATGTTTGAAACAAAACTAAGTGCAAGTATACTACGTATTTGCTAATATATAGGAAGCGCAATGCCACAATTTGGATACTTAGATCACGTTTACTAGAAACAAGATATAAGTATTGTAATTGTGTCAATGTAATGCAGAAAAAGTAACACATCTAAGGGAGATCAAAAGATTAATCAATCATAAATATGTTAATAATATGTTTCAATTTGGGTTTGAGACATAGGGCCTACTAGTACATGATGGCTTACCATTCTCACTTTCAATACTTGCATTCCAACAATGCATCCTAGTCATGTAAGCAGACTACAAAAGTGTTGGACATGATTATTTCTAGTGGTATCTGCACGTGTTTTTTCTCTTTTGTCCCAAATGGGAAACAAGATAACAAATGTGTAGACTAAGTGATGAGGAAACAAACTAAGTATAACTTTGGTAGAGTTTCTCCTTACCTTAGGGTAAGTAGAGAACTAATACAAAGTAACACGTCATAGGTACTTTGACAAATAACACTTAGTTTCAACTTAAGTGGACTCTCACCTTCTTCAAATAACAAGGATTTGGCTCCAAGAAATATGTCACTTTGTGAGAGCTCTATAGAATATGATGGCTTGATGCAACAAAGTGGGCTCCAAGACGATAGATTTTTCCTAGGTGGTTCTCTCAACTAGGTACCACAAACACCCTCTACGAGCTTGATTTACCAAGAAATTCACACTGAATAATCTTGAAGTATCTCATATTTATTTTACCCCCTTCAAATATGATGATCAATGAATGTGTTCATGCGTATCTTTCACTGGGATTGCAATGGAGAAGTTTTTGGTGCTAAACTCATAAGTAAAATCTAGTCAAGTGGGTAAGTGGATCACTTCCCGTTTCATCCACAAGGTTCCCTCTTATGTGGACTACTTTGGGGTTTCTAGAACCACCCCATTTGTTATAGCTTAAGGATTATGCCAAGGGGGTTATGTCCTAGCCTAAATCGAATGGGGTATACCCTTTTCTGAACCTGCAACTCAAGTGTGTTGAATATGGTTTTTTCTTAATCCTTTTAGAATTAATGTTGTTTTTGTCACACACCATTTAGAAACCTATAAGAAATGAGTTAGCCTTCATTTACACTCTGATTATTTCACATGCAATATGTACCTTCACATAATGATAAGTAATTTTCCAAGTGATCAACGCATTATATAAAGGAGATAGAATGTCATTTTTTATTTCCCAAATCATCCTAAGACGTAAGAAAAGAGAATACACAATAAAATACCTCACTAATCTTGTGAAAAATGGAAAATACTTAATCAAATTGTAAAAAGTAAGTTCTTTTTAACCAACTTTGAAGTTAATCCCTTTAAAAAATTTAATTGAAGTGTTGTGAAAGCAAGAAGAAGGTATTGAAGTGTTTTTTATTCCCAATATCACCTAAAAGGTGTGAGGGAAGAGCATACACGTTTCAAAACATTACAAGTAACAATGAAAAATTTATCAACTCAACTAAGTAAAATTTAGCACAAAACTACAATATTATCAAAATAACCTACAAAACCACTTATTAATATCAACAAAATTTTGTAAAGTGTTTATAAACTCCAAAGAATCAACCCCTATAAGTGTTAGAATAAAATTTAATTTTAAACAACAATGCCTATGCGCTATTTATGACATGTTCACACCCCTAACATCATGTGCATGTCGAAAATGATAAGTGTGTGAATCTGTGTAAAACACATTTTAGTAATTAGACCTGTGTGGTTAGAATGACACCTACACATTCGTTTAACCATGTGCATGCAACAATAAACGTATGCACATATAAGGTAAAATTCCAGTTGACATAGATATTCATTAAACACGTGTGTGTCCCGAGAGACATATGTATGTGCATGTAAGCACGTGTGCATTGTTCATGACATATGCGTGGCTCTAGTTTAAATCTTTGACATGGGGTCAAAATACAAGGTAATAGGTACACATGAAAGGAAACTTGTGCACTTCCCTACAAATATGTGTGCATTATTTCAAACAAGTGTGTGATATTTTAAACATGTGCATGCCCCTCCAAAACACCTGTGTGTGGGCCTAAAAAACCATGAAAAAAGATAAGAAACAAAAATCTAAAACTACAAACATGTTAGATTCTTTCCTCTTAATTCAATTTCTAATAAAAACCCAATAAATATGCATGCAAAATGAAGGTTTACTACTTTTAAGATGATCAAAATCTTGAAACTACACTAGTTAACCTTTAAATTGCATGAAAATGGTTATAACTTGAAGCAAAATCCTAAAAAACAACTTCTACAGACCATGGAGTAAGGTCCCACCAAGTGCGTCATATGTGAACATGTGTAAATTATAAAATCTATATAAATGAGGCTATAACACTAAATAAACCTTAAAGCTTTACTAACTCAACTACGAACCATCAAGATAAGAGATAAACAAGAGCTACTCCTATGGATACATCATAACTTTGACAAAACATCAAACTAACATGTATATACTACTCTCTACTCTTTGAATGCTACAAAACATACCTATAAAGATCCTAGCAATAAAATTTTATTGTTTTATGCTCAAGGTTTTGAGAGTGAAGGCTCATCATTAATGGCTACAAGACCATATGGTCCCCCTCATTTACTCAAGCTTGAGTTTGAAATATGGGAAGGTAATAGATTAATAACAATGGAATAAATACTCAAATTCTATTTACCTATATTTTACATTAGATGAGGAGAAGTGTTCTTCAAAATAGGGAGGAGGGGTCTATTTATAGTTTTTTGATTTCAAGAAAGGGATGTTTTGGATGCATGTGGGAAAAAGGCCTAAAAGGTGAAATCCAAGTGAAATGGACTTTGGAAAGTGAAATGCACTTTTAGAAAGGTAAGTGACTATTAAAAAGTGAAAGGGGATTAATTAAACCTAAGTGGCTTAATTAATATGGATATGCTTGTGTAAACCATTTAGAGAGGTATTACTACGATTTAGGGGATTAGAGAGAGTTGGGTGAGTTATTTAACTAGCATAGTGTAGTTACTTAATGAGGACTGGAATAGTTAGTTTAAGTTTATTAATAAAGTTACTTTGATCAAACTATAGGTGTCTACAAGATCAACAACATCAATATCCAAATACTCAGAGTCAAAATATATGAGTAGAAGGACCTCATTTGAAGAGCTAGTTGAAGTCAATGATGGCTCATCAAATTTAACATTTCTCTAAATATAAATTTGATGCATAGTAGGGTTAAAAAATTTATATCCCTTCATGCCATCAAGATGCAATGTCAATATTTTGTTTCAAAATCCTTGCATCTCTCTTTGGGAATCTAGGACATAACATTGGATCTGAAGATGTAAAAGTTCTCAACATCAGGTTTACATCCAAAATATGATGCAAAGGGTTTCATCCCTCTTATGTACTTTTGTGGAAAAAATTTCTTAATGTAGTAAGCACAGTTCACATCCTCATCAAAATACTGTGGTGGAAGTGATTTCGAGTGAACCATACACGTGGTCATCTCCTTAATAGTTTGGTTATTTCTTTCCATACCTCCATTTTGCAAAGGGGTGTAAGTAATTATATGTTGTAAGGTAATCCATTTGGAGGTAAAAATTTCATTGAACTTGTTTCTCAGATACTTCCTCTACTGTTATTTTGAAAAACATTGATATACATTTTATCATGTTTCTTAGCAAGACCCTTAAAGTCTCAAAAGTGATTGAAGACTTCATATTTTTGTTTAAAAAAACATACCCAAGTGTAGGCTGAAAAATCATCAATGAAGGTAAAAATTTAGATAGATATAGTAAATGAAGGAGATGTAAAGGGTCCAGAAACGTCACTATGAACAAGATCCAAGTGATGAGAAGCTCTCCAGACCTTTCCTTTTATAAAAATTTCTTCAAGGTGCTTCCTGAGGGTATAATCCTCATAAAGACACATAGAAAATTTGACTCAAGGTAGCCCATTGAACATCTCATTTTGGATCAAATGCTCAAGGTCAAGATAGTTAAGATTCCCAAAACTCTCATTGCATAGCTTGGTAACCTCATCTACATGACTATGTAAGGTAGTGGGAATCAAATTAGAAGTAAAGTTAGAAAAGGTGTACAATCCTAACCGATGATCCACCTTTCCCTGATCCACTATAGTTTCATGATGAATCTCATAAATAATCACTGAGTTAGGATAAAATTCCATTCACATTAATTTATCAAGATGAGTGATTTGGTAAATAGATAAGAGATTGGTAGAGAGATTAAGAACTCTCAACACATAATTAAATGTTCCACCTTCTACTTATACCGATCCACTACCAGCAACTGAAACCAAAGTATCATCACCCAAATTGATTTAGGACATGCCACATGGTCAAATGTCATAAAAATCAACATGTGAAGAAAATGTGTGGTGCACATTAAGAATGAAAATTCAGATCACATTATAGTGCAATGGGGCAAGAGCGCGAGGATGAGTGGGAGAAAGTTCAAAAACTAGATGGACAGGAAACATCGCAAGACACATGAGATCCTCAAAATGGGGTTATATAGATAGGGGCCAATGATCTAGTATGGAGGTAAGTCATATTTGTCACACTCACCCTCTTGGGTAGAAAATTTGGTGGGTAGAAAAAGGAATTTATCAATCTGTCAGATTCAAAGATTAAACGAGTTGAAAAGGATGGTTTTTTAATTTTGTCTATTCTAGATTTAGCTAATAGATCTAAATCTAGAATGGAGAACTCATTGTTCGGGAAGTTCTATAGATCCTGTCCAAATGTGGAATGGTTTCGTGAATGGGCTAGAAGGAAATGGAATCCAAAAGGATCTTTAGAAATAGCTTCCTATGTCAATGGCTTCTTTATCATCAACCTGTCAAATAGTGAAGATTGTAATAATATTTTATTGGGAGGGCCATGGTTTATGGGAATATCTAGTTTGTTGGTTCAAAAATGGTATCCAGTTTTTGACCCTTTTAAAGAAAAATCAGATGATCTTCCAGTTTGGGTAAAGCTCCCAGGGATTCCTATGGAGTTTTAGGAAGAAGAAATATTAGTTGTAATAGTTAATTCTAAAGGAACTTTGATAGTCTATGATCTTGTTACCAGGGAAAGAACTATACTTATGTATGCTCAGTTTTTTGTAAATTTCCATGTTGGGAATCTTCTTAAAAATGAAATAAAAATTAAATCGAATAATGGAGTATGGACTCATAAAATAGAATATGAGGCTTCTCCTCTTTTTTTTTCCATAAATCCAATCGAATGGGCCATGAGTAGAGGAAATGCTTGGAAGCCAAGAAAGGAAAGCAGTAGGTTTGGGATAAAAAAAGGGATCAACCTTTCTCCCTCAGGTAAAAAGTCACCATTAAATTTTGATTTAAATGTGTTGGAAATTGAAGAGATAGGGGAGGATACCCTCCAAGAAGAGTAGGTGTTTAATAATGATGCAAAACTAGATCAGAATTAGGAAGAAGAAAGGAATCAAGAAGAAGTGCAATATCAATTAGTTTTAAGGGATTAGGGAAACAAATTTAATACAAAATATTTTAAAGATGAAGTTGTGGTTTCCCCAAGGGTGCATTCATCTCCAATCTTAGGTGAATCATCTTTCATTGAAAGTAATATGGAGGAAATTTTTTATACTACAATAATGTTTTCCATGTACTTTAAATTTCAATGATGGTAAGAATGAAAGTGTGGAAAGAAAGAAAAAATTAACTAGAAGTTCTACTAAACTAGAGAAGATGAAATCTGATTGTGGGAAACAAGCTCAGAAAAGGGGAAATGTATCCAATAAAAAAAAAGGATGGATTCCTGGGAGATTGAATTAGGTAATTAATGTTTTATATTTCAAATTTTATCTCCCACTTTACAACATAAAAAATGAAGATAATATCATGGAATATAAGGGGGTTAAATAATCCCAGTAAACAAAGCATGTTAAGTAATTTTAGGAAATATAATAAGCTTGATATTCTTCGTATCCAACAAACTAAAATGTCCACTGATAGAATGGTTTAGGTAAAGAATAAAGTTTGGTATAAATATGAAATCCAAAGTGTATTCTCTATAGGTTCTTTAGGGTGTATAACTACTTTTTGGAATCAAATTGATAGGGAGGAATCTATTTTGGTCTCCTCCCCTAGTCATCTGACAATTCTTTTCAAGGTGAAAGATAGTGGAGCTTTATGGATAAGATCCTAATTCTAATGTGGAAAGAAGGAATTTTTGGACTCAAATTTTGCACTTTAGATCTCAATTTAAGTATTTGGATTGGTTGGGAAGGGGGGATTTCAATACACCTTACTCTAGATGATAAAAAAGGTGGATCAAATACATTTAATGATAGTATGGGGGAGTTTGTTGATTTTATTTCTGTGGGAAATTTGGTGGATATTGAATTGAGGGGAGTTAAATTCACTTGGTCAAACCATAGAGTGGGGGATGATCTCATTCAAATTAAGTTGGACAGATTTCTAATTAATCCTTCATGGTTTTTCTTGTTTACGAGGGACTTTTAATACTTTACCTAGAATTAGTTCTAATCATAGTCACATTTTTCTAACATGGAATAATTTATAAGGGTTTGAAGGTAGACCTTTTAGGTTCTTCAAAATGTGGTTGAAATACCTTGGTATTAAGGATATCATCCAAACCTACTAAAATATTAATGTGAGAGGTAATGTTATGTTTCAGATAGTGGATAAAAGCAAAAATTTCAAGGCCAGAATTAAGACTTGGAATAAAGAAACTTTTGGTAATATTTTTTTTCAAAAAACCCAGATTCTTGAAGATCTTAGGAAAATTGAGGAAAAAATTGAAGAAATGGGTTTGAGCCAAGATCTCAATGACAAGGATAAAATTCTACTTTTTGACTATCACACTATGGAAGCTAAGGAAGAAGCTTAATAGAAATAATATTCTAGGGTTACTTTGTTGAAGGAGGGAGACATGAATATAAAATTATTTCATTTAACCTCCACTATCCATAAGAACAACAATATAATCTAGGAAATTGTGGATATCAATGGTAATAAGATCAAGAAGAAAAATAAAATTTCTTATGAATTTATTAGTTTCTTCTTAGGTTTTCTCTCGAAAGGAACATACTCATATCTAGATAAGGAGGAGGCTCTAGCCAATATTTTTCATCCTATAGTTTCCAATCAGGAAAATGAAGCTCTCTTTAAGATCCCAACTTCAAAAGAAATCAAGCCAACAATTTTTGACTTGGAGGGTGATAAATTACAGGTCCAGATGGAATCCAAGCTTTTTTCTTTCAAATATTTTTGGAAATTATACATGTTGATGTTTAAAATGTTGTTCAAGATTTATTTTTTGCATGGTAAGTTACTCAAAGAATCCAATCATACTTTTATAACTCTCATTCCTAAGCTTTCTGAGGCTGATAAAGTGGCTGATTTTAGACCTATCAGTTTATGTAATACTATATACAATATTATTACTAAAATTATTTCTTTCAGACTTAAAATATTACCTGGAAGGATTTATCTCTCCTAACCAAGGGGATTTTATGGAAGGAAGGCAAATTTTAGACAGTGTTATAACTATTTATGAAACCATTCATTCTATTGAAAACTTTAAAAGGGAAACTATACTTCTAAATATTGATATGAATAAAGCCTATGATTGAGAATCTTGGGGATTTCTTCATAACATTCTTATTATATTGGGATTTATTGAGAAATTTATGGATATGATTGTGGAATGCATTGTAAATCCCAAATATTCCATCCTTATTAATGGTAAACCTGAAGGTTACTGTATGGATGAAAATTGACATGCAACCTTCAACCACACTCTACTCCCAGATGTCGTGTCGGGGCAGCCAATGTGGAAATGTGGATGCCTAACTATAGGATAATCAATGACTAAGACCTAGTAGTGTGAATTGCTAGTAGTTGAATCGGTAAAGGGGAGATTTAGTGGCTATGAGTGGGAAACATAAATCCCCTATGGCTTGATCTACTTGATTGAATCTAAATGTTAAACTAGTTTGAAGTGTCCAAATTGGCTAAGATAAAATTAACAATCTAAACTACTGCTGAAAGGGAAACTAATCTAAACAAATCACAAGACTGAAATATTACAACCACAGACAAAACACTACTTTTATTTTAAACAATTGAAATACTTCTACACTAAAAATAAACAAGAAAAATAACCCGATGTGGTTATTCGCCTATTCTGAGTGTATTCTAATTAATGCTAACATAAGGCAAGAATGTTTCCAATTAATCTATGATGTGTATACAACTTATTATAGATATTCTCTCCTCAAAATCCACATGGATAGGAAGAAGAGGATCCATCACCAAGAGTTGCTATGAAATATGTAAACCATTTATAAATTGACTAACTATTTGTAGATGAAAGAAAATTGATTTCTACTCTATTTGATATGATGTGATAGTAATAAATTGTAGCAATGAAGGAAATCAAAAAACAAATCCAGCTTGGAATTCACAGAACAAACGTAAATCCATCCATGTGATGATTTTTCCCCTCAATTTATCCTTTCAATTTCTATGTCCACGTGATTCCAATGGGTGGGAATGCAAAAACAACTAAAGAAGAAAAGTGTGGGAGAAAAAAAAATTGAATTGGAAGACTGGGAAGCAATGTAAGTGGAAGATTACAAACACAATTGACCTAAGATTGGATTTGGTAATTTCCAGCAAGAAAGGAAACAACTTTGCAATAATAAGAATACAATTTTTCTCCAGGTTTTGCTTGCACACAAGCATGGTATTTATGGGAATTTAGTTGGGAAATGGTTGAAGCCATCTGACAGCCAAAGGAGGACGTAAAAAAGTGAAGAGGTAGTTCAAACTATTAACAACCATCCATCACAAATAGAAGTGCAAGAATAGATTTCCACAAGGTAGTTGGGCCTTGGAATCATCTAAAATGGGAAAACAACGTGTCTAAAAACAGAAGTTAATTGAGAGAATTACACGTAAAAACGCGAGTGAACTCTCTAGAAAATTTTCACAAGACCATCGCCCTATGTAGGGCGGTAGTTGGAAAACCTCTTCCCTGACTGGGCGGTGGTCACAAAACCGTCACCCAAGTAGGGTGGCAGTTTTGACACTAAAGGTCAAATACTACCATAAAATGAAGTGGGAAGCTATGAAAAAGCATGCAAGGGCTAAGTAGGGGTACCTAGGATACAAATACATACTTTGAATGGGTTTAGGAACTCAAACACCTTATGAAAGGATATGAATCATCATTAAGGACCATTTGTAACCATTTTTTGACAATGTAGCATGTGTAATTTTAGGTGCATACATATTTCCCCCCTCGAAGAAGTGTATTAAGCCATGAAGAGGCTTAAAACGTAGAGTTAGAGTATGGCATTCCTAAAATGAGGATTTAGAAGCTATACCTAACATGCTCGTGTGTTGAAATGTTGTCATCCAAGCTCTTGTTACCTGTAAGATGAAAGGAAAAATCAAGTGTAGATAGATACGATATCAAAAAATAAACACTAAATCAAAATGATAAGAGGACTTACCATTTGTGTGGGGAGAGGAATATACTTGTTCCAATGCTCTAGCCTTGTGGATACATACACTCAAAACGAGGTTAGAACAACATATATATATATATATATATATATAAAACTCATTTTCTATTCACTTGTACATATCTTATTGGTTTATTTTCGAGCTTAGTGTTACCTGTGAATGTTTCATTTGTGACCATGTTTGAATTAGAAAGGATTTAGAAATGGAGGCATCAGACCTTCTAAAAGTGAAAGAGGATCAGAAAGGGTTTAGATTTGAAATAATTGGTATTTTGCATTAGGATTTTGCCTTTACTGTTTGAATGTATTTGGGAGGAGTTTCTAGGAAATTCATAACTGGAGCAGTCATAAGGGGCCCTCAAAGAGATAGATGCGCATAACACCTTTATTGCTTAGTCTCATTTTGTGAGACACATATGATGTTTTTGTATTTTTTCTCTCACTGTGAGTGTTTTGACCATGCCTAGTGCGTGATGAAATTGTTCACAAAAAATGATTTATTATATATATAGATCTCCTTTTGGTTCATTTATTCCTTGCATATATTTTACTCGCATTTATGGTTTGATTCATATGTGTACTCTAGATGTTTATAATTTCTAGTTTCTGTATGATTTTTAGAATGTATGCAATGGATGATGAATGCTAACAATTTTTTTTCCTTTTTGTTGTTTTTGTAATGCTGATATATGATGATTATGCAAGTACAATGTAATGTTGAACTTTAGTTTCTTTAAGAAATTTTCGATACTTCTTATTGTTTTGGGAAAACATGATGAAAAGTGATATTATAATAGAATGAACTTTCCCCCACTCCTAATCCCATGACGATTGGTAAGATGGGAGGGCTCAACAACAAGATCCAAAAGGGACATAAGTAATACAAATTGGTTGAATGGTAATGATGAGATAAAAAAGAGGATTTTGTGAAAACCAAGTTAAGAACTTATGACCTCATTCTACTCAAGTTTGCTACATAGTTTAAGGTCTCAATTGCTTTCCAGTTTATCTAGACTTAGATCCATAGCTAGAAACATGGTTGACAATATCTGGTTTAAGTTTTTAAACTCTTTTGGAATTTTGGATGTCTAACTCACTTTGTTCTGGATTTATGATTTCACATCATCTTTTATTGAATGAATTGCTTTTAATTTTCTAATTTGTTGAAGAGACCCCATATACCTTGCCCCATGCTACTAGTAGGAAGTATGGGCTCATCACCAAGGAAAGGGAATAGGTGAGTAAGGGCACCTCTCTCCTTTCCCAACCCCACGCCACTAGTAAAAGACTCGGGCTTAACACTAAAGGTTAGTGGGGCAAATAAGTGTGTAAATAAAAAATTTCTGTTGATTTGCATATTACACATATATTTAGGTAAAATGTTTAGAATTTTCTTATTTCCAAAGAGGTGTACATGGGGTAGATGTGGACATCATGAACCTTCAAGAACATATTATAGGCAAAGACACCTAATCTAGAAAAAACTATGAGTAGAACCAAGTGTGTAGGATTTGGTATGGTTACTGTCAAAGTTTTTTCTTATCTTGTTTGAATTGATGAAATGATTCATAAATGATTGATGATATTATGAAAATTTGAAGAGATATGATTTGAATGTTTTACCAATATTTTCAGAAATTTTTAGGATTTGTTATAAGAATAAGTCCCTTGAATACAAACTTTACAAAATGAGCTGACAGATGTTAATGCAATGTAGATTCAGTAATATACATGTGGAAATGTTGGTGGAACTACATGTCACGATGGATAAGGTGAAAAAATTTGATGAATATCCAATTCTTCACCCCTAAAAGTACACAATGGAGAACCAGGATCCTCAAAAAATTTGTTCTCTTAATAAGGGCCTACCATTGTGGGTTTAAACTTACAACCATTTCCTATAAGCATAAATATAAAATCATTAAACTCGTTTGTTCGAGAGAGGAATTAATGAACCTATTTTTCACGTTCTTGAGACATAATTTGTGGGTGAGCATGACTATACTACTCAGCATTGCTTCTTATGTAGAGCTTTGTGTTTACTTGTGACCTTTGCTGAATCATGAGGTCTTACCCCATGGATATGACAAGCTCATTTTTAGATGCACATGAGTTGAAACTGTGGTTTAGAATAGAAAAACCCTTAGAAATGGTTTTTATGGGCATCATTTCAATCTCAAACTACTCTTCTTCATTTGTTAATTCTATCATATTTATACTTAGACCTAGGTCATCGGATGGAAGAGATGCTAAGCTAAGAAGACTACCCATCCCTTTTGGTTCAAATGAGAGGAAAATAAGATCGTAACTCTCTAGGAGTTTCATGACTTATGTTGTGGTCTTAGTGGACACTATTTCCATAGATATTGATTTAGCCTTATCTCTATTTTCCACCTCAAATGTTTTTGGGTCAATGAATTCACCCTTTGGAACGCCCGGGGTGATCGGGACTAACTCTTTTGATGGAGGTGGTTTGTTCAATTAATTTGAAATAAGTTCATACTCCGTATGGACCCCTTTCTTCTTGTTGAGGTTTTCTAAGTGTATATCAAAGGGCTTAGGATTCCCTTGAGCGATGAAGACTTTTCCCAAATGGATGAATCTAATTTCTTGGAACAAGGTATAAGGAACAACCTTTATTCAATGAATCCAAGGTCTCCTAAGGATCATGTTACAACTTGTTTCCTTGTCAATGATGTAAATTTCCATCAAAATGGTGTTCAAACCAAGTGTGACCAGAAGAACTATGGTTCCAATCAAGGTTTCTTTGACAATGTCATAGCCTCACAACATGTTTCTTGTAGAGGAGCAATTATTCTCTCCATACCATAACTTCTTCAAGAAAGAAAAGGGAAATATGTTCACAACAACTCCATCATTAATCATGGCTCTCTTAATGTAATTTTTATAAACCCAGACCTATAAATATAAGGCAAGATCACCTCTTCGGGAAATTTCAGTGTCAAATGGCATCTTGTCTATATTGAAAAAAACCTAGTATCCCTATCACTATGTCCCAGAGGATATATGTTAAATTCAATATGATTTATTTGATCACTTAGAGGAGGCATAAAGTGAATTAGATTACCAAGACTTAGTGCATAGAGCAACACATAATGATGCGCATGTGAATTCTTTAGCAAATCTATGAACTAGATGTGAGAAAAGGTCTTGTTCAAATCCAATATCAAATCATAGGCTCCTAATGGTTTTGAGATTGTAGGAACTTCATCTTGTGGGAAGGAAAGAGTGGTTAGGGGTTATGAAATGTACTCCTTCATCTGAGTTGTTGCATTAATTTTTGGCTCGACCTCTAGCTTGACTAATCCCAAGATTTTGGTATTATCATTTGAACCAAGGTTAGGAGAAACTTGAGAGTTGTCAGAAGTTGAGGCTTCATGGTCATTGTTCCTTATATGAATTTCCTTTTTATATTTTGAGGATTCACTTGGACATCCCCAGGATGTTTAGGGCTCACATTTTGAGGTATGACAAGTCTGGTATGACTAGGTTGTGAGTTCATTTCAGGATTTGTTAGGAACATGTCTACAAAGAGCTACCTTTGGTTTTTGAGAAGTATTTGCAGCAACTTGTTGCAATCGTGACAATTCCTACCATCATGAAATCAAAATTTGTGGAAACTACAATTTAGTTTAGGTTCATAATTTCTTTTCCTTTGATAAGCATCTTGTTGTTGTTGATTATAACCTCAGTTATAATTTTTAGATTGATTATAACCATGATTTTTTGCCCCTTGGCCAAATTTTTGATACTGGTTTGGGCTTTGGGTTTGATTTTTCTTTTGAGAGGGAAAATGTATGTCAACTGTGTTGACTAAGGAGATAGTGTTATGGGCTCTTTAATTTCCCATGTTGTTGTTATTGTTAGTGTTATCATTTTTTGTAAAACCAACATTCTTGGCTTGATCAATAGCACTATTCATGGTAACACCATGATTGTGATTCACACCCCTATCTCCTTGTTTGTTGGAACCATTATTTTGATAATTTTCATTATTTTGATTTAGGGATACCAATTTCCAATTGGGACCATAGGTTTTATGCCCACTATCAATAGCGTCCTAGTCAATTGGAAGCACACCTTCCAAAAATTTCTCATAACTAAGGAAAGGAAACTTTTAGACCTCTTCCTTAGTCTCCTGATTGAGAGAGTGCAGAAGAAGATCACAAGGTTTCTTCTGGTCCATGTTGAGTGAACTTGTAGAGGAATAAAGAACTTGACGCCATCTCTGGATGAAATGGGTGGTAGATTCATTTTTCTCTTATCTAATGTTCATAAATTCCCTAATCCCTGTATGCAACAACTTGTTCATATCAAATTATCTAATGAATTCATAAACAAGCTACTTAAAGGAGTATATGGAGGCTTCTAGAATTTTATAATTTCAATCCAATGTAATTCCTTTTAGAGTTTTTAGAAATATTTTAGCTACTATAACTTCCCAAGGAAGTAACTCCTTAATGGCAGTAGCATAGGCCTTGATATGAGCATTCGTGTCTCCTCCCTTAAATTTTTGAAGATCAGGAAATGGACATGGAAGCATGACACCACATATGGTGAAGTCAAGAGGCTCATTTAAATACTTAGTTTAGGTATTCATTGCATAATATTACACCATCAAAGATATTTGATGAGGAGGTGGAGGAAGAGGAGCTGGATAAGCTACATTATAAGCATTGGCTAGAACGCATGGATCATAAGGAGCGAGATTGGCATATGGGTCCATATTGGGGGACTTTGAATACATATGGAAGTAAGGTGGGATAGTACCAGGATATGGACTAGTGGGCGTAAAACCAACGAACTTCACATTTCCTATTATGGTGGCATTCGAGAATGAACTTGTGACCAACCCTTGCATAGGATACGCTTGAGAAGGATAAGGATCCATCCCTATTGTGTCTAATCCTGTGAGAAGATCACCTAGATTTGAATTAACTCGATAACCTTGTTGTATAGGATATTGTGTTGGTTTCTCATTGGAAGGGATGTATCCTTTGTTGTTAACTAGATACCTCACATTCTACCCTACTACATGTGTTAGTTGTGAAGTATAGGCACTTTCTAGTTCTCTAATCCTCCATACTAAAGTAGAAATGAGATCATTGGGAGAGGATTAAGTCCCTTGTTGGGGTGTCTATGGCATATGGTTTGATTGAGAAGGCTCATGATACCTTGTCATGAATTGTTGGGTGTTATAATTCTTATCTTCCTTAGAAGTAAGAATCTTAGGATATGAATTTGAAATCTCAGAGGCTATATCCTTCATTATATCCAAAGACTCATCTATTTGATGAGGAGGATTAGCTATTCATGCAAACATATAATCTTCTATTGATTGCATGGAAATGTGATGTCTTGACAAGACTATGTGGTAAGAACATGTTATATTTGTTATAACAATGTGGTTTGCATTGGGTTGACCATATTGCATGATTAATGTTGTATCAACCTTCTCCATCCTTACATAGCTAATGGGGGTTGAAGTGTAACTAGGGGAATTTTGGATTTTACGTGTGTAATTGTCACCCCACCTTGAAAGAGAAGGGGACTGTTGTGGTTGAATGTTGGTGTAATATCTATAAAATCCAAATGGCCTAATAAACTCTCTTCCAGACATATTTTAGAAAGTACAAAATACCTATCAAAATAGGGGAAGAAATGGAAAGATGAGGTAATAAAAATGAAAAAGAAAAGGAAAAAAGAAGGAATTAATCCTTCACGTTAGGTTTACTAATTTGTTTGGATGAAAATTGACATGTAACCTTTAACCACACTCAACCCCCTGAGGTTGTGCTAGGGTAGATGATGTGGAAATGTGGATGGATATTTATAGGAGAATCAGTGACTATGACCTAGTAGTGTGAATTCCTAGTAGCCGAGTAGGTAAAGGGGATATTTAGTGGCTATGAGTGGGTAGCGTGAATTCCTTATGGCTTGATATGCTTGATTAAATCTAAATGTTAAACTAGTTTGAAGTGTCCAAATTGACTAAGATGAAATTAACAATCTAAACTACTGCTGAAAGGGAAACTAATCTAAACAAATCATAAGACTAAAATATTACAATCACAGACAAAAAATTACTTTTATTCTAAAAAATTGAATTAATTCTACACTAAAACTAAACAAGAAAAATAACCTGGTGTGGTTATTCACCCATGCCGAGTGTATTCTAATTAATGGTAACACAAAGAAGGAACTTTTCCAATTAATCTATGATATGTAGACAACTTCCTACATATATTCTCTCCTCTAAATCCACAGGGATAGGAAGAAGAGGATATGTCACTGAGAGTTGTTATGAAAGATGTAAACCATTTGTAAATTGACTAACTATTTGCATATGAAAGAAAATTGATTTCTACTCTATTTGATATGATGTGAAAGTAATAAATTTCAGCAATGAAGGAAATCAAACAACAAATCCAACTTGGAATTCATAGAACAAACATAAATCTAGATGTGTGATGATTTGTCCCCTCAGTTTATCCTTTTGATTTTTGTGTCCACATGAGTCCAACGGGTGGGAATGAAGCAAAAAACAAAAGAAAAACACAGGAGTAACAACAACTTGAATTGGTAGACTTGGAAGCAATGCAAGTGGAAGATTGTAACCACAATTGAATTGATATTGGATTTGTAAATTTCCAGCAAGAAAGGCAACAACTTTGCAATAGCAAGAGTAAAAATTTTCTCCAAGTTTTTCTTGCACACAAGCATGGTATTTATAGAAATTTAGCTAGGCAATGGTTGAATCCATCTGGTAGCCAAAGGAGGACATAATAAAATTTACAAGGGAGTTCAAACTATTAACAACCATCAATCACAAATAGAAGTGTAAGAATATATTTCCACAAGGCAGTTGGGCCTTGGAATCATCTAAAATGGGAAAGCAACATGTCTAAAAATAGAAGTTAAGTGAGAGAATTCCACGTAAAAATGCGAGTGAACTCTTTGGAAAATACACATAGGACCACCTCCCTGTATAGGGCGGTAGTTACAGGACTGCCTTCCTACCCAGCGTAGTGGTTGGCAAACCACTGCCCTAATTGGGTGGTGGTCACAAAACCACTTCCCAAGTAGGGCAGTTGTTTTGACACTAAAGGTCAAAAACTACTCTAAAATGAAGTGGAGAGCTAGGAAAAAGCATGTAATGGCTAAGTAGGGATACCTAGGCTAAAAATACATACTACGAATGGGTTTAGGAAATTTAACACCATCTGAAAGGATATCAATCATCATTGGAGACCGTTTGTAACCATTTTACGAAAATGTAGCATGTGTAATTTATGGTGTGTACAGTTTAGTTTTTTTCTGGAAGAGGCTTGGGATGGGGTGATCATTTATCACCATTTCTTTTATATCATTATTGCAAAAACTTTAAGATGACTTTTTTTTTTACTACAGATAGAAAAATATTTTGAAAGTTATCATTATCTTCTAATGGTTTCATCCATTTTATTTGCAGAAGTTTATTGATGATACCTTTTTGTTAGGTAAGGCAACTGTTTCTAAAGAAAAATATTTTAAAGAAATACTTTAGTATTATAAGAATGTGACAGCTCAACTTATTAAACTTTCATAAGAGTTCCATTTTTTTAATGAATGTTGACAAAGAATTTCTCTCATCTTGGAATTTCTAATAAAACACTTCCTGGGGTATTTACTTAGGGATGCCTTTGCTTAAAGGAAATATGGTTATTGAAATTTGGAACTCCCTTGTGAGTAGATTTCAAAGAAAGTTGGCTTCTTGGAAAGGAGCACTTTTATCTCAAGCCAGAAAAGTTCAATTACTTCAAATTTATCTCCAAATTTCGGTGGTCTACCTCATGTCTTCCTTTAAGATGCCCTCTAAAATTAGAAATATTATCACTCAAATTCAAAGAAGATTCTTATGGTCTGGTGTCGAGACTAATGAAAAAATTCCCTTAGTGGATTAGGATAAGGAGAATCTCCCAAAGAATGTGGGTGGCCTTGATATTAAAGACATTAAATCTATGAATCAAGCTCTTATGGAAAAAGTAGGATGGAGGCTTATAAAATAAGGTCTATGGATTAAAATTCTAAACACTAAATACCTCTATAATCAAGCAAATCAGTTTGCTTTCATGAAAATTAATTACCTCCCTGATGGATCTTGTTTATAGAATGGCCTTTGTAAGTGTAGGAATCTAATCTTAAAAGGAACTAAATGGGAATTAAGGGATGGATCTAGGATTTGGTTCTAGGATGATTGGTGGATAAAGGAATCTCCTCTTTCCAATCACATGCCTTGGTCTATTCTTTCCCCTACCTTTAAAGATTCAGTTGGAAGTATGTTGAAGGATTATTGGATTAGGAATGATTATGGATGGTTTTGGAAATATTTACATATGGATGAAGATAGTGCTGAAATTCAAGAAGCTAGCATTTCACTCAACTTAAATATTGGTGGTATTCATATACCTTCCTTTCTTAAGGAAGTTTCTTTGGTTTGGGCTTCGACTAATAATGGGGATTATTCTGTCAAGACAGGATATGTGATTGCTTGAAAAATTCCTCCCATCAGTCCTTTTTGGAAAGGAATTTGGGATAAAGTGTTGATTCCTAAGGTAAATCTCTTCCTTTGGCATGTAATTTAAAATAAAATTCTTAATATTGACAATTTATAGGCTAGAGTTATGATGATTCCAAATAGATGCATTCTTTGTAAAAAAGAAAATGAATCTATCTAGAATCTATTTAAAGAGTGTTCTTTCTCTCAAAAACTTTGTAGTAACATCCTGAAATCTTTTCAAGTTTTTTGGATTTATCTAAATACTTTTTCTGATTTTTTCTCTCAATGGGAATCAACCTTTATTTCTCAATGTCTCTCAAAGGCGTGTGGAAGTTAGTTTTTCCTCATTATTTGTGAGGAATATGGATTGAAAGGAATAATATAATTTTTAAGGAGAAATAAAAGAGTGCTAACAGAGTTGGAAATATGGTTTTGTGGGCTATTGGTAATAATATCTCACTAACAAAGTTCATAGAAGTAAAAGGTATTCCTTCTCAGGAGGAAAACAATTATTGAATTATTTGTTCTTCACAAAAATTTGAAGGTTCCTAACAACACAAAGGATGAGATTCATAGCAATATAAAATGGGAAAAACCTTCTAAAAATTGGGCTAAGTTAAATTTTTATGGGGCATCAAAAGGAAATCCAATCACTGTTGGAGTAGGAGGTATCTTATGGGATAATTTTGGATCTCTTATTATAGCCTATGTTGAACCTATAGGTCACAAAAACTAATAACTATGTTGAATCCTTTATAGTGTTAAGAAGATTAATGATGGCTACTTCTCTTCAAATTAAAAATCATTGAAAATATAAGGAGACTCCTTGTATATTATTCAGGCCATGAAAGGGGAGGTGAAACCACACATAAGAATTAGGGTCATAATGGAATAAATTTCTAGGATTTTATCTAAGTTTGAAGGACTCAATATTAAGCATGTTTTTAGAAAAGTTAATCATTGTGCGGATAGGTCAGAAAATTTTGGGGTACGTGCTATCATAGAATCATCATGAAATAAAGAAGCAAGTCTATTAGCCAATGCTCAAAAAACGTTAAATGATGATAAATAGTAGGGATTTCAAGTGTGAGGAATTGATATGGTATTTTATCAACGTCATATTGTTCCATGCCAATTTATTGCTTTAAAGGGGTTTCTTCTTTTTGTTTTTCACATATTTTTCTTTTGCAAGTGGAAGATCCAATTTCATTTTGTGAAAATGGGTGGGGATAGGGTGCATTTTAAACCTCTTTCCTATGTTGGGTTACAAAGGGACAACTTTATTTTGGAGATTTTCAAATAGGGTGGACTTACTAACTACCTTCTCAAGCTCAAAGGGCATGATGCAACTCTTTCTTATAATTTAACAACTTCTTGGGATAATGGTGTGGTTACTATGTATGAGACAGAAGACTACATAGCTAAGGTAACATGTATGGATATGTTGGGCCTTAATATTTTTAAGGATAGAACTAGGCTTACCTAGGAGCTTGATGCTTTCTTCAATGTGGATGAAAATATTTTGCACATGAATGATGGTATTGCCAGAATGTGTTTTTTAGTCACAAAATCATGTACTTTAGACATTATTTATCCTAGTTTCATACTACTATTTAAAAGGTTCTTGAGTGAAGAAATTACTAATCGACCCCTGTATTTCGACCATCTTGTTTTATTTTATTTTTTCATTCTTGGTATTTTACACCCACATGCTCAATTAGCCTCTATTATCCCACATTATTTTAGGCTTGACTAGGGCACCCATGGGTGCCCTGGTCCCACTAGGCGTTCCCTGGTCTCTTTTACACTTTCCTGCCACTTTTTTGGCTCTTTTTATCCATTTTACATCTTAATATTTTTGGTGGTCAGCCATTTCGGGGTTAATTACAAAATTAGATCAAGAGAACCCTATAAATATAAAGGTGTGAGACCATAATGAGGGACCTAGCATCACTTACTACTATCATTCATCTAGATCTGCATCCATCTATTGCATTAGAGATCACTTACATCCACATAGCTCTATCATCAAGGCATAAGGCTATGACATCTACATCACACTTCATAGGGGGAGGGATTATATTCTTTTCCATTTACAAATTCTATTATATTTTATACACATAGTTATTGCTCGCTACTTCACAAACTTTTGACTAACACAAGAACAACCTAGGGCATGTTCACACACACTTGCACATAGAACTACATCGAGTCTAAGATGTACTGCAATGCTCAGTTAGGAAGTCCACCATTGTGGTAGTTGAGGTCAGTCTAACCCCTTCATATGCATTTTTATTTTTTAGGGTTTAATGCCTGATTTGGGGTCTCACATGTCTTTCTTTCATCTTGGATTATTGGTAACATCTGAAAGATCATAGAGAATTTTATACGATACACAAGGGTTTTGGATTGCCTCCCAAATCTATGGAGATCAATTTTAGAGCTTTTGTATAGACTAGGGTGCCCAGATTACAAACCAAAGCACCCACAGGAATCTCGATCCCTCTCTAGGCACTCCAGACCAGATAGATCTTATAGATCCATCATTTTTAGGACTTCTTCACAATTTTTCTTGTTTCTACATTTTCCAGTCACTCACTGCAACATTGTCCTATGAGCATCCACTATTCAGCTGAGTTATTTACTCTTCTCTTTTGCATAATAGGGTTAACATTTTCTTTTGCATAGCTGTTTAGTTTACTTGCATACTACTTTACTGCATTTATTTACTTTATTACAATTGTTCATAGATTAGATTAACTATCCATATTCTACCTAGTTACTTAATTTTATTTAATCATTTTGGTGAACCCCCACTTGATCATTCACCGCTTATAGATTTTTCATTCATTGGCATCCTAGGGTTAATTCATGATGAGTATATCAATCAATTATTATTTTCTTGCAAATCCTAATTTACTACATAGGGTCCAACATTTTTGTACTACTACTTACGTTCATGCTAACATGCATCTCGATTCAATTTATCAAGCATTTTTTGATGCATTTTCTTCGCACCTCATTTTCAAGTCTAACCTTCTTACTGATGTTCACACTTTTGATAATGACCCACCCATATATATCATATCTCGCATTCATAATGTAGTTGTTAAGCACACTTTGATTGATAATGGATCTAATCTTAACTTGTGTCCTATGTCATTCCTTGAACTTTTAGGTATTTCTACTCATGACATTAGTCCATCTATTATTTCAATGCATGAATATGATGGTTATGTCTATCCATGTCTTGGTCACATTACATTTCCTATCACTCTTTGTCCAAATATTGTGCACACTGTCTTCTTTGTTGTTGACTTCCTAGTCTCCTAAAACTTCCTTCTTGGTAGGCCATGGCTTCATGTCATGCAAGCTATTACTTATACCGTACATAGTTGTGTAAAATTCTTACGTGAAAGCATTGAGTAGTACATTGTCTTTCGTGACCGCGATCCATGTTAATATTGTGATCAAGATCTTAATACTGGTCTTCCTATTCCATGTCAAGATATTACAGATGAGCCACAACCTATCAAAGAACCACCTCACTTACTGTAACTCGATGGTTCCATTTGTGTGATAGATGTACTTTCTCCTCTGCCACTTGTTGCTACTACTATTATGATTCCTTATCAAGGGCTTGTCCAATCTATGGACATTACTCTATCACCTACACACTCACATGTATCACCTACAATAGCGTGCCCACCATTTAATTGCACACTCTTCATGAGTGACTCATATTGGGAGCACATTCCATTTGATTCCTACTTCACCAGAAAACATATGTATACATGCAAGATTAACTCGATTAGGATTTTCTATTAACGGCATCCATCCTCCACCATATGATTCTCATTTATATCATGGGTTGGTTTATGTTACAACCTCCTATGGTATTCATGTATTTCATCTCAATGTATTTCTTGCATGCACTTCTACTACTTCTCCACTCACATTAGGAAAATTGTGGATTGATTATATTAGGGGCACTCTAGATCCTAATCATATGGATATATCTTTCCCCATGCCTTTTGGATACATTGTCATCTGCAATAGTTCTTTCCTAGGTTATACATAGAATCTTACTCTTTGGTATGTGCACGGTTGTACTCTTCCTCCATTTACTGATGAGGAATATGCCATGGGTATGTAAAATTTGTGCCTTAATGGCTCATTGTGTGATCAACCAGACACTATTTTTTTTATCAAGTTACTAATTCTTATCCATTTGATTATGACTCAGAGGACAATGATCTTCTTGATGAATTTACACACTCAAGGGGCATAACATATAATACCCCCCTCGTTCTAGCATATTTACATATTCTTTCATCAAATGCATACTTCATCTTACACATGCTTTGTCTTGGCATAACCACACTTATCCTTCTTACATTTTACTACATTCATTAGATATACTCATCCCACATTCTAGCATCATTACTCGATGACGCATTCTTGTGCTTCAGTTCACACATGAATGTTGAGGGATTACCACATATGAACCCCACACACTACACTATAGGACTTACACACCACATCTATTCACATATCGTGTGTCATACATCATACATCATACTAGTTTTCATTATGCATATATCATACTACACATCTAGCATCATACACTCCTCATCCTACATACTACATTACTAGTCTATCTACATACATTACATGTCACCTCCTTACACTTTACACATTCTAAAAAAATTGAATTTGCATTCTACATATAGTGTATTTACACATTTTACTAATCACATGGTCATCAATTATGCTATATCATCTTCTATGTGCTACACTCACTACCCAATGACGCACTTCAGTTCCTCGTTGCATACTCAACTACTAAGGGTTTACAAATAAAATTAACCTTACACTCCTCACACACTTACTATTCAAACTTTCATCATGTGACATTTCCAACTTAGTGACATACGATTTAGGATAAATTGTCACATATTATATCATTTTGTAGTGGTATACATCTTAGGTTACATCACCACTCCTCATTTTGTAGTCATATACACTTAGGATAAATCATCACTTATATGTTCATCTGGTCGTGATATAAGCTTCAGCAATAGGATTCATGTACACACTGTCGTCAGGTCACATCTCATCACTAAACTTACACATTCATTACAACACGTTAGACACAAAAAAAACTAATCGAATATTTCCCGATGACACACTCTCATTTACGGTTCATTATTTATTTTTGAGGGAGAAAAAAAAAATTAACCTCATTTCACTCAAGGGACACACAGCTCATATCATTCCATTCCATCCATCCATGACATATTTTATTATCTTGGGGGCATTAACTCTTGTTTAGTAGTGTTTTACATGATCACTTTACTACACTTGTCATATTTATTTCTTATATGTCATTATTTATACCATTCACACATGCGCATTCACATATTTTTTAGTTTTGATCATAGATACAAATATTTTAGATGCGTCATGGATGCTCATCTTCTACCCTTCATACACTGGTCACTAAGGGCATCCACATTCGTCTCTTACAGGTGTTATTGTTTCATTTTGTACTTATCACTTTACCTTACTTGGTTATTCATGCTTTGACATACTTATTCTTTCTCTAACATGCTAACGGGTGATCCATGTGCAACACTTGTTTTGTAGGATTACATGTTTCCATGAAAACTTATTTTTCTTGTTTGTACTTATCTATCATTGTTTGCTTCTTGTATGTGGGATTTTCCCTATTTTTAGTTTGCACACTTGTTTGTTATTTATGGCCATGATGGCCTTGCATTTCTTGCAACATTGTGAGTGATCTCCTATGTTTTTGACCTGCTCTATGTGGATTACTTGGATTCTTGCATGTCTTATGACATCATGAGTGATGTCCCATGTTTGTAACCTACTTTGTGTGGCTTACTTGTATTCTTGTGTGTTTACACTACTTAGTTTGATATATTTTACATTATTTGTGTAGATTACACATTTTCTTCTTACATGCATGCATTTTTACACTAACACTTGTTTTGTCTAGCCATTATTGTTTTTGAACACCTTGGTTTCTACCAAGCACATTCCCTTCCCCCTGTAAGGTACATAGTTTATACGGTTGGTCCTCTTTTGGGGCCATGTTTCACCACAATGTTGTGTATAAAATAGATAAGACAAGGTAAGGTGAGGAGGAATACCTATGAAGTCGAAGAAGGTTTTGCACGTTGTAGAAGTCCAAGATGATCATGAAGAGCTCCTTTTTGGTAAGGACTACTTGAGATAGAACACAAGACCATAAGATAACATTAATAATATAGGTCGGTGGACTTCCTAGTGGCAGCTAGATCCGAGAAGCGGGGTGCTTCCTAGAAGGTTGTCAATCCTCATTCAAATACAACTTAATGTAGAGAAATAACATAAAAGAATAAAATCCTACTGTATTTGTATGATTTAGGTGTCTCACACAAATACAATAAGCTAGATTTAATCTAATAAATCATATAAGACTAAATCTAAAAAGGACGGGTTAGTTGTCAAGTTCTACAGGTATAATAGAGGGTGTTAGGGAGGTTTGGGGAGGTTTTGGGTGAGTTATGGTTTTGATGGTATGGGAAAAATTACCATACATAGTGACTGATATCAATAGGCTAACTAATATCAGTACATGGTACTAGCCGATGCCAGTTGGGTGACTGATGTCGGTAGGGGAAATCAGATTAGAAGGTTAAAATGGATTGGTTATGAACTCTCTATGATCACACAGAAAGTTAGGAGGGATTAGGCTAGGTGTTAAGATTTATGTGAAGACTTAGAGATGGTAAAATAGGTGGTTGAGAAGTATACAAGGCTCAAACGAGAAAGTTGTCAAGTAGATGGGTGTAGGAGGTATACGAAAGAGAAGCAATCTATAAAATAAAGGATTTAATACTAGAATCTAATGAAACTTCACAACCAGATTAAAATACTTATCTAAAGATGGAATTTTTTGTAGATTATTCTTGTTGGTAGGTGCTTGGAGTAGAAATGGGTCCAGATCCACTGTAGCAGTAATGAAGGCTCATTCCTTCCCTAAGTGAAAGATATGAAGCTCTGGAGAAATATAATGATTGTTGATGAAAAATGTGGGTGTTCAGGTACTTTTTTATTTTTTGGAATCTTATTTTGAATGCCAGGATCAAGGGCTAAGAATGAAAAAAATCAAAAAGCTAAGATGGGGGAACTTGGGCAAAGGGTTGGAATTTCCTATTTAAGGAAACTAATGATGGTTTCAGTGATCGGTGATGGACAAGGAATAACTAGCGGTCGGTTAGGGAGAAAAGTTCCTATTTTTCCAAAAATATCCTTTTCTCTCCATTTTTGGCATTGGTCAAGGTTTTTTATGGACTAGGAGTCTGAGTTGGCACTAAATGAATTGGTAAATTTGTACGAGGGATAATAGGTGATGAATGTTATATGTTAGAATGAGTCCTTTGTAGTTAAGGGGAGTGGTGACTTAGTCTAGGTTAATAAATAGGCTTGGAATGGGTCCATGGTGAGGTGGAGAGGTGAGGTGGAGTGGTGAGGGAATTATTAATTTAATATGGGTGATTAAATTAATAATAATGTGTGGTAGGGTCATGGTAACGGGTATGTTAGTCGAAGGGGGCCTAGATGGTTACAAAACAATTTTGGGTGTCTACAGCCACATCATCCTATCAACAACATTGCATGTTCCCTTAAAGAGGGGGGAATCATTTATGGGTATTTACATACTAACATAGAGATTCTACACTAGTTCGGTTCAGTTATATACAATGAGTGGGTTCAGACTAGTCTACAAACTCCATACACAATGGACTTTTATAGGACATGGTGTCCTTATCATTATGGGAATCAGTTATAGGATTGTATGTTACAATGGTTGTGCCTCTCTACACAACTTCATCTAGTGGCATCAGATCACCCAAAGCACTAGGACGCATAGAGATCTCTATACACATAGTTTAGGGAAATTGTTAAAGGTTGGAGGACACAACATTTCCTCCGCTATACTTCTTCGACCTATGTAATAAAATGAGATAACCCAAAAAAATCATAGCATAGGATATCCTTCTACACTCTCTTTCTCAACATGGACCAGGTGCACATGTTCCATTTACACATTTACATTTTCCATTTACATTTTTGTATTATACATTTACATGCTTTCATATACATGTGTCTTTTAAATTTTGTTATTACACATACATACATACATATTTAAATACTTGATCATTTTCTCCTTCCAGGTCCATCTTGTTGGGTTTTTAAATGGTACTTTAACAAACCACAGTCAGGGGACAAAAATTCCCTCCTCTTTAATGGGAGAGGTTCCCTTATTGAACGCAAGCAACAAAACTTATATACAAATGTACAAATTTCAAAGTGTGGATTCCTGATACTTTGAAACATTTCATTCCTGAAAGATCATAAATATGAAAGAATATAAGAACCAAGGAGATAAGAGATGAAGAACATAACAATACTTGTAGGAAATATAGATAGTAGAGTATAACCTTATACATATTGGGCCAGGGAGATGCAGAATAGAATCATTCACTTTCATAACAGATATAATTCCATAGACACAAAGTTCTAGAAATCATATAATCAAGAACACAAAGTTTCTTATCATAAAAGAAGGGTGATTCACAAATTGAAACAAGGAAAGAAGGAATAGTAAAGGAAGAAAGGGAAACTTTTTTTGTATTAATTACATCTAAATCTATTACATCTATAGAGTACCAGGATCCAACCTGAACAATGGCATAGAGAACCCAATAAATAACTTCCAAAAATAGTTACATTTAGTTATAAAAAAATGATGAAAATGATTCAAGAAACTGACGTCTGAACTTCTCTAATAACCTCATCCATTTCCATACCTGGCAGAAAAACTAGATGCAACATATCATATCTGTTCATTCTACTTTTGCAAAATTTTAATTTGAGTCGTCCAAATGGGAGAGATTTGCTAAAGCGGTCTTGGGGAAAACTTTTATATTTTGTGCCTTTTAGAGAAATGGCACTTTAGAACATTTTGGCTCACCCAATCCACTTCTGATAAAAGGCCTAACACGTGGCTTTACTTGAGTAGAAATAGATTTTTGGCTCACTTTTACAACTTTAACTCTTTTCAAAGAAAAGCTCAAAAATTCAAAGTTCTCCACCAACCTGCCTTCCCTCTTTGACTTTTGATGCAGGTTCAACATTTTGACTTTACCCTTGGCATGATCAGGGCCACAGGTCACTTTATAACTTCAAGCCATTTATGGAAACAAATTAAAATTTCCCAAAATTCTCTAATGGCCCGCCTTCGCGCTTTGAATTTTCAATGACGGAGTCATGGCTTACTTTATACTTTATACTTTTCTAAAACAAATCCGAAATCTTCAAATTTCTCCAATGACCCACCTTCCCGCTTTGACCTGAAACATGACAACGTGTCCCTTTGCAGGCCTGTTTTGTATTTTTGTGTTATGACTAAGTCCCTTTGTTTGGCGAAGGCTTTATGTCATACCCAGGACACATGGAGGTTTCCCTCTCATTTGAAGACTCTATTTGGACCTAAACTTCAGAGGTGTTCCGATTGGACACATGGAGAGCTGGTGCACATTTGGGACCTACTTTTGGATTTACCCCCTGAAAGAGCATCGAAGGGACATGTGGGGCTTTCTTCTATTGATCCTTTCCTTAGCCGATTCAATGGTCGGATCTGCCCCTTTTGACTTCTGTGGGCCCCTAGATACATGGAGAGTTGGCACTTGTTTAGGGAACCACCTTTGGCTTCAACCCTTGAAGGTGTGCCGATGAGACATGTGGCACCGTTTACTGGTCTTAGACTTTTCAACGAATGATTTAAATTTTTGAGGCTCTAACCATGTGGAGGGATGGTGCTCATTTGGGGTTTTGTCCCTAGTGGGTCTCACTTCTGAAGTTGCGTCGATGAGGCATGTAGCACCTTCCGCCGACCCTCTTATAATTAGTCAATCTAAATGGTCAGCTTTGTCCCTTTTCTGGACCTTGGACATGTGGAGGGCTGGTGAAAGTTTGGGATCTCTCTTTGGGATGCACCTTTTGAAAATGTACTAATGAGACACGTGGCTCCATTATTCGCTAGTCCCTTTATACTTAACCAATTTGGGCTCGCATGCGAAGTCCAAAATTTTCGATCCCTTTCTTCAATATTCTCCTTGCACATTCTGATCTCCTTTGACACCATTGGCCCCTTTACCCACCATTTTCCATTGTTGGATTTGGAATGTGGGCTCGTACATTACTGAACTACCCCTTTCTGATTTTCTTCTGTGTGGGGTCATGTATTGATCAATTTTTCTAAGGGGGAAATTGGGATAACATGCACCAACTCAAAATTTTAGAAACTTGACTTGAAAAATGAGGGGAATTTTGAGGGTGACAACAACTAGCTCTTTCTGGGGATGACTTGGTTGGGACAAAGGAATGAGGCAAGATCAAGAACCATAGAAAAACTCAGGGAAAGCATACCAGTGCCTTATCCATTGGGCAAATAGATTCAAAGGAAAAACCAATACAGAAGACAACACACATGCAACGGGAAAAGAAAGAAACAAAAAAAGGAAAGACCAAAAACAAAACAATGTACACAATATACAAAAGGACTGCCTAGTCACCTAGGACTTGAACAACTTCAAATATTTCCCACTATAAGGAAGTGGGAGAGGAGATCCATCCATATAATCTAAATAGAAAGAGTCTTCTCCAGCAAAGTGCCTGATTTTGAAAGGACCAAGCGAAAGAGAATCAAACTTACCATGGCTTCCTTAAGGTTCATGTATTTTGTCCCATAATAGAACAATGTCTCCCACTTGGAAAAATCTGGGTCAAGCTTTCTTTTCAAACAAAGCTTTCACCTTCATTTGATGAGATGAGATTCTATCAAAAGCTTGCAACCTGTCTTCATCCAGATTCTGGAGATACATGATCCTCTTGTCTAAGGAACTGATAAAGCTTGAATCTTCAATAGCCTTCATTAAGTGCAAGGCTGGTAATTCCGCTATTACTGGAAGCTGAGCTTCAACACCATACACCACTTGAAATGGAGACATCCCAATTACTCTTTTGGGTGTAATTTTATCCACCGAGAGAGCATCATAAAGTTTCTTGTGCCAATTCCTCTGAGAGTCATTGACAAGTTTCCGAACAATGGTTACCAGATTCTTATTTGTTGATTCTGCTTGTCCATTCCCTTGGGGGTAGTAGTATGAAGAATGAGCAAGGGAAATTCCATAACCATAACAGAAATCCATCATCTCAAAAGAAGAAAAATTGGAAGCATTATCAGTTACAATATTGTTTGGTACCCCAAACCTTATCAATATGTTCTCTTTGATGAAATTACACACCACCTCAGAAGTAGTGCTTTTGACTAGAATATCCTCTACCCACTTTGTGAAGTAATCTATATAGTTAGCATGTGAGTATGCCTAGCACTGGAAGGTGGATTAAGAGTTCCAATGAAATCCAATCCCCACTGTTGAAAAGGCTCATCAATCACTACTGGTTTTAGTGGTAAAGCATCCAACTTAGGTCTCCCAACAAAAGTCTGATAGGCTTCACACTTACCTACCCATTTTGATGCATCTATGAACAATGTAGGCCAATAGTACCCATCACAAAGGATTTTATGGGTAGTGATAGAAGAAGAGAAATTCCCTCCACAAGCCTGATCATGAAAAGCTGAGAACAACTTCTTATGTTGCTCTTTGTCTACACATTTAAGGAATCTTCCATCTATGCCTCACTTGAACAAAGCATTCTCCCATAATACATAATGTGCAGACCTTAACTTAATAGCTCTCTTTTCCTTAGACACTCAAGTGGGATGGACACTCTCCATAAGTAAGAAAATGTGCAATAACAACATACCATTCATTTGTTGAACTGAGGAAGAGGACAACAGGAACATCAACTGCTTCTTTGGACAATTTTACATCAGCTCCTTCAACAATAAGCTCACAAAATCCTTTACCCCAGACTAGCTTAGTTGGCTTGATATCAAGGTCATATTCTTGGAAATTTTCTACCCAATTTCCTCTCTTAGTTCCAAACTCCTGTTGTGTAAGAATAGACTTGATGGTTGTATCAGGTACAAGCACAACAGAGTGAGAATTAAGAATATAAAAATGAAACTGCTTGACAGCTTTGACCACTACAAAAACATGTTTCTCCATCATAGTATATTTCAATTCATGAGATTTTAAAACATATATCATGAAGGCAATTGGGATTTCATGATCCTCATAATTTCTCTAAGTTATCACAACAACCAGGGTACTCTACGTAGCATAGCAATAGATGATAAAATCCTTGTTGAAATCAGGACATGCCTAGATGGGAGGTTTAGCAATGGATTTCTTGATACCTTCAAATGCCTCTTTACCTTCAGAATTCCAACAAAATTTTTCTTTACTTTCATCATGTGAGAAATGCTCATAGTCAGTTATGTAAAATCAGGAATGAATCTCCTCAGGAATTTTATCTTACCAAAGAACAGAGTGAACACCCTTTTTGCTTGTGGGGAGAGGAATCTGTTGGATTTCTTAAACTCTATCTAGATCTATCTTGATTCCTTATTTGGAGACAATATGCCCCAAAAACTTGCCTTCAGTAACACAAAAGGAAGACTTCTTAGGATTGAGAGAAACTCCATGTTCTCTACATTTCTGGAGGACTTCTTCAAGATGTTGAAAGTGATATGCCCTTGTTTTTGAGAAAAAAGTCAAATCATCAAGGTACACAACAATACACTTTCCCTTTAGACTGCCAAAATCCAAGTCCATTTCCCTCTGAAAGGTGGCACCAACATTGATAATACCAAAAGGCATTCTCTTGTAGGCAAAGGTGCCGCAAGGAGTAGTAAAAGTAGTTTTGTGTTGATCTGGGGTACTGAATTCCACTTGATTGTATCCAAAGAATCCATCAAGCATAGAACAACATCTCAAAGCCTGTGACAACCTTGCAAAACTTGATCCATCATGGGGAGAGGATAGTTGTCTTTCAGAGAGGCTTGATTCAAATTCTTGAAATCCACATAGATGCGAATCTCACCATTCTTCTTCCTGACATGCACAATGTTGGCAATCCATGTTGAATGATGATTAGGGAAAATAATCTTTTCCTTTAGTAACTTTTGGATCTCTTGAAAAATAGTGCTAGCAACCTTAGGATTGTATTGCCTTTGTTTCTACTTGAAAGGTTTGATCCCAGGTTTCAGAGAGATAAAGTGTTGCATCAATCTTTGGCTGGAAAGCCTTGAGATCATCATATGAATAGGCAAGAACATCAACATAATTTTTTAATAGATTTACTACTTTCTTCTTCTCTTTTCTTGAGTATAGTCATTTTCCAATATTCACCATCTTGGGTTCATCAAGACTCCCAATATTAATCTTTTCACATTCAGTAGACTGCGGAGCTCCTTGGGAAGCTTTAGACTTAATGTACCTATCATGCTTATCAAATAGATCTTCCAAACTCACCATCCCTTTAGGGATCTTGATACCTTTCAATTTGATGCAGCCATATTGATCCATCTCTTCCTTGATATCTTCTTCATTAGAGGATACACACTCTCTAGGAAAAAGTATCACTTCCTTCAAAATACAACTGATCAAAATTATCCTTAAGCTCTAAGAAAGAGAGAAAATGTTTATCATCATTGAAAACCTTCCAATTGTTTGTATTATCTGGTACACTGGGCCTATGAATCATTTTAATGGTAAATTTCTCCTGAGATAAATCTAGGTGAGGAATCAACAGAGATCCTGAGACAGCTAGAGAATCAACTCTAGTGTTCCTTTCTCTTGGCAAAACTTCAATGGAGAAAGCATCAAGAAAATCAATGGAATCCCATAAAATATTTCTATAATGCTTCAATCTTATGTTCTTCACTTGAAAAATATCTCTCGATTTGTTTCACAATCATCTCTGCATCTCCATGAGCACAAAGACTCTTCACTCCCATTTCTTTTGCCATGTTCAATCCAAGTATGAGTGCCTCAGTATTTAGTTGTATTGTTTATATTTTCAAAACAAAACTTGAATGAACAAGGATGAATCTTCCCTTCTAGAGAGGTTAGAACCACACCAGCCCCAAAACCAACTGAAGAGAAACTTCCATCAAATTCCAGAGCCCAAATGCCATTAGGATCATGAATCACTTCCTTAGGAATTTTTGCCTCATCTCGTGACATGATCATATAGTTACCATGACCTACATCTTCATAGATTATCTATGCTTTTGGATCATCAGTTTTTTGCACAATGTATTCAGTTCACTTTCTTTCAGGTAGAATCTTCTTCATTTTTCCATTGACCAGGATCAAAGCATGTGACTAATCCATCTAGATTTTTCCTCCTACCTCCTTACAGAAAATTCTACTCAGCAACATCCAATATGAGGGAGGAATATCAACCAAAATAGTGGCTAAGACTCTTTTCTCTGGAAAAGCAGCAAAAGATACTTGTGCATCTTTAATTCTTCAAACCAAAGGCACTTTATTACTCTCCATGGAATAGAAGGAAAAAAAGGCACGTGTTAGATTCAGGCCCAAACCATGAGCTACTTTTACAGGCATTACATTTTCTAATGCTCCTGAGTCTATGACACAGTTACTAAGTTTATGGCCAGCTATGAGACGAGTCACATAAAATGGTTCAATTTTCTCATTAAGGGAAGTGACTGCAGCCATAAGGCTTGGCTAAGGTGAGGAAGAGGGAGTGGGAAAATACATTTAGATGTATTGGATGAGGCTTTAGATTTGAAATTGAAAATTTTACCATTTTAAAAAAATATTTTGGATGGGTTTGGTAAAACTCTGCCTTTGAAATTTGGATTTTGGTCTTTTTGAAGTGATCAATGATATCAAAAGTATCTGGTGGTGGATGGGGCATCATTGCTAGGAACTTGAGAGAATTTTGATTTATCAGTTTTAGGATTTGAAGGACAAGAATTTTTGGAAATAGAAGTAGAAGAAGGAGGATTAACATTACTCACCTTTTGTGTGGAGGTAGTGGGAATAGGAGCTCCTCTTCTTGCAACCACTGGAATAGTTATAGGAAACTCTTTGGATTTCTTAGCAGGCTACACCACTTTTTATTTTTTGTTCATTTTCTCCTGAGTCATAACAACATATGAATCACTATTCATATCTGCCACTCTTTCATCATATTCATCTTCATCATCCATACCTTCAGTGGTGAGGAAATGAACTTGAGATCCACCAAGCTCCTCCAGTTCTTCTTCAAACTCTTCTTCTAGTTCTTCATAGAGTTCATTAAAATCCTCATCATTAGGTTCCTGAACTTCACAAGTTACATTGACTAGAACCTTGATGGGTGGGCATTCAATAATGAATCTAGTCTTAGAAGAAGGAAAATGGTTCATGGGCTGAAAATTCTTCCTTGGAATATCTTGGTAAGGAGTATTATGAGCCAATCATTTCTTGATAGAAATGAGATCATTTGCAAGCTTATATACTAACTGATCATAATTGGCTCCAGGGGAAGAGGAAGAAAAATATGCTTTAGATTTGGAGGATTCTCTTTTCAATTTACCAGACATGATTAAATCATCCTCAACATTGATATCTAATTGTTGATCAGCCTTTAGAGTTGCAAGGTTAGCTCTCCTTAGTGCATAACTCACTTTGGGTAACTAGGCATTGAGGAAGAAGCACTTTTGGATTTGATCTACAGGATGAGTGTTATGTGGAATTTTATGAATGGGCTTGTTGAATTTGGATCATAAAATTCTCTCATGGGCTCAAATGGCTCCTTCTTGATATGAGAGATTTGAGCTAATAGAGCATGCACATCTTCAACAGGTTTGAAAAATTTCTCAAACTAAGTTGTCATGGTATTCCAATTAGTGATCGACCCAACAGGAAGATGATAAAACCAATCAGCAGCATTGTCCTACAATGTCTCCACAAAAATCTAGATAGAGAAATCTTCATGTTCAACCCCAAGAATCCCACATGCAACAATGAAGGCTGCAAATGTGTTCATCTGGATGAGCCTTCCCATCACCCTAGAATTTGGGAAATCTTTTCCTATTACCCCTAGGTAACTCATGGAATGGCTGAGGAAGAGCAAGAGGCCAAACCTATTGTCCCCAAGGCAAAGGGGTTTGCATCTTTGGAAAAATTGACTGAAGTAGAACTAAAACACCAACAAGTATTAAAGCATGAAGATTCAGACTGAGTTGTTCTTGAGGAATGTTATTCTTGGAATTTTTGTCTTTAACAGGAGGTGTGCTTGTAGAATGAGTTCTTATGTTCCTTCTTGCAGGAAGAAGAGAGATTTTTTGTTGCTCCAGAAGTTGAAAATGGGAATCTTCTATTCTGAGAGCCTTTTTACCACAAGTATATCTTAGAGTCGCCAGATCAAAAATG
The DNA here is from genome assembly GCA_019776745.2 of Taxus chinensis. NCBI lineage: Eukaryota > Viridiplantae > Streptophyta > Pinopsida > Cupressales > Taxaceae > Taxus > Taxus chinensis. The sequence continues at coordinate 599,222,275 of CM034150.1, forward strand.
ATCTTGAAGTTTTTCTTTTAGAAAGGGATCCATTTGAAATGAAATCCCTAGTAGAGTCACCAAAAATTGTTGGGTTTTTAAATGGTACTTTAACAAACCACAGTCAAGGGAAACAAGTCCCTCCTCTTTAATGGGAGAGGTTCCCTTATTAAAAGCAAGCAACAAAACTTATATACAAATGTACAAATTTCAAAGTGTGGATTATTGATAATTTGAAACATTTCATGTTCGAAAGATCATCAATACGAAAGAATAGAAGAACCAAGGAGATGAGAGATGAAGAACATAACAATACTTTCAAGAAATATAGATAGTAGAGTATAACCTTATACATATTGGGCTAGGGAGATGCAGAATAGAATCATTCACTTTCATAACAGATATAATTCCACTAGACACAAAGTTCCAGAAATCATAGAAAAAGAACACAAAGTTTCTTATCATAAAATATGGATGATTTACAAATTCAAACAAGGAAAGAAGGAATAACAAAGGAAGAAAGGGAAAAAATTCTGTATTGATTACCTCCAAATCTATTACATCTACAGAGTACCAAGATCTAACCTAAACAATGGTGTAGAGAACCCACTAAATAGCTTCCAAAAACAGTTACATTCGGTTACAAAAAAATGATGAAACTGATTCAAGAAATCATCATCTGAACTTCTCTAATGCCTCGACTCATTTCCATACCTGGTGGAAAAAATAGATGCATCATATCACATCCAGTCATTCTTCTTCTGCAAACTTTGAATTTGATCCATCCACATGGGAGAGATTTGCTGAAATGGGTTTGGGGAAAACTTTTATATTTTGTGCCTTTTAGAGAAATGTTACCTCAGAAAATTTCAGCCCTGCCCATCCGCTTCTGATAAATGCCTGATACGTGGCTTTACTTGAGTGGTGATAGAGTCACGGCTCACTTTTACAATTTTAACTCTTTTCAAATAAAAGCTCAAAAAATCAAAGTTCTCCACTGACCCACCTTCCGAATCTGACTTTCGATGCGGACTCAACATTTTACTTTATCTCTTGGCATGAGCGGGGCTACAGGTCACTTTATAACTTTAAGACCTTTATGGAAAAAAAGAAATTTTTTTCCAAAATGCTCTAACGACCCACCTTCACGCTTTGAATTTTCAACTGAGGAGTCGCAGATTACTTTATACTTTTTACTTTTCTCAAACAAATCTAAAATCTTCAAATTGGTCCGATGACCCGCCTTGTTTCTTTGACCTAAAACATGGCCACGTGTCCCTTTGCAGGACCTATTTTGTATTTTTGTGTTTTGACTAAGTCCCTCTATTTGGAAAAGGTTTTATGTCTGAATCGTAACATGTGGAGGCTTCCCACTCATTTGGAGACTTTGTTTGGACCTAACCTACAGAGGTGTGATGATTGGACATGTGGAGAGCTAGCACATGTTTGGGACCTACTTTTGGATTCACCCGCTGAAAGGGAGCCGAAGGGACACATGTGGGGCTTTCTATTCAGTTCTCCTTTCCTTAGCCGATTCAATGGTCAGTTCTGACCCCTTTTGACTTCTGTGGGACCCTTAGACATGTGGAGATCTGGCGCTTGTTTGGGAAACCACCTTTGGCTTTAACCCTTGAAGGTGCACCGATGAGACATGTGGCATCTTCTGCTGGCCTTAGAATTTTCAATAGCCAATTTAAATTTTTGAGGCTTTGACCTTATGGAGGGTTGGTGCTCATTTGGGGTCTATCCCTTGGGTCTCACTTCTGAAGTTGTGCCGATGAGGCACGTGGTGCTTTCCATCAACCCTCTTATAATTAGTTGATTAAATGGTCAGATCTATCCCTTTTCCAGACCTTAGACACATGGAGGGCTGGCACAAGTTTTGGGTTTCTCTTTGGGCTGCAAACCTTTTAAAGATATGCCAATGAAACATGTGGCACCATCCACTGGTCCTTTCATACTTAACTTAATTTTGGTCCCACATGCGAAGTCTGAAAACTTTGAGCCCTTTCTACAATCTTCTCCAACGCACTCTGATCTCCTTTGATGTTTTTGACCTCCTTCGCCGACCCTGCCCCTTCATTGTTGGATTTGGAATGTGGGCTCACATGACTGAACCGACCCTTCCAATTTTCTTCTGTGTAGGGTCGTGTTTGATCAATTTTTCCGGGGGGAAAAACTGGGATAATAGGCACCAACTCAAAATTTTCAAAACTTGACTTGAAAAATGAGGGGAATTTTTAGGGTGACAACACATCTTTATGAGAAACAAGCAGTCAAATGGGGGAAACAACCAAAAACAAAAACGTAAAAAAAACACGTTGTGACAACACATGATTTACTAACCATGTAGGTACATCACACACCGCAACAGCTACACTTGTGTTTTACCCTACGTTCACTCTCATCACTTTTTCTTTGAGAATTTTCATCATTAGTTTCCATGCTCCTCCATCTTTTTTGTCACTCCACGATTTGTCTAGTCCTTTGATACACCTTCTCATCACTCTTCATGGACATCAGGTATGCATCTCTATCTAATTTATGTTACCGAGCTTTCCACTCACCAACATAAAGTGGGGGAAGAATGTAGTCACAAAATCATACACTTTAGAAATTATTTATCATGGTTTCATACTACTATTTAGAAGGTTCTTGAATGAAGAAAGTACTAATTAACCCCCATATTTTTTCCATCTTGTTTTATTTTATTTCTTCATTCTTGGTATTTTACACCCACATGCCCATTCAACCTTTTTCATCCAACGTATTTTTATCCTTGACTGGGGCACCCAGATTAAAAATGGGGCACCCATGGGAACCCTGGTCCCACTAGGGGTGCCCCAATCCTTTTGCACTTTCCCTCCACTTTTTGGGCTCTTTCTAGCCATTTTACATATTTATCTCTTTGGTGGTCTGCAATTTTGGGGTTAATTACAAAATTAGATGAAGAGAACCCTATAAATATAAAGTTATGAGAGAATAATGATGGACCTAGCATCACTTACTATTATCACTCATCTAGAGTTGCATCCATATATTACATTAGAGATGACTTGCATACACATAGCTCCATCATCAAGGCATAAGGCTAGGACATCTGCATCAAACTTCATAGGGGGAGGGATTCTATTATATTCCATGCACACATTCTATTACATTTTCTACACATAGTTATTTCTCACTACTTCATAAAGTGTGACTGGCACACAAGTAATCTAGGGCATGTTCACACACACTTTCACATAGAACTACATCGGGTCTGAGATGTAGTGCAACACTATGTTAGTAAGTCCACCATTTTGGCAGCTGAGGTCAGTTTGACCCCTTCATATGCATTTTTCTTTTTTTTAGGGTTGTTATGCTTGTTTTAGGGTCTTACAAGTCTTTATTTTTATATTGGATTATTCACAACATATGAAGGAGCATGAAGAATTTGATATGACATATAGTGAGGGTTCTAAATCACCTCCTAGCCCTACGAAGATTAGTTTTATAGCTTCTACATAGACTAGAGGACCCATATTGTATACAAGAGTGCTCACAAGTGCCTCAGTCCCTCTCTAGGTGCTCTAGTCTAGCTAGATCCTCCAGATCCATCCTTTTTGGGACTTCTACACATTCATTCCTACTTTTGTATTTTCTAGTACTCACTATGAAATTTTCCTACGAGCATCCATTATTTAGTTGAGTTCTTTATCTTCTCTTTTTCACAATAGGGTTAACATTTCCTTTTGCATAGTTGTTCATTTTACTTACAATACTTCTTTACTACATTTATTTATTTAATAAAAAAATTAATAGCTTAGATTAACTATCCATTTGCTACCTAGTTAGTTAATTTTATTTAATCAGTGTCTACCCAGGTGTTGGCTTGAAATTTTTTATCACATTATGAAATATACTACCTTAGATGGGAAATACAGGAAGCTTCACATACATCACTTCTCTCTGTTTAACCATTTATGCCAGAACAAAAATATTAGTATACCCTTCTTCCTTTTCAGTTCATTACAAGTCTCTATTCGTGATTTCCAAGTGGAAAAAGTAGTAGTGCCCCTCCATCAAGGTTTAGTTTTTCTTCTTGTTAAAGTTGGATCCTTTTGTAATAATATAAATGCAATGGTTTTTTCAGATGCAAAGGAGAATATCTGAAAAGACTTATTATAATATGGGGCTACCAACACTGGGGCATTTTTCAACGCTTCTTTTATTCTAGTGAAATCTTAGAGGGATCCTTCTTCCCATTGAATAATATGGTCCTTATTTAACTTGTTTGTAATGGGGATAGTCATTTAAGAAAAATTAGAAATGAACCTCCTAATGAAATTTATTCGACCAAAGAAATACTGAACTCCTTTTTTAGTTATTGAGATAAGTACCGTACCAATTACTTCCACCCTTTTAGGATCAATCGTGACCCCTTCTTTTGATACAATGTTCCCCAACAATTTTTCCATTTGAACCCAAAAATGGAACTTTTTAGGATTCAATGAGATGTCATATTCTCTACACCTGATCAACATTGTTTCAACATAGCTCAAATGATCACTTCTTTGTTTATAGAACACTGTCATATCATCCTAATAAACTACAGTAAAATTATTTATGTAGCCTAAGAATGAAACATCCATTTCTCTTTGGAACGCAACCCCAACATTTATCAAACCAAGAGGCATTCTCACATACACATAGGTACCCTATGGGGTGTTGTAAAGGTAATTTTAATTCTCTTTGATTATTTCACAACCACCTAGTTATACCCTAAGAATCTATCTAATGTAGAAAGAAATTCTGATCCACTGACTAATTGTAGCATGTTATCCATATTTAGAAATGGATAGTTGTCTTTAATTGAGGATTTATTCAAATTTCTGAAATCTAAACACAACATTATATCTCTATTTTCCTTTCTTACTAGCACTAAATTTTCCACCCATGAAGAATATCTTGTGGGCTATATTATCCCTCCATCCCTTAATTTTTTAATTCTTCTTGCATCTTGTGGGAAAGAAGTGGATTGATTGGCCTCTATTTTTGCCTAAATAGTTTAGCATTAGGTTGTAAAGGTATTTCATGTTGAAATAAATATTCCGTATATGCTTTCAATTCTGAGTAATACCATCCTAAGTAGTCCTAATATTTCTTGAACAATTCAACATAAGACTACTTTTCCTCTTTACTCAAATTACTTCATATCCAAAATTTTCTAGGTTTTTCTTTAGTTCCCAAATTGAATTATTCAACATCCCTTCAAGTAGAGATGTGTCTATGAACCACCCTATCAGCATTATCAAAATTAGACTCTAAAGCCACTAACCCTCTAGGAATTTTGGGTTTTCAAATGAATTATATCCTTGCCAAACAGGCTTTCCTTTCCATCACATATTGCAACTATTGGCTCCCAATCCATGCATTGATTGCTGAATTATCCTTCATTCTGTAAAAACCTCTGAACCTGGGCATCATCATCAAATAACTACCAATGTTTCACATTATCAGAAACATATGGTCTTAACAATACTTCAACATCATAATCAAAATAAGGAGAAACAATGTAGTTTTCAAACCTATATCCAAGCACAGCCAACCTATCTGCTACATCATTTTGACTTTGTCACGATAAAAAATATTAAAGGGTTCAAACATCTCAATAAAATCCAAGACTATATGATTATACTATTTCATCCTTTGATTTTTTGTAGCATACAATTTTATAACTTATTCGACCACTAACTCAGAGTCTCCTTTAACAACTATGTATTTTATACCATATCTTCAAGAAATCCTCAAACCCAAAAGTAATGCCTCATACTCTACAATGTTATTTGTGCATTCATATTTCAATTTAAAGGAAAAATTGAAAATATCTTGGCTTGTAAATACAAGTACAACCCCAACCGCATTCCCCATATTGGAGCAAGCTCCATCAAACATCAAGGTCATGTTAGGTTGTGGAGATATATTGCTTCACAATAAGCATGCATTACATGTGCCTGGTTTACACAGTAATCAGTGTCATTCATCATATTAACCATCATCAGTCAACATATTAACCATCGTCGGTCAGCATATTAACCATCGTCGGTCAACAAATGAACAGCCATCGGTCAAGGTAATTGGTTGTCCAGTTACCTGTGCATGAAAGATTATATTTAACTCACAAGAATTTAATCTATATTTTGTTTTAAAGATGATTTAAAGGTTGTAAATGCATAGCTAATGTTCCCTAAGTTTTTCTAAGCTATAAGCTAGAAACCTAGGGTTTGAACATAAGAAATGTGAAAATAGAAGAATTGAGCTATCCTTGGTTGAAAGGATGAAGAATAAGATGAAGAAAAAGTAGATTGCACGAAGATATAAGATTTCATAGAGAGAAGATGAAAAAAAGGGAAGTGTAGGTACACTGTTGGTGAGAAGATGGTATTATATTCTACTATGTTTCCTTTGTATTATTTAGTCTCATGTAATGGTTTTCATAGTATGCAAATAACTTAGTGTTTCTTCTTGTTAGATCCACAGGTTAGTATGAGATCTTTTTATAGCTCATTCTTCTAGATCCATAGGTTGTTGTGAGATCTTTGTATTACAAATCCATGAGATCATGATGTATTGTTGATCCATGGGAATCTAGTATTGTAGAGGAAGTTGTCTTCATGTTTGAGCATAGGTTGATGCAATGATGATGGAGAGACTTATTTCTTGGTGCATGGTTACAGTTGCACATTGGTAGACCCTTCTAAAGGTATTATTTGTAGATTTATAGTACAGTGAGTGCTTGGTAGCACAATGGCAGATGCAGGGTAGCTTTAGGTATGTTAGATCTGGTGGTGTTTCTTAGGCACAGTTGTAGTGCACTCAGGTAGATCAAGTTAGAGATCTGGAGGAGACACAAGTGGTGGTATGGAGGCATAGTTTTAGTGTCCTCAGGAAGATCCGATTAGAGATCTAGGAGGAATAGATACTCTTGTAGAGATACATCTACTCTTGTGCATAAGAGTTGGTTTGTAATATCTTTTTATATTATATATATGGAATCTCTATCTTTGGTGAACATATCCCACATTGGGTGAACCATGGTACATGTCATGTTATGTGTGTGTAATTTGTTTTGATTTGAATTATTCTTGTTTATAATTTCACTACAGTATAGTTTTTGGGGATAGTTAGATCCATATTTTCATGTTTTGGATTTGATATTCTATAGTTGTAAATGTTTCCGCATAGACCCATCCCCAACAACTAGTATTAGAGCTTGGTTATCTTGGTTATTGTAGAGAAAGGGTTTGCTTCATGGTTTACTAATAGGTGTATGAGAGAAGGGTTTGTTTTTCCTAATGTGAAAATTGCAAGAAGAGATTAAATCTCAAGTGGGAGATGAAAGAGTAAGGTTACTAGTAATTACATTGACTGACGTTGGTAAAGTGGTGACCATAGTTGGTTATAGGGATACTATGGCTGGTTACTGGGTAACTTGGTTTTAAACAAAAAAATCATAGACATGAAGAATTAAGAAGATGCATGGAATGTGTATTTTTTTTGCATAGGTGTCCCCAGTTCTTGGAAGCATAAACATGGTGGTCACATTACATATCCGGGTTATAAATGTATAGTTTTACAATGCTTTAAAATTTTAATAGCACATGCATGGTTTTGGATTGCAGATCTAGACAGAGAAAAGGAGTAGGTATGAAACCTTGGTGAAGTTAGATGCACGAGCTTTGGTAGAGAGGAAATTACACATAATGAAGATGGGGATTCCATCAGAGAAGCATGTACTTCAGTTCACTTGAAGATGTGGTTGTGTATCTTGGTGTTGGTAAGGTGATGTATTTCATCTTGATGTAATTTATCGCATGGATTTTTTGTATTGTGTTTTGTATGATTTGGGTGCTTCTTGAAATGACTATCTTAGCTCAAATATAGGCTTCGGTTGAAGTAGGAACCTAGTGTGGTGTTCTATTACAAAATTGTGTGGAGTTGGGGTCATTCCAACAACATTGACATTGGTCTAAGAACTGAGGTCAGTCACAAAGAAATAGGTATTGGTCAACAAACCGTTTTTGGTTAGGAGATGACTGTGGTTAGTCTCTGTGGCAAATTATCTGTACAGGGTTTTTTGTAGCAGGAGAGGGTAGATGGTTTTTTGTCCTGGTTTGGTGGATTGAGTTTCTTGCAAAGAGTGTACATGGTAGAAACGATATAGAACACTTCATGGTTTAAATCAGAAAGAGGGTGGAGTTGGCTCAGTTATTCCTTTGATATTTTGAGTCAATTATTTCTTTATGATTCATGTTTTATTTCTTTCATTTTGAGAAACTGGTATTATGTTTGGATAGTGTGCAAAGATTTACACCATGTTTTTTTTTTGTGTTGTTTGACTTTTATTTCCTAATTGTGTGGAATCTTGAGGACAAGGATTTCTATTCTAAGGATGAAATCCTCAATGAAAAGTCATGGTTAGACACAGTTGTAGGTAACTAGAGATGTTGAGTACACATGGATGGAAAGAGGGTGATTCACCTACTTCATAAGAAGTCCAAACTTTTTTGATGTATTAGTATTCTCACAAAAGAAAGGGAATAAATTTAATAGTTCTTTCATCTTGTTTTATTTCTCACTAACATATTATCTTTTGAGCTTGGTGTTAGAGGAAATGCAGGGGGTTTTATGTTCTGTGGGAGAAAGCCATGGTTATTGGAATTCCAGGATTGTATACATGATGCACATGCGGGGTGAGAGAAGATTGCTACTATTCAGAGTGGCAAGAGGCATAATTTGGTTTTGGAGGGCAGTCATGGCTTTGTAGGTATTTTTAGTTTATCACATGGTGATGTCACTTCTTGTTTTATTTTAAGGTTCCCGGATATTCCTTTGAGAAGGAATTTGATGGTTTATTCAACTAGTTTTAGATGATAAAGCACTTTTCAAAGTTTGAAGGGTGAAAAAGGAAAAAATATGCTAGTTACAGAGACCGGTGTCGGTTAGGGTTAACTGTGGTCGGTCATCTAGTAACCATGGTTGGTTTGGTCACAAGTTTGACAACATTGTTTATTTACTATTTTTTGGATAGTTTCCTTGTTTTTCTTTCATCTTGGTTGATTGTGTAGAGTATGTTTATGACATGTTTGCTAGTATTTGTACTTGGTATTAGTGGCATGGTTTAGCATGGATGTTTTTTATTAACATTGATGAGCACATGATTCATATTCATCTTTGGAGTTAGTTGATGGAAGACTTGGATATTCTGGAGAACCTGGAGATATGGATGGATGTACATGGTGAGTTTGTACTTGTGGATAGATTCATTTTTGTGAGTCTATGATGATGCAGATGTTTGATTTGCACATGGACTGCCTATGAGCATGGTTTAGATTCCTTGAGCATGAGTAGGGGATGTTTGTATTTCCTCTTGATTACTATGTTAATCCGTGGGAGATGTTATGTACATATGATTGTCTTAGAAATGCTAGTTGTTTATGCATGGTTGGATTTGTAGATTGTCAGTGTTTGGATTCTTTGAGTTATGTAGGTTTATGGATTGATCACCCAATGTTGCAGGTAGAACTCATTTGGATTGTCTTCACTTAGGATCTTGTTTTGCTTTCACATATTCCATTTTGACTTGTCTTGTTTAGTTGCATTGGTAGTAGCATGAAGACATGGATAGATGGTTGAAGAACATGGTTGATTTTATAGGTATGGCTATGGTTACACTTGAATCTCAATACTTCAACTTGAGTGGGAGCTATTATAGGTGTGTTATTCATGATGGATTATTACATGAGGAGCTTGGTTGGCTTGACTGCGTAATACCAAAAATTGGTATGGTGTTATGATTCAGTGGGATCTTGAGGCTTGGTGTAAATGGATCAGTTGTAGCTTCATGCATGTTTGATAAGTCATGATTTTATCTTCTTGGTTTGAGAAGATGGTTTGATCTTCCCAAGTTTTTTTTAGAGAATTTTTTTAAGGAAAGAATAGATGGTCTTCATGGTGTGTAGAGGAAGTTAATGTATAGGTATAGGTACAGAGGTTCAAAAATTTATCTCCATGTGGGAGATTTTTAGGTTGTGGAGCTAGATTGCTTCATAATAAGCATGCATTATATGTGGTTGGTTTACATAGTAATCAATGTTGGTCAACATATCTAACTATTATCGGTCAATATATTAACCGATGTCAATCAACAGATGAACCTCCATCGGTCAGGGGTAACCAATGTTGGTTACATGTGCATGAAATTTTATATTTAACTCATGGGAATTTGATCTAGCTTTTGCTTTAAAGCTGATTTAAAGGTTGTAAATGCATAGCTAAGGTGTCCTAAGTTTGTCTAAGATTATATAAGATAGACAAATAGGGTTAGAACATAAGGAATGAGAAAAGAGAATAATTGAGCTATTTTTGGTTGAAAGGATGAAGAATAAGAAGAAATAAATCAGATTGCATGAAGACATGAGCTTTCATAGAGAGAAGATGAATAGAAGGAAAGTGAAGGTACACTATTGGTGAGAAGATGGTATTATATTCTACTGTGTTTCCATTGTATTATTTAGTATCATGTAATGGCTTGCATAGTATGTAAATAACTTAGTGTTTCTTCTTGTTAGATCCATAGGTTATTATGAGATATTTTTATAGCTCATTCTTCTAGATCCATAGGTTATTGTGAGATCTTTATGTTACAAATCCATGAGATCATGATGTATTGTTGATCCATAGGAATCTAGTATTGTAGAGGAAGTTGTCTTCATGTTTGCACAGGTTGATGCAGTGATGATGGAGAGACTTATTTCATGGTGCATGGTTATAGTTGAACATTAGTAGACCCCTTCTAGAGGTCTTGTTTGAAGATTTAGATTACAATGAGAGCTTGGTTGCACAATGGTATATGAAGGGAAACTTCAAGTTTGCGAGATTTGGTGGTGTTTTGGAGGCATGGTTGTCATGCACTCATGTAGATCATGTTAGAGATATATAGGAGACACATGCGGTGGTATGGAGGCATGATTTAGTGTACTCAGAAAGATCATGTTGGAGATCTAGGAGGAAGAGATAATCTTGTAGAGATACAGGTACTCTTGTGCAGAAGAATTGGTTTGTAATCTATTGTTATATTACATATATGAGATCTCCATCTTTGGTGGATGAAACCCACATTGGGTGAACCATGGTAAATGTTGCGTTATGTGTGTGTAATTTGGTTTGATTTGAATTATTCTTGTTTATAATTTCCATTATTGTAGATATTGTTGGGATTGTTAGATCCGTATTTGCATGTTTTGGATTTGATATTCTATAGTTGTAAATGTTTCCACATAAGCCCATTCCCAAGTAGGTCCAAGGAGGCACCAATTTTTTCAAGGTATTTACTTTCATTATTACTATTCTCCTCAAATTCACCATACCCAAAAAAATTATTAACATCCATAGTTATATACAGAACTTCATAAGAAGCATTATTAGTATCTTCAATAAGATGTAACATCTTTTTATCCCCATACAACTTGACAAGATTCCCTTCTATTGGTATGGTGGCATATGACATATCCATCTACACACTTCCACCAACACTGGCAGCCCACTTCCTTTACAATAACATACCCCATTTAGCAGGGAAGTCAATAATGAATACATTCATAGTTAGATACTTATTAGGTTAAGCTGCTAATTGCACCACCAAACCTTTAACATACCCAATTACTATTACCTCTCTAGAATACATGATAGTGCACCTCCCAAAGGCTATTTTTACTTTTATATCTAAATCATTCATAACTTTAAGAGGCATCACATTACATGAAGCTCCTGAATCAAACATACAATTGTGAACAAGTCTATCTTAATAACAAAAGTAGTATAGAAGAGATCAACATCAAGTTGGGATTCAACAAGGGAGGTGCCTAGATATAATTTAGGGGATTCCCCAAAATTTTCCAATGTCTATGGCATTTCCAATTCTTCAATAACTGGAGGAATTTTCACATTATTAACATATTTTCCTAGGGCCACTACCTCCTCATTAAATCCTAAGTACTCAAATTATCTTCTTCTGTGCTCAAGGATCCTAAGCAACTCAATAATGGGTACAATGACCTTGATCTGGCTAAAAATTTGAGCCATATTACATGAGGTATACTTGGGTAAGGTTGTACTGAGAAGTAGGGTAATTTCCTTTTCTTGTGGTATGAGGTGCTTCATGGCTTGGGTAGCGTTACTGGGTTTATTGGAATTAGGTGGAATCTTGGTTGGCACATATTTCTTGGGGGGATCCTTTGGGATATTAGTGAGGAGAGGAGTCTTTTTTTTTTGTTGTGGCCCTCCCATTTTAACAGTTATGTTTCTTAGATTATATTCTTTCTCTTGGGCCACCACTACATTCATTAATAACTGTCAATCCTCCTGAGAAGGAATTACACCATCATATTTCTTAATCATAAATGCCCTTAAATTTTCAAAATCATGATTGGGAAATTCAAAATCCTAGATCATATCAAATTCAATATCACTAGTAAAAGGAAGAGGAGATACCATGTCTATGTAGTGCTAAAAAACATTCCACAGTCCTGAAACTCAGTAATTCAGTAGAAGTAACTCCTTGTTGTGGACTGTCAGGGCATTCCATCATGCACACATCATCAAAATAAGCATCATCATCAACCTCTTCAATTTATTCATTAATATCACATGGGGAATGTGGTAAGAAAAATTTATCACACCACTCAATAACATGATTTTCTTCTATCATAGAAACTCTAGCATTAAAGGATCAGGGACCAATTTATTTTCTCTTGGTTATTATTATTTATTTCCTGATCCCATGTGCCCTTTACCTCTCTCATCCGATCTATGATCACCCTTAGGATGATTTCCAATTCTATTTTGACCTTGATTTTGGTGTTGGCCCTGAGAAAATTCTCCTATCCCTTTCTCTACTCTAGCAATTTTATAAGATATTTTTTTTATTGCTCCTGCTAGAGTTTTAACAACTTCCTCCATATAAACTCCCTTTCTTTGTTAAGGCTTTTTAGGATTAACTAACTTAACACCCTTATTTTTTGAAGGCTTTCTTACTACCTTGATATTATTTTCTATCTTTCCTTCCATGGAGAAATATTGTCTCAAATTCATAGGTTTTTTTTTCCCTCAAATAGTATGTTGGTTTCTTATCAAAGGCATCATAATACTTTATTAGGTAGGACTCATCACTTGGCATTAATGTCATTGGTAATCTAGTTAGGGTTTTGTTAAATCAGGTATTAAAGTCTTGGAATGGTTCAGTGGGGTTCTTCTTGATATTTTTTAATTCTAAGAGGAGAAACCTATAATCATTTTTGTCCCCATATTGTAATCTAAAATCATTTTTCATCTCAGCTCATGAATCAATGGAATTATTTGGTAAGGATTTATACCAATCATGATCATCCTCTTCTAAGGTATGAATGAACAATTTTACATACACATATTCATGTTCAATCTCAAAATCATCCATGATATTAACAAAAAGTCTAAGGTGTTGGTCACTAGTAATAGCATTACTTCCTTGAAATTTAGGAAATGTGTTTCTCACTTCTTGTGGAAATGCATTAGGATAACCCACCATACCATGAAAATCTATGGGCCTAAAAAATATTTACAAAAAATGGAGTTCTAGGTGAAGGATGAGCCATATTATTATCAAGAGGTGTCCATAGGAGGGTTAAAACGGTATGGGACAAGAGGTATTTGGGGTAATGGTGTATGATCCTCAAATTATTGGTCCTTTAATGATTCAGTTTCACAGAATACTTTATTACTTTTAAGTGACAAATGAGGGATATGAGGAATACCCTTATTAGTTTAAAATGAAGGCCCCTCACAAGTTGGAGTGTATACATTTGTACAGGGACTACTTGATCCAAAACTATTTGAGGAACTAGAATAATCCTCTATTGAAGGCTAATCAATTTCAACCACATGCACTACTTTCTCTTCTAACATTTGATCTCCCAATGCTCTCCAGACTTATTTCTTAGTTGTATTTTTCCTTCCTAGCTCTGGAAACAATTTTCTAGCAGGATTTGTCTTGAAAAAGGACCTTATTCCTTCCATATTTATAGATCTTGATAATAGATTTCAATTATTGAAGCTCGAGGCATTGATATTTACCATAATTTCTAAACAATGTTGAGTCACCACTAAGGTATTATACCTTATATGTGTAAATCATTGTAAATTACTTGTCAATATGAACCTTGATGATCAATTTTAACAAATATTGATGAATCTCAACATCCTTTGTCAATATTTACCCCTAACCAAGAAAATTTAAATGAAATATTTCTTAAACTAGGAAAATATTAAGCAAATAAGTTCTGACTAAGCCCATTTTTTGTAAATCTCAACAAAGGATGATGTCTAGATCATTTATTTACATCTAAAAATATTCAGTGTGTTACCATAGTTCGATGTTTCTTACTATTTGTAGAAATAGTCCCCAGAAATGGTGCCACAAGGGTGTTGGTACCCAAATTGATCCCTCCTTGTAAGCCAAGCAACATCAATGAGCTAGGAAATATGCTTAGAGAAATACAAACCAAGATTTGAGTTATTCTATAGCTGGGGATGGATTTGGTAATCTCTTTTTCACTTAGACTTGGGGAATATTGGATAGTACCTCACTAAGGGTATGACCTACCCTATTAATTTAGGTTCTTCCAACAACCAAGGTGAGAGGACCCATTTTGTAACTTGTAATTGTGAAATAAATAGATTAACAAAATAGTATTTGGACTCTCTTTCTCATGAAGTGAAAGTACAACCTCAAGAAGACATGGTCAATGTAGACATAATCTAACTCTCATGAGTTGTCACACTAGAAAATGCAGTGTCCTCTAAAGGAGGCTCAGGTTACTAAAGACAATTATAATTCCATCTTGCCTTTGCATATGTTCGATAAAGGATGGAAAAAATTAACAAATCTCCTGAGCATTTGTGCATAAATAGTATAAGCATGGGTATTTCAAGTGGATCTGATGGATATTGGTTGTGATTTTGATGTATTGTTTGGAAGATAAGAAGAATAAATTTGATTATACAAAATACTTAAATGAAGCGTTACAAATGTTGTATATAATTATTCTTGATGCAAAATACAAATCACATGATCCAAAGCACTCCTTCAACTAGAAGGTTTGTATTCACGGAAGCCCAAGAACACAATACTTAATGCAAACTTAAGAATTTAAACATGAAAGCTCATGATAAGTTCTTAATGAAATATTGAAAATTCATAATAAAATACATCCCAAATACCCTCAGTAACAGATAAAGATCCTAAATTGAATAAATACAACTTGAATTTAAAACTGTTTACCACAACATGAAGGAAAGCTCCATCAATAATGCAGTTGTAGTTGCCAATTTTTTTCTATTTAAACTAAAACTTTGTGTAATTTAAAGAAATTAATCGACAAATTTTTTCAATAGGAATGCATACAATCGATTCAAAGTAATACATCTTGAAACAAATTAACATTGCTCATGAGAATACACACAAATTAATTCATGAAACACCAACACTTCAACAAGGGGACACAAAACCTATGTCCTGAATGTCTGTCAATGACTATACATTGAAATCATCTTGACAAGAAGGTTTGGGAATGGATGAATAAAATCTCAAGTATCTTAGATTAGTTTAGCTTAAGAAATTAAAAAGTGGTTTTCTCCCTTCTTTCTCTAAATCTTAGAAAAATTAACCCCCCTTATGCAAGATTATTCTCATCACATTTATACATTTTCAATCACTCATTCACCCTTCATTTTCCCCCCAAAATCATTAATATCCAAAGAATATTCTTATTCACAAAATATAGTTTAATATGTTATCTTATGTTGCTATTCTGAGTTACTCCCATTTTTCAAATCTTTAGCATATGATTGGGATGCTATGTCATTCCTTTTTGCATTTGTTTAATTGTTTCTCCCTTTTGGTGGGAAAAGAAACCCTTTTGATAGTTTTTAGGGGCCTCTATATGGCTTGATGTGATACAAAAATTCCTTTCACCTTTTGACGATCAATCTCAAACAACACACACTCATGTTCGTGTCTTTCTAGGTTAAATACTTTTCCATAAATTGTGTTCCATCAGTCCAGATATATTATGTTTCACAATGTTAATCTCTCTCAAATTTATTTCCTTCATGTGAGCTGAGTGAAAAATTCTTCTTCATTTCATGGAAATGATTTCATCCAATTCATCTTGTCTGTACCATTTTCATTATAAATTCAACGTCTTTTCTATATGCAGAGAAAAATCACAGTGAATGAAAGATAAACAATACACTTGCAAACCTTTTAGTAACCTTCCAAGGCAAACCTCAGTAAGAGATCTTTTGAAGTTTTATAACCTTTGCAAATGATTTATTTGTGGGTGCTCTTGAATAACATCCAAAGATGAGTGCAATTACTATGAACATAATAGTTGGAAAGCTTGAGAATGCAAATTAATAGAGTTTATTTGCAAATAATTTAGGAGGATTTGGGATAAGACAAGCTTTCAATTTATAGAAGAAAAGAAAATTAGAAATATGTTGAACACGGTTGAATGCACATGTTAAAAATTACATTGGAGGAGGTTATAGCAGTGTCGGGGCATTTAGGGGCAATAAATGAATTAAATGCAAAAGTTGCATCTAGAAAGGTGGTTATACGAGTAATTAAATTTCCCCCACCTTTCTAGGATTCTAGAAGTGTAGTTAAATAGGATGAGGATAGGGAGTCCAAGTGAAGTCTAAGTGGATGTTGACCAAGTGCCAGTTGAATAAGATGTGCACACACTTAATTAATTAATCATTTAATTAATAAATAGTAATTAACTTAGCACAAAGGGGTACAAAGGATACATGGGATTAATTTAATTAATCCAAATGGTGAAATGTATATGAATTAATCAATTTAGTCAATTAATCACAAATGGGTGAATAATAGGGGATATTAGGATAACACTGGGGACAAATAGAAATAGGTATGTAATTTTAGGGTGTCTACATTTTTCCCCTCTTTAAATTTCTATTTCAAAGTAATAGTGCTTTAAAGATAGTAAACTTACACATACCAAGAAGTGGAAAATTGTGAAGCATTAGGATGCCCCAAGAAGAAATGAAGCATAAACATGCCCTAACAAGTAGGAAGAAGTGAAGCATTTAGATGCCCTAGTGAATAAAATGGTAGAGGAATTTCCCCTCAATAAGGTGGATGACATGGAAAGGTAGCAGACAACCAATTGATAGGAACAAAGCTAGGGATTGGAATAAGGATGATAAAGGATTGTGCTCATAGGATGAGCATCATTTAGAGAGTAATTTTAGAGAAACCTTATTTTTTTGTTGCAAAATAGAGTTGTCACCCAAATACACGTAAACAAACACAAATAGAAAAGAAAAGATAAAAAGGGAAATAAACCCAATATACAAAGTAGGTGTTGGCATCATGGTTATAAAGGAGCCAAGATGTAATCACACTGCTTTTATGTTGTGTAGACACCAAAATTGGGTCACACTCCCCTTGGTCATTTTTCAAATAACCAATGCAAACATATTCACCTAACCATGGCCCTTTTCACCCCAAATTAATATTAATTTAATTAAATTAATACCCATCCTCACAATATTCATCATTCAATTACATAAATTGACCTAATTACCACCTCACCTAGACACCTCATCTAGCCACCTCACCCTAGACCTATTCTTGGCATGTTTCCATAACTAACTAAGACCTAATCTTACTTGCCTTAATGAGCTAAGATTTGGTCCAACCCTAAAATCAATCCCAAAAATATCCCTAACCACTCTCTCTCTCATAAAAACGTAACGTCCGTTCCAAATTTGTGGATCAAGGAATGAACTTGAGCTAAAAGAGATGAGATCTACCAATTTTAGTAAACCTAGGGAATCCTACCTTAACCGACATCGACCACCCTAAACAGATGCTGGTCAACTTAGAACTGCCATCGGTTACCATATATTGACCCAAATAACCTTGCTTTTGGGTTGGAACATTCTGAGAGCAAGAAAGGAGATCAGAGCTACATGTAAGAAAAACAAGCATCCTTTTATGCATCTAGACATCTAGAACCATTACCAGGATAAATCATAGAGCCATTGCATTCATGGGAGAACTTTGGGAAATCACCACCTTAGTACCATACACGTATTCTCTGATCAACCACCTCCACCACTTAGCCATCAGATCCTTAACACAATAAGTATGGCCCTAGCCAGTAGGGTTTATTTCAGTTAGTAATCTTTATTACTCCTGTTATTAATATATTCTTTGCATGTTTATTGCTTCGTCACCCACTTTCCTGTGAACTCAAATATCCCTTCACCCATATCACCAAATCACCTATCCTCACCTATTTTATACTTCTGAGCATACCTAAAACCCCTACATACCTTCCCATTCACCCTTCCAAACTTTATTTGACCTCATATCACCCCCGCCATTTAATCTATTTGAGTTTCTTTTAACTCGACCATACTGACGCCGGTTTCCCATAACCTTCATCAGTTCTACCTAAACCGACATCGGTCACATTCAGATGATGTTAGTCTTTGTGTTTTACACGTTGAGCAAGAATAGACCCAACAATCACCCTACCAGTTGACCTAAAAAATATAGAATCAGACCCTAATCAATCCCAGTACCTTGACAGACACCTCACCTCTCAGATCCAACTATAGCCTAGCTTGATGTGATTGGATTTACTTATTGTACTTGAATGAAATACCTAAATCATATCAACTATAGTAGGACTTTGTACATTTATCGAATTTACTTGTTTTAAATGGAAGATTGACAACCATCTAGGAAGTATCACACTTCCTAGAACTAGCATATGTTAGGCAGTCCACTGTCATATATCATTTAACTATCTTTTGTGGTCTTGTTTTCTATTGCAGGTAGTTCCTCCTAGCCAAAAGTA
Source organism: Taxus chinensis (assembly GCA_019776745.2). Lineage (NCBI taxonomy): Eukaryota > Viridiplantae > Streptophyta > Pinopsida > Cupressales > Taxaceae > Taxus > Taxus chinensis. The sequence continues at coordinate 599,241,228 of CM034150.1, forward strand.
AGCTCTCACATTCATTTGTGTATCAAGAATTCATAATGCGTGCAACAACCATCAATCGACTAGCATTTAACAAGTATTCCTCCTTGGCCTTTACCTTTATCTGTTTCGTCACTTCGAAAATGTAAAGAAAATGGTGAAACATTTTGGCACGCCCGGTGGGACCCATCAAGGGTTATTTTACATTTATTCATTCCTAGGTGAAATTTGTTTGTTTATTTCCCTTCGAAAAGCTTCCACATTAATTTTCTTCTTTGGAATCATTCTTCTTCTTTCTATTATCTAAAAACAATCATTTTTTTGGTACTTCAAAAAGAACATATCTTGCTTTCTTTTGCTTTGCATTAGTGAAAGAGCATCTTTCTTCCTGTTCATCACTTGATACATCAAATATCACACTTTGATTTGGGTTTAAAACACTTGCATTGCATTCTGATTTGTTGCATTGTTAGCTCACATTAAAACTAATGGCAACCTATATGCTAGAAGTCATGCACAGCTGATGGTTGACACAAAGAATCATAGAAAGCACATTTTTCTCTCTCTGTGTGTCTTACCAAACTTGCACAAAATCAAAATATACACACCTTTCTTAAACAACATCTAAAAAAAATTCTTGAGGAAGGGGAGAACCTTGAGTTTATCATGGCTGGAATAAAATTGGCCTCTATCCCTAAGCCCTTTGCTAAGACAGTGCAAATGATGGTTAGGTACGTCACACTTAAGCGAAGATATGGCACCATTCCCTTGAAGCATTTTATATTTCTCAATCATTTCCATCGTAATCTAACCATAAATTTCCCACATTATCTATTCAATTCCTTGGAGAGGTCTATTTTAGAAGTCCAGAATCATTCCCGGGCTATTCCCCTACACTAAGGTCTGATTTTGCTCATCCACCACCACTACATCTCTTGCTCTCGCCCTCTGCCTACTCCCCCTATTATTCTCCCTATCCCTACCAAGAAAGGTTTAGACTCTGCTACCTCTAGCCAAAAGATGAAAGGAAAAAAGGCTAAGGTTTACCTGCCTTCTTCACAAAGGATTCTGCGTAGCCATAGGGATATTGAACTTGCCAAGAACTTATTACATATCAGTAAACTTGTTGAAGAATGCAGAGATGTGGATCTTCTTACCACAGTTGGAAAGCCTGAAGAGGAGATTAAAGACCTCATAAATGCTTCTAAAAATTTGGAAAAAACAAAAGGAAAGAGGAAGTTACAAAATTCTGAGGACAATGATACTACTGTTGATATTTTTAAGAAGCTCCTTTCACTTGATGCTAGGCTAGGCAATGCCAAGGGGTGTCACAACTGCATCATATCTACACTTAAAGATGTTTATAATTTTATGGAGTAGCACATGAGAAATGTTTGCAGCCTTAGTGGCATTCTTGATGACATATGGGATTCTAATGAGACTCATGACCTTGCCCTTGCTCAGGAAAACATGAATGATCCTTCACATGCCACGGCCATTGTGCTATTCACCTCTCTTCAGAAAATTAAGGTCAAGATTGATAGGGTAGTCAAATAGTGCAGTTCCTAGGTGCCATTCAATTGCTGTGAAGTTTTTGTTTTTCGGTGGTTTTACTGTTGTTTTCTTCCTGGGATGCCCTGTTTTGGATCCCTCTTTGAAGTATTTTGGTCCTTTTGTTCTTCTTCGGATCTCAGTTTGGATAGATCTTTTTATACTAACTTTACTAATATATCTAGCTTGTGAGCCTACATGTTTAAGGTGTTTATCCTTTCTTAGTTGGGTTTTCTCCTTCTGGTATCTAGCTACTTGAGCCTTTTTGTACTCAGGGTATAGTCCCTTCAAAACTATTTATCCTTAATAAAAAAATATTACCTAGGAACATCTGTCAATGATCACATGATTTTATTGGTAGGTACTCCCTATCTCATTGCCTCTGTCGAGTCTTCATCTTAGAGGACGGACCACCCCCACCATAACATACCTGAAACCTATCCTTTTAGATATCCTCCTTTGTAGGAAGCCTTTCTCACCAAAAATTATGTTCTAAATACACACATTCATTCCTAAATAGCATAATCTAAACAAACATAAGAAAATCACTGTTGGGATCATGCTTTTTATTAGCATTCTTATTGACTTGTGTCTTGAGGTGTTAGACTATGAATCTCCATTTTTATTCTTCCTTGAATGCTCCACCATCATAGTTGGAGTATTCTAACTTTTTCCAAGTGTGTCAGGGCCCCATCTCCTCATTCTCAGGTTTTTGATTTTGATCCTTCACTTAATTTAATTCACAAAACCCATTTTCTTCATTTCTTTCTAATTTCACAGTCACCAATGTCAGTCTAGTGACCGTCGCTGATTCACATTTGACCATCTTCAGTTACACCCTAACTGGTGTTGAATTTTGTCTCTCGAGTTACTTTACCTAGAATAGCCTTCATCACTCCTTCTATTCTATTTCTAGCCCTCAGGGCACCATCATATTTCTCCCCTATTGATACCTACTATCATACCCAATTTTCTCAGTACATATCCAACATTCTTGTTTCATTCTTTAAGACTGGTTTTCTTCCAAAGTGACCAATATATGTTTTAGTAACCTTCATCAACTTTCCCTTAACCATCACTAATCAACCTGACCATCATTGGTGTTTACTCAACCATCATTGGTCAACCTAAGCATCTTCGGTTGCCTGTGTTTGATTTTCAAAATCTAGACCTTGATCAGATTCACATCCCAAATCCCATTATTCTTTATTTCTATTATTTTCTATGTCATCTATAGAATATAGTCTTACGAAGTCAGAACTTGTTCACATGGTGCTGACTCACAGTTAGACTAATGCCCTCGTATTCCACGCTAGTCATCAACCACTCCCACCTAGTTCCTCACTGCCTTCCATCCTATCACCCATGGATCTAAGCTTACCCACCACCATTTCTATAGGTGATGAAGAGTTTGCATGACTCCTTGATCAGAATCCCATGGCCTTATAGTTCTACCTTTCCCATTCTTCCACCTGAGACTTCTCAGGTTAGTTGATATACGAAATGCCTATGTCCATCTCTCCTGCCCTTATTCCTGCTACTATATCATCCCCTAATAATGTGGCATTACCCTCACCTCCTTCACCCCTGGTAGTTTCACAGCTAGGCCCCATACCCACCATGAGTGTTGTGTCTATAGTTTCACTTACACCTATCATATATGTTGTCCCCTCGTTGACCACCCAGACCATAACATAGTCCACACCCATTATCTCATAAACACACATTCCAACACAACCACCCGTGGTGTCGGTAACCCCTACTCCATTCCAAAATCCCATCCTCTCCATCCCAAAAACACTACCCCCAATCGCTACCAGAGTCACGATGACCATCCACCTACATACACCTACTATCAACAACCCCCTATCTTGTTTATCATACATTCTGGATATGTGCCTCATATGTCGGTTCCCTATTCTCAACCTCCCTATCAGGTTCAATATCTACCCCTTTATGCCACAGGAGGTGTCTCCCCATCACAACTTACCACTAACCTCATTAAGTTAATGATGGAAAAGATGCAGAAACTGGAAGCTTCAGTTTCTGGCTCACGTAGCTCCCTCACCTATAACAAAATTTGTAATGAGCCTATTCACCCATCCATTCCTATTTGACCATATCCTATACATTGGGAAATGCCAAAGTTCAACCGCTTCAATAGACAAAGAGGATCCACAACAACATTTACGATCCTTTAAACATGGGTGTTACCTAATTTCCCATGATGACGCTTTACTTTTGATACTGGTATAGTGGGCTACCAAGACATTCCATCTACCCATTCAATCAAATAACCCAGGCCTTCTTACACCACTTCTTGATTAATATTAATAAGAAGGTTACCATGATTGATATTTATCCACTCATCAGTATGACGATGAGTCTATCACTGACTTTGTCACTCGTTGGCGCAGCATAATCAATAAAATAACATTTCAACTACCTCAAATTGAACTCATAGAGTTTTTTACTCAGGCTTGTGCTAGACACATCTCACCAACCTTACAAGGTACAAACCTTTCACACTTTGGACGAGGCATTCACCATGGCATGGAAATTAGGAATTTGTGCTATTGAAGAAAATAAGATTCAACTTCATAACAAGAACATCGCATTCAAATCAAATGATACTTCTTCATCTTCGAAACCCCGAAAAAACTATTAAAATCCCAAAGGTTCTTCTAATGTCGTAGTTCTCAAGGCTAGTCCCCATCATCAATCAAACCTGCCAAACCCCCTTCTAATCTCTCTCTTATCCAAGCTTTCTAGTTCAGACAGGAATAACGAAAGTACACTTCCATAGGAGAATTTTATTCTTATGAGTTGGAAAAACTTGTGAAATCTACTACCATTAGCCTTCAACCTATAAAACCACATACCAGTTTTGACCCTGAATCACCCATTCCCACATGGTATACGAAACATGAATTTTGCAACTATCATCGTGTCAAAGGTCATAACAACAATAACTGCATCACCTTTAAGGATATTGTCTAAGAAATGTTGGACAACGGAGATGTAGTCTTAGATAGCCCAAACGCACCCTAAACCAAAACCTGCATATCTTCAAGAAACCACTCCCTAATCATGCCCCATCTTCCAACCAAGTTGTTGATACCTCAAACAATGATGGAAATTTCCACGAGGTCCACGCTATTTTCAATGACACACCATTTTCTTCCTAGTTGCCTTATGTTCCTTTTATAGATGAAAACTTAGCCTGCGCTCCCCTACCTACACCAAAATCTATTTCATCTACTCCTCTACCCATAGAGGAAACAACTTCTTGTTCCCCTTCACCCGTGGAAGAGCCTATAATTAGCATACCACCGTTAACCCCTCAAAATTCTGAGCAGTTGTTAGTGGAACCTCTCCTACTTATAGAAGATGCAATTCCATCACCTACACAAACACAAGGAGAGTCCACTTTAGTTGACCCATCCTCTCCTCTACTCATGGAAGATACTATAAAAGTACCACTGCTTATAGATGACCATTCACCATTAGACCTTTAAGATCCTACTGATCTACTTTCAGCTCTCTTACCCAAAAAGTCTGAGGCTAACCATTTCCCTTTATCTTAAACACATTTTATGGGGATTTCCACTCAATCCACATCGACCCCTCCTACGTCAGTACCATTCCCACGCTTGGATGATCACCTAGAACTATGTCGATAGAGCCTTACTTTGGGGATGCCTTCTACTTCTTGTTTCAACACAAATGTAGTTGTCCCCTATTGACACCTCCACTATCTATCCAAAAGTGTTTTGGGAAACCAAACCAAACACAATCATGAATATTGCAACACCTTCCACATCACCACCCCTAGCCCAACTCACACCTCTTCCCATGACTCAATATACATCTACATCCAAACACCTACCCTCACCTATATCGTCACCCTTACCTAAACCTATCCATACCTTGGGGGTCATACCAACATCTAGCCCTTACTCACCCTCCCATCAAATTAGATTTAGCCACATCTTCCAAAATTGACACTAAAACTTACCTTGGCCCCTAAAAGGAGTATCCAATATCTTAAATCTCATACCCCAACCTTTCCTACCATGCCCTTATCACCTTCACCCATTCCGTCCATTCTAGTACCTTACCCCTTGACCCTGGCCAAGAAACCCCAGTCCGCCTAAAAAACAAGAAACCAGTAGCCCATTTTCTTATCACGAGTCTCTAATATACCCAACTGACCCACACAACCTTCACCCTCACCTTGTAACCTTCTTACCACCCATACCTCCAATATCGTCAATAACTTCTTCACTACCCATGACACTTCCTTCTCTTTTACTCACACCTCCTTCCCAACCCACACCACTTACCTCCATAGCACCTCAGTTACCCCTATGGATAACCCACCCTCTTCCACCATCTTCTTTTCCCTCCATATATCATACGCCCATATCTCATTTTCCCAAAAAAGATGCAACCTAAAGCTAAAAAATTCTCTACCCTCCAATAAGGTAGTTAAAGCAACAAAAACTTCCATTGTCAGTTCATCTACCATGCCCCTACCCAAGCAAATATGACCAACACCTAAGACCGCACCACACACCAAATTAGTAGCCCAACCTACTCCCCTTATTGTAAAACCTCTTCCTCTATAATCAACCATACCTACACCCAAACTCACATTCACCTCCCGTTCTGATCCACTAGTGGGATCCTATGCCAAAATCTTGACCAATATCCTCAAAACTTCCATCATCACATTACCACCCCTTAGACCTTATGACCCACTCAAACCCAAACCAAAAGGGTTTGACAAAACCAAAATTTGTGCCTATCATCGTGTGTCGGGACATGATGTAGAGAACTATAAGGCTTTAAAAACCACTCTCGTCTAATTATGTCCTCCTGAAGAAAAATTTGACGATGATGATCTTCTTGATGAGAACCCCATTTCACCTTCACCAATTTCCACAGATCCTCTCCCATCACCTACTCAGCAACCAAGATCTCCACCCCCAAAACTCTTGGATCCATCCCCAAGATTAAAATTTAACATGGTTCATATAAGAGAATCAGCCAAACCACCCCCAAAATTCCAATGCACCCTGATCATTTCACAAGGATCGTATCCCCCACTAGGGTTTTTCCCCTCATGTCGTTATACCTTCCACAACACACCCTCTTCATCCACCTCTCCTCAGATTAACATGATCAAAATTGTCACTCATGCTCATAAAGACAAAGGAAAAGAGAAAGAAAGTGTCCCATAAAATAACCTTGTACCCAATATACCATCCGTACCCACACTTAAAGTTATTATTTGAGGTCCTGCATACCCCATTTCCGACGGGGTAAGACATCACACAATGCTGAAACAACTAAACCAATCCCCCCTCAAAATGTCTTTGTATGACCTCATCCAAACCTCAAAGTCACATCATCAAGCCCTCATGGAGTTCCTTCAATCTTTCAAAGTCTTACCAAATGACCCCACACCTCTTTCCTCCATCATTACCCCTCACCATGTAGTCTCTCTCACTAGGTCTTTGCCTTCCTCTACACATCCACCCACTCACCACGTGACCGCCCTCATCTTTTCCGATGAATTGATCGCTCCCTTCTAGTCTGATGACCTTGACCCTATTATTTTCATCTCCATTTTCATCGATAATATATGCATGCGACACATTATGATCGATGGTGGTGCTAGCATTAATATCATCTCCTCTCATGCGTATGACCAAATGAAAATACCTGTCAATTACATGCATGGTAACCTTGTTATGTTGCATTCCTTCAATGACAATATGACCTCTACCCTAGGTACCATTGTTCTCCATGTCTGCGTAGGTCCCCGTACCATTCTAGAAATTTTTAATGTCCTAGAAGGGGAGTTCCAGTATAAATTTCTACTTGGTCAACCTTGGATCTATACTATGGGTTGTGTTCCTGTGACATTACGTCGATGCCTCAAATTTGAACATGAGGGACATAATTACAATCCCTACTCACCCCTCACCTTTTAAGACCTGTAACATGCTATATCGACCCAATGATGTGCTTATACCAATTAAGGCATCTACCACCACATCCATTTCACCTTCACCCATGAGCCCATCCACTAAAATTTCCACTACTTTTGTTGCATCTAACCTTGTTATCCCCACTACAACTGTAGCCTCTACCGATGGCACCCCTTCATGTAGCGAACCATCCATACCTGCTACTCACATAACAACTAGTGATCCCTTACAAGGTGTTTTTCAATGCCTCACTCTAGGGTAATACCGCCTATACAATATCGATACCTTCCTCACCCCATAAGAGTACGGGAATCTACATCAACATCCCAGTTATGACATTCGCATCGATGATATTTTCCCTTATGGCCCTCCCCACATTCTCACCAACCTAACATATGGGGGAATTGATATGACCACCTATAAACCCAAACCTCCATCCCAAACCCAACCATTTTCATCCGACCTACACTCCCTCACTAACTATCATTTTGCTCACACTTTCCTCCACCGGTGCATGTGGAAAGGATTTGGCTTTGGTTTTTATGAACAAGGCCACCACACTGTCATCTCATGTACCTCTTGTAAACACAATGGCCGTAGTAGCATTGGTTTTGATGCTCCACCCACCAATAAGGTCTGCATTGACCTTATATAGGAGGAGAAATATTCCCCCTCTCATTCACCCACATTACCATCTTCACCCACAGAGTCCATAGATCCTTAATCTATACCTCCTAAATTTTTTTCCTAAACACCATTTCCCTAGGACTACTAAACTATCAACGCGATGGAGAGGCTCCCTCTTATCTCCTATTCTTATATCCTGACATGATCGATGATGATATGCCTTCAATTAATGTCGTTCAATGTTAGGATGATGAGTCCATCATCACCTACCTTGGTGCAGAAGACTCTTATATTCATTAGTCGTTACCCTCTGAGATGCAAAACATGTTGAATGAATCGACCCTCAAAATAAAAATTAATACTTAGGATGACCCACACATTCTAAAGATCAGCCAATCTTTAGACGGTACTGAACAAGAATCCTTCACCTCTTTCCTTTGGGACCATGGAAACGCATTTTCCTAGTCCTATGATGATATGCCCAGTATTGACCCAAAAATTGTGGTTCACGATATCTTAACCATTATTGATGCCAAACCCATAAAAAAAAGCTACTGAAAATGCATCCTCACATTTCTCTTCTAGTCAAATAAGAGCTTCAATGCCTTCTCTCGGTTTCCTTCATCCTACCCATTGATTATCCCCAATGGATTTCTAACATCCTTCCTATCACGAAGGTAACAGGGGGACTCCACATTTGCATGGATTTCCATGACCTCAACCTTTCCTATCCCAAAGATGATTTTCCACTACCAGGCATTGACCAACTAGTTGATCTCACCGCGGGACATGAATTGTTATCACTCATGGATGGTTTATCAGACTACAATCAAATATTACTAGCCCCAGAGGATCAACATAAGATTTCCTTCATCACCCCTTAGGGGACTTTCTGCTATCGAGTCATGCCTTTTGGCCTCAAAAATGCTAGTGCTACATATCAACGAGCCATGACTTACATTTTCCATGACATCATGCATCACATATTGGAGGATTATGTAGATGATCTGCTTGCCAAATCCAAGCATTGAACTCAAAACCTTCCCATTATTAAATTCATCTTTGACCACCTCATCAAATATTGTGTTCTCCTTCAACCAAAAAACTACGTCTTTGCGGTACTTTCAAGAAAAATCCTAGGTTTCATCATTTCTTTACATGGCATAGAAGTCAATCTTGCTAAAGCCAAGGCTATTCTTAAAATGTCACCACCCACTAATCTTTGTCAACTTTGCATCCTATAAGGAAAGTTACAATCAATTCATTTTTTTATCTCGCAACTTTCCGAGCGCTGTCAACCATTCCATCATCTTCTCAAGAAAGACGTTTCATTCAAATGGGATGAGGAATGTCATAAAGCCTTCAAAGCCTTGAAATAATACCTACTTCAACCACTAGTTCTCATTCCTCCTAAGGATGACCATGCCTTCTACCTATATATTTCTACCACTAACCATTCTCTAGGTATCATGGTCGCTCATCGTGACGACCAACACCGAGAGCAAGTGGTTTATTACATAATTTGTACACTTCTTAACTATGAAACTAGATATACCCACGCCAAAAAACTTTTCCTAGCCTTAGTTTTCATCACCACCAAACTCTACCATTACCTACTCAACCACAAAACCTTCGTCATTACTAATACCGACCCATTACACTACATGTATGGAAAACTTTATCAAAATCAATGTGCCACACGTTAGCTTATGCTTCTGGCTGACCTCAACCTCAAATTCATCCATCAAAAGTCCATCAAGGGCCAGGATATCACTGATTAATTGGCCGACGCACCTATTTCCAGGAATCAACCCTCTAACTTTGACTTCCCAGATGAGCCTATAGCTACCCTTTCCTTGGAAAAACCCACTTACCAAATGAAACTCTTATTTGATGGCTCCAAGTGTCAATGTAGGGGTGGGGCTAGCATTATCCTCATTCTACTTGATGGTGAGCTTATGCCTTTGTCTTTCAAACTCAATTTTGATTGTACCAACAATATTGTTGAATACAAAGCACTCGTATTGGGTCTTTAGGTTGTTTATGCCTTAGATGTTAAGTCTATCAACATCTTTGGTAATTCTCAGTTGGTCATAAACCAAGTCAATGGTATATACCAGTGTCATAATGAGATACTTCAAAATTATAAGCATCATGTGGACATACTTTTAACCACCTTTGACCATTACACACTTCAAACCACCCCATGTTCTACCAATAAATTTGTAGACACCATGGCCCGGTTGGCTTCTCAGATACCTGCTTCACCCGCTGACTCTAAAATCTTTGTCACCATACAAAGACTACAATCACCCTCTTATTCACCTTGTGAAGTATACTCTATCATAACCGCTACTCTTGACCCAAGTGACCTTTGGTATAAGTAATATACAAACTATGTTTCCCTTTCCATTTTACCCACTGATCTCACTCGTAATGGACAACGTGCCTTTCTAAAAAGTGTATCCCATTATGTCCTCATGGGTGTTGATGGCATTCCCTTACGATGCCTTACGAGCTCTGAAATCCCCTACACCATTAAGGAAGTCCACGATGGAATTTTTGGAGGTCACTTAGTGGTTTAGCCATCGCAAAGCACATTCTTTGCCTAGGATATTATTGGCCAACCCTAAATCATGACTGTTGTCATTATGTCAAACATTGCGTAAAATTACAAAAACATGTTAATCTTCATCACACACCTAGTCATGCCCTATAGGTCACACGAGACATTTGGCCTTTCTCTCAATGGGGTTTGGATCGTGTCGGTGAGATCAACCCCCATTCTTTACAATGCCCCCAATAGATCATAACCGCTACTGAATATTACACTAAATGGGTAGAAGCCATTCCCCTCATCTCCACCAAATCTGAGAAAATATTTGAATTCATCAACCATCACATCATTTTTCATTTCAGTTTCAATCACTGCATTATCACTGATAATGGGAAACAATTCAAAAACAAAACCCTATGTAAACTATGTGATGATTTCGGCATCTAACTTAGTTTCTCATCACCTTGTTACCCACAAACCAATGGTCAAGCCGAATCAACCAATAAAACCTTGAACAAAATTCTTATGAAGGTAGTCAATGATACTGGGAAGGATTGGCATACGCACATTACTTTCACCCTATGGGCTTACCACACTACTATTCACAGTTCGACTGCTGTCACCCTCTTTTCTCTAGTCTACGGTACTGAGGCTTTCTTACCTCTCAAAGTCTAGATTTCATCTCTTCACATCTCACTGCAAGACATGCTCAATGACAATGAATTTCTCCAAGATCATTTAGTGTAACTGGAATTATTAGATGAACATCGTCTCAATGCTCTTGACCATCTCCAAATCCACCAAAAACATATCAAACGTGCCTATGACAAATGTGTGCACGAACAAACCTTTTAGGTTGGTGACCTCGTCCTGAAGGAAAATCAACATGTAACCAAAGAGTAGAAAATTAAACGGGGAAAATTTGCTCCTAATTGGCTTGGACCATATATCTTTACCCATGCCTATGGATCAAGTGTTTATCATTTTTCTTCACTCGAAGGTAAACCCGAACATGAGCCCCTTAATGTCTTACATCTTCGACCATTTTATTGTTGATATCAAGTCTTGTATCACTTTTTGTCATTTGGTTTCTCATCCCTTGAGTGTTTTTCTTCTTCCATATTACCCATCTTGAGGATCGAAAACTAAACAAGAATCATGTGATTACCCGTCACCTTTTAGCCTTCTCTTCAATATGAGTACCAAATCTCTACTCATAGCATGATTCTCATGGATAGTTTTCATCTTCTTCAAGATGGAATCCCATGTTTGTTCATCACTCAAAACCACCTCTTTCATAGTTACTCTTTGTGTAATATGATCTTGTCTTCTAAAACAAAAACCTAATCTTCCTCTATAGTCTTTTCCATGACTTAAACATCTAAAAAAAAGGGATACAACTCCTTGAGTCAAACTTCAACGAAAGATGAATCCCTCAAAAGGGACATCTCTTCTTTATATTTTACCACTATCAATAGACTGCTCCCTTGAAGGACAACTATATCAGGTCATTACACAAATGTAATAAATATTAAGAAGCTTCTCGCATCGATCAACTTCATGAAGATGTAACATCCACTTTTTTTCACTTTAATATTAGAGATTTTTTTTATCTTACCTTATGTAGCTGATTTAAATACCCATATATTTAAATCCAACATAAGTCTTAATGTAATCCATTTCCGATAACTATCATGAACCATGTACAACTGTATGAGAGAATACTAAACTTACCCATTCTCCCTCAATGCTCTTATGAGCCATATATAAAATGTATCCCCTTTGATTCTCCTTTAACATGATATGATATATAAGTGATAACACCTAAGTGTGTACCTAGGTTCCACCTATGAAATCCACAGGCATCTCACAGCTTAGATAATGGTGAAATCTCGACAGTATAATTAGCAGTTACACTACCTTGATAAGGTTTCTGAGTCATGTATACCATTCTCAATTCCATGATGGCACACTCGTCATTAGGAAATTTGTCGTTTCACCTTAATCACTTGTTCAGTTATAAGGATTTGCAGTCAATGATGATGTAAATAGCTACAAGTCTTGTACAAGGTACAAGCCTGGATTAATCTACATGAAGTCATACCTCAATGTCATCCTATGATGCCTATGGGAAATCAAGTGTCTTTGTAATGATTCACATCATTACTAAACTACTTCACTTCCCATAGCCATCATATGTTGACAACGGGGTACCAACCCGTGGGATTCCATCCGCCCTTGTAACTTCAACAATCTTGTACTTAAGCAATACCATACCTACATTTTAAGGTCTTAAAAAGGAAACTCAGTATCATTGTTAAGTGGAAGTATTCAAATAACGACAACTGTCATTAAATAGATATGACCACGTAATGGCGGTAGTGAGTTGACCTGTCAAGAGTCCTAAAATGGAACATGGTATCTTAATAAATTAAACATGATAGATTGCTTTAGTTCATACGTCTTCATCACTTAGTGAAGCATATCTAGAGTCCTTGTCCCATGGTATCACGATAGGTCAAATGTAGTTCCAATAATACTCATTTCTACCTATCTGTTCCAGATATAAGATAGATCAATCTTTAGATCTAAATTCCCAATCCTACTGTTATTAGTGGTTCAAATTCAATCGAATATATAATGACTTTCATTATAAAGGAGTAATAACCACTAATGTTGCTCTTACTCCTATAAGCAATCATGCAAGCTACATAATCATTCATCATTAGGGACATATAGAGTCATTCCCGTTACCCTCCTTTCAATAACACTTATGTTATATTATTAGGCTCGTGTTATTCAGTTTTACTTCAACATTTATACTAGCCAAGTCTGATATATATATATATATATATATATATATATATATATATAAATCTTATTCATTTTAAGGTTCTTGTTTCAGAACTATTCCCAATCTTCTTGAGAACTTCTATAACAATAACGTGAACCCTAACTTAGGTTTATTTGCATGGTTACAATCACCTTGGCAGTATAATCATTTTTCTTGGATCCTTATACCAATTTTCCTTGGCATCCAAAATAAATTCCATTAATTCTAGCTATCAGATCATTGCTATCCTTTATATGACTACACCATCATATCTTAATCATGGTTGATTTCAAATCACAAATTTTAGGAGCATAGACACCAAAATTCCATAGTGAATATGATGGCAAGTACTCAAATTGAGCACAATCTACATGTTCCCATCAACAATCTCATCATTTGCATTGGGCATCATACCCATGGTTTCATAGAGGTTTAGTATTATAGGATTTAATCATCTCCCATACAATTCTATGCCAACTATATCCCATATCCTATGGGTCCTTTTATCATTTAAGTTCAACCTGATTATTAATGGATTATCTTCATTACATCTTGTTAGTTGGAGTAACTCCATCATAAACATTCATCACATCATATTTCAAATGATGGTAATCTGATAGATCTTATACTTTATTTACCCATTTTATGGAAAGACAGTTCGCTTAAGTATCAAAGAACATCCATGTTCTATTCTCATTATTATTTCACCTTGAAGTATTACGTTGAACTCCCGTCATGTTATGGGAGTTGGGTTAATTTTATAAAGTATTTCAACTTAATTTCCTTAAAGGTTTAAGTGCTTCCCCAAAGGAACATCAACAAGTTTAAAGACATAACCTTATATGTTGAACTTTATCTTATCATCCAGAAGGTTCATCATATTAATTTATCTCTAGTATAGTTACTCAAACTTTACTAAAAGAATATTCCTTAAGTATGTATACATAAGCATATACATCAAGATTCATACCTAGATGATTTATCATCTACCAAGAATTTAACCTTTAACTGGTCTTGTGAGGAATCACAACCTCTTGCTAACAATAATATTAATTTCCCATAAGTTAATCAGTTTAGATTAAAGAATTCATCAACACTACTTCATAGTGTAATCCATTAACCTATCCATTATATTATTGATTTATAACTTCACAACTCATCCATTGAACTTACTAGGTTCACCTAGTCCATAAGATAGGTGTTATATTTCTAAAACAGAGAGTTACAACAACCCTCCATTACAATCGTCCAATGATCCAATTTTCATAAAATATCATAAGTATAAAGCCATTCTTATACCAACACTACTACAACATAATAGAATTTATTACAGAGATTGCAGAGAGGCATCAACATTCTTCAACAATATGAAACAAGTATTTATTGACAAAAAATATGGAATCTTTACCATGTCACAATATATCATAATTATACCCAATAGATTTTTACAATAAAATTTTTTCTCAAAGGCAACAAATAACTTCCTTGACATAATTAAGAATGTCTCAATTCAACAAATTTGACTACCACTTTATCCTTTAAAAGTAAGCATGCGGTTCAATTAGATAATCAAGGCATTTCTTTACTTTACGCCTGTTATCTTTGCTCACTTTCCTGCAATGGTTAGGTAAGATCAGTTCGACTGAACTGAGCAAGAAAATTCCTTTATCCCATTTATCAATTTATGTCATTAAATGTTAGAATGAATATATACTGCAATAATAATCTCATTCTTACAATTTAACCATGTAATGCAACAAACATCATATTTAATTAACTTGCTTTGCAAACATTAAGTACAACTCTTTTTACCTTTTTCATTATTCCTCCATGAAAAAGTTGTCATCAGCACTTCACTTATTTAAATTGAAGTAATGCCAAGTAAATATGTTAATGTCAAACAATGACCATCAACTAATTAATACCACATGTTATTATAATTACAACCGAATTCCACATAGGTTATATAGAGTATCAAACTCTTACAAATCATGGTAAGTATATATACCATCCCATTCATAACTAGAAATTGTTGCAACTATTGTTGCTGCTCAAGCAATTCAAACAAGTATTAACCTTGGACACACAAGTAATCCAAGCTACGGAAATGAAAACAACCAGTTTCATCAATACCAACATATCCATCAAATAGATCCGGTTAATACACATGACATTTATATTTCATAACTACATAAAACAACATATTCTGCATTATCCATTAATATCCTAAGAAGGAATTATATCTATACATCTCAAGTTACATATTGCAGTAACTTAAAGGAGTCAAGGTAATATAGACTTTGTTGCCTATTTATATCATATTATACCTTCTTTAATAAAACACATCATCTCGAACTATGTCTTACTATATTCAGCTGTAATAAGAATCTGAAGGCACAACCATTCCAAAGCTTATTTATGCATATACGTAAAGAATCTAAACTCCCCAAATTTGTCTCAATGAATAGCACATATTGCTTCTCAATAATGGAGATATGTTACACTTGATTTAATTGTCCTATACAGATTCAATCAGTTACATAAACTTCACATAATATTAATATTAAAATTTGAAGTAAAGGTTGGTCTAAAGAAATGGGAACAAAACTAAGTTTTAGTTCCACCTTTGCACCATATAAATGGAGCAACAATACTTAAGACACACATCCAAGGTCCCAACCAACCAAGACCCCTTTGGTTTCAATAAGGTTTTTCAGCCTTCCTTATAATAAAATGATACAATCCATCATTTTTCCAATCTTTATCCATCAAGACTTCCTTGAGGAGGAATAATTGGTGTGTCATACCTAGCGTAAGATAAATTAGGCTCAGTACTTCGAAACCTACTTCCCAATTTCATTTGTTGTTCTCCAGTGTTAATTCAAACTAGTTTAGACAACCACTTAAGAGAAATTAATTGAATTCTTAAATTTTGGATTGAGTTGAAGGTTCCACAAAATCAACATTCAATTATATCAACAAAAGGCAGTTTATATATCCTAAGGAAAGGAACATTCTTGTTGAGATTAAAACCTTCACGAGGCTAAATGATGACAACATGAGATACTTCTACAAATCATTCCATCTATTGTTGTCTATTGAACCAACTACTATGAAACCAAGAGTAACCCCAACTATTTCCCAATAAACTTTCTTAGGAGTTAAAATCCAAGGATCCACGTATCAAGAAAAGGATAACAAGAAGTGTTGAAAGTTAATTAACACGTCATTCAAATTGAGCCTTGCCAAAAAGGTTTATGCCTAGATTTATTTTACAAGGAGGGAGTGGTAAATGTAATTTTCTCAAAAAACCCACTAATGGTAAAAGATTACGATGGTTGAATAGAAAATCCCCCACCCTAGCGGTAATCTTGTTCTTCTCTCAGTCCAATCGATGGAATAAAAAGTCTATAAATTATCCTATGCATGAGATAGAAATACCAACATGATATCACTAGATCTGCCTGGGCTCATGCCTAAATATACCTACTTTTTCTATGGTTGTTACGCACATAATATAAGTGAAAGTAATAAACACCAATATCTAGAATAGGTTTAATTACTAGATCCATATACTCGGATTTCAGTTCAGGTAAAAGGGAACCCATACAGCCAAATTAAATTTTTGCATAACATTATATTATTTACACAAAAACCGATTATTATCTGGGTCAACCTCTTCAGTGAAATGCAACCAAAATTGCTCTTTCTAGGTCTTAATAAGTAAACATGATTTGAGCCAATCTAAAATATAGCAATAATATTAAATACACAGGTTTAACAGTCATATTGTTTACCATTTCTTTTCATAGAAAAACAGAGTATAAAAACAACAACCTCCAACCATCACATACCCAATTAATCTTAACTCAAACAAAATTACAATATGTATTCATTCTAAGCATCTGATAAAATAAAAAGATAAAATGGATAAGGAACGATTCTTTCCTACAAAATTCACTTCCTACATCCTTCAAAATATTTCCCAGCAAGTGTTACAGTATAAAGAGCTTATGGATTCAAGACTATCCACCTCGAACCAGCCAACAATTCCAATCCTTCTTTGCAGTCATACAAAATGGTGTCTCCCGATTTATAAATTTTCCCATAAAAAATGAACTTCCTCTTCTAAAAATAGTGACATGAACTCATAGTTTACTCGCCATGCACAGATACCAGAAGTGGATTTTTTCCCCCAATTTCATCAACAAAACCAAATGAAGAAGTTGCATGCAATTCACTTCCTTAGGGAGCTTTATGGATTTCCTGTAAATATTAAATGCATAATTTAATGGTGTTAAATGTTGGAGTACCACACCAGTGACATATCCAACTACCACTGCCCTTCAACTCTCCTCCAAAATTGGTGGGATTTCTATAGTTTAAAATCCTCATTTACCTTTTCCATGAAATTTGCTAAATATCATTCACTTAATTACTTTCTATAACATAGGTCAATTAACCTTTGCTGAGAATGAAATATAATATAATATAAAACCAATGTTATAATGCATAGCCTTAATTTTATTATCTAAATGCCTCATAACTCCCATAGAGATACATATTAAAATGTGAAATCAGCTATGATAATTTCATAGTCCAATATAAATAGGATTCATAAGTCGGAGTCTACTGATCATAGTGGTTATCGTTAATAGGTTCGTTAATATATCCATAAACTATGTTCCCCTGTTTAAAACATATTACCTTCTAGGAATGGAACAATGAAATATACTATTTCACAGGTATCATATTATCCTTAGAAAACTTTAACCCAGTCTGTTGTTATCATGACCCAATGCCGCCGGTATGACATTTTACATATTTCGAAACCAATTGTTAGGAGTCTAACATCTGCCTTTGGATTTGATGTCACCCCATTAAGTCAAATGGCTTATCACATATAATCATAACCAATCATACATGTTTTCAATAATTCAAAGGTCCCAAAATTAACAACTCGACCCGAAATTTACAAGCCCAAGTCAACTCATCTGTAAAATGATTAATCGTTAATATGGTTTAAGTGAATCTCTCCCTTCGACTACAATGTTTAAAACTCATTGTCTTCTTAATATGTCACAGTGACATATTATCTCACAACATGTACATTAGTTTTATATATATATATACACCAGGCCTAATGTGATATAATGGCCCAAGATTAATTTGTATAAATGTAGATCATGGAGCAGATACTTTTCCCCTTAAGTCATTCACTTATACATTGGAAGACTTATTGACTTAGTGCCTACAAGCTTAAGCCAGTGGCTATAATACTTTTCTCGGGCATTAATTATCAATAACCCCTTAGTTTAGATAATCTCAAGATCAATATCAGTTCTTAATAACCCTATCATTCCCTTTGTCTTGTTTTCTCATCCTTTATTGAAAACACGTGTTTCTCTTTCACTTGGGGTCAGGATCGGTTGAAGACGACGATCTTGTTAAATTTTTGATTGTAATTTCTGGGTCATTACATTCTTCCCATATAAATGAATCATCATCACGATGATTTATTATTACTACTCAGTTAAATCAGTCAAGCACAAAATTATATAATTTCATTTGAGCAAAAAAAACCAACATTATTTTCATTGAAATCAGAATTCTAAGTATCACAAGCTCATATTTACTGGATGTCATAGTTTGTAAATCAGACAGTCAATCACACAATTGACAACATGTCATAGTCCTGATCTTTACATCTAATTATTCCATGTAGTACTATGTAATATATACAAATATACTCTCAAAATTCTTGTTTGAAACAACAGGGTACCACTATTTTTAACCTAACAAGCATTTACTCAAGATAAACATAAGTAATCAATCAAACATAGTTGTTCACAATCAGCTCAAGTAATGCTAGAATAATAATGTTACAGTCATATAAGCCCATACTTATGTAACTGTAATCTTATTATTCTAGTTCCTTTAAGTTTGAATATCAAAAATTCATGAATAGTTATAATATATTAGTCCATCAATACCTTAGTAGATCAGATTATCAATCTATATATCCTTGAGTTATATGCACAAACAACTCATATGAATTGGTTAAGACAAATAATTCTTAAATTTCTATATAGTCATGTATAATATTAATACAACATGGTAAAGAGAGTTACCTCCCATTATAATTCTGTCATAATAAGACTAATCATTCAAGTAAGGTCATACATCTGATACTTGATCATAAAAATATGAGTATATACTTCCTTAGTTTCCATAGTTGGTATGGACTAAGCATGGGTTTTTTTTTTTAATATAAGTTATACTTCTGTATCATCAGATATAGATACATACTATAATTACCATTCATCTCACAACGTAAAGTTATGAGTTCATCAATGTAATCAAGTAACAGTAGTATAAATGACATAGTGCCTACACAATGATCACATTGTTAAAAAGGATCAACAAAAACTTATGAAACATTCCAAAATGTGGCACCTCAATTTAATGATTCCCAGATTTAAATTTCAAAAATTTGAGACTGGAGTTAAGTAGCCTTTACTTTAGCAATCATGTAACTCCTGCCAGCTTTAAATTACCAATATTTTACAACTAGGCTAGCTGTATTTACCATCTTTGGAACATAATATTGATAACAATATTAAATTTAAGGACATTTTGACTTTAAAACCTTGAAGGTTAGTTTACATATTCCCATGGAATCATGAATATCAAGTTACATACCTGAATTTCTTCGTTACACTTTTCAATCTCTAGTTTCCTACTAGGTTTGAAATTTTACCAACCTGACAATGTTGTCTCAGCCCTTGAAATATTATTTGGACCAATTATACTTTAAATTCAACTTAAGGTATCAAATTTTATAGACAAGTCTGCAATAGCAATGAGCTCCATGTCCTTATATGATATTTTAGGATTACTTAGCATCTTAGGTAAAGTAAACAACATAGTTATCATTCAATCTTCCAAAAGAGTGTCTACTCAACTACCCTTAAGTAAATTAGTCAAACATATTTGACCATAACAATCCAAGTAGTACATTAATAGAATGATTATACAAACAATCATATGCTGCCACAAGGATAATAACATAATAATGATAATACCATTATATAGTCATATTAGTTTCTACACCTATTACTTTCAGCCCTTAAGAAGCTTAAGAACTAAGGTTGTAATACAGTAAAATGTAAAACAGTCCCTCTATACCTTAACAAGGTATACGATCCAATTTGGAGGGTAAAATTTTTATACATTTATAGTACAAGTTTAAAACAGACCTCCATATCTGTATTTAGTCTTGTAAACATCCTTTACTTCTGCTAAATTCCAATTTTGGATCCATAGAAATCTTATTTGGTCATGACCAATCATGGTTGCACCATTCATAACACATAAGAATCCTGCATAGATTTATTTTACCTGTAAGGATATCATAAGGATGTATTTTCCTGAATCTATCTTCAAATCACTTTACCATTGCATCTTGTTATAAAAAAAATCTCATGCAACTATACTATAGTCCAAAAATATGCAAATCAACCTTATCGAAAGATTTCCTTCTTTTCTGAAATGAGTTCAATTAGTGACTATGTCATGATAACTGACACCAAGTTATGGTTCATGTAATTTTGCTTATTATTTTCCATTAAAATTTCTGAATTCCATTTCAGTTTCCAGTTAGTCACTTCACACTAAGAACTCAACTGCATTAATCTTGTATTTGATTAGCATCAAGAAGTTCTTATTTAACTTTCCTGTCATTATGCTAGGATGACTTGTTTCTTTTTCCATGAAACTATGGCAGCCTTTACTGCTAGGTTTTACTCTGAAAGATCACACTTTCAGACTTCCTCCCATCCTTTATCTCTTTTCTAAAAATTAGAAGTAAAGAAGAGCTAATGCTCTTACATGCTTTTACCATATAAAACTAGCATTTTATTGCGGATTTTGTTCTAGCCTATTTGGCCTTTCAAGTCACTGCCATTGCAACAGTTAGTCTTCCTCTAAATACTGCCTTAATCCTATGCGGATTTCTTTTAATATTGGATTTTATACTCCAATTTTTATCATAATGTAGTTTGATCAATCGAGTAACACTTTACTGATCATCATCATTTAGCCTAAGTTGTTTTTCTTGGCTGCTCTTATTCACACTTACCAGCTGCTCCCTGCATCTATCCAGTATAGTGTGTCATGAAGGAATATTAGAGTATTATTTAACTCTTTTACCCCTGAACCCAAAGCTTAGTTTGATCTGGTTCATCATCCATGGTACATCCTTCATTATTTTTATTTTATTCATAAAATAAGAATTTTCTAAGTGTAAGGGCTCATTAGGCCCAAGAGCTGCAACCTTCAGCTCTGATACCAAAATGTAACATCCACTTTTTGTCACTTCAATCTTAGAGATTTTTTTTATCTTACCTTATGTAGCTGATTTAAATACCCATATATTTAAATCCAACATAAGTCTTAATGCAATCCATTTCCGATAACTATCATGAACCATGTGCAGCTGTATGAGAGAATACTGAACTTACTCGTTCTCCCTCAATGCTCTTATGAGCCATACATAAAATGTATCCCTTTGGTTCTCCTTTAACAGGATATGATATATAAGTGATAACCCCTAAGTGTGTACCTAGGTTCCACCTATGAAATCCATAGGCATCTCACAACTTAGATAATGGTGAAATCTCGACAGTATAATCAGCAGTTACACTACCTTATGCAAGGTTTCTGAGTCATGTATACCATGCTCAATTCCATGAAGACACAATCATCATTAGGAAATTTTTGTTTCACCTTAATCACTTGTTCAGTTATAAGGATTTGCAGTCAATGATGTTGTAAATAGCTACAAGTCTTGTACAAGGTACAAGCCTCATATTAACCTACATGAAGTCATACCTCGATGTCATCCTGTGATGCCTATGGGAAAGCAAGTGTCTTTGTAACAATTCACATCATTACTAGACTACTTACCTTCCTGTAGCCATCATATGTTGACATCGGGGTACCAACCTGTGGGATTCCATCCACCCTTGTAACTTTAACAAACTTGTACTCAAGAAATACCATGCCACATTTTAAGGTCTTAAAAAGGAAACTCAGTATCATTGTTAAGTGGCAGTATTCAAATAACGATAAATGTCATTAAATGGATATGACCACATAATGTTGGTAGTGAGTTGACCTATCAAGAGTCCTAAAATGAAACATGGTATCTTAATAAATTAAACATGACAGATTGTTCTAGTTCCCATGTCTTCATCACTTAGTGAAGAGTATCTAGAGTCATGTCCCATAGTATCATGATATCTTAAATGTAGTTCCAAAAAAATAATCATTTCCTCCTATCTGTTTTAGATATAGGATAGATCACTCTTTAGATCTAAATTCCCAATCATACTGTTATTATTGGTTCAAATTCAACTAAATATATAATGACTTTAATTATAAAGGAGTAATAACCGCTAATGTTGCTCTTACTCCTATAAGAAATCATGTAAGCTACATAATCACTCATCATTAGGGACATACGGAGTCATTCCCATGTTACCCTCCTTTCAATAACACATATGCTATATTATTAGAATTGTGTTATTCAGTTTTACCTAAGCATTAGGTCTGATTTATCTATATATATATATAAATCTTATTCATTTTAAGGTTCTTATTTTAGTACTATTCCCAATCCTCTTGAGAACTTTTATAACAATTCCTGAACCCTAACTTAGGTTTATTTGCATGGTTACAATCACCTTGGCAATATAATCATTTTTCTTGGATCCTTATACCAACTTTCCTTGGTATCCAAAATACATTCCATTAATTCCATCTATCAGATCGCTGCTATCCTTTATATGACTACACCTTCATTTCTTAATCATGGTTGTTTTCAACTCACAATTTTAGGAGCGTAGACACCAAACTTCCATAATGAATATGATGGAAAGTACTCAAATTGATCACAATCTGCATGTTACCATCAACAATATCATCATTTGCATTGGGCATCATACGCATGGTTTCATAGAGGTTTAGTATTATGGTATTTAATCATCTCCCATACAATTCTATGCCAACTATATCCCATATCCTATGGGACCTTTTAGCATTTATGCTCAACCTAATTATTAATGGATTATCCTCATTACATGTTGTTAGTTGGATTAACTCAATCATGAACATTCATCACGTCATATTTTGAATGATGGTAATCTGATAGATCTTATACTTTATTTACCCATTTTATGGAAAGATAGTTCTCTTAAGTATCAAAGACCAGCTGTGTTCTATTCTCATTATTATTTCACCTTGAAGTATTATGTTGAACTCCCTGTCATGTTATGGGAGTTGGGTTAATTTTACAAGTATTTCAACTTAATTTCCTTAAAGGTTTAAATGCTGCCCAAAAGGGACATCAACAAGTTTAAAGAAATAACCCTTATATGTTGAACTTTATCTTATCATCCAGAAGGTTCATCATATTAATTTATCTCTAGTATAGTTACTCAAACTTTACTAAAAGAATATTCCTTAAGTATGTATACATAAGCATATACATCAAGATTCATACCTAGATGATTTCTCATCTACCAAGCGTTTAACCTTTAATTGGTCTTGTGAGGAATCATAACCTCTTACTAACAATAATATTAACTTACCCTAGTTAATCAATTTAGATTAAAGAATTCATCAACACTACTTCAGAGTGTAATCCATAAACCTATCCATTATATTAATGATTTATAACTTCACAACTCATACATTGAACTTACTAATTTCACCTAGTCCATAAGATAGTTGTTATACTTCCAAAACAGAGAGTTACAACATCCCTCCATTATAATTGTGCAATGATCCAATTTTCATAAAATATCATAAGTATAAAGCCATTCTTATAACGACATTACTACAACATAGTAGAATTTGTTACAGAGATTGCAGAGAGGCATCAACATTCTTCAACAATATGAAATAGGTATTTAATGACCAAATATATGGAATCTTTACCATGTCACAATATATCATAAATGTACCCTATATATTTTTGACAATAAAATCTTTACTCAAAGGCAACAAATAACTTCCTTGACATAATTAAGAATGTCTCAATTCAATCAATTGACTGCCACTTTATCCTTTAAAAGTAGGCATGCGGTTCAATTAGATAATCAAGGCGTTTCTTTACTTTACGCCTATGTTTCTTCACTCACTTTCCTGCAATGGTTAGGAAAGATCAATTCGACTTAACTGAATGAGAAAATTCTTTTAAACCATTTATCAATTTATGTCATTAAATGTTAGAATGAATATATACTATAATAATAATATCATTCTTACAATATAACCATGTAATGCAACAAACATCATATTTAATTAACTTGCTTTGCAAACATTAAGTACAACTCTTTTTACTGTTTTCAGTATTCCTCCATGAAAAAGTCTCATCAACACTTCTCTTATTTAAATTGAAGTAATGCTCAGTAAATATGTTAATGTCAAACAATGACCATCAACTAATTAATACCACATGTTATGATAATTACAACTGAATTCCATAGAGATTATATAGAGTATCAAACTCTTACAAATCGTGGTAAGTATCTATACCATCCCACTCATAACTAGAAATTGCTGCAACTATTGTTGTTGCTCAAGAAATTAAAACAAGTATTAACCTTGGACACATAACATAATCCAAGCTACGGAAATGAAACCAACTAGTTTCATCAATACCAACATATCCATCAAATACTTCCAGTTAATACACATAACGTTTATATGTCATAGCTACATAAAACATCATATTCTACATTGTCCATTAATATCCTAAGAAGGAATGATATCTATACATATCAAGTTACATATCATAGTAACTTAATGGAGTTAGGGAAATATAGAATTTATTGCCTATTTATACCGTATTATACCTCCTTTAATAGAACACATCATCTCAAATTATGTCTTAATATATTCAGCTGTAATAAGAATTTGAAGGCACAACCATTCCAAATCTTATTTATGCATACGTAGTAAAGGGTCTAAACTCCCCGAATTTGTCTCAATGACTAGCACATATTACTGGTCAATAATGGAGATATGTTACAATTGATTTAATTGTCGATCTATAGAGATTCAATCAGTTACATATACTCCACATAATATAATTATTGGTAACTTCTTTAAAAATAAATTTAAAGAATGGAAACAAAACTAAGTTTCAGTTCCAAGGTTACACCTTTAAATAGAGTAGCAATAACTTAACAAACATAGCCAGGTGTGTTAACAAAAACCCCTTGGTTTCAAATAATAATTTTAAATCTATCCAATAACAAAGCATAATCTATCATTTTTCTAGTTGTTCGCATCAAGGCCAAGCTCACATCATACTTCTTCAGTTCAATAAATGAAAAAAATTAGCTTCCTGAATGAGGAAACAAGGAATTGCCATACCCAGTCATAAGATGATTTAGGTTTAGACCTTCACAACGTAGTCCTTGAATTACTTACAAGTATTTAGTATTAAATGAAAACTGGTTTTGATGACAACTTAAGAAAATAAGCTGGTGATGGTATTCTTTTAGATCTGAGTGAGCCTAAGGCTTGTTACTATCAGCATCATATGACAATGAGAAAATTGCAATCACCTTATTCTTAGGTGAAAAGTGTTTCTATTGAACCTACAGTAAACACAAGACTAAATGGTAATGAGGAAATCGATGTTTTACCACTTAGCATTTGTTTCAATTAAAATCCAACCATACCAGTAGCGGATCCAAGACAATGTTCAAAAAATTTCCAAAGAGTTCCAGAGATTAACACAACAACCCAGGATAACACGAAGTGTTATTTATAACAAAGCATTATTCCAATCTAGTAAAGTAGGTAGGTTTGACACCCAAAATTGATTTACAAAGGTGACAGATATAACCCATGTGCATATGCATTTAAGATAAGCATTGTATTTAAAATAAAACTAGTGAACCTTAGCCATCACGATAGAGCCTGTCTCTCTAATAGCCAAATCAATAGAAGACAATAATCTATTAAATATCCTAGATATGAGATAGAAGCACCAACTGGAAATCACCAGATAACCTTTGGTGCATGCCCAACAATACCTCTAAGTTTTCTGTAGTTGGTACTCACATAGACCAGATGTGAAAGAAATAACACCAGGATCTAGAATAAGTTTCTTACCAGATCTGTATATCTAGATTTTGGTCAAGTTAAAAGAAAACCCATAACACCCAAAATTTATTTTCATAATATTATATTATCTACACAAAAACCCATTATTATCTGGGTCAACCTTTTCGAAAAATGCAACACAAAATTGCTCATTCATAACCTTATAGTAAGCAAGTACAATTTGAGCAGTATACAAGATAACAAAAATATTAGATACCCAGGTTCAACAGCGATACGATTACCCTTTCTTTTCATAGAAAAATACATAGTATATAAAACAACAACCTCCAACCATCACATACCCAATTATTCTTAGCTTTAAAAAAATTACAAATATGTATTCATTCTAACCTCTGATGAATTAAAAAGATAAAGGGGATAAAGAATGTTTCTTTCTACAAAATCCGATTCCTAAATCCTTCAAGATTTATCTCCAGCAAGTGTTACAATAGCGAGAGTTTATGGATTCTAAACTATCCACCTTGAACCAACCAACAATTCAATCCTTCCTTCACAGTCAAACAAAATGGTGTCTCCTGACTTATAAATTTTCCCATAAAAATGAACTTCCTCTTCTAAAAATAGCGACATGAACTCATAGTTTTCTCACCATGCACAAATACCAGAAGTGGAGTTTTTCCCCCAATTTCATCAATAAAACTAAATGAAGAAGTTGCATGTAATTCACTTCCTTAGGGAGCTTTATGGATTTCCATAAATATTAAATGCATAATTTAATGGTGTTAAATGCTGGTGTACCACATCAGTGACATATCCAATTACCACCGCCCTTCAACTCTCCTCAAATTTGGCGGGATTTCTACAGTTTAAAATCCTCATTTACCTTTTTCCATTAAATTATCTAATATCATTATCTTATTTGCTTTCTATAGCATAGGTTAAATAACCTTAGGAGTGAATGAATTACAACATAATATAAAACCACGTTATAATATCTTAATTTAAACATGCATGACCTTAACATTATTATTTAAATGCCCGATAATTCCCTGAGTCCATAGGATTAAAATACATAATTTTACTTATGTGGTGAGTCTCTTATGGTCCACGACCTTCTTTAAGTTAGCAATGATCATACACATAGTGGTTTGGTTCTACCATTTTACAGTCATTTAATTGTTACCCACCAACCTCTTACACCTCGAAAGGATCACACGAATAACACAAAATCAATTTCAATAATTCAAAGGTCCCAAAATTAACAGCTTGACCAAGAATTTACAAGCCCAAGTCAACTAATTTACAAAATGATTAATCCTTAATATGGGTTAAGTGAATATCTCCCTTCGACTACAATGTTTAAAACTCATTATCTTCTTAAGATGTCACAATGACACATTATCTCACAACATGTACATTAGTTTTAGTTATATCTATACACCAATCCTAATGTAACATAATGGCCCAAGATTAATTTACAAGGATGCAGATCATCGAGCAGATACTTTTTCCCTTAAGTCATTCACTTATATGTTGGGAGACTTACTGACTTAGTGCCTACAAGCTTAAGTCAGTAACAATAATACTATTCGCGGGCATTAATTAGCAACAAAACCCTTAGTTTAGATAATCTTAAGATCAATATCAGTTCTTAATAACCTTATCATTCCCTTTGTCTTGTTTTCTCATCCTTTATTGAAAACACTTGTTTCTCTTCCTCTTGGGGTCAGGATCGGTTGAAGATGATGATATTGTTAAATCATTGAGTGTACTTGTGGGGTATTACAGAAGACCTCAAGGAGATAATGTACCCATCCCATATAGACTTCTCGCATCGATCAGTCTATTAAATTTTAAAAAAGAAGCAAAAGATGAAATTTTCGTCATGGACTTAATTATTTTGGATCCTGGGTTTCTCATTCCGGAATTCATGTCATCATACACTAAGTTATGCTAAAACCTCCCATTCTCACCTCCTTGTATTTTTTGCCTAAATTCCTTGTCAATCAAGTGACTCACCGTAACCATGACATTTCATGATCATGTTAATTTTTCTTCACCCTTAGAATAGCCCATTATGTAAGGCTTGTAGGGTATTATGTTTAGGAGCCCCTCTTAGGTATGATCGACTCATTAGGGTTCTTATCAATTCAGAAGATCTTTTACCATATCTTACCATTCACCTTCCTCATTACTTATTGATTATCCTATACAAAACCAAACCCTCGACACCTGTGTTTAAAAATAACTCAATCATGCATATGACCCACATCACCCATTCTTAGCAGCTATCAACCCATTCCTTTATTTCACCCTAATATTCCCTAGCTTATGGGAGAACTACATCGACATGAGGTCATTTTTCACTGGAACTATGTAGGCAACACTCCAAGGGCATGGGGCCCCTAGAGGTTAACTCGGCCACTCTCTACCCTAACCAATTCCCTCTTCCCCTTTCCTATTCACATTCTACTCTATTTAGTTTCCTTTTATATCAATCATTGCAAATTGAAACACACAAAAAACAATTGCTTAATATCTTTACCATCATCACTCATACATTCATTTCATCTTATCTACCATTTCTTTAACATTATCATACATTTTCCTACACAACATCTTAACACGATCCACATCATCATTAATTACATAAATGAATGAATTGGAAACTCAACCATGCCTAAACCAACCTAACTCAACAATACCTACAACCTAAACTCAATCATGCCTAAGCCGACCTGACTCCATCCATGCCTAAAACAACCTAACTCTATCCATGCCTATAACCTAACTCTATCATGCCTGAACCGACCTGACTCCACCATGCCTACACAACTTGACTCTATCCATGCCTATGACTTAACTTAATCCATGCCTATGACCTGACTCCATCATGCCTGAACCGACCTGAGTCCACCATGCCTACACAACCTTGACTTTAGCATGCCTAATCCACCTGATTTCCACCTATATATAATAATAATAGAATTTAAAACATGTACACCATTCATACTATACACACCATCATCTATAAATCAAAATGTCTGTATAAAAATACATATGAACATATATCCCCATAATAATCACAATCATCTCAATCACTCAGATACAACCTCAGCATCTTTGGCATGTAGGCTGACATATCATCAAAAATATCAAAAAATCTCATGTACATCCTAACTCTCTTTGGCACGTAAGCTGGTATATATAAAAAATACACAACTATCCAAAACAAGAGGTATATATGGCCATCATACGTCACCCTACTGGATATCCTCCATATCTCTCTCACCTATCTCCTCCTCCTCCACTACCCTTGTATGACACCTAACTTGCATCTCACCACCCATCATCGGCCTTGGCCAGAGCTCTATTTGTACCTCACCTGGGACTGGCCTTCGTACACTGGTAGCCTCTCCATGACCCTATCTCAGGGCTCGAAAACCCCTTATACTATATACACTATGCATACGAGACTTGGTCCTCTCACGCCAAGCCTAATGTGCTTTGTACTCTACGTAGGATGAGACGTCTATCCCTGAGGCCATCAAATGATCCTGATAATATCATGCCTCTCCTAATACATCTCTGAATTGGGCCATAGGTACTGTCTATGGTGGAGCCATTGGTCTTACCCCTTGTACCTTCCTCTCAGGACCCTGGCCCACTGGTACTTGTAATGAGGGACTTTGTCCCTATGCATGTGCCCATCCTGAGGGACCTTGTCCCACCCCTGCCTATATCTGGGGTTGAAGTGCCACAACCTATACCTGTGTAATGGCCAACTGGTCCTACAAACCTACTCTCTATGCTTGTAAAATAGCTACCTATGCATGTAAAGTGGCTACCTATGCCTCAGACCATGTCAATTGTTCCTGCACTACCCCCAACTGTGAAACTAAGGTCAACACCTACCCATGGAGGGCATCTCTCTACACTGTAATGGTGGCCAAGTCTAGTTTCCCCGGCCTTGATGGTACGGCTTATAGCTATGCTACCCACCACTGTCTATACCCATCTATAACTCTGGCATAATCAATCCTCCAATCAACCACCTGCTCCTCCTGCCTTGTAGGAACCATCAGTTGTGGTAGAGGCATAGGCCTATCCATATCATCTCTCTTGTACAGTGGGAATGGTGGAGGTACATCCTACGGCAACCCAAACTACCTTCTAACCTTGTCTATGGGTATCATATCATGCTCTCCTACATGGTTCCTATCTATCCATCAGAGCAACTGTATCTCATCTAACTCTAAAGCCATCTGACTGTATGATGGGAAGTCCACATATGGCCTTCAAATGATATCTACCCCAGACAACCCCTCTAGTATCTTCATGTAGTGAGCTGCATCATGTGTATCCCTAGTCCCCCACTGTACCCCACCAAATGGAACCCATCACCTGTACCCAACCTGGACCATGCCTTGCTCAAAGGAATCTAGCCATGGCAACCCGATCGGATGAACACACACAATGTGCTCATATGCCCAACAATGAAGCATAAATGTACAACATAATTTGAACCTCTGTAATCTCCTGTAGGCCCATAGCTCTTGGTATAGCTGTACCAAATACAAAGGTGCCTAGGTAAAGCAAGTCCTCTCCTCCATCATATCATGCAAGACTCCCATCAATGCTCTTAGGAATCTCCCACCCTCTACATCTAGTGTGAAACAACACACTGCCTCCATAATCAAAACTACTAGCCTCATCTCCTCAGGATGGGCCATGTACATATCTCCATAGCTCAAGCTGGCACTATGAAACCTTGTCTCCACCATCCCCTCCCTGAATATTGTCAGCATCAATTCCTTTGCTATCTCCAATGAATTCAAATACACATGCACCCCTACTATTGGCATCTGTAGAATCCTATAAACATCCTCTAAGGTGACAATCATCTCCCCTGTAGGCAAATGGAACGTGTTGGTTATAGAATTCCATCTATCAATGAGAGCGACCATCAGACTCAGATCACAAACTATGCGCCTATAATGTTGAATCCTAATCAGACCCACCTCAGTCACGTTCCTCCACTCCTCATGAATCAAATCCCCTTAGACATCTAGCAATAAAGGTGGTACCCTATCCCACATCTGTAACTGATCCCTTACCTGCATCCAATAAAAACATACTATTGTTAGAACCCCCACATACCAAACACAATTCCTACCTAATAAACCTCATTTCCAACCCTCATTACTTATTCTACCCATCCTATAGATTACCCATTGCTAAACCAATCTATTCATGTCATTTATACTTATTACCTTACTTTCCTCTCATGAAACCTATCTTTACATCGCCCAACATATCCTCACTTCTTACCTTTTCTCTCTATTGCTCTATGTTCCCCAAAATCTGACTACCACCGGTCAGCCTCGACCATCATTAGTCACATGTAGCTGGCATCGGTAACCTACTTATGGACCGATGCTGGCCATAATACCACTGATGTCAGCTAACACTTAACTAACATCAGACACTATCACAAATCTGAACACGTAAAAAATCCCTCCCCTCTTTCCCAAAATTCTTCAAATCCAACCTATACACCTACTCTACCCTACCCAAAGCTAACTTAACCCATGCCCATCCCTATCTACCCTACCTAGAACCTCCCCTCTCCCTCATTGTCATAAATTTTCACCACTAACTTCATTATATTTTCATACCCTCAAAAACCCATACCCACATCACATTTTTCTACTTTGAAAAAGGAAGGATCGGGATAGACTCCTACCTCATCTCAGTGTCACCGACATGGTGGTATGGCTAGCCGCTGAACCAGTGGCTCACCTAAACCTTCTCCTACCTCGGTCATGTCCAAATCACCAACACAAATATTCCTAACCTCTAATCAAATCCTCCACACTGATCTTGTAGACCCAACTACTTGGCTCATCTAACCAACCAGGTCTCTCCACCTCAGCTGGGTACTGTACCTCATACTTTCCTCTCACAAAGGTATGTAAGGTTCTATGCTATGCCATTTTCCCAAAAGTCAAAATGCATAAGTGAATGCCCCTTTTATGGATTTATCTGTTTAAATACCTAACCCGACCAACATCGGTCAGATCGTGCCCTAGTAAACCAATGACAGTTAAACCTAAACCGAAGTTCGTTACCTGTCATTTCACTTATAACTCTCTTTTTTACCTATTTTTCCCACTAATTACCCAACCCCTCCACCATTTGACCTTAACCATTTTTATCACAACCTACCTCCAAGCCTACATTACCTATACTTGTCCTTCATTGCATTTAGGGACTTGTTATTTTACCCATGCCTTAGCCTTACCTGTTCCGTGACCTAGCTACCTGGACATGGAATAGTATTCCTAACCTATAACCTCATGTGCTCACTATACCTTTCAACATTATTACTTGTATTGTTTAACCTAATGACCTTACCTTGCCTATTGTCGTGACCTAGCTACTTGGACCCGAAACATTTTTCGTGACCTATGAACTCATGTGCTCGCTATACCTTATGACACTGTTACCCGTGTTGTTGACCTAATGACCTTATTTTTCCTATTTTCAAACCATTTATCCTGACCTTAACTTTGGTGTACCGGAACATACCTAAACGTTCCTGCACATAACTTGTGAAGTGCTTCCACACCATATCCTATTCCTTGGATACCGAAATCACCTCAACCTTTTTGTAGATAAACCTATCGACCTTCGACAATGTAGATTTTGCATGCTATTCAAGCTGGTACCGTGCCACAGTTTATACATGTGCGTATGTTTGAATGTTGCTACCTTTGACCTTGGCCTATTCTTTGGATTACCTGATTGCATCTTTACCCAATTACCTTAGGTGTCCACCTTCCTCTTCCTCACATCCACCTTTTATCAAACCACACACCGATTTTGTCTTCTACCACATCAGTTCCTAGTTTGAGGGGGATCACCCTCACCCACACATGGGGCAACCACATATTATTTTTGTCAATGTTGCTTACCAATACAAGCTACGTAACAAAAAGGGGAAAAATGTAGACACCAAAATTGGGTCACACTCCCCTTGGTCCTTTGTCAAATAACCAACGCAAACATATTCACCTAACCAAGACCCCTTTCACCCCAAATTAATATTAATTTAATTAATTAAATTAAATTAATACCCATCCTCACAATATTCAACATTCAATTACATAAATTGACCTAATTACCACCTCACCGTAGACCTATTCTTGGCATGTTTCCATAACTAACTAAGACCTAATCTTACTTGCCTTAATGAGCTAAGATTTGGTCCAACCCTAAAATCAATCCCAAAAATCTCCCTAACCACCTTCCTGCTCATAAAAACGTAACATCCGTTCCAAATCTGCGAATCAAGGAATGAACTTGAGATAAAAGAGGTAAGATCTACCAGTTTTATTAAACCTAGGGAATCCCACCTTAACCGATGCTGGCCACCCTAAACCAATGTCGGTCAACTCGAAACTGTCACCGGTTACCATTTATCGACCCAAACAACCTTGTTTTTGGGTTGGCACATTCTAAGAGAAATAGAGGAGATCAAAGCTGCATGAAAGTGAAACAAGCATCCTTTTATGCATCCAGACATCTAGAACCATAACCAGGATCAACCATAGAGCTATTGCATTCATGGGATCACTACGGGAAATCACCACCTTAGTACCATACATGTATTCTCCGATCAACCACCTCCACCACTCAACCATCATATCCTTAACACAGTAATTATGGCCCTATCCAGTAGGGTTTATTTCAGTTAGTAATCTTTATTACTCCTGTTATTAATATATTCTTTGCATGCTTATTGCTTCATCACCTACTTTCCTGTGAACTCAAATATCCCTTCACCCATATAACCTAATCACCTATCCTCACCTACTGTATACTTCTAAGAATGCCTAAGACCTCTACAGACCTTCCCATTCACCCTTCCAAACTTTAATTGACCTCAGATCACCTCTACCATTTAATCTATTTGAGTTTCTTTTATCTCAACCATACTGACGTCAGTTTCTCATAATTGCCATTAGTTCTACCTAAACCTGCATCGATCACATTCAGCTGACGTCGGTATTTGTGTTTTACACCTTGACCAAGAATAGACCCAACAATCACCCTACCAATTGACCTAAATAACCTAGAATCAGACCCTGATCAATCCCAGTACCTTGACATACACCTCACCTCTCATATCCAACTATAGCCTAGCCTGTTGTGATTGGATTTTCTTATTGTACTTGAATGAAATACCTAAATCATATCAACTACAATAGGAATTTTTTTATTTCTCACATTAACTTATTTGAAATAGTGGACTGATAGCCATCTAGGAAGTATCACACTTCCCGGAACTAGCATACGCTAGGCAGTCCACTGTCATATATCATTTAACTGTATTTTTTGGTCTTGTTTTCTATTGTAGGTAGTTCCTCCTAGCCAAAAGGAATCTCTCATGTTTAGCTTTGGATCAAGAAGTCAGAATGCGGGCAACAACCATCAACTGACCAACATTTAATAGGTATTCCTCCTTGGCCTTTACCCTTATCTATTTTGTCACTTTGAAAACATAAAGAAAATGGTGAAACATGTTGTCCAAAAAAATTTGACATCAACAATGCAACACAAATTCGAAAAATAAGATAATCAACTATGCCCCTAATGTGTGCTACAATGGTGATTAAGTAGATACAAATTCTCCCAAGTGGGATCAGACTAGAAGATTGGAGTTAAAGTGACTTCTCATGAAAATCTTGCTAAATCCATTTTGAAAATGATCAAATTTGAAATTTCCCCTAACGAAGTTATATCACAAAGGAAAAAAAATTTTGTGACCTACCCCAAACAGAGTTAGCATATCACGTAAAGGGAAGAAAGTGATGGTTGTAAGATTGTCATGATCACTAGGATGATAAATAAAAGTATGACATTTATCAAGATTATATTAAGATGTTGAATGATTCACTTTAAGGGTTTTCCAATTGTAGGATTTCTGTGATAAGTGAATGTTTGTTTGAATTTTTTGTGATTGTTTTTAATAAATTTTTTTGCAGTTTGAAATATCTGATTTTTTTTAGATTTTGAAATATTTGATTTTTTTAATTTTGTGAATTTTGGAAGTAATTGGTAAGACAAATGAAAATAAAATGCAAGTAAACATGAATACACAAAAAAATTGAAAATTCTTCATGGCTTAAATAAACCAGGAGAAAAACACAACACATGCAAATGAGAAAAAGATACAAAAAAAGCAATAGAAACAAACCCAATATGAACAAGAAGGATCCACAACAAATTTA
This sequence comes from Taxus chinensis, assembly GCA_019776745.2. Lineage (NCBI taxonomy): Eukaryota > Viridiplantae > Streptophyta > Pinopsida > Cupressales > Taxaceae > Taxus > Taxus chinensis. The sequence goes on from CM034150.1 coordinate 599,277,210, forward strand.
TATGTGAACTAAGATGTACATAAATTTCCAGCAATTGGTCCCTAAGCACATTCTAGATACACAGAGTACTCGTTATTGTAACTAAAAAACATAAGAGACTAAGCTAAGAATATACAAGACAACATTCCATATGTATAAGAGATTACAAAAAAGAAGCTAGTGAAAAAAGCACACCAATGTCAAATACTAATAAGAAATCTATAATATAACACATCTCACAATAATAATGTCCAAATAATTTCCTAGTGTTTTCCACAATGAATAAATATACATATGTCAAGTTTCCCCCAAGAGAAATCCAAAGCCAAGTGATGTCCCTAAGCAAAGTTACATTGCAAAGAGTGGCTTAATCGATTGGAAAAAATCAGAGGAAGAAAATGGAGAACAAAATTACATAGTTGCAAGTGTTTTTTTTTTTTAAGCATTTCTGAAACATTTTGTATGTTTTTTTAATATTTTCTAAACAATTTTATATTGTTTTTGGGATTTTGAACAATTTAGATTGTTTTTTTATTTTTTTTTATTTTTTAAATGGTGTTTTTGAATTTTGAACCACACGCCAAAGAAGAGGGAAAAGGAAATTCCCAAGTCAAAACCAACATTCTATGCATGAAGGAAGTGAATGAAAGCATAATGGAAGGAAAACAATAGTGGTAGACAATGGGCATAACAACCTAACAAGGAGAACATGTGACACACGGCAAAGTGAAAAGTTACAAGCGGGAAATAAAGTGAAACAACAAAATAGATGGATGCACTTATATGCCCCCAGTAAAAGGGTTACTCTTCAGAGATTTAGAAGTAGAAATTATTCATATGAATGGCATTCATAGGCTCCTTCAACTCTTTCCATCCTCAGTAGACAATTTGTATACACTAGATACAAATTTAGTAGTTATAACATAAGGACCCAACCAATTAGGCTCAAATTTTCCCTACTTTTCTCATGGTTTAGTTGTGTTCTTCTAATTTTCCTTTAGGACCAAATCATCGATTTCAAACTATCAAGGTTTTACCTTGAAATTATAATTACAATGTACTTTATTTTGATATACCTGCATATGGTCTAACGTGAAAATCCATATCTCATCCAGTAATTCTAGCTTTGTAAGGAGTGAAACATGGTAATCCTCTTCATGAATGATATTTTGGAGGTAGATATGAAGTGAAGGAAGTTCAAATTCAATAGGTAATATGGTTTCAGAGCCATATACTAGGGAGAATGGAGTAACTCCTATAGGAATATGAAAGGAATTGCGGTAGGCCCAAAGGGTGGGATATAACTTCATATGCTAATTACGTCCATGTTTATTGACCTTATTTTCTAGAATGGATTTTATAGTCTTGTTTGATGCTTCGGATTGGTCATTGCATTGTGTATAGTAGGGTGTAGCCCATTTTAGGTAGATATTATATTTTTTAGCTAGGGCCTTGAGATCCTTTAGAACCATCATTATTAGTGACAATAGCAGCGGGGATAAAAAAATGATAGTTAATATGGTTGAAAATGAATTTAGAAATATTGCACCCAGTAATACTTGTAAGAGGCATAGCCTCAACCCACTTGGTGAAATACTCATTGGTAGTTATAATAAATGTATGGCCATCAGACGATGTGGGCTTTAGTTTTCTAATTAAATCGAGTCCCCATTTTGAAAAAGAATAAGGTGAAGTAATGGGCTGTAAGGCTTGGGATGGTGCATGAATGAGATTACCGTGTTTTTGGCAAGCCTAACATTTCTTCACAAAGTTACAGGCATCTTACTCCATTGTCATCTAGGTGTATCCAATGTGTAATATCTTCTTCACAAGGACCATTCTAATGGTATAGGCACCTCAAATACCTGAATGTACTTTAGCTAGTGTCTTATTAGATTCATCATGATTGAGACATCTTAAGAGAGTCCCATCATATCCTTTTCGATACAAAGTGTTAACAATAATGGTTTAGCACAAAGCACATTGTGCTAAGGCTCTTTTATTAGCTAAATTCAAACTAGGAGGGTGGGATTTGGTTTGAATGAAGGTATATATATCATGGTACCATGGATGATTAGGACCAACAATCTCACATACCATGGTGGACTCTGAAAATTCATATGCGGGCACCAAAAGATGTTCAATGAGGAACTCATTGTGAGTTTGATTAGTGTTGAATGAAAGAAGGGATGTGATGCTTGTCATGACATCCGCTTCTTTATTTTGTATGTGAGGAACTTGTTGAAAATTGATAATCTAGAAATACCCTCTAAGGATATCAACCATTATTTTATAGGGTAATATATTTTCATCTTTTACTTGATACTCTCTGTTAACTTGATTAATGACGATAAGAGAATCACCAAGAACTGTCAATTCTTGCATGCACCATGAGATAGTAAACCCTAAGACTACTATCAATGCCTCATAATTGGTTATTTTATTTGTATAAGGGAATCTGATATGATAATATTTAGGTATAAGGTCTCCATCTGGTGTACGTGAGACAATTCCTACTCTAGAACCATGGATGTTGCAAGATTTGTCAAAGAATAACGTCCATAAAGGGGTTTCTTTTATGTACAAAAGTTATTCATATAGAAATTCAGAATTTAATGGCTGTGAACCTGGAAGTGGTGTTGTAGCCAATTGATATTTCAGTGCTTGACCTTTGATAGCTTTTTGATTGACAATTTCAATGACAAATTCATTGAGTAGTGCAATCCAACTAGACATCATCCTGTTATGAATGGTCTTGAAAGTAAGTACTTAAGAGGATCAACCCTTGAAATTATCTTAGTGATATGATTTAGGATATAGTGTCGCATCTTTCCAAAAGTATAAGAATCCGCTAAACAATCCTTTTCAACCTGCGAGTACTTGACCTCATGTTTAAGTACAGTTTTTCTCAAGTAATACACAGCTTGTTCCTGACCCTTATCATTATGTTTCACCAATAATTCCCTAATGGCATGTTTTGTTGCAGATGTATAAAAAAACATAGGCTTATCATGTATAGGCGGCATGAGTACCGATGAATATGACAAATATTCTTTTAATTTTGTAAAGGTGTCTTGACAATCTTGTGTCCATTTGGATTGGACATCCTTTTTAGGAAATTGGTTAAAGTTATGGCACTTATCTTCCGATTGAGAGATAAAGTGATGAATAGACTTTATTTTTCCTTATAGGCCCCTTAGTTGTCAAAGGTTATGAGGAGGTAACATATCTATTATATCTTTGACCTTAGTAGGGTGCACTTCAATTCCTCTTCGTGAGAAAATCAATCCCAAAAGTTTCCCTGAAGTGACATCAAAGACACATTTTTTTGGATTAAGGAAAACCTTCCACTCCCTTAACCGCTCAAATATACACCTAAGAACTGTTTGATGATCCACTCTATTATTTGATTTAGCAAGAATATCCTCGATGTAATCCTCCATTATGTCATGAAGAAGGTCATGGAAAATATTAGCCATGGCATGTTTATAAGTTTCTCCAAACTTTTTAAGGCCAAAAGCCATAACCTTGTAACAAAATGTTCCCAATGGGGTTGTAAAAGTTGTTTTATGTTGGTCTTCTTCATCAATTTGAATTTTTTTATAACTAGAAAATCCTTCCACAAGGGATAACATCTCATGGCCCGCAATAGAATTAATAATCATGTCAATATTAGGCAAAGTGAAGTCATCTTTGGGACATGCCTTATTAATGTCACCAAAATTTGTACAAATGCATATTCTGGGGATCTTCTTCACAACTAGTAACATATTAGATATCCACTCTGAGTATTCAATGCCCCGTATGAAGCCTACATCCAATAATTTTTGTAGTTCAACCTTAACAAGTAATGCAACCTTGGGATGCATTTTACGTAGTTTTTGATTTATAGGTTTAACACCTGGTTGCACCACAAGGTGATGAACCATAAGAGAAGGATCGAGGCCTGGCATATATTTTTAAGACAAAGAGAATACATCCTAAAACTTGATTAGAAGTGTTGTGAAGGCTTTGATTTCAGCTTCTAATAAACTTGCACATAGTTGTAACAGTTTTGGTTGGTCTTTAGTACTAATGTTGACGATTATCATCTCGTATACCAACATCTTAGAAGTGTCATTATCTTGAAATTATGTGGTAGGCTTGTGTAGATTGTCTAATATTCCTAGATCCAAATCTCCTCTCTCTAGCACCTCTGAAAGTTTTTCACTAGGAGATGCATCCTTCTCCTTATTTTTCTTTTTCATTTTTTGTTTCTTGCGTAGCTCCTTAGAAAGGTTTTCACTATGTGAGATATAATTTGTCTTTTTTCTGTGTTTAATTTATTTTTTTCTAGGACTAGAGACTGTAAGTTCTTCATCGAAGTCGGAGGTAGCATCAAGGTTTATATCAAAACCCTTCTTGTGATCTAACAAGGGAAAAGGGTCCCGAGCCCCAAGGAACTCTTGGATGGCCTCATAATTTTGAAAGAGGTCCATGGAAGTATGACACCATTGGTCCTAATCAATGCGGGAAGGATAAACAACATCAAGGGTTCAAAAGGATAAGTATTTGAGGAAAATCATAGTCTCAGCTAGGTCTTAAAAAAGGCTATGTGTGGAAATGATCTCAACTTCAAAATCTGAGTCCTCATCACTAGGTAATACATAAAAGACTATAAGCCTCTTCTTATATGTCTCATATCCTAAACCACATGTATCAAGATTATACTTGACATTCATAGGTTCAAGAACACCATGTCCTTGTGGGCCAAGTCCTTTTCCTTTCTAGTTCATGTTTTTCATCATTCTATGACCCTTGTTGTAATCAATGCATTCATATCATTCTACCATCCTGTCTTCGTATAGCCAAGAGTCATCAGAGATTGGAATATGTTCATCTTATAGATATCCATATCATCTCCAAAGATTGTTTCCAAGACAGTAAGCTAAAGCTTCTCATAGATGAGGAGTGTTAGGATTCCCTTAGTTGTGATGTGATAATGGGATTTTTCCAACATGAAATACATTGTCGAGTGTGTACTCACCTAAGCCTTTATGTGAGAATGTAACTTCAGGTGACACCTTAGATCTAGATACTTCAGAATAAGGCACAAAGGTGTGAGGAATATCCTCATGTGATGCTTTAGATGTAGATTATTCAAAATAAGACACAGAAGCATGAGGGTAAATATTATGTCAGGGTCAATACAGTTGGTAACAATAGGAGTTTCTCTAGATACATTTATGCTATCACCAGATGGACAATAATTTGGTTTTTTCTACGTTGCTTTGAAAAACTTACAGTATTTAAAGGGGTCAGTATCGCCATGCAAGGTGAACTCTCTACCATTATGTGGAAATTTAATGCATTGATGGAAGGTGGAAGGTACTACCTGCATCACATGTATCCAAGGTCTACCCAGAAGAAGGTTATATAACATTTCTACGTCAAATATATGACATACAATATCGAGGAGTTGTGGGCCTACTTGTATGGGAAGAGTGATGGTACCACAATGATGGTGCTCGATATTATCATAACCATGAATGGTAATGATATTAACATCTAATTCATCTATTGTATGACCAAGGCAATGGATCATTTTTATAGAGAAAATGTTAAGAGTTGTTCCATTGTTGATAAGAACTCTCTTGACCTTATGATATGTAATGTAGACTTCAATGCACAAGGAGTTATTGTTAATCAGATTTGGGTTCAACATATTGTTATCCAAAATTCACCCCCAAGGTAATTTTGATAACATGCAAGCAATTATATTGATTCAGGGCAAAAAGTCATGTTTCTAGGGTCCCCTCATATTTGTCTAACTCCCCTATCCAAGAGGAAGAGAGTAAGTTCTGAGAAAATGTGAAAAAAAGGTTCAAGAAGGCAAATAGGTCGATCCAGGAAAAATCATGAAAATTGGCTAAGTCATGCTCAAGGTCGCCTCTGGGACGTGTGGGACAGAAAGGCGCGAACCGGCCGGTTCGGCCGAAATCAGCACAAACAGTCCGAAACGCAACAGGGACAAATGGGACAAAAGTACGCGGCGGGCGCAAAAAGCTGATCCGGCCGAAAGAGGAAGAAAAATTGGCTAAGTGTTGCTCGGGACGTTTGGGACAAAAAGACCCGAAGCAATTCCCAGACATGTGCCATCTCTCCACATGTCTCGTGTCAGGTGCAGGGTCTCCTCTAACAAGAGGAACTCAGGTAGAAGAACAAAAGGAAAAGAATATGCCTATGGACAACGCCACGTGCCTCGACGACACTTCTTTAGAAGTGTAAAGGAGGGGGCGGAATCTTAAAAATTATGCGGGCTGTCACGTGGACCCTGTATGTGCGAACCGGCCGAACTCGTTCAAATAATATGAGCCCAGGCAGCCAAAGTGCCCGACCCTGGGACCTTCTGGCAGCCATAACTGGGGCCCGAACCAGGAGCTTGGAATTGAGTGGGAAAGGACATTTTAGAAAGTTCTCAGTGCCTACTACTCACCTGCCACCATCCGGGACTAACTCGATCTGTCATTTTGAGGTTTTCAAGTCTCTCACCTACCGCCATAATGAAGGATCATGACCTCCTTCTTTCCCAACATGGAACATCACGAGAAGGCATGGGTTTTGTCAATGAATCCCATCAAATGTTGCACATGGATTTTAATGACTTTCTGGGGTCCGGTTAGAGTAGGTGGATTCAATTGGACTCTTGCAGGGGTGGGTTGGAACAAGATGTGAATTCTTCGCTCTCTTAATCTGGATCCTTCTTCTATGTATTGTAAAGGAGGGTAGATATATTCAAATAGGTTGGTTATCATTTTCGGCTCCTGCCCCCAGTTAATGCTCTTTCTTCCTTAGGGTCAGAATGTGGAGTCTAACGCCTCCTCTCTTGGTTCTGTAATGGAATTTTCTTTCCTGCCTTTCCGCACTCAGATTATGTACCGTGTGAACTCTTGGATTTCTCAATAAAATCACATTTATGATGCATTTGTCCATCCTTATTTTATTGTCTCTTCTCGAGCCTCTGATGCACATTGCAGGGTATACTGTGCATACTCTATGATGTTTGTTATTAGGTTTTGATTGAGTATGTGTTTAATGGGTTTGATGTGGGCCGTGTTCTGAACAGTGAATTTTATCTCTAGTAGCTGTGAGTGCAATCTAAGTCCAGGCCTGGTCCTTTTCTCACCTCTCTCCATTTCAGGCAGCATGAGATTGTGACCAGCAACCTCCTTTGCAAGTGGTGTATCACCACATTCCAGTGAAGGATTTTTTTTTATGTGTTTCTCTCTCTCCCTATCTCCTTGGAAAGTTAGATTTCGGGATTTAGATAGTTTTCCCTACACCATAGTAGCTTATGATAGGTAGTTCTAGGAAGAAAGAGTTAGCTTTCTCCGGAGGGCCATCTCAAGTCTGCAAGTTCCACAGCTTGAGAGATGGTCCAATGTTATGTGGATCACACTGAATGCCCCACTGAAGATTGCTAAGTGCCAAGCCAGTGTGTTGCTTTGATTTTGCATCAATGGGAGGTTCTTGTAAATGAGTGAGCGTTAGGATGCCCATAGCTGTGTAGGTAGACTGAATTGTGGAGTTTTCCAGGAGGCAATAAAATGCAAGTTTGTGAAGTGTGTACTTACCCAAGCCTGTGTATGAGAGAATGTAACTTCTAGGTGACACCTTAGTTGTATATTCTCTAGAGGAAGATGCAGAGGCATGAGGAATATCCTCAGGTGGCGCTTTAGCATGTAGATTCATTCATAAGAAGATGTAGAAGCATCAGGGTGCAATATTACATCAGTGAATGCAATATGGTTGGTAACAATAGAAGTTGCGCTAGATCATCAGCTGTGCTATCTATAGATGTGACAATACTTCGTCTTTTTATACCTTGCTCCAAAAAAATTACAGTATTCAAAGGAGATTCAGTCTCGCTATGCAAGGTGAACTCTTTTTCGTTGGTGTGGAAACTTTACCGCATTGATGGAAAGTGGAAGGTACTGCGTGCATTGCATGTATTCTCAAGATCTGGTCCCAAAAGAAGGTTAGGTATGATGTGTCTGCGTCAACTACATGACATTAGAGTAGATTGTGGCAGGTAGTTTAGGAGCAAGAACCAGCTTTCTCTGGAGGTCTATCTCAAGTAGCAAGTCCCACAACTTGGATATAATAACCATGTTATCCAATCACACTGGATGCTTAGAGCGATCAAACTAGAAATCTGATCAACATCCAGGGGTGCTGTGATTCGGTGATAACACATATCTTGAGGGAAAAAAGATAGGATAGGAGTTTCAGGCATAAGGTTTGCAATCATAGCCTAAATTTTTTGAACATTAAGAGTATGAGGAACACATGATTCATTTAGAGCATGAGTGAGAATATCCTAAAAGCTAGGTGACTCATTTAATAGTTCCATTAGAGAGATATGTGTTAGTGTGGTTGTTAACTGTTTGATGAAGTCATATTGACCACAAGTGGGAGATTTGGCATTAGAATTTGACTTTTGATTTGAAAGATTTGTTGGTTTAGACATTTGAGGTTCTGAAGAAGATTTGGAAGGTTGGTCTAATGTGGGAACCCACATCTTCCTTTGGCATGTGGTCACAACATTACTCAAAATTTTTAATTTAATGATCACCATTGTAGATGGTACTTCCTTAATAAATGATATAATTGAATTGAAATAAGTGTTATTTGCATATAGACCTTTTTCATCATTTTTATTGTCACCGTCATGCTTGGGAAATGGGTTTGACAAAACCTTAAGATTTTTCATTTTGTGTTTTATTTGGTGATGGTTCTTCAACAATGATATCTCCGCTATCAATGAGTTCTTTTTAAAAATTGATGAATCAAAAGCATCAATCAGTTGGGTGACCATCAATGTGATGAAAATCACAATAAGTATCAACTTTATCCCAAGTTGGCTTGGGCTCTCCCTGAACCCAAGGTTTGGTGATGGGATAGGTAACCGTGTTTGCATTAACAAGTTGTTGGAGGACACTTGATAGAGGTTCTCTCAAAGGAGTTAAATGGCATCACTTAGAATCAAGAGAGGAGGAAACCTCTTTGCTAGAAACAACAAGAGAATGTTTACCTTTGTTTAGTCTAATTTGAGTATTTTGGACATTGCGGTTTTCTGTAACACCATAATTGACCATATTATGATCGCAGTTAACATGTTTAGATTTTTCTTGTTGACAGCTATTAGGATGGTTACTATGTTTCGCATTATATTTTAAATGAGGTTTAATCAAACCTTTTGTGACAAGGGATTTTTCAATCTGCGATCCATTCTCAATAACTTCTTCAAAAGTATTAAGGAAATGCATTTTCATGTGAAATGATAGCTCAATGTTGAGGTTAGGTATAAAGATGCTCACAAATTGTTTCTTAGTCATGGAGCATGGGAAATGACTAGCAATCCCATGCCATATTTGTAGGAATTGTGAAAATGTTTCATTTGTTCATGGTGTTTGGCATGAAAAAAATCCATCATTGTAATTTCAGAGTCCAGGTTGAATGATAAATGTTTGACGAACTTCTCTGAGATGTCTATGAAAGTTTATATAGAGCCCTTGGGGAAGTGTAGAAACCAGTCCAAGGCTTGTCCACCTATACTTCGTGGAAAGAGATGCATTACGAAGACATCACTATAGGCCACCTCTTGACAAGCCATATAAAAACCTTGATATGCTCTCTAGAATTGTTCTTGCAATTGTATTTGTCAAATTTGGGTGTCTCAATAGATTTGTGAAAGGGGAAGTGAAAAATGTCATTATCAAAGGGGTAAGGACATAATTCTTAAAATTTGAATTATTTGCATTAATTTTTCATACCTGATATGGTTTCCTTCATCATTTTCCATTCTTGGGAAAATGGGAAGTTATTCTACAAGAAATATAAGGAACCATCAGTTGTAGAGTTATTGTTATATTTGGTGTGTGTGGTATGACTCTTACATGAAGCATCACTAGTTTTCTTTGGTGCCTCATTACTATGGGATTCATTGGTGACTTTGGAATTTAAGATAGCAAGTTTCTTAGCCAAGTTATTAATTTGATTCATGAGGTATTGAGAACGATCAGTGGCTGAATCAGTTGATTTTCCTTTGTCCCTTTCGTCAAATTTTTCTTTGTTTGATTCATTACTTTTGGTTCATCTCCTTTGGTGTTGTTCAAGGTGAACTTGCTTCGATTATCATTGTTCATGTGACTAGGGCCTGTCTCATCGTCATTTTTTGTTGAAAGGAAAGGTTCACCCTTATTAGCTGGTAGTTTTCCAAGTAATGTTCATAGACTATCCTCATCAAAATCAGAGGGTAATTTTTCTCACATCTCAAGGCTACAAAGAAAAAATTGGTCCTTATTCATGCGTAATATATTTTTTACACGATATTTTTCTTCAATTGATATGTCATTCTGATCATCCTCAGATTTCTAGTCATTGTCACTATCAAAACTTCCAAAAGTATTTCAATGTTGTTCATTCCTTCCAAAAGTACTATAATCTTTATGTCATGTTCCCACCATTTTTAAAAGAGGGAGGGAGCAAAAGAGAGATTTGAAAGATAACTCAACCCGTAGCAAAGTGAATGTGACGATGGAAAAGAGGTGTGCGACTAGATTTGGTAATAACTTGTCCCTTAACAAAGTGAATGCTAAGATGGGAAATAATCTTGGAAGATATGAATGATGCAACCCTTAACAAAGGGAATGTCAAGATGGAAGCGTGTGAAAGTGTTTGATAAACTTGACCCATGACAAAGTGAATTCCAAGATGGAAGAGTGGTTCAATGTGGTGAAGGTTATCATCCTCTAATAAAGTGAATGATAGAATGGAGGAGAGTTATAGTGAAAAAAGTCCAAATGTGCTCAACCTCTAACAATGTGAATGTTATATTGGAGAAGTGAGGATAGATTGATTGCAAATGTACTCTACCACTTAGCAAAGTGAATTCTTGATGGGAAGAGGGTATGAAATATGTGTCAAATCGTATGTGATGTGTTCAACCCTTAACAAGAATTAGTTAAGAAGGAAGATGTTAATGAAAGGACAAGACTCAAATATCAACAACGTAAACATGGAGAACAGAAGATATGATGAAGTTTCTAAAACAAAACAAATATTTTTTCAAGTTAGAGATGTGAAGAAATCAAACGTATATAGTTTAATGATGATGATGTCAAACTAAAGCATGTAAGAATAGAATAAAGATAAGATGTGATGAAATTTATTTATGACAAAATGGAACACAACACTATCAAGATGTGAGTCGTAAGATGAAAGTTCTTGAGTGAGGATGTGGATATCTATAACTCAATACTTGATGTTGAAAAAGAAGATGGAAACTTAAACTTTGGGGAATGTAATCCAAATTTTTAAGTTTCGAATGAAATGGGAGATGAAATAAAAATGAGGTGAGTACAAAAGATAGAAGAATTTGATGACCACGAAAGAGGAAGACTCAAATAAGTGAATAAGAACTCTAAATTAATGAATAAGATCAAATGGAGTACACAATGAGGATGAAAAGATTGAGATAATGAAAAAGAGATGAAAGTTCCAAAAGGGGAATTTCAAGAGTAAAATGAAAGTTAGTGAATGACTGATAATGAAGAGAAAAGATGATGAGAAGAAGAAGTAAATTTCAAGTCCAAATAAGGATAAATTTGGAAATAATGAACATAATACAAGATGAACCCAAATAAGGAATATTTGGGATTGTGTAATGGAAATGAAAAATAATCAAAGTAAAGTGTACTTGAAAAGATGAGATGAGGATGAAAGTACAATCCAAACAAGGAGTGTTTGGAAAATAATGAAAAGATACAAGCATGAAAGGTGGATCCAAAACAAGGAATGTTTGGGAAAAAGTGATTGTGGAACACCACTACAAAAATAAATAAAACAAAAGAAGAAAATAGAAGAAGAGTTTTTGTTTAACTTTTTGTTTTTGGCATCTACCTTCAATTGGCTTGGACAATGTTTGGCTTTCTACGTGTCTCTCTCAACTATGTGTTAATAGTAATATCCAAGAAAGTGCAATGCTATTACTAGCTAAAAGCTTTACTTTACCCCCTTTGAAGCCCTGAGAAAATATATTTCTCATACTGAATCGCACTGGGGTCGCCACTAAGGATATCTATGAATCTAACTCATAAGGATTTACTAGTAAAGTAGGAAAAAAAAGGTTCCCGTTTCATCCACCAATTCCCTGAATGTGTGGAATACTTTGGGCTTCCTAGAACCACCCACTTTGTTGTAGCTTAAGGCTTATTCCAAGGGGGTTATGTTCTAGTTAAGCGGTCGAGTTGTAGCTCTTAACCAAACCTGTAATTATAGTGGTTTTAATGTGGTGTATTTTCTTATCTTTTGAGCTTAATGTGGTTTATTCGTACACCATTTAGCAACCTGCAATTAGTAGTGTTTGAGTGTTTTATCAATCACAGTGAGAGTGGGTCCAAAAATAAAAGATTAAAATGTTTTCCAGAAGGAGGTAAAAAAAGACAACAGAAGCTAACTCACATTTCTGATTTCCAAGGTCGCTTAAAAAGCATGAGGAAATAACATATGTGTGGGTTGGATTTGATTAAGTGAAACGTTAATTACCTAAAAAAAAAAGAAATGACTGTGTTTATGATTCCCAAGATCAATTAAAAAATGTGAGGGAAGAGCATACATGTGGTCATGTCATGATTAGTCTCACAAAAACAAAAGAAAACGACAAAGGAAAAGTATGCAAAACACGTGAGAAAGAGTTAGTCTATGTAGAAAAATGACTAAATGGTGATAAAAATTCTTTAAGGAGCGAGGATAAAAGTGATCAAAATGCCCAATAAACCTACAAAATGAAGGTAATGAATTAGTCTATGTGGATTAAAAATGACAAAATAATAATTCAATGACCTAAGTTAGTGGGAAGGGCTCAATAGAAATTAATGAGACCAATAATAAAAATAAATAGCTAAGAAGAAAAAATAAACAAATTAAAATGAAACAAATTAAAAAGAGTACTAATAATAAGAATAAGCATAAGAAATAGCTAAAATGCTATCCTAATGTAAGAAAAATAAATTAAAAGAAAACAAAACTAAGATATAAAATTATTATATTATAAACCTAAATTTAAAAAAATAAATGTATAAGCCGAAAAACTATAGGTTTGCAAAACCAAAACCTAAGGAAATAAATAAAGTGAGAAAACCTAAAAAACAAGCTAGGAGTGCATAAACCTAAAAGAAAGTAGGAAACAAAGAAAATCAATGTGAGGAGCTCGGTAGGTAGGAGCAATGGTAGCGCTAGGATGGACAAGCCAAAGGATTAGTGGTTCTGGTCTGGACTCATGTGAGCTTTCTAGGGAGTTGGTTCACAGTGTTGTGGGAGCTTGGTGTGGTGAGTTGAATGGCTCACTAGGTATTGGAGGGTTATGTCTAGGTTGAAATGGGGCTGCACATCAGGAGAGGATCAGGGGGAGTTAATGGTATTGGCGGGTGGTGAGAATAGGGATCAAAGATAGCTTGGCTCGGCTGAGCCAAGATCGAGGCAGGGTGGGCACGGGATCTGGGATAGTATATATTTCAGATAGGCCAAGGGGGGAATAATGGGGGGTAGGTAGATTGTGTGGTACGAGGTGGGCTTGGGTATTTCTGGGTAGTTCTTAGGTAGTATGGGTTAATATCGTGTGGTGAGTTAGGGTAAGTGTTTGATTTAGGGTGGGAGTTAGGTTTGGGGTTGGGGAGAGGAGTGTGAGGGGAATCTCAGTCGAGCTGGCTGAGTTGGGGAGGGGAGAGGTAAGAGGGGTAGGGGTAGTCTGGGATCTAAGGTGTTAGATGTTTTTTTAGGGTTTCTACAATTTCTTCATTGTTATGCATCCTCCTTCCATTTTTAGACATGAAAAGCTACTACGAGGATTTTTGTTGGTGTAATGGAAAGAGTAGTTATGACAACTAGTTTGAAATAAATATCCTCAGAAGATTTAAATCAAATCTTCAATCTAACTAGCCCAGATGAAGCATTTTTCAGGGATTTGTTTTAAATTACAGACTCAAGGGATAGCAAAGGTCCCTTGACATATGAGGAGGTTTAGCTTTCCCTCCTCTTAATATTGATTAAGATCAATCCATTTTCTCATCTTTCCAGATGATGTACTATCATCTCTTCTAATGGGAGCACTGAAAATATCCAGAAGAGTCAAAGAAATTCTAGATTGAGAGGACTACTGTGACAGGGATGGCTGAATATAAATGTGCCTTTTTATGCAATGAAGGATTTGTGTTGAAATAAGTTCACCAAGATTCTTATATGTTTTATGAAAAGACTTTTATTAATACTATGCCTACCATTTCTCACAAAGTGGAAGAATTGGAGTGATGGATCATTTCTCTTGAAAAGGGTCCAACAAGACCTGTACCACCTCAACAATCTACAATGTCAATACCATTAGTGAGAGGGAAAAGGGAGAAATCAATATCTCAACTCCCAATTGTCATTTTGGATAAGGAAGGAGTAGAGCCTTCATCTCATTGGTGTTCTAAGGCATCACTTTTTACTACCAAGGAGGGTAAGGGAAATTCTACTCTCAAGCCTTCCATTCACTTAATGTAGTGCACTCCTTTGATGGAGCAAAAATTATCAGAACCTTTGCATGTTCCTCTCCCAAGAAAGCATCCACCTTTCACAAGGAGATGTAAGGGTGAGTCTAGTTTAAAATCCCTTGTTCCACTAGGTCCCTAGGCTATGCTACTTGTTCTTCCAGCCACTCCAAATGCTCCTTCTCAACCTATTCCTAATCAATCAACTTCTTACAAATTAAAAGGGAAAACGACATTTCCTACAAGTGGTTTAGATCTTCTATAACGGGTTTCATATTACTAGAAGAAGACATAGCTGAGGAATATCATGGATGGCCCCAGGATGATTGTTGAATCGTTGATGGATATAGGGATGTCTCAAGATTTTTCTAGGTCAGTTGTATTCTCTCAAACAATTCAAGGCTAAGAGGATTTTATACTAAGGAAGAGCAGGTTGCTAAATAGAACTCCCCCATTTACAGAAGACTTCAAGGCAAAATTAAGGATGACTGAATGCTTTTCTTTTCTTGGTTTCTTTCTTATGTGATTCTTAATAATGTATGTAACTTTTCTTCATGGGTTGGGCCCCTATAAACCCTAATTTTGATTCTTGAAAACATAACTTCAAAGTGATATTCCATCTTCATGAAATAAGAGTAATGATTAAAATAAGATGAAAGAATAGTTCAAAGAAAACAATCCTAATCTTTCTTATCAATCTTCATATCTTCATCTTCATCTTCCATCATCTTGGCCTTTATGATGTTGATAAATCAAGGTTTTCCTATACAAAGTATCCCTACATTGGTCCATCCTTTGTTTGTATACCCATGGATTTAATTTTAACTCTGCAATTCCTCTAATCTCATATGAATGGTGTCCATGGTTTTGTAAACCCACCTCTTTCTTGTCTTCATCTTCTCCTTGAATTCATTCAAAACCTCAACCCTAATTTTAGCCAAGTCTTAAATTACATGCTTTATGACCTAGGATCACATTCAATCCACTGAATATCGATTCATCTGCTTATTTTTTTGGTCCTTTTAATGGTGGTAGCCTCTTTGTATGAAACGTGGAGACCTCACGTATCTTTGGGGCTTATAATTTTCTCTTTCTTTTTTAATCTATGCTTGGGTGATACTTTAAGGCCTGTGAGCTCTTCTTCTTTATCTTGAATTTTCAACCCACTTGGGATACCTTGTTGTGATTTAGCCACGTGGTTGATTCTCACTTCTTAAAGCCCCCTGATTCTTTTTGCATTCTCGAATATGTGTTGAAAGGAAGGGACATGTGGATACCTTCAATGTCCAATTCCATACTTTTGAAAAATTGAGTCTTGCAAAATACAAAAGAACACCAAAAGGAAAAAGGGGATGGAGCAATAAAATTTTTGGGCATCGAAGATATTTTTGCACTTTGCACTTCATTGACTTATCATCAAAATTACAACATTGGCCTGATTCATGGTCAATTTTTCACAAGGATTTTCAAGGGAAACATGACTATTACATTCCTCAACCAAAAAAGAGGATTCACATCTTAAACATAAGATTTTAATTTTCATCCAACATGATCCTATCTTTGAGCATACGTTTTGAAACATGGGAAAACTAGTGAGAGATAATTTTTTGAAGGCATACATTAGATAAAAGGGTGAAAGAAAATCGAGCACCAACAATTATGATGTATGATTTGTTTTGGTTTAATTTCTAAGTTGTTGATTTGATGGAAACTAGTTATATAGGCATGGTTTGGTTTAATTTCTAACTTATTGATGTTATGGAAACTAGATATATAGGCATAGTTTAGTTTAATTCCCATGTTATTGATGTTATGGAAACTATATATATAGTCATGTTAGTAGGGTCAAATAGTGGAAAAATGGTGAAAGAGGGTAGAAAATGGTGGCCAAGCTAACTTCTGAAGACCACATGTCTTCAAAGTGCTACATGTTATCCAATTTCACTACCTTAGTGAAGTGGAAAACTGGAAAAGCTTACACCATGACATGATGGGGACCCACTAGTAACAAATGCAAAAATTTGATGCATAACTCTGAGACACCCTCATACACTCCACTCAACTCTAGTGCACTTGAAGTGACCCAAAATATTGATAAGATCTAAAGGGATTGGAAAAATTAATAAGGTTACATCTCTAACCCTTGTAAATCCAACCGAGCTCATGGTTGAGCTCTTTACATTACCCACCGAGTTGTCTTATGAAGAAGAGAGAGATGTTTTCTAAAATTGAGCTAAAAGGATGTAAATGAGCTCATTTGACTCAAGTGAGATATTTCTTTGAAGAAATGAGTTGTTGTAGAGTAGGTATTGAGTTGGTTCTTGATAATATGCTGGTCAAACACTTCAAATGAATTGAGCTTGGGTAGAGAGCAAGTGACCAAGTCATTACGTAGAATGGTGAGTTTTTCTAGAAGACTGAGCCCCCTCTTAAGTTGATCAAGGCTAAGTTAGTATATCAAGCTACCCAAAGAGCTCATGGTTGATATCATTGAGCTAATAAATGCTACCGAGTTGTCCATGGTCATTGATCTGGTTTTAATTATTACATCAAACCATTTTCAAGGGATCTGAGCTCTTAAAATGCAAATGCAGTGATTGAGCTTTTGATAGCATGAAGTGTTAAGAACATGAGACTCAAACTTGGAGGGACTCAATGATGGTAAAAGAGGAAATTCAATGTGTCATGCCTCAAAAAACAATGCAAAGTGATAAACCAAGATCCAAACACTTGATTGAATAACAAGCTCAAGGATTTGATTAGAGAAAATAATGGAGGTCAAGCTTGGCTCGAGTGGGTTTCGATAGTCACTGACAAGACTTAGGAAAAATAGAAAGAAAGTTTGGATGGCTCGCCTTGCCAACTTAGTGAGTCCCAAAACAAATTCAAAGATGAGCCTTCATGGCCAAAGAAAGAGATGATGCCCTAGAGAACACAAGGGACATGTGTGCAATGAAGCTCCAAGATCACCAACCAAATGAATGAGCACAAGGCTTGCAAGGATATTGATGATAAGGGGTCAAAGTGGCCTGAGTGGAGATTGTTCATCACAGCCCTGTAAACGCTGAAACATCCATAGTTAACGAGATGTAGGGATGGAGGAGGAAAATGACACAAACAGCCCAAGGGTGGGTTGGGACATCCTGGCTTGAAATTACTGAAATTCCCATGGGAAAGTTCTGTGGTGAATTCGGTGGTTAATGGCTCATATGGCCTGGTCAACAAAGGATGGGTGAAAGAGTATGGGAGAAGTTGGTTTGAGCATCCCACAAGGTATGGGATGGGACATGAGGAAGTTCCCTCAGGGTAAATCAAGCCCGCGATACACATAACTCAAACAAGATAGGTGGTGCCGAGATGACACAAGCATGCGATACCGCCAAGCTAAGAAGATACATGGCACCAAGGTGTTGGGGGAGATCAAATCAGAAAATGTAATGATGAATAACATGGAAATAAGAGTGGGGTAGTATGCAAAGTCATGGTCCTATGCAAAATTAGGTGACCTCAACATTTGATGAAGAGTCTGTGTGGCACACCTAGCAATTGGACAAGGTGGGGTGGTGGATAAAGGTTAGCAAGTAGGTAATGATCCTGAGGCATAAAAAAACAATTCCAAATAAACATACATTAAATAATGGCTTGATAGTGAAAGAAATTGCCAGCTCAGTCGAGCTGGCCGACCTGGAAGACATATGAAACATTAAAACATCAACTCCCCTCCACCAAATAAAACCAATCAAATCAATGATGGACCCACAAAATAAAAATTAAAATGCAAAATTGTTTAAAAGAGATGCAAAAAACATTGAAGAAAGAGAGAAAATATTTTAAATGTGTCTTTCTAGCCAAATATTAAATCCATAGTTCCGTGAGATGGAAGATCAATGTGTAAAGCTCAAAATAGCCACCTGCACTTAGAAGCTCATATCTTGAGCATTTCTTAACAAAATTACACCAAATTTGTCTCGTTGGAATAGTGATTCCGAGACCTTCACATAAAAGTAAATAAATCCATAAATTGATGAATATTTAGACATGAATTTTATAGAAAATGAACCTAGTTCAGTTTGGTTGTTAGATGGTAGTTGAGAAAGTAATTAATGGGCATAGGCAGAAATTTTCTCTCACTGCAGGTTGAATATCAATCAACGATGGATTTTCAAGATTTTCTATCATGATTTCCACCCACTTTGGGCACTTTGTAATTGGTACAAAGGGAAAATCCGAGTTTACTCTCTCTCCTCTTCATTCTCTATAAATTAAGGAGTTGTCTCATTATAAAGGGGGATAATTTTAGAAGCAAAACTCTGTCATTTTGGTTTTGTGAAGCTAATGTGTTACAGACCTTCATAGTGGACTCCTTGCATGGTGATCTAGGCCTTTCATTTTTAAGAGTTTGAACTATGCATATCAATGAAGCAATAGATGCAAGTTTTTGGATGTTTCTTCCCTTTTTGTGTTTATTTGTAGTTTTTTTCCTCTTCAATCTTATTGTAGGTGTATTGTTTCTACTCTATTCTCTTTCAAGGTTCACTATTGTTATGTTTCTTCAGAAATTTTGTTGTGAATGTTGTTGTTAAACTGTGGAGAACTGTCATCACCCTTTCTAACCTATATTTTTTTCTCATTTTCACACATTCAGATGTTATTCTCGTACCCTTATTTTTTTGCATCACCTCTGTAGTGTGTATTTCTTTTACTTTCATGCTCTTTCTCTCTCCCTAGTCCATTGGAAATTGTAGGATAGAGATAGTTAGTAGTTTTCTTTCATTAGAGTTAGTTTTCACTAGATTAGGAAGAGGAACCAACCTTCTCTGGAGGTCTATCTCAAGTTTAAAGTCCCACAACTTAGAGATAGTACCCATGTTACCTAGTCACATTGTGAGATCAAGAACACACACTTGTGTAAATAGGAGGGTGTTTTTATTTGGTGATAACATTTCCTACATAGCCCTTGCAAAAGGGGCCTCAGGCCAATGTAGTTATCCCTTAAACCAGGGAAGAATGAGATTGGGTTAAGTAAGTTGAGTAGGTAGTTTTTTGGGTAAGGCATGTTTGAAAATATGTAAATTCTGATGTTGAATAAGTAATAGACAAGGTGAATTAGGTGTAGGTAAAGATAAAGGTGTTATGTTTGATTCAATTTTGATTTTCTTATCTTGTTGAAGAAACAATGAGTAAACAAATAAGAAACCAAAAGAAGTGGCATATCCATATTTATAAAGGAGCATAATTGTCATACCCCTAGACTTATTTAGTGTAATTCACTAGAAACACTACTTGACGGATGGATCTAGAGTTGAAATAAGTTTCGTGATCACAATTTGTATAATACATGCCACATCCCTTAAGTAGATAGGAGTAAATAAATGAAGTTAGGGTGGAGTGGTTATTTAAGCGTAACCAGTGTTGTGGAATATCATGCCTCTTCTGTAAGATACCCAAAACTAGAATAGGAAATTCCATGGCCATAAGTTTGTATTTTTCTTGATTTTTATTTTTATTTTGCTTTTTGTGTGTATAGACTGTTCATTACAGGGAGTCTATATCAGGATAAATAGGTTCTCCTTGAGGTATTTGTGAATCTGATTGATGAGGGAAGATCCAGAATTATTTTATTTGAGAGATACAGAATTAGTATTATTTTGGGGATAGACTAAGGGCAATAAGTGGCTAAATTTTTATAGATGTCCTTCAAGGAAGTAGTCTACTTATAACAACAAGAGAGATATATATATAAATGTTCCTTTTGAGGGAATCATCTATTTGTAAGAAGTTTGAATCAAGGAGTGAATTTTTTTGTTATCCCATATATTTTTGCTTTTATTTTTGTACTTGAAGTCATGGACAAGGACTATAAAGGAGTATAAGCATTTTTATGAAGGAAAAACCATAGCACGGAAAGGTTAGCTATGAAAGAGGGGTTTCAAATGACGAACGACCATGAGATTCCATCCTGAAAAAGGAAGAAAAGTATCCATGAGAATCATGTGAGTTGTAGTACTCATATTGAAGACAAGGTTGAATAATAACAAATAATCACACAATTATAGTTTACTCATCAGTCCTAAAAGGAGGTAGGTGGAAGGAGAGGTTCACTTAAGGGATGAGCATATAAGTGACATAAAGTGATGTAGTAATTTTTTAACAGTAGGACGGTCGAAGATACAAGGCATTAAGAGGCTTAGGTTCAAGTTTATCTTCAAGAGAAGATAAACGATAAGTTCCTTGATCCATAGGTATGGATGACGATGTAAGGTCCAAGCCAATTATTAGCAAACTTTCCTCGTTTAATTTTCTCCACTTTGGTCACATGTTGGTTTTCCTTCAAGAAAAGGTCATCGATCTTGAAATTTTCACTCATAAACACATTTTTTGTAGGCACACTTGATGCATTTTTGGTAGATTTGGAGATGGTCTAGAGCGTGTAGACAACGTTTCATCCAATAACTCAAGTTGTGCCAAACATTCTTGGTGAAAATATTCATCAAATAGCATATCTTTGAGTGATATACAAACAGATGGAATTTGGATTTCAAGAGGAAGGAAAACCTCTATACCATAGACCAAAGAAAAAGGTGTGGCATTGGTCGATAGAAGTGCTATAAGGAGAAAGGAAATACTGGTATGATAAGCCTAATAAGGAAAAATGAATGTGTATGTGCCAATCCAGTTTATGTAAGGTTTTTTTTTACCAGTGTCATCAACCACTTTCATAAGAATTTTTTTGATTCTGTCATTTTTGTTAGATTATAGTCACAAGGGCCGAAAGTCTTGGTTAAGGGTTGGCTATTAAATAGTGTGTTGTTGAAACTTGAGGTGAAGGATATGTTTAATGACAATCAAAGGAAAAGGCTACTAAAATTTCTCCCAAAAATACCATCATGAATTTCTTTGATAGTGTATGAGATTTCAGAACTGGTGAGGCACCTGAGGAGGATACCATCAAAGACACATTTGTATAGAAGACCCCCCATGATGAAGTAATAAGAGACAATTTTTAGGAAGGCTTGTCATCCATTGCAAGTGAGATTGGGAGGCAGAATTGAAAGGGAGAGGTAGTCAGTGAATTTCTTACACCAAATGTTACATGGGTCGGTTTTCAATTCTTCCCACAAAATTAATGTTGTAGATAATATAAGAGGGTGACTGCAACCATTGTACTGTGAAAAATATTTTGGAGTCCGAAGGTGAGGTGGGTATTTGAGTGGCAAGGTAAGCCATGGTATCCGTGAATTTGTTAATAGATCATGGAGTGGTTTGAATGAGGTAAGTGTTCAAACCTGGTCAACAGTATGTTGGCATGATGTTTATAATTGTGAAGCACCTTGTTACAACACTAGTACAAACCATTGAATTGGTTCACAACCAGTTGAGATTCATCAAATATATTAATGGATTTAACATCTAGGGCTATGGAATTTTGAAGACCTAAGACAAGTGCTTTATACTTGGCAATGTTGTTGGTGTAGTCGAAGTCTAGTTTGAATGATAAAGGCATAGGCTCACCATCAAGAGGAATGAGGATGACCCCTGCACCACCTATGCATTGAAATTTGGAACCATCAAAGAATAAGGTCATTTGGTAGACAATATCATTGAGGGAGAGGGCAGCGATAGATTCATCAGGAAAATTTAAGTTAGAAGATTGATTTATAGGAAGAGGAGCATCTACAAGCTGATCTGCAATGGTTTTTCCCTTGACAAACTTTTGATGAATGAATTCTAGTTGTAGGTCTACAAGGAGCATGAGCCAATGCATGGTGCATTGGTGTTGGTAAGGTTTAGCACACATGTAATGTAAAGGGGTTAGTATTGGTGATGAAAAAGAGTTTTGTGGTTAAAATAGGTAGTGACGAGGTTTGGTGGCCACAAAGACCAAGGCTAGGAAAATCTTTTTCAGCATGCGAGTATACCTAGTCTCATATTCTAAAAGATTACGGTTTATGTAATAAAATTCTTTCTCCCTGTGTTGTTTGTCATGATAAATGAATATGACACCCAAGGAATGGTCAGTGCTAGAAATGTAGAAGTAAAAAGGTTTTTCCTCTTTAGGTGGGATGAGTACATGTGGTTGAAGAAGGTATTTATTCAATGCTTCAAAGGATTTGTGGCACTCATCATTCCAATTAAAGGAGACAATTTTTTAAAGGAGATGATGAAAAGGGTGACATCGGTCAGAAAGTTGGGAAATAAAATGTTGAATGGATTGAAATTTTCCTTGAAAACTATAAATTTGTCCAAGGTTAGTAGGTGGAGGCATCTCGAGAATAGCCTTGATTTTGGTGGGATCGACTTCAATGCCCCATAAAGAGATGATGAAACCAAGGATTTTTTTGGAGAGAATGGAAAAGACACACTTCTTTGGTTGAATGCAAACACAATATTGGATGAGATGATCAAAGATGACTTTAAGAACTGTGAGGTGTTTGACATGAATTTTGGACTTACTGAGAAGTGTCATCAACATAATCTTCCAATATGTCATGCATGATATCATGGAAGATATAGGTCATAGTGCATTGATAGGTGGCACCAGTGATTTTTCAAGCCAAAGGTCATGATGCAATAACAGAAGGTTCCCCATAGGGTGATGAAGGTGGTTTTGTGTTGATATTTTAGAGTGATTAATATTTGATTATAACCTGAGAATCTATCCATAAGAGATAACATCTCATGGTTTGACTGTAAGATCAATGAGTTGGTCGATGCTAGGAAGAGGAAAGTTCATCCTTAGGGAAAGAAAGGTTAAGGTCATGGAATTCTGTGTAGATGCAGAGTCCCCCTGTCGCTGTTGGTGACAGGAATAATGTTAGAAATCCATTATGGATAGTCAATGGGTAGAATGAAGGAAAAAAAAGAAGGCACTAGAGTTCTTCTTTCACAATAAGGGAAATGTGTGGATGCATTTTTTTGTAACTTCTGTTTCATAGGTTTGGCATCAGGGATAGTCACGATATTGTGGACCATGATATTAGGGTCAATACTAGGCAATTTCAGCATAAGACAAAGAAAAAGTGTTGCTATGATCTCGAAGGAAAGAGGTGAAGGCTTCCATGTTTGGCATAATCTAAATATTGGCCTATCTTTAGAATTTGAGGGTTGTCCTGAGTGTGAATGTTGATCTCTATGGTTGATTCATTCAACATGGTTTGTGTCTCAAAAGGTAATGACTTGTGAATGTAAGAATCATCTACACCTAAATAGGTGAGAATAGAATCATCATCTTGACATTGACCACGACATTGATAGAAGGTGTTTTGTCATCCAACATGTCAGGATAAAGAAGAGGAAGGGAAGAGGGCACCTCACCATCATGATGATAGGTCATAGGTCCCAAAGAAATGGTATTCATGATAAAAAGTTAGGAGGGATGGATTCTGGATCCATGGACTCCATGGGTGAATTTGATGTGGTAGGTGAGTTAGGTGGGGAAGGCTTATCTTCCTCAATAAGGTCATGATTCTGAGCCTTCTTAGGAGGAGGATGTGAAGAAAATTCCAAGCACCACAACGGTCTTTTTTTTTTCAGGTGGTGCAAGGTATGACTCTATGAAGACCTTATTCATAAATACCAAAGCCAAAGCCCTTCCAAGACACATCAATGAAGAAAAGTGTGGGTGAAGTGGTGGTTGGTGAGGTATTGGAAGTCAGATGAGAAAGGTCTAGGTTTGGGTAGGTGGTTTAGGAGAATAAGAAGAAGTATCGAGTCCCCCATATGTCAGATTGGTGCGAAAGTGGGGAGGAATGTATGGAAAAAATTCTCCTACATGACAGGTCATAAAGTGGGTGTTGGTGAAGGCTTCCATGTACTCTTGAGGAGTAAGGAAAGTGTCGATGTTGTATAAGTGGTACTCCCCCAAGGAAAGGCATTAAAAAAACCTACCAAGGGGTAAAAGGTCAGTACTTGGGTAGCGGGGATGGATGAGCTACTCAAATCTTGTGAATGTGGGGCATCACTTTTTCGATGAAATAGGTGTGGTTGGTAGATGGGTTAGCTAGTGGAAGCTATGGAAATAGTGGAGGGGATAAATGGGCTGGCTGTAGAAGCAACATAGTAGATAGAAGGGGTGGTTGAGGAAGGTGTAGAGGAAGAAGTGGTAGAGTGGCAACAAAAGAAGTGGTAGGCATGGTGATAGATACCTTGACTAGAATAAGACATAATTTGGTTGGTAAAGCATGTTGTAGGCTTTAAAAGGTGAAGGATACTAACCTGAATGGTGTAGGGGTTCCCTTCATATTCAAATTTTAGGAAATGGTGAAGGGTTGAAGGTACATACCCCATAGCATGAATCCAAGGTTGGCCAAGCAGTAGGTTATATTAAAATTCCACGTCAAGAACATATAATAGTTTAGGATTGGTAGGGACCCGCATGCAGATGTGGAGGATGATGGTGCCAAGGGTAGAAGTCATGACATAATTCAAAAGAATACAACATTAAGAGGGTTATTATGTATGCAGCTAGGCGGGCATGCGTAATTGTTTCGTATGCATGGGACGAAATGATATTAATGCATAGCACCTCCATCAATCATAACATGTCAAACACGAGTATCATTGATGTAAGCGGTGATGAAGATGGGTAGGATCAGGATCATCTAATTGTATAGGGGCGAAATCTCTTAATCATTGAAACTGATGGTGGAAACCTAAGGAAAGGTAATGGGAGCAGAAGTTTGAAGTGGAGTAGTGAGGGTGGCCATATGATGAGGGGTAAATATGGTGGCCATAGGTGTAGGATCATTTGGTGGAACCTTGATAGATTGTAAGACCTTAATGAGGGCTCTGACGATGAGACTCATAAGGTTTGAATTAAGATCATACAAGGACATATTCAGAGGATATTGATGAAGTTGTTTAATCATAGAGCGATGTGTGACTCCGTTAGAAATAGGATAAGCTGGCCCATGAGATGGTTACCTTGGGGGTAGGTGTAGGTAGAATGGTGGGTGAAGGTGCATTGGATGGGCCTTCCAGTTTTCTCTTTTCCTTTATCTTTTTTTGATTAAGTGGCTAATGGGACCATACTTATTTAAAATATTGGAGGAGGAAAAGAGGTTTTTCGAGATACAGGTGAAGGCCACTAAATAGATATAGAGCTATAGTAGGTGATAGCAGGTGAAGCGGGAATGGGATTCTACTCCAACAGGTCATCTTCATCGAAGAGACCATCTAAAGTACAAATTTTTAGGATAAAGTTTTTGATGGCCTTAAAAAATTTGACATCATGCCCTGCATGAGTGATGATATGTATAGATTTTGGTGTCATCAAACCTTACTATTTTGGGTTTGAGTGGATAATACAAGATGACTAGGAAGAAAGTGAGATATTGCAGAGGTTTCTAAAAATCTCGTGAGGATATTAGAATAGGATCCTATACTAATAGATCATACTGAGAAGTTAGAGTTAGCTTGGATTAAGATGCGCATGTGATTTTTTGTGGGAGAGGTGTTACTGGAGGTGGTGTAAGTGTGATTACCTTTCTGGTAGGTAGTGAAGGTTTTGGTTTTCAGTTTAGGTGGCACCTTCATTAGGTAAAGGTGCATGAGGGGTGCATGAGGTAGAAGGTGATGTAGAAGGTAGGGATACCTTAGAAATAAAAGGTGAGAGTGGCAGTGTTCAACAATAATTTGGTTGTCAGCTAATGGAGAAGGTTTAGGTAAGAAGAGGCGTTGAAGGTGAAGGTTTTGGAAAAAGAGAAAGAAAAGGTGAGGGTGCGGGTTGGCATGCCTTGATATTTTTCCTTGGTGAAGATGTAACTTGACCAAGTCTGGAAGGGTGTGGGCCTAAAATCTGAAGGTAGATGCGAAAAGGTGAAAGAGAACGTGCATGGGAGAGACAAGGCTTACAAGGCCTAAGAGGTTGGTTATTCCTCTTAGGTACGGGAATCATTTTTATGATGGGTGGTGGTTGAGTAGACAAGTATTGTTTCATGCTATGGGATGCAATAAGCTAGGTTGTTGGTAAGACCCCTACGGAAGTGGTAGGTTAAGGTGTGGATAGGGGTTTGGGTAAAGGAGAGGCTGAAGAAGACGGGGCTGATATGAGTGGCAATTCAGGTGTCATGGTTTTGGTTACTTTAAATACCTTAGGATAGATAGTTGAGGTATCTAGGAGATAACATCTACATTTGGGTGGATAATGGGAGTTTAAGGAACCCCCATATTGTTGAGTAGTTACATATAATCTAATCGGTACTACCAAACATAAGAGCAATGGTGTTGGTTTAAAAGATGATGAACTAGTTGTGAGACCCATCCAGAATTCTAAGTCCTTATAAAATAGGTAAGGTTTTTCACCTCTAATTCATTAGGCAGGAGTGATGTAAAAAGGCTGACAAGATCTTGGAATATCCATTGGAGAATAATATGCCTATCGGAAGAGGAGGTAAGATTGGATCCTCTATGGGTCGAGGAGAAGGAAAAACAAGCGACGTTGAATCCTCTTTAGGTGGAGAGATGGATAGGGTTGGCTCCTTCTTGGGTAGAGGAATGGGATGAGATAGGATTGGTGGTAGGATAGAGATATAGGTGGGGTAGGATCCTTTGTGGGTAGAGGAGTAGGTGTGATAGGATCATCTGTGGATAGACGAGTAAGTGTGATAGGCTCAGCCATGGGTAGAAGAGTTCGTGCAAGAATTTCCTCGATAAATGCTGATGAGAGGAAACTGGCTACATGGAATAGGTGTTGTGTTGAAAATGACATGAACCTCATGTATACATGGGCATCAGTAGTAGAGGTCTCCAAAGCTTGGTTTGATGAGGGGGTATGATTATGAAAAGGTTTCTTAAAGACACCTCATATTGGAATTAGCATTTGGATTATGGTTATCCAAGATGAGATCACCACTATCTAGCATTCCTTGGACAATGTTTTTGAAAGTTTTGCAATTGCCATTGTTATGTCCCCTAACTCGATGATAGTTACAAAAGTCATTTTCTTTATACCATAACAATGTAGGAGAAGAAGGGTCAAAACCAAAGTATCTGTTTTGATATGTGGAAGGGTAATGTCTCTATATTTTAAAATCTTTTCCAACACAGAAGAATATGGTTCTCCGATAGGAGTGTAAGCCCTTTTATTCATACTTGTATTAGAAGTTTTGAACATAGGAGAGAGGTTGGCAGGTGGTTTTGGTTGATTAGATGGATGAGAAGGGCCAAATTTCAGAATCACCACATTGGAATGGATCCTTTGGCCTTGGAATGGTTATTAGAATGGTTATTCAGAGGTTTAGAAGAAGAGTCATTTGATTTGAAGTTAGCGTTCTTATTATGCAACTCAAGTTTCTCCTCTTCAAGGGAATGAATTTCTAGTTTCTAGGACATAGTGAAGGCTTCATCAAATGTGTGAAATGTTTGAACCTGGAGAGTCAGGGAAATGTGTCTGGCACATGCCCTTAGTGAACAACTCTATGAGCTCTACTTGTGGTAAGCATGGATAGGCAAGTTTATTGATGACACCCCGCCAATGTGCGACAAAATATGAAATAAATTCGTATTCATATTTTTGAATAGAGTACAATTCTGTCATAGATACATTCTTAGATATATTGATTGATAAATTACTGAGGAAGGTTTGGGCCAACTAATCTGAAAGAGAATATTGAGTTCCTAGGCAAAGCACTATACCAATCTAGGGAAGGTCCTGACAGTGACATGGGGAAGGTTCTAAGGAGCAAGGCATCATTATGGGTGATCAAGATAACCTGCATGTTTGAATGATCAAAATTTTTGTTGAGGGTATTCCTTGATATTTAAATGTTTGAACTTGGGTAGCCCCCATTACTTGGGATAAGGGTTAATAGGTATAGATGAGTGAATGGGCTCATTACATATTTCATCATAAGTGAGCACATTAAGAGATCTAGAAATGGAGGCCTTGAGTGTTTGCATCTTATCCATCATCATCTTGATAAGATCTGTGTTAGGATTAGATTAAGGAGTTCCCCTTATGGTATACGGGGGTAGATGAGATGAATAGGTCATAGATGACATACCGGTGTATGGTGGTGGTGAATATGGGAAATGAGAAGCATGTACATAGACAAGAAAAGATGACATGGGTATGTACTTGGGGTACATGATGTGGGGTGTAGGTGGGAGGAGAGTGTAAAGACCCTGGTAGTGATGGGTTGAAAAGTTTAGGGTAAAAAACGAACCAAATTATCATAATGCGTATATAATTTTGATGCAACTGGAGGTTGCAAAGTGATAGGTATTGATGATGTGGGGACCCCTATACCAGGAGCTTTGGATGAGGATAGGGCAGATGTCGAGGTGCTTACAGAACCCGAGCGAGAAACAAATGTTAAAGGTATGATAGACACTGAAGGTGTGAAGACATTGAAGGTGCAATGGATGTTAAGGGTGTAGTAAGTGGTGTTAATGTGTGAGTAGGTAATGCTGAAGTAGCATTCACAGATATGGCAGGGGGCATGGAGGTAGGCATACCAAACAACGGTTGGCCCAATGGGTCATGGGTAGAATAGTGGGAAAGGTAATGTTGTAAGGCTATGAAATTATGATTGCGGAATTTATTGAATTCCTCATTACCTGTAGGTATAGTTATAGGAATGTTGGGGTCCATTGGTGAAGAAATAGACGTTGGAGAATGTGAAATAGGTAATGGTACATAAATAGCATGAAAGGAAATTTATCACACCTGTTGGCAAGTAAAAACCATACGAAAAGGTTTAAAATGGGTAGTTTGAACTCTGTAAAGGTGACAGAACTCAGAAAAATATGTCTAAAGATGTATGTAAGATAGAAATAGGTTTTTGTTTCTGATAAAAATAAAAAACACAAAGACTAATACCAATCAATAAACCAGTACCAGTTAGGTAGAAAGGCCGATGCCATTAGGAAGGTAACTGATGCCAGTTACTGTGAAAATGAAGAAATTTTAAAGATACGAGGAAGAAAAGTAGGGAAATAGGTATTCTGGGATTTGTTAAAGGTGATAGAAACTCAAAAATTGGTTAATTGAAAGAATCAGAAAAACAGAACAATGGTATCTATTCCTGACAAAATAAAATAAAAAATAGAGAGGGATTGATATCGGTCAATAAATCAGTACTGGTATGATGAAATAACCAATGTAGGTCACTAGACCGATGCCAATTACTAGTAGAAAATTGAAGAATGAAGAAAATATGAGTGTTTGAGTTAAATTTGATGAAAAAAATCCTTGAAAGAGGGTGTGTATGACCAAGATGATTTAACACACTCAGGAAAAACCAGAATTAACTAGTTGCGATGATTGAGTAAAAAAATGAAATAAAAAGTGATGAAAAGAGGCCTCACAACTCAAACTACAGAAGACAAGAAATAATGCCAAAAATTGAACAAACAAAAACTAAATAAACACGTTATCCTAGGATCATATTTTTAGTGTTTAGTTGACTTATGCCTTAAGATTGATTGTGAATGATATAGAATGTTTAGATAATGATGGTACCAAGAAAGCAATCAATGGATGGTTTTAGGTTTTTTTTGGTGAAGGATTCCTTGATATATACCTTTTGGTACATGAGTTCCGAGCTCTGATATGATAAACCAGCCAGAACACTGGACAGGGCCCACTGTCAACGAGTTTTTAAAATCCTTGATGGCTTCTTCCTGGAAGGGAATGTTTAAGAAATTTATATTGTGTTAAGTGATTTAGATAAGGAGTGTGTGCACAAATGTGAACTACGCTTTATTAATCAATCAAAAAATGGTCATGACCTTCATTGTATGATTTCTACTTAATTATGTGAGCTAAATATGCATACATACATGAATGAAATGCAAGTGTTTTAAGCCCCAAATCGAAATATGATATTCAATGTAAACAAGAGTGAATAGGAAGAAGAATGAACTTCACTAATGCAAGAACACAAGAAAGAAGAAGGATTATTTTTAAATGCACCAAAATAAGGATTATTTAGAAAAAAAGGAGAAGATTACATACGAAGAAGATTTAGTGAATAACAATTTAGAAAGGAAACACACAAGATGAAACCTATATGAATAGAATGAAACCCACAAATGAGGGTCCCACCAGGCATGCCAAAATGTTTCACCAAAATGTTGCGTATAAAATAGATAAGGTAAGGTAAGGTGAGGAGAAATACCTATGAATTCGAAGAAGGTTTCCTGCGTTATAGAAGTCCAGGATGATTGTGAAGAGATCCTTTTTGGATAGGAATTACTACCTGAGAAAGAACACAAGACCAAAAGATAGCATTAATAATATAGGTCAATGGACTCCCTAGTGGGAGCTATATCTTGGAAGTGGGGTGCTTCCTATAAGGATGTCAATCCACGTTCAAATACAAATTAATGCAAAGAAATAACATAAAAGAAGGAAATCCTACTATAGTTGTATGATTTAGGTATCTCACACAAATACAATAAGTTAGCTTTAATCTAATAATGCATATAAGGCTGAATCTAAAAAAGATGGGGGTTGGTTGTAAAGGCTAGCACGTATAGTAGAGGGTTTTAGGGAGGTCTGGGTGAAGTTTGGTGAGGTCTAGGGAGGTTTTGGGTGAGTTATGGGCTTGCTGGTCTAGGGAATTTACCAGATATAGTGACCGATATCGATAGGCTAGCCGATTTTGGTACCTCGTAATAGCTGACGCCAGTTGGGTGACCGATGTCGGTAGAGGTAATTAGATTAGAAGGTTAAAATGGGTTGGTTGTGAACACTCTGTAATTTCACAGAGAGTTGGGAGGGCTTAGGCTAGGTCCTAGGATTTATGTGAAGACTCAAAGATGGTAAAGTAGGTATTTGAAAAGCATACAAGGATCAAATGGGCAAGTTTTCGGGTAGACGGGTGTAAGAGGCATATGAGAGAGAAGTAATCTATAAAATAAAGGATCTAATACTAGAAGCTAATGAAACTTAACTACTAGATTAGAATACTTATCTAATGATGGAATGTTGATAGATGATGGTTATTGGTAGGTGCTTAGAGAAGAAATGGGTCCATATCCACCATAGAAGAAATGAAGAATCAATCCTTCCCCGAGTTATAGATCTGAAGCTCTGGAGCAGCCAACTGATTTTTGATGAATAATGTGGGTGTTAAGGTACTATGTTAGTTTTTAGAATCTTGTTTTGAATGCTTAGATCAAGAGCTAAGAATGCCAGAACTAAAAAATATGAACTAGAAGAACCTGGGTGAAGGGTTGGAATTTCCTATTTAAGGAAACCAGTGGTGTTTAGGTGAACGATACCAACTGAGGAATAACTAGCATTGGTTAGGGAGAAAAGTTCATATTTTACCAAAAGTATCATTTTCTCTCCATTTTTGGCATTGGTCAAGGTTTGTTATGGAATAGGAGACTAGGTTGGTGCTAAATGAAGTGGGAAATTGGTAGGAGGGATAAGAGTTAATTGATGTTAGGGTTAGAATGAGTCTTAGTTAGTTAAGGGGATTGGTGACTTAGTCTAGGTTAATAAATACACCTGGAATGGGTCCATGGTGAGGTGGAGGGGTGAGGGAATTATTAATTTAATATGGGTAATTATATTAATAATAATGTGTGGAGGGGTCATGGTAAGGGGTATGTTAGTCGAAGGGGACCTAGAGGGTTACGACCAAATTTTGGGTGTCTACATCTTCATTCTCCTATAAAAACGTCGCATGCACCCCCAAAGAGGGGGGCATCATTTGGGGGTTTTTACATACTAACACAGAGATTCTACACCTGTTCGGTCTAGTTATATACAACGAGTGGGTTCAAACTAGTCTACAAACCCCATACACAATGGCTTTTATAGGACATGGTGTCCTTAACATTTTGGGAAATAGTTACAGGATTTTAGGTTACAATGGGTGTGCCTCTCTAAACTACTTCATCTAGTGGCATCAGATCACCAAAAAAATAAGGACATACATAGACCTCTATACACACAGTTCATGGAAGCAATTAAAGGTTGGAGGACATAGAGCATTTCCTCCATATAATTCTTCAGATTATGGCATGGGATCACCCAAAAAACTCGTAGCATAGGATATCTTTATATTCTCTCTTTCTCAACATGTACTAGGTGCACATGTTCCATTTACACATTTACATTTTGTATTTTACATTTACATGATTTCATATACATGTCTTTTAAATTGCATTTTTACACATGCATATTTAAATACTTGATCGTTTTCTCCTTACAGGTTTGTCTGTATGAGAAAAAAGTAGTCAAATGGGGGAAATAACAACAACATCAACAAAAACACTTTGTGATGGAACATGCTTTACTAACCATGCAGGTACATCACATACCGCAGTAGCTACATATGCATTCCACCCTAGGTTCACTCTCATCACTTTTTCTTTGCACATTTTTCATCATTAGTTTCCATGATCCTCCATCTTTTTTATCACTCCACACTTTTCCTAGTCCTTCAGCACGCCTTCTCATCACTCTTTATGGACATCAGGTACGCATCTCTATCTTCTTTATGTTACCAAGCTTTCCGCTCACCAACATAAAGTGGGGGAAAAATGTAGTCACAAAATCATGCACTTTAAACATTATTTATCATGGTTTCATACTACTATTTAGAAGGTTATTGAGTAAAGAAAGTACTAATTAACCCCCATCTTTTTGCCATCTTGTTTTATTTTATTTCTTCATTCCTTGTATTTTACACCCACATGCACAGTCAGCCAATATCATCCCGTGTTATTTTATCCTCGACTGGGGTGCCTGTGGGTGCCTCGGTCCCTTTTGCACTTTCCCTTCACTTTTTGGGCTCTTTCTAGCCATTTACATCTTTATATTTTTAGTGTTTGGCAATTTCGGGATAATTATGAAATTAGATCAAGAGAACCCTTTAAATATAAAGCTATGAGACAATAATGAGGGACCTAGCATCACTTACTACTATCACTCATCTAGAGTTGCATCCATCTATTGCATTAGATATCACTTGCATACATATAGCTCCATCATCAAGGCACAAGGATAGGACATCTGCATTAGACTTCATAGGGGGGATTCTATTCTATTCCATGCACACATTCTATTACATTTTCTACACATAGTTATTGTTCACTACTTCATAAATTTTGAATAGCACAAGAGAAACCTAGGGCATGTTCACACACACTTACACAAAGATCTACATTGGGTCTAAGATGTAGTGCAATGCTTTGTTAGTAAGTCCACCATTGTGGCAGTTGAGGTCATTCCAACCCCTACATATGCATTTTTCTTTTTTTAGGGTTTGATGTTTGTTTTGAGGTCTTGTAAGTATTTCTTTCATATTGGATTATTGGCGACATCTGAAGGAGCATGGTGAAGCTAATAAAACACACAGTGAGGGTTCTAGATCACCTCCCATCCCAATAAAGATCAGTTTCAGAGCTTTTGCACAAACCAAGGTGCCTATATTTTATACCAGAGCGCCCCCAGGTTCCCCAATCCCTCTCTAAGCACTCCAATCCAACTAGATCCTACAGATCTATCATTTTTGGGACTTTTGCATAGTCATTCTTGCTTTTGTATTTTCCAGTCATCACCATGACACTATCTTATGAGCATCCATTATTCAGCCAAGTTCTTTCATCTTATCTTTTGCACAATAGGGTTAGCATTTCCTTTTGCATAGTTGTTTATTTTACTTGCATACTTGTTTACTGCATTTATTTACTTTAATACAATTGTTCATATCTTATATTGACTATCCATTTTCTACCTAGTTATTTAATTTTATTTAATCAGTGTTTACCCAGGCATTGGCCTAAAAAATTTTATCACATTATGAAATATACTACCCTAGATGGGAAATACATGAAGCTTCAAACACATCACTTCACTCTGTTTAACCATTTCTACCAAAACAGGAAGATTAGTATACCATTCTTCCC
This sequence comes from Taxus chinensis, assembly GCA_019776745.2. NCBI lineage: Eukaryota > Viridiplantae > Streptophyta > Pinopsida > Cupressales > Taxaceae > Taxus > Taxus chinensis. The sequence goes on from CM034150.1 coordinate 599,311,628, forward strand.
TTTTATCTCACTATAATTCTCTATTCATGATTTCGAAGTGGAAAAACTAGTAGTGCCCCTCCATCAAGGTTTAATTTTGATTCTTATTAAAGTGCGATCCCATGTCCAAAGTTGTAGGGCTCCTGGTAACATGTTAGGTGAGCACTAGGAATGCTATTTATCTCTGACGGATAAAGGTAAGTTTATGAAAATTAAGATGAAGGCCCAAGTTGATTTCAACACTGCTGCAGCATTACAGAGTCTAGCAGAGGGTTCAGAGGCTGGGGCATAGATTGGAAATATCCTTTTCAATTTTATTTCTAACAAAATGGAAGCTATAGAAGATTTTGTTGAGCAGATTAAGGTAGAAAATTAGTATTTACTTAATAATTTTTAGGGAATGAGTGGAAAGGTTGCTATTATGAGTCAAAGGTTGGAAATTCTATACGAAAGTGAGGTGTGTGGTAGGGGTGAGAATATGAAGTTGGTTATAATTAGCTTTGATGATGATGAGGATACTAAATAGAGATAATCTAAGGATGAAGGCCCGAGTTCAACTATATGAAGAAATTCTATATAGGAGGAATGTATGCTAGCCTTTTGCCAACTACATTTTTTTATATTTTGTAACACTCGCTGTAAATATTTCTCATCTGTTCTTGGGGTTTGAGGAATTTGTTTGTCCTATCTGTGAGTCAAATCCTTTTTAACTTATATCCTTTAGTATTTTTTTTTGCTACTTGTGATCTTCACTGTGATATATTTTTTATATGGCCCTTGGAACCTTTTCCAAATATTACCAATCAAAAAAAGTAACATATGTGGTGAGAGGCATTGGAATCATTAATCCACGTCGATGAAGGAGAAACTCTAGCTACAATGGACTTTCCTTTCATATCATTAAATTTATACTCCTTTGCTTTGGAAGACTTAGAATTCAAAGAATTTTGTTTGATAAACTCAGGAACACCTATTTTATTTTTCTCAAGTAAATGAGTGAGATGATCTATTTTTTTTCTCATACATTGATTCTCTTCATGTCCAGTCTTCTTATAATAGGAACACTTATACTTTTCATTCTTTACTTTGGGCTTAAAAGTAGAAGAATTCATGTTAGGTTTGGTTTGTGTTTTGTTGGTATTGGTTTCCTTCTTCGATTGGTCATTTTTCTCTTTCTTCTTTTTAGGTTTCTTATCCTTTCCCTTATTAGTACTTGTAACAAGGGATTGATACTTGGATTTAAGTTCTCCCATTTGAGTCAATTTATCCTATTCTCAAATTATTTGGGATGAAAATTTGTCAAATGAGGGAATTTTTGAGCAACCCCTAGAGCTTCTTTTGTGACATGGAAGGTAGAAAAAAAGACGAAGTATTTGAGACCTAACTTAGAAATAATTGAAAAGATCAACTAGGCATATTTTTTCTCAACTCCACATTCCTTTAAGAGAATCTAGTGTGGAAATTTTTTAAGAAAATTCTTGTAGGTTATCAAATTTGCTAGGATTTAACCCTAATAGTTTTGTTTCCAAATTATCCGCTCTCACCATCTTGTTTTTTGAACATATTATCAAGATTTTTTTGGGCTCTAGTGGGTGTTTCAGAAAACTCAATGTGGAAGAGAAAGTTAGGAGAAATGGACATACCAAGAAAACCTAAGGCTTCATCACATCAGTTCATCCACTTATATTTTTTGGGTTCACCATCAGGTTCAATATCAATTCCCATTGTGATATGAAATAACCCTTTACCCCTTAATTCCATAACCATTTTAGATCTCCATTCAAATAAATTAAACGATGTAAGAAAAGGAACTGTAATAGAATCCATTGCAAGGAGAGAGAAGGAATAAAAAAAGAAAGAAGCACACACACACACACACCCTAGAACAATATTTTCACCCCATATTTGTGGAACTTCATAGCATGCATTGATTATAATCAGATGTGAATTTGCGTTGTCAAATAACCACTCACTCACCTTAAAATAATAATAATAATGCACATGTGTGGAGACCACAATAAAATTTTGGTGATCGTGATAGTTCGATACCACAAGTAAGCGTAAAAATATGTGAAGACAAGATACGGGGAGATAAAAACAAGTCCTTTGTGAGAAATAGTGTCTCACGTTGCAAAATAAACTCCCTTGACGTAAGGTTATGTTAGACACACACACTAGCCCACAAGTAATAACGATGGCGATACAATGTAAAGACCACTCATAAATGAGTCTGAAAGTAGGTCTAGGATATAATAAGGATGCTACACACCTCCACAAAGATTAGTGAAAAAAAACATCTAATAATCTTAGTTTAAAAAATTATTTTCCTCTAACAACCTCACTCTAATACCATGAGAGATTATTCTACGAGGATAAAAATGGTATCCCATGCACATCGAAAAGGTTACACTCTAATAATGATGAAAAATATATAAGTAATCAACAATAAAATAGAGTAACAAATAATCATGCATATATAGAGTAGGTCTAGTCATTCTCATAGATAAAAAAGAGGGTACATATAGGAGTGTTGTGTAAGTCTTGTGCCTGGAAAAAACATACTCTTTAAGAGTGAAAAAAAGAGGAGTTATTATTCTAAAGATGGAAAATAAATCCTCTGACTCATAGCTGTATATGTTAATAAAAAATTTAATGAGAAAGTTTTTCATATGTCATATGACCCTATGACCTATGATCTCAATGAAGTGAGATGAATAACCATGTGAGGTGGACAAGAAACCAAGTGATGACAAATACAGTCACAAAAACCAACACCATATTCCTTTCAAGGTGAATTTTTGAACTCCATTTTCACCTTGGGCACACTTATGAGGTGAAATTACACCCCATAAGTACACCATTATCTCATTGTATGGAATATTTCATGAATACATGTCATACCATGTTAAAAACATAAGAAAAGGATTCATTATGTGCATGTGTTTGTCATGTTCCCCCCATCCCCCATCCCCCATCTCCATCTTACATTTTCTAGCCCTTCATACAACTAAGGTGCATTTTTGACGTGAAATTTCACCCAAAAAGTGCACCTAAGAGTGAGGAGGCTTCCATCATCCATCTCTCACTCTCCCACTCCTCGATTTCCTCATGTGCATTCTCATCTCTTCCACTCCCACCCTATAAATTTACTCACCCTTGTCGCTCAACTCAAAAACATAAAACATGATGCAAACACATAAAGTAAATCCTTGGAAGACGTTAAAGAGGTATTAAATTTGTTTCACCATGTTCAAATAACAAAAACTCACTTTTGTGCCCTAGATAACAAAATCTTGTTTTTCTCATAGCTACTACAACTCTAATTACCATAAGATTTCTACTATAGATTCCTCTTGAAAACACCTTTGAAAAGATTGTTTACTTGAATCCATTAATCCATTCAGCCATTTTTTATAGTAATTTTAAATTTCAAGCCAAAATAACTCATTTCTCATATCTACAAAAACCTGGTGGTTGTAATCTTCCAAAACTTGGAACAAAGCCTTGAAATGAAAAATGGAAACTTCTACAATTAATTTCATTCTGATTCGACACCCAAAAGACCACTTTATATTTTTAGTAAATATCTACTAGAGTACATACTAAAAATAGTAAGTATGAGAAATAATTGGTTTCTAGTACCTCAATTCATTCCTCTAAGTACAAAACACTCAAAAATTGGTAAAATTGCTAAGAAATTGAAACCCATGGATGACTTACAAAAAATAGTAAGTGTCCAAAATGAGATTAAAATGGTCACACATATTCCTCCCCTACATTTTTTAATTATTCCAGTCTTCACGGAGGTCAAGTATTCAATTTGCAAAAAAATCCCCACATTTCCATATGGGGTAAATGTAAGGTGTCTTAGAGTGAGCATGCCATATTTGGAAACATCTATACATCTCTAACTATCAGTATGTGGTGATCATCTCTTAGGAAATTTACTCATAATATTGATAAGGATAAATTCATACTTATAAAGGTTTTGCAATTGATTTTTGACTCAATTGGAAGGAAAGCCACCTTAGTTCCCAATTTTGGTCTCAGAGTACATCTTAGTCATGGAGGACATTTTGCTTCATCTAATATGGGGTGTTTAATCATAAGGTGGATGAAATTTCATTAAATATACATCCACTTCTTTACCTTTGTGTTGAAAGGATATGGTTCTGCATCTCATTGGTCATCAATGTTCTCAAGGTGACATAATCAAGGATCATCATGGTTGCATCGTGCATGTAATTGTTTCATATTCTCATCATGTGTAAGAGGGTCAAGAAGGCTTGATAGTGTTTTAGTGATAGGAAGGTTTGTTTAAGGAAGGTAAGACATCCTTCATTTTTTTAATGGTCCATTCATCAATTGTTTCTTACTTGATCTCTTAGTGTACCTGACAGGGCTACCTAGTCGATCATTCAAGGAGGCTTCTCATAATGCAGAGGGCTCAAATGTCTTCATTTGGATTCTATCATTGGAACATCATTATAGAGGCCTTCAGAATCAAGAGTGGATATTCTTCATGATCAAATCTTCTTCATCATTCTTCATTTGAGTTTAGGTCTTCCCCTCTCTCTCCTCTCTCTCTAGAATCTATTTCTTTGTTGAGGAGATTTTTTTTAAAAAAGTGACTTAAGTCACTTAAAGTTTCTATTTCTTTAGTGGGAATTTCTCTTTAAGTTTAAAATTCACGTAGAAATACGAAGGGCCCCTAGGTCCGGATATATATTATAATGATCTCTCCACTCCTAGGAGTTATATTTTCTTATTTGAGGTTAGATTTTCTTAGTTCATAGATCCCATTGTCTTACTACAATCAAGAAACTACAATTCTTCTATCTTCTTGTCTTATGTTTTTCTTTACATATCAACTACTACTCCAATAAAGCATTGTAATCATGTACAACCATGGAAATAATGAATATTTTGATGAATATAATGTCATTATACTTTGTGTCGATTGTGTTTTTTTATCTTACTTTACAACTAGTGTCTTCTCATTGTTAACTTGGAAATACTCTTGTTTTATGCCAGTGAAATCATCTTGTTATTTATTAAATAAAACCCCCTTCTCACTTTCTCCCCTCTCTCCATACACACACCTTTCCTCCATATCCTTTTTACACACAATTTTAGTGGATTATTCTCGTGTGTTACCCGATCGAAAGGCCACCCACGATAGTTAGAGTAGTGTACATATTTCCTTATTTTCAATAAATGAAGCTTCCCCATTTCTAAAAAGAGGGAAATATTCCCATAGCATTGGTAAAAAACCCTAATTTTCCCTTACAAAAAATTATTTCACCAAAAAAATTTGGTGTCCATCACGGGGTAGATTTTGTTGTCTTGCACCCTGAAATGAACTACAAAATCCTAAAACTGAGATATACCAAAAATCCATAAAAAAGTAAAAAATATAAAAAAACCCAAAAATATGAAATTCATTACTTGAAAACCCGTTTTTTGATTTCTATGAAAAACCCTTCATATTCCATGGTGAATTTTCATATGCCTGGTTGTAAAATTTCATATTCTTCATTGAAAAATATTTTTGATCAAAATTTAAGAACCTCAACCAATTGTTCCATGGGGAAGGAATACTTGTTCACTTACTCTTACATCATCTGTCTGTGAATTACTGAAGGGATCCCACAAGAAATTTCCCAAGTTTAAAGGTGATTGTACTCAACTTCCTGAAGAACATATTACACGTTTCATCACCTTAGGTAGAGTTCTTGGATTTGAATATTGTTGTCACCCTCAAAATTCCCCTCATTTTTCAAGTCAAGTTTCAAAAATTTTGAGTTGGTTCCTTTGAGAGATATTTGAGTAGATTGAGAATTTTGGAGATATAAAAAAATTCTTGCTTTGAAGAAGTTGGTGCTCATTTGCAATCTCGCCCTGTTAATTCAAAATCTTGTAGTCTACATGGTTTGATAACATTTCTATCTTCTCGTCTGGATGCTTGAAAATTGTTTCTTTCATTCAAATGAAATTTTCAATCCTTCTCTTTTGGCTATGGATCGTGTCAAGCCTTGTATTGTTTGTAGTTTCTCTTTCCATGGAGAACAATTTGAAATTCAGGCGTAAATGGTGGAGTTTCCCCTCCTCTGTATTTTTTTTCTACAGTCATGAATGACGGGCATATCTTCCCTATCATTTTTTGGCCCTAACATCCACGAGTACGTGGACCTATCTAATTGGATGCGGCGTGGTGGATTATTTTGTGAACTTATCATTTTTTGTTATTTTTTGCAAAAGTGTCAAATTGGCTCCTTGGCCCCAAAGGATCCTGATTGGTTGAATCGAACTAAGGCGGGAAGGTAGATCGTCATAGCACTTTGAATATTTTGAATTTATTTCCAAAAGGAGTAAAGTTACAAAAATGAGCCGCAACTCCATTAAATTCATGTATTGAATATCCATTGAAAATTCAAAGTCGAGAGGTGGGTTATCAGGACACTTTAGGAATTTTTGGTTTGTTTCCATAAAAGGCGTAAAGTGATAAAGTGAACTATGGCCCTGCTCATGCCAAGGGATAAAGTCAAATGTTGAGCCCACATTGAAATTCAAAATAGGAAGGTGGATTGGCAAATAACTTTGAGATTTTGAGCCTCGTTTCTAAAAGAAGTAAAATTATAAAGTGAGTCGGACTCCATTACCACTCAGCTAAAGACACATGTCAGACCTATATTAAAAGTGAAGTTGTGGGATTGTGGGGCTGTGGGGAACTTTTTCACTTTTCATCTTTTGCGCTAAAGGCATAATTTTAATTTCAGGCCCGTGGATACATTTTTGCATTTTCGCCATTTTTGTGTGGATTCAATTTGAATATTCAAATGAGCATAACTTTCACTCCAGTGCTTGAAATTTGACAAATTTTATACTGTTGGAAAGGTCTTGGTATCCTCTACACCATGTAAGCATAAAATGTTGTTTTTAGTAGGAATTTCTATGGTTAGAAATCTAGAAAATGTCTTTCACACCATTAATACATGATTCTGATTGCTTCAAACATATCAGATTTGATCTGATCTTCCATCCTTCCTTCTCCAACATGCCAAACAAACATAGAGAGACTGACTAGAAATATTGATTTGGGTGAAAATATGGAAAATATCTTTCGTAAGCCATTAATACAGGATCCGACTGCTTTAACCAGATCAGATCTGATCTGATCTTCCATCCTTCCTTCTTCAGCATGCCAAAGACATGCAAAACCAAATTTGACAGGTTGTAGGTGGATTTGCAGGGGCATTTATGGTTGGTGGTTGAGCTTCCAAATCAGATTTATTTCCTTCTCTTCTTCTTCTCTTTTCACTTCATCTATAAATGTAAGAGCTTGGCTCAATGTAAATGTTGGACTCTAATACTTTTAAAGTGTAATTATAGTCGAAGTAAATCAATACAAAAGGATTTCCCCTTTTCTCTATCTTCCTCCATTGTCCCTTCTCACTTATCTAAAATTTGTGGATCATTTATCTTCTATGATAAGAAACTTTGTGTTCTTATTGATATGATTTCTAGAACTTTAGGTCTGTGGAATGATATCTTATGCTATGAATGTGAATGATTATGTTCTGTATCACTCTTGCTAAGTACGTATAGGGTCATACTCTGCTATCTATATTTCCTGAAAGTATTGTTATATTCTTCTCTTTCCTTTCTTCATTTCTTCTATTTGTTTGTATTGATGATCTATTTTGGTATAAAAGCATTTCAATATGTTAGAGGTCTAGCCTTAAGATGAAAGGTGTACATTTGTATATAAGATTTGTTGTTTGCTTTCAATAAGGGAACCTCTCCCATAAAGAGGAGGGACTTGTCCCCTAACTATGGTTTTGATAAAGTACCATTTTAAAACCTAATAGTTTTTGTGACTCTACTGGGGATTTTTTTTCAAACATATCCCTTTTAAAAGAACAACTTCAAGATCATTTTTGATCTTGCGACTCTACGGTATACACATGGGAATAAATCTCTTAGGGTTAAAGATGCTCATTTTCAACTTCTGGAGCAAAAAAACTTCTCTTCTTCCAACAAGAAGGAACAGCGGAACTCATTCTTCAAGCACACCTCCTGTTAAAGACAGAAATTCCAAGAATAGCATTCCTCCATAACAACTCAGTCCTAACCTTCTTACTCTAATACTTACTGGTGTTTCATTTCCCCTTTAGAAAATATTCCCATAGATAGCAGCATCTTTGCCTTGGGGATAACGGATTGGACTCCTTGCTCTTCCTCAACCATTGAATGAGTTACCCAGGAGTAGTAGCAAAGGTTTTCCTAAATTCTGAGGTGATGGGAAAGTACACCCGAATGAACACGTTGCAGCCTTCATTTTTGCATGTGGGATTCTTGGGGTTGAACATGAAGATGTTTCTATTAGGCTCTTTGTGGAAACATTGTAGGATAATGTTGTTGATTGGTTCTATCATCTTCGTGTTGGGTCGATTACTAATTGGACCACATTGAAAAATTATTTTGAGAAACATTCCAAACCTGTTGAAGATGTGCATGCCCTCTTGGCTCAAATTTCTCATATCAAGAAGGAACCACATGAACCTAAAAGGAACGATAATCAAATCGTACCAAGCCAAGAACACAGATGCTAATCAAACACCATGATCAATAAGATGAAAGTAATTCACCAGAATAACTTTACATAAAACCTTTGCAAACAAATGAGTAGCAGTATCATATATTATGTATGGAACTCAATGAAATACATTGAGAATGGGCCTTGCTTAAATAGGCAAGGAATAACAATCTAAGAAGCAGTCTAGGTCGTAGATCAAGCCATAAATCAAGGAAATAACTAGTCATTTGAGAACTAGTCAAGACCATAGATTTAGGAGAGAACTAGACATCAAAGATCTATTCAATACCATAGATCAAGGAAAGAACTATACCTAACAACTAGATAATATCTCCTAATATCTAAATAAGATAAAAGAAATATCCACACACATAAGTGGGTGAGGATAAATACAATAAAGGTACATAAAGTACCTAGGTGAACATGAGCTAAGGTAAAAACCTACTCTAACACCCCCCCCTCAAGTGAAGCTAGGGGCCAAAATAGAAGTGACATGTCCACAATATGAGTCCCATCAACTAGGCCTGATGAGGTACTCATGTACAATAATTGGGAAAAAAGGGACACCGCAAGGTACCCAAAACTAGTAACAACAAAGTAAAGAGAGTAAAGACCCGCTCCAAGGCATCCCAAGAAGCTCAGCTCAAAAACTCGTACAATGCTAAAGAATTTTGGTGTGCACTATGGTCTAAATCCATTTCTCGATCAAAAAACTCAAAAAAAAATGACACTGGGTTTCGCCAGAATAGTTCCATATAAGGAGACTGTCAATGGAGTGATGTCAAAAGTGTAAAAAATTACCAAACATAATTCAATCAACTGCTGCAAATAGGTGTGCCACGATCCAAGAATAAAAACCAAAGCAACAAGGCAAGGACACAAAATCCAAAGTGTCATGATCCAAGAAAATCCAAGGTAACAAGGCAAGGACACAAAACCCAAAGAAGAAGGATCAACACCACACCCTCCCATACTACTGAATGGGTGGAGTGACACTATAAATCTATATGAGTTGTCAAACAACTACTCAAACACTGACAAACTAACACTGGAATGCACCAGAATAGATCCCCCCTAAGAGATACTATCAACATGCCAAAAGTGTCGAAAATACAGATACAAAATCTCTCAACAAATAAGAGAGATACACTACACCTGCTAAAAACTGCTCAAAACAAGAAGCATCACAATGCATAAGGTATAGAAATTGGAGCAAGAGGCCTAATGGTGGAGGAGCCATGCCTATAGAGTCATCTCAACGAATGCCTATGTCACCACCATGAGTGATCAGATATCCACCCCAAAGCAACATGGATGGATGAAAAAGATGCCTGCATATGACTTGGTGCAAAATGTACAATGGGTGCATGCAAAAGAACATCAGAATGTGTGTCAGGTTGATCATGTCTGACAGCTGAAATCTCAGATTTCTCAAGCCTAAGTGAACGTACAGAACTCATGTGTTGCTCATGATCCTCAAAAAGAGTTCGAGCGAACAAAAAAAGGAGCTTTGTCGATGTGTGATCCCAATGAAGTATCTGCTTAAAAACCAATGTCATGACAAGAATTCCACTTAACATGTGGAATAGAGGAAACAATACCCTGTGAATGTCTGCCAATGAATCTGCTAGTGATACCCATAGAACGAAGCATACGAGAACTGAATGCAATGGTATGCTTCTTAAAAATCCATACAGCTGCGTAGAAGTAGGATACACAACATGTGGTACTGTAATAGGCACATATGTGGAAGAGCATGCAGTAACAAGCCTCATAGGTTTAGAAGCATCAAAAGTAGGTTCAGGCTCAAAGACTGGCAGATCAATGTCAGTGGGTACAATAGCAACAGCTACAAGTGGACTAGGAGCATGGATATGGTTGTCCACAATATGATGGTGATGTTATAGTCTAGCAAGTTTGTTCTGCAAGGAGTGTATTATTGTATCCTTATCATGAATGAGTGATTGTAGAAGAGAATTTCACTTCTTGAGCGATCTATTTTCTTTCAAAAATTTTACAATATCCTCTTTAAGTCCACATACTTTAGAGAAAAGCATATCATTCTCAGAATCCATGATAGATACAAACTGTAACTCCCAAAAGTTTAGGACGTCAAGCTCAGCCGAAATTGCATCCACAATTGATTACAACACTCCTCCATATTTGGCACTTTATAATTATAGTGCAAGTCTCAAAATAAATATTTCCAATAGAAAGAGCACAAAAAAACAATCACTTTTACAAAAAACGGCACTCAAAACCGAGTTACTGATTAAAAGTTACAAGCTTTTTAATATGTTGCTATGTTATTTATTTTAGTTGCCACTAAAACAAAATAAATTGGTGTTGCCTTCACCACACATAAAATTAAAGGGGGATGAAGTTAAGCACCTACTAGTAGGAATCACAATCTTTAAGCCCTCATATGACCATACCATATGACCAAGGGCTAAGGATTTTAATGGAAAACTACGAACCAGTTAAGGTCATAGATCAAGCCATAAATATAGGAAATAACTAGTCATCAGAGAACTAGTCAAGACCATAGATTTAGGAGATAACTAGACATCAAAGATCTATTCAATACCATAGATCAAGGAAAGAACTATACCTAACTAGATAATATCTCCTAATATCTAAATAAGATAAACAAAATATCCACACACATAAGTGGGTGAGGATAAATACAATAAAGGTAAATAAAGTACCTAGGTGAACATGAGCTAAGGTAAATACCCAATCTAACAGAACCCGTGAGGGATTTTGTGGAAAAATTCAATAAGCTCGTTCTTAAAATTCCACAGAACACTCGTCATGTAGATCAAATCCAAAAGTGCTTCTTCCTCAATGCTCAGTTTCCTGAAGTGAGTTATGCACTAAGGAGGGCTAACCTTGTAACTTTGGATGTTGATCAGAGATTAGATATCAGTGTTGAGGATGATTTAATCATGTCTGGTAAATTGAAAATATAACCCTCCAAGTCTAAAGCATCCTCCTCTTCCTCTCCTATAGCCAATTCGGATCAGTTAGTGCAAAAGTTAGAAAATGATCTCATTGTTATCAAGAAACAATTGGCTCAGCACACTCCATACCAAGATATTCCAAGAAAAAAAATTCAGCCCAGGAACCGTTTGCCTTCTCCTCAGAATAAATTGGATATTGAAGGCCCACCTATCAAGGTTCCAGTCAATGCAACTTATGAAGTTCAAGAACCTGATGATGAGGAGTTTAATGAACTCTATGAAGAACCAGAAGAAGAGGTTGATGAAGAACTGGAAGAGCTTGGCGGATCTCAAGTTCACTTCCTTACCACTGAAGGTATGGATGGCGAAGATGAATATGATGAAAGAGTGGTAGAGACTTGAATAGGGAGTCATATGTTGTTATGACTCGGGAGTAAATGAACAGAAAATAAAAAGTGATGCAGCTTGCTAAGAAATCCAAGGAGTTTCCTATAACTATTCCAGTGGTTGCAAGAAGAGGAGATCATATTCCCACTAGCTCCATGCAAAATTTAAGTAATTCCAATCCTCCTCCTTCTACCTCTATTTCCAAAACTTCTTTTCCTTAAATTCCTAAAGTTGATAAATCAAAGGGTTCTCCTATTCCTAGTAGTGATGCCCCATCCACCTTCAGGTCTTTTGATATTATTGATCACCTCAAAAAGACCAAAATTCAAATTTCAGAGGCATATTTTTACCAAACCCATCTAAAGGCCTTTGCTAAAATGGTAAACTTTTTCAATTCCAAATCCAAAGCCTCATCCAATACTTCTAAAGGTATTTTTTCCACTCCCTCCTCCTCACCTCAACCAAGCCTTATGGTTGTAGTCACTTCCCCTAATGAGAAAATTGAACCATTCTATGTGACTCTCCTCATAGCTAGCCATAAACTCAATAATTGTGTTATAGACTCAAGAGCATCAGACAATGTAATGCCTGCAAAAGTAGCTCATGCTTTGGGCTTGACTCTAACACATGCCTTTGGTTCCTGTTATTCCATGGAGAGTAGAGAAGTGCCTTTGGTGGGAAGGATTAAAGATGCACAAGTAGCCTTCGCTTCTTTTCCAAAGAAAAGGGTCTTAGCCACTAATTTGGTAGCTAATATTCCTCCCTCGTATGGTATGTTACTAAGTAGTAATTTCTGTAAAAAGGTAGGAGGTGAAATTCAGATGGACTGATCACATGCTTTGATCTTGTTCAATGGAAAAATAAGAAAGTTGTTACTAGAGAAGCCAACTGAGTATATTGTGCAAAAGACTGATGATCCAAAAGCACAAACACTCTATGAAGATATAGGGCATGGAAACTATATGATCATGTTAGAGGAGGCGGCAAGTCTTCCTAAGGGAGTGATTCATGATCCCAATGGAATTTGGACTTTGGATTTTGATGGAAGTTGCTCTTCAGCTGGTTTTGGAGCTGGTGTGGTGTTAATCTCTCCAGAAGAGAAGATTCATCCATTTTCTTTCAAGCTTCATTTTGAAAATACAAATAATACAGTTGAGTATGAGGTTCTCATCCTTGGGTTGAGCATGGCAAAAGAAATAGGAGTAAAGAATCTTTGTGCTCGTGGTGATGCAGAGTTGGTTATGAAATAGGTAAGGGATCTTTACCAAGTCAAGAATAGGAGATTAAAACATTATAGAAATATTGTTTGGGATTCCATTGAATTCTTTGATGCTTTCTTAATTGAAGTTGTGCCAAGAGAAAAGAATACTAGAACTGATTCTCTAGCTGTCTCAGGATCTTTGTTGATTCCTCATCCAAATTTCTCTCAAGATAAATTTACCATTGAAATGATTCATAGGCCTAGTGTGCCGGATAATGCAAGCAACTAGCAAGTTTTCAATGATGACCAACACTTGCTCTCTTTCCTGGAGCTTAAAGATAACTTCAATCAGTTATATTTTGAAGGAAGTGAAACTCTTCCTAGAGAATATGTGCCCTCTAATGAAGAATATATCAAGGAAGAAATGGATTAGGATGGCTATATTAAGTTGAAGGGTAACAAGATTCCCAAAGGACTAGTGATTCTAGAAGATCTATTTGACAAGCATGATAGGTTCATCAAATCTGAAGCTTCTCAAGGGACTCGACAATCTAATGAGTATGAGAAGGTCAATATTGGAAGTAATGATGAACCCAAGGTGGTGAATATTAGAAAATGTTACACTCAAGAAGAGAAGAAGAAAGTAGTAAACCTATTAAAGAAGTATGCTGATGTTCTTTCCTATTCATATGATGATCTCAATGCTTTTCAACCAAAGGAGATGCAGCACTATATCCCTCTGAGACCTGGGATCAAACCTTTCAAGAAGAAGCAAAGGCAGTATAATCCTAAGGTTGCTGATACTGTTTTTCAAGAGATCTAGAAGTTAATAAAAGCCAAGATTATTTTCCCTATACATCATTCAACTTGGATTGCCAACATTGTGCATGTCAGGAAAAAGAATGGTGAGATTCGCATCTATGTGGATTTCAAGAATTTGAATCAGGCCTCTCTAAAAGACAACTATCCACTCCCTATGATGGATCAAGTTTTTCAAGCTATCTTAGGCTCTGAGATGTTGTCTATGCTAGATGGATTCTCTAGATACAATCAAGTGGAAGTCAGTACCCTAGATCATCACAAGACTACGTTTTCTACCCCTTGGGGCACCTTTGCCTACAAGAGAATGCCATTTGGCCTTATCAATTTTGGTGCCACTTTCCAGAGGGAAATGGATTTAGCTTTTGGTAGCCTAAAAGGGAAGTGTATTGTTGTGTACCTTGATGATTTGACTATTTTTTCCAAAACAAGGGCAAATCATCTTCAACATCTGGAAACAGTTCTTCAAAAATGCAGAGAACACGAAGTTTCCCTCAATCCTAAGAAGTATGTATTCTATGTTACTAAAGGAAAGTTACTAGGGCATATTGTTTCCAAAGAAGGGATCAAGATAGATCCAGAAAGAGTTCAAGAAATCCAACAGATTCCTCTTCCCATAATCAAAAAGGGTATTCACTCTTTCTTTGGCAAGATAAATTTCCTGAGGAGATTCATTCCAGATTTTACAGAACTGACTATGAGTGTTGCTCACATGATGAAAGGAAAGAAAAAATTTGGTTCGTCTTCTGAAGGTAAGGAAGTATTTGAAGATATCAAGAAATCCATTGTTAAAAATCCCATCTTAGCATGTCCTGATTTCAGCAAGAATTTTATTATCTATTGCTATGCTACAGAGAATACCTTGGCTGCTATGCTAACTCAGGAAAATTCTGAGAATTATGAACTTCCAATTGCCTTCATGAGCTATGTTCTAAATCTCATGAATTAAAATATACTATGATGGAGAAACATGTTTTTAAAGTGGTCAAAGTTGTTAAGAAGCTTCATTTTTTATATTCTTAATTCTCACTCTGTTGTGCTTGTACCTGATACAACCATTAAGTCTATTATTACATAATAGGAGTTTGGAACTAAGAGAGGCAATTGGGTAGTAAAGGTCCAAGAATATGACCTTGATATCAAGCCAACTAAGCTAGTTCGGGGTAAAGGCTTGTGTGAGCTTATTGCTAAAGGGGTTGATGAAGAATTGTCCACAAAAGTAGTTGATGTCCCTGTTGTCCTCTTCCTCAGTTCAATAGATGAGTGGTATGCTAATATTGCACATTTTCTTACTTATGGAGAATGTCCTTCCCATTTGAGTGCCGAGGAAAAGAGAGCTATTAAGCTAAGGTCTACACAGTATGTATTATGGGAAAATGCTTTGTTCAAGTGAGGCATAGATGGAAGATTCCTTAAATGTGTGGACAAAGAGCAGCAGAAGAATTTGTTTTCAGATTTTCATGATCAGGCTTGTGGAGGGCACTTCTCTTCTATTGTCACTACCCATAAGATCCTTCGTGTAGGGTACTATTGGCCTACATTGTTCAAAGATGCATCAAAATGGGTAGGTAAGTGTGAAGCTTGTTAGAATTTTGTTGGGAGATCTAAGTTGACTGCTTTACCATTCAAACTAGTAGTGATTGATGAGCTTTTTCAACAGTGGGGATTGGATTTCATTGGAACTCTTAACCCACCTTCCAATGTTGGATATACTCATGTGCTAATTGCTACAGATTACTTCACAAAGTGGGTAGATGCTATTCTAGTCAAAAGCACTACTTCTAAGGTGGTGTGTAATTTCATCAAAGAGAACATCTTGATAAGGTTTGGGGTACCAAACAAGATTGTGACTGATAACACTTCCAATTTTTCTTCTTCTGAAATGATGGATTTCTACTATGGCTATGGAATTTCCCTTACTCATTCTTTAGATTATTATCCTCGAGGGAATGGACAAGCAGAATAAAAAAATAAGAATCTGGTAACCATCGTTTGGAAGCTTGTTAATGAATCTCAAAGGAATTGGCATAAGAAGCTCTATGATGCTCTCTAGGTAGATAGAATTACACCCAAAAGAGCAATTGGTATGTCTCCATTTTAGGTGGTGTATGGTGTTGAAGCTCAGCTTCCAATAACAATGGAATTACCAACCTTGCACTTAAAAAAGGCTATTGAGGATTCAAGTTTTCATCAGTTCCTTAGACAAGAGAATCATGTATCTTCAGAAGTTGGATGAAGATAGGATGCAGGTTTTTGATAGGATCTTAGCTCATCAACTGAAAGTGAAAGCTTTGTTTGATAAGAAGGCTAGGCCCAGAGATTTTCAAGTGGGAGACGTTGTTTTGTTGTGGGACAAAAGACAAGAACCTAGAGGAAGCCATGGTAAGTTTGATTCTCTTTGGCTTGGTCCTTTCAAAATTAGACACTTTGCTAAAGAAAATTATTTCTACTTGGATTATATGAATGGATCCTCTCTCCCACTTCCCTATAGTGGGAAATATTTTAAGTTTTTCAAGTCCTAGGTGATTAGGCAGTCCTTTTGTATATACTATGTGATGTGTTTTGTTTTTGTCTTTCCTTGTTTTGGCTTGCTTCCTTTCCTTTCGTTGTGTGTGTTTTGTTTCTATCTTTCCTTTTTGTATTGTTTCCCTTTCATGTGTGTTTTCTTCTATATTTATTTTCTATCTTTCACCCAACAGATAAGGAACTGGTTTATTTTCCCAGAAGTTTTTTCTTGAGTTTTCTTGATTTTTCCTCGTTCCTCTATCCAAGCCAAGTCATCCCCAGAAAGAGCCAACTGTTGTCACCCTCAAAATTCTCCTCAGTTTTTCAAGTCAAGTTTAGAAAATTTTGAGTTGGTTCCTTTGAGAGATGTTTGAGCAGAGTGAGAAGTCTGGAGAGATAAAAAAATTGTCACCCTCAAAATTTCCTCATTTTTCAAGTCAAGTTGATAGAAAATTTTGAGTTCTGCATGGTTTGAGAGATGTTTGAGCAGAGTGAGAAGTCTGGAGAGATAAAAAAATTGTTTCCTTCATTCAAATGAAATTATCAAATCCTTTTTCTGTGGTCGTGGATCCCATCGAGCCCGATATTGTTTATAGTCTTTCTTTCCACGAGGAGCAGTTTGTTTTTTGGGCAAAAATGTTGGATCTTCCCCTCTATTTTTTTTATACAATCATGAATGACAGGAATATCTTCCCTATCAATTTTTGGCCCCAGCATCCACAAGTACGTGGACATCTCCGATTCGATGCGGCGTGGCAAGTTTATTTGGAAAACATATCATTTTTTGTTATTTTTGCAAAAGTGCCAAATTGGCTCCATGGCCCCGAAGGATCCTGACTGGATCGAATCAAGCTAAGGTGGTGAAGGTGGATCGTTAGAGCCCTTTTTGAAGATTTTGAGACACTATAGAAAAAAGGAGTAAAATTGTACAAAGTGAAGTGCAACCCCGTTGGCGACCAGGTGAAGCCACGTGTTGAATGCCCGCATTGAAAAGTCAAAATTAGAAAGGTGGATCATCGGAGACACTTTAGAATATTTTGGATTTATTTCCAGAAAAAGGAGTAAAGTTATAAAGTGACCCGCAGTCCTACTTAGGCCAATTGATAAATTCAAATGTTGAGCCCACATCAAAAGTCAAAATGGTGAAGGTGGGTCAATGGAGAAATTTGTGATTTTGAGGCATTGTTGGTGAAAGGCGTAAAATTATAAAAAGAATGTCGTGAGGCTCCGTTACAACTCAGGATACGCAGCCACATGTCAGACCTAAAGTCAAAAATCGGAGACGCGGGCTTGTCGGAGCACTTTGCGGGATTTTGGTTTTGTTTCTAAAAGGGAAAAAGTCAAATGTTGATCCTGCATCAAAGGTGTAAAAGTGGGGAGACGGATTTTCGGAGCACTTTTGCAGAAATTTGGCTTTGTTTCCAAAAGAAGTAAAATTTAAAGTGAGCCATAACTCCGTTGCCACTCAGGTAAAGTCACGTGTCAGACCTATATCAAAAGTGAAGTCACGAGCCTATGCGGCTGAGCTCGAGGTTTTTATAATTTTTTGTACTGTTCCAAAAGGTGCAAAAGTGAATCTTCGGGCCCGCGGACCCTTTTTACATGGAAGCATTGCATTTTCACCATTTATTGTACGGATTCAATGTATGAATTTCAAATATGGAAAATATCTTTCACGCCATGGATACACTATCTAATTTACTTCAAAGAGATCATATTTGATCTGGAAATCTCTCCATACTGTCCTTCTTCAACATGTCCAAATAGACTATAGAGAGCCGATTGGATGTCTTGATTTGGGTGAAAATATGGAAAACATATTTCACGCCATTAATATGTGATCTGATTACTTCAACTAGATCAAGATTTGATCTGATCTTCCATCCATCCTTCTTCAACACGCCAAAGACATGCAGAACTAGACTTGACAGATTGTAGGTAGATTTATAGAGGCATTAATGGTTGGTGGTTGAGCTTCCAAATTCAGATTTCTCTTCCTTCTCTTCTTCTCCTCTCTTCGCTTCATTTATAAATGCAAGAGCTTGGCTCATTGCAAAATGTTGGAATCTAATACTTTTGAAGTGTAAATAGAATCGAAAGCAATCAATACAGAAGAAATTACCCTTTATCTCTATCATCATCTATTTTCTCTTCTTGCTTACCTGAAATCTGTGGATCATTTATCTTTTATAATAATAAACTTTTTGTTCTTATTGATATGAGTTCTAGAACTTTGTGTCTATAGAATGATATCTTATGCTGTGAATGTGAATGATTATGTTCTGTATCACCTTTGCTTAGTACGTATAAGGTTATACTCTGTTATCTATATTTCTTGAAAGTACTGTTATATTTTACTCTTTCCTTTCTTCGAGTTCTTCCATTCATTTGTATTGATAAGCCATTTTGGTAAAAAAAATCATTTGAAGATGTCAGAATTCCATCCTTAAGATGAAATTTGTACATTTGTATATAAGATTTGTTGTTTTCTTTTAATAAGGGAACCTCTCCCATAAAGAGGAGGGACTTGTTGTCCCTTGACTGTGGTTTTTGTTAAAGTACCATTTTAAAACCCAACAAACATCGACCCCATTTTGATAAGGTTGACCCATGTGAATCACTTCAATGTATAACATCAACTGCATGGTTGCTACAACTTTCCCTCTCATTCGATTACAATTTGGGAAGATATCATAACTAGGTTCGACGACAACATCTAGGTCAGGTTGCAGACTATCAAGATCTTACATAGCTCCATTGGTATAAATGAAGAAAGAATCAAAATTTTTCATCCGTTAGAATCTCAGAGAAAACGCTCATAATATTGGATTCTCAAAATGAGAGCTATAGATTTTTTAACTATCGGATGATAACAATAAGAGATATGTCCATCATTTACTGAAATTACCAGAGGTTTGGTTCATTCTATGAATAGTTCAACCTTAGAACTCTTGAAGTGGTAACCATTGATCATGCCATATGTAAATAGAATATGGTCTCATGTCTTGATACTAGGAAAGTCTAAGAATCTCATCTATGTAATAAAAAGTTGGTCAATGGACCCATTGACACATGTGTCATTCAAATCTCTATAATCACCATAGATTAATCCATTTCTGCATTTTCATTAGTTGAGTGAATATGTACAAGCTCACCTAATCTTGAATGGGGGCTATCTAGATCAATATTAGATTCAAAACATCAACCATAGGTGGAGGAGAAAGAATATTAACCCTTGAAGCTTTTACCTTTGAGTGCCACATGTGAAGATTTAGGCTCGAAGAATGAGTATAATGAAACTCAAATTGAAAAATGACATTTTCCCTATTGACTGAGACTGAATTTGGTGGGGAACATTGGCTTCTGTGAATATAACCCCACAATCAGTTGTAAAATTTCATGACATCTATTTTTCTTATATCAGTAGTCACTCCAATAGTGGCTATCACCTTTTCGAATGCATCAATGTACGAATTTCATCTACCCTTCTTACACATTAGTTCATCATTTATTTTAACCTGTTGACCTCTATTCAAAGGTATCAATAACTATAATTTTGGACCTAAGTGTTTCCCTCTCTCATGCATTCAACATTGTGTAGATGGTAAAAGTATCCTACAATTGTGCACTTCTACATCATCCAATGATATAGGCTTACACACGTCTCATGTTCTAAATATTTGCCCCTATAATTCTACATGTCTAAATCTCATCCTATATGGATATTATTTTAATTCCCTATTATCTCTTATTCTGTGACATTACCTCTAGCCTCTATTATACATATCCTTTTTTACCTTGATCAATCCTCTGAGTTTTATTTTGATATGCAATTGAGCTTTTCTTAGAAGTCTATAGGGTCTATAAATTTATGAATCCTGAGTATCTGAGAACTCAATAGTTCAATGACATTTTATAGAATTTTTTGATCTTTATCAAATGAAATACATCTACTATGGAATTCATATATTTCAAATGTCTATTGTAAAAGAATGAAGTCCCTATCCTAGAAATCATGTATCCCAATTGCACATCTTGCTCTCCACAAGCTCTACTTGATGGAACAGTATCAAGCCTTCTTCCTGTCTTTAATGGCATCATTGTTTCCTAGAATATGAATGAACCCATCATTATAGGTTCAATTTCTTGTACTTTCGGATAGATGTCAATGCATGTCATGAATTTATGACGTGCTCTTGGTCTCACTATTATTCTTATTACTCGGGCCAATATTTAGTTAATTTCATAGGTAGGGACCAACATTGAAGTACATCATGTTGTTCAGTTTCAATCCATACTCAAGTAGTTCTTGTGGATATTTCCTACTACACACCATATTGGTTTCTATTCATACTTAGTGCATATTCTAGTGCCCTTTATGCCTCATGGGATCTTCCTAGAGGCACATGTTCTGTAGAGACATTGGTGGAGATATAGAAGTTAGACTATTCATTTTCCACTATACCAGTCAAGGGTGCCATGAAGAAGCTCCTTGGGGTAAGAATTTTGAAATTCTACTTATACCCATTCTCAGGAAGTTGATCCAATTCACGAACATTCTATATGCAAAATTCTAGTGGTTCATATCCTTCATCTCATAATTTTCACCAATGGAAAATTGTTAAGCTCCCATGGAATATGTGTTTGGAACATTTTCTCAGATAGGTAATATTAATCATGTTTCACAAATGTATATACTTGAGGATGATTTCATACTTAGGGTCTTGAACTGTTGTACATGAATGCCCTTCCTCATACGGAATGGATATCCTAGTTTACTCTTTTAAACATGAATGAATCCCATCTGGTTTTTAACTCATCTGCATTCATCTCCTTTCTAGATTGTGTAATTATAACCTTTTCAAATGAATGTCTGAAACTTAGTAAACGGTAACTGTTGACATCATGCACATATGGATACATAGGTTCTTAAAGGAATACATGTATGGATTTTTTCAGAATCTCATTGACTTAGCCTTGAAATCATGACCTAGAGTTGTGAAGGTGTGCTTGATAAGTCTGAGTTTAGTAACCATGTTGATCATCATCTTTCCATCATATACCCATTTTCAGTCCTGAAATAGAACATATGGAGGGGTTCAATTTCCGTTTTGAATTCTTCTTCATCAGTATGAACCTGAAGATGATTCCATTCTCTTAACTCAAATCTCCTGAACCTGTATTGTCCATTCATCCTCAAGTCATTCAGATTAGGAAATTCTTGAACCTCCCATGAAATCTCATGAGGTTCAAGAGGATAGTACCTCCACAATAAGCCAAAATGAAATAGAGGCTCCCATAACTGAGTCACCAAGTGTGACATTTGAATCATGTATAGAGTCTATTGAGCATTCCAACAATAAAATACCACATCTTTTATTTTATGGTCTCCAAGGATTACATTCCAAATTTTTGTCAAGAATCATCTCACATAAAAAATAACAGTCATTGAGAACATGAAAAATCAAGAGTAGTTTCCAAATGGTGAACATGATGATATTTATGAAAATGGTGAGACTGGTATGATCAAGAATCAATCTTTTGATAGTGTGAAAAGGAATAATGTGAAATGACAAGCACAAATGAATGCAAAAATGAATTGGAAATTTGAAATGGAATTTTAGAGAAGTGGGAAAAGTTATCTATTCATATTCATACCTCCTGCAACACTTGTCTTCCATAAGTACTTGAGGAAGGGTTCTTACCTCATTGAACTAGTTAATGGATTTGTGGAACAATATCCTTTTGTGCTACATGTACATGGGTGACATCTAAAGGATAAAAAATGATATAGTGAAAACAAATTTTCCCCACATGTTCCATAGGTGATTTACGTTATGTTTCCCTTTCAGTTGTTTTTCCTTGCTATGTCGTTTGTTTCCAATTTGTTTATGTGTTTCCCTTTCCATAATGTGTTTCATCTTTCTTGTATTGCAAGGTGTGATATGTGACTATATTTACCCAATGGATAAGGCAATGGTATTCTCCCTAAGAGACAACTGAGGTTAATGCTTTCTCCATTTTTATGTTGTCTAATCTGAAACAAGTCCCCAAGTAAGAGCCATTTGTTGTCATAATAAATGTATAGCATGCAAAATTTAAAATTTTGGTCATGACAACCAAACCCACACTTTAATTCCCTTTCTTGGTCAATCTAAACATTTCCCTCAGCCATCATTTCACCTGTGTCACCCACATGATTTTTGAGAGGAACATGTTAACATGATTTTCAATTGTTTTTCAGGTGTAGAGAATTGTACCTGGCTTGGTTCTTGAAGATATTAAGATATAAGAAAGAACAATTCTCTCAGAGGCTTCAAAAGGACTATTTTTGGTATTTTGTCACAGATGAACATCCTCTGGAGGTGTAAGAGGAATATGCAAATCATCCACAAGGTTTGTGGGATATCCATGAAGTTTTTTGAGGTATTTTAGAAAGATACTATGAAAAAAATTGAGGCAAGGAACAAGTTTTACAAAACTGGGTCTTTTTGGGCAAGGCACTGAGAAATGCAAGTTTGAAAAGAGCTAGTCACCTTGTTCAAAATGTTTCAGGAGCCTTGTGAAGTATTTTGAGATCATATCCTATGTATTTATAAATACGACAGAGCCTAATTCATGGTGCAATAATCAAGAAAGAATTATGGGATTATAAAAAATGTGGAAACATGTCCATCAGTGTAGCACAAGAGTCCTACTACAAGGCAGAACTTGATAGAAATTTTTAGAAACCCCATGAATATGTAGGATCCTAAAAAATCTATAATAAGGGTATTTTCAATTCTCTTAATTAACCATAAGTTTTTTTGGCTCGGTTTCGTCGAAAAATCTTCTTGTCGTTTGGCAAATTAGCACACCACTCTAGGAAAAATTGAAGGTCAGGTAAAAGTTGCTGAAGAAATAATTTTCATGCCTTGTAAATAGGATCATTAGATTCATTGTTCTATTTTCATGAAAATTCATATATCATTTGGCCAAAATTAATTTTTTTTTACTCTGGTGAGAAGAAAACATTCTGGGAAGCAAGCTAGAGGTGCAAATCATGCTTCGATGTAACACTTGGGAGCTTGGGCACACTTTTAGTGTCCCTTTTCATCCTTAGTGCACTTTTCATGTGAAATTAAACCCCATAATTTTTTGTCACTCCTATTGGTTAGAAATCTCAATTTAAAAACATAACATGAAGTTAAAAAGTGCTTGTGAATGACTTAAGTGCTTATTTTACATTGTGGTGGGAACATTTATGAACTCCATTTGCACCTTGGGCACACTTACGAGGTGAAATTACACCCCATAAGTGTGAATTTATCTCATTTTATGGAATATTTCATGTATGCATTTTATACCATGTTAGAAAAATAAGAAAAGGCTTCGCTATGTGCATGTTTTTTTTTTCAATTTTCCTCCATCCCCCATCCCCATGGCACATTTTCCATCCCTCCATGCACCCAAAGTGAATTTTTGAGGTGTAATTACACTGAAAAAGTACACCTCAAGTGTGAGGATTCTTCCATCCTCCATCTCTCACTCTCCCTCTCCTCCATTTCCCCATGTGCATTCTCATCTCTTCCACTCCCACCATATAAATTACCTCACCCTCGCTCACTCAACTCAAACACTTAAAACATGATGCAAAAACATAAAGTAACTTCATAGAAGTCATTAAATATGTTTCACCACGTTTAAATACCAAAAAATCACTTTTTTCCATAGCTACCAAAATCTTGTTATTCTCATAACTTACAAACCCCAACTCCGATTGCCTCAAGATTTTGACTTTAGCTTCCTCATGAAAATGCATTTGAAAATAGTCTTTACTTGCCTCCATTGATTAACTCAGATATTTTATATCCATTTTAAATTTCAAGCCAAAATAACTCATTTCCCTTATCTATAAAACCCTAGCAATTGAAATCTTCCAAAAATTGGAGAAAAGCCTTGGAATGCAAAATGGAAACTTATGCAATTGATTTCGTTCTGATCCAAAACCTAGAAGAAAAATTTATATTTTTAGTAAGTCTCTATTGGAATTCCTACTAAAAATTGGAAGTCTAAGAAATAGTTGGTTGTCAGTGCCTCAGTTCATTCCTCCAAGTGTAAAAGACTCAAAAATGACAAATTGGCAAAATTGTTAAGAAATTGACCCCCCATGTATAACTTACTAAAATAGTAAGTGTCCTAAATGATCTCAAAATGGTCACACATGTTCTTCCCCTACATGTTTCACCAATTCTAGTCTTCATAGAGGTCGAGTATCTAATTTGTAAGCAATTCCCCACATTTCTAGATAGGGTAAACGTAAGGTGTATTCGAGTGAGCATGTCATATTTGGAAACATATATAAATCTCTACCTATCACTTTGGGTTGATCATCTCTCAATATATTTCCTCATAATATTGATAAGAAAAAATTCTTGCATGAAAACGTTTGACAATTGATTTTTGACTCAAGTGGAAGGGAAATCCCCTTGGTTCCCAATTTTGGTCTTAGAGTAAATTTTAGTCCTGGAGGACATTTCACTTCATCTAATATGTGGTGTTTGACCATAAGACGGATGACATTTCATTAAATATATTTCCTAATTCTCCACCAGTTTTACAGAAGGATATGGTCATGCATCTTAATTGTCATCAATGTTCTCAAGGTGATAGAATCAAGGATCATCATGGTTGCATTGGGAAATTGTTTCGAATTCTCATTATGTGTAAGAGGGTTAAGAAGGCATGACATTGTTTTAGGGATTATAAGGTTTGTTCAAGGAAGGGAATACATCCTTCATTGTTTTCAATGGTCCATTCATCAAGTGTTTCTCACTTATTCTCTTTGTGTACCTGACAAGGCTACATGGTTGATCATTTAACAGGAGGCTTCCCATAATGCAAAGGGGTGGGTCAAAGTTCTTCATCTAGAGTCTGTCACTAGAGGATCATTACATAGGTCATCAACATCAGGAGTGGATATTTTTCATGATCAGAGATTCTTTATCCTTATTTACTTTATTTTGGAGATTCTCCTTTGTCTTTTCTCTCTTTCTTTCTTCTCCTCTCTTTCTCTCTCTATAATTCTATGTCTTCGTTGAGGAGAATTTTTTGTAAAAAAGTGACTTAAGTAACTTAAAGATTTTATTTCACTATTGGGAATTGTACTTTAATTTGAAAATTCACATATGAACATGAAGAGCCACTAGATTTGGGTATATATTGTAATCCTCTCTCAATTCCTAGGAGATATATTTTCTTGTTTGAGGTTAGTTTTTCTTGGTTGATAGCTCTCATTGTATTTTTACAAGAAATAAACTCCAATTATTTTATATTCTTGTCTTCTGTTTTCCTCTCCGTATCAACTACTTATCCAATTATAGCATTGTAATCCTACACAATTAGGGGAATAATGAATCTTTTGGTGAATATAATTCAATTAAACTTTGTGTTAATTGTGTTTTTTGTCTTACTTTGGATATTGGTTTCTTCTCATTGTTAACTTGGATATAATTGTTGGAATATAAATTGAATGATAGGTGGTTGAATCATTCATTACTAAATTTCAATTTATATCTCATATTTTCTTATTCAAAAACTCTCAAACATTTGACCATCCATTAATGTGTGCATACAATCAATTACCACATGTGCAAGAAACCATAAGCAAGATAATAAACACATGACACCAAATATAAATGAGAAATTCTCAAGGGGAATAAAACCAAATGAAACACAATCCTTATATTTATATGTTACAAATTTAGTGAGGCACCAACCACATAAGGAGCACCAACCCCTAGTTTAGCTGAGTTACAACCCTACAAGGAGCACCAACCCCTATTTTTATGAAGCACCAACTCCACAAGGATGCTACAACCAGCCAACATAATCAAGAACCCAATAAAACACCTTATGATGTTTTATATCTGAAATATTTCTTCCACAATTGATAGAGACCACTCATTCATCTCACACTTCTCCAAACCCTCATATAAACCATGTGTCTTCAATCTCTCATATGCTATCAATTTATTCACTTCTAAAGATTCAACCACATGATTTTCATAAATCCTCAATATGTCACACAATTTTTTATATCTCAAAGAATTCTCAAAAAAATTTACAACCTTCTCACCTAGGTCACACTTCTTGCACACACACAACTAGCTCACAAAAGCACCCAAAACAATGCTTTTATAATCTCCTTCGCATTTAAAATTCAAACAAAAAAATTCCCTACTTTTTTATTACCAATACATCATGGAAAAATACCATATACTTTTCATAATAGATACAAGTGCATATGGGTTGGCCTAGCAAAAACCCTTCTTCCATGCAGTAAGAATCACCAAAACCCATGCAAGAGAATGCCAAAATTCTCCTAACACCAATTTTTTTTTATAATTCCTTAAAATTAATCACACATGTTTAAAATAACATTTAAACATCATATATGTTCTCAATTTACACCAAACAATCAAATTATTTCATTAAATGGGACCACTGCTTGTTATACTTCTCAAAACACTTGTTTCTAGCACCCTTCAGGATCCTAATTCTGACTTTAGGCCTCAAGATAACCAAAAATGAACTAAAATATGTCATGTTACCACTAAATATTAATTTAAGAACCTGTATAACACTTATAAGAAATTTATAGGTCATGAAACAATCAACTACTCAAACCTTAACCACTTTTGTCTTCACTAAATCAAACTGCCCAAAAAATTTGTTATCAAATATCATCTAGTTAACAACATTCTTGGAAAAATAAATACCTATAAATAGATTAATTTGATGAAAAATTAATTTCTATTCACTTTCCAAGTGATATTAATCATCACCTAATCCATCTTATGCTCTAACCAACTCAAAACATCCAGCAGATCTTGGTTTGTCCTATCCTTACAAACATCTTCCTTTCCAAAAACTGATCTTTAACCATTAAAAAACTCATCATCATGAGACAAAATATATATATATAACTTTAAATATCTCTAAATTATCTTTCCAACACAACTTGAATCACCTCCTAACTCCATCTGCAGCTTATGTTATGCTCATTTCATTGAAGACTGTTTTTTATTGCCTCAAAACTGCCCTTTGACCAGTCAACCTAAATGAAGATCATTTGACCATATAAATAGATAAAAATTTCCTTTAAAATATTTCTACATCAATAAAAACTTACATACATCATACAAAAACAATTTAGTTTGTAAATCCTTTGGACAACCCTGTCCCAAAAAAAACTTCTTTAAAAACTGGCATGTTTGAGTGGGATCCACTCATCACCATGACCTCTACCATACCTTTCTGGAAATATGAAGGATTCCTATACATGTTCCAATAATCATCAATATAGTAGGAAGAAATTATATCCACTTAGGAATAAAATCTCACAAACCACTTTCAAGTTAGGGTTTCAAACTCATAAAAATTTGTTTACCTTCTTAACATTTGTTCATAAAAATGTGATCGTGAACTGACCACATTATTTTGTGTGAAAATTTTAGACTTAGTATATAAACATACCTAAAAGCCAAAAAATTTCATACAAATCACACAATTCAGGATGAGCATTAAAAGTTCCAATTTGAGCTGGAAATGACCTTGTCCTTAACCCTATCTCACCAAAAATGACATATCTTGCAAAATTCACATCATGAAAACCTACAATTTTTCCCACATCACAAGCACACATCCTAATAACATCTCCAATCATAAAAATTTAATATTTACCTCTAAATATTTCCATCCACTGATACTTACATAACTACCCCTTAGGGTTTTGTATAGTAAAAGCTAGGTTCAATTGAAAGAACACTATAACTTATCATAAAAAAAACTTCAAATGGTCCAAACATACCTAGTACACCATAATACACCTACATACATGTATCAATGAGCTCATATATCTCAGAATCTCATCCCCATACCTCCTAGCATCCATACATGCTCCAAATGAACACCTAAAACATAGTCAATCACATGTATTTGCACCCTACAACTGATGTGAGTTCCCAAACACTCTCCAAACATGTTATATAATATTGAAAAATGTTTCTAAAGTAACCAAGAAGTGCATACAACCATGCAACATCACCTAAACACCTGAATGGGCTTGCAAGAACAAGTAATCCTCACTGAATTTCCTTGTATCATCATGAACATCACTAAACCATCATGTCAACATCATCTTACCCTAATCCATCATCCACTTTGTCATTAATGTGGTTTTGAATCAATGAAAACACCTATAGAACTGCATGCTAATAATCTCCCCTTTTATCATTGATGGAAAACTACCTGAACTTCTCCCCCTTTTTACATGAATGACAAAGTAATACTTGCAACAACATTGTAGTTACCTTCCTCAAATTCATAACATCATGCTTTGGTTATAAACATCAACCAAATATCTCATTCAACCATAAGAACCTTGAAATTCTTCACAAAAACTTATTTTGGCCATTTTCAAGCATAGAAACACCATGCTACCCCCTAGGCCAAGCATCTAAATCATCTAAACACATAAAAAAAGAATGAATAAAGCATCATCTTACCTTTCTTAGAGCTGAAAACATCATTTTCACCTTCTAGGCATGCACAAGCTAGTTATTTTCACATCAACCATGTTTTTCATATCATGAAGCCAATGTAACAAAGTAGAATGTGAATCATCCACACTATGGACATGCAAAAAATGTCTTATATGAACCAATGCGTCCACCTTACCTTATTTCTTGAGTATACATCATCTTGTCTAGGCATAGGTCTAGCTTGTCAATACACTTCTTTTCATCATACAATCCCAAGGACTTATTTCCGTGAATAGGAATCTTAGAGAAATTTCAACCAACTTTGTCATGGTGTAACATGTCATTCATGATTTGATTCAACATTAAATCACTCCCCCTGGACTCAAGACCACCATTTCTAGTAAACAAACACAAATTTGAGCAAATTTTCTTGCTATCTTGGATAGAAATCACTTTGGACACAATTGCCCAGTCCTAAACCATCTTCTCAGTCTTAAACAATCATATATGGATGAAATAATGCATTTAAGAGTCAAAATAATTTCTGTCTCACTTAGATAATACACAATGCATACTACATATGTCATAAGATATTCATATCACCATCTAAGAGTAATCTCACTTACTCCCCATGTCATGAATATATTTTTTACACCTGAGCTGCAAACATACCTGTAGGGGAAACTTTTCTTGTCATAGTGGTACTGACTAACCTCAAACAACCAACTCACCATCAAGGATAACATCAAAAATTCAAGAGAATGACTCTTATTAGATTATAAATTTACTTAAACACTTTCATTGAGTATCAACACATACTCCTTCTATCTTAATAGGCATAAACATCTCATTCACCTATAGAAATAATCTTATGGATTACTGTAGCACTATATGAATCATTATAAAATCTCAAACATTATTCTTGTCTCAAGCATGACTAATGAACATGGGAAAAAGCAACTCGACACTCAACTAATTTGACCAACTATTTAGGACACTTGTAAATCATCATGAGGCTTCTTCAACTTATACCTACAGTCATGAGAAACTATAATACTTTTTCTCTTGCATATATTGTACCTGCAGCAAGCTACTATCATACATAAAGCAACAAAATCACCATAATGACTGAGATTACTTCCTTACTCATCTTTAGAGAACATGACACCATCACATATTAATACACCATCTCCTTAAATCCCATTCACATCAAAACATTCCTATAGAAGCATCAAAATCTACCTTATACACATACCCTTCATTTATAGCACCATATACCTTACTTATGAGCTCATTGTGACTTAAATCTCTATCAATCATGGAACCTTGGCGCCAAAAAAAGTTTATCATCTTTATAAAATTATTTCAAGGACTATTTTCTCAAGTATATTACAACTCACTTGATGTTCTTCCTTCCATATATATTTTACCAGAGAGTAGACATTTTACACTGTAGAGTTTCACCACATATCACAGAGTATCACTTTACTTTAATCACACATACATTACTTTACTAATCATATTCATGAGATAACATATGAGGGTCAATTTATTATCCCTCTAAACTCAATATTGATTCAACTACACTCATGTACAACTATTGAAATATTTTGATCACTTCAACGATTACCTCCAGGACTGTAGCATGATAAGTCACTATCCCAATGTACCAAGAGTACATCAATTGCAAACCATCACACCTTTTTTTTTTTTTTTACACCATCATATTTCACTCAATCATGGGTTTCCTATTATTAATCATGCTCAAAAAACTTAGATATTTCTATTATCATGAAATTACAGCACCCCCGAATGGCCTCATTAGTGAATGGGGCATTCAGTGTAACTTGTGTAACATTTGGTCATCTCTCAAGTTGTGGGACTTGTGGGATTGAGATAACCCTCCAGAGAAAGCTGGTTCTTTGATTAGTGGATCATTTTTGAAAGTTCCCTAAACATCCCTAAATGGTGTCAGTGTAGAAGATCATCTCGAGAGCTTTCCAACGACTATGAGAAAGTGACAAACAAACATCGGGAGCTCTAGATATGTCTGGTCAAAGTTCAGTTAACAGGAAAGTCAACTCTGGTCAACTGGTCAATATTGGACCAATGGCACTGCGACAAGTGGCGAAAAGGCAAAAGGGAATTGTTTGTTGGTTTTCAATCACCGGTCTTTGACGAGCGTAAAAATGGTGCACGGGAATAAGAGGCTCAACTTTTATTACGGAGGGGAGCCCGGCCACCGTGTGGACTATGGTATTATCGCCAACGTGGTGGGTCCACAAGCCACCACATATCAAATTTGCTCAATTTTCCTATCGGGAGATGACAAGTGGACTACAGGATTACTGATTTAATTATTTCTATGCCACATTATATGGGTCAAAATTATATTATCTTGGTAAGTCCACTTTCCAAATGGCACGCATATATGCCAAACCACATATATACATATTAATGTTTATACATTAGTATTATTAAATTGCCAAACATATGCTACTTCCACGTGGAGGAGGAGTGAAACGGTGGTGGGGAGCATGTTGAATGGTATGCGTGGACATCCACATGGTGAACAAGGTGGTAAGCGGTGGTAGGGGGCGGTTATGCTCCAAAGTGGTCCTTTGACCACTATCCTTGCGCAAAGAAAGGATTAATAAAGCCTAAGAATTTATCTCCTTCCACCATATGTGGGAATTTATACCTACTTAACCAATGCCGCACCAAATTTGGGTTTTAATCCCATTAAATATACAACGCCATTATGGGATTTTTAACCCTTACCAAATGTTATGCCGCTCAATGGGGATTTAATCCCATTTCATATGCAAAATGGCCAATATGGGTATTTGATCCCATATATTTTGCTACAGGTAAGGCTTAGGTTTAACATAACCTAAGGATAATATGTAATTTCATTTTTCAAGGGCCCTAATTTTGTATAAATAGGGAACCCGTTCATTGTAATGGACACACAAAAAAATACAGAGAAGCTCATTCCTAGAGTGCTGGAGGTGAAGTCCGAGCCAAAAGGAGACTGAGAAATTGTTATGTGACGACCTAAATTATTTAGGCATTATTATTTTTTTATTATTATTGACCTATTATTTGTTAGGCAATAATAAATTAAATATTTGTGGCTAGGAGTTATTCAAACTACCTAGTCAGCCCATAGCGCCACACCAAGTACTTGTAAATCCTAGATTGTCGACCAGAGTGCTAGCGTCGCATTGATAGTGTTGGGAAGGCCGATCGAAGCCGAAGGATATTGTACGCCAGGAAGGTGGAAGTCAGGTGCTATTTTTCACCCTTGTCATCCAAAGGTCTAGTTATTCTTCTAAGCAAGTTTAAATAGTTCCCATTAGGTTTTCTTGTGAAAGTACTATTGTAACTTACAAGTTTTGACTAGTGGAATGGTTCGACCATGAATCCAGAGACGTAGGAAAGGCCTGGATCACCATGCAAGGATTCCACTATAAATGCCAATAGCACATTAGCTTCAAAAAACCAAAACGACAAAGTTTTGATGCACTAAAAAAGGAGGGTATGAGAACAGTCTCCAATGTGTGAAAGTGGAAGAAAAATGTAGATTAAAGAGGGTGATGATAGTTATCCATAGTCTAACAACAACATTCACAACACATTCTCATGCATACACAATAATAATAGAACCTTGCAAGATATATAATAGACACAAACATCTACAATAATATTAGAGAGGAAATGAGAATGGAAACAAACACAGCAAGGGAAGATACATCCAAAAACTTGAATATATTGCTTCATTAATATGCACAGTCCAAAGTATTACAAAGGAAAGGCCTAGATCACTATGCAAGGAGTCCACTAGAAATTCCTACATAGCAACATTGGCTTCACAAAACAAAAATGACAAATATTTTTCTACTCAAACTATACTCTCCTCTATAATGAGCCCAACACATCAATTTATAGAATTTTGAGAAGAGAGGAGAGAGATGAGAGAGAGAGAGAGAGAGAGAGAGAGAGACAGAGAGAGAGTAAGAGATGAGAGAGAGAGAGTGTAGGATTATTCCAAAAATCTTTTTGACCAACGCAAGAAGCGAATCTCAAGGTTCCCCATAACTTGCATGACAGTGAAGAATGATTGCCCATGCTCATTAAATTCTTCTCCAACCACTTTTCAACAACCAAACAAAACTGGGATCATTTTCCTTAAAATTCACTATAAAAAATTCATCAATTTCTATATTTCTTGATTTTATGTGTTTTCTATTGAATCCACAATTCCAACGAAACCAATTTTGTGAAAATCCATTGAAAATCTCTCAACTTATGACCCTCTGAGTGTGAGCAGCTATTTTGAGTTTGCCAGGGATTTCTTGCATTTTACGGGACTGAACATTTAAATTTTTAGAGCTGGAGATGTTTATTTTATTTTCACCCACCTAGACCCTTGCTAAAAATAATAAATCTAGTTTTTTTGGTATAAATGATGTTGAGAGCTTTCCAAAAATTTATGCCCATTGAAGTTTAGGGTCGGGGTGTTCCACGTGGGCTCTCATAGTCTGTAATACTGGCCTTTTACCCCCCTTCACTTTGATATGTGGGTATTGTGAGTTTTTTGGAGAACTCATGGCACTAGGGTATAAGGGTTCCTTGGGCCTCCAAACTCCTCTTCATCCGCATCCAATTCTCTATCTCCTTAATGTGTAATAATTTCACCTCCACAGGGAAATCATGTCCCCGTAGTACTTGGACACACCATTCAGGCCGTGAACTTCTACCTTTTACGCATGTAATACATTGAATCTTCTTCCATTCCTTTGACCCCGCTTCAAATTGTCGTAAATCAGATTTTTAGGGAACTTGTGTCTCGATGGAACCTAGGCCACCTAGGCCGTGAACTTCCACCTTTTCTGCAATACATTGAATTCACTTCCATTCCTTTACAAATTGAGTAAATCAACTTTTCGGGGAACTTGTAGCCTGATGATCTTGTGCCACTTGAGCCATCGGGACCCAATTTATCCACAAATATTTGTTTCCTTATCATTTCAGACCCAAGTTGAGGACACATAACCCTAGTTCCATCTGCAGTTGTTCCACCCATAGCCCCCACACTGCAATATAATTAAATAGGCCTTTTCCCCATTTTCTCTAAAATTTTAGAAACTTTTCACTAACTCATATTTTTCTTGAATAGGGAATTTAGAGAAAAGCAATGGGGGGCCTCCAAAATCCAATTTTTTTGTGTTTTCACCATTTCTTCCTATTAAGTTTAAATAAATTATGCAATTTATCGAAATTCACCTTTGGGTAAATTTTGGATAACAATTTCATAAAGATCTCACAATACCTTATTCACACCATCAAATGCACATACAAAATCTACAATCCCATATAACAAAGAGAATCACACTAAACTTTTTAATGCACGTACCTTTATGAAGACCTTAATCTTGATTAGAATACATATTTGAGTATATATTCTCATCCATAAGACTTGAGGACACATTCCAAAAGAAACATCCCCATAGTTGCAATAACATTTTCTTAATTAGGTCTAGAAACTGTGAAATTCTCAAAAAATATTCCCAAGGAACTAAGCACACTCAGGTTCTAAGACTACTTGCAACATGAATTCCATGCATTCTAGAATATTTTCTCAAATTTTTATCCCTAGAATCCATCATTTGATCATCCAAGACTATCTTTCTCTTCTTATCACTCATAGTGCACAGTGAAAACCCAAACTAGACAAAGCATACATTAATATATCCGACTCATGCTATTGAAGATTATGAAAGACTCAGGATATCCACTTGACTTATACCACTCATCATTAGATGACTCAATACAAGTATATCCATTACCTTCCACAAATGACTCACTAGAGACCTTGTACACATGATGTAACACATAATAAAGAACACTTACCTCTTATATGGTGACCAAGACATCTTACAAACACACAATAGTTTTCAACTTCCTTGGATTCATAGATTTATCTCATTTTTTTCTCCCTAACACACATTTTAGACTAGTCAAGATTTATTAGGAGATGAGAT
Organism: Taxus chinensis; assembly: GCA_019776745.2. NCBI lineage: Eukaryota > Viridiplantae > Streptophyta > Pinopsida > Cupressales > Taxaceae > Taxus > Taxus chinensis. The sequence goes on from CM034150.1 coordinate 599,346,652, forward strand.
CACTCCCAGATTATTGTCTTGAGGAAAATTTTATGGTTAGGATTCTTCTATATATGTTTGTCAGCTATATTAGCCACTTTCTCCTTTGTCTAGACACATGTTCCAACTTGATGCAATCCTTTCTTACAATATCTCTTAGATAGTGATACTTAATATGAATGTGTTTTGTCTCAGAATGCAAAACTAGATTATTTGATACACTTATTGCACTAGTGTTATCACATAAAATAGGTGTAGTTACATCACTCTTGATCGTATAATCTTGGACAAGGTCTGCCTCATCCACACAACTTGAGAACAACAATGAGCTAGAAGCAACATACTCAGCTTCACAATTTGAAGATTTCCATAAGAAATTATTTCTTACTTGACCAAGAAATAAGACATTCTACAAAAAAATATGCACCACCACTATTACATATTCCTATCATCCATATTTCCTTCCCAATCAATATTAGAATAGGCCCTTAGTAAAATGTTTCAAATTTTTGGATATCACAAACCAAACTCGATAGTGCCTTTAAGGTATCTAAGGATTCTTTTCAATTCATGAAGATGTGAATCTCTAGGATTCTCTTCAAAATCTTCCAACTAGACTAATAGATTGCACAATATCAGGTCTTTAAGTAGTGGAATAAAGTAGGTTTCCAATCATGGATTTGAAACTTCTTAAGAATTTTCTTGATATACTTGGATTGAGAGATGAAAATAACTTTATCTGATTGACTTACTTGAAATACAAGGAAGAAGGAGAGCTCTACTACCATAGATATCTAAAATTCTTTCTTCACAACTTCAAAAAATTTGTGATTCATTTGATCACTACCTTCACCAAATATAATATCATTCACATAGACCACAACAATCAGTAGATTATCTCCTTCACTTTTTATGTACAAGTTGTTATTGATTAACAAAAATTTGAATTGTATATGTTAGTCTAAGTAGTACAACAATGAAGTAACTGATATAAAATGAAGTATAAATGCTAACTAATTTATTTGATATTTTAAATGAAATGAAATAATTGAAATAGAAGGGAATAGGTACTAAATTGAAATGGACTTACCTCGTGATGATCTAGAACTAGACTGGATAGATGAATAGGTGGGACAAAGTATGACATCACACCTTAGAAATTTTCAGTAGATGCAGATTTGGCTAGACTAGGGCACCTGGAGGAGGATTAGGGTGCATGTGGGCACCTTGATGTAGTCAGTTTTACACCCACCAAAGAACAAGGGAATCCCATGCACACTGGCCTATCACCTAGTGCACGTTAGGCACTCACCTGAGGAACGCGCAAGTGCCAAGTCTCTCTTTTATGTGAGTTAAGTGGAAAACCATCATCTATGTCAGGAACTTAATGAATAAAGGTAGAAATGAGACATACAATCATCATAAGGTTCAGAAAAACCTCTATACAAATGTATTCATTTCAAATAGAGGGTACTTACAAATAACAGATAGAAACTATAGCATAAAGGAAAATACATAAGGATTTACATCTATGCCATAACATCCATGAACAAAAGTGAAAAGATATAGATATGAACCGAATCAATTACATTCATACTCATTCATGTTTGTAACCTCATTACATTCAATGGATCCATTAGACTACCACATCCTGATTAGTTCGAAGTCATACATCACAGTAGGGATCATGTCTTTCATCCATACAAAGAAAAATTTAATATCCTAGCCCCTTAATACATTAATCCCTTATATAGCCTCTACCCAATCCCACAGAGTTCTCACAGTATTTTTGCAGAGCTCCGCTCTCTATATTCTCCTCTACATAGATCTAGTCTTCTCTCTCTCTTTCTTCTATGGGTACTTGTATTTATAGGCATCTTCAGCCACCGACTTGCTTTCAGTGGCTATAGATTCATCACCAAGTGTCCAAGTGGTCCTCCAAAGAAGCATGCTCCTTAAGATCTGAGTTCTCCACTCCTTGTAATGATGGTCTTCTGGAATCCTCTATAGCTAAGCATATTCCTTTCATGGGCATCACGTTGCCAGGATAGCACCTTATCCACTCCTCATTCACTATCGGGTCATGTTTTTCCCATGTCCTACCCAATACGCCAAATACGACTAAGTCTTGAAACTTTATCTCTAAATCCACACGTGCACCATCGGTTTTCCTAAACCCTTCCTTATATCCTACCCTACACACCTTTTCCTTGTGTGCCCTTCTTCAACTAGGACTTGTGTGCCTACACACCTTTTTGTATTTAGCCAATATTTTGGGGGTCCCAACATCACCCCACACTACACTTGTTCTCCATCTGCAGAAACACTTCTCCAATGAATAAGGAATTACAGTATGTTCCAAAAGAATAAAATAGTTTGGGAAGAGTAAGAATGAGGGGATGAAGGAATGGGAAAGAATAAAATAATGGAAGGGTAATTATTTCTGTAAAAGGAGCGGGAAGTCACTTTTTAGGTCAGCCTTCAACTTGTTCTAGGCATCTACTTCATTTTGTGCTCTCTAGCAGAGGTCGCTGACTAAGGTGCTCACTTCTTTAAAGCTTAACCCATCACCCTGGGTATTTATAGTCTCAACTACCCCTTCCAATTGTTTTCCCATATCCTCAAGTGTGTCCATTCTTCTTATGATTTGTGGGTATAGTTCCTTCAACCAGTTTTTAATTAAACCCCTTAAGGTTTCAATGGCCTTGGATTTCTTTTCAACCTTGGCAAGGATTCTATCCCTTTCTTCCCTATTTCCCTTATTCTTCTTTTGAAACTCCTTCAGCTCTACTTCATGAGTGGTGACCAAGATGACTTCACCACTCTATCCCTATCTACGTAATTATCATACATGGCCTCATCAGATTGGGTAACAATCTTGAAAACTAACAAGTACCTTGCTATAGGAGTAGTTTTAATGATTGCTACAACTTTCAATTTTTCATCCCTCACCAAGCATGATGCCACTTCTTCCATGGACTCCAGGGCTTAACATGTTTTCTCTCCATGGTGAGGATGCATGTTAGATTTTCTAAGCATTCAAGAGTGGATATGTAATTATTGTGCTACGGCGACGTTAGGTATTGATGCTTCAACATAATGGTACTTTTGATAGACTGGCAGCTACTATTTTTGTATACTTCATGCACCTTCACCTTCTCATCCCTTAGTTCATGCTTCAGCTGTGCATTAATCAACTCTTCTTTTTTTAAGCCCTTAGTCTTCTCAGCTAGCTCCCCTTCCTTCTTTTCTAGCTCTCCCTCTAGAAATTTTACTCTGCCATTTCTTCTAAAGAGCCTAGCCTTAGCCTCGACTGTGAACTTTTTGAGTGCATTACATAATTGCTCATCTGAGAGTTGCTGGGAATTTACCAAGCGGTTAGCTCCCTTAGACTTTGGTTCTGGTATGGTTTCCCCTTGGTATACTTCAAACTCTGGCTCGTTAATATGGGACTCAAACACCCAAGAGAGCATCTTCCTTGTCCTGGGGTATGTGCCCTCCTCATCAAATTATGTCATAGATATAAGTTTTTCCATGGGTATAGTGCTCTGGAAGCATGCGCGTGTGGCACCGTCCTTGGGTCAGTAACATATCCCATAACCTATCCTCATTTTATATCAAGGATCTTCCTTCCTGAGCATGTGGCTTTGGGGAAACTCACCATTAGACTGGGACCTCCTCCCACACTGACTTGTTCTTTCTCAATGCTTTCCTCCCTATCCTCTTTCATCACTATGTTAGTGTTGTGCTCCAAATCTTGTTCTACTAAGGCCTCGATTATTTTTTCTACTTCTCTTTATGCTACCTCATTTACTTACTCCTTTGTAAGGCTTGGATTTTTCTACTCCTATGTGCAAACCTCCTCACTTCTTCCCAATGTCTTAGGTGCCTTCCTCCTCATGGATACCCTTACACCACATGAAAAAGAACTCATGTTATTCTTTTCCACCCTCTTCTTCTAAACTGTGCACGCTGAAAACAAGTGGTTCTTGTTCCTGTTGTCAAAATTTCACCCCCCCTGGGTAATTTTGATAACATGCATCAGAATATTCAAGTCCCAGGAAAATTGATTGATTCGGGGCCAAAAATCATGTTGCTAGAGTCCCCTCAAATATTTTCGAAGTTCCCTGTCTGAGAGGAAAAGAGCAAGCTCTGAGAAAATGTGAAAAAAGGTTGCAGAAGGCAAGTAGGTTGATCCAGGAAAAAATATTAAAAATGACCAAGTCCTAGTCCTAGGGGCAGTCGAGACATTTGGGACAAAAAGGCCTGAACCGGACGGCTCGGCCGAAGTAAGCACAAACAGCCCACAAAGCAACAGGGACATCTGGGACAAAAGTACGCGGCGCGCGCGAAATGCCGGTTCGACCGAGAAAAAATTGGCTAGCTGCTGAGAGGGACGCAAATGGGACAATCGGGCCAAAAAGGCGTGTGAACCGGCCGAACCGGGTGAAAAAGGGCCAGACAGTCCAAAATCAAATGGGACAATTGGGCCAAAAAGGCGCGAACTGGCCGAACCGGCCGAAAAGAGTCAAGTCAGTCCGAAGCAAAGTGGGCCAAGTGAAACAAAAAGATGCGAACCGGCCGAAATGAGTCCAGAGGCCCCAAAATCAAATGGGACATCTGGGACAAATGGAGGCGAAGTACGCGAAGGAGCCGAGGACCAATGAGAAATCGCCACGTACCACAAAGAGAAAAGTCAAAAAGTCAAGGGGCGAGTTATCGAGCGCTGAACCAAACCAATGAAATGGTGCCACGTGTCCAAGTTTAAGGGGCCCACAAGCAATTTCAAAGGAAAGCCTGCGAAAGACGGAGGAGAGAGAATTTCTCGTCCAATCAGCACGTGCCACGTGTCATCCAGATGGTGAAGAGCGGGAAAACATTTTAAAATTCGTTTTGATCTGTTCCGTGCCCTAAATCTTCAGATTGCCATATCTTTTGATCCAGAGCTCGGATTTCCACGTTCTTTATATCAACGAAAAGCTGTTGAGATGCTCTACATGATTCTAGGATCAATCTCAAGTTTTGGTGTAGTCTGAAGAGAGAAAATCAAGAAACGGCTCTGACACGTGTGCACGGCTAGAAGTGACATTTCAGCGGCCAAATTAATGCAGAATGGGTCGCATTCTCCTCCAAATCGGTCAAAGATGGCAGGGTATGGGTTGGTAAGGTATCCTATTCCATTTTAATGCATTGGAATTCAATGAGGAATGGGCTTACACGTTTTCCCACGTTTTCTGTCCCCTAGGCTCGACCCATGCAATGTAAAAGCCAGATTTGGCTCATTTAAAAAAAGAGGTTGTTCATTCTTTCTGCTTTGCTCTCCCTTCTTTTCTTCTCTAGGGTTGAAAATGGAGTTTGAACCTCCCCCCTTGCTCTGTAATGGCATTTTTGCCTCTTATTAATGGAATGATGTTCTGTACAAACTTCTGAAGCAACAAAACGTGTTCTGTGATGCATCTGTCCATCCTTTCTCGTTTTTTGCTTGTTTTCTTCTTGCCTCTCTTCATTGCAAGTATTTGTGCATGTTTGAATGTTCATTGCAGGTCTGGAGCTGTGTTCATGGAGTTTTGGGACATTTTCTGTGTGAAATCTATCCTTGGTCCTGTGATGCATCTGTCCATCCTTCCCATTGCTCACCTCTCTTTGTCCCATGGCAGTTTTTGATAGATGTCCAACATTCTCCTTCTCTGGTGTATCACCGTTTTAGTGTAGGCTTTTGCTGTTTTTCCCTTCTCTCTCTCTCTCTCTCTCTCTCTCTCTCTCTCTCTCTCTCTCTCTCTCTCTCTCTCATCTCTCTCTCTCTCTCTCTCTCTCTCTCTCTCTCTCTCTCTCTCTCTCTGTCTCCTTGGCATGGTTAGATTAGGATTAGATTAGCTTGCCTGCACTGGAATAGCTTGTGGCAGGTAGTTTAGGAGCAGGAACCAACCTTCTCTGGAGATTCCTCTCGGTTTCACAAGTCCCACGCTTGGAGAGAGGTTTCCATGTTGTGCAATCACACTGGATGCCTGAACATCAACCTAGAAGCCTGATGTGCGTCCAGGGGTGCTGTGATTTTACACTAACAGTTCCTCTTCAGAATCATCTTCCTCATCATCATCCCTCTCCCCTATGTATTTCTCCAAGCTCTCTGTCTCCTCTGAGTCAACTTCCTCCATCACTTTATATTTATTCCTAACTGGGGGTTCCAGTATAGGGGACTCCACTTTTTCTTCCTCTTCCTCTGGTGATTTCTCCTCTGCAGTGAGCTCTTCCTTTGTTGGCACCTTCTCTTTAACTAGGGACCTATTCTTGTGTGTGTAAGTACCTATTCTAGTGCTTGTTCCCAGGGTGCCTATAGACTAAGTATCTTGGGAACTTGGTGCCTTTTTGTGCACTTCTCTTTCTTTCTATCTAGGCGTGGGCTTCTTCCTACATGTTAGGTCCTCATGTATAGCTATCTCATTTTCAAGATAAGATCCCTTCTCAAACTTGGGCCTTATTCGAAGGTATACATGTAACGCAAACCTCTCTACAATAATCAGAGTCAGGGGTTTTTAGCATTTGGACTTCATGTGACACGTACTTTTCCACATACGTGTGCTTGTTGGGGTAGACCAACATTTTACACATCTCCCTGTGGTCCCAGTCCAAACTTCCCAGGTCAAGCTTTAACTTTTTGAACTCCTTGAATATGTTAACTCTCACCTAGAAGTATTGAGTTGTGAAGGTGAATGGGAGCTTACACCATGGGCTCATGTTTTTATCTGTCAAATTGAACCTACCAATACAAAAGTCATGGTATATATCAAACTCAACTTCTCCTACTATAACCATCAGAAGTTGTTCTGATATTCTCCATTATGCCCCAAACGTATTCCTTAAGTGTATATACCACTTTTCAAGATGCGCCTTGTGAATGGGCGTCATGCTATCACAAGTGTATTTCTCAAATCTTTTTGCAGGTGACTTATCTTCCTCTAGGTACTCCCAAATGAACTTGTCTTCTGCATCTGGTACTCTGATCTCTGAGAACACAAGAGTTAAGAGGACATTACCAAAGAGAATCTTGTCTCCTTCCTATGTGCTGGTGATAATTTCATCTACAATGTAGGCCGATAAATTATATATTGTGTCCTTTGATATTTTTCTACAAACATTCAACCAAGACTTGTTTACCTACATCCATCTTTCTTGTACATTGAGTTTTGTTACTAGGCACATGGCCATTTTCATTGCTGGGTCTTGGATATCCCTAATATAAAAATACCTTGACCCCTTCTTATACACATATACAACCACTGTGTCCTTAATTTCTTCCTTTTCGCATAGGTCATCCATTATATCTTCTCCTTCACATATAAGACCTATGAATTTCAAAATCAGTTGAGGGATTATGCACATCTTGTGCCCCACAAAGTGAAATTGGTCTTCATATATGTGCGACATCATCCACTGATAGAGGTGCTCAGGATTTCCAAAGTAGGGAAACTCATAGAGTTGCAATAACCCTACCTTCTCCAACTTCACTTTTACCTCATCTCTATAGATGGGAAAACCCTCTAGTGTCTTTTGGTTCATCAGGCGCACTAACTCCAACATCATTTCCTTCTCTGTTTTTTTGTGTGATGGTTATAATCACTCACTACCATCTTTCTCAAATTGGATTCCCACTACTTCCTAAGAAAAAATCCATCTGGGTACTATATTTCTGCATACCATTCCTCATTGGTACTTGCAGTAGTCTCTTGTTGTTTGCCCTTGTCCTTACCCTTCTTAGGTGCTACTGCTAGTTTCTTGGGTGCCATTGTGTAGGTTATCACTACACTTCAACGTCTCTTCCTCCCTCTACTCTTTTATATTTTCCAAGTTCAAATCTTGAACTTGTGAAGAAACTTCTTTTCCAACTCATGCCCTAGCTGCCAAACCCTAACTAGAATATCTCCTTCATAAGGTGATGCTTCTCCACAACTCTCTCCACACTCGTGAACTATTTCCCTCCTGGTTTGTAGATCCAAACTATTTACTTACGGTTAAATTTATCCAATTTTTCTTTACACAAATCAAATTTGGAAACCCTAATCTGCAAAATCTCTTCCTTCTTCTTATTCATAAAGTAAATAATGAAGTGCTCAACCTTCTATTTATAGTTTTTCCCACTTTTTAACATTAAATGTTACCTTACCTACCACCGTACTTTAACTCTTAATGTGGGTTTTTCACCAAAGTATGACTTTAGCACTTTAACTCACATGCCCAAACTTACTTGGAAAATTCTCCAACCTTCTGGCGTCCAACCAATCCATCTTGATAGGAGACTCTTGCACGCACATAACTAGTGCTGAAGGCACTTCTTTTGTCATGATTTTTGCTCTCACCTACCTCATGTTGTGTTTGTGATTTTTCCTCTTTTATACGTGGATCCCTAATGTAGCCTTATCCTGACACCAACCATCCTTTTTCACCTTTCCTTGCATGTACTTCCTTCACAAGGCCATTCAACTGGGCTTTCCAATGCAATCCTTCCTGGCACTCCATACTTCAATTTCTTCCACCTTACTCCACCCCACACTAAAATGATGGGTGGTCCTCTACACAGTGACAACCTTTAAAAAGTAATGAGATTAATGGCACCCAAGGCACAACACAAAACAACAATGAGAAAGGGAAAAACTAGAAAAGAAAATGCATTAAAGGAAATCCTAAACTAAATAAAAAGCTACCTTATTTACAAACACCAAGAAGACTTATTTATAGTAGGGCTTCAGCCTACTCCCATTGAAGTGTCCTAGAAATATTTTCCCATCCAGGGCTTGTAACTGGAACACACCTAAATGAAGGGTGTATGAGATGATGTAGGGACCCAACCAATGGACATTTAACTTTCCAGGATGGTGTAGAAACTTTTAATCATAGAGTAATACCATCTGCCCAACCTCAAACTTCTTGTTCTTAATGTGATGATCATGCCATGGCTTTTATTTTACTTTTTCTATTGTTTGGCTCCACCTGACAAGTGATCATCTTTCATCCAATTGCATTAACTTGTCAATTATTTCTTCCAATGCTTTCTCATCATCTAATCCCCCTATGCGCACTATACACAGAGAAGGTAAGATGAATTCAACTAGTAAGACAACCTCCACGCCAAGCCAAACACCAATTGAAACAGTGTGGCTTGGTTTAGCCTTTTATAAGTTGTCCTATAAGCCCATAATATGGTTGATACCTTGTCATCCCAATCTTGTCTTCTGACATCACAAATCTTAGTCAATGTGTGGCTAAGTATTTTGTTAAATGCCTCAACAATTCTATTTTCCTGAGGGTGATAGGGAGTAGTTTTATGATGGGCCACCATGATTTATGACAATAGAATCTTAATTGTTTCATTAAGGAAGTGTGTACCTCTATCACTTGTTAAACTCAATGGGCATCCATGCCTTAAGTTAATGTTGGGACAAAGTATGACATCACACATTAGAAATTTTTAGTAGATAGAAATTTGGCTAGACTAGGGCACCTAGAGAAGGATTAGGGCGCATGTGGGAACCCTGATCTGTAGTATGGGTGTTGTGGTCTACAAAGTAACTTATAACATAAGTCTAGAAGGGTCTCACTCAATTTTCTAATGATTCACATGGATGTCACACTCACTTCGCTAATGATGTCATAAACCTATAATTAAGAATCACCTACAAAAAGCCATATAAAGCATCAAACCCCTAAAAAATAAAGATGCATATGAAGGGGTCAGACTATCCTTAGTGGCCATGATGGTGGGCTTACAACTAAGTGTTGTACTACATATAAAACCTAATGTATTTTTGTGTGCTTATGTGTGTAATAGTGTGGCTAAGGTTCCCTAACACCAATAGATAAAATACAAAATGGTGGATGGAATAGAATATACTTTCCTTTTCTATGTAGTTTGTGTGATGAAAATAGTTCCCAAATGCACTCCCTTGCCTTAGTAGATAGCTAGCCCTTAGTATAAATAGTATTCCCATAAGGTAGTAAGTATGTTGTTTTTATATAGAGATCTCTTACTCAAATTTTGACACTAATGACCTGACATACTGACTAGTACCTAGGGGAATGGGAGGGAAAACCATAAAGAATAACCTTAAAACTCTAAATGAGACCCAAATGCAACTGGGACTAGGGTGCCTAAAAATAACGATCGGGGCACCCATGGGTTCCCTAATCCCTCCCTGGGCACCCTAGTCAAATACTAGAGACAACTAAGTAATTAACGACATTTGAGACTCCCTGAGAGATGACCGGAACTATAAAAATAACTAAAAATTGTGCAAGACACTCAATGAAAATAACTGAATAAACTGACAATAGGACTAGGGGATGGGTCATTAGTGAATACTTTTCTTACGCAAGATCCATTTATAAAACAACATACTTGGTGGTATAATTGTAATAGAAAGTGCGTGATTTTGTGACTACACTTTGCCCCCATTTTATGTTAGTGAGCTGAAAATTTGATAACATAAAGTAGATAGAGATGCGTACTTGAGAGAAGTCCATAGAATCCCATGCTATAGTAGAATGTCCATATATAGTAGTAAAAGCATGCCAAAATAACGATATAACATGTTGAACCATGGATCAGCGTGTTGACCAATGCAACGTAGTGAGAAACGTAATGTCATGATGAAGTGAGCTAACATGCGGATGATGATTGTAATGATATATTATTGATGATTTTGAATATTGTATGATGAAGATGAATTAGGGAAGGGAGTGATCAGTTCCCATCCTGATCATGTGTACATGAATAATTGACCAAAGGATTTGGGTGTCTAGAGAATCCCATGTATAGTAGAATGTGCATATATAGTAGTAAAAGCATGCCAAAATAATGATATAACATGTTGAACCATGGATTAGCGTGTTGACTAATGCAATGTAGTGAGAAACATAATTTCGTGATGAAGTGAGCTAACATGTGGATGATGATTATAATGATATATTATTGATGATTCTGAATATTGCATTATGAAGATGAATTACGGAAGGGAGTGATCAGTTCCCATCCTAATCACATGTACATGAATAATTGACCAAAGGATTTGGGTGTCCTGCTGCTAAAGGAAGAGTGTAGGGAGAAAAGTGTGTTTTTCTCCAAACTATAACTACATACTCAAGATCTAGCTACTATAGATGGATGCAAATCAAACATTTGTGGTTTTTGGATCCAAATAATTTTAATCAAACAGTAGACCCATATTGGAGTCGTATAGGAAAGGCACTCTTTCCCCACTCCATGGGTGTCACAAAAAATTCATGGCTTCCAAGTTACGTCATCTGGAAGAAAATATGAAATGTGTGATGGCTTCCAAGTTAGGTCATTCGGAAGCAAACATGAAATGTATGATGGCTTCCAAGTTACATCATCTGGGCAAACATGAAATGAAGAAAAACTTCCCAAGTTAATTCATCTGGGAAAGTAATGCATGTAACTCCCAAGTTAGGTCATCTGGGAGGCCAATCGTGTTATATTGTATTAGATGAGTGATATGATTTTGATTGGTTACTCATAGAGATATTTTACGCTATTTTCCCCTAAGTTAGGTCATTAGGGGGAATTAAATTAAATTGGTTAATGATCACATGGGAATATTTTAATGCTTGTTTCCCCTTAGGTTAGGTAATTAGAGGAAGAGATGAAATTTCACATAGAGTGAATGTATGTTTGTTGCCCCCAGGTTAGGTCGTTAAGTGGAATTGATGGTGAAATGTTGCATAGTGTATTAGTAAATGTTTGAAACTATCAATTTGGTAGTGTTGATTTATCGCATGGTGATGTAAGGGGAATTTTAAGATGATCCCAATTATATTCCCACCTTTCGACGCTAGGGGAAGTGATGATAGGAATAAACACTGAGCTGAAAGTAAGAGTGAAATAGATAGAATTTGATAGAAAACACCCAAAATGTGTATAGATTGAGTGAAAATATTTCAAGGAGATATATACTAAATTTTTCATGTAGATGATATGATAATAGGTGAAATTTATAAAATAACAATGCAAACATGGTGTAAATCAGAGTAAAAATGCTCAATATATGAAAAAAATCATGTAATGCATATTAGTTGTGAGAATAAGTGCAAAATAATGACCATAGTAAAGCGGGTAATAAAAAGTAACTATAAATAGTAAGGTGAAAAAGTGATTAATCGCTTCATTTTTCTTTTTCACATTTGTGATAGTGAGCTCTGAGTAAGGATGTCGCAAGTGAGAATAACACAACCTAGTCAATTTGAGATGCTGGCGATTGTTGTAGTGTCACATATGACAGTGGAGTTGGTAAGTGCATTGTTTTTCAAAAAATGTATGGTGTAGTAGTCATTTTTGTTGAATTTTTACAAATTTTTTATTTTTTATTTTCTCAGGGTTTTAGACCTGGAAAAGAATGGTGAGGACACTAGTGACCCCTAGAACAAGAGCACCTAGACTTGGGTGAGTGTCCTGCTTTTGGGTGCCTAGTCTAGAAAGTGTGTATTTGGTCTAGAATGATGTAGATGTGATCAAGGGTTTGTAGAAATGTTGTAATAGAATGTGTTCAGATTTGTATAGTGTTCTAATGTAGTGTTTTTTTTGGTTGTGCAGAGAGATATTCACTCAAGGGAGTTCCGTAGTGGTTGTCATATGAGTACTTTACTTGGGTTGGTCATGTAAGACGATGTTTTGGATGTTATAGACCATGTCGGCTTGTGATACATAACACAAATGGGGGATGTGTCACACAATATGCCTATGTTGACTACACTATGTGAGAGATTTTGTGTTAATACTTTTACATTTTGGTTACTTCCAAACGAGATGATAGCTACTTTAGAGGATGTGTATCATATATTTCGGTTACCAATTGTTGGGGAGAGAGTACAAGTTATGCCACTAGATGATATAGAGAGACATATGTGAGTTACTAGACAATATTTTATGGGGACTTGAGTACCTACCGAGGCCCATATTAGTTTGGTTGTTATATTGAGGTCTGGGGTTCCATGCTTACAGAAGTTCATATTCATTGTTATTTCTTCATCTATAGCCATAGAGGCAGGAGGTGTGGGAATTTTGTATAATATTTATGACATATGTCGTCAGATAGAGGAGGATAGTACAAGATATGCATGGGAACGGTGTGTGTTGGCCCACCTATATAGAGACCTATATCAATTTACTCATGATGAGCCCATTGGTGGGATAAGAGTGACCACAATATTATATTTATGGGCGTATGAACAAATAGAAATGTTGAGGCTAGTTGGAGGGCCACAAGTAGAGTTGGTTAGGCCAGAGATATTTTCAAGGAGGTGGAATAATGTATGTGGGTGGAAGATGGACACTGATACTTACAAGGCATTGATAGAAAATATGGGGCCTAAGGTAGTTGTATGGAGGCCATACCATGATTATGGAGTTTGGCCTGAGGATGCTATAAATTTTTTGTGTATATGGAGGATTATGTGGTTACATAACCAATTTCTAGGATTCATCGAGCTATTCCATGTGGAGAGAGTATTACAACAGTTTGGCATAGCTCAAGATTTTCCCCCAGAGCCATATATGTGGTTGAGAGCTATTAGAGCACCTAGGAGGGTTGAAGCTAGACCAGGTCCCACATGAGAGAAACTAATACCTCCTTGGCAAGATGAGGCAAGCCTGGAAACAGGTCTAATAGATTTAGATGATGTGGGGGTGTACAGAGGAGTACCATGCATGGTGGGAGGCACATCAATGGGTATTCTTGTTTTTATTGTTCATAGACACACCAGGGTTACCACAAGGAGGAGGAGGCAAGGAGGAACCACATGCCCTTGATAATGTAACAGAAAATATAGCGGATTATGATTATCTATGTATAGTTATTTCATGTGTTTAGTTGTTTTCTTATGTAATAGCTATGGTTATCTAATCGTGTTGTTTTATTTTTTCTGTTGGGGATGTATATTGGTCTTTGATAATGGACACATCCATCTGCACATTGATACAAAATGTGCCCACCATTGTACTTGCAGGTGGAGGGATGCTAGAGTAATTTTTGCGCCATTGTGGGAAAGCACGCCCATTTGTTTGAGCTTGTGGCCATAGCAGCAATGTCATGCACTATGTTGCTAGGTAAGAGGGACAAGGAACATGAGGAGACTTAACAAGCCAGAGAAGTGGTGGGTGCTGGTCTATTGGCACATGATGTGTTTACGTGTTACATTGAGTTGCATCACCATTTTACAAAGATTTCTACTGAGGTAACACTACTGCAGAGGCAGGTTAAGAGGTATCGAGGTCATGACCAATGACATAGAGTTAGTGGTGAGGAATCGAGTTTGAGGGCTCTCATAATACCCAAAAGTGATAGTGATGATGAGATTTGATTGGTATTGTTGTATATGATATAGGGGATTTTCCCCAGTGATGAAATGTTTTTTGTAATGATGGTTTTATTTGATATCTATATATAGATTTTATTGATATGTGAGGAGTTTATTGTGTTGGGTATTGATGTCGTAATATTATTGATGATACATGATTCAGTTATTATTGTCATGGTGTATGTAATGTGTTGGATATTATTCATGTTAGTTGATGTAGATTTGTACTATGATGTTAGTATTGTTAGTATATTAGTTGAATATAATTTTTAATGCATAGTTAGTGTAATGATGATACTAGAATGTATGTAAATATAGATCATTTAGTATTTCCAAACTAGCATTTCCTAATGAATATGTGTTGAATTGATGATGTAATGTAACTGTGATATGTTAGTGTGATGAATATGAGGGGGGAAGAATATTTAAATTCCCCCCATGGATGAGTAGGTTCATTAAATTAAGAACCCTCAGTATTCAAGAATGAACCACATAAAGAAAGAGTGCATCATTGGGAAATGATTGAGTGCACTAGATGAATCGACAAAGCGTGTGATGAAAGGTTCTTATAAAAACACCCTCAACAGTCATGTAAGAACTGTAAGAACACAATTTTATCATCAAGGGGTAAGGTAATAGTAATCACCTACCAGAGACTAAGGTGGCATGAAGCAGTGGAAGCATGTGGCATATAAGTAGTGTGATCATACTTAAAACAACAAGAAAAACTATTTTTCTTAGTCTATGTGATGCATTGAATTCAGTATTTGAGGTATGTCGAGCATCAAACTAATAGCTTCGAGAGATAATGACATGATTTGGAAAAAAAAATTCATGAACTCCACATGATGCTGTCTCTATAGGTATGGGCCTTCAAGATAGTGTACATGAGGGACAACAATGTGGTGCTGGATGCATCATTACCTGAGTGTAAAATGCAGAAAATGAACTCATCTATGTAGACTAAGAATGATTGTTCCAAAAAATGTAGAGGAGAAATGGATCTCTCACTTGACTGAGAACCATATTTTGAGATGAAACTCTTATTCTCTAGTAGCTTGTATATCTGATCATGCATAGGGACACTAAATCTATTATCCTTAATTGATTTTTTATGTGATGAATAGTTTACAATAAGGCTCATGCAAAAGCTACAATTCACGTTGTAGATGACCCTAGGTCAGGATGCCAAATACACAATGAGACTCTTTACCTGATTAAGGAAAATAAAGCATCATGAGGTCTTCAACAATTTGTCATTGAAATGAAGTATAAAGGATTCATGCGACATAGATGGAGTTTTAGTAGAAGTTTCCTACTTTCATGGAGGAGAAGAATTATGCTTCTATGATGACATTGAGGTTGAGCATGGAAATTTCTTGAAACAGACCACTGGTTGATAGTGCAGGAAATTTACAAAGATGTCAATGGAGGACAAGTGTCACTGAAACAAGAAACCTTGATGAATAAAATGTTTGGACTTCTCCAACCAAGTGTGTTACAAAGAAGATATTTTTCTAGGTATATAACGTTGATTATCATACAATATTGGGTGACTCACATTTTATCATATTGCAATCTTTGGTTAAGGTCTTGTTTTAATCATGGCCTTCAAATAGGACAGTGAATTGCTTAGCTCCATTTACAACCTTGAGTCTAGGTACATTAGACTTTAAAGATTGATGCATATAAAACAAGTGATATCACACTCAATACATATTCATTATCCTTGATAGATTGATCCTATGATTCATGTTTTCAAAGTAGGTAGTCAGTCATAAGTAACTGTTAATTTGAAAAAATAATACTCTCTGCTTATTATTTGGCTAACTCCTCCTTAAGGTGCTTTTCTTGCACTTCAAATGAATCTTTAGGACATGCTTTAGGTGACCCATCAAAGGATCATATGATCAACTGATACCAAAAAATATTGTAGATGCTTAAACGCCTTATCTAGATAACTGTTATCCAAAATTCAGCCCCCCTAGGGTAACTCCTTGATAACATGCATCAAATTACTATGTCCCAGATGTAAATAAATTGATTCAGGGCCAAAAATCATGTTCCCTAAGGAGGTCCCCTAAGATTTTTTCAAAACGCGCCACGTCAGCAGCTGAATGGCGAAGGGTAGAGAGTAAGTTCTGAGAAAAGGTGAAAAGGCTGCCAAAGCATTGGTTGGGCCAGGAAAAATCATGAAAATTTTGGCCCTAAGTCCTAGTCCAACCAATAGGAAGTGGCCATGTGTCCATGAGGGCTGTTAGAGGTCAAGAGGCCGGTGGGGAGAAGTTAGCAAAATTTCAAAATTGGCGAAAAAGGACGAAATTTCAACCCGAAGGCCCGAAAAGGACGAAATCGCACTAAGCAGTTCGGGACATGTGTCCAAGAGGCCATTAGGAGGTTGAGATCGGTGTGGGGGGAGAATTTGTCAAAAATTTCGCCAAAATGTGGCACAAAGTGACACAATAAAACTCCTTGGCCGAAGGGCCCACCAACCAATCAGAATGTGCCACGTGTCCATGTGGCCAACAAAAATCTTAAGGGGTAGCGACAAAAGAAATTTTGGAGTTCAGACCCATGCCAATAGAAATATACCCACATGTCCTGTTTGGGACAAAGTCAAAAGGTCGGAGATAGTGAAAAAATTTGGAAGCGTGCCCCCGCGGGCCAATAAGAAGATGACACATGGCAAGAGGAGCAGAGATAGAGTGGCAGAGATTTTTTGGAAATTTTCCAAAATCCAAAAAGGGCGTAAAAGGATATGTATGAAGCCCGCGGGCTAATAGGAGAAGTTCACACATGGCATCGGAGTAAAGGTGGGGGTGGAAATTTTTGGGCAAATTTTCCCGAATTCTAAAAAGGAGGGAAAATTTTGGGTTTTCGGGCTGCCGACCCGATTTTCACCCTGTTTTTCCCTAAATCTTCAGAAGGGCATAAATTTTGATCCAGAGCTTTAGTTTTCCTTGATTCTTGGTGTCATTGGAAAGATATTGAGGATACTCTACACGATGGGATATTCAATTTTTTGAATTTTGATGAAGTTTGGTGAGAGAAAAATGGAGAAACACCTCTGGCATGGGGAAAAGAGCAGAACTGACATTTCAACCACCAAATTAATGAAGTATGGCTTCCATTTCCTCTCTAGCATGGTCAAAAATCTTGGGGTATAGAATTTTAAGGGTACCCATTCTATTTTTATGAATTTGGTAGGTGGTTGAATGATTCCTTTCCATTTTCCCATGTTTCTCTCTCCTGGCTCGACCCATCTTCATTGTTAAAAAGCCAAATTTGGCTCATTTGTAAAGTTGTTCATATTTTCTGCTCTGGCCCTCCCTTCTTTTCTTCCCTAAGGTTGAAAATGGAGTTTGAACCTCCTCCCCTACTCTGTAATGGTGTTTTTTTCCTTTTACCGTTAAAATGATGTTCTGTGCAAACTTCTGGAGAAAGAAAAAACGTGTTTTGTGATGCATCTGTCCATCCTTGCTCATTTTTTGCTTGTTTTCTTCTTGCCTCTCTTCATTGCAGGTATTTGTGCATGTTTGAATGTTCATTGCAGGTTTGGAGCTGTGTTCATGGAGTTTTTGGGACATTTTCTATGTGAAATCTATCCTTGGGCCTGTGACGCATCTGTCCATCCTTCCCATTGCTCACCTCTTCTTGTTCTATGGCAGTTTTAATAGATGTTCAGACATTTTCCTTCTCTAGTGTATCACCATTTTAGTGTAGGCTCTGCGATTTTTCCCTCTTTTCTCTCTCTCTCTCTATCTCCTTGGCATAGTTAGATTACGATTAGATTAAGTTTTCCTGCACTAGAATAGCTTGTGGCACGTAGTTTAGGAAGAGGAACCACCCTTCTCTTGAGAGCTTTCCCCATTTTGCAAAGGTCCCACACTTTGGGAAAGCTCAATGTTGTGCATTCACACTAGATATGAGTTTACCTTAGAAAAGTAGATCCATAACTCATTTGGGGGTGTTGTGAATCTGCACTAATAGTTTTGGCACACCCGGTGGGACCTTAGAGGTCTTTCACTTTCATCTTTTGACAGGTTGGTGTGTTCCTGTGAAGGATTTCAGCCTTTGGAGGCATACTTGCAAAAGCACATCTGGTGACTCCATCTGGTCAATAACTCATTCTCTAAAGTTGTAGACCTATTTTCCATCCATTTTCATCCATTATTCTTTCCATCTCTTTCATCTTATTTCATTCCATGAAGTTGTGCAATCATGACTTCATTTCCATCATGGAATTCACATTTACAGCAGCAATATATTTCACCTCCAACATGTTTTACAACTCCTTCAAATCAGCATTTTGATCAAATTCAAGATCAGCATGCTTACCCATATGAGCAATACCAATATTAGTTTGGTTGTGAAGTACATCAAGAGCAAGGGTATGCATATAATGAAGACAATCAAATGGAAGATGATGATTTTGTGGAGAAAATCCAAAATATGGAGGCAAAAATGGTGCAATCAAGAGCAACAACTCAAATGAATGCTTTCAGAATTGGTTACAGGACTCCTTGTCCATGGGGAGGCCCTTTTCCAAGACACTTCAGCCCTCAGGAGAAGCTGGACTTCATGATGCAGATGCTTGCCCCAACTTGCACAATGGACAAATAGAGATAGAGGCCTATAAACTTGGTGTCTGAACAACCTTGTCAATGGGTAAGTTCTACACCATCATCTGGTTTTTCTCTTTCCATTCCTCAAGTAACATCATCTCATTTGGATTACAAATTTTAAACTCATCCATCTGCTGCCCCAAGAGTTGAATCCCATTTCTCCATTCCCTATTCTTCCACCCCATCTCAATTCTTCTTTCCTCTTTCCTTCCAAACAGTCATCCCCTCCACAAGAGCCAATCAGAAATACCCTCTCCTCCAAAGAAACAAGAGGTTTCACCTCCTCCACCACCACAAAAAATTGCAAAATCAATTGAGTTACAACCCACCCCTCCTCTTGCATTCCCAAATCCCATGGGGAAGAAATAAATTGCAAAAATTAGTCATCAAGGACAGCAAGAAGAAGAGCCAAGACAAAGAAGAAATGATTAAGAGCTTAGTAAGTTTGGCTCTCAAATATGGAATTGACAAAGATCCCCTTGATGGTAAAGCCTATAGAAGAGGCCAGAGTTGAACAGGTGGTGGTTAGGACTGATTTTGTTGTAGCAGAAGGAGAGCAAAAGGAAGAGGAAGATCAGCAATCAGTTTTCTCATAATGTAGTGTCCATGTTGGCACTCTATTTGAAGAGAAATGCTGATCCAATTCAAGTTGCACATCAGCCATAGAAGTCTTTAAGAAGATCTTGCAGCCCCAACTTGTCCTCTAGAGCAGCAGATTGAAGAGTTTGATTTGAAAACTTCATTCTCGAGGGGGAGTTCAATCAAGAGCAATATTGTCTTCAAGTAGCAGAGGAGGGAGAAGCTACTCCAAATCCAAAAGAAAGGGAGCACATTCCAGCTATGGAGGAGAAAAGTGGAGATCCAAAGGCTTTGAGCACAAAGTAGGCTATAGAAGAACCTTCAGTTCTTCTTTCTACTTCATATCTCTCGAGTTCTAGTACTGAAGAAGAGTTTGATCTCTCAAACTCAATGATTGAAGATGGGGAGAACCATGGTGAAAAAGTTACTGATCAAGAGGACACCATGGAGGAAGTTGAGCATTTACTAGCAGGACAACAATGAGGCAGTTTATCTGTCAGATTTGGAGGACTGTTTTGATGGAGAAGAGCCGGTTGAGTTTCCACCTTTCTCTCTTTCATCATCCACATTCCAAACACAAGAACCTGTTGTTATGGAGGAGAGCATTCATTTGGATCAGCCTTCATCTTATAGCAGCTCTTTAGGATCAAGGTTGGAAGATTTAATTCTTCCATGTTCTTCATTGGGGGAAGAGAAATTGTCTTTGAACAGAAGAATTCCACCACCCCTTCCACACCATTAATCCAAGAAGGTCTACAAGGAGACTCCATTTTTGGAGTTGAAAATCAGAGCTATGGGCATATCAAATGGATTGGACCTTGGCCATTCAGGTATTTGGCTTCATTGGAGCCAAAGGAGAAGCCACAACCAGTCATGCTTACCTCTAAGCATGAGGATGATATACAAAGTACCAAGGATCATCTGTCATACCTCTTCAATCCAAATGCAGAGCAACTAAAAGAGGTATTAGATTTTTTTTCAGTTAGACACCTTGCTGATTTGGGTAGAAGACTAGCTTCTTGTTGATTTTCCACTCATCCTAGCAGCCATGACTCAGCTCCAAATCATTTGCATGACTGCCAATTTTGAAGAAAGGAAGCTATTTTGCACAACCAGTTGTAGGGTTTGTTTAGCTCACCTTTGCTTCCAGTTAGAGTACAGTAGGTAGGTTTTCTTTCAGTAGAAGAAGTGCTTGTGCACACTCTACATGTTCCATTTGGGGCATGTATGATTTTAAATTTTGTACATAGTTTTTGGTGCTGCTGGTTTTACTCTTGCACAGTTCATTTCAGTGGCATTTTGGTGAGAACAACTCTAAGTTCAGTGGGTTTCAAGTGGCTCAGAAGGAAGTTTTCAAAGTTCAGATTAGTTTGCAGGCTACAACTCATGACTCCATGCCCAATGGATGCTTCAAAGGCTACTGATCATTCATCTAGCAGGCAGATGACCCCTCTAAGTCACCAAAATTGTTATCCAAAATAAACCCCCTACTTATTTTTTGGCTAACTCCTCCTTCTTCTCTTTTGCTGGCACTTAAATGAAGTTTGGCATGCTTCATTTGCTCAAAAGGTTCTAGAAATTATCCCATCAGATAGGATTTTTTCTCACCTTTCCAGAAACGTAAAATTTTCCTTCTAACTCCTTGTATTTTGCAAGTTATGGCTTGGTGGAGTTTGGGAGGGAAGTTTTCCCTAGGGAGGTCCACGGACCAATCAGAACGTGCCACCGTTAGCAGCAGAATGGCAGGGGGCTGAGGTAAATTACAAATTTTTTCCAAGATTCATTAGGAGCACAAAGGAAAATTTTGGCCCGAAGGCCCGCCAGCCAATAGGAAGTGGCCACGTGTCCATGAGGGCGTCGAAGGTCAGACCGATGGGGAGAAGTTAGGAAAATTTCCAAAGTTTGCAAAAAAGGGAAATCTTGGCCCGAAGGCCCACCAAGTGAAACAAAACATGACACATGTCCTTAGAGCATTAAGAGGTAAAGGCATGGGGGGGGAATTTTCTATTTCACTAAAATGTGGAAAATGGCGCAATAAAACTTTTGCCCCCAATGGCCCGCGCCAATCAGAATGTGCCACGTGTCCATATGGCCAGGAAAAAATCTTAAGGGGACAAACGCACAAAAGAAATTTTGGTTTTCAGGTCCATGCCAATAGAAAGATACCATGTGTCCTATTCAAGGCAGTGGTCGGTGATAGTGAAAAAATTGGAAGCGCGCCCCCGCGGGTTAATAAGAAGATGACACGTGGCAGTGGACTGACAAGCGGCAGAGAATTTTTGGAAATTTTTCCAAAATCCAAAAAGGTGTAAAATGATCTTATGAATCCCACAGGCCAATAGGAAAGTGCCACATGGCATCAGAGTAGCGGGGGGGTAGAAATTTTTGGGGAAATTTTCCCAAATTCAAAAAAGGAGGGAAAATTTTGGGGTTTTCGTCCCGTCGACCCGATTTTCATCATGTTTTTCCCTAAATCTTCATAAGGGCATAAATGTTGATCCAGAGTTTAGTTTTCCTTGATTTTTGTGTCATTGGAAAGATATTGAGGTACTCTACACGATGGGATATTCAATTTTGTGTTTTGATGAAGTTTGGTGAGAGAGAAATGGAAAACACCTCTGGTATGGCGAAAAGAGCATAACTGATGTTTCTAACCACCATTTTTAATGAAGTATGGCTTCCATTCCTCTCTAGCATGGTCAAAAATCTTGGGGAATGGAATTTTAAGGGTACCCATTCTATTTTTATGAATTTGGTAGGTGGTTGAATGATTCCTTTCCATTTTCTCATGTTTCTCTCTCCTGGCTCGAGTCTTCATTTTTAAAAAGCCAAATTTGGCTCATTTGTAAAGGTTGTTCATCTTTTCTACTCTGCCCTCCCTTATTTTCTTCCCTAGGGTTGAAAATGGAGTTTGAACCTCCTCCCCTGCTCTGTAATGGTGTTTTTTTCCTTTTACCATTAAAATGATGTTCTGTGCAAACTTCTGGAGCAAGAAAAAATGTGTTTTGTGATGCATCTATCCATCCTTGCTTGTTTTTTGCTTGTTTTCTTCTTGCCAATTTTCATTGCAAGTATTTGTAAATGTTTGAATGTTCATTACAGGTTGGAGCTGTGTTCATGGAGTTTTTGGGACATTTTCTGTGTGAAATCTATCCTTGGTCCTGTGATGCATCTGTCCATCCTTCCCATTGCTCACCTCTTCTTGTTCCATGGCAATTTTGATAGATGTTCAGCATTTTCCTTCTCTAGTGTATCACCGTTTTAGTGAAGGATTTGTTTTACCCTCTTTTCTCTCTCTCTCTCTGTCTCCTTGGCATAGTTAGATTAGGATTAGATTAGCTTGCCTGCACTGGAATAGCTTGTGGCAGGTAGTTTAGGAAGAGGAACTAGCCTTCTCTAGAGAGCTTTCCTCATTTGCAAAGGTCCCACACTTTGGGAAAGCTCAATGTTGTGCATTCACACCAGATGAGTTTTCCTTAGAAAATTAGATCCATAACTCATTTAGGGGTGTTGTGAATCTGCACTAACAGTAACTCTAGGGGCATTATAGATAATTAAAAAATTGAAGAAACCATCCTCCATGTCATAGTAACTACTAATGGACCAAACTAGAAGATGAGTGTACCATTGTAAATCCTCATCAATAAGAGTGTATATCGAAAGGCCTTATGAAAAAATATATGATTAGAATAAGAGGTCATAACCATTTGGAAATGTAGGAGATGAGCATGAGGGTCACCAGTACCATAAAAAAATGTGAATGTAGGCATGAAAAAATATTTAGGAAATTTAGAATTATTAATATTCTTAGGGACAAGGTTACCATGTAATGAGTTGTTATCAATAGTAGCATAGTAATCCCTAATTTTTAAGGAAAGTGATTGAAATTGTGATTGTAATTGACCTACGGGATGCATGAGAGATATTATATTCTATGAACGAATAGTAGAAGATGGAAGTAATGTATTAAGAAGTTGTAACTTACCATTGTGAGTGATCATAGGAATATCAAGAGAAGATAACATAGGTCCCGATGTTAAGGGAACACTAGGAGTGGGTGCCAAAGAATCTATAGTAGATGATATATATGGAATACCCATATCAGACATAGGAGTAGCATCGAAAAAATCCCTAGAAGGTGAAGTGACCACTTGAGACACACATATAAGAGAATATGTACTAATAGGTATAAATGATGTGACAAGAGGAGATGAATTGGTAAGAGAAGAAGAATCAATTGATGGAGATGACTCATGCACTATGTTAGATGTTGGTAGTGATGGAGATTCAAACTCAGAAAAATAAAAAGTAGAAGAATCGTGGCTATCAATTGCTTCATCAGATAGACACTCATATATGGAAATGTCACTAAGAATGTTATCAATGGGATCATCAACATAATATGAAGGTGTATTAGAACTAGTATGTGATGAATGATGAGAAGCAATATAAAAAGTAGGTGAATCGTGAGATGGAACTATAGCAATGGTTTGGCTAGGAGAAGAATCAATATGCACACGTAAGTGATTGTTAATACCAAACAAGTAATCGATAAGAGAATCATCTAGAATTTCCTTAGAAAGATATGAAGGAGGATCACTATTATATATATAGCATGGTGTATAATGATTGAAGGATATCAAATACTCAAAAATACTAATGACAATGGGAGGATATTCAAAATGAGTAGGAACATATTGTTGAGCATCTAAGAGTTGTTGAATATCCACTAGTATAACAATATTACTATAAATATATGTGAGCTTAGTGAAGGAAGCCTCATCATAAATAAGTTTGACACTAAAATGAGACATGATGGGAGAAGAATAAAATGAACTATCCTTAGCCATTAGGGTTTGAAAGTACAAGTTCACCAAAATGATTAACAAAAATCTAAATTATATATGTTAATCGAAGTAGTACAGAAATAAATTATAAATGAGGGAATAGGTACTAACCTAAAATGGACTTACCTCATGGTGATCTAGAACTGTATTACATGATGAATAGGCGGGATGGAGTGTGACAACACAACTCAGGAAGTTTTCGCAGATGCATATCTGGCTAGACTGTGGTTCATGGAGGAGGATTAGGGAACCTATAAGCACCGTGGTCTATAGTATGGGCACCATGGTATACAAAAAATATTAGAACCTAATTCTAGAAGGGTCGCTATATCTTCTTAATGATTCACCTGTTGTCACGTGGATGTCATACTAGCTTCACTAATGATGTTTTAAACCTGCAATGAAGAATCACATACAGAACCCCATAAAAAGAATCAAATCCCTAAAAAATAAAGATGCATATGAATGGTTTGGATTGTTCTTAGTCACCATGATGGTGGAATTACAACTAAGTGTTGCACTACATCTCAAACCCAATGTAGTTTTGTGTGCTTGTGTGTACAAAGTGTGCCTAGTGTTCCCTGGTGCCAATAATGCAAAGATAACGAGAAATAGATAGAATGCAAAATGGTGCATGGAATAGAATAGACTTCCCTTTCCTATGTAATGTGTGTGATGAAAATAGTTCCCAAATGTAGTCTCTTACCTTAGTAGATAGCTAGCCCTTAGTAGAAATAGTCCACCCATAAGGTAGTAAGTATGTTATGTTTATATAGGGATTTCTTTCTCAACTTTCGACACTAATGGCCAGATATGTCGATGCGTACCTAACATAATGGGAGGTAATACCATAAATACCAACCTTAAAAGTATAAACGAGACCCAAATACAACCGGGACCATGGTTCCTAAAAATAAGAATTTGGGTGCTCGTGGGCACCCTAATTCCTCCCTGGATGCCCTACTCAAATACTAGAGATGAAAACTAAGTAATTAACGACATCTGAGACTCCCTGAGAGAAGACCAAAACTATGTAAATAATTGATGACTATGCAAGACACTCAATGAAAATTATTGACTAAACTAATGACAGGACTAAGGGATGGTTCATTAGTGAATACTTTTATTACGCAAGATCCATATATCAAAAAACATACTTAGTGGTATAATTGTAAAAGGAAGTGTGTGATTTTTTTACTACAGCTATCAACGACACCTTTCTTGAAACCATTCTCAATCAAGTATTTTTCATGCCTTTCATACCAAGCTTTAGTGTCTTATTTTAAACCATAAAGAGCCTTATTCTTTTTGCACACATAATCAGCCATATCAGTCAAAGAGAAACCATTAGGATGCTCCATATAAACTTCCTCATTGAGATATCCATTCAAGAAGGAAGATTTTACACCCATTTGATAAAATTTAAAGCCTTTGAACCCTGCATATGCTAAGAACAATATGATTGCTTCCATTATAGATATGGGAACAAATTTCTCATCAAATTCAATTCCCTCAACTTGAGCATATCACTTACAAAAAAATATTTCTTTTTTTCTTATAACTTCTTCATTCTCATTTAGTCTAAACACCAATTTAGATCCAACTACATTCTTACCTTTTGTTCTAGGTACAAGTTCGCAAGTATTGTTCTTTTCAATTTAGTCTAGCTCTTCATTCATAGCCTTAATCCAACATTCATATTTTATAGATTCTACTACATTCTTAGGTTCAATTTTTGAAAGAAATCTAAGTTATATTGATTTTGAATACTTACCAATTTCCTTCTTGTAGCGACTCCAACATCTTTAATTCCCAAAATCTTATTTTCACAATTATCTCTCCTAATCTTCCTAGAAGGAGACTTGGTATCTTTACTTTTTTCCTCAACATATTCTTCCTTGTTTTCTTGAACAACCTCATCCTCTTCTTATTTAGAATCATCCTCATGAATGGTTTCACTTTCCTTAGAAAAATATCTCATAGGATAAGATTCATGAAATTTTACACTTGCAATTTCAACAATAATCATCAATCTCTTGTTATATAAAATGTAAGATGTGCTTCTTGAGGGATAACCCAAAAATATTCCTTCATCAGATTTAGAATCAAAATTACCGAGATTTTATTTTTTCCTATTTATGAGGAATCTACATCCAAAGACTCTAAAATTATCCACATTGGTTGGTCTTTCTTTCCATATCTCATAAGGATTCTTGTCCATATTCACCCTCAGTTGACATCTGTTAAGAATATAAAGAGTAGTACAAATATCTTCCTTCTAATAACCATCTGGTAATTTAGAATCATTAAGAATGGTCCTTGCCATCTCTTGAACAATCATATTCATCATTTCAACTACCCCATTTTGTTGAGGAGTTATAAGAAACTGAAAATAGCATCTTAATGATATAAACACTACAAAACTCATAAAATGAATCAGACAAAAATTCTCCTCCATTATCAGATCTAATGCATTTTATCTTTCCATTCTTCTCATTCTCAATAAAAGTTGTAAATGATTTAAAAAACATCCAATGTATCATATATTTTTTCTTAAACATGCAAATCAAGCATATCTAGTGAAGTCATCAATAAGAAGCATAAAATAGTAATCACATGAAGTGATTTCAGTCCTCATAGGCCCACAAAGATCAGTAATTATCTACTTGAGAAGACTTGTGCTAGAATCATGTTTATTAGTCTTTAATCTCCTTCTGGTTTTATTTCTATGTAAACATGCTTTCCAAAATGTATCTTCTGGCTTGTTGAGTTTAGGCATGTTCCTTACATAGTTTTTAGAGCTGATTTTAACATCATTATAAAATTTCACATAACATAACCTCCTATGCCACAACCAACAATCATTCACCTTGCTCATAAGACATTTTTCTTTGTTGATTTCCTTAAGAATGAACATGTTATTATCATTTCTTTTTTCCTTTGCAAAAATCTTACCTTATTCTACTTTTCTTATCTTGTAACCTTTCACATAAAATGTAAAAACATAGCCTTTTTTGCACATTTGACATACACTAAGTAGATTATGCTTCAAATCCTCAACATATAAGACATCCTTGGTGATAGTTTTCCCATTGTCCAAACTCAAAGTACCTCTTCCTAGAATTTTTATGGCATAATTTTCTCCAAATCTCACAGATCCTAAATCATTTTTCTTTAAGGTTATGAACTTACTCTTGTCACCTATCATATGAGTTGAACATCCATTGTCAATATTACAAATCATATTCTCATCTTGACTATGAAAAGTAGTTTAAGAAATACCACATACTTCATTTTGCTGCAAAGAGGATGAGAAAACCCCATAGATGTCATACCATATATCAAACCCTAATGGATTTAAATAATCCCTCATACTGATCAATGGAAACATACCAACTCACACTTGAGAATACTCCATAATACTACTTCAGAAGATCTTCTTTCAAGTGCTTAAACTTAGCCAAAAGGACTTTCACCGATACCAATTGTTAGAAGCACAATGGACTGGGGGGTGAATTAGTCCATAATAAATTTCAATTCATATTTCATATTTTCTTATTCAAAAACTCACAAAAAATTGACCATCCATTAATGTGTCCATATAGTCAATTATCACATGTGCAAGAAACCATAAGGAAAGTAATCAATAAAATATACAAGATATAAGTGAGAAACCCTTAAGGTGAAGAAAACCCACTGAAACACAATCAATATATTGATATGTTTCAAATGTAGTGAGACACCAACCCCAAAAGAAGCACCAACCCCTAGTTTAGTACAGCTACAACCCTAAAAGGAGCATTAACCCCTAGTTTTGTGAAACAACAACTCCACAAGGAGGTTACAACCCCCTAAAATGGTAAAGCACCCACTTAACCACCTTATGATGATCTTATCTCTGAAATATTTCTTCCACAACTTATAAATACCATTGATTCAGCCCCCACTTCTCCAAACCCTCATAAAAACCCTAGGTCTTCAATCTCTCACATACAATCAATTTCTTCACTTCGCAAGATTCAACCGATTACATAAATTATTTCCATAAATCCCCAACATGTCACACAATTTATCAGATCTCAAATCATGCTCACACACCTGCAAAAAATTCTCACCTAGGTCGCACTTCTTGCACACACACAACTAGCTCACAAAAGCACCCAAAATAATGCTTTTATAAGCTTCTTCGTATTTCAAATTCAAACACAAAATTTTTCCCTCATTTTTTGAAACCAATACATAATTAAAACATCTCATATACTTTTAATAATAGCTACAAGTGACCCATATGGGTTGGCCTAGAAAAATCCCTTCTTCCATACACCAAAAATCACCAAAACCCATTAATTGGAATGCCAAAATTCTCCTAAAACCAAAAATATTTTTATTCATTCCTTAAAATTCATCACATATTTTTAAAATAACATTTAAAAATCATATATGGTCTCAATTTACACCAACCAATAAAATTATTTCATTAAATGGGACCACTTCTTCTTATACTTCTCAAAACAATTGTTTCTAGCAACCTTCAGGACCCTGATTCCAACTTTAGGCCTCAACACCAAAAATTCAACTCAACTATGGAATGTGACTAGTAAATATAAATTTTATAACCTATATAACACTTCTAAGAAAGTTATAATTCATGAAACAATCATCGGCTCAAACCTCAACATCTTTTGTCTTCACCAAATCAAACTGTGCAAAAATTTATTTTCAAAAATCGGCTAGTTAACACCTTTCCTGGAATAATAAATACCTCTAATGGATTCATTTGATGAAAAATTAATCCCTAGTCACTCTCTAGGTGATATAAAGTATCACCTAATCCATCTCATGCTCGAACCAACTCAAAACATTCAACAGATCATGTCCTATCATGTACTCACAAAATATTTCTGTCCAAAAACTAACCTTTAAACCTTACCAAAATTTATTACCATAAGAAAAAAATCAAATCACTGAAAATATATCTGAATTATCTTTCCAACACAACTTTAATAACTTCTTAATTCCATATTTAGCTCCTGTTATGCTTATTTTATTGAAGATTTCTTTTTATTGCGTAAAAACTATCCTTTGAATAATCAACCTAAATGAAGCTCATTTGACCATGTAATTGCATAAAAAGGTCATGAAAAATCTTTGTAAAACAATAAAAAATAACATACATCATGGAAAAGTAATTTATTTTGCAACTCCTTTAGATAACCTTTTCCCAAAAAAAACTTCTTTAGAAACTGACCTATTTTAGTGGGGACCACTCATCAACACGACCTATACCATTCCTTTATAAAAATATTAAGGAGTCATCGACATGTTCCAATAATCATCTATGCTCTAGGAATAATTTCTGGCCACTTAGGAATAAAATCTCATAAACCATTTCCAGGCTAGGGTTTCAAACTCATAATATGTTGTTTACCATCTTAACATTCATTCATAAAAATGTGACAATGAATGGACCTCATTATTTTTTCAAACCTTATAGGATCATTATAGAAACATCCCTGAAATCCACAAGGTCCCATACAAATCACACAATTCAAGGTGAGCATCAGAAGTGCCAATTCGAGTTGGAAATGGCCTTGTCCTTAACCATGTCTCACCAAAACTGACATATCTTGAAAAATTCACATAATGGCAACCTGAAATTTTTCCCATGCCACAAGGACACATACTAATAACATCTCCAATCAAGATAATGTAATATTTATCTCTCAATATTTCCAGCCACTGAGACTTGCATAATTACCCCTTAGGGTTTTATACTGTAGAAGCTAGCGTCAACTTAAAGAACACTATAACTTATCATAAAAAACACTTAAAATAGTACAAAAATACCTGATACACCACAATACACTTGCATACATGCATCAATGACCTCATGTATCTCCAAATCTCATCCACATACTTCTTAACATCCACACCTGCTCCAAATAAACACTTCAAACATAGTCAATCACCTGCATCTGCACCCTGTAGCTGATGTGAGTTCCCAAAAACTCTCCAAGAATTATATCTAACACTCCAACATTCTTCTCAAGCAACCAAAAATCTCATACCACCTTGCAACATCACTTAGGCACCTGAATGGGATTGCAAGAGAAAACAATCCTCACTGAATCTCCTTATATCATCATGAAAACCTCTTAACCATCATGTCAACATCATCCACAACATCATCTGACCCTACTCCATCATCTAATTTGTCATTAATTTTTTTTGCATCAATGACAACACTTATAGGACTACATGCCAACAATACTCTAATTTTATGTCAATGAAATTAGCTTGTTATTTATTAAATAAAACCCCCTTCTCACTTTTTCTCCTCTCTCCATACACACACCTTTCCTCCACCTCCTTTTTTCACATGGGTTTAGTGGATTATTCATGTGTGATCCCCAATTTAAAGGCCATCCCCGATGATTAGAGTAGTGTACACATTTCCTTATTTTCAATAAATGAAGTTACCCCATTCCAAAGAAGAGGGACCCAGTCTCATATCATTAGTTAAAGCCCCTAATTTTTCCTTACGACAAATTTATTTTCCAACAATAATATAATTACTCACATTATAATATGAAAATTATAATAACCCATGAAACACTTACAATAATATTTTTCTAACAATCACTTGAATTCTTGGTAACTTAAGAAAAACTTCTGACCATTATTCTATACCACTCTATCTTAGTTAATAAATCCATATTTATTACTCTCACACACATGATATTTTCATTCCCACAACAATTGCATTCAATTCCAAAATGCACAAAAATGTTACCCACATTTTTTATTTTTTCCTTTACTTCAAACTTTCCATAAATGACTTCGTCCACTTATACATCTATGATGAAAATCTCATGGATTTGTGTTTCGTTTAACCCAATACCTCCATCTCTAATAGGTAGCTTACTTTACTGGGTTGCATCACATTTCACCGTTGAATCTTCCTTGGGCACTTCCTTTCCTTGTATCTTTCTTACAAATATGTTCATGTATCCACTTCCACCTTCTCATGTTCTTCCTTCCAAGTTCCTTTTGCTAAGTTTATTCACAAACCATATTTATATATGCCTTATAAAACCATCCTACCTTTCCTAGCAAAATATTTTTGATATCCTCTCTAGGTACCTTATTTTCTCACACCCATTACTTGTAAAATATTTCAACATACCCCACACTATTTTGATGTTCCTATTTCGGAAATGCGACCATATTAAAAAACCCTCTTATTTTATTTCTATATGTGCATAATGTTAAAATATTAACCCATTGTTCTCTTTCTTCCATCGCTTGTAATGAAGACATGTTTTTACTCCCTTCTCCCACCAAAATTTTATGCACATTCCTCTACAAAATTTTACTCTGCCAAACATATCAATAGTGAAGAAGGGGGGATAAGTTAGTGGATTCTAAAATGTTATGCTTTAATTGATAGACCAAGTTTTGATTACATTATGAGAAGAAAATCCTTATGCAAAAAAATTGTGCTTATTATAATAGAAGGAAATTGACAAAATAAAACTAACCTAAGTACATGAAAGAAACTATTCTATAACATGAAATATCATCTATCCTAATTGATTCTACCTTATTCAATAATAAAGAAATCATTTAATGGAAATAAGTTATTAGCCTACTTCTATATAAGTGACATAGTAGAAAATCACTATTCATATCCCTCAATTTACATGATCTAGTTGGAAAAATGGCGTGTATCTCATAATGGCCCAACTATCGTGTCTTCAACTGGCCCAGGTGTCACACAAATTTTGATTCATACATCACTTACAACTCCTTCATAGAAATACTTTGGTGCTGAGATATAAAAGTTTTATTCCTTATATATATATATATATATATATATATATATATATATATATATATATATAGTAGAAAATCACTATTCATATCCCTCAATTTACATGATCTAGTTATGAAAAAATGGCGTGTATCTCATAATGGCCCAACTATCGTGTCTTCAACTAGCCCAGGTGTTACACAAAGTTTGATTCATATAGAAATACTTTGGTGCTAAGATATAAAGTTTTATTCCTTATATATATATCTAATGTCACCATTTTTGTCATGCCATTTCCATACCTTGGTTACACCATGCATGTGATTTTTGTTCATCCAATTAAATAATCTTGATGGGGTACTTAGTGATTGAAGATTCATCATCAAAATTTATAATTCATATCATGCCTAGTGATGTAACAATAAATTTGGTCAGTAACACTGCTTCTTTACCAAACACTACATCACCATAAGATAGATATAAGCTATCCTATATGTTATCCTATATGCACATAATATAGATATAACTTTTTCATCCTTATATTTGCGCCCAACATTGTATATTTTAGTCAAAATTTTGCTCAATATTTTTTTGAAAGTTTCAAGTATTCCATTAGCTTTTGGATGATAGGGTGTCATCATATGGTGATCGACCATGAATTATGACAGAAGAATGTGCATTGTCTCATTGAGGAAATGTGTTCCCCTCTCCCTTGTTAGGCTCACATGACATCCATATTAACCAATGATGTTTTCTTATATGAATCTTTTAATTTTTGTTACTATATAGTCATTTTTTGGTGTAGCTTCAACCCATCTTGTTAAGTAGTTTATTACTGTGATGATATAATGTGCTTGATTTTTTTGTTGTACTAGATTGATTAGCCCCATAAAGTCTATACCCCACTTTTCATATGGTTCTTAAGAAATTATTGGATGCGAAGGGATTTCATCCCTTTTTTCTTGGATTTCTTACATGCTAGTAAATATCATAGTTGCACATATACAATTTCACGTCAAGAAATAAGTCATGTCACCATAATCCTACTCCTAAAAAATTTCATGTAGTAACATCCCCAACATAATTTCTTCCTATTATTACCTTGTGTGCTTCATGAAAAATTTATTATTGTTTATGCTCCATTACACAACGCCTTAATATTTCATCTATTCCCATCCTTTTTAATGTGCCACTTATTATTTTATAGGGATATTTATGACAACTAGTTAATTTTTCTATTGGGTACTCCATTTTATGGCGTGATTCCTTATCAAAGGAACAATGTGACATAGTTGAGTTCATATAGTGTGTTGGTACTCAATCTAGACCCCTGGATTAAGATGGTACTTTCCTATACTCTTTGTAAGATATAACTATTATGTGTGCTTCATATTGTTCCCATTGCTTCAAAGTTTAGTCTAAGTAAAAGAGACTTATCAATTTGTAAGAAATTTTATGCCTCGATAAAATAAAACAAAAGGATTTGGCATAAATGTTTAAGTATTGAAATTAAATGAAATGAAATATTTTAATGGCATCCATGATAATGAATAGTATATGAGAGAAAAATTTGAGACTTTAATATGAATTCAAACTCTTTTCAATATCATATCCTCTACTCTGAATCTTGAGCACAAAAATTGCAATATTTTCAAGCCTTATTTCTTCGACTATCACTATAAGAATTCCCTGGAGACTAGTTAATGAACTAGTTGATCAAAGTATAAAGCCTTGGACTTGTGGGTGATCAAGCTAATTTAAAATTGACTTATCCATTTAAAAAAATACTGGGATGTTCAAATGGACATTAAAGCTTTACACTACTGATAAATTCAAATTCATGCAAAGGAAAGAATGCATCATGTGATTTCATGCCTCTCTAATCCATTCAGGTTTTACAGAATTCAAGTCTACAAAATGAACCAAATTCAGACGGTTTTGGGTCAGCAATAGGGTAGATAAATTCAATACATTCAAAAAGAAACATGGAACAATTATGGGATATCAAGATGGCACAAGATCGATGGCCAACGGTGGACACGCATCACCATTCTAGCTCAAGGAAAGAAGATAGGTTCCAATGTACCTCAAGTTAGTGGAATGAACCAAGTTTCATAAGGCTTCAGTTCCGGATAGTCTAGTAGGTCAATGTGGATACATGGAAACATTTCTACGAAGCTAGCAATGAATTCTGCCCAGATAGAAGTCACGATGTGAAGGCCCGACCCCACAACCAATGAAAGGAGAACATCAAATAAAGAGAACTTAATACTACGAAACTGCAAAGTGAATTACAAAATAAGCTTGGATCTTCCTTATTGGCTCACATTTCTCGATGGTCATTCAAGGTTATTAAATAGTCTAACGCTACAAAGGTGCGTGGATCTTTCTCATTCAATCATATTTCATGGGGTATAGTATAAATAAGAGAACAATATGATAAGGATAATGTGAGTGGATTTTTATTATTGGCTTGCATTTTGTAATGGATTATACCTATTGTTATCACCAAATCATAACACCCTTTGATTGGTTAGCATGTGAGTGTGTCAAGGAAACTAGTAGGTCTGGGGTAACATGGAATTGATTCAAGGTGTGGGACCTTGTAGTTTAATAAATTCTCTAGAAAAGGCTAGTTCCTCTTCCTAAACTAATGCAATAGCTACCTCTAATGGAAATAAATCTAACAAATACCTATAATCTATGACTTATAAGGAACCAAGGAGAGAGAAACAACATGAAATGAAAGAAATCTAACTACAGGAGGTGATGCACCAAAAGGGGATGTAGGGAATCTCTTAAATGTATGGAAATTATAGAAAATGAAGTGCAGAGAGGGTGGAACAATCACCATATTCAAAAAAAATATCAAACCAACATCTCCATGAAAGCATAATGATAATGAAACTTATAAGATAATTAAAAATGGCACAATAGAGCTGCAAGTAAAATGAAGAGGTAAGTAGAAATGAAAAACACAAACAAAGGGAAGAAGATATCCATAATACTCAAATCCACTAGTTCCTTGACATACACAGTTCACTTAATTACAATAGAAAGGCCAAGATCATCATGCAAGATGTCCATAAGAATGCTTGCAACACATTAGCTTATTCTTAGACAATTTTTTTTTCAGAGTTTTGGTAAGCTAAGAATCCCCCTTGCAAATGAAAAGAGCTTTACAAATTATAGAAGAAATTGGAGAGGAGAGATAAAATGAATTTCTCATATGCATGAATGCCCCACCTACCAAGTGAAAATTTTAATTAAAACATCATGAGTTCCTTTCACATCCCATCCCTCTTGTACTGTAGCTTTCCTGATAAGGAATTGGTCTCCATGCTCCATTAATGGTGGTAGGTGACTATACAATGCCTTTGAAGTGAAATATAAATAATGAATTTTTCAAACCCTTTCCTCTCACTAAATCTTAAATTTTAATTTACAAGAGTGTATAGGGCTCCGATACCTTTCCGTAAAGTCCAAGAACACATGAAACAAAGCTCCCAGCTAAAAGTTATAGTGTTTTGAAGTTTTCAGTTCAATGGGAAAACCAAGGACCATTACTGCTACTTACCATTGGTATTTCCAAATTTCTTTACTTTTATTATTTTAAGAGAAGTAAATAAGTATCAATTCACTGGGATACTTTATGTAATTTTTCCCTTCTAGTTTTGTAGTGATTCCACATTACTTTACTTCTCTTAATTGAAGAGAAGTAAAGTACTCTAACTTTACCGCATAACTCAGTTTGCATTGGTCTTCCTACGAGGAATTGGAGTTGCTCTACTGCATTAGGGTATGAGCCAACTCTCCATCCATCTTGTTCTAAAATTTATTTTCGTGACTCATCATATGGATCACTTTCCATCTCATTTCGTAGCTCATAGAGGAGCTCCTTGTACAAATTTACTCTTGTCACAAGTCCTCGCCTTTGCTTTCACCACTCAATGTTGTTTGAGCTCACCCTTTCATTGCATTATTTACATTTTATTGTACTTCACTTTTTTTTAAAGTAAAATATTTCCATTTTACCACCTAACTCGATAGCTCAACCTAGTCCTCTCTATTCAATGTGTTGAATGCAATTTTCTCTACTACTTGTGTTGGACTCCTTCTATTTGAGTCTTTGTTCCTACAAACTGCTTAACTCTCATCGACTCACCCATCGAGTTAACTCATTTTTTCATTGTGGTGATTTGCATTGTCTTTGCTTTGTGGGTGGTATTTTTCAATGTAAAGAATTTATTGACTCAATATCCACTTCGCATGTGCTTTCCTTACTTGTTCATTGTGGTGCTTTACATTTTCCTTGCTTACCTATTGGATCCCTAACAATGTAAGACTTTTACTCAAATTCACCACCTCATTGACTAACTAGGTGGCTTATCCATTCAATGAGTTGATTTCAAATCAATTTTCTTTTTTTAGAGGCTCCTCAATACAATTTGGATTTGCTTCATTTTCCACATCACATGTCTTGTGACTTATCCCATTCATTACAGAATTTTGCTTCTACTTTGCTTGCATTATGTCAAACTAGCTTTCTTTGATTTGCTTTAGCCTGCGCTCTAGTGCAAGTCTTTACCCTCTGATTCTCCAACTAACACTAACTCATCCAACCATTTCTTTCCTGTATTGAACCCACACTACCTTACTCACCTCCTCAATCACCTAAGTAAAGACTTAGCTTCTTTATTTACTGCTTTGAATTTGAATTTCCCAACTCAGGATTTTGCATGATTGTCTCTCCTGTGAGCCATTCACCCATGATGTTGAGTTGTGTAGATCAATTACTTTAGTTTAGCATGTAATGGAAAATTTCTGGAAAATACAGTAACAGTCATCGATTAAGGGGGAACCAACATCGGTTACCCAAGACTGGCATCGGTCAGGTAAGGGAGGAACTGACATTAGTTACCTGTGCAAGGATGTTTTAATTAAATCTCGTGAATTAGATCTCTTTTTAGCATTAAATTATATCTATTGATTGTAATTACATGGCTAAGTGCCCCTAAGTCTATAAACGAATATATAAGCATAAAATCTAGGGTTTAGAAGTAAGAGAATTAACAAGAATTAGAAATAACTTACAAAAGTTAGTGAGAGAGATAATTCTTGGTGATGAACCAAAAGCTTGAGAGAAATAAAGTACTATACATTTGAGAGGTGTGGAAGATAGTAAATCTTCATCATATATCTTGTCAAAGCTTTGGATAATATATTGTTTTGTTTCTTGGTGGATGTAGCCCACACTAGGTGAGCCACATTAAATCTGGTGTTGGTTTATGTCTCTTTTTTGTATATTTCTTCTGGTAGAATATCCACTTTTATTTACATATATGCTTAGATCTGATATATAATCTGTACAACCGGTTTGCTAACCCCAACAACTGGTATCAGAGCATTGTTTGAGGGTTTTGTGTGTTGAAATATTTACTCACAGATTTTTTTCTGATTAAGTGGGAGCTACAGCAATGGAAGAAGAAAAAAAATACAAGGTAGAAAAATTTGATAACCAAAATTATAAATTATGGAAGATGTAGATTGAGGATTATTTGTATCAAAGAGATTTGTATTTACCATTGGATGAGAAGTTTAGACCTATGAAGATCACTGATGAAGAATGGAAGATTCTTGATAGAAAGGATTTGGGATATATAAGATTGATCCTAGAAGCATTTATGGCTTCCAATATTACAGAAGTGGATTTTACGGTAGAGTTAATGAAATATCTTGCCAATTTATATGAAAAACCTTGTACTTCAAATAAATTTTATTTGATGAAGAAACTATTTAGTTCTAAGATGCATGAAGGTGGATCTGCATCTAGTCATTTGAATGATTTCTGATCTATTGTAAATCAGTTAAAATTAGTTGCAATACCATTTGATGATGAAGTAAGAGCATTTTTATTCTTATGCTCTTTGCCTAATAGTTGGGATAACTTGGTAATGGCTGTTAGTAACATAACATATGCTAATAATATTTTTAAGTTTGATGATGTGATTAGTATAATCTTGAATGAAGAAATTCACAGGAAGAGTATAGAGGAATCATCATCTGGAAATTCTTTGAATGTAGAAAGTAGGGGTAGGTAGAAGGAGAGATCCAAGAGTAAGAGCAATGGGAAATCAAATTTAAGGGATATCATATCTAAATCCAAAAGTAAGGGAATTAATTGTTGGAAATGTGGAAAGAAAGGACATGCAAAGAAATATTTTTGGTCAAAGGATAAAGAGAACCAACAACCAGACAAAGGTAAATAAGAAAATCTTGCTACATCAGAGGTAATGCAAGATGCTCTTATTCTTTCTTTATTTAATAGAATTGAATCATGGGTTTTAAATTCAAGAGCTTATTTCCATGCAACCCCTAATAAGGGTTGTTTCAGAAATTATGTCTAGGGTAATTTTGGGCATGTTTATTTGGGTGATGATGAACCTTGTAGTATTACTAGTAAAAGGGAAGTTCATCTAAAATTGTAGAATGGAAATGCATGGGTATTGAAAAATGTGAGGCATGTGACAAGCCTCAAGAGAAATATTATTTTTACAAGGCAACGAGGTGAATCTAGTTGCATGGTTACTTTTACAAGAGACTCTTGAAAAGTCACCAAGGGTAATTTTGTTTTGGAAAGATGTAAAAAGGTAGGAATGTTATATTTATCTACCTGTATTACTAATTCCTTTCTACATTATCTACTTCAGATTCAAATGCATGCATGTGGCATAATCGGTTGGGCCATATGAGTCAAAAATTAATGCAGATCTTAAACGATAAGGGTAAGTTATCATATTTGAAAGATTTAGATCTTAATTTATGTGAGCATTGTAACTTTGGAAAGTAAAAGAGTGAGATTTCTCAAAGTTGGGGCAAATAAGAAGGAGAAAAAATTAGAGCTTGTACACTCATATGTGTGGGCACCAACTCGGGTAGCTTCTCATAGAGGATCCCAGTATTATGTTACTTTTATTGATGATGCTACAAGAAAGGTATGAGTTTATTATATTAAACGTAAATATGATGTTTTTGAGACATTTAAAATATGGAAAGCCCTTGTTGAGAATGAATAAAATTCTAAGTTAATTTCCTTAGATCTAACAATGGTGGTGAATATTGTAGCAAGGCTTTTAATTATTATTGTTCCGTGAATAGGATAAGTAGAGAAATAATGGTTCCAAGAACACCACTGGAGAATGGTATTACAGAAATAATGAATAGGTCAATCATGGAACATAATATAAGTATGAGGATACATTCTGGATTTCCCTTGCAGTTTTAAGCAGAAGTAGTTGATACAACGGTTTATTTGATTAACTATGGCCCTTCAAGTTCACTAGATGGAGGAATACCAGAGGAATCTTGTACCAGAAAATAGGTAGATATTTATTTTCTTAAATTTTTTGGTTCAGAAGCTTTTTTACATGTTGATAAGGAAAATAGAAAAAATTTGGATGCAAAATCTAAGAGATACACTTTCATTAGTTATGGATCTGGTGATTTTTGTTTCCATTTTTGGGATTTAGAGAATTATAATATTATTAGGATTCGTGATGTTGAATGGAATGAAAAGAGAATGTACAGGGATCACATTTTGGTACCCAAGGATGAACCAGTTGAGAAGTTTGTGAATAATGAACTCTCAGATTTAAAAGAATTACCAACATGGTTACATAGTCACTTGTGTCAGTTGACCCCTGACCGACAATAGTTTGACGAACTGGTAGTTACAGAAGATCCAAACCGCCATCGATTAGAATAATCGACATTAGTTAGAGGTGACCGGCGTTGGTCACTATCAGATTTGGATAGGAATTTCCAGGAGGTCCAAATTGAGCCACTAGTACCCCAAACTCCTGTGAGAAGGTCACAAAGGGTAAGTAAACCTCCAGAAAGATTGACACCTCTATTTTATTTATTATTGACTGATAATGGTGAACCAGAGAGATTTGAAGAAGTAATGCAGGATAAGACCCACGTCTAGTGGGAGCATGGCATGGATGAGGAGATGGACTTCTTGGAATAGAACTAGACATGGGATTTGGTTAATTTATCAGCAGGTAAGAGAACATTACATAACAAGTGGGTTTACAAGATCAAGGAAGAAGAGGGTGGATAGAAAAGATACAAGGAAAGGCTTGTAGTAAAGGGATTTTCATAGAAAGTGGGTATTGACTTTGGAAAAATATTTTGTCCAGTTGTTAAGATGACTTCTATTCATACTGTATTGAGCTTAGTTGTAGTAGAATATTTGAGTTTAGAGAAACTAGATGTGAAGACAACTTTACTTCATGGTGATTTGGATGAAGATATTTATATGCAGTAGCCACTTGGGTATAAAGTCAGGGGTAAGAAGAAATTAGTGTGCAGGTTGAAAAAGAGTCTATATGGGCTCAAGAAATCTCCAAGCAATGGTACATGAGGTTTGATAAGTTTATGTAAGAGCATGGCTACTTGAGATGTAAATCTGACCATTTTGTTTATTTCACAAGGGTTGAAAATGGGAGCTATATTATTTTATTAATGTATGTGGATGATATGCTTATTGCAGGATCTAGTATGCAAGACATCGGTGAGCTTATGAGAAAGCTAGCTCACACATTTGCTATGAAGGATTTAGTAGTTGTAAAAATAATCCTTGGCATGTAAATACACAGAGACATGAAAAACAAGAAATTATATTTGTCTCAGGAGGATTACATATACAAGGTGTTAGAAAGGTTCAACATGCAGAATGTAAAACTTGTTAGCACACCTATGGTTGGACAATTCAAATTGAGCAAAGATCAATGTCAATCATCACATGAGGAGGTCAAATATGTGACACAAGTTCCATATGATTCTGTAGTTGGGAGTTGCATGTATGTTATGGTTTGTACTAGACCAAACATTGCACATGCAGTGGGAGTTGTGAGTAGATATATGGCCAATCTAGGTAAAGAGCATTGGAAAGAAGTCTAATGGATACTCAGGTATTTGAAAGGTACATCTAGCATGCAGTTATGCTATAGAGGTCTAGATATTTCATTATGTGGCTATGTTGATTCAGATATGGCTAGATATTTGGATGGTAGAAGGAGCACTACTGGATATATTTTCCCAATAGGTGGATTGCATAAGGTTATGGCTTTGTCAACTATAGAGGAAAAGTATGCGGTAGCTATAGAGGCTAGCAAGGAGATGATATGGATGAGTAGGTTCATGGAAGAGTTGGGAAAGGAGAAAGGTCATTGTAAATTGTTCAGTGAAAGTCAGAGTGGAATTCATTTGGAAAAGAACTCAACATTTCATTTGAGAATGAAACACATACTATTGAGGTATCACTTCATACGGTAGGTATTGGAGGATGGATAGTTGAATATGTAAAATATTCATATAAGAAAGAAACCTGTAGATATGCTAATGAATCCATTAGTAAAGGAGAAGTTATAGCTACACTCCTCTTTTATTGGTCTTCAAGTTTGAGACGTGAAGAGGAAGAAACAAAGCTAAAGAAGGATCCAAGAATGACATTGTACATGTATGGTGTAGTAGTTAATCTCTAAGTGGGAGATTGTTGAGTTGTGGAGCTCAATTACTTCAATTTATCATGGAATGGAAACTTGCTAGAAAATACAGTAACCGTCATCGGTTAAGGGGGAACCGACATCAGTCACCTAGGACTAGCATCGGTTAGGAAGGACTAACATCAGTCAAGAAAGGAAGGAATCAACATCAGTTAGGGCTAACCAACATTGGTTACCTATGCGAGCATGTTTTAATTAACTCTCGGGAATTAGATCTATTTTTAGCATTAAAGTATATCTATTGATTGTAATTGCATGGCTAAGTGCCCTAAGTCTATAAATTACTATATGAGCATAAAATATAGGGTTTAGAATTAAGAGAATTAACAAGAATTAGAAAGAACTTGCAAAATTTGGTCAGAGAGAGAATTCTTGGTGATGAAGCAAAAGCTTGAGAGAAAGAAAGTATTGTACATCTGAGAGGTGTGGAAGATTGTAAATCTTCATTATATATCTTGTCAAAGCTTTAGATAATAGATTAGCTTGTTTCTTGGTCGACATATCCCCCACTAGGTGAACCACGTTAAATCTGGTGTTGATTTATGTCTCTTGTTTTGTATATTTCTTTTGGTAGAATATCTAATTTTATTTGCATGTATGCTTAGATCTGATATATTATCTGTATAACCGGTGTGCTAACCCCAACTCACAAGTTAGCTGAGTCATCCCTATCTTGCTAGGGCTAAGCTTCTTCTTATGAGTGGCCAACCTGAATGCTAAACATTATACATGCTTGTCCTATGGTTTTCATTCTTTCCTCGACACCATGGCCCACTGAGCCTCATCACCCATCCCATCTCCTTCACGAGCCCCGCCATGTTGGCTTGCCTACATTGAACATGTTTGATGGGTTGGCCCTAACTCAGCTAATTAAAATTCATTTTTGGCTCTATGAGCTCCACGAGGAGCTCCCCTTCTACTTATCACACTAGGCCCCCTTGACTCAACCTGATGTTGAGGTCCTCTGCCTTGACCCAATGCTTCACTATTCCCATCTTAGCTTCTACTCTATAACATCAGGTTGGCACATCACTAAGCCCGCTGTTATGGATGACCCATGTATCAATATCACATCACCCACTGATGCCTTTGTATGGCTGAGCTCGGTCCCAACTCTTCTCCTTCTCCTCGGTTTGACTGCACTAGGATCCACAACGACCTCAACTCACCAAGGGGCTTGATATCCATTCCTTTCTGTGCTAACCTACAATCGAGCTCGGTCCATTTCCTTATCCCTACAAGGCTGTGTTTATCTCACTATGAATTTAGTAGGGATATTTCCATATCACCGCATCGCCCCTCGATGCCTTCAAATTTCCAAGCTCGAGGAGCTCGGTTCTGACTCAGAACACTGCCAACTTGGTTCACTATCTTCTGTAGTGACATGAATCAAACCACCTTAGGGGCCTAACATTGCCTCATCCCTTCGGTGATCTACTCACCCATTACAACACCCTACCGAGATCTATATAACTCGATTTATCAACCCAAGCCCTCCACATTTCCCTGACACCACGTAACTCACCTAGCTAGGCAAGCTTCTCAATGAATTAAACTATGGCTACACAACCTCCTTATATCCCCTTGCCATTTTAGCTTCCTTTTTAGATTTTTAATGAATTTTCTTGTAACCAGGAAGTTGGGGGAAGGTAATAGGGTATCTGAGGCTAGTTTTCACCCCTTTTTATTTTTCTGCCCATCTCGGCCAGATGTGGGCCCGCAAGGCCCACATTTCTTTACTTTTAAGTTGAACCTTTAGGGTCAAAACCCAGAAGAGGAAAAAATTCCTATTTTTACTCCAAGACTCCCAAATCATTGATATTTCTCCCAAAAACCCTAAATTTTGTGCAAACTTTGATTTCACCCTCAAGAGGTTCATTCGGTGCTCGGGGTCTTACCACACCCTCATTGTCCATATTGCCTAGGGGAAAAATTGATAACACCTGTGCGTAAAGTCACATAACACAAAAAAGTAAAGGAAAAATAATTAACATGTGGATAAAGGAAATTCTTGAGGCTAATCAAATGTTATCACATGTCACTCTCTTATTCATCCTAACATGGAAAAATTCAAATGGCCATAACTTTCACTCCAAAGTTCCAAATCATACAAAATTGCTCTCATTGGAAAGGTCTTCTCGATATCTTCAATTTTTCATCATTTGATTAAGAACCTGATTGAGTTTTATGGGAGAAAAAGAGAAAAGGGGAGAAAAATCACACATGGCAGTATTAACTAACTGTTTTGCACATGTGGCGGTAAAGGCATGGAATCGATCCCAAGATACTAACAATAAAATTTGATATTTTTTCAGTTAGAAAAAGTGTACATTCCCGCTCTGATTAAAGATATTTCTTTATAAACAAGGTGGTGATTCGCTTATTATTTTGAGGGAGGGGAAATTAAATTGTAAGAACATACTTTAAATTTGTATAATTATGGGGGTTTGTCCTCATATCAAAGTGTGGGTTTTTCAATTAAGGAGTTAGTTTTGGTATTCTGATCAAAGGGGGTTAGTTTTTCTATTTCTGAAAAATGTCAAGAGATACTAATTATGAATACTACATGTTTCCTTTGTGAAATGCGTATAGATTTTAGTTTCCCAAAAAAATTGTGTCAAGGTGGTTGCAATGTACAACCATTGAACAGACATTGATAGAATTTTCTTTGTGTTCCCACTGTTAATAAATTCAAGATCTGAATGAAATATGCCCATTTCTGAGTTTAATTTTTGTGTTCTAGGTTCTATATTTCAAATTTCTGATTGATGAGTTATATTTTCTACTATATTCTTATGTTTATTATTTCTCTATTTAGTAAACTAGATCAATCCTTTATGGTTGTGCTTTGGTCATTAGTTTAATAGTGTTTTGTGAGCATTTTCTCTACAATATTGGAATTAATTGTAAAATCCTTACTCTAACCATTTTGTTGAAGTGATTTTTGTTATCCCTTGAGTGTATATTAGGTGTACTAGAGTAGAAGCAATAAATAATTTATTATAATGCTCGCACGATATTTGGTGTCAAATATTTTAGAGATAGTGTTAAAAATTTGCATCTGTTGGCTATCAATGAATG
Organism: Taxus chinensis; assembly: GCA_019776745.2. Lineage (NCBI taxonomy): Eukaryota > Viridiplantae > Streptophyta > Pinopsida > Cupressales > Taxaceae > Taxus > Taxus chinensis. The sequence continues at coordinate 599,391,509 of CM034150.1, forward strand.
CAAATTTTTCTTTGTAGAAAATGTCACTACTTAATCTAGTTTTTTGTACTTTCCAGAATTACATGATGATCTAAGTTTTAAATGATATATTACAAGGATTATATCTTCATATAAATCCCCCCTTTGTGAAGTTACAACTACCATAATTGATCCCACCCCCTCATATTAACTTCCATTTGTTGATTTCCTACTTTGTTGCTCTAAATATCACCGAAGGTGTCTTCTAGCCTTAATTTTCTAATCAAGAGAATGCAAGAGCAACCAAAATTTTCTATCTATAGTAACATGTTTTTTGTGCAATAAGTATATGCAACATTTTCTATGACAACTTGTGAGAGTGAGTGTTGTATTCATGGCCATGTTTATCTCATATTGATCCATCATTTGAACATATCAAGAAGAAAAAAGAATCTATCTCCCTATCTACATTCAAGTTATCCTATGGGTTCTCTCACCCTGGTTCAAGGTAGAACCAAAAGTAGTAGTATGAGGTCATCCCCTCTGTAAATTCATCTCAATAACATCAAATATTTATCCCAAGGAATGTGTTAGACCCCTCCCCGGCTACAAAACAATATATTACCCAGTCTATCACCATCCAAGCATCCCTATTCTTAGAGAACGATGTCAAACCACCAAGGGGTGTAGAATTGAGGACCATCATGATTTTATTTTTGTTTACGAGGATTTTAATATAATATTTATATCATTAGATCAGAGTTTGAGTTCAATTTTCTTAGGCTGTATGAATTGCTAGTATTCCCTACATATTGGGTAGGCTTGTCAACATGCTTCTAGTACCATTTCTGGGGAAGAAGATAGTCTCAGTTAAATTATGTGACCATTTCTAGGGATTTCTTGATATATTTTTATAGGTATTTTGGATTTCAGAGTGTGAATTCCCATCAACACACTTCTGATGCCATTTTCAGGGACCCTTTTTCTCTAGGCAAGGTCAATAATTCATGCCTTTATAGTTTTTTTTATAAATATTATACAAATATAGACCAATCTGTAAAGTATCATCCATAAATTTCTAGATATAGATAGTATTTCTATAAATCTTAATATTTTATGAGTATACTAAGGGATTGGTGACCATAAATGTGTGAAAATTCATGAAGATCTAGAAAACTTAACCTCCCCAGTTTTTTGAAGATATCCTTTCAAGAACTTTTGAGTTAATCTATACATATAAGGTACAAGGCCTTAGTGGTAGCTCTGTCTTTCAAAGAAAATTTAGGTTATACCAGTGAAAATATTCTATACACCTTGCTAATTAACTCTCCCCTTTGCAAATCAAGAAGAATGAATATCCTTTTTCAAATATGATCCCACCAGAAGATTACTCTGAGAGCTATAGAATGTAAAGTAAAAAAAGAAGATGATATGGAAACCAGTGGGTGGTCAAAAGATAGAAGAAAATATTGTTCAACTAGCTAAATTTGATCCACATTTGGTGGAGGATTACTCTAACACATATGACAGATCTGATCCATGTGGTCCTTAAGCATATTTACATTCTTTGTTTTAAGAAGGTTCAACATCTACAAATAATAATGGTACTCCTCATCTTCCTTACTTGTTAACTCTTGAGAATAATGTATTTTGTGAAGCTGAATCCTCGAGAGATTTCCATTTTATGGAAGATAATACTCTACCTCGTAGACATCCAATTCCCCACCATTTCAACCCTCCTTTTAAAATATCTCCACCAAATAATATGGAACAACCTCAACTAAGGGATCCTTTTATAGTCACCAATTATGGACCAATCAAGTTCATTGGAATGGTGGGCTGTCCTAATGAAGTACCAGATGAAATTATAAGAAAGTTACCTATATTTCAAGGGAATAATTCCATAAGTGGGGATCAACATCTCAATTTTTTTTAATAATGCTATGGATGACTATGAAGTAGAGCACGAATAATTTTATGTCAAGATATTCATACATATGTTAGAAGAAGATTCCGTGCAATGGTAAAATTTGCTTCCTATAAATTTAATTGATTCTTGGATATAAATGAAAAATGCATTCAGACTCTAGTATGGTGATAAGACTAACCCTAGATTTTTTTTATTAGATTTTGAAAATATAAAAAATAATCCTAATGAGTGTGTACAAGACTTTAACACTAGGTTAAATAAAAATTTGACTAGATCTCCTACTAATATAAGTCCTAGTGATGATTCTTACCTAATTAAGTACTTAGATGCCTTTGATAAGAAAACAACTTATTATCCAAGGGAAAAATATCCTAGAATGATAAGGGATGCTTTCTCTATGGCTGTCCAAATTAAGAACAATATTAAAGCAACTGAGAAACCTCCAAAGAGGGAAGGTGACAAGTTGATTAATCTAGAAAAACCTCCAGTAAGTAAATAGGTATACTTTGAAGAGGTGGTCAAAAATTTGGTATGAGCATTCAAAGAGATTTCATATAAGCTTGTTATAGAAGAGAAATGATTAGTTTCAAATCCTCAAGTTCAGCACCAGGCCCAAGGAAAAAATAGACTTGGGAATCATCCCAAAGTAGGTCAATGGGTTGATGACAGAGGAAAATTACCTATGGGTTCAGGGAGTAAGCCATAATATTTTAGAGATAATAAAAAAGTATCATAGCCATTAACAACAAGGATATCAATAGTGGAGGAAGACCATATCACTGAGTGGTGTGATAAATGTTTGTTTCCATATCCCCCTTATGAGAATATTTTCAAATATGATGATGTTACTAATGAAGTTGGTTTTGGTGACATATGCATGATGGACTACCAAAAATATTAAATGTAAGGATCCAATTCAACTAATCTATTATATGCTAAAACTATGGAAGAATTTTGGTCTTGGATAAATCAGGTATCCTCCCTCCCTACTATAGTTCATGCTAATATAGATATGGCTCAATCATTTGAGCTTGTAAATCATGACTTTGAGTATTTAAGAGCTTTAATGATTAAAAATTATGATGGTGGAATCCCTTCTGAAGAGGATATGGCAGCTATTAATGAATGTTGTTGTTGCTCAATAAAAGTAGTATAACCTTAAAAATAGACAAGTCAAAGGACATTTCCCTACTCCTAAACCAATAATTCCTCTCTTAACCAACATCCCAAAATATGCCCCCAAAATAAGTATTCCTGATAAAGGTCCTGTCAATATTTGAAGACCAAGTACTTATCCATCCGCCCAAGCAATAAGGGATAACATCCCATCATAAAATACTATCACCCTTACCTCTAATACAACCCTACCAAAGTATGTTATATGTGATATGGCTCAAATTCTAAGTTCAGATAAAGATCAATGTCCCAATTGTGGAATTACTCAGAATTCCTGAACATAGAAAAATAACATTTGAATACTTGGGGGTGAAGGATGATATGGTTGTCAAAGAAAGGGGTACAAATAATGTAGTAACTCCCCCTACTATGTTGTTGAAGTTGAGATAAAGGAAGAGTTAGAGAACATGGAATAACCCCCAGAAGTATATTTAGGTAATTCCTTAGTTGAATCACAATTGGATGTGGATCCTTTCTTTACCACTCTAATTGTCAATAAAAGACTTCTTCACAATTATATGTTTGATTTCAGAGTTTATTGTACTATCATTCCTTTAGAGGTCATGAATGAATTAGACATTAAAATAAAAACAAATTTTGGGAAGTTTAATGCCATGGATTCAAGAGAAGTGCCAATGTTTTGGGTATGTCATAGGTCTAGTGGTACATCTTATTTCCTATTCTGGCAAATATTTAACTATGAATATGGTTATAGTTGATTTCCTTGCTAAATGGGGTATGTTTCTATCAATAAAATGGGTTGCTAGTGTGGGAGGAAGTGTTCATGTGGACATGTCCTATGCCTCTATACCATTGGAAGGGAAACTAGTCAAATTGCATGGAGAAAATAAAATGCTCCATCTTATTGAGGATCCTCATGGATGCCTCTTATGAGGTATTGTTTATTGATACAGAGTTGGGTAACTTCATAGGCTGTGCAGATTTTTAAGATCATTGTATGGATATTAATGCACACCTTGAAGATGTTAATGTCCCCTGGACCATGACTTTTGATGGAGCATGTTCTAATGCTGGAAATGGAGCTGGAGTGGTTCTAAATTCTCTAAATCAGGATTATTTTAATTTCTCTTTCAAGTTGAAATTTGAATGTACTAACAACATTATTGAATATGAGGAATTTCTCCTTGGTTTAAGAGTTTCATGGAAGCATGGGATTAAGAAAATTATTGTCAAAGGATATTCTGAATTAGTTGTAAAGCAAGTCAGGAAATTATATGCAACTAAAAACCAGAGGCTAAGAAAATATAAGCATGTAGTTTGGGATCTCATAGAATTGTTTGATTCCTTTAATATCCTTTATTATGAGAGAACTCAGAATGTACAAGCTTAAAAATTGGTTGTCTTAGCCTCTCAGTATGATAATGAATCTATGTCCCCTTATTGGAATTATGAAGTAGAAGTGCTAGTCACACCTTCAGTTCCTGATAACATTCAACATTGGCAGGTTTTGAGGATGATGCCCAGATTCAAAGGTTCTTAAATTGTAAATATGAGTTCAAAAATCAACTCATTGAATTAAAACCCATGGTGGTTTTATTTGAATAAAAATATACCCTCTTTAATATATATATATATATATATATATAATTCAATTGAAAAAAAATATTATTCTTAGAGGATTGGTAAGCCTTGAATCAAATTTTGACAACACTGATAGGATTATAAACAAACCTATCTATACACCCAAGGATGTTGAAGAATGCAACTTGGGAACTTCTCAAAATTCCAAGAAGGTTTAGATAAGATGTAGTATGAGAAAATAAGAAAAATAATCTTATGTCAAATTTTTGAAGAAATACCAAGATTGCCTAGCATGGTCTTATCTAGAGTTGAAATCTTACAGAGAAGAAATTGGGATGTGAGAACATACTTTGTTTCTGAAGGACTTGGAAGGAAATTTTTTGGAGTTACCTTTTAATGGAAGAAATCTCAAACATTTATTGGACTAACTCATAGGATCGGGTATGATCATTATACAATAAGTAGTTTTTTTGTGTTGTTTTTTGTTTTTTCCGTTGTTTGTGTTGTTGTTTCCCTTTTTGTGCTCTAGTCTACAGTGCCCAGGTTTTGAGATATGTCAGTATTCTTGTATGAATTCTAAATATCTATTCATAAATCCCTATGTGTTCTATCTCCATGACTCCTTACCCAATCGATTAGGCATCTTGTCTTTGTTCTTATGGGAGCCATAGAGGGTGCCCATCCCCTAGTAGGAGCCATTTTTGGTGCTCAATCTAGGCCCTTGGATTAAACTGGAATTTTCCTAGAATATTTGTAAGATGTAAATGTTATGTGTGCTTTATATTGTTCCCCTTGCTTCAAATTTCAATATGAGTAAATGAGACTTATCAATTTGTAGGAAATTTTGTGCCTTGTCAAAATAAAAATAAATAATTTAGCGAAAATGTTAGAGGACTGAAATGAAATATTTTATTGACATCCATGAGACTGAAGAGTCTATGGGACTAAAAGATAATAATTTAAGATGAATTCATACTATTTTTAATATCATGTCCTCTACTATGAATCTTGAGAACAAAATCCATGATCTTTTTAAGCCTTGTTTCTTTAACTAACACCATAATAATTCCCTAGAGAATAGTGAATGGATTGGTTGATCAATGTATAAAATATTCAAACTTTTCGGTGATCAGGATAATTTAAATTGACTTAGCCATTTAAAAAATATTGGGACATTCAAATGGTTGTCAAAGGTCTGCACCACCAAGCAATTCAAATTCCCGCAAAGGAAAGGACATATGGTAGGATTTTGTTCCTCTCTAATCCATTCAGGTTTTGTAGACTTCAAGTCCATGGAATGAACCAAATTCATACGGTTTCAGGTTTGCAACCAAGTAGAAAAATTCAACACAGTCAAAAATAAGTGTGGAAGAGGTTAGGGATATCAAGATGGCACAATATCAATGGTTGACGGTGGACATGTGTCACCATTTTGGCTTAAGGCAAGTAGATGGGCTCCGATGGACCTCAAGTCTATGGAATGAGCCAAGTTTCATAAGGGTTTGGATCTAGGTAGTCTAATAGATCAATGTGGATACATGGCAACATTTCTATGAAGCTAACAATGAAGTTTTCCTAGATAGAAGTCATGATGCAAAGGCCTGACCCCACAACCACTGGAAGGTGAACACAAAAGCAAGAGAACTTGACACTACGAAATCATAAAGTGAATTTTTAAGTAAGCATGTATTTTTCTTATTTCTTCACGTTTTGCAACGGTTAGTCAAGGTTATTAAACAAATTAAAATTGTGAGGAGATTGGAGTTTTATCATTGGATCACATTTTGTGGTGATAAATCAATGTTATCAAATAGTCTAACACTGCAAAGGTGTGTGGATATTTCTCATTGACTCATATTTTGCGGGGGCCAGAATAAGTAAGAGAACAGTCTAAGAAGGAAAATGTGTGTGTAATTTTCTTATTGGCTCACATTTCATAATGGAACATGCCTACATGCAAAGCTACATAACACATAAAATAAAAGGAAAAGTAATGCACACATGGAAAAAGGAAATTCCCAAGGCCAATCAAATAATATCACGTGTTACTCTCTTGTTCATCCCAACATGTAAAGATTCAAATGGCCATAAATTTTTCTCCAGAGCTCCAAATCATACAAAATTGGTCTCGTTGGAAAGGTATCCTTCAGCTCTTCAATCTAGCATCGTTTGATTAGAAATTGATGGAATTTTTGGGATAAAAATATTTTTAAAAATAAATGCAATTACACATGGCAGTATCAACTAACTATTTATCACATGTAGTAGTGAAGGTATGGAATCAATCCCAAAATACTAATGGAAAATTAGATATTTTAAGTAAGACAATTGTGCATTCCTTCTCTAATTAAAGATATTTATTTGAGAATAAGGATGAGATTCACTTACTATTTTTTTGGGGGAGGAAATTGAATTGTAAGAACTCATCAAATATGAATAAATATGGGGGCTTGTCCTTATATCAAAGATTAGTTTTCCCATTTCTGAAAAAGGTCGAGAGATATAATTGTGAATACTACATGTCTCCTTTGTGAAATGCATATAGATTTTGGTTTCCCAAACTTATGTTCCAAGGTGGTTACAATGTACAACCATTGAAAAACATTGAGAGAATTTGTTTTATGTTCCCCTATTAATAAATTCAAGATCTGAATGAAATATGTCTGCTTCTGAGTTTAATATCTTTTTTCCTAGGTTTTTTATGTCAAATTGTTGATTGATAAGTTATATTTTTTGTTATAGTTTTTTTTTGCTTCTCTATGTAGTACACTAGATCATTCCTCAATGGTTGTTCTTTGGTCATTAGTTAAATATTGTGCTATGAGCATTTACTCTACAATATTGGAATTAATTGTAAAATCCTTACTCCAACCATTTTGTCAAAGTGATTTTTGTTATCCCTCAATTGTATCTTGGGTGTACTATAGTAGAAGCAATAAATACTTTATTAGAATGCTTACATGAGATTTTATGTCAAATATTTTTAAAATTGTGCTGAAACTTTACATCTGTTGGCTATCAATGAATGCAAATATTTATTTATAGAAATTATCGCTACTTAATCCAATTTTCTATACTTTATAGAATTGCATACTACTCTAAGTGTTGAATGCTCATTTACAAGGAATCTCTCTTCATATAAATTCCCCCTTTGTGAAGTTACAACTACCATAATTGATCCCACCTCCTCATATTAACTTCCATTTGTTGATTTCCTACTTTTTTGCTATAAATATCATTGAAGGTGTTTTCTAGCCTTAATTTTCTAATCAAGAGAATGCAAGAGAAACCAAAATTTTCTATCTATAGTAACATGTGTTTGGTACAATCACCATATGCAAAATATTTTTTGGCAACTTGTAAGATTTATTGTTATATCCATGGTCATGTCTATCCTAGATTAATCCATCATTTGAAAATATCAAGAAGAAAAAATAATCTATCTCCCCATCTACATTCAAGTTATCATATGGGTTCTCTCACCTTGGTTCAAAACAGGACCAAACGTAGTAGGATGAGGCCATCCCCTCTGTCTGTTCCCCTCAATCACATCAAATATTTATCCAAAGGAATGTGTTAGACATCTCCCAGGCTACAAAATGATATATTACCCAGTCTATCACCAACCAACCACCCCCTTCCCAGAGAATGTTGTCAGGCCACCAGGGGGTGTAGAATTCAGGACCAACATAGTTCACTTGTAACTTGTAACTTGTAACTTGTGATGATCAAGAGATGATCATGTCCCGTATTATTTTTTTCCATCTTGAAAGCTATTGAAATCTAAAATTCTTGAAACAAAATTCTCCATCTACATATGCACCCATGCAACACCAACTTGCTAACCAAACATTTTAGCACCATATGATTTGTATTAATTACAAAGGGTGTCACTAGAAGATGTTTTCTAAATTTTTGTAGCATATATAATATTGAAAGTCCTTATCTCTCTACTGTAGTATACTTTTTTTATGTGGCCACCAATTTCCCACGTACAAAGAAGATCAGATGATCCACATTTTTATCATCTATTTGTTCTTTACGCAAACTTTTTTTCTTGACGTGTCTACAATTTTAATGCAATGGATTGTTTTGATCACAAAACCTTAATATTGGAATGCTCGAAAGACACTATTTTAGTTGTTCAAATGTGTTTTGTTGTTTTGAGCCCCATTATAACCATCCTTATTTATTTAATAGCTTCTCTAAGAGTGCATCTATCCTTACATACCTCCGTATGAATGTCTTGTAATATTCACGGTGTCATAGGAACAAATGCATGTCATTTTTATTTTGAGGGGTTTATAGCATTATAACAACTATAATTTTTGTTGGGTCGATAATACCCCATCCTTGTAAATTATGTTCCCTAAAAACATCTGAAAAGGTATCACGAACACACATTTATTCAAATTCAAAGATATTTGCAACTGTCTACAATCCTCAAACATTAACCACAACCATTCAGAGTGGTTCATTACTATCTCATATATATTTTAATCATCTAAATAGACTTCCAAAAACTTAAGAATGAAGTCCTTCAACTTTGTTACAACAATGTGTGAGAAAACTATGGATGCATTATTTAATCCAAACAATATAAATGTATAAGAAAACAACCCCAATTCCACTAGAAATTTTGTCTTGGGGTGATCTTATTTAGCTATCTTTACCTAATGATATCTAGATAATCCATCGGTAAAGGTGTAGATTTCTCTTACTATGTCCCCCTCAAGTATTTCTTTAGTGGATGGTATTGAGAAAGGGTATACCACACACACTGAATCTAGTATGTGGTAATCAACAAAAATTCTAATGCACCAATAATTTTTTATTCTTATCATCATCAGGCTTACTCTTTTATATTATTCAAGTGACACGATAACCCTAGTGGCCAATGTTCCATCAATTTCCTCCTTAACCTTGGCATGTAGGTTTGGATTCATCATGTATAGTCGTTTACATACTGGTTTGGAGCCCTCAACTAACTTGATATGTATTTTTCCCTATGATTAGCGGAAGCCTCTAATTTCTTGATAACTCCTCAGAAATACATCCTTATAGTCATGCAATAGTTCTACTTATTTTGAAACCTCAACTTGAGACTAATAATCATCTATGTTTCCAACCATCATCACATCATCAGTACAAGTGTTCACCTTTTTTAAAATTTGAAATATTTTTATATGGTGTGTTATTTTTATCCTTCTTATCTACGACATCCCTGGTGTTATAAAAAAATTTGAAGTCGAGATGATTTGCATATAATTCTTCATCCACTTGGTAGACCATAATTTACTTTTCCTTGTGTTTGTAATTTTTCTCTATCCACATAACCTCGCCCTCTTCATTAGAATCATCATTAGTGCTTTATTATTCAAATATATTGTATATCGCCATAATTTTATCATTATATATATTTAAAATTCTATCTTAAATCATGACCTCATTTCCAGATATTACATTTTTATGCTTTGTAATGAAGGATTCAACTTTGATACTCTAGATGTGAAAGATAACATATGGATACAATTATCTTTCAATACCTTCCAGTTGAATGTTCCTTGGTATGATTCACAATTTACATACCATGCATGTGGCCAAATGTTTAGTGTATGATAGAATCCATGAACACATAATTATGTTTTGATACTTTTGGTGTCTAAGATCCATGCCACTTCACATTGTTATATATCTTTTTCTATGTTGGTTAATCCACTATAACTCAAAATTATTTTCATATAGTTTCCATGCTCAAAACCTATGTGCATGAATTCACATATGTGATCCCATTTTTATAAGTGTGATTCATGTGTAGTATAGATATTATTCCTCATATGGTATAAACTATGCATTTTATTCATTCTTTCTCTGGGGGTATATAAACCTCTATATGATTTAGATATTCTTATACACTTCCAATTCCTTGATAACTCAAATTTGTTTTCTTGTTCATTTACTAAGTATTATGGAATACCTTATTGTAGTAATTAGTCTTAATTTAATCTTCAATGTGATTTTTGATTCTACAGTTCCAAAATCATGACCAATCAACTCATAAGAACCATATGCCTAATTTTTACATGCCACACTGGTAATATCTAAAACTAATTGTGCATCCTCCTACTATAATGCCCCTTCATGATTTGGTTCAATTTTTTATAACCCTTTATCTGTTATGATGTAGATATGTTCTATATAATCATAATATTCTACCTTTTTTACATACAAGTTACCTTTTTAAGGGTTCATTAAAGGCATTATGTGTTGTGTTCTATCTTTAAAACTTACATAGTGTTTATTTAATCATATATCAACATTATTCATGTAAAACCAACATTATTCCAAGGAGCACAAAAAATTTATCTTCTTCATTAAGGTTTATCACCTCAAATTCACCAAATAATATGACACCTATGATACTAATTATGGTATGCTTCAACACTCCAATGGGAACGATGTGTGTCTTATTTTACATGAAGATTACATGTGGCGAAGGATGAAGCACTAGTCATCCCATTTTGTTCCAAGCATCTTTTGTTAGGATGTTTACTTTGAATTTCCTATTTTTACCAATATGTCATAGATATTTCATCCATCTATCCATGTATTAACTAATATTTCCTTCTCATGGTCCTCTTTACCTAACAACTTAATCTCAGTCTTTTACACCTGTCCTAGTTACTTTATGAGTGTAATGTTTTGTATCTAACAAGATAGCCATAAACTGCAAAAATATTTTACCCCTTTGATGCGTAACATCTTATAGACCTCTCATAATTCATTTCACTTTATATTTTCGAATTCAAGCACCTATTTGTACCTTATTTCTAGTACATGCTTCTTACCTTAGGAAATAAATTTCACGTTGTAGTTCACACACCAATTCTTTAGTTTTTGGAAATATTTCCTTTTGTTTCTACATGTCTAGTTAGGCATTTGTAATCTTAGTACTTTCATGTTGAATATTATCTATTGGTGGTTTTAATTCACACACATGTACTAAAAATCTTCTAGTTATTATCTAAATCATTGCGCCCTAGTTTACCTTCAAAGTATATAGTTTATCTATGGTATTTGTCACATTATGAATAATTTTTATGACCCCTACTCCTTTTTTACTTTTTCCATCATAGCCACATAGAGGTAAGAAATATTCACTCCCTTAAGTTCCTTCCCATAGTACCCACATGTTGGAAAAATAATATAATCACACTGAAAATGATCCAGTGAGCCACACTTATAACAAGTCCTCAATGGTAACCTTAATCTACCTATACCACCTTGGTTGTGATCTTACACTCAAATGTTTCCATTATTCTCTTCAATAATTTTTTTGTGGACCACTTTTGCTTACCTTAATCCTAGGGATTGTGCTTCATGTATTTTTATCGATTATTTGTTAGTACCCTTTATTATGAGTTTGCACATCAAATATTTTGTAGTATCATGACACCTTCATATAAATCATGTGATTTAATATGTGGGAAATTCTTGATATTGTGTCCTTTAGTGCAAAGATTGTACCCTATAAAAAATTAAAATTACACTATGTCAGGGGTAGTTATTCTTTATATTGACTTCTTCTTCACATTATACACACCATATACTACTACAAATTTTCCGAACATCATTAATGGTAACATTTTCTGAGTTTCTATTAACATGATTTGTGCCTCCATGAATGGGCTAATACTAGTATCAATGCTACCAATAGCTTCTACACACAAGGCTACTTGTAGAGCCTTGTGCATGTGTGTGAGGGTTTTATGTGAGAGAGAGTTCTTAACGGAAGCAGTAACCCACCAAAAAACCATTATGCATGTTGATTTGGGTGTATCTCATAAGACACTATAGAGATAATTTATTTAAAAACACATCATACGTATGCATGCCCTCAATTATCTCTTATTTGATTTCTTTTAGCACTGAAATGCTCTATTAATTAAACTCGGGGATGTCAAATTCCTTCAGGAAGGAATTTTTGAGATGGCTATAGCTAAATGTACTTGTTATGGGCCATATTTCCTATACCATATATGTGATCGGTCTAACAGAGTTGTATCGAATTGGATTTCCTTACACTTGGGAATAATAATCCCCTTAGTGTACCATATCAACTCACAATTTTTGACATGTTATTCCACGTTTTCAATTCCATGATATTTTAGTAGATGCAAAAATATCTCATATAAAATATAGGGCACTTGTACCTCTTGCATACATTTGGCCACCCTTTTTGTGGTCCAGTGTTAGCCTAAATTTTTGTAGAAGATCCACTACCTCCACCACCAGTAGTTTGTGCAGTTATTGTTACTACTTTTTATACATGTGTAATGTTTGTTACCATGATGTTTACTAACATGGTACCTTCTTTCATGCCTATCTACACACTTGTTGATGATTTATCCATCTAATTACTACTCATCATCCTAAATCTCTATGCCTTCAAATTATTTTGGTTAAATTGTATCCTTCTTATTGTTAGGTTAATCTACCATGATAAAAAATGGGAATTTGTTATCCAACAAATCTTTTCTTTTCACTTTGTTTATTTCCTCATCATTTTCAATTCTAATGAGAACTTGGTCTTTTATATTCTGGGATCCAGTAACATGAACAAGTATGGAAGGATTTGAAATGGTTCTTAGAATAATAATTTCATTTGTGTCATATTTTTCCTCCTCACCCTGATGAGTCGTTGGCCCGATGTGTGTTGGATATTTTTCTTGGTATTATTTTTTGTTTCATTCACCCTCCTACCTGATCCAATGTCCTTCGTCCCCCTTGGTAGTTATTGAGATTAAATATTATCTTCGAAGCATTTCCTATCCCACTGTGGCATTTTGTCATGTAAATTTATATTTTTTGTCTTTTCAACATATGTTCATCTAAGGAATCTATTTTTTAGTTCAATATTTACTCTCATTTACTTCATATATACATTATTTGCATGGGTAGGAAACTTATTTTTCCATGGAAAAGTTCTTAATTCATATATCTATCATGATCTTATTAATCTCCAATAGGAATTACCTTAAGTATGATCCACATGGTTCATGTAAGAAGTTAAATTGAGATTCATCTATACATGAGAAGGTTGATACTATGTATTAAAGGATATAGTTACAAATTGTACCCTTGTACTAGTATTCCACAACATACATCTAGATTGCATCATGTTTTATAAGTATATTTGTACACTCTAGATTCCAAAGATAATTCCTTCCAAAATTCAAACTTTCCAAAGAAATAAACCACTGATCAAGCATAGAGGTTCCCAGAATTTTTTTGAAGAAAGTCTCGTTTAGTTTTTCATACAAATTATTCTCTACTCAAGTCCTTGGAGGTAAATTGGGAAATAAATTCTTATGAATCAGATGACTTTGCATGAAATGTTCTTTGATATTTTCCTACCAAAGATAAATGGTCTCATACATCTGTTGAACCATATTTCCTATGTATCACCATCACAACTTATTAATGATGGGTCCAAACAATGGAACAAAAATGTTGAGTGGATAGTTTAACCATTCATGTGCATGAAAATTTTACAATTTTTACATGTGCCAATATCACTATCTCCCCATACTAGCCTATCACACTAAGGTAATAAAATTTAATGTGCACACCTAAGGTGTGAGATATTTTAGGCTCCCATATCATTTAGCATGTTGAAGGTGAAGTGATTAAATAAATTAAGACATTGAGGAACATTCACACTTACATCAAAAATATATAATTTATGCATGCATAATCATACACATAGTGGGTCCATAACACATTACTTCATACTAATCAATTAACTACAAATCCATACATCAAACATTTCTCAAAACATAACACTTCTTGTTAAAATTTCTTAAAGGTTCTTCCCTAATCTAATATCCTAACTATCCTATCATCTATCTATCTCTCTATTGATTTTCCTCTCTTTTTACAAGGTTCTTAAGATGTATTTATACTAGTAAGTACTTTCCCTTCACTAGTTTGAATAAGTCTATTATTAACCTTAAGTCCTAAATATGACTCCTGACTATTACATTAGGTGGAATTTATGTCATTTTTCTTAATCTCCTTGCTTATCATCCTACATGAAACTTTACCACTTGATTTTCTACTTTGCATGCTTTAATAACCTATATTTGGAGTGGATATATTCATCCCATATGTTTTTTCATCCGTGTTTCCTACATTTTCTATCCTTAACTTTTCTACTTTTAGTGCACCAAATTTCTTGTCCATGCACTCTTCATTTTATTTATTTTTAGTTTTTCTTACAAAGTTGCACATAAATATAGATTCATTCTTTATTATGTTTTTCTTTATCTTTATGTATAGTTACTTACCAAAATAATTACACCTTTTTTTCCACCTTTTCTAAATTTCTTATATGTATTACTTCCAAGCTTCTTGTGTGTTTCTAAAGAATGAAAAGAATAAAGAATCAGTCCAAAAAGTGGAGCTTAAAAAAACAATAGGAAAATTTTGGTGCCTAATAAGTTGTGACTATTTATATCATTTATCCTTCTTAATAGGTATGAACATCCTATTATCTAACTCTATAATTAATTTCCATTTATGTAGGCATAAGAATTTCTTTGAGTCATGCATTTATCCCAAAACTACTTACTGCTTCTAGACCACTCCTTGTTGTCTCATCTAAAATCATTTTAGGTATGGAATTTCTTGTAATGTCTAGCGTTTTCCTTTTCCTTATTATAAGAGGGATATTGTCCATATCATATTATTCCTTTTCCTCTTTACCCTCCATGTGATACCCATGTATTGTTGGAGTAATATTCAACAATTGTGTTATTTTCTCTTCTTGTTTATATTAATATTTATCTTTGGATTTGGGATCCTCAACCTCCTACACCTAACCCGTATTTTCTTATTCTTTGGATTTAAGTAGTAGAAAACCCTATTTCTTAGTTTCCTACAACATTTTTCTCCACTAGGTCAATTTGGAATATTCCTATTTCATGTGTCTCCATGTACACATTCTTACTTCCATATTTATACTTGATGTGAAGGGTGTGTGTATCTACATGATCCAGGTGGATCTTCACTTAGAATCAATCAAATCGTATGTTTTTTTTTAATATATCTACACATATAATATCACGTTGAGATATTTCTGACACCCTTTGAATGGGATAAAATAAACATTGTATAAGGAAGATATGGCCCACTAAAGTATTTCTCCAACTAGAAAAATAAAAGAGTAGGTTGTACATAGATGAGATGTCATGATGAGAGCATGAAAAATGGATGAATGTGGTTCCAATAAGTGGCAGAGGGTACTCATGAAAAAATATCGTTTTTGGTTCCAACATCCATCCTTTGAAGGTCTATTTGGGACCCACATTATGTATTGTCTGGGGGCCCAGTAGCTAGTGGGGTCCAATTTTTTTCAAAAGGGGTACCCTGCCACTTATCTTCACATTACACTGTATGTGTTTTTGTTTATAAACCCCTTTGAAGACAAATTTTTCATTCATGTGGGACTAAACCACATAATTTTACAAATTTAAACAGTCATCTCAACTTGGCAAGCTATGGACCAAGTTATATTCTTATAAATTTCCTCATTTCCACCTCACATATAAAGCCATACATTTCCAGCTTAGTGGCTGAGTCAACCAACACCTTACCAATAGAATTCATTTCCAAATATACCAAGCAGATCACATACCAGATGACCAACTCATAACCATTATCATGTCATGATTCAAGACAGATGATGAGTTCACATATCTCATTACAAAAATAAATCCAAGTATGGCCAAAGACATGAGTTAATCTCACTACCTCAATCTAAAAAAACACTATTTCAAATGAGTCGGCCACAAATGTAGGAAAAAACCAATGGAGACTTATCCAAAATGTAGGATGTTTGAGTAATGGATTCAAACCCTTCACCCCATATATACTAAAAGGATCTCTGACTGTTAGGCTACAAGCATAACATAGTAAATGAAAACCAAAAACTTAGGAAAATTTTGGTTATTCGAGACTATTAAGCCCAAAAGTGGTAAATGAAAAGGGATTCAAACCATGGCCCTTTTCAGAAAAAATATAAGCCTTTACCACTAAGCCACAAACTATTAAACAATATAAAATGGTGAATTTTTTATTTGAAGTGGTAACTTTTAAATGTCTATCCCTTAGTGGAAGAGCCATAGAGAAAGTTTGGAGAATTTTTGTTATAGGAGGCTTTTGGATACAAAAAACTAGAGCTCTTTAGAAACTATGTAGGATTTATATTATATATCAAGGAATTATTTTGATGTAATTTTTATTATATAAGCAATATTTGCATCATAACAGATCATTTTAGGAGCTTCGAGTGAAATCTATTAACAACTTGGTTTACTTTTTCATATTATATTTCCCTTATTTTCTCATTGTTTATCAATTTAATTTTTTTTAAGTTTTAAGATAATTTTAATCATTTACAGGGAAATTGAGATATTATATTTAAGTATCCAAAAATATTAGATTGGTTAAATGAGTCACTAAATCTAATTTTTGGACTAGTTTGGTATTAGAGTAGTTGATTAAGGCTCTTTTAACACTATTGTTGGAATTTACAAGTATTGATTTTGAATTCTTACCTGGTCAAAATCTAGGTGAGGTAAAGGATTTCTTGAGGAATAAAATATTGATATTTGTTCAATACATGAAATTTCATGTACAACTATGGAATCTTGTAGAATATCAAATGAAGAAATGGCCTTTAGTAAAGCCTTTATGAAAATGAAAAGTATGGTGGAAGAGATTTATCGGGAATGGAGACAAAGAATCAAAGGTAAATCAGAAGATGGTAATGAAAAAGGTAAAGAAGAAGATTCTCCTAAATCTCCTCCATCTCCTTATAAATCTTCTAGTTATTCCTCTTACTAGAAAGTTTATGAAGTTCATTTGTTTTAAAACTTGATGTTAAGTTTGAATTTCCAATTTATAATGGAAAGCTCAATGCAGAGAAGTTGGATTATTGGATCAAGTAGATTGAAGTTTATTTTATGGCTTGAAATATTGTGGATGAGGAAGTAGAACTTCATATAGCTAATCTTTGTTCCGATGGTACAACACTCATTTAGTGAGAGATTAATATGAGGATCTCTCAAAACATGGTAAAGTCATTTCTTCTTAGGATGACTTTGTTTCTTCTTTGAAAAATTAATTTTATCCACTTGGTTATATGCAACAAGATACTATGGATTGGAAACATTTAATAAAAATTAAGATTTAAAGCGTGTAAGATTATACTCAAAAGTTTAGGAAGAGATAAATGAGTTTGGTCATTCCTCTTTAAGCTTAATACACTCTTTTGAAATACATTGGTGGGTTACATAGTTATAATTAAACATATCTACTTATGTTTAATCTCACTAACCTTGATGAAATTTTTGTCCAAGATACCCACATTAAATCCAAGGTTAAGAACACTCAGAAAATATTCAAAAAGAAATTGGGAAAATAACATCCTAGGGAAGAACTATGACCAAGTCATATTTATTTAAATTTGAATGATTAAACTCTGAAGGGTGTTGCAACATGTCAACTGTAACATAATATCCTCATGAAGGCCCAAGTCTTCATGAAGGTACTGTACTGCAGTTGGTGTGTGTCAACATCTAACTGAGTTCACCTCATCTGGATGAACACATCATAGAAAGAAGTTAAAGACTTATTAAATTTTCCTTATTAAGGGTTAATTGCAGTAGCCCTACTGAACACTAGGTTCATTAACCATTAGGGTTTCAAGTAAAATATGCAATTAGAGTTTGTATGCAGACACGTATTCCTCCTAAGCATTTCATAAGTTTTTATTTTTAATCCATTGACATTTTAATTCATGTTTCAAATAATAGATTCATCATACATAACAGTGTTGTTATTTACTCACCAACCTAAGCCTAAGCTTACATAAGATTAGATAAATTTCTTTTTATATTAGACTTCAATGGAATGAAGTCTAATCTCTTTTAAGTTCCTTTTTCTACATTCCTAATTCTATTTAAGGAGCTCATCAAGAGGAGGCACACCTTCCACTATCAAAGACAACTTTTAGATTTATTTCCAAGAGGTTTTAAAAATAGTCTAATAATCATTGCAGGGAAGTTTCCTTCCCTTTTTCCTACAAAGGTTTAATGTCCATATAAAACCCCATAGTATTTTACAAGTTATCATCATGGTTTCATTTACCCATATACATTGTTTTAGTAAGGCCATAATGATTTAGTTGAATGCCCAATCACATATGTCAAATTTAATATGTTGCATTTAATTAAGAGAGTAATACATTTAGTACCCTTAACCTTTATTCATTTTAAACCAACCCAAGAGGGTAAATTACTTATATATAAATAAGGAAAGTGTAGATAAGCTTATCATTTCATTCACATAATACCCAAAAAGATTACATGTCAAGTTCAAACAAATCCACAACTCTTGCATTCATCAAAATGGGATTCATACATTATAAGTTCAAACACTTGAGACATTTCTAGTCTCCAATAGTAACAACAAGATCAATTACAAGGGAAACTTCCTTTTCCAACAATTACATTTCAATAATGATCCATATTTCATCATAAAAAGATCCATCCTCTTTGATAAACAAAAGTAACATCCTAAAAGATATTTTCTCCTTCATCACTTACGAAGTCCATCCACAAAATTGTTAGCATGGGTTAGTTCATCAAACTGAGCATGATAAGAACTAAGCATTAAAATGATGTGCTTTTAGCTAACTATTTCATAAAAAGAACTCTAATTTTATGAAATATTTAAAGCTTTACAGAAAGACATACCAAAAAGTAACACTAGTCACAAATGAGAAAGAGAGATAAGGTGATAAAATATATCATCATTAAGAATAGATCAAGATATAAACAGATTCAACTTTTAACTCTTAATTAAATCTATTAGATCATAAAAGATAAGGTGAATACATAAAAATAATTAAATCTTAATCCAGATAAGTACTATTTCATAAAAATGACAATTACTTTTCATATATTGATTTACATTATTCACTTCTTAATGAATCCAGTATACCATGAGAAGATACTATCACTACTATCTCTTAGGAATAGATCTGCATTAGATGGATCAATAGTACATTCATCTCAGCATTATTTCACCTAATTCCATCCTAAAATATAATATGCCAAGTTCAAATCAAACATAGCAACAGATTAGGATGAATTAATCAACATATTTAATAAAGAGTTTCTAGTTTAAGGATCCTATAACTCAATATTCAAAATTAGAAATCAATCTAAGTTCCAGTTTAGCACTAAAAAATTTTCAATTAAGGATGGGGTCGACTTGGCATGTAACTAAAATCAACAACACATTCTCCAAACAAGATATGTCATTACCAAATTTTAAGTCAAAATAGAAGAATGGAAAGATTTAACAATCAACTACAACTCCTGCATTCATTCAAGTATTTTTCATCAAAGAAAATACTTCATAGAATATTTTCAACTAACCAAAATAATCCTTCTAATTAACCTCAGCTTTAGATATCTATTCAATCACCACTAGACTTACTTCTACAACAAGTCCCATTGAATGTTTAATGAAACAATCCCACTGAATAGCTCCCTTATAAAGAATGAATCAGAAAGAGAATCGAAGGAGATAGAGATTGTAAATTCAGCGTTTAAAGCAAGGTTAGAAAAAGAGCATTCTATAAACAAGATACCAATAGTCAATTCCATTCTCTACTTCCTTCTAATGTATTTCCCAAACAGAAGACAATCAGAGATAAAAATGAAACACTACAGTCCCAAAGAAGGGAATAAACTATGAACCACAAACATCCATTAAATTTCATTGTTCAAAGGGGTAGTAACAATAGCACCAAATCCAGAAGAAAAAAGTAAAGATTTCCTTGGACATGGCGGAGGAAGGAGAGAATTAACATAAGAGTAATTATTAACAGTCCTTCTAAACCCAAGTGAAGAAAAGGAAACATGATCAAATGTGATAAAGGCAAAAGCCCCAACATCATTCCCTAAACAAAGATACATGTACCTTCTTTAGAGAAAGAACTGAAATAAGTTTGATGGCCTAAGGCCAAGAAAACAAACTAACAATTCAACCACTAATGACCAGGTAACTATTTAAATTCACATGAAGATAACAATATCTGTAACATAGTGAGCTTAACCAAAAATAGCTTCTCCTTCTTCACACTAATTACATCAATTTCAAGAGTTACCTAAGTTACCAAAAGAATAAAAAAAAAAAATAACACACCTTTAAATTAACCTTTTTTGAGAAACAATCTCCTTTCAAGAATATAACATGGTAGACCTTCCAGTCCTTTATTGGTGAACGAAAAATCTATAACAATTCTTGACAGATAAAAGCTTCCTATAAGCCAAACTCAGAACATTGCATTTTACTCAAAGACCACTAGACCAAATGAGTGAAACAGGAAAGTTACCACAAACCCAGAGTCATAACGACAGAGTGATAAAAGGAAATTCTGACAAAATCACAAGTATTTAGCATTCCTTCAAACTCGCAAGAATATGTTGTACCTAGAGTCACATAAGTTTATTTTGATAGATTCATTCCAGATCAAACATTAGACAAGTTACTTAACAGTTTATACCCTGAAGTGTTTTCACAGAGGTGATACCAGATCTCATCCAATCAGTTCTAAGAATTTAAGAAATCAATTTTCCCACAAGTTTAACACAACTCAACCAGATTAAAATAGTTATGACTTCTTCTCCAATGCAAATGGAAGTTAAGCATAACTTATAAATTTCAAAACAAGGAATTTAAAATCCAGAACAAATCTTCCATCATAACAATGGAATCAAATAGAAAATCACAGTGAATAATACAAACATCAAAATAAATATAATAACATTCAACAACAACCCATTTATTTCCCAAGATCAGATTTCTTTTAATGAAACATTTAAAAAAATAAAAACAACTTAATGAGAAGATCCTATCATGCCTGATAGCACTTTTCCTTGATTGGCTAAAGATTTCCAAGAAGAACTCTAATAGTTTCATCTTCACCGTTCCAGAGAATATCTCTCAGAAACTTTAATACCTTCTTCTATGCCACGAATGTCAACAGAACCTTCAATACTTCCCATTCCTTCTTCTTATAGTTTCCACAGAGTCCGAAAATTGCTCCAAGTAATGCAAAAATAACCATTCAAGCAAGAGTCCAACTGAAGATTCGATGAATAGAAAAAACATCATGCAGAGCTCAAGCTCAAAAATAAACTGAAGAACAAAACAACCATGCAAAACCCCTCATGCATTCTCCTAAGTGGTTTTTCTCCAAATTCAAAAACATTAAATGAAAAGGAAAGATAGTTCACTCCCTTTTCCATGCCACTGCCATCTCCATTTTTTGGTGAAGACTACATTAAAACTTACATGTAACTAAATTCAATGAAGATGCCAACTCAGCTCTCCCCAAATTTTCCATTTCCCATGCCAAATTTGGTGGTAGGGGAGGATAAGGATGAATTAAATATCATTTAATTACCTTAAAACCAATTCCACCGACCACCCAATGTCCATGTGTCCCATAGGCCCCCCTCTAGGATATCCTCCTTTTAAGTTAGGTCAACATTAGTTTAGGAAATCAACATAGGTCCATAGGTAGGTCTTAATTAGGGTCTTAACATTTTAATTTCAAGAGACTAAAAAGGCATAGGTTAGACTTAGCTCTAGGCTTAAGTTGCTAACATTTTATTCATAGATACAAAAATTTCCCAGTTGAAGCAAACATTACATACTAGAAAAATAAGAACCATTCGTGACATCAGCATACACATACAGCAAGGTCTGAAGACCTCATAAATTTTCTACCATAGTCTGAATTCAACAATCAGCTGATCTAATAGACTTGTTCGTTTTGACCTCAATAATTAAGAATTAAAAGCATACCTTGTATCAATGGAATTGATCCAAGGTAATGTTGTTCTGAAATAGGGAGATTTTATTAAAACTGAACCTAGATTTCTCAATCCTAGCAGTGATTTATTTTTTCATAAAGAAGGTGAATTTCCCATTTAAATTAGCAAAAGTTTGACATAATGTATATGTTCAGTAGATGAATTATTCCCTACTACAAACATGATTTCCCAAGTCATAAGAGTACACCGTTTTAATACCATATTACCTATCAATGTTTGTACTTTCTAAATGAGAAGTCATCCTAGGTACCTTTCATACTAGGGGTGTTAAGAATCAAACCAAGATCACGGTTATGGGTTTGCAAGGTTCATATTATTCCTATTGGGGAACTAGTTCTCACACTTCTTCTAATTCTAAATATATGCATGAAAAGAAGAGAAATGATATTTTTCACATAATATTTATTTCCAAACATACTAATATTGATACTCTTTTTGATAGTGGATCTAAACTTAATCTCATTTATGAATAAGTTGTTAAGAAATTGGGACTTAAAACAAAACCAGATGCAAAATTGTACCCTCTGGGATGGGTATGTGATGATGTTAAATTGTAAGTCACAAAAACACACAAACTTAGATTTATAATCACCTCTAAATTCATTGATGAGGTAGAGTTAGATGTGGTACCACTTGATATTTGTGGCATTATTCTTGGTATTCCTTATATTTTTATAGAAACAAAATATTATATAGGGGAGAGAATGAGTGTTTTCTAGTGAAGGATGGGATTGAATACATTGTTAAATCTCAATGTATAAATGTAAAAATGTTGCTTATGTCTACAGAATAGATGAAGTATCTTGTCAATGTAAGACAAAATTTTGTACTCATGATTGTTAAAGCTAAGGATGATGATAAGTCAAAGGCTTTGGAAGGTTGTGATCCTAAAATTAATAATTAAATAGTAAATATTATATCTAATTATGATGATGTGTTTTAGGATCCAGAGGATTTTCCTCATAAAATATAAATACAACATGAGATTCTTCTATAGAAGGATACACCTCTTACTAACATTGGCATGTATAGGTTATCTGTGGTGGAAAATGAATAGATAAATAAGTAGGCTCATGAGTTTCTCAAGAAATATGTCATTCAGCCAAATACTTCTCCATGTGGTTTGTCTATTATTTTGGTGCCCAATAAAGAGGGAGCTTGGTGGATGTTTATGGATCAGGATAAATATTAAGACCCCTTACCAAAATCTAACTTGGATTTTTCTAGAGAATTGTAAAAAAAATAGATTTCGTGTTGATGGAAAATATGAAAAAATGTCTATAGTGATTCATGTGAATAACTTATCTGGGAAAATGCACATTGGTAATGGGTGTAAGTGGTCGATTCAAAAAATAATATACATGTGAACATACAGATTCCCATCTACATACATAACTAGGTGGCTCCATACACAGATGTCTGGTGGTGTTTGCACCCGGGCATCTACACATATAGCCACCTAGTTACATATGAGACTGGGTGTCTACATATGTAGAAACCTAGTTACATATGCAATTGGTTGACAACATGTGCAGGTGGTTAGTTGCATATGCAACCGAACATCTCCATGCACACCTGCCCGATTATGTATGCATCTAAGCATCTATATTTACATATTCTTGATTGCATGTGTAGCCATTCATCTGTGTGTGTATCCTCACGGTTGTGTAAATAATTTTTTCCACGTGCCCTGAACCCTCCCTCACCTATATATATCGTTGGAACCTCTTACATTTTCTCTCATTTGTCCTCACTTTCTCCTCCAAGCTCTGCTATAGTCCCTACCTTATGATCTAAGATCATACGACTATTGTATTAGGCTATAGAGTCTACACATATGCATCTATAATCCAAAAATGGCATGTTGTTTGAAATCTTCTCAGACTCATTATAATGATAAAACCAAACTTCAATATTGAAACTATTATCCAAAATTACCCCCAGTTATTTTGGATTTCACAAGATTTAAAAATAGACTTAGCCATTTTTTGTGGGTCTGTGACGGTCATGTGGCTATCATATGACACTTCCCAAATGCATTGGTTGTTGGATTTCAAAAAAAAAAATTGCATAATATTATTTCAGTGTTCTGCGAGTTTGCATGGAACTTAGTGTTCTACAGGTTCTCCTAACTCGTGAAACAAAGGATCTTGGTTAAAGACTTAGGTGGGTTTAACTTAAACCCGTGGGACAAAGAAAATTTTTTAGCCAATGAAATACCAAAATGTGGAGATATTCTAGTACTTTCCTAAGGTGATGAGTTCATCCGGACTCCAGTCTCTGGAGTTAGCTGCAATTCATATTTCATCGAGTCTGGCAATTCAAACAAGGTCAAAGGATAGTTTGTGGCTAACTTCAAAGCCAAAAAATTTCTAAGTCCCTTGAACTCATAAATTACAATGCAAAGAGCTATGTGGTGCTACCCTATTAGTTTTCCTTTTGTAGACTGATAAATGCAAAAGCCCATATAACGAGAGATAAGCACGAGGAAGGAAGTCTGACAGGCCCTTACATAGGGGCAACATGGAAGATTTCTATTAGCCATAGTTTTGTAGGTGTATGAGTAGATAAAATAAAATAATGATAATGTGAAGTGCGTGGAGATTTCTCATTAGCTTACACTTCACAATTTTCAAAGGAGACTGACAAAGAGTCTAACACAATGTAGGGGCATGGAATGATTTCATTATCCGATGTTTATAGGTTTCAGAAGGTAAAATCAAAAGGACTAACATGCAAAACTGTGTGGATCCTTCTTATTGGCTTGCATTTCACAATGGTCTGTCGATGAGATTTATAAAGGAAAATGGCGATGCAGTGTGGATGGATATTTTTGGCTTGCATCTCTTTGGGTCTAACAAATGATAAGGACAATCTGAAAGTTGTGTGAGACATTGCAGAGAATTATTAGTTCGTATTTCTTAATATAATAAACCTTTATTAGGCCAAAGAAAAATCAAAGGATAGATGGTATAAAGGGAAGTAAGAGCCCGATATTGCTAACTAATGGGAGGAAGATAGTTAGCAAAAGAAAAAAAGTGAGCACACATTGGCAATGGTCAATTGCCAAACCAATCAAGGGCTGCCAAGTGTCAAGATTATGTGCATCCCGACTGGTAAAACTTTAAATGGCCATATATTTTGATCCTAATCTCCAAATTAGATAAATATTATATCGTTGTAAATCTCTCCTCAATCCCTTCAATTTGACATCATCAAATTCTTATTTTGCTGGCTTTGGGGGGTCAGAATGGAAAACACAGCTTTTAGAGGGTGACAAGGACTATTTGAGCACATAATCGATCAAATCAAGTAGCTCAACCACTAGAATTGATGAAGCATCACTTCATTCCCTTCTACAGGACATAATAGACTAAATGATTGCTTTGTAAGGTGCCCATGTTCTTGGCAAAAGACTTAAATGAAAACTATTGGTTGTTGAAGTCCAAAATGTCGTGCCCCTTCTCTTCTCTCTCTTCTCTCTCTTTCTCTTTGCTATATATTCTGAAACCTTTCATTATTGAAAGAGAGATATTCCAGAACTACAAAGGAACCATGTCAAAATGGTTTCAGAGAAGATGTAAGCTCCAAACCTCCATTTTTGGGCTTGGCAATGTGCTCTTGTGCCTTCTTCTGCAAATGTAATGGTCTTTACATACTTCTATTGCAATAAATATTGTTTTGTGACACGTTTTTTCTGTCCTAGCTTGTTTTAGTTATAACCTTACCTCTCCTTTACTTATTGTATTGTGTTGTGCATGTATTTCTCCTTTAAAATCTCATTTTTGCTATTTTTATGTGAGAATGTATGGTAAATGGTTGTTTTGGGTCTGTTTCACTTATGTCTAGCCTCTCCTTTCTCCATTTTATTTCTCCTTTCTCCCTCACTAGATAATTTCCAGCATTTTTGGTGTTATCACCACCTTTTAGCTTAGGATTTCCCTTCCATGCATATTTCAAACCCTCTCTCTCTCCCCTTGGTCCCTTGGCATGGTTATTTTAGGTTAGTTAGTTGTATTTTCACTTCGAGGAGCATTTTTAGCATTATATTAGGTAGAGGAATCCAGTATTCTCTAGAGTTCCATCTCAAGTCGCAAGTCCCACAACTTGAATTCCATCTTATGGTAGTGGACTCATCTTTTTTCAGTAAGTGAATTCCAAGTGGCAAGTGCCCTTTTAGAAGGAAATGCATCCACAAGATAATGTCAAACAATACAATCTCAAACATGTCTTCAATTTTTTAGCCAACCTATTCCTAAGTTTTGATTTAAGAAAATATAATACACTAAAGACCCATTCATCTTCTACTGATCCTACAATTATCATCTGCAAAGCTCATATTACCTAAAATATTCACTAATATTTTCCTGCAAGACACTACTTGGATATAATTTTTTCCATAACCTTGAGATAGCTCTATTTTCCATTGCTTCATTTAGATATTGATATTGATCAATCATTATAAGTGAAAAATGTGTTGATTGGGATGTCAATAAATATTTTCGTAAAATGCCTTTAATTTCAAATCCATTTATCTGTACAAACTTGTTGAAATGCTTTATCAGAATAGTCATATATTTGAGAAATAAACTACTTATAAACTCTTCACTATGACCATCAACAATGTTCCAAAATATGGGATTCACTACTCCCATGGCCTCTAACAAATCATCCCTTTTTAAAAAATCATGAATTTATGTGGATAATCTTTGTGAAATCTTTCTCAATTTCATCTATGTATCATAAATAATAGTGTCATATAAAACATGTGTTACAATAACTTCTTCAATTTATACTCCCACCAAATCAACTCTTTTTTGAAACATATGCATTAGTGTCTCCTTCTCATTAGTAAATATACAAAGATAATCCTTAATACTGAATTTCAAATAGAAATTAAGATCCTTGATTTCTATTAACATTTTACAATTCTCAAATATCTAAAGTTTTCCATACACATTTTCTCAGTTGTATGAAATCAACAATATATATGGACCTATCTTTAGAATGTTTACTCAAACAATTGATTTCCTTCAACATGGGGAGAATACCACTTAATGTTAGTAACGTCTCTAAATCTATTAAATGGTACAACATATATTTTTCCTAATCAAATTCTCTATTATATTTATACATAAAACCTTCCAATGATGGATATTATTCAAAAACTATGCATGTAGGTTCATACATGGAAATCCACCGCAAGTATCAACATATTTTAGAATAATTTTACCATCAGTCACTCCAATTGTAAATTTTTGGAACTCAAGAAATGTTTTGGGATTGTTGGACATATATGCATACAAATTGCTGGATAAGCTCTTTGAATTTTGCAACACTCTCAAATGTGCTAACTATTTTATATGAAAGATTCATTCTATCCACCATGCAATGGATTAGAATCATAAATGGGGAACTATTCATTTGTAGTTGAATGCAAAGACCATTTTTGTGCCCCTACATTATTGATGCACCATCTATACCAATGCACACCAGCTTAGTAATAATACTATAATCATCCATTCCCGTTATATCCCTCAAACATGAAATAACCAACTTGTGAATGTTCTCTACATTATAATTTTACACCATTTCATGGATTGTTAATAAATGAGGTTTCCTTGTATGGTTCTCAAAAGTATAAACATGAGTGCAAACCCATGATGTGTTGTCAACTTTTGTGACCTCATCAATAGAAAGTGAGATAAATCATGCATTTTTACCTATTTCTTTCAAATCCTCCTCAATCATCACTAGAAATTTTGTCGTTTCCCAAGAATTGTTGTCTTACTAATGTGATTGTGGAATATTAGGGAATCCGTTATGTTAAAAAAAAAATTATAATCGTAAAAGTTAGAAATAGGTCTACCCTTTTTTAGAATGTGGTAAATAGTTAAGAACTGTATATTTTTGGCACATAGATTAGACTGAACAAATTTTCCTAACTGAGATGTAATGTTTCATCCTTTCTAAATAATATTTTATATTTGTTTCTATTCATTTTCTTACTTTGTTTCATATCTTACATGCATGCATTCTTTTGAATTTTTCCATATGTGTGTTCATTTTATTTGACCATCTTTTTGTTTAACTGATACCTATATTTTACCACAATGTTTCTCAATTGTGTCCAACTTGAGTTGAATTTTGTGATCCTTTCTAAGTTTCTAGCTACAAATTATACATTTACTTTTTTTTTAGTACCAATACCTTTTTCTGGTTGTATTGGATTAATGAATGGTACTTAGATACCCATTCAACTTAAAATATCTTCCAATGGTTTGTCTACTTCTCTTTCTTCACACATATTTTTAGGTTGTATTATCACCTATAATAGGCATTTGATCACTATGTGTAGGAATATCTTCAGTTTGGTAGATCTCATAATTGGGAATGTTGTCTATTCTCTTCCTTTTCAAGGAATTGGCAATAGAATTTTCATCTGAAGTTGGTGTTTGATGACTGGAAATGTCTTCTCCTTGTTAGATATCATAATCATGAATGCAATTTCTGTTAAGTGTAGGCACATAATTAGGATTGTCCTCAAGTGGAGGCATATCTTCTTCTTGTTGCATATCGTAATCATGCATTTTTTCTAATGTGGGAACATAATGAGGACTTTCCTCAAGTGGAGACATGTCATCATGAGCAGATTTTTCATAAAAAGGGATTTTTGAAATTTGTATTATTAAGTATATTATTATAATTTGTAATTTGAAAATAAATAAGAAGGCTTAATTATTTAGTTGATACATAGTACATGTATTTGGTGTGTATGGTGGTTACATTTTCATGACCCATTTATGTGGATGGATAAAATAAGATAAAAGATTCTCTTTTTTGATGATTGGACCTCCCACATTTTGATTACTATTCAAACCCTGGTGAGACACCAATGACAATCTAGATGGTAGGTTAGGCGTATGCATGGCCATGCATCTGAAGTACACAACAAGGCATCTAGATTTTATATACGGGTATCTAGGCTATATAGTTAGGCATCTGGAGAAAGAAATTAGGTGTCTAAAGTAAGCAATTAGGTGTATGGATATTGTAGAAAAGCGTCTGGGATACAATTGGGTGTTTGTAAAATGTAATCGAGTGTCTAGATGAAACCAAGAGTTTAGAGTTAGTGGTTGTGCGTCTAGACTATGTTGTTGGGTCATCTAGAATATTTACAGGCGAGCATCTAGAGTATGTAGTCATGCACCTGCACTCAAGAGTTTAGACTATGCACACAGGCATCTAGAATATGGGTTTAAAGATTCTTATGGCATTTGAATTTCATAGATGCTTAGATTTTTCATTAGTATATGTTCATGAATGTACTCTAATTTTTGTTTTGTGCATAAATATGAAGTTTTTTTTAAACACTAGGAGAGTTGACCCACAAAAGTAACTTGCATCCAAAAATTTGAGGAAAAAATACTCCTCCGTACAACTCCTCAAAATTTCCAAATGTAAAATTCAAAAATGTAAATATTCATGAATTAGTAAAGAATCACCACTAAAATTTTCCCTCATTTGGATTACCAATATTAAACAAGATAATGTTAAAATACTGCCACCCTCTTCCTCATAGTGATGATTTTTTAGATCGATTGAAAAATGTTGTTTACTTCACTAAGTTAGACTTGAGAACTGTTTTATCACCAAGTTAGGATAAAAAAAGGTGATATTTGGAAATTTATTTTCAAAACTAAACAAGGCATGTTTTAGTGCGTTGTTATGCATTTTAGTATTTGCAATGCACACACCACCTTCATGTGGATTACCAATGATGTTGTTAAGGCCATTCATATAATATTTTCTTATTTTCTACTTAGATGATATTTTATCTTCAATAAAAGTTTGGAAGATCCTATTTAACATATTAATAAAGTAATAGATACTTTGCAAAGGGAGAAATTATACTTAAAGATATAAAAAAATGTGAATTTGGTAAAACATATTTGGTTTATTTGGGCTATGTTTTAGGGGGGTGGTGAACTGAAAATTGATCCCCTCTAAAGTTTAAGTTCATTATGAAAATGGCCCAAACCTATTAATTCAACTTAAGTTAGAAGCTTCCTAGGGGAATTCCAATATTGGAGAAATTTTATTGTTAAATTTTTCATTGATTGCATCTAATTTTCATTCCTTGACAAGTGTTAAATAGGTCTTTTAGTGGGGAGGAAATCACCCGAAATAATTTGACATGTTGAAATAAAAGATAATAATAGCCTCAGTTTTGTCACTACTTGATTTACAAGAACCATTTGAGATTATAATGGATGTGAGTAATTATGTCATGGTTATTGTATTGATGCAAAGAAGAAAACCTATATATTACCATTTAGAGACCTTAAAAAGTGTAGTAATAAATCATAATACTTATGACAAAGAGATATATCCTTTGGTACATAGTGGAAAAAAGTGGAAACATTATTTGATGGGAACATTGATACCATAATCCATATGGATCTTCAACCTTTGCAATACCTTCAGTCATATTCCAAGCTACAATATTCAAGGAACTTTTGTTGGATGGGGTTTTTGCAATATTTCAATATCATAATCAATTATAAAAAAAGGTATGAAGAACAAGGTTTTATACATACTTTCTAGACCTCTTGTTATTGCATATATTCTATTGCAACATAGCTCTTTTATGCATGAAAGTTATAAGGAACAATATGCTAGAGATCTGATTTTAAGGATGTTTATGAATATCTAACTCATGTTAATTAAGTTAAATAATTAAAATATCATTTACATAATGGATTACTTT
Source organism: Taxus chinensis (assembly GCA_019776745.2). Classification (NCBI taxonomy): domain Eukaryota; kingdom Viridiplantae; phylum Streptophyta; class Pinopsida; order Cupressales; family Taxaceae; genus Taxus; species Taxus chinensis. Next base: position 599,422,863 of record CM034150.1, read on the forward strand.
ATCATCTTGGTAAACTTTGTATTCTACAAGATGAAAGAGATAATTTGATTAGGGAAGCACATACTTCTCATTTCTTGTTTTTTTGGTATTGGTAAAATAATTACACAATTGCAAAGATTTTGTTATTAGTCTTAGAGTATATGATAATATATCTAAATATGTAAAAGGTTTTATTCTTTTTTCCACAAAAAATCCTCGTAATTGGAAGTTTTTCTTGTATACCTAACTTCTCGTACCATCTCGGCCATAGAAAAGTGTTTCTATGGGATTTGTTGTAGGATTTCCTATGATAGAAAGACACCATAACTATTTGTACATGGTTATGGATTGATATAGAAAAATTTGAATATTGATGCCCTAAAAAAAGTTGATAACAGGTAAGGAATCTACACATTTATTCTTCAACAATTTTTAGGTTCAGTTTGGTTTTTCTACATTTATTGTATTTAATTGAGATTCTTGATTTATTAGGAAGTTTTTATCAGTTTACTAGGACATGATGGATACCAAGTTGAAAAATAATACTAATTTTCATCCACATAACAATGGGTAGAAAAACATGGTTGACCATACAATAGTGCATTTTATCAAAGGATATCATAGAAAGCATCCTAAAATTTGGGATGAATACTTATGTTATGTACAACATGCCTACAATTGTGTCATACATTCTTCCAAAGAGAGGTATGCTTTTGAAACTTGTTTTGTTTATTTTCCTAAGTTACCTTTAGACTTTTCATTTAAGTAATAAACAATGGAAGATGGACAACTAGATGCTAATAAGGAAAATAAATTCATTCAAAATATACATATGGTTCATCAAGATATCCAAGAAAATTTGGAAAAGAGCCAAGACAAGTACAAGGCTAAGCATGAACAACATCGTGTTGATAATCATTTTCAATTTGGTGATCAATTTTGGCTACATATCAGTAAATAATGTCTTACAAATGAAGGTAAAAATTTGAAACCAATCAAGTATGGCCCATTTAAATTTTTGGAGAAAATTGGTAATAGTGCCTTCCAGTGAGAATTTCCTCCATATAGGCAAATGTATTCCATTATTAAGGTTTAAAACTTGAAATTTTATGATCCACCCATGGTCATTTGATCAAGATGATAGTATTCAAGTACCTTATCTTCATGATTTTTCTCCCAAGTTTATTGATGAACTATAAAAAATATACCATTATTTATATGAGGAAAAGGACTTCATGAAGAGGTGATGTGAAATATCTTTATGTGAGTCTGAAAGGAATGCATCCAAAAAGGTAAAATGGAGGGAAATTGGAAGAGTGTGGGAACTATACCCTCACGTTTAGTCAAAATAAAACCAAATATTATGGTGGTCCAAAAGTTATTGAATGAGGAGGAGTGATTCAGTAGGATCCTCACTTATAATCAATTAGTCAATCTACACAAGTTTTGAAACTACCTACACACAAAATATATCGTAGATAGATTTATGAAGCTCTTTGAACTTGAGAAAATAGACATCATATGAGGAAGATATAGCCCACTAAAGTGTTTCTCTGAATGGTAAAATAATAGGGCAGGTTGCATAAAGATGAGGTGACAAAATGAGAGCATGACAAGTTGATGAATGTGGTGCTAAAAAGTGGCAGAGTGTGTTAAAAAAATATGGTTTTTGGTTTTCACCCTGTGGTCTTTGACAGTCAGTGTGGGGCCCAAATTATGTGTTGGATGGGGCAAAACAACTGGTAGGGTTCACTCTTTTTTAGGAGGGGGACCCTACCACCTATCTTCACATTGCATTATATGGGTTTTTGTTTATAATTCCCTTTGAAGGCCATTTTTCATGCATGTTGGACTAAACCACATAATTTTATAATTCTCAATACGTTATATCAACTCATTGAGTTATGGACTAAGTTACATGCTTAGCGAGTTCCTCATTGCCACCTCATAGACAAATTCATACATTGCTAGCTCAATAGTGGAGTCAACCACATGTACAAAGTAGATTGCATACTAAACGACCAAGTCATAACCATCAACGTGTCAAGAGTTGAGTTGGATGGTGATTTCACAGAACTGATCATCAAAAAAATCCAAGCATGGGTTGAAGCCACAAGTTAATCTCATATCTTTAATCTATAGAAATAATATTCCCAGTGACTCAGCTGTAAATATGGGAAAAAATCTATAGAGACATCCAAAAGGTGGGATGTGAGATTATTGGATTCAAATCCTTTACCCCATGTAGGCTAAAAGGATATTTAATCATTAGGATACAAGCCTAAGATTGTAAATTCCAACAAAAAACATAATAAACTTTTGGTAATTCAGGATCATTAAGCCCAAAATGTGGAAAATGAAAAGGTATTCGAACTGTGGCCATTTTCGGAAAAAAATATAAGCCTTTACCAATAAGCCATAGAATTTCAACACAATATAAAATGGAATTTTTTTAATTTAAATTGGAAACTTCTAAATTCCTATCCCCCTATTAGGAGATCCATAAAGAAACTTTCAATAATTTTTATTATAGGAAACTTTTGGAGACAAGAAACTAAAGCTCGTGAGAGAGTGTACAAGAGTTAGATTACCATACTAAGGAATTGTTTTGATGTAATTTTTACATCATAATAGATCAATTCAAGAGATTTTTAGACCTATAGATGTATCTTACATTAGGTGAACTCCAATAACAACTTGGTTTAATTTTTCATTTTATATTTACACTATTTGTTTTCTACTTATTAGTTTCAAATATTGTTTTTAAATTTTTAATCATTTATAGAAAAATTAAGAGCTTATTTATAAGTATCCAAAACCAGTACTTTTGGTTAAGTGATTCATTTAATATAATTTTCAGATGTCTACATAAATTCACAATACTCCCTAACCCCACATCTCCATATTTCCACCTCCTTTTATAGATAAAAATATACAACATCGTCATCTATCTCATCAATTTTTAATTTCTTCACATACTTGATTTGATTGATGGATCACACAAAGTACTCCACTGTGAAGGTGAAGGGAAAATTAGCCTAAGGAGATAAGTTATAATTATTCATCTTAAATTTTACAAATATTAATGCTACAATATAAATAAATTTGATTCTCCTTTTAGTGCTTATGGTAGGTGTCATGATATTCACCACTCCTTAAAGGCGTCTATCGAATTCCTTAAGGAGTAATTGAGTGTAGCCTTATATGTGGTATTTATGGTGGTTGGGGATAATTATGTTTGATATATTGCTTGGAAAAATACTTATTTTTAATTGGGTATACCCATTTAGGATTCTAATCCCCCTTGTGCAATGCATATATCATTAATAACCAAAAGAATGTGAATCACAACATAAATAAAATTTTCACCATTTCAGTGTGCATTCTCAATGTCTTGATTAATTCTCTCTATAATGAACTGGGCCATGTTTTATCATGTCCCTTTCTCCATTTTAAAGGAAATATGTAAAAAAAATAATTAATCACAACCCATATTTTTGCGCTAGCTAGATTATAAGTTACAAGGCATGTCATAACCCTTTTTCTAGGGTCTTTAATGTTGGAAATGATTTCTTATATTTTAAGACATCCCCTATTTATTTTATGTCCTTATTATCATGTAGGTCTAACCCCAAATCATCTCCAGTATTAACAATCATGGTTTCCTTGTTGATTAACATGATAGCTAACCTTATGCATCTTCCTATAAAATCTAAGTATCCTTCATTTATGAAAAAAATTAAGAATTGAACCAACTTTTTTAGTTCACTAAAGTATGGAAATTCAAACAACTGTAAGACCCCAAACCTTTCAAGCATCTTATTTTCATTCTCATAAAAAAAATTAAACCTCATTTATTGGACTTCTTATCCTTCTATCGTAGATAGTATTGCAACAAACTGTGTTCTAGTCTAGGCATGTAATGGCTGAATTTTATTATTTTGCACAAGTGCCACTTATTTTTCTAGCTCAATCCTTCCAAAACACAGTATTGATATTGAATTTCTAGATTCAATGGAAACATTGGTGTAGGTATTGTTTTCTTATTCTTCACCCTCCTACTAAACATAATTCCTAACACACCCTTTTTCTTTATTTGAGAAAAGGTGTTGGCTTTGGATTTGGATTTAGATTTGATGAACTCTATTTGTTATACTATTAATTGTTATTCTTATTCCTCATCAAGCTACCTAATTATGTTACTATCTATCCTTCTTCCAACATTGATTCCTCTAAAATACTCAAACTAGTTCCGCTAGAATAACTAGATTACTTTGTGTCACAATTCTTGCATGATGCCTCTTTTCTAGTCATTCTCATGCACCTAGTTTGGAATCCTTGTTGATTCACTCTAAGGAGGTTTAAATACCCAAAGTTCCTCATTTCTATTGAGATATCTCAACCTCTGCCTTGATGGAAGTTCAGAGTGTTTTAATCAAAGCTTAAAGAACCCATTTCCTCCTCTACAAGTTGTATTTTCCACTAGTTTTCCATTTATTTTCATCATCCTATAATATTTAATAGCTTAAAATATTCTCTAATGGCGATAATGTAATTACTTGTGCTCCAATTCACTTTATAAACTCATTTTTTCATATTTACTTATAGCACTAGTTCATCTGAATGTAAGGTAGTCTTAGAACTAATTTCTCCTCTTCCTTTTATACCCCTCCAAATTGGTAATTAAGGCCACATTTAATCCTTTCACATACGTGAACTATGACTTCTTCAGTATATACATTTAAGACCAATAGGTTGCAATGTGTTCTCCACTCCTTATTTTCCCACATTTTCCCAATTTAAATTTGAATTAACGATCTCTAACACACTTGCATGTGTGCACCATGAAGTTAGTGGACATATGTTGCTTTCTCCCCATGCCTCTAACTATAATAGGTATCTTACATTGGTGTTCCACATCATATTTCCTATGATATTTGAGATTTCATGTATGCTTCCTTTCCTGATAGATATCCTACAAAAAATTTACCCTTTCTGCATCCATCTTCTCTCTTGGTTCATTTTGCCTATTCCTTTATTCACCCTTCCTTCTCAAGTTTTCTAATTTTCAATTCATTTGTTTTTTACTATACTCTTCCACACCTTATCTTATCTTCTATTCTTACTTTCCAAACACATTATCTTTATTGTTTCTTTATGTTTAAGTTCCAAGCACTTATCAAATTCTAGTGCACCCTTTGTGCCATGTTTTAGTACACCCCACAATAATTTGATACTTTACTTTAAGAAATCTATGGATTCCATGTCCCTTTATTTATGGCACATGGTGACCATTGATATTGTATACTATGTAAATTGTTTATAACTCTTGAATGTGTTTTTAAAATCCCCTAAATGTGGTAGTGTTGAAGAATTGACACATGGGAACAATCAAATTTATTTTAATTTTTTCAATTCTAATGTGTGTGACATTCATTCCCCATAGAAAATTGTGTGTGCAATCCTCTACACCTCATTCCTTGATTATTTTTCTTGAAATACATGTGTTAAGGTCTTGTGCTACCATAGTTGTAGTAATTTTAGAGGAAAGACCATGGATGAAACATAATTCTGTTAAACAAATTGTGTGTTTAGTACAATAGTGCAGAAAAGTAGACTATCCTAATAATTGAAATAACAAATAATCTAATGGCATATGCCTTATTAATTACAAAACATATCTTGACTGATAGTGGGTCTTTAACTTGCTACCATTGAATTTTCCTAGAAAAAATTCTCCACGTAAATATTCTAATTTGCATGCCCCATGTGGGAAAGATCTCATGTATTTCATATGGACCCAAACAATGTGTCTAAAACTTCCCAAGATAGCATAAATTTTTTGAATCATATAGTAATACTTTTACACCTTTGTTAAAATGTTTTATTCCTTACATGTTTATCATGCTAGGATTTTTGTATTGCCTTTTCAAATCCTTGGATCCATATTGTGCGCATTGTTTTCTCAAGTAGTTGAATTTATTTTTTTGATACACTTTCTAATGGATGCTTCATCATCTATTTTTCAATTCATTTTATTCTCAATGAAGGTACCATGAAATAAATTGCTAACACCACTTGATATGCTAAAGGCTAGTTGAAAATGAGTATCCTTTTCCAACCTTTTGTGGGTAGTTCTATATGGTCATAGAAACATGAAAACTTTCCTAGTATTTTCACCAAACATCACATATTTTTGTTAGGGGTGTTGTTTAAAACTTTATCAAACACACCTTGATCATCACATTCACTTATGGATGGTATAGAGTTGTATTTTATGTGTGAATGACCATGAATTTTGACAAAAGTATGCACACCAGTCTCATTAAGAAAATGGTGTTCCGTTATCATTGGTAGGGATTGAAGAGCACCCAAATCTACTTATATTATTCTCCCAAATGAATCTATCCAATGTGGTTGTTGTGTAATAATTGTAGGCATGGAATCGGCCCGTCTTTTCAAATAATATGATGCATTTATTATGTAATTTTTTCCTATCTTTTGTGAAATAAGATTAATTGGCCCCACAAAATTGATTTCCCATTTCTCAAATAGTTATTTTACAATAATAGGTAGTAATGGAATTTCATCCCATTGCCTTGGCTTAAAAACTAGTTGACAATGATCACATGCTCATGCATATTCTTTCATATCTTTGACAAAGTTTTTTCCACTAAATTCTTGCAGTTAAAATATTCTGCATAGTTACATCTCTTACATGGTGTCCTCTATAATTCCTTCATTTGCTTCATAAATAATTTATTATTTCTCATTTTCCATAACACAACACTTTAATATTTCATATCACCCAATTTTATAGATTTCTTCATTGATCAGTTGATAGGGCATAAATTTTACCCCAAGTTGTTTCTGTTGATGTATTTTCCAGTTATCTAGAATGATTCCATATTGTAAAAATAAATATTATGTCATTAAGCTCATCAGCATGCTCTTAACTTGAAGAAGTTATGTGTGTTAAATTTTATCCTCAATATATGTCACATATTAACTTGTCTCAATGTGAAGAGATGGTTGGTAACTACATTGTTCTTTCCTTATTTAACAATAACTAAGAATTAAAAATTCTTGGGAAAATGTCACCCATCTACAAATACGTCCATGTAAAAAATATTTATTCAATAGATGTTTTAGGGCTACATGATCTGTGAGGAAAAAAAAAGGATTTTCTAATAGATATTGTCAATTTTATCAAGTTCATACACAATGAATAAAACCTTATTACTTCTTAATTTTGGTAATTTTGTTTTACACTTATCAAATTTATGCTCACAAAGAAAGATAGGGTGGTATGTATTCTCTTATCCATGTTGTAGAATAATTTCTCATATCACTATTCTTGATACATCCACATGGACATAGAAGGGAGTACTCCAAGCTAGAAATTATAGAATCAAAACGCTTGAAAATTTTTCCTTTAATTTCCTTAAATTATTTCTCTTGATCTTCTCCCCATTCGAACTCTCCTTTCTTCCTTATAATTTTTCCAATAGTGTGGAAATATTTTTGTATCCTTTGATAAACTATCTATAATATCCATAATGTCTAAGAAAAATGCATACCTCCTTTTTGTGTGGCACTTATAACATCACAATTAATGTGACCTTGTTTGGGTTGACTAATAAACCATCATTACAAATTATGTGCCCTAGAAAGGTTCCAAAAGGTGTTGTAAATACACATTTTTAAAGTTTGAAGAAATTTTCAACTATCAAAAAACACTCAAACATGAGGCATAAATTATCACAATGTTTATTTATAAGACCATATACTATCCAATCATTTAGATTGACTTGAAGGAATTTGAGGATGAAATCCTCAAAATAGGTTACTAAAGTTCGTAAAAAACTATTAGCCACATTCATTAATCCAAATGACATCATGGTATAAGAAAAAAAATCCCACTCTATCAATAAATTGTCTTTGCACTATCTTCTCCAATAATTTAACCTAATTTTACCTTAAAACCCCATTAGTGAAGGTGTAGATCTCCCACCTTGTGACACCTTCCAATATCTCTTCTTTGAATGGTGTTTGGAAAGGTCCCACTCCAAAAATTGTATTTAATTGATGATAGTCCATGCAAATTATAATTCTCCCATATTTATTTATATGAATGACCTTTAGACTAATCCATTTTGATTCTTCCATAGGCATGATAACTCTTATAGCTAACATGTTATTAATATCTTCTTTTACTTTTACATGCAAGTTTGGGTTCATCCTATATGGTGTTTTTTGCATGGGTTTTACACCCTATATCAATGTTAATTTACATATTACTCAATGATGGATGTAATCCTTTCATTTCTTGGTAGATTTTTGGGAATAAATTTGGATGGTCACATAAGAGTTCAATGATATTTTTGACAAGTTCCTCACTCTAGTAATCTCCAATCGTCACAATTTTGGGCACCTCTTTAGTTTCCTATATTTACTTGAATGAAACTAAGTGGTTCATGATAGGGTCCTATCCTTTAATATTTAGTTTCAATAACTTCCCTTGATCCATAAGATTTTTCTATATTCTGTCAATTTTCACTAGTCTCATCACTGAATTTTCACACCATCTTCTCTTTATTCTTACATCTCCCATTTCATTATAGCCACACCACACCAGATTCCTCATTAGAATCACTATTTGTACTTTTTTCTTCAAAAGTATTAGGTATCATGAGACCTTTCTCTTTACAACAGGTTCAACATGAAGTCTTCCATAATTATATTATCCCCAAAAAAATATTACTTAATGTAGTGAAGAGAGTGGTTTTAACATAGGCATAGCCAAGGTAAAATAAAAGGTGTGCATTAATTCAACCTTTAGAAACCTCCCAATGAGTAGTCTCTGCGAGCCTCACTATTAACATACCAAGTGTGTTCCCAAACACACATGTATGTTAAAAATTGTGAGTCCATAGAGATGGCTTGTTCAATTACAATTCATTTGGTTCATAATTCTTCACACTCGATTAAGTGTCTCTTTGGTATCTTTACCCCACTATAGATAGATAGTTTTTGTAAAAAGTTGTTTTATTGAATCTGGTATCCACCACCTGATTAAAATTGATCCCCATATCTCCAGAGAAGGACTAATAGTCTCTTTTGATCTCAATTTTATTCCTCTTACTATAAACACCAAGTAATTTATGCATGTTTTCTTAGGCTGCATATGGTCCTCCAACTTTCCTAGGAAGGTTATAAAATTTCTTTCCTCTATGGAAGTGTGGCTTGGGTATACTATTCATCCTTGTTTAACATTATGATATATTTTCTCCTTTAACTTTGGCTGCCTCATTTATCAATTTCTTTTTTTAGGATTGGATTCCACCAAAAACCCTTCCAATTAAGTCATATGATCCTTATACCAATTTTTCATAGGTCATACTACTTGTATCTAACATGGCTCACATGTCATTCTATTTTAAATTTCATTCTTGAGTTGGTTTGAAATTCTCTAAACCTTTCGCCTATATCTTGTAGATATTCTACATATTATCCTCATGTTCTTCAATATTATCAATGAAAGGGACACCCTTCCTAGCATCCATTTTTATAATCATGTGGTTGCATTCCATTTTCAAAGCTTATGTAACACTTTTTGAAATTGAAATATTCATTATTATCATAACACTGGGGCCTACCAAATACAATTGAAAATGTTCTACTTCTAAATGAATAACCTCAAAATATCCATGAAAATTGAACCCTGTTATATAAATAATTTCATTTGTCAACACACATATGAGCATAATGTGTTTCTTGTTAGAAATGAACAAGACATGAGGGGATGGATGGAGTATAGGAAACCCCATTTTATTTCATGCATCGAATTTCACAATATTAACCTCAACTCCTATATCCACTAATATGTATTTTAATGTTCCACCAATCTTCATAATGATCAAACTCTTCCACCTTAGATGCATTAATAAATTTCTTCTGTGCTTATCCCAATTTTCTGACATGTGCCAACTTCATTATTTTATGATTTATCCATTGAATGAGAAAAGTGTTAACTCTTCTAGTTTGCAAAAGTATCCACACTTTAGGTAACATATCTATATACGTCCTTTCAGGTTTCAGGATTCCTATAGCCTCGTTTATTATTTGTGCATCCTACTTTAGGAACTTAATCTCACCTCAAAGTTCATGAAAAAACTCTTTTTTTTCTTGAAGAATTTTTTTTTTGGTTTCTTTTCATCAGGATATCCATTTCTAAAATACATTTCCTCATACCTTATGTGTTATAAGGGATATTTTGAATCTTGTGCTCACCCCAAATCTCCTCAAGTAATGATTTTCATCTTAAGATAGGTATTTAAACTTGGCATGCTAACCTTTAGATGACCATCATTAGCTATGTGATTCCAAATTTATATCATTCATATGCTCTTTTCACTTTTCTCCTTCATAAGCTCGTAAAGATCATGGTAATCATCAACCTTATGATCCTTTTGGTAGTGCACACAAACTAGGAATTTAAGACAATCATGATGATAATCATATGGTGATCCAAATTCATAACTCGTTTTAGGTGGGAATCTTCCACCTCCCCATCTACCTCTTCCATGAGCTCCTATTCTTTGTGTATATCCACCATGGCCTTATTTGTTATTCTCCAAGGTATCTTTCCTTAGACTAAGAGACTGAGATTCATGAATGTTATCAATCATGTGAAAATTATTTGTGTTGTGTGTAAGCAAATCAGAAAAATTATAATAGAGTGATAATTTCTTCTAGAATAGTTGTTGCAACAAAGAGAAGTTTCTTACATCATGGCTTCCTTTACATATCTTGCAAGCTAACAACATAGCTTTTATACTATGATGAGGGTATGTAACCTTCATATGTCATTCCACTCCATAATTCATGCACAAAATTCCATTGTTTGTTTCCATAGTTTTTTTCCATTATATTTTCAAGTTAAGTCATCATTTATGTGATTTCAGCCTCTGTGAAGGGGATGACTCCTATGTTTATACTCTCGACTAATTCTAGACACAAAGATACTTCAAGTGAATCACATTCATAGATATGTAAATATATTATGAGAAAGGGAACGTCTAAACAACATGACTAACCCTCCAAAAAATAATTATGCATGCTAATACATGTGTATCTCATATACCAATTTTGAGATCAAGGTCTTGAAATGTGCATCATAGGTACACACACTTTTTATCAATTCTTTCCTGATTTATTTGAGTGTAGAGATAATTTTCTTATCAAACTCTAGGATATAATATTCCTATAAAAAATCCTTGATTTAATCATAGACCATAATAGATTATTGCATGTCATACTTCCAATACCATGTGTGTGTGATCTAACAATGTGGTAGCGAAATAGCTTACCTTGCACTATGGAGAAGTAACACCCTTCACTTCCAAATTATTTCATGCATGTATACATGTTAAATAGAAATATCTACTTTGTGATACTCCAGTAAGTGTAGCAACATCTCATAAAAATGTTTCGTGGTAACATATATTGTGCATTTTCTATAATTTGTCCTTTGACTATGATGTCTACCTTAGGCACTCCAGAAACTCCACTACCTACACCACTCACATTTGGTGTAGTATAAATTATAGCTTATTGCACTATCATGACACTTCCTATTCATATGCCTTACACAACTCTTGTTGATTATGTTGTTTTATTATTGTTCATCATCCAAATTTATGCACTTTAGGAGTGTTCTAATTGAACTATATTCTCTTTGGTGTTGGTTTAACATATTGCAAGATAAATGGAAAATTGTTATCTAATACTTCATTCCCTTTCATTTAAATATTCATCCCTATCCATATTAATAAGTACTTGGTATTCTATAATTTGGGTTATGGTTGCATGATCATGTGTGATAGGTTAGGGAAGGATTCCATCTACATTTTACCAAGCCACCCCATACTCTTGATTTTTTATTTTGAAACTTTTATCATCCCTTTCATGGAACTCTTTTGCACTCCTTTCTCCCTTCTTCCGTAACCAATGCTCTAGGTTTTCCTCAAAATTTCCCGAGGTTGAATATTTCTTACAAAGTAGTCCCTTTTTTATGAGTACCTTTTATCAAGCTTCTTTATATTACATCCTTCTCAATGTGCACTCATCCGATGAATCCATGGTGTAGTAAAAAATTTCCTTCCATTCCTTAGCCTTCTACACCTCTTATTTATGTGGAAGGTTTATCCATCCATAATTAAATTCTCGATTCCCAAATATACCATCAACTTCTTGATCTCCAATTGAAATTTATTCAAATACAATCCACACAGTTCACATAAGAAGTTAAAATTTTCCTCATCTACGAAAGAAAATGTTGATACCATGTAATGAATGAAGTAGTTATGAAGTGTTCCTCTCCAAAAAAAATATTCATCTCACATCTAAGATATGTTGTGCTTTGTAAGTCTTCTTGTACACTTTGGATTCCAAACGTACTTTTACCCCATATTCAAATTCTTATCCAAGTAGTAGGCCACTAACCAAGCATACATATTTAAAAGAAGTTGACTGAAAAATATTTAATAGACCTCTTTATAATGATTATTTTCTACCCAAGTCCTAGGAGGGAAATTTGGAGAACAATTATTTCTATTGGGATGCCTTTTTATAAAGCCACTTTTATTCCGTCATGCTAAAGTTCAATATTCTTTTGTATGATTCAACACATATTTCACCCACTTCATCATCTTAAAACAATACTGATGCATCTTGAAATAGAACGAAAATGTTGTGCATCTAATTTCATCACTTTATCCTTCTACGATGCATGTGAACCTTTACCACCCCAACGTGCATGAAGTAATATTATCACTGCATGCTGGAATATCACACTAAGGCAAAAATATTAGCGTTCTCACCCAAGACACAAGAGATTTTGGTTCCCCACCATGTTTGGCATTTGATATGAATTTTTTCACACTAATAACATAATAAAATTAGAATAATTTAAACTATATTAATATAAGCATAACCTATAGAAAATTATGCATAATAATTACATAATGAATCTATAATATTTCACTCCATATTCATATTTAGATATAAGCTCTAAAAAATATCTAATATGATATTTCTCTCAATTTCTCGGCGGTCTCTTGATCCCTTTGTGTATTAGTGGTTACTTTCCCTTAACTAGTCAAACAAGAGTTATAAATAGCCCTTGGGTTCTATCTTTAACAAATAACTATTATATTGAGGTAGAGTTTATGCCATATGTCACTAAATCCTATATTTTTTATCTTGCATGGAAGCCTTTTAAGTGTTGTATGGTATTATTCATTTGTTTCATATAAGTTCCACCACTTTAGATGGATTCTCCTCTATTTTTCTTGCTCTTCTAGATTTTCTTGGAAAATCTTATTTTATACTCAAATAATTTTATGTGCCTCGTTTAATCCACCTTAATATGCACACGATAAGACTACATTTTCTTTTCTATTCTTATCCCAACTATTCCATTGGTGTGCCATACTTTATTTCCCATATAGCTACCTTGTGAGTCTATATGCACGTGTCTCATTTTTCTATTATATCCATACACATGTAAATTTATCTTCATGATCTATAATTACACTTGGATTCTCTTTTGTTTATTCTAAAATCTACACACAAATTTTTATTCTTCTTCCACTAAATATGTGTGCTACAAATAATTGGAAATAATAAAGAGTAAGAATGGTTTCCCAATGTGGGATTTAGATAATAAATGAATAAAAATTTAGGGGATCAATAGTTGTTCAATGGTATAAAATACAAAGAGGGTAGCCCTGGCCAAAAATTATTCTCATAAAACTTACACATTATTCCAAAAACTTTTTATTTGAAATTCTAATGGTAACTGATACGTTATAGAGTTTTATAGTGTAGTACAAGACCTTCCTACTTGTATTTTTATCTGAAAATTGAGGTGGATCCAATTTGATGGAGAGAATTTTAAGTTCTATTTTGAGATTATCCCAAACTAAATATTTTAAAAAAAATTTAAGTTACAGAGATTTGAGAGCTTGGTTGAATCCCTTTTAACTAAAATAAGACAATATTAAATAATGATCTTTTTTAACTTTAGGTATGATTTGAGTCTCTTAATTCCTCAAAAATTTGTGGGGCCCCATTTGAACCCTATTGAGGATTAGAGTACTATGTTTGATCATAGATGGATATTAAAACATCGTCACCTTAGTTGAGTGATTATATCAATCCTTAGTGTGTATCATACATTCTAAAAAAAATAACCTACTTTTTGTTGATTTTTTCATGCGAGATTTTGGGGCATAACATAAGTTATTATACATTTTGTGATTACTTTTTAGATATTGATAGTGACATAAATACTCACTTTTATCCAAAAAAATTATGATTAGTATCAGTTGATTTGATAAAAACACACCATTGTATTGATGAAATCATTTTTTTGCATTGCTAATATATTCCTTATGCAAGCTTCACCATGCTAATGATGGTACCTATCTTTTTGGTTTGATTTTTATTGAAACCCTCTTTTGAATTTATTTCTTCTCCTCCATTATTTTTTTTGGGGAATTAATGCATAATTCATTGATCAATATTCTAATACTTTAGTATATAATTGCTTATTTTTTTCACTAGTCCTTTCCCTCTTGATTATTTATCATGTTCTAAACATCTAAACTAGTTATCAAATGATGTTATCGCAAAAATATTCCAAGGTATCATTATGATAGTGTGTATTAATGTTTGAGGAATTTTTAATACCTTTCAAAACCATCCTCATTATTATATTTTTGAATCATTATCCCATGGAACTCTTTTCTTCAATGAATTTTTTTTTCAAAAATATTGAAAAATACATAACCATGACCTATTTAGGTATATATATATATATACAATGTTTCATAGCATTATTTTTTGATAATAGGTGAAATTGGGTTGAGGGGGCCCTATCCCTTACAAGTCAGAGCTCAAAAAAGAGTAGATAAGACATTACATAACATTCAAAAAGATACATATATATCGACTATTACATCCGAGCTCCTCCATGAGCATATAGACCAGTTTAAAACACAACAAAAAAGAGTAATAACAGTAAAGATAAAGACCACAGAATAACTAACAACAAAGTTAAAATAGAATAATAGTATAATAACAACCACCCATAACAAACATCACTTTTTGGCCTTTTCAAGACCATCTAGCACTTTCTACCCACTCCTTTGACAGAGACTCAATATTGACACCCAACGAGGCTAGGTCACATCCAGTCAACATCCCCTTTTCTTTTTCTTTGAATTTCCATGTTCATCCACAAGCCTATAAGCATTGGCCAACTAACCAAGGGTTTGGAGATGTTGCAGAGTGGATTTCATAGTAACAACACTCCATTCCATATAGCTATGTAAAATATCTCTGATGTGATCCACCTCATTTGAGAGGTTGTTGTAGTTGGCTTTCATAATTTTCAATCACCCCCATTACTGATTTTTGCCACATCTTCAACCTGTATTTTCATTTTGTGTCAGTCATTAAAGAGGAACTAAATAAAACTCTTCATAAGCCTCATGTCACCCTTTAGTTCTTCAATATCCATCGCCATCTTGGCAAGATGATTATCCCCTTTCTCAGGACCCACTTGACCCAAAGCTTCAATCTGCTATTCTCTAATTGGGCATTCATAGGAACCTGATTCCCCTACATGCTTGATTCTCCTTTGGTTTTGATAGATCATACTAGGAAAATTCTTCAACTTTAGCTCTCTGAGATTTTGAGCGGCATCAATTTCCATTACATCCTTATCATCCCCCGAAGAATATCCTTCCTGAGACTCTGAATCTTTGCTAGAATCCTCCTCCTCCGAAGTCTAAGTCTTCTTCCTTCGGCATAAACCTCAAGAGGATTTAGTGAGGGTACCTATTTTATAAATTTGGAGATCGAATCTTTTAACTAGAGAAAGAATAAAACCTTGGTGAAGGGGGACAATCGAGTTCTATTGTTTTTAAACTGGGTAATGGAAGCACTCAGATAGTGAAACAGGAGATACGGGAAACTAAAACTATGGCCATGTCAGAAAATAATTAAGCATAGGAAAATGGTAGGCATAGATACACTTATGATGGCCTTCTAGGGTAAGAAATGGAATAAGGGTTAAAGCCACATCGTCAAAAGGCCTGGGTAAAGTAGAGCGAAGAAAACCGGAAAAATGAGTGGTAAGTTTTTCATTACCTTGCAAGAACAACTTCAGCTCATCCGTGGCTTCCTTTTTAGGCTTGTAAACCTCCCTACCAGTAGTAGGTACACTCATCACTTTAGCAACAGAATCCATAGTAATATCAATGTGCACACCTTTTAGGTCCACAACTACCCCTTTTTTGGTCATCTTCCAAGCTCTGGAAAAATCCTTACTCAGATTTTCATAATGACCTTCAAATATTTTGAGAAAAGGGGAGAAACCCTTTCTCTCAAACACTTCCATGGCTTTGGGATTAACCCCATCTAGGTCAAAAGGCCTCAGTTCTCACAAGATCACCCCCCATTTGAAAATACGAGCACCAGTTCACAGAAAATCCCAACTTCACATTAAATGAAATGAACAATCCCAGTAATGTCAATGTTACAAGCACAGATAGAAATAATGTCCTTAAGGTGACACAAGTGCATATCCAAGCCCAAATATTCATATCATCCCACCATAAATTCACATGATTCATATGGCTCTTATACATTATTTCCTTAACATACCATGACATGTCATTATTACCTAGTGGTGGCGTGTCCATGTTTATCATTTTGGAGGTGTGCTCACACCTTAGTATCTAAAGCTTCTTCATCATTGATTAATGTCATATCGTGACAATTAACCCCCTTTTTGGCAAAATAATCAACAACAAGAGTTTTCCTCTTTCTATAGATATGTTTAAAAGTAATAGCTTTCAAACAAGTTAGAAATTTCCTTTATACTAGTCTATAGAGTTTTGGATAGATGTAGAAGTAGTACCTTTACCAATAATACTATTAATAATTTTCAATGAGTCTCCTTCCACTTCTCAATTTAAATATTTTTTGTCAGGCTATAGAGACCCCCCAATAAGCAACAATCCGCTTCAGCATCATGATTCATTTGAATTCCAAGATTACAATGATACCCAAGAATGAATCTTCCTTCAAAATCATAGAAGACCCCTCCACAACCAGCTTTGTCAGGGTTTCCTTTGGAGGCCCCATCAAAATTTAGCTTTATCCATTCCTTGCTAGGTTTCATCTAACCTTGAAGCCTAGGATTATGTGTAGGAAGGTCAGCTTGAGTAGGAATTCAACCCCAATTCTTAGATAATTTACTCTCATTTTGAAGAATTTTTTTCTTATGTGGGGCTATGGTTGAGAAGTTTACATTGATATTGTTAAAATAGCGAGTTCCAACTTTATTTTCTAATTCCTTCTTCCCTTTAAACATCCACCTATTTCTCTCTTTCCAAATTTCCCAAGCCAAGTGCATAATATAAAGGGTCCAAAGATGTTTGAGTCTTTAACTCCTAAAAGGGCTAAACCATTGGGACCACAGTTATTTAATGGAGCATGGGAAAACCCACTTGATTTCAAATAGGTTAAGAAGGGTGTTTCTAACCAATACCAGAAAAGGGAAATGGAGGAATATATGTAAAGATTCTTTAGTATCTTTTTCACACAGAACACACCTATTCACCATATGAAATTTCTCTTAGTAAGATTGCTGACAGTAAGGATTTTATCATGGAGAACCAACCACCAAAACATATTGATCTTGGGACTAACTCCTTTGACCCACATACTTTCCCATTTGAAGCTGTCAGGATCAACCTCATCTAAGAAAAAGACATTGTAGGCACTTCGAACCGAGAATATTCCATTATCCTCTCTAGACCAATATAAGCGATCATCTTCTAAACTATCTTTATTAACAATAACACCTCTTAATTTGTTGTTAATAGAATTGATATCATTGTTGTTATGTCTAATCCAATTCAATCATTTTCCATTGACCCAGAGGTTCCTCAAAATTGAAGTAATCTTTGACCTTAGTCTCATATTTAACCACAACATCCTTCTAGATGTTAGGATAGGTTACCTTAAGAGATTTGTCACCTAACCATTTTTCTTCCCAGAAATTAACCACTCGCATCATTTCCAATCATCCATTTGCTTCCCTCGGAGATAATGTATTTAGCCCGATTTATAGATTTCCAAAAATTTGAACCATTAAAGTCAACATTGCTAAATAATCATTCATTAGCTAGAAGATTTGACCAGTATTTCTGTCTTAAGATGGAAGTCCACACACTGTCTTCCTTAACCAATATCCAAATCATTTTTGATAGCATAAATTTATTCATTTTATCCCAATCTCTAATACCAAGACCCCAAATATTCTTTGGCTTATAAACCATTTCCCACACAAGGAGAGGAATTATGTCTTTTTGTTCTGAGCCACTCCAAAGAAATATTTTTTGGATACTCTCCAATTTATTAGCAATAGTAGAAGGTGATCTATAAATAGACATAGAGTACATAGGAAAATTTGGAATTGAGCATTTGAGAAGGACTACTTTACCTACTTGAGATAAAAGTGAGCCTTTCCAGCCTTCCAATTTCTTAAGAAAATTTTCTATCAAAAAATTCCATTTAGCAATCTTTGGTTTTTCAATTCTGATAATCATTCCCAAATACCTAGTAGGGAATGTTTTAGTCTCACAACCAAGAATGCCAGTTATTTTGACACATCTTCTTTCAGGGGTATTGATAAAAAAATACCAAAATTTTACCATAATTAATCATTTGGTCAGAAACTTCCTCATAATCAACCATCATCTATTTAAACTCTCTAGCCTCTAGGACAGTAGCCTCTCCAACCAACATTGTGTCATCAAAAAAATGTTGGTGAACAACAATGTCACTATTAACAGCATGTGAGATTCCTTTAATTATTCCTTCAGAATTATCCTTATGGAGAGCTCTGTTGAGATTTTCAACCATGATTATAAATAGAAAAGGAGAGATAGTGTCTCCTGTGTCTTAATCCTCTCAAACTATTGAAAAAACCACAAGGAGTCCCATTGATCAAAATAAAAAAATTAGCTGTGGAAATACATGTCTGTATTATAATCCTGAATTTCTTCATAAAATCCAAACTAGGTTAAGACATTAAGAAGAAAGGTCCAAGAGACAGAGTCATAGGATTTCTCCATATCAAGCTTAATAAACATAGCTTCCTTTTTATTTTGCTTGGCTGTATGAAGAGTCTCTTGAATAGTGACAATACCATCTTGGATCTGTCTTCCCATTACAAACCCTCCCTACTGATCAAAGATAATAGAAGGCAGAAGAAGTTAAATTCTTAAAGATAGGATTTTAGAACACATTTTGCAGTATATAATTACATAGGTTGATAGGTCTAAAATTCTTGAAATTTGTAGGATTGTGATTTTTAGGGACTAAAGCAAGGAAAGTGAAATTTAATTCCGTGAAGCATCTTTTTGTTCTTGAAAACTCTTAAATGGCTTTAATGGTATCATCCTTAACAATATCCCAACAAGTTTGAAAAAATAAAGTCATGGAAATCCATCAAGTCCTAGAGCTTTGTCAGGGCTCAAAGTTTTCAGCATAAATTCAATTTCTTCCATTAAAGGAATCTTTGTGATAATTCTATTATTAGTCTCATTTATTAGCTAAGGCATGCAATCCAGAAATTACTCTTCCTTATTGTTGTTCGATGAACTGGTTGTAGAAATAAGTCTGCTGAAAAAGGAGGTGGCAGCATGTTGAATATCCTTAGTATCAGTGAACATCACTCCATCTTCCCCTGTGACACTCAATATTCTATTAGTATTTTTCCTTTTTAGGGTTGAAATGTAGAATAATTTGTGTTTTTATCACCTTCTCTGAGCCATTGAACCCTGTATTTCTGTCTCTATAAATTCTCCTCTTTCAGAAGAATGTTATGGTATTCAGTCAATAATTCTCTCTCTTTAAGTTGGCCTTCTTGAATATTATCATTATTAAGAGTTTCCAAAGTTTTATGAAGGGAAGATATCTCATTTTCTAGAAAACTTCTTTTTCTCAAAAATGTTACCAAATAATTTTTTATTCCATCCTTTCAAATTATTCTTAACATGAGCAAGTTTCTTAGAAATTCTAAATGTAGAAATTCCTTTGATTTTCACATTCCACCAATCTTTCATAAGGTCAAAAATTTCCTCGTTTTGTAACCACATATTCTCAAACCTACAAGGATTTATCCTCCTCTCTTTATCTTTGATTTGGAAAAGAAGCGGATTGTGGTCTAAACCAATCCTAGGGAGATAAAAGAGGAAAACATCTTTATTCAACCACCCCCATGAAGTCAGATCCCTGTCAAGTCTGACTTGAATCAATTGATCTCCTTTTCTCCTATTATACCAAGTAAATCTGCTACCCTTCAACTCAATATCCATGAGGTTATTTTATATGATAAAATCCTTGAGATCTTCTATACTCTTAATTAAATCAATGTTACCACCCTTTTTTTCCCCTAGACTCAGAAGGGTGTTGAAGTCAGCCATAATCATCCATTCAGTCCCTTTAATAATGTTTTGAAATTTAGAGAGTTCAGACCAAAAAAAATTCTTTATCCTTTGATATTTGGAGCATATATGTTAGATAGCACCCAATATTATTTATATTTATTATCTTGAAACAACATAGCCATATGATTACTTATTTTAAGAAGATTCATACCTTTGACTTTTTCCTCATTCTAGATGACAAACATTCCTCCTGCAGATCCTTTTGAACTAACAACCAGTCTAACAAGATTCTTGCAGCACTTACGTTTAGCTTCCAAAAAAATTCCTTCCTCCATCTTAGTTTCCTTTAAGACCATGTGATATCAGGTTTGTGTTTAGAATCTAGTTCTTTTATTAACCTTCATTTCATAGGGTTATTCAAACCCATAACATTCCATGAGAATATATTCATTTAAACCCTTGGTTTTTGGTTCTTCTAAATCTTTGTAGATCAATTTTAGACTGAGTTCCATCATCAATATCCTTTTGACTCTGATTTTTTCTAGCAACCTACTTAGTAGGTCTCCCTAAACCTAGTTTTCTTCTCTTTTGGGGTGGCCTCTAAAGACTCCCATTTTTCAGATGGGGTTTTCAAAGAGATCTCATTTTCAGCCTCTTTGGGATCCTCTTCCACTGATTTGTTATGATCTAGAAGAATTTCCTATTATGGGGATAAAGCTTCTTAGATGATCCTTTGGACTTTACCAGCTTCCGTTTGTTCTTCATTTCCAATCATTAGATCATTCTACTCAAAACCCAAAAGATTGTCAAAATGATTAGTAAAAGGACCCAGAGTTTCATCAAGACTCATTTCCCCTAGTTTTTTACGTGGGAAATGTTCCTTAGCAACTTCCTTTAGAAGATTATCTAATTTTTTTGATGGTAGGAGTTTCTGCAGCCTAAACATGGGACTTTGCCATCTAGAAATGCATTTCTGACAAGGCTTTCCATTGATTCTTCTTATTCCTTACTTCTATAAAGTCATCATCTGTTAACTTAGGAGTCTGAACTTGATTTATATTTGACCTCTCTCCATTATTCTCAGTAATAATAATTACTTTATTTGGATTAGTATTCTTTATTGTATTATGTTCCAAAGAAGCTACTTCCTTACCTTTAACATGCTCCTTAACTGGCTTCTCCTTATAAACCTTTAAAACTATCATTTTACATTGTTGCTTTACATGACCCCATCCTTGGCATTTCTCACATTTTTAGGGATAGTTTTTAAAATAAATTCTTTGTTACCAGCTTCCCAATCTAGATTGGAGAGTTATGGATTTGGGTAAAGTAGAACCCATCAAAGAGTAGATACAAAATCTAGCATAAACAACACGTGTTTTAGTAAGGGCCGCATTATCCACAGTAACATAGGTACCAAGAGTGTTTGCAATCCCTTTAATAACATCAACATCCCATAGTTCCAATGGAAGAATTGATAACCTTACCCAGACAGGAAACTGATTTATATTTTCTTTATCAGGGTTGAACATAGGTGTTCCATTTCCTCAAGAACAGTTTGATCTTCCCTAGGAACCATGGGCTATCATTTAGGATTATTTGGGGGTCTTCCAAATTGTTAAAACTGAACAAGAAGAAACCATTTGGTAAAGTTGTTACTTCCATATGCCCTTTAGGTTTCCATTTTAGAACAGACTAAGATCTTATCGATTCTATATTGGGTCTTCCTCCAACAAGTTTTCCTATCAAATCATTCTCCATATTACTAAAAGTCCTATCAATAATGCTATTAAGGTATTTCTAAATAGTTGTTCGATTCACCTTGTTTAAGTTGTGGAATGATCCCTAAACTTTTTTCATTCACAGATCTCAATATTTTTGCATATTTTCTAGGGGCCCCCATTTCCCACATGGGTCCCAGACATAGGTCTAGTCTCTTCCTTACCTTGTTCCATCGAAGACTAGTCCTCTAAGACTGTCTCCCCCTAGGCAGAATTTTGTTGTTGTCATTTTCCCTCCCATCGTTGTTTGAAACCTTGTTTCATAACCTTATATTAATGGTTTACATATCCATTTATTATGCACTTCATTTTCACAATTTTATTGAGTTTAGATATAGGATATGAGAGTCACATATGATAAGGGACTCATATGTGTCAAAATACAATTTTCTACACCCAAAGCAAAGCTCTCTACATTCATTACATATTCAAATTATGAGAATATTACATTCTATATTTTTATATTATTTATTTAATTGTATTGAGTCAATTATATACATATATATTTCTATATATTACAATTATTGAGTGATTACTTACATAGATATTGTAAATTTTTATACATGATTGTGACATTGTTTACTTATGTGTGCCTATATTTATTGCTTCTATGTATTTGTACTCATTTTTTAGTTTGGGTCATGTTATAGGTTCCTCTTGTTATTGTCTTGTTAGCTAGCATGTGAATTATTTATTACACACTTCTTGACCATTATGTTTCTTACAGGTTTTCACTATATTACATACTACATTGTAACACACTTATGCTTAAGTATATACTACTGATCTCATATGATTGGTGTCTTGGTACATATCAAAAATATTACTAATATGTAATATTATTTATTCTTAAATTTCCATGTGGTTTATCTAATGCATCTATTGGAGTACCTTCCTACTATGTGCTTCATTATTATATCTTGTGTGTTACTTGTCTATATATCTAGTTGAATTTTCATGATGAAATATTACATGTGACTAGTAGTCAATTTGTGGTTTTTCCTTAGATTACATACTACATATTATGTGTACATGATGCCATATTTTTCTATTTTGACATATCCTATCTTTTTGGTTTACATGTTTGACATGGTTATCTTAGTGCATTTACTATCTACATTTTAAATCATCGTACACATAACTCTCTTTTGAGATAAGTGATATTCAGTCACACCCTCACCTCAAAATGGGGAATTCAATTAAATTATTTCAAATATTTTAATTTTTTTAAATAATAAACTTCTATATATTTTTAAATACATTTTACATAGTTTAGATAGATTTTGCATTTAGTTTTAGAGTGATCACATATAGTTTTCAAAGCCAGTATACAATTTTTAGGAAATTGTGATCAATGAGAGTGAATAAAATTTTTTGTTTCTTTATCTACAAAAATTACTCCTTGATATCTCATGGGAGGTCAATTATCAGGACCCCCAAGTAACATATTTTCTTCAAGCAATGTCAAATTCATTGCATTTTTTTATTCTTTAGAAAATAAGTAGACATTATAGTGTAATATGAATATTTTTGACACTTATTTGGATAATTGAATGTTATTATGTTTTATTATGATCACATCACCATATAGTTGGGTCAATTTTTGCATATGTCACTTATCTCTAGTTTTAACGGTCTAGTTTCAGTGATATTTCTCCATGATAGCATTCCATCTCTACATTAGTAGTGATATATTTGTTGTTTTAGTATTATTCAATACATCCCTATCTCCACATTAACATGGTTATCTCCATAATTTTTTAAAAATATATATTTTGGATATGCACACCCTATAACACTCTCTAACGTGATTCAATGATCACTATATGGTTTGCATACCATCATATTTGTTCATTCCTTTTATTTTTCAAAATTTTAAGTTCACAATGATTAACATTTTACAAAATCAAACATCATATTTTCATAGTATTAAGGCATTGATTTACTTGCATTATCATTTGATTTTGAAGTACCCATATGGGAAATGAACAACAAAACACACACCTATGACATATCTATCTACACCAAATTATCAATGGTAATTCCATATATGGAAATATTTATATTTACCTCTTTAATGTAATACACGCACCACATTAAAAAGGGGCATCTATAAAAACTAATTTTAATAAAACAAATATTAAAACATTGAATTTAGAACCTCTTTAGATATTTATAGAAATAACACAATTTGAATCTTCATGATAAACTTTTCACCTTTCAATTACGAGCACAACCCCTCCATCACATATATATTCATTTTTCACACTATTATGATTATGTTATTTCATAACTCCCCCCCTAGAAAAATTATTGCAATTTTAATGGGTAGGGACCCTATATGGTTTATAAAAGTTGGTAAATTCAAATTATTTACCCTTTGGGTTAAGAATGGTCTTTAAGTGTTACCTTATTCTAAAATTTCTAGTGGTTGTACTTAATTGGATTAATTAAAAAAAGTCTTTACTTGTTTGCACTTGCACTTTAAAAAATTTAGTACTCGCACTTCCTATGTGTGAGAGCTAGCACTCGGTAATTTCTTTTCACTTTCACTTGTAACTTGTAATTTTATTACACTAACACTTTCTAAAACTCTCACACTTCAAAAAAATTAAATTTTAGCTAACTGAAAGTTTGACTTTTCCTCGCAGGTCCAAGAGCGGGAACGCGCATTTCAAAGTGCCATAATTCCAAAGGAGAGAGATTGTTGATGTGAGCTATTAGAATCACAATGGACTGAGAGGGGGTGAGTCAATCCTTAAAAACTTTAAACAATTTCATATTTTCTTACTTAAACTCCAAACCATTCATTAACGTGTGCAAAACATCATATAACATACATTCAAATAACCATGAACAAGAGAGAGAACACCATAACACAAGATATATATGGGAATCCATCAATGGTAAGAAAAAAACATTAAAAAAATTTATTGTATTACTCAAATAAAATGTGTTTAGTGAAGCACCAACTTCACAAGGAGCACCAACCCCTAGTTTAGTAGAGCACTAACCCTGTAAGGAACACCAACCCCTAGTCTAGTGAATCACCAACTCCGAAAGGAGGATAAAACACCCTAATATGATAAATCACCAAATCAACCACCTTTTAATGAAGATATCTGATGTCTTGTTTCTATAACAACTAATTGAGATCACATTTTCATCTCACACACCTTCAAACCATTTCTTCTTCAACTTGATATATCTCACTCTTTCATGGACTTGTATTGCATCAAACCCTTGCACACACACTATAAAATTCCTAAACCTATTTCACACTTATTCATATCTAAATAAATTTCTTCATACATGTTACAAACACACACATTGGTCACACTTTTTCCCTCTCAAATATTTAGTTCAAATTTGAACTCAAACCCTTATTTTATAACTTTTCTCAACTAAAAATCATAAATCAATTTAGTCTCTCTTCTTTATTTATAAAAATTAAACTTAAAAAATTCCCAATACATTAATTAAAATGTTCAAATTGGACCTATTTCAACCATGCCCAAAACCACCAAACTTGCACAAAACTAGCTCAAAAACCCCATCACCTGAGGGAGATAAAAACCAAAAATGCCAAAACCATGATTATGAAAGCCCAAAAATTCATCAAAAAAATTTTAATATGACATATTAAAATCATCAATGGTCATACATTATCTTGCAAAAAATCAATTTCACATAACTAACACAAAAAGACTCATATCCTTCTCAAAACATTTGTTTTCAGCACCTTTTATTCACCTTTGGGCCTCAAGATTACTTAAGAACAACTCAAGTATGTAATGTAACCACTCATTGGAATCCTATGGAATTTTATATAACATCCATGCATGTTATATCTCATGAAACATACATATTTGTAAACCAGGCCTACTTTACTCTTCACCAAATCAAGATGAGTAGAAAATAGTTTTAGTAAATCAATTTTTTTGTACCCTTTCTTCCACTTTCAAGACCTCTAAATTAATTTAATAGGAAAAAAAATCATCCCTTTTCACTCTCCATCTAATATAAAGCATCAAATAATCCATCTCATGCCTCATTCACCTTAATCTTTAAGCCTGAGAAATCATGTCCTAAAAACCAAGCAACCTTCTTCCTCACAAACTGACCTAGATGACCAATAAAATATCATCATAATGATACAAACCATATACCATTGTAAATCTCTCTAAATCGTATTTCTATAAGATATCACATTTCCTTCCAACTCTAAGTAGAAGATCTCCAACCAAGTCCATCTTTGAAAATTACCTAAAACTACCTTATGACCAGTCATCATAAATAAGGCACACTTTTCCATTTATAATAATCTTCATGATTTGAAACAATCAACTAAATCAATACAAAAATCCCATAATAATAAAATGTCAATTTATTTTGTAACTCCTTCAGATAACCTTGTCCAAAACTGAACTTCTTTAGAAACTTACATTTTTAGGTGGGGTCCACTCATCACCACATGCTCTATCATACTCTTGCAGAAATATGGATGAGTCCTATCACAAAAAATAAATTCTAGGAATTTATGAAGAAAATATCTCTTACTACTTTCAAGTTAGAGTTTCAAGCACACACAAAATTATTTAACTTCTTAACATTTGTTCATAAAAACCTGATGATGAAATGACCTCATTATTTTTTAAAAACCTTCTTCTTTAATTTAAAAAGTATACTTAAAAGACAAAAGGTCCCATGAAAATCACAAAATTCTTGGTGAGCATTAAAAAGTGTAATTTGAGCTAGAAATCACGTTTTTCTTGATTTTGATTCACCAAAAACAACTTAATGTGAAAAATATTCCTCTGAATGACTCCAATTTTTTCTCATGCCTCTAGGACACCCCTATGCATCATCTCCAATCATTAGTATAGTTCATATAGTTTTCCATCTTCTCAAACCTTCTCGTTTTTATGGTTTATACTAGGTTCAACTAGAACAACATTGTAACTCATCATGAAGCATCTATAAAAGGTCCTAACAACCTTAATACATCATTACTTACTCACCTATATGCATCCATGATCTCACATGGCTCTACAATTCATCCGTACGCACCCAAAGCACCTAGACCTAGTTTAGATGAGCACCTGAATCTTGGTCTTCAGCTTTTACCTACACCCTAAAACTCATGTGAGTGCCTAAAAATTCCCCAAAAATGTTCTCTATGCTGCTACCATGCACCTCTAACCACCAAGAAACTCAAACCACCATGCTCCATCACCTAGAAAAACTAGGACACCTGATTAGGATTGTTAAAGCAAGCCAATCTCATTGGATCATCTCATGCCATCATGTCAACACCTAAAACACCATTTCTTCATCAAACTAAGCATCCTTTGACTCTACTCCATCATTATCTTTGTCATTAATGGTATTTTACATCAATAAAAACACCTAGAACTCAACATGCCAACAATCTCCCCCTTTGTCTTTTATGGAAAACTATCTAATCTTCTCCCTCTTTTTACGTTAATGAAAAAACATACATGTAATTGCATGACCTTCATCCTTCTCAACTTCATAGGATCATCTCTTTGTTTTAAATTTCAACCAAAAACTTCATACTAGCTCACAAACTAGTAAATTCTCCTAAAATTTTGATTTTACCTTCTTTCTAACCATGAAAACATTGTATCATACCTAGAACTAATAAATAAAATTCAGACACATGCCAGAAATAATGACTTAGGGAAAAAAATACCATGCTTACCTTCTTTCTTGATAAATCTCAAATTTTCAAGGCTAATACTTGACTTATCTCTACCATATTTTGACCTCATATCTTCTTTAGAACTAAGATCTCTGAACTAACTTTTCAGTGATGTTTAGGCCATATTTCACACACTCTAGAAGAACACATACCTCATGAACCAAATCCTTATGACTCCTCTTAGATCCATATCATCCTACTCTAGAGAAAAACACAAATATTTGTTTTCTTACCTTGTCACCATGTCATGGAAGAGATGTCAACCTCTTCACCTCTACCCTAAATCACCTCCTCAATCTTTTCATCCTTGTTTTTGACCAAAATCACCCTTCTTGAGCATATGATTTTCTTCACAATCCAATATCATTACAAATACAATATATCTAGCCACGTAAGCCTCTTAATCACCTTGTACACTTGAATAGATGACAAAAGAGTCTCCTTGTCTTAGAGGGACCTCACAGGCCTGTAGCTTCACATTTTGGAGTAAAATTGGCCATTTATATTATTCTAAGAAGTATGACCTCACTCAGGGCATGAAACTTACCATATACCTCTACAATCATCATTCCTTTTTCATGAAAATCTTTTGGATCACTACATACACCTAAGTATATGTCAAAAGAGATTTCCCTATCTAATTTAGAGAACACATACATGTATCTTGATATTCTGTTTTCTGACACAGATCACTTCAACACTTAAGATCATACCTTGGCTTGCATTGAGTTTTTAACAATTTCTTGCACATTTCATTTTTGTGTTTTCCATCACACCTTCATTACATCTAGAACCCCTGGTGGATACCACATATACTCGATCAAAGATAAAATAACCTCCCTTTCACTTAGTAAGATAACTCAAACCTGTAGATGACTTTTTCATTATTCACTAAGTCTTGTCTCATAGTCATATCTTCCTTATAGAATTTGATCACTCCTTTTTCTTCCTTTGTATAAAATCACACTATCTAAGAAATATTTAATATATTTATAGATCATGTAGTCATCATTTTTACACTTTACACAAACTTTACTTTGTTGATCTTGATGTAATTGTACTATTCACAACAAACCTTACAGCTTCATGTTGAGTAAGGAGATTTCTAATACCGTCTCATTGTCCTTTGTACCTTCTTTACACTATGTCTCAGACTTAAATGATGACCCACACACAAATTATGAGATTTCATTTCTCTCTCTCTCTTTTATCCTTCTCACATAGTCTACTATCCCTATCTTAAGAGGAAATTACCCATAACTTTTGAAATATTAACTTTATCATTAAAAAAATCCTTGATTTGAGTACCTATTTTCCCATTTTAACATCTCCATCAACCTTGTAGCATGTCCACTAAATATATTTTCCCATTTTGTAATTTAGCTCTGACAATTAGATCTTTAAGCACTTTTCACAGTCAAATCTAAAAACTGTCATAGATTTAAACTATTTGAAGTATTATCATGACATAAAACGTCTTTAATCATGATGTAGGATTAGTTTAGATTATTTTTCCAATAATTTTACTTCAACTCCTCCATTTAGCAACTTAGGCACAAAATTTTCTTCATACCACTAAATATGACTCCCTAGAGCCAAAATTGGGTAAAGACCACTCAAATTACACTAATTTAGGTTTCAAAATCTCTATCTCTACCAATATCATTATATCAACATATTCTAAGGTTCTGAGAAACCATATCTTAGTATGGAATAGAGAATAGTAACCACACACTTGTATTCTTCTTGACTTGACTTCTAACAGTCTTCATGAAATTTGCCTCAAACCACCTTGTAATGATGGTCTGATCAAGTCATCATGTTTTATGACTTGGACCTCCTTTATTTCACCTCCATGAATTACATACACTTGACATGCTATAATTAGACACACCAATGACATATTAAATGAAGCTAACTACTTTGAAACTAGATACCTTGACTCATAGACTAGGACTCACTCTATCATTTTGACAACATACATGACCAAAGACTCAATAACTTTACCGGTCACTTATTTCAAGATCACTACACTATTTTTGACAAAGAAACCATAGCTTAAAACTTCCTTCTTAAAGAACAACTTATGACCGACAAGACAATAACTTGGATTTAGCTTAAATAAATCAACCAATAGAACATATATCACAAACTTTGATACATACCTTGACATGATGACTCGACTCCCTATTGTTACCCTTTCTTCATGACTTATTGGAGCATATGAGTCCCTTTTATTTCTCCCTTTCAAAAATTCTTGGCCAATTTAAGGTTTTTCAGGTCATGAGATTACTCCCATCCTTTCCTTTAAATGTTCAAAGGTAGGTTTTGGCAAAGGCTTTGTCAAGATATCAGTTAATTCTTCCTTAGTATATACATGCTCCAATTTTATGCATTGCTTGCTTACTTGGTCACTCAAGAAGTGGTGCTTAATTGGGTTGTGATTGGTTTTAGAATGAAAAATTAGATTCTTGGACACACTAGTTACACTAGTACTATCACAAAAGATAGGTGTAAGCCCAACACACTTTACCTTATATTCTTCCACAGTTTATCTCATCCACATCACTTGAGCACAACATTATGCAGTAGCAACATACTCAGCTTCACATGTTGAAAGATCCATAATATATTATTTCTTACTTGACCAAGAAATAGGACATCCTCCAATAAATAATGCACCACCACTTGTAGTTCTCCTATCATCCATACTTCTTTCCCAATCACCATCAAAAAAATCTCTTAAATCATATTTTTCACTCTTTAGATACTACTAACCATATTCAGTAGTCCCCTTAAGATATCTAAATATCATTTTTACCACTTGAATATGTGTCTCTTTAGGATCTTCTTCAAACCTTCCAAATATCTTAACAGCTTGCACAATATCTGGTCTTGAAGTAATTGCATAAAGAAGGTTTCCAATCATGGATCTATATTATGATTGATTCACTTTGGGATAGTCATCTTCTTTACTTAGCTTACATATTGTAACCATGGGAGTTACAATAGGATTTCAATATTCTATTTGAATCTTCTTTAACATCTCCTTAATGTACTTTTTTTGAGATATGAATATACCTTCTTTAGACTAATTTACTTGTAGTTCTAGGAAGAAAGACAATTCTCCAAGCATGGAAATTTCAAATTTTCTCTTCATAGCCTCTGTGAATTCATGGGTCATGATTTCATTACTTCCTCAAAATATACAAAAACAATCAACAAATGATCTCCTTCCCTTTTGATATACATGTTTCTATGAGCAACTCCTCTCTTGAAGCCTTGCTCAATCAAGTACTTATCAAGCCTTTCATACCATGCCCTAGGGGCTTGCTTTAGGCCATAAAGATACTTTTTCAATTTTCATACATAATATTTCTTATCAATCAAGGGAAAACCATTTTGCTTTTCCATGTAAACATCTTCTTCTAAGTAGCCATTTGAGAAGGTAGATTTTACATCCATTTGATAGACCTTAAATCCCTTAAACCATGTATATGCTAACAATAATATGATGGCCTCTATTCTAGCTACAGGAGAAAAGTCTTCATCAAAATAAATTCCCTCAACTTGGTCATACCCCTTACAAACAAATCTATCCTTGATTATTTTTACTTCTCTATCCTCATTGATTTTATTTCAAAACAACCATTTAGACCCACTAACATTTTTATCCTTTGGTCTAAGTACCAATTCCCAAGTCCTATTTTTTTCAATCTAATCTAACTCTTCATTCAAATATTTAATCCAAAATTCATCTTTTCTTTCTTCTTCTACATTATTAGGCTCAAATTTTGATAAAAAAATAATAATTCTCTTGGTTTTGAAGACTTACCAATTTTATTCTTGTAGTAACTCCAACATCTTGTTTTCCTAAGATCTAATTTTCAATATGATCTCTCCTAATCTACCTTGATGGATCCTTGGTGTATTGCCTTTATTCTACATCATCTTCTCCTTCATTTACATGAGCAATTTCATCTTATTTTTATTTAGAATCATTCACTTGAGATGATTCCTTTGACTTGTGAATGGATCTCATTGGATAAGATTCATTAAATTTCACACTTGCACTTTCAACTATTGTTTTCAACATTTTGTTGTATAAAATATAGGATGAAATTATTGAAGAATAACCTAAAAATATACCTTCATCAGTTCTGGAATCAAACTTACCTAGATTTTCTTCATTCCTTTTGATTAAACATCTACATCCAAAGACTCTTGAATGTTCCACATTGGTTGGTCTTCCTTTCCAAAGTTCATATGGAGTCTTATCACTATTTACTCTTAGTTGAAATTTGTTGAGAATGTAGACAATAGTACAAATTTCTTCCTTCCAATTTAGCCATTAGGTAATTTATATTAATTTAATATATTCCTTGTCATCTCTTGAACAATCATGTTCCTCCTTTTAACCACTCCATTTTTATTAGAGTTCTAGATACTGAAAATTCATTTTTGATGTCATGAACTCTACAAAAATCATCAAATGAATTTTACTAAAACTCACCTCCATTATCTAATCTAATACACTTGATATTTCCATTTCTATTATTCTCAATAAGATCTTTAAATTGCTTAAAAACGTCAAAATCATCTTATTTGTTTCTCAAGAAAGCAACCCAAGTATATCTAGTATAATCATCAATAAGAATCATAAAATAATAATCACCTCAAGTACTTTAAGTTCTCATAGGCCCAAAAAGATCAGTGTGAATATTTTTTACAGGATTTTTGGCATATTTCTCACACAATTTTTAGAGCTGATTTTGATAAGATTGTCAAATTTTGCATGGCCTAATCTTCTATGTCACGATAAATCATCATTCATATTACTCATAAAACACTTTTCTTTGTTGACTTCCTTCAATATATATTTGTTATTTTCAGTCCTCTTAGCCTTGGAAACCAGCTTACCTATTTCTCTTTTTCTAATTTTGCAACCCTTATTATCAAAAGATAGAACATACCCTTGTTTTCACATTTGAATTACATTTAGTGGATTTTGTTTTATACCTTCAACATATAGAACATACTTGGTGAGGAATTTTGCATTATCCAAAATCAAAGAACCTCTCCCTATAATTTTATGGTAGAATTATCACCAAATCTAACAAATCCTGAAGCATTATTTCTTAAAGATATAAACTTACTCCTGTCACCTGTCATATGAGTTGAACACCCACTATCAATATACCATATCAGATTTTAATCTTGGCTATGAATTTTTTTTTAATAACTTCCACACACTTCATTATTATTCAATGTATATGATTATGATGCACATACTTCAAAAATATAATCCCATAAATCAAACCCTAAGGGTTTCAAATAAGCCCACATTCTGATCATAGGAAGCATTTCAGCTTACACTTGTCTATTATCTATGATAGTGATTCATAATATCTCCTTTCAAGTGATTAAAATTTCTCCAAAGAGACATTCTCTAATACCAATTTTTGGAATCACAATGGACTAGGGGGGTTGAATATGTCCTTAAAAACTTTAAACAATTTCATATTTTCTTACTTAGACCATAAACCAATCAACCATTCATTAATGTGTGCACAACATCATACAACATACATTCAAATAATCATGAACAAGAGAGAGAACAC
The DNA here is from genome assembly GCA_019776745.2 of Taxus chinensis. Classification (NCBI taxonomy): domain Eukaryota; kingdom Viridiplantae; phylum Streptophyta; class Pinopsida; order Cupressales; family Taxaceae; genus Taxus; species Taxus chinensis. The sequence goes on from CM034150.1 coordinate 599,456,503, forward strand.
CATAACACAAGATATAAGTGGGAAACCCTCAAGAGGAAGAAAAACCATTGAAACTTCTTATTATATTACTCAAATCAAAATTATTTAGTGAAGCATCAACTTCACAAGGAGCACCGACCCCTAGTTTAGTAGATCATCAACCCTACAAGGAGCACCAAGCCCTAGTTTAGTGAAGCACCAACTCCACAAGGAGGGTATAACCCCCTAAGATGATCAAGAGCCCACTAAACCACCTTTTAATGAATATATATGATGCCTTATTGCTGCAAAAACTAATTAAGATCACTTATTCAGTTCATACACCTTTAAACCCTTGCTTCTTCAAATCAACATATATAATTCTTTCATGGACTTGTATTACATCAAACCCTTGCACACACACTCTCTAAAATTCCTCAAAACATCTTAAATACTTCTTCAAATCTGAAATAATGCCTTCATACCTGTTCCAAAAACACACATTGATCACAATTTTACCCTCTCAAAGAAATAGTTCAAATTTGAAATAAAACCCTTACTTTATACCCTTTTTAACTCAAAATCATAAATCAAGTAATTATACCTCATTTATTTCAAAAATTTAAAATTAAAATGATCTCAATAAATTCATTAAAATGGTCACATTTGACCCATATAGGTCGGCCATACCCAAAACCACCAAACATGCACAAAACTAGCTCTAAACCCCATCACCTGAATGAGCTAAAACCACAAATGTCAAAAACATGATTGTTTGATCCCATAAATTCATAAAACATCTATAATATTACATTTTAACATCATAAATGGTCATACATTATCTTTCACAAATCAATTTCACATAACTAACATAAGAAGGCTCATATCATTCTCAAAACATTTGTTTCCAACACCTTATCTTCACATTTGGGCCTCAAGACCACTCAAGAACAACTCAAATATGAAATTTAAGCACTCCTTAGAATATAAAATACCTGTATATCACATACATACATGTTATAGCTCATGAAACATCCATATGTGCAAACCACACCTACTTTCCTCTTCACCAAATCACATTGCCCAGAAAGCAGTTTTACTAACTTAACTGGTTTGCACCCTTTCTACCACATATAATACATAAAAAATGAATTTAATAAGAACAAAAATAATCCCTCTTCACTCTCCAATTAATATAAAACATTTAATAATCCTTATCATGCCTCATTCACCTCAATCTTTCATCCTGAGCAATCATGTACTGAAAACCATGCAGCTTTCTTCCTCACAAAATGACCTAGGTGACACATAAAATATCATCATCATGAGAAAAACCATATACCATTTTAAATATATATGAATCCTCTTTCCATAACATATCACATTTTTTTCCAACTCTAAGTGGAAGACCTCTAACCAAATCCATCTCTGAAAAACTTCCTGAAACTACCCCAAAACTACCTTATGACCAATAATCATAAATAGGGAACACATTTCCATTTATAATCATCACCATGAACTTAAACCATCATGGAAATAAATAAATAAATCACATTCTAAAAATAATTTCAATTTATTTTTCAACTCCTTTGGACAACCTTGTCCCAAACTAAATTTTTTTGGAAACTTGAATTTTTAGGTGGGGTCTACTCATCACCACATGCTCTATCATACTCTTATAGAAATATGGAGGAGTTATATACATAATAAAATAATCCTTCTAGCACAACCAATCAATTCTGGAAGTTTATGAAGTAAATCTTTCCTACCGCTTTCAAGCTAGGGTTTCAAGCACACAAAAAGTTGTTTAACTTCTTAACATTCGTTCATAAAAACTTGATAAGGAAATGACCTATTATCCAAAATAAGCCCGTGCTTATTTTTGGCTAACTCCTCCTCCTTTTCCTTTGCTGGTACTTAAAATTAATTTTTTGCATACTTTAGGGAATCAAATTTTTTTGGGTATGATTCCATTAGATAGAGAATTTTCTTACCTTTCCAGAAAGGTAAAATTTTCCTCCTAACTCCTTGTAATTTTTGAGTTATGGCTCAGTGGGGTTTGGAGGGGAAATTTTCCCTATACAGGCCCGCAACCAATGAAAAGATGCCACGTGTCAGGGTGGAGTGGTGGGCGTCGAGAGGATTTTGGAGTTTTTGGAAATTTGGTCAAAAGGGTGCAAAGGCACAATTTTGGCCTGCAGGCCCACAGAGGGGAAGGAAGCCCGCGCCTAGTTGGAGAGGCACGTGGAGAGCAGCGGGAGTTGCACCGGCGGAAAGATTTTTGGCCCTTTTGGCTCAAAATGCTCAAAGTCAAAAAACAGTGCAAAAGGAAAAAATAGCCCCCGAACACAGGCCCAGGGATGATTTTGAAGCTAGAAGGGAAAATTTTGGGTTGCACCTCCACACCACCAGAAGTCCGACATCGGTCTCGGAGAGTGGGGCTGTGGAGGTTTTTGGGAAATTTTCCCAATGAAAATGCAAAGAGGCAAAAGGACAGGTCTTGAGGCCCGATCCCATGAACGAATTCAGAAGGTGCCACGTGTCTCGGAGTGGTGGACACGCGGAGATTTTTTGGAAATTTTTCCAAAAGTGAAAAAAGTAAATTTTAAGCCCATGGACCCATTTTTCAAATCTGATTTTTCCGTCAAGTGTGCCCTAATTTTTTTGCCTCAAAATTTGTGCCCAAATTTATGCCCTGATTTTTCCCTAAATCTTCAGATGGGCATATCTTTCGATCCAGAGATCAGATTTGGGAAAAATCAGACTCGTTGGAAAGATCTCGATCTCCTCTATGCATTGGAGGCATGAAAACATCATTTTTTTGGTAGGTTTTGATGGAGAAAATGTTAAAAACATATTTCACACCTTTAATGCGTATCAGATTACTTAGAATAGGTTGTTTTCTGCTCGATCCACCATGGTTGCCTTCTTCCACATGCCAAGGATGAAGAATCAGCTCGATTTGATGGGGGAAAACCCTAAAATGTCTTCTCACACCATAAATGTGAGATCAAATTGCTTTGAGAGTTGTGTTTCACCAAATTCATTTTTTTTTCCTCCAACATGCAAAAGGCAGAAACAGGAGCTCAATTTGACGGGTTTGCAGGGTGATTTGAAAGGATTAATGGCGGGTGGTTGAGCCTAGAGATCTGATTTGCTTCCTCCTCTGTTTTATCTCTCCTTTGCTTCAGCTATAAATGGAAGGGATTCAATCCTTTGTTTTGTTGGACATTTTTCTCTTGCAAGCTCCCATTTTCTCCTTAGCAGGTGGATTTGAAGGAGTTTTCAGACCTCTCATACAGGCTTGCAACACATATTTTTGCCTCCTTGGCCATTGTAATGCATTGTATTAAAAATTGGGAATGATAATGCATGCTCTGTGAATGATTTTTCAATCCTTTCATGTGTTATTATTATCTTCTGATCCTTCATTATATCTTGGCAATCTGTGCATGTTCTGTGTTACATTCTTATGATCTGTGTTTATTTACAAAACAAAATTCCATCACTCCTTTGGTGTATCACCATTTTAGCTTAGTTTTGTTTCCCCTTTTTTGCATCTTTTAACTCTATCTCCTTGGTAATCTAGAGTAGGATTTAGCATTGAACCTCTGCAAAATTCATGCATACACCTAAACAAGAGGAGTAAGAACCAGCTTTCTCTGGAGAGTTTTCTCACCTTGCAAGGTCCCACACCTTGGAGGAAACTCAATGTTGTGCATTCACACTAAATTGACCCAATTCTACTGCAGATCTGAAGTTCATTTAGGGGGTGTTGTAGAATTTTCACTAACAGTTTTGGCACACCCAGTGGGACCTTAGAGGTCTTCATCTTCATTGCAACAAAGTTGATGTGCAATTGTTGTAAGTTTCTTGCTTGAAAGAGCCTTGATTTGCACATCTGGTGACTCCAAAAGGATAGAATCAACTGGTTTCAGTAGTCCAAGCTTGAAGATTCATGAGAAGGATCCAAACAAGGTCAAGGACCAGAGAAGAGGGATTGTCTAACTATCTACAATTATCCCCAAAAAGAAGAGAAAGGGGAAGAAGGATTCAAAGGTCTCCATCTCCACCAAACATAACTCTATCAACTCCTCCACCTGGTAGACCTTTCATCCAATCAACAAGGGTTCTCAGGCCAATCAGAATGGCACAACCCAATCCTTATGTCAACTTTACTGGCAGCAACCCACTTGCTCTCAATGCACAAAACCCAGTTCCAATTGCAGCATTAAAGAACATCCCATACTTTACTGGAGAAAATCAGACCACTCCTGGTGATCATGTCAAAGACATTGCTAATGTTTGTGTAATCCATGAGATTGTTGAGATGGAAATTGCTATCAAATTGCTGGCATCTTCATTCAAAGGGAAATCCTTGCAATGGTTCAGGAGCCTTGATGCAGGCTCTATCCAAAATTGGAACCAGTTGTGCACAACCCTCCATAACCAATTTGGAGAGAAAGGGGACAACTTGTCTCTATTGGAGCAACTGAAAACTATCAAGAGAGCTCCCAATGAGCAGCTAACAGACTTCAATTTCAGATTTCAAAGAACATGGGTTAGAATCCCATTGGCAGTAAGGCCAACAACTCAAGGTGCTTTCTTATACTTTCTCAAGGCTTTAAATTCTGACATTTCTATGTTGATCCAATCTATGGGAGGTGCAACTCTACCTACAACTTACAACATCACCATTAGGGCTGAGAATTGTTTGATCCAAGCTGGTAAACTTGCACCTAGGCCTCCTATGCCCTTATGTCTAGAGTTGGGAAGCCCAAGTACTAGTCAAGCACCTACTTTAGCTCCTATTCCCACCCCTAGAAACCAGAGTTCAAATGAAACTTCTACTTCATCCTCTAGTGCCTCAAATGAGCTTCAAGAAGTTATGAAACAATTGCAAAATTTGGGCAATGAGCTGGTTACGCTCAAGAGACAGCAAGCTCAAAGTTTTAGGCCTTCTTATCAGCCTCAAACTCAGCCTAATAGACAACCATATCAGCCTAATAGGCCACCCAACCCAGCTACAAATCAAAATCAAGTAAGGCCTCCTGCCAATAGACCATTTCAGCCCTATAACCCCAATGTTGCATCTACCTCTAAAGCCTTAGTGCCAGTGAAAAATAATATAGCTCAAGAGTATGACTGGTGTTTCCCATGCAATGAACCTCACAGCCAATCTATGTGCTTCAATGGTGCTTTGAACCAAGCCTTGATGGTGACAACAACTGGTGTAGAGAGTGAAGTGAGTCGAGAAACAAACCAACAACAAGGGACATATCAACAAGATACAACTCCAAATGAGACTACACTTGTGAATTGGCAGGCTGAAGATTTTTGTGGTATGAATCAAACACCTTCTCAAAGTGTAGCAGCTAACACATGGTCAAAGAAGAGGAATATTGGTGAAGGGAAGTCATTAGATCCAAGTGATTCACAACCTTCCATCACTCCACAAGGTGTTGGCAAGCAAAATGCAATTCCAAATGTGCAAGGACAGCCCAAGCCACCTTCTAGACCAGCTCAAATGCCAGTTGTTGTAGCCCATGTACAAGAAAAGAATGTGCAGAATAAAGGGCAGCAAAGAGATGGTTCATCCCCATTTAACATCATTGAACAAATGAAGAAGACCAATGTGAACATATCTATGTGGGAGTCACTATCCATCCCAGGACAAAGGGATCTATTACAAGCTGCCATGAAGAATTGGTCAACCTCAAATCAGCTAGCTCATATGCAAGAGAAGGTACTCACAAATTCTACTCATCCTAAGGGGAATCATGGAGGACAGAAAGGTAAAAATTTGAATCCCCCTCCATTCTATGTTTCATTGATCATTGGGGATAAACTAGTACATAATTGTATGATTGATTCTGGGGAAAGTAGTTCTGTGATGCCCAAGTAAATATCTGATCATCTGGGCCTTCAATATGAAGTCATATCCAAGGGGGTGGTGTAATTAGATGGGACAACAGTAACAACAGTTGGGTTAATTAAATATTTGAGCCTTACTTTGCATGCATGCCCCAATGTCACTATTTTGCAAGATGTGTCGGTGATAGATTTGCCACCACTCTTTGCCATATGTTTGTCAAGGGATTTCATAGCTAGAATTGGAGGCTACCTATCTGTTGATTGGTCACACATGCTGTTTAGGACAAGGTATGGAGCCAAGGCCACAATCAGGTCTGAACCTATTGCAAACTTTCACATTGAGCCTCATACTCCAATCCCAATCAATGCCAATTGTTTAGCGTTTGATCAAGAGGATTATCCAAGCACACATGAAGCTGACACCAAAGTTGGAAGCATTATCAGATTTGACTCTTGATGAATGGGAAAGCAAGGTACATGATTTTGATCCCTACAAGGAAATGGAGGAATCTAAACTAGGATTCTATTACATGCATGAAGAAAATCAGCCTCTTCCTAGCATCACCAAGCTGAGACCATAGAGATGACAATGAGGTATGACAGTTGTTCTATGATGGATCAAGAAGTAGACAAGGTGCAGGAGGAGGAGCTATGCTTGTTTCACCTCAAGGCATTAAGTATTATTCAACTTTTAGATTTCAGTTTGCATGTTCTAACAACACTGCTGAATATGAGGCTTTGATACATGGATTACATTGGTCAAGGAAGAGAGGCATCAAAAACTTACAAGTCTTTGGTGATAGTGAGGTGATTGTTATTCAAGTTAAAGGACATCATGCTACCAATAATTACCTACTCAAGAGTTATCAGAATAGGGTGTGGGATCTCATTGAGGATTTTAAGGGATTTAACATCATCCATCCCTAGGAAAGAGAACTAAGTTTCTGATAGGCTTGTAGTAGTTGGAGCAAATTTTGATGTTGTGGAGAGTATCAAAAGAGATAAAATGAAGCCAAACATCCATGTGATTGTGAGGCCATCAATTCCAGACAATAATGTAAGTTGGCAAGTGTTTGAGAGTGACCAACAAATCATCAATTTCTTACAAGAGGAAGCTGAGTTCTTAGCCAAAAATCAGGAAAAGTTGGGGACAATAGTATGGTGATCAAGTGGTACAGCTGAGAACCAACAAATTTCCAAAAGGACTTGTGACTTTAGAGTATATCTTCAATTCCTAATGATCAATTTAGGAAGGAGAAAGAAAACATCCAATTCAAGGGAGAGGATTTAGAGCCCATCTCAGTTGGAGAAGGAAAGTCACTTCAAATTGGTAAAGTGGCAACCGAGCAAGAAAGGTATGAATTCATGCAACATTTGCCAAGAGTTCTTAGATGTATTTTCTTGGAGCTATGGAGACTTGAGAGGTTTCAATCCCAAGCTAGCTCAACACACAATTGAATTAGATCCAAGTGCTAAGCCCATCAGGACAAAAACAAAGACCAGTCAATCCACACATTGAGCCTTTCATGAAGAAGGAATTGAATAAGTTGATAGAGGAAAGTATCATATTCCCCATCAAGCATTCAAGATAGGTTGCAAAATTGGTTCCAGTTAGAAAGAAGAGTGGGGAAATTAGGTTGTGTGTAGACTTCAGAGATTTGAACAGATCATCCCTCAAGGATCACTACCCACTTCCTTCTATGGAGAAAATTTTGCAAGTTGTTGCTGGCTCTGAGAGGTTTTCATTGCTAGATGGTTATTCAGGGTATAATCAAATCATGGCAAAGGAAGATGATCAGTTCAAAACAACCTTCACCACTAAATGGGGAACCTATGCATATAACAAAATGCCATTTGGGCTGTCTAACACCGGAGCTACTTTCCAAAGGGCAATGGATATGGCAATTCAAGGGATTTGATCAACAAAATAGTGCTGATATACCTAGATGATATTACTGTATTTTCCAAAAGTGTAGCAGACCATCTCTTTCATTTGAGAAAAGTGTTCCAAAGATGTAGAAGATTTGGAGTATCCTTGAATCCCAAAAAAATGCGTATTCCTAGCTCATGAAGGCAAACTTCTAGGCCACATTGTTTCCAAAGAAGGGTTAGAAATTAATCTAGAGAGGGTTGAAGCAATAAGAGCACTGTCATTGCCAAGTCATAAGAAGGCTCTTCAAAGTTTATTGGGAAGAATCAATTTTGTTCGAAGGTTTGTTCCAAACTTTGCAGCCCTTATCAAGCCAATAACTATGATGTTGAAGAAAAGTGTGGACATTCAAATGGACAGCTGAAGGTAAGGCAAGTTTTGAGGAAATCAAAGAAGCTATCTCACGGTATCCAACTCTCATTAACCCAGATTTCTCCAAAAACTTCTTCCTTTATGCATTTGGTGGTGGTGATACAATTTTTGCAATTTTAGTATAGATAGAATGAAGAAAATGTAGAGCATCCAATTGCCTTCTTTAACCAAATCTTGGAGGACTATGAAGTAAGGTATTCCTTCATTAAGAACCATTTTCTTGTAGTGATTAGGATCTTGAAGAAATTTAAGCGTCTAGTTTCAAATAACAAGGTTCAACTACTGGTTTCTCATGTGGGAGTTAAAGACTTCCTCCTCAACAAAGATCTAAATGAAAAACGTGCAGGGTGGATTACTCATGTCATGGAGTATGACATTGAGATCAAAGTCACCAAGCTAGTCCGAGGAAAGGGGATTGTGTGAGAAATTGGCCTTGAGTCAACCAATTGAAGCAAGTAAAGAGAATAATGTTGTTTTGGTAATGCAGGACAACCAAGAATAAAGAGATGTTCAAGAAGAAAATGGTGGTGTGATCACTCCTTACTGGACCCAAGACATAATGCACTTCTTACAAATAGGCCTATGCCCTCCGAGAGATGAACCAAATCCAAAAGAAGACACTTCAGATTGCAGGGCTATTCCGTATGTACTTGTTGATGGCATCTTGTTCAAAAAGGATATTAATGGAGTGTTGTTGAGGTGCATTGGGACCAATCAGATTGAGAAAATGTTAGAAGAGTTCCATAATGGATCAACTAGGGGGTAATTTTGCTCCAAGAATGATAGCTCTCAAGATCATGAAGGTTGGTCATTATTTTCCCAAAGTATTTAGTGATTGTTATGCATGGATCAAGAGGTGCAAGAATTGTGCATTCTTCACAGCCAAAGAGAGGTTAGCAGCACTTCCATTGCACCCAATCTCAGTTGACCAACCATTCATGCAATGGGGGTTTAGACTTCATTGGGGTCATTAATCCAAACTCAAACCAAGGGCATAAATGGACTTCTAAAAGGAACAGACTACTTCACCAAATGGACTGAGGCGGATGGCACTCAAAGAGGCAAATGAATCTAGCATTCTAGACTTCTATGAGGGGATAGCAACCAAATTTGGTATACCTGCTCAGTATAATATTAGATAATGCATCGACATTTATAGGATCAAATTTAACTAAATGGGTTATTAGAAATGGGATCTATTTGAGCACTTCATCAAATTATTACCCTCAAAGGTACTTGCCAAGCTAAGTCCACAAACAAGAATCTATTAAGGATCATCAAGAGGAATCTTGATGAAAATCAGAGGAATTGGCACACTAAGCTCAAATCAGCTCTATGGGCTGATAGGATAACTCCCAAGAGATCCACATGTAACTCTCCATTCAAGCTTGTTTATGGGAAAGTGGCAGTCTTGCCTATATCACTTGAGTTGCCAACATTGTAACTCATGAAGAAATTGGAATTGTTGGAGTGTGAGCCCATGGAGGTTAGATATGTAGAATTGATGGAACTCTAAGAAACTCAGAGAGCATGCAGCCCAAACAATGGAAAAGGACCAAACATTGATCAAGAGAAGCTTTGATAAGAAAGCTAAGGCTAGAAATTTCCAAGTTGGAGATTTAGTGTTGAAATGGGATGCAGACCGAGAAAAGCCAGGAAGGCATTCAAAATTTGATACCATTTGGAGTGGCCTCCTACATAGTCAAAAAATGCAAAAACAACAATGCCTTCCAATTGTCTACATTAGATGGTGAGGAAGTGCAGATTCCAGTTAATGGAATCCATCTAAAGCATTGCTACTAGAAGGAAAACTTCTCACCTTGTACATATTAGCTTAGATTTTTTCATTCCTCTAAGTGCTTATGCACATTGTTTTGTTGTATCTTAGATTTACATTTCCCTAAGTGCTTTGGCATAGGTTTTGTTGCCCCAAGGATGCATCTTTTGCAGATCATGTTCTAGGTAAAAGTGATTTTTCTACTCTCACAATCTTCACCTTAGAGATTTTATAATGAATTGAGAATAAACAAGCAGTTGAGTTCATGACTCCATGCCCAATGGAGGCTTCAAGGCAGTTGGTCATTTCATCTAGCAGGCAGATGACCCCTCTGAGTCACCAAAAGTGTTATCCAAAATAAGCCCATGCTTAATTTTGGCTAACTCATCCTCATTTTCCTTTGCTGGTGCTTAAAATGATTTTTTTTGCATGCTTCAAGTACTCAAAAGTTTTGTGGATATGATTTCATCAGATAGATAATTCTCTTACCTTTCTAGAAAGGTAAAAAATTTCCTCATAACTCCTTGTAATTTTCGAGTTATGGTTCGATGAAGTTTGGAGGGGAAAATTTCCCTAGAGCATGACCCGCATCCAATGAAACATGATGCCACGTGTCATGTCGGAGCGGTGGGCATCGAGGAGGATTTCTGGAGTTTTCAGAACGTTTGGTCAAAAGGGCACAAAGGATAAATTTTTGCCTGCAAGACCTGTGGAGGAGAAGAAAAAGAAAATTGTTTGTAAGGTCCCACACCTAGTCAGGATGCGCCATGTGTCTTGTCAGAGCAGCGGGAGTCACACCAGCGGAAATTCAATTTTTGGCCTTTTTTGTCAAAATTTCTCAAAGGTAAAAAGGGAAGCACATCCTTGCCAAGCCAATAAAATGATGACATGTGTCATCAATGGAGGTTGAGTTGGTGGGGGTTTTTTGGGAAATTTTCCCAAGTGGGTTAAAGGGGAAAAATGTTGTTTTGAGGCCCATGACCAAACCAAAGGGTGCCACATGTTAGCATGAGGAGCAGGGCGCCGAAGTTTTTTGGGGAAATTTTCCGAATGAAAAATTTAAAAGAGAAAAGAAGGTAGGTCTTCGACCCGCGATCCCATCAATGAACCAGAAGGTGCCACGTGTCCCAGAGCCGGTGGAGGCACGTAGAGATTTTTTGGAACATTTTCCAAAATTGAAAAAATTCAAATTTCAGCTCTGTGAACCCGTTTTCAAAATCTGATTTTTCTACCAAGTGTGCCCTAATTTTTTGCCTTGAAGTTTGTGCCTCGAAATTTATGCCCTGATGTTTGCCCTAAATCTTCAGATGGGCATATATTTCGATCCAAAGATCAAATTTGGGAAAAATTAGACTCGTTGGAAAGATTTTGATCTTCTCTTTGCATTGAGAGGCATAAAAACATCATTTTTTTAGGTTTCAATGGAGAAAATGTTAAAAACATATTTCACGCCTTCAATGTGTATTAGATTGCTTTGAATAAGTTGTTTTCTGCTCAATCTGCCATGGTTACCTTCTTCCACATCACCAAATATGGAGAATCAACTCATTTTGATGGGGGAAACCCCTAAAAAATGTCATCTCATGCCATAAATGTGAGATCAGATTGCTTTGATAGCTAACATGTTTCATTCAAATTACTATCATTTGTTCCTCCAACACGCAAAATAGAAGCAGAGGAGCTCGATTTGACAGGGTTGCAGGGTGATTTGAAAGGATTAATGGCGGGTGGTTGAGACCTAGAGATGTAATTTGCTTCCTCCTCTATTCTTCTCTCTCCTTTGCTTCAGCTATAAATGGAAGGGATTTGATCTTTTGTAATGTTGGACGTTTTGCTCTTGTAAGCTCTCATTTTCTCCTTAGCAGGTGGATTTGAAGGAGTTTTAGACCTCTCATACAGGTTACAACACATATTTTTTCCTCCTTGACATTATAATGCATCGTATTAAAAACTGGGAATGATAATGCATGCTTTGTGAATGATTTTTCAATCCTTTCATGTGTTATTATTGTCTTCTGATCCTTCATTATATCTTGGCAATCTGTGCATGTTTTGTGTTACATTCTTATGATCTGTGTTTATTTGTAAAACAGAAGTCTGTCACTCCTTGGCGTATCACTGTTTTAACCTTTGTTTTGTTTCCTTTTGCATCTTTTAATTCGGTCTCCTTAGAATCTAGAGTAGGATTCAGCATTGAACATCTGAAAAATTCATTCATACACCTAAACAGAGGGGGTAAGAACCAGCTTTCTCTGGGAGATTTTTCTCACCTTGCAAGGTCCCACACCTTAGAGAAAACTCAATGTTGTGCATTCACACCAAATTGACCATCTGTCTACAATAGATCTAAGGATTGATTTGGGGGGTGCTATGAATTTTCACTAACATATCCTCAGTATTTTTTTGAAAACATCTTACTTCATTGAAAAATCATCCGTGAAATCCAAAATTTCCCTTGTAAAATACACAATTCAAGATGAGCACCAGATGGTGCAATTCGAGCTAGAAATCACCTTCTTCTTGACCATGTTTTACCAAAACACTTAACCTATAAAATAGTCTTCATAATGACCCAAATTTTTTCTCACACCTCTAAGACACCCTTATGCTTCTTATCCAATCATCATCATAACTCAAATATTTCTCTGTATTCTCATCCCATCTAATTTGCATGACTAGCCCTTGGGGTTTTGCATGGTTTAGCCAAGAGTCAACTAAACCAAAAATATAACTCATTATGAAACATCTAAAAAATGTCCTAAAAACCTTAATATATAATTAATTACTCACATACATGCATCCATGAGCTTGCATGGCTCAATAATTCATCCTCATGCCTCCAAGCACCTAGACTTGGTCTAGATGAGCACCTAAATCTTGGTCTTCAACTTGTACCTACACCCTAAAAATCATGTGAGTGCCTAAACATTCCCAAAAAGTTCTCTCCATGATGCTACGATGTACCTCAAACCACCATGCTCCATCACCTAGACAAACTAGGTCATCTGATTAGGCTTGCTAAAGCAAGCCAATCTCATTAGATCACCTCATGCCATCATCTCAACACCTAAAACACCATTTCAACATCCTAATGAGCATAATTTTACTCTTATACATCATTATCTTTGTCATTAATGGGATTTTGTGTCAATGATAACACCTAGGACTCAACATGCCAACATGAACATGTAAAACTTGCACTTTCCAAGTACAAGAGTTTGAAAACCACTTTTTCAAATGCGAGTACCAATTCTTCAAATTTTGTACCTCACACTTCATTTAAAATCAACTTGCATTTCAAAAAGTGATAGAAAGGGTAAAATAAAGTCAAAGGTTAGAAACATTCAATTTCACCAATTATAAAGAACGAGTGAATCCTACTTGTCATTACACATGACATTCCATATTTTATACATATGGCATTTCACATGTCATACACGTGGTTTCAAGGTCCCAAAAGGCTATTTAAAATTGGTTGTTGTGATTAATCATAGTTTTCATAGGTGTAAGGTCCACATTCAAAAGTATCGTCATTTCAAAAAAACAGCGTTCCCTGGGGTGAAAAACATCAACTCATACATTTTGCGCAATTAATACAAAGTATGCCATTTTAGATGAAATCTTTTCTAAATTAAAATAACATTGTGTTAACTGAGGAAATTCATTCAAGCCTTCAAATTTAAATATATCTTCTGAATATTTAATCCCATTTTCATCTTTTTTAAGAAAATTGTTTTGAGGAATCATTCCTATCATTTGAAAGTTATTATCTTCAGTCATGGTGGAAGAACCAATACCTTTGAATGTAGATGCATTCTTTTGTTCCTATTTAGACACCATGGTGATACATGATAATGTGTTTGAATAAACTTCACTTGACCATGAATTTCAACATCATTCACCCATTTTATCGATAATCCAGAGAGAGATACTCAACACAAACTTCATAGATGAAGCATGGGTTTTGGATGATCAAGCTCAAAGGGTCGTAGACATCAAGGAATTAAAGACGGCTAGCCTCCATTTATTTGTAGCCAAACATGATGTATTCTCATGTCCATAATCTCTCCCTTTCCTTCTTATTCATGCAAAGGCTAATAATTCAGCTCTATTTTCCCAATCTAAAACAAATAGATTAGATTTTTTTGTTGGGTATGCCTTTAAATATTATTATAGACTTCCAGACTCTGACTCTCCTATAATCCAACCACAATTGAATCTTGTATGGAAAATTGGCAAGTAAGGTTCATTTTACAAAATTGGGCTAGGGACTTAATTGATAATATGGATGATCCTCACCTAAATGAAATCCTTATTCAAAAGTTCAGACCTGGGGTCTTTGTAGGCATGTTCCTGATGAATAGATTGTATAGAAAATTTTCCTTTTCAAAGTTTTATGTGACCGTATTCCCTTTGCTTGCAATGATCATAGATGATTAAAAAAATCCTTCTGTATGGAAATAGGTCACTTCTAACCTAGTTTCCCAAATAACTAAATTTTTAGATCACAAGAAGCCTTTTTTCATGGCCTCCTATTTATTGGATGCATTCTGTGGAGTAATCCATTGTCTTAAATTTTGTGACCCATGGTCCCCATAATACATATTTTAATTGAATGAGTTGTATTCAAATTTATATTCCCATAGATTCAAGGAAAACATTGAGGATATTTTCACTTCCTTTTACCCTAACCTCTACAAGGAAATGCATGAAATAACTATGCCCATAATTTCTGAGAATGTCCTTGCATCAATCATACAAATGGGGGTTGCCTTATTCTATTATAGATTACACAGTGATTTGATTGAGTGGCTACTTTCACCACCATTAAAAATTCAATACTATGCACTTACAAAATTAGATGAACATGAATTCCCCTATCAAAATTGTAATGGCATAGAAGGGAAGTGTAAGGATTAGAAAATGAGGCCTCACCCTCCCCTATCAGTCACAGTGGGATGTAGAGAGTTCAAGAGGATGCTTGATCTTAAATTTGTAACAACCCACCATAATTCCTTCCATTTTCCCCATCACCCCTTAAGGCAATTTGACCCAAGCACAAGAGTGGAAGAACATTTACAGTCACTTAAACGGAAAATCAATATATCATATGCCCATGAGGCTAACATTAATGACTTGGTATGGATTACCCCAAACAGATGATAACCTTATTCAACAAAATATGAATATGACAATGGTATTTCCTCACCCCAAATGAGAAATTAAAAAGGAATTCACAAAGAGAATGGCACTTGGTTATTTAGAACCTCTAAGGCAGTCCTAAACCACAACTTCTCTAACTCCTCTCTAGGACCAATAGAGATAGATGCTATCAAGGAACTCCAAAATTCATTATTTGGCCTACTCAAGGGCATACTTTGGTTTCATGTGATTTGAATTCTTCATATGATGAGGATACACAAGTAGAGGATCCAACGGAATAATCACAAGCTGAAATATCTCAAATGGACCTTACAAGTATTCCTTCTGCTAAGCCTTAGTAAAACTGAGTTGAACAAGCAATGATCAATCGTAGAGAGAAAATAGATTAGCTAGCTTACGAGGAATGATTAATAAACATTAATTTTCAATCCTATGACAATGACCCTTAAAATGTGTAACAAGGAAGAAAATTTCTACACAGCAAGTCATCCTTGGGCATGAGACATCTAAGGACCTCTTTTGCTTCACCGAGAGAAATAAGGTAAAGGGTTACCAAGTTGCACGATATGAGGAGGATCTTGTATCCTACATTAAGGCCTCAATAGAATTAGAAATAGAACTGGTAAGAAGAATTTAATGCAAAAATAAAGAACTTGAAAATCAAGCCAAGGCCACTATTCCTAAGGGTATTTCCTCATATGTAGAAGAGGCCCTACTCGGCTTGTATGATGTGATAAAAGAGAGCATTAGTGCCAAAATAAATAACACACTTTTTCTAAAAAGATATATTTAGTGATTTAAATGATGGGAATGATGTAAAATATGTTGATATTTATGTCTGGGCATGCCATTGATGAAGGCATATGTAGTAACCCTTCCATAGTCACCATAAAAGATATTAGTGTATGCCAAACATATGTCAGTTATACAAAATAGTCCTTGAAATAATGGGTTGATAAAATGACAAAACTTTCTCCTCAATTTCATGATGTAATTTTAACATGAATTCAAATGTTTTCCTAAGAATTCATCATAGGGGCATGTAAGGAAGACCAAGAATTAGTGCCCATGGCAGAATTTTTTGGATTTCTCAATCAATTCTTATTAAAAATTTGAAAGAATATAGCAGAGGAAAATAAGGTAGAAGCATCCCAAGTCATTAATATTTTTTCTCAGACTAGGTAAAAGGCCCAATAATAAAAACATTGAAGGAGATCATGGTAAAATCCATAACCTTACTCAAAATCATGTTGGACAAGGCTCCTAGAATCTTCAGGAAGCCTATTATTGATATCATAAAGTTGGACAAGGATTTAAAAAAAATAGAGAGGCTTTAATTTCCATAGGGAAGGAACCAGCTCCAGATGATCAAGGTCAAGAGGGACCTATATGAGTAGGACCAATTCAAATGAGCCCCGTAGTTAAGTAAGAGCATTAATGATTCTTATGATATTTTGTTTTTAGTAATATGATGGCTTACCAACTATAATTAGTTATTAGATTTCTTGAATGGCCAACTATTTGTCAAATCCCTTGATCTTTTTTAATCATTATTTGAACTAGGTGGTAAAGGAAGGCCCTAAGATTGTATATACATATCTACCCCCATTCTAAAAAGGGTGGGAATGTCATTTTGATAAATGAATGCAAGTTAGGTTAAAGTGAACTCATGCAAGATGAATTTTTTTTATTTACAATTTTCCATACCCACTTTAGACATTGTGTTTATAATATTCAATTTTGATGTATCATAAGTTAGCTTTCTTTTAGTAATTTGTTTAAATTGTGCATTTAAAAATTTAGATTCAATTACTATAGTCTTTTGTAGGTTAATTTCATCATTTAAATGTGCATTCAACAATTGATATGGTGAATTTGGTTTGCAGTTTTGTTTCCTTTGAATTTATGCATCAGTAACATTAAAATTTGAGTGGTAACTGAGTTTTATGTTGTTGGTTTCACAAGGAAAGAAAACTATTTCTATAATCATGCACTAATACTCTTAAATATATTTGTCTCAGTAGATTTATTTTCTCTCTTCCCTTTTTTTCCTTTTGGTTTATTTGAGCACCGCCCTTACATTAATTTAGTTTTAAAGAATATTTTCAAACATAAATTAGGTGAAAATTACAGGAGTGGTACTAGAAGGACTAACAATCAATAAACATCCTTTTTATTGGTTTAAATAACTAATACCCTATAAATCATGAACTGAATCACATTTTAAGTGATCCTAAAATTAGTAGGATGTAATAGTCTATCATTTCTCTCCATTGTACCATTTCTTGAGTTAACATGAGAAAAATTTGGCACTAGAAGGAGGTACCAAGAAATTATGAATTATAATCAATTTTTGGCACACTCATTGTTATTATAGTTTACATACATTGTTAAAAATATTCTTGTGCTTGATCATTAACATTGTGCATTTAGATTAGATTTACCAATAATTATGACTAGGTCCCACTCTAATACTAGTTTATCTAATATTTCTTTAGATACTCACAGGAAACCACGCTCAGATAGAGAGAAATCCAAAAGTTCTAAGGCCTTTCTAAATCCTACTCAAATTAATAACACATCAAGTTAGGGATAATTTTAAGAGGCCACTAGTAAAATAGAGGTGGAAACTCCCTGGAAAATATCTTGGAACCACTTTCATCACATAGGTGAAATTTTCATAAAGAAGTATTGTTGCAAATGTGAATGTCCATGGGTATGTGAAAGCTTCTTATCGTAAAACAGTAAGATTATTGTCATATGGAAGGAAGATTCTTGTCACATGACAACAATTTTTTTGTCATGTGAGTTAAATTTCTTGTCAAACGATATAAACTTTCTTGTCACACGATAGCAAGTTCATTGTCACGTTCCTTTAATCTTTTGATGTCATGCACCTTTTAACCTTTTGTTTTATCGCATCCCTATCCTTTCTTGTCATGTGTCCCTGAACCATTACCCTAACACTTAACCCTGAACCATTTTCTTATAAATACCTCCTCCCACACTCATTTCTCACAATTCTCAACTTATTTTCCAAAATTCTCAAAAGTCATGTAGGTTTCCTATTTCATTATTTCAACGTAGTTTACAAACTGATTATAGGTTTTTGTCACAAAATCATGGTAGCTCAAACCACTCATGCCCTACCCAAGATCCATTACAAGAACATAATGTTACTGTAGATTAATTTCATCTTATAGTTAATTTAATTGTACAAGGATTGGGTCCAATACTGTGAGTTTGAAGGACTCATTAACATGCCATAGTTTTAGATAGATGTCTAAGTCCTAAACTACCTCCTTTCATCATACAATCCAACAAGTAGACAATTTCATGTGAGTTTTCTATACTACACATTTAAATTCAGTGTCGATCCTCAAGATATTCATTGATTGTCATGTCTTCCTTTCAAAAATTGTGACGTTGTTACAACCAAAACCACTCTATTTGAAGATGATAAGATTTCCCTCGATCCCTATTTCATTTTCCAAGTAGATGGTACGTGTTGTAATTTTTTTGAATTTATCAATTTTATTTTGATATAAGTTCTACTTAATTTTTATTCACTAATGATTTTTTGTAGCAAATCAAGACGAGGAGTTGATGTACAAAGAGTCAAAAAAAAAAATCTTCATACCATGATCACATTTTTTCAATCCAAAATTGTTTTACATGGTAGGCAAGAAAATGTTCCTCTTTGGGTTGTTGCATAAATTATCGCAACCATCTAAAAGAAAAAAATTATCGGTGCACATTCTTATCAAATAGGATAAAGCTTAATCTTGCCAATTTTCAAGTTGCTGAAAACCCTAGTTTTTCTTCTACAAACTATATCCTTACTCTTTATTTCAATTCATATTATAATTTACAAGATGAACCCACTCCTACTTGCATGAACCAAAAGCTAAAGAAATTTTCCATTTCAATTGAATAACAACAGGTTAGTAAATTATACAACTATTAAAAATTAGTTTTTGACGTTTATATGATTACTCACTTTTTTTGTTTGATTACCATATCTAGGAAAAAAAATGACCTCCATTCCACAAAGAACAACAACATCAAGAGGAAGAGGTCAACAGCATGTCAAAGCATCATGAGATTAACAGTCTAACAAAGATACTCAATCATAACCTCATCAAATTTAATTATTAATATGACAAAGATGTAATAACACTAGCATTAATTATGTCACTAACACTATTGATTTTTTTACATTTTAATATTTTTCATAATCCTTTACTATTTACCATTTTACAAGGACTTTGAACTACCCACCTTTACATCCTAAACAACCATTATCACCCATACAATTAGTTCATTTGTAGCCATCTATTCAATCAATGCAACATGTTCCACCACCACTCTAATCACTCGCACAATCATTTCAATCGCAGCCACCACAGGTTTAGCAAGGTATAAAATTGTTACTTTTTGTAATTTTTAAGAATTATGTTTTTTTTTTTGAAAGTACATGTGTCTCTATTAATTCAAGTGATGCCACCTCCACCACCACCATTCTAACTTTGACTTCTAACAAGAGTAAAAAAAACCATTCGTAAATGCATGACACTTTTGGGCCCCAGTGGGACACTCAACATTGCATCTGAATTTCCCAATCTCTCTTTTGTTGGCATGCCTAGTACAAAAGGAAAATGTGTTTTAAGTAAAATTTCTTTGGATGAAGATTATTTGGGATATCAATGACCCGACAAGTTATTTTGATATGCATGATAAGATTAAGGGCACACATGTATGTTTCAACATATTTATCTTAACAATCTTCTATATCAAATTTTTGTCCATTTTAATTTTTTAATCACTTTTAATATATATATTTAACACATAAATAGGTTCAGAGAGCGCAAAAAAAAAGATGAGGCATTTTAGATATACGAAGCCCCAAATTTTGATCCTTCAACCACTCATCCTATCCATCCTCTCTAGAAAATGACTAGCTAAATACATTTTCTTTGGATAGCTTGATTGGTAATGAATTTGATTCCCATATCAAAGAAGCTATTGTGCCTAGTATAAATATGCTAAAAGAGTAGGAGATAAGGGCCAAAGCATTAATTAATGAGATAAATATTTTTTCATAATCATAGCAAGAGGTATACTTTATATGATATTGTTCAGAATCATCTAGCTAAGATTGATATCTTACTGAACCAAGCATAAACTAGAAACATGACATATAATAATAACTATTAAGACAATATTTTAGATTTCATTTTAAGTTGATTAGAGAATATTAATATTGAATCCCAAGAATATTACAACAAATGGTCGAAGGATAAAGATCTGGTGGTGTTGGGTTTTAGATTTGCACTTTGAATGAAACCACAGTCAAGGGACAAGCAAGTCCCTCCTCTTTAATGGGAGAGGTTCCCTTATTGAAAGTAGGGGAAATACCTATGTACAAATACATAGTATTTCATTCAATGGTGGTTTCCTGATATCTTGAAATGTGTTTGAAGCCTTGAAAGTTATCAATACATGAGGATCGAAGACTTTGAAGAGAGGAGGGAGGCAAAAGAAGACAATACTTTCAGGGAAAAGAGATGGCAGAGAAAACCTGTATATGTATTGAGAAAATGAGATATAGAATAGAACCATTCAGGTTTATAACAGGCATAATCCACAAACTTAAAGTTCTTAAGATTGTATAAACTAGAACACAAAGTTTCTAAGCATGCAAGGATTAAATGATTCATAGATCAAAACCAAAAAGAAAGAGAAAGAAGAAGAAAAGGGGAAAACCTTTGTATTGATTTCTTCCAATTCAAAATTATAGTTCAAGAATCATCAAAATTCCAACCCGTACAATGGCTTTGAGAGCCCATAATAGAGCTCACAAGAGATAGTTACAACTTCCTCAAACAAGCAAGAAACAGTTACAACTTATTATAATCATTCACGCCCCTTAAAATTCTTGATTCAAAGAGAAACGTTAATGGCAGAAGAATAGGTTCAAAAATATACGGTCGTTACATTATCTTTACCATTTAAAACCTGAGTTATTTGATTTACATTTACAACTTCAAAATTGGGCCACCCACATGGGAGAAATTGACTAGAGCAGGCCTGCAAATGCCTTGACTGTCTACCTTTTTTTTGGTGGGGCCATATATCTAACCCTGGACATGTGGCGGGAAAGCACTCATTTAGAACCTACCTCTAGATTTTTTCTTTGAAGGTGTGTCAAGCTGGCATGTGGAGGCATTCGTTGATTCTTCAAACTTAGCCAATCTAGGGTTTGTTCCTGTTTGACTCATGTTGACCCCTAGACACGTGGAGAGCTGGCACTGATTTGAGTTTCTACTTTGGAAGCACCTTCTGAGATTGTGCCAAGATGATGTGTGGCTCCTTCCACTGGGCTTAGAATTTTCAATAGCCAACTTTGTCTCTCTATTGACCCTAGACACGTGGTGATCTAGTGCTCACTTAGAAACCAACACTTTGGTTTTACTTCTGAAATCACACCATTGAGGCACGTGGAGGCCTCCCCCAACCCACCCATACTTAGTCAATTTTAACTATTGGATCTATCCCTTTTTGGACTTAGGACACATAGAGGACCGATGCAAGTTTGAGAACTACCCCCATATTTGACTCTTGAAGTTACACCAATGAGGCATGTGTCATTGTCTTCTGAAACTTCAATATTTAGCCAATTTTAGCTTGTTTTACCTTCATTTTGAACCTGGGACACGCAGCGAGCTAGCACTTATTTGAGGACTGTCCCTCAAACCCTTCCCCTAGAGTTACATCGTTTGGACATGTGGAAGCTTCTATTGAACCTCAAAATATGGCCAGACCACATCCAATGAAATATATACATGTATTACCCATGGACTCTGGGGTAAAAATTAACAGGGAAAATATGCCTGCCATTCCTAACTGCGTGAAGAGAATAAAAAGAAGGGAAAAGACCACTATTACACCTGATTTTAAACTGTTCTCCATGAACTAGAAAATTACAAACAATACTAGGCTTGATGTGATTCAATACTCCCAGGAACAGACTCAAAATTTTCAAAAACTGACCTCGAAAAGAGGGGAATTTTGGGGCCAACAACAGCTGGCTCTTTCTAGGGAATGACTTGGCTTGGAACGAAGACACAAATCAAGATCAACAACTGCAAATATAACTCTGGGGAAAGAGGACCAATGCCTTATCCATTGGGAAAAGTATTCAAAAGAAAGAACCAATACAAGGCAACACAAACAACAAGGAATATGAAAGAAAACAAGCCAAAAAATGGGAAAGACCCAAAACAAAACATGAAAGAATGGCCGAAGCCAAAACATTGTACATAATATACACAAGGACTTCCTAGTCACCTGGGAATTAAACAACTTAAGATACTACCCATTATAAGGAATTGGGAGAGGAGAACCATCCATGTAAATTTAGATAAAAAAAATATTTCTCCAACAAAATGTCTAATTCCAAAAGGACCAAACCAAAGAGAATCAAACTTACCATGGCTTCCTCATGTGTCTCATGTTTTTTGTCCCAAAGAAACAAAATTTCTCCCACTTGGAAGACTCTAGCATTTGGATTTTCTTGTCAAACAAAGCCTTCACTTTCAACTGATGAGTCTATTATCCTATCCACCACTTGCAATCTATCTTCATCAATATTATGAAGGTATAAAATTCTCTTATCCAAAGAGCTCACTCAAACTTGAATATTCTATGGTTTTCATCAGATGCAAGGCTGGAAATTCCACCGTGACTGGTAGTTGAGCTTCTACACCATACACCACTTGGAAAGGGGACATTCCAATTTCTCTCTTAGTGTGTAATTCTATCAGCCCCAAAGTGCATCATATAGCCTCTTACGCTCAATTCCTATGAGAATAATTTACAAGCTTCCTAAGTATAGTTACCAGATTCTTCTTTGTCGATTATTCCTATCCATTCCCTTGGGGGTAGTAATCTAAAGAGTGAGCATGGGAGATATCATATCTATAGCATAAGTCCATCATCTTAGCATAATAAAATTTAGAAGCATTTTCCATCACAATCTTGTTTGGGATCCCATAGCTAATCAATATGTTTTTGCTTAATGAAGTTCCAAAATACCTCAGAGGATAGTACTCTTGACTGGGATGGCTTCCACCCACTTGGTGAAGAAATCTATGGCAGCCAACACATGAGTATGTACTAACACTGTAAGATGGACTAAGTGCCTCCAATGAAGTCTAAACCCCCATTGTTGAAATGGATCTTCAATCACTATAGGTTTGAGAGGAAAAGCAACTAAATTAGGTCTTCCAACAAATGTTTGGCATGCTTCACATTTACCAACCCATTTTGATGCATCTCTGAATAGATTGGGAAAATAATAACTAGCACGAAGTATTTTATGAGTTGTTACAGTCAGACGAGAAATGACCTCCACAAGCATGGTCATGAAAAGAAGAGAACAACTTCTTTTGTTATTCCTTGTCTACACACTTTAAAAGACCTTCCATCTATGCCTCGTTTGAACAAATCATTTTTCCATAGCACATATTGTGAAGACCTCAGTTTGATGGCTCTCTTGTCTTTGACACTTAAGTGAGATGGACATCCTCCATAGGTCCAAAAATGAGAAATGTCAGCATACCATACATCTGTCGAGATAAGGAACAAAACAATAGGGGCATCAACCTCATCTTTAGATAACTCCTTGGCAATCTCCCTCAGCAAGGATTTCATATAGGCCCTTACCCCCAAACTAGATTTGTTGGCTTGATATCAAGATCATACTCTTGCACCTTTGTAACCCAATTACCTCTCTTGGTTCCAAATTCTTGCCGAGTAAGAATGGATTTGATTATTGTATCAGGCTAACCTACAACCACATAATGAGAATTAAGAATGTAGAATCCTAAACTACTTGATAGCTTTGACTACTACAAAAGCATGTTTCTCCATCATGGTGTACTTCAGCTAATTAGTTTTCAAGACATAAATCATAAATACAATTGGTAGCTCGTGTTATCTTTAGCATTCTTCTGGGCTAACACAACAGCTAAAATATTTTAAGTGGCATAAAAATAGAAAATGAAATATCTGTTAAAGTTTGGGCACGCCAAGGTTGGAGTATTTGCAATAGCCTTGTTTAATGTCTTCAAATGATTTCTTCCCTTTAGAGGACCAACCAAAAGTTTTCTTCCCTTGCATCATGTGACCAATGCTCATATTAAGTTCTGAAAAATTCAAGGATGAATCTCCTTAGGAAATTGATCGTACCAAAGAAAGAATGCACACCTTTCTTACTTGATGGGAGAAGAATTTATCTGGATGTGCCTGAACTCTTTCCGGATCAATCTTAATCCCTTCCTTTGAAATAACGTGTCCTCAACAACTTTCCTTTTATGAAAAAAAACCACATAACGTTCTTAGGATTCAGAGAAATCCCATGCTCTCTACACTTCTGCAATATTGTTTCAAGGTGTTGGATGTGATCTTTTCTTGCTTTATAAAACACTTTCAAGTCATCCAAATACACAACAATGTATTTCCCATTCAAAATGACAAAAGCCAAAGTCCATGGGCCCTCTTGAAGGTAGCACCAGCATTTATGAGACCAAATGGCATCCTTTTTTGTATCCAAAGGTGCCCCAAGGAGTAGTAAAGGTAGTCTTGTGTTGATCAGCATTAATCACCTCTACTTGATTGTACCCTGAGAAGACATCCAACATAGATAGACATCTATCAAGCTTGTAATAGCTTGTAAAACTTGGTCCATCATGGGGAGAGGGTAGTTATTCCTTCAAAGAACCCTGATTTAGATGTATGAATTCTACACAAATTCGTATCTCACCAATATTCTTCCTGATACATGAACTATATTAGCAATCCATGTTGAATGGTGGATGGGGAAGATGATCCTAGCCTTCGGAAGCTTTTGTATTTCTTGGAAAATTATATCAGCTATCTTTGGATAATATTACCTTTGCTTCTTTTTGAAAGGTTTGATCCCAGGCTTAAGAGGAAGGAAATGTTGCATTTATTTTGGTTGAAAAGCTTTAAGATCATCATAAGAGTAAGCTAAAACATCAACATACGTCTTCAAAAAATTCACCACCTTATTTTTTTTCTTCCTGAGTGAAACATTTTCCAATATTAACAATTTTAGGATCATCAAGACTCCCAATATTCACTTTCTCAGTCTCAGACAAATTGTCGGCCTCCTTTGGAAACTTTAGACTTCATATATCTATCATGTTTTATCAAAAATATCCTCTAAACTCACCAGCCCTTTAGGGATTTTGTTGCCTTTTAGTTTGATGCATCCATCTTGATCCATATCTTCTTTTATGCCCTCTTCATTTGATGACACACACTCTCTTGGTATATTGTCACTTCCTTCAAAGTATAGCTGATCAAAGTTGTCTCTGAGCTCCAAGAAAGAAATCAAATGCTGGTCCATCATTAAAAACTTGCCAATTATTTGCATTGTCAAGCACACTGGGGTCTATGGATCATCTCAATGGTGAATTTTTCTTGAGGAAAATTAGGATGAGGAATTAAGAAGGACCCTGAAATAGCTAGAGAGTCAGCCCTAGTGTTCATTTCCCTTATGGCATGCCTTCAATGGAAAAAGAATCAACGAATTCGATGGAATCCCAAACCAGATTCCTATAGTGTTTCAACCTTCTATTCTTTACGCTAATAAAGGTCTCTAACTTATCTTACAATTAACTCTGCATCTCCATGAGCAAGAAATTTCTTCACTCCCATTTCCTTCGCCATGCTCAACCCAATGAATGAGGGCCTTATAATCAGCACTATTATTGGTATTTTCAAACTGAAAGTTGAAGGAGAAAGGATTAACCTTACCCTCAGGAGAAATGAGCACTACACTAACACCAGAACCAACTGAAGAATAGCTCTCATCAAACTCTAAAGTCCACACACCATTAGGGTCAAACAACACTCCCATTGGCAAACTTTTCTCCTCTTGTGACATGATCATGTAGCTCCCATGCCTAATGTATTCATATAGTATTTTTGCTTTAGCATCATCTATCTTTTACACAATATACTCTACTTGTTTCTCAAGAAACATCTTCTTAATCTTCCCATTGATCTATGGATTAAGGACATGTGACCAATCCATTTGTATTTCCCCTCCATATCTCCTTCCATAAATTTCTACTTAGCAATAACCCATATGAAGGAGGACTATCAGCTACCAAAATGGTGGCTAAGATCCTTTTTTCTGGAAAAGTAGGAAAATCTACTTGTGTATCTTTAATTCTGCTAACCAAATGTACTTTCTTACTCTCCATGGAATATCAAGAGCCATAAGTGCAGGTAAGGTTTAGACCCAAAGCATGGGCCACTTTTATCAGACATTACATTATTTGATGCTTCTTGAATCTATGATACACAGTTACTGAGTTTATGGCTAGCTATGAGAAGGGTCACATAAAATGGTCCAATATTCTCATTAGGGGACGTGGCTGTAGCCCACAATGCTTGATTGAGGTGAGAAAGAGGGAGTGGGGGAAAATGCCTTTGGAAGAATGGGATGGGGTTATAGATTTGGAATTTACAAAGTTAACCATTTTGGCAAAAAAATTAGGATGGGTTTGATAGAATTCTGCCTCAGAAATATGAATCTTGGTCTTCTTAAGGATGGTCTATAATATCAAAAGATCCAGATGTGGATGGACCATCAACTACTACGAGTAGGAGGGGATTTTGATCTATAAGCATTTGATCATTTATTGGACAAGAACTCTTAGAAGCAGAAGTAGAGGAAGAAGGATTAGCAAAGATTACCTTTTGAGTGGAAGTAGTAGGAATAGGAGCTCCTCCTTTTATGCAACCACCAGTATGGTAATGGGGTACTCCTTGGATCTTTTAGTAGGATTGCACCACTTTTTCCTTTTTTTTGGTCTGCTCCCAGGTCATAACAGCATATGACTCACTGTTCATGTCAACCACTACATCATCATCATCATCTTCATCATATACACCTTCAGTGGTGAGGAAATGAACCCGATAATCACCAGGCTCCTCTAGATCTTCATCATCTTCCTCTTCTTGTTCATCATAGAGTCCATTTTCTTCCTCATAATTAGGCTCAAGAACCTCACAAGTAGCATTCACAGGCACCTTGAGGGGTGGACCTTCAATGGAAAATTTAGTCTGAGGAGAAGGCATGTGGTTCCTAGGCTGAAAATTTTTCCTTGGAACATCTTGATATGGAGCATGCTGAGCCAATCGTTTCTTGATGGAAATAAGGTCATTAGCAAGATTTTACACCAACTTATCTACATTACCTCTAGGAGCCGGAGAAAAATAGGATGCTTTGGATTTGAAAGAATCCCTTTTTAGCCTACCAGACATGATCAAGTCATCTTCCACACTGACAGCCAATCTCTGATTAGCATCCAAATTTGCAAGATTTACTCTCCTCGGGGCATAACTTACTTCTGGAAATTGGAGCATTCAAGAAGAAACACTTCTGAATCTGATCAACAGGTCTAGTATTTTGTGGAATATTTTTAATCAACTTGTTGAACTTGGCCACAAATTCTCTCATAGGCCCATGTGACTCCTTGATTTGAGAAATATGAGCTAGTAAAGCATGCACATCTTCAACATGTTTGAAATGCTGCTCAAATTGAGTTGTCATAGTATCCCAATCAATGATGGTCCTGGTAGGAAGATGGTAAAAACCAATCTACAACATTGTATTGCAAGGTCCCCATAAACAGTCTAACAGAGACATCTTCATGTTTAACTCCCAAGACCCCACATGTAATAGTGAATCCTGCAATGTGTTCATTAGGGTGTACTTTTCCATCACCTCTAAATTTGGGAAAATTCTTCCTATTACCCCTAGGTAACTCATGCAATGGTTGAGGAAAAGCCATAGGCCCAACTCTTTGTCCCCAAGGCTGAGGTGCTTCCATCCTTGGAAAGATTACTTGAAGTGGAACTGAGACACCAGCAAGAATTAGGGCACGGAGATTAGGGCTAAGTTGGGCTTGAGGAATGCTACTACCAGAAGCTATATTTGTAACAAGAGGTGTGCTTGTGGAACAGGCTCTTCTATTTCTTCTTGTTTGAGGAAGTTGAAAACCTTGTTGATCCAAGATCTGAAATTGGGGATCTTCAATTCCAAGAGCCCTTCTACCACGATTATATCTTAGAGTAGCCAAATCAAATAAATGATCAAATTAGTTGTTCTTTTTAGAAAGGAAATTTGTTGAAAAAATTCCCCAGTGGAGTCACCAAAAACTATTGGGTTTCAGATTTGCACTTTGAATGAAACCATATTCAGGGGACAAGCAAGTCCCTCCTCTTTAATGGGAGAGGTTCCCTTATTGAAAGCAGGGGAAAAACCTATGTACAAATACATAGTCTTTCATTTAATGGTGGTTTCCCGATATCCTGAAATGTGTTTAAATCCTGGAAAGTTATCAATACATGAGGATAGAAGAATTTAAAGAGGAGGGAGGTAGAAGAAGAAAATACTTTCATGGAAAAGAGATGGTAGAGAAAACCCTTATATGTATTGAGAAAATGAGATATAGAATAGAACCATTCACATTTATAACATGCAAAATCCACAGACTCAAAGTTCTTGAGATTGTATAAACTAGAGCACAGAGTTTCTAAGCACGCAAGGATTAAATGATTTGCAAATTAGAACCAGAAAGAAAGAGAAAGTAGAAGAAAAGGGGAAAAACATTTGTATCGATTTCTTGTAATTCAAAATTATAGTTCCAGAATCATCAAAATTCCAACCCGTACAATGGCTTTGAGATCCCATAATATAGCTCACAAGAGATAGTTACAACTTCCTCAAACAAGCAAGAAATAGTTACAACTTATTCTAATCATTCACAACCCTTCAAATTCTTGATTCATAGAGAAACCTTAATGGTGGAAGAATAGTTTCAAAAATATACAGCCATTACATTATCTTTACCAGTTAAAACCTAAGCCATTCGATTTGATTTTACAACTTCAAAATTGGGCCACCCATGTGGGAGAAATTGACTGGAATGGGCTTGCAGATGCCTTGACTATCTATCTTTTGTTTGGTGGGGTCATATATCTGACCCTGGACACATGGTGGGCAAGCGTTCATTTAGAACCTACCTCTAGATTTTGTCTTTGATGTTGTGTGAGGTTGACACGTGGAGGCTTCCACTGATTCTTTAAACTTAGTTGATTTGGGGTTTGTTCTTGTTTGACTCTTGTTGACCCCTAGACACGTGGAGAGTTGGCGCTAATTTGAGTTTCCGCTTTGGAAGTGCCTTCTGAGATTGTGCCAAGCTGACACGTGGTTCCTTCCACCAGGCTTAGACTTTTCAACAGACAACTTTGTCTCTCTATTGACCCTAGACACATGGTGATTTAGAGCTCATTTAGAAACCTTCCCTTTGGTTTTACTTCTGAAATTGTGCCATTGAGGGACGTGGAGGCCTCCGTCGACCCACCCATACTTGGTCAATTTTAACTATCGGCTCTGTCCCTTTTTGGACCTAGGACACGTGGAGGACCGGTGAAAGTTCTAGAACTACCCCCATTTTTTACTCTTGAAGTTTTGCCAATGATTCACATGTCACTTTCCGCTGAAACTTCAATACTTGGCTGATTTAAGCTTGTTTTACCTTCATTTTGAACCTGGGACATGCGGCGAGCTAACGCTTATTTGAGGACTGTCCCTCGGACCCTGCCCCTGGAGTTACATCGTTTGGACATGTGGAGGCTTTCCATTGAACCTCGAAATATGGCCATAACACATCCAATCAAAGATATACATGTATTACCCATGGACTTTGGGGCAAAAATTAACAGGGAAAATATGCCTGCCATTCCTGACTATGCGGGAAGAGAATAAAAAGAAGGGAAAAGACTCCACTATTACACCTAATTTTAAACCGTTCTCCATGAACTGGAAAATTACAAACAATACTAGGCTCGATGTGATTCAATACTCTGAGGAATAGACTCAATTTTATTGAAAACTGACTCCAAAAGACGTGAATTTTGGGGCTAACAACAGGTAGGAATTGACAATGCTGAAAAAGATAGATCTCTTGTAAGTATTATGAATTACAACATTCAATTTCAAATCATATTTATTATTACTATCAATTTTTAATAATATGTTTGAATTCATCTCAAATTTTTATTTTGTTGCAATCCAAATATGAAAATTTAAATATCCAAGAAAGGGTCCTCAAGTTTCACTTGGATAAAGCTCGTAAAAGTTTATCTGTGGAAATTCAACTTAAGCAGACTATTTTTTTTCTTAACAAAAACAAAACGCTAAAGCAGATTATAAAAAAGAATGACATGGATGCCAATATTGTGTTCAAGAAAAATGAAACTAGACATCCTTCTTTATTATCCCCTAGAGATTATTCAAAGGAATATGAAGAAATTGTGATTAAATTAAATATTGTTGCGAAGGATCTTGTTAATTCTGAAATTCTCAAAGTAGGGAACATTGCAGGGAAAAGTGACATGGAAATTGTAAAAGAAAAGGAAAGGGTATCTAGGTGTGGGAAGTTGTTTGAGTATATGTGCATTTGTTGAAAAATGTTGATAAAACTATAAAGTTTTTAAAAAAAAAAATTCTATGTTGTAATTTAAATCTTTGTTTAAGTTGAAGAATATTGTCTACTTCTATAAGAATTTCATTTAGTTTTTCAATAAGATATGCTTGTAATTTGTTGTTCTTTTCATTAAATCTATTTTATTTTCTATATAAGATGTATTATTAATTGTTTTAATAGACTCTGGTTATGTTAATATACAAGATATGTTCATGAATTTTGATTATTTTACACGCATTTAAGTACTATCATGCAATCTGATTAAAAGTGTCATGGAATGAAATAATAACAAGATATGTATAGAAATATAGGAAATGAATTGATATTATGTTATATATAGGAATATATATATATATATATTGTTGTAGTCTTTTATTTACAAATACCTAATTGGGTGCATTGTCACTTCATTTAAACAAAGGTATAAATTCTCACCTAAAGCACACGCAACCACCAGATCCCTCTTTAGGTACTTATCAGGATGTGTGTTATGCATTTATCCATTTATCTCTTATGGAAAGATAGCATGCAGTATGATAAGGATAACAATATAACATGTAATAACATAACTTGATCAATCATTCATGAACATAAATAATCAACAATATAATTTTTAATCCCATTATGCCATGTTCATTCCTAATATAATCAATCCATATACTCATAGTTGATTACATCCATATGCACAACATTCACTAGGAACTTGCACCCATACACTATCTATATTAATCTCTCTGATACAAAGGAGTGTGATACCTATTTATATAGGGTGGAAACTTGTCCTTTACTGCTTACATGTTTTAATTATAACAATAGATATTCTAAATATAGGTCACATGCCTTAAAACCCTTACTTTAATATTCAACTTGTGTTATAAATAGCTCAGCTTGATGCATGCTTTGATCCTATATTTATCTCTTTTCATGCATTGTCTTTATCCATCTTCACATCTGCGTTACCTGTAGTTGTTTTTTATCATTTCCTTGTTGATTTCTAGATGTGCCTTCTTTTCTACACCAGTTCTACTTTTCCTATTTTTAGCCTCTTGTGGAAATTTAGCTAACTCCTGAAACCTTTGTGTGTATATGTTTGAACCCTTGCACACTGATCTATGCATCCCACTTACGTGTATATCTTTCATGCATTGTCTTACACCTTCTCATGTGTGTGCTCCAGCGCATTTCTTTTTGGCTTTAGTTACTTCCTTATGGTCTATGTATGCCCTTCAATGTGTGGTATTCAACTTCTATGTATGGCTTATACTTAGCCATATTCTGAGTCCAACATTACCCCACACTAGGAGTATTGCCCATCAGAAGAAATATAAATAATCAAGTAATATATTCCAAAGAATAACTGAAATATGCTTCAAATAATCTCATAGAATAAATAATAAGGGAAATTACCCATATGAATGAAATAATAAAGAATGTCCCCTCTATGTGCATCCTCTTAGAGTAGGTATTTACCTTAAATCATGTTCACTTAGGTACTTTATTTACCTTTATTGTATTTATCCTCACCCACTTATGTGTGTGGATATTTCTTTTTATTTATTTAGATATTAAGGGGATATTATCTATTGTTAGGTATAGTTCTTTCCTTGATCTATGGTATTGACTAAATCCTTTATGTCTAGTTCTTTCCTAAATCTATGGTCTTGACTAGTTCTTTAATGACTAGTTATTTCCTTGATTTATGGCTTGATTTATGACCTTGACTAGTTCTTAGATTGTTATTCCTTGCCTATATAAGCAAGTCCCATTCTCATTGCATTTCATTGTGTTCCGTAATAATATATGATATCGTGGCTCATTTGTTTATAAAGGTTTATGTAAAGTTATTTCGGTGAATCACTTTCATCTTATTGATCGTGGTGTTTGATTAGAATATGTGTTCTTGGTTGGGTACGATATGGTTATCATTCCTTTTACATCCAAAATTTAAGCTTGTGGTGATGGTAAGAGTTATGTGAATTCTCCGTTTATTGCACTCTCCAGTTGCTTTTATCCCTCAAGATCTTTAGCAGCGTTATCTAGTGTTGTCTCTACAATGTATGGAATCTTCTCCAAATTTATCTCTCTAATCATCTCATGTGGCTCCTTAATATCTAAATCTAAGTCTGAGGTAAGACACTCTAGACTATCCATCTTGTACATCACCATAGGTTGAATTTCCTTGATCCTTTCCTTAATTGTATCGTGTTTGGATTTCATCATTTCTCTCTTCTATATGAAATCTTCCATAATCTTCTCATGCTCAACCTTATTCGTTCTCATCATAGCCTACAATTCCTTTAATTCCGCCTCATCATCCACGTTGCGCATGTTCAAAATTGTCATAAAGTCTTGACACTTATCAAAAAAAATTCTTTGCATTTCATGCAGCTTCCTTTATTTCTATGTTAAATGATACATATTATTCAATGTTATTTTCCACCTTATCCTTATTTTCCTTCACAAACTCTTCTGTTATAGGCCCTGACCTGCTTTTCCCTTGACTAGTAACAAGTGTACCAACTCCTCTAGATACTTTATTTTTTTTTCATAGAATTTCATTTAGTTTTTCAACAAGATATTCTTTCAAGTTGTAATGGATTTCATTGAATCTATTTTATTTTCTATACAATATGTGATATTAATGGTTTTCATGGAATATAGTTATGTTATTATATAAGATATGTTTGTGAATTATGATTATTTTATACGTGTTTAAGTATTATCATACAATCTGGTTAAATTTTTCATGGAATGCAATGATAACAGGATATGTATAGAAATATATGAAATGAATTTATATTAGGTTGTATATAGGAATATATAGATTGTAAATTGTAATGATAGAAAAATATGTGTGCAATGCATTTGGTAAATCAAAAAATACTAAGTATGCTTTAATGTTGAATGTTTAATTATTTACAATGTTGACTATTTAATTATTTACAATGGTATATTACTATGTAAAATGTAATATATGGAAGATGGATAATTCAAACAATGTTTGATTCATTATGGAAGAATGTATACTTTATTATCTTACATCTAATTACAATATTTAAAAAATAGTGTTCTAATATATTATGTTGTCTTAAATAATACGAATGTTAGAAACACAACAACAAAGTAGTTTGAAAATACAAAAACAAATAAAACATGATTATACATAAAAAAAACAACATAGTAAGTATAATAAATAATTTTATTTTAATCAATTATTCTGAAATTGAATACATAGAAAATTTTAAAATGTCATGTGACAAATAATAAATGTAAGATAATACATCTAACATTTTAAATGATAGCTAGATATAAAACAATCCATTTTCAATAGCCTCATTGTATTTGATATTTACATCTGTATTGTTAGAGCACACTGCCAAATCTAGTCTCATCATTGACATCATTTGTATTTTTAGTTGTGTTAGTAACACCTCTTCTTTCAGCAAGGGAATTCCAATGTGTAATTTGTCTGGTCATAAGGAAACGTGTCCACGAAGTAGTGCAAAACATAAAAAATCATACAACTTTCTATATTTTAATCCAATTTGTTTCATATTTTTAATTTTAGAAAAGATAAAGCATTGAAACCCTTTCATCCTCCACAGATCCCAAAATCATAGTTTGGCACAACTCGTTTAATAAAAAATATTCATTGATATTTCCTTGTAACACACTACTATGAGAGATTTTTCTCCACAACCTTGTAATTGCACCATTCTCTTGAGGTTTATTTAAATGATGATATTGGTCAACCATTGTCAATGTAAAATGATTTGATTGAGATTTTATTAAGTCATTATTCATAATACATTTTATTTCAACACCATTGACCTCTGATGTCTTTATGAAATGATCTATTATAGTACCCATGGATTTATGAAATATCTTACTGACTATATCTACATGATAACCTATAGTCTTCCAAAATATCATATTCATCACTCTCATAGATTCAATAACGTTATCTTTACTGAAACACTCTCTAATTTCAGAAGCTAGGGATTGTGTAATTTTTTAAGCTTTATTCATGTATCATATGTAATAGTATCAAACATAACACAATTCATAGTAACTTCTTTTCTTTCCATGACCTAGAATATCTTTTCATTTTGTGTATTTACAAAATCAGACACTTACCACTATTAATATACCACCAAGTATGTAGCATTCATTGATGACCCATTCCATAGTCCCTTCATATTTTTTTTGGTCTTTACTGATGTTTGTCTTGTTCATTTATCATGCACTCACATAGTTCTGGTCAGGTCTTAGGGATTCCTATCTATCAGTACTCACTCAGTTTTCCTCGCTAGTCCCTAACTAGGGCGCTTAGTGAAGGATTGGGGTGCCCTTGTACCAATTCTAGGTGCCCTAGTCCCTATCACACTTAGTTTTATTTTTGTCATTTGAGGTTGGTATTTTCAGTTTTTCCTCTCATATCTCAAGGTACTAGTTGGCATGTCGGATCATTAGTGTCAAAATTTTAACAAGAGACCCCTCTACAAACACAACATACATACTACCTTATGGGAAGACTATTTCTATCAAGGGATAGCTATCTACATAGAGCAAGGGACTAAATTTGGTCATTATTTTGCATTACATACTACATAGGAAGGGGATTTCATTTTATTTCATCCACCATTTTGCATTTTATCTAGCTACTGCTCGATATCTCTACGTTGTTAGAAATAGGGATACCTAGGCGCATTATTGCAAACACAAGGACACAAAACTACATTAGGTCTAAGATTTAGTACACTGCTCAGTTTTAGTTCCCTCATTGTGGTCGCTGAGGACAATCTGACCCCTTTATATGCATCTTTATTTTTTTATGGTTTTGTTGTATTTTGCTTGGGGTTTTGCATGTGATTCTTTGTTGTAGGTTTACGGCAACATTAGTGAACCAAGTACAACATTCACATGACCAAAGGTGAAATACTACAAAATACTAACGAATATATCAAGATTGAATTCTAAGCTATTTCACAGACCAAGGTGCCCATATTTTAGACTAGGGAACCCCAAGCACCCTCATCCTTCCCTAGGCGCCCTAGTTTGGTTAGATCTAGCTCTGGTGAAATTTTCTGACGTTAGTTGCAACACTTTATCTCATCATTCCATCACTTTGTTTAGTCCTCAAATCACTTTGAGGTAAGTCCAATTCAGGTAAGTTCCTTCCCCTTTTATTTTATTTCATTTAAAATATCAAATAAATTACTTAGCATTTACATTACATTTGTATGTCAATTATCATAGTTGTAGATTTTTTATTTTAATAAAATAATCATATTTTATAGAATCATCTTATAAAATGTGTAGGGATATCTCCCTCTAATTAACATTGATACAAAGGTGATCATGAATATTAAATCTCAAATAATTATTAGGATTATTACCATCCAATAAAAATTTCTAACTATCGAAAATAGATGTATCAAAACTTTGTTCTGAAAAGTACAAGACATCAACATGTTGATATATCTGTTTTCTCATCCTTATAAGATCAACAATATAAATGGATCTCTCTTATGCATGCTTCATCAAAATATTGATCTCCTTTAACATTGGTAGAATGCCAACCACTGTAAGTAATGTTTCCAGATCTGTTAAATAGAACAAAAAATCCATATATTTTTTAACTTCATTACAATAATTATGCATGAAACCATCCAAGGATGGATACTTCTCACTAATTCTACATACAAGCTCATACAAATAAATCCACTTTGTATCAACATCCTTAGGAATCTCTTTACCATCAGTAATTCCAATTGCAAATTTGTGAAACTCGATAAATCATTTTATATTGTTTGACATATAGGAATGCAGTTCTTAGATAAGGTCTTATACTCTTGCAACATTTTCAAATTTGTTAACTATTTTATATGTTAGATTCATTGTATGATCCATACAATGGATTGTAAGCATATAATTAGATATTGTTGTTTACAATCAAACACACATCCCAATTTGATGACCCTGCATAACTAATGCACTATTGGCACTAAAACATACCAACTTTGTATTGATTTCATATTCATTCATGTCAGCAATATCTTTCAAATTGGTAACAACTATTTTGTATAGGTTTTCAGCATTATAATTTTCCAACATTTTCTATAAAGCTAACAGATATAGTTCCCTCACATGATTTTCAAAATTATAGATATGGATGCATACCCATGATGTTTTTTCAACTATTGTCACCTCATCATTTGATAGTGATATAAACTTTACATTTTTTACTCTCTTTCAAATATTCTTTATCAATCATTACAAGATGTTTAGCCATTTCCCATGCACTATTGTCTAACCAATGTGTTTGAGTAATGTTTTACATTCCATTATGTTTAAACAAAATTTTAAAATGAATGAAATTAGAAATAAGTTTTCCCTTCTTAAGGATGTGCAATATGGTAGAGAATTGTATGTTTTTAGCATACAAGTTTGATTGAATCACCTTTGTAATTTTTGGTGTGATTGTTCCACCCTTTTCCATGAGATGCATGCACCTTTTCTACTTAGGTTCATACTCTACTATGTATCTAACATGCATACATTATTTTTCACTTTTCTATTTATTTGTTTTTTATTATCTGGTCATCCTCCTATTGCAAAGACACATATTGTTTTCGATAGTGTTTTTTTATTGTGTCTAGATTTAGTTGCATTTTTTTCTTATTTCCTAGTTTCCCTATATATATTGTACATGTAAATTCATTTGGGATATATTCAAAATTAGTTAGATCTATTGGTTAAATAAAAGGAAATTTTAAATCCCACTTAAACTTATATGTCCTACCAAGTGTCCACATAGGCTTGTTTACTTTCAAAGTTCTGTGACCAGAATTTTTAGGAATATCTTAATCATCTTGTTTCATCCTTCGCGAAGCATACTTTTCAATTGAATTTTTTTTATAGTTTGTCAAGTATTTGAGATATCTTGATCCTCTCCTAGTTTCATCTCAACGTAAATTTTGTCCAATGTTGATGATCATGTTTGATTGTTCAGAGGAAGAGAAGTATCTTCAATTTCTAGCATGGTGTCATCACATGTATCAATTTGTTGAGATTGTGCTGAAGACATGTCCACATCAATAACACCTTCCACATAACTTGTATTCTGATTGATTATAGTGGTATTATAGGTTCTATTGGTAGCTATATAATTACCATGATACTTGAAATTTTTTTCCTTTTTTAGATATTTTGGCTTCCTTCTGGCTCTTATGAACAACCTCCATTGAGTAATCTGGCATATGGATTTCCTTTTTGACAGGTGAATAAAACATCACCGAGTGAGGATAAGGGGAACACCTATTTCACGTGTCTACAGTTTCCTATTGTGCATCTACAAATCCCTAGTGCGTGTCTAACTTATTGTCACATGTCTAACTTCTTGTCACACATCTAACTTCTTGTAGAGCTTCTCAAAATCATTGTCTACCGTCAGAAAAATCTTACTTTGGGTACCTAGTAAACTACACCCTTTTAATAGGAGGATTTTTCAATAATAGGCAAAGCTGACCCCTAAAAACATTTATACTGGAAAATTTAGGCGAAAGGTACACTGTCGTACTCCTAAAACATTTCCTTTTCAGATTTCCTAAATATGGAATATTCATCAAATTATGAATAGTCACCACTAAAATTTTCCCTACATCAATTCCTCTCAAATTAGGCATTCATTCCCCTATCATAGTAACCATGATGGCCTCATTGGTGGGATCTCCTATTAATTTACTCAATTTTATCCATGAATTGTTAAGAAACCCAGAGAAATATCTTCTTATATTTGACCCGGCTAGCAACAACTTAACTGAAGAACATATTAGAGCATTGAAATCATCTTTAAGATTGTTAGATATGAAACATGAGGATATAGCTTGTAGGAATTTCCCATTCTCTTTGAAGAATACAACATATGAATAGTTTTTAAACCTACGAGAAGACACAATTACCAGTTGGAAATTTTTCCATGATATCTTTGTTTCCAACTTTTGGAAGAATCATTAGCTTGAATTTCCTTTACCAAAGATTCACCACCCTGAAAAGGATGTCTAAGAACCCATCAGAGCCTTCAATGCTATATTTAAAAATATGTATAGTCTGACCACCTAGCCATATAATTCTATAGATGATTTGGCACTAGATATTTATAATAATTCATTGGATCCCATGAAATTAGTTTTTTTAAGAATGTCCCAAAATATCACTACAACAAATACTACATATGCTCAAGCTATCTATATTGATGAGCATATGCAACCATCAAGGGTATGCCACCCTCTTTTTCCAAAACCTACACTCAAACCATTTTCCTTGGGCAAGTCAAAATATGTCGAATCCTTTGTAGACACCAGTCCTAAATGTTATTCTTATCAATTACATGAACCCAAATCAACAACAAAGCCTAGCTAATCCTACACCCTTGGTTTATCCATAAACAAGTGATAAATAGACCCTAGTTCCATATTAACAATATCTCCTCCCAAGTATCAAACCAAGAGAATGATAAAGGAGAATTGAATTCTATCCAAAGAATGGTAAGAAAATTAGGCTAAGGTTTCCTAATTCTACAAAGACAAGTAGGTAGTACATAAGAAGGTAACCCAAGTAGGAATTACAACTATTAAATATATAACAATGAGCCCTTCACCAAGGAATATCAGTAATCAGGCAATATTCCTCTCAAAACAAAAGTCCATAAATGAATGTATGTGAAATTGCATTACCAAATTTGTGTAGGGTTCACAATACTGCTAAACATGGTGAATTAGATTCTATAGAGTTATGTCATGAATTTTAATTTTTTCAAGGTGAATTGGATAAATATGAAATAATTCCAAATAAAAATGATATGGATAACCCATCTGATGATACAAAGCCACCAATAACTACTATGATACTGGAAAAAAATTGCTTTTTCTTTATAGGATGAAAATGAGCCAAAGGAGAACACAGATGAATTCCATGCATTTCTAGAAGTACCAAAAGAGTAATTATGCATTGAGGAATAGAGACAACAACACTACTTAAATGCATCCAAATGTTAACACAACTCCACCAGACCCAATGGCTAGCAACAATCATCCTCATCCAAAAGGAAATGAGCCTCACTCCCAATAAATTTCTTCAAGTACTTCTAAAACTAGTTACAATATTGTAGAAGACATGAAGAAAATGAAAGTGAACATTACTTTACATGAATTAACTCAAATCATGGAACAAAGAGACTTTTTATTAAAATAAGTAGCTAATAAGGTTACTAAAGACCCTCAAAATCCCTCCAATGCCAATGTTTCCATACACAAAAGCAAAATAGAATTTCCCCCTTCCCACTAATTGTTAGAATGTTTGGGAAGAACCTACACAACTGTTTGGCTAATTTTAGAGTTTCTACCAACATTATGCCTTCAAGCATATGTAAGAAACTTGGTTAAGCCCCAATAAAATCTAACAAGGTAGTAGTCCAACTAGATAAATCCAAGGTAGAAGTAATAGGAGAGATCCTTAATGTACAAATGCAACTAGCCTATGAACCTATGATCCAATAATTCATAGATATACAAGTGGTAAAAATATTATAGGCTTAGTGCATGTCTTTTGAGTAGAGATTGATCAAAAGTATTTAATGGTTATATTTCTAGGAACTGTTCCCATATGTGGTTGCATTGGAGAGGCATCCCAAACCAAATTGGGATAAAAAGGGAACCCAAAATGAAACATATGATCACTAAATTTATAATACCAAAAATGAATAATTCAAGTTTTATTCAACATACATGATTTTATATGCTCTAGATGTAGATGGTACAAAGCAATCAAAGGAAAACCAAGATGCCTTATGGATGTGGTTCATGCACTTTGATGGAGCTTATTCTAAACAAGGCTATGGGGCTGAAGTTGTCTTAACCAGCCCAAAACAATAACAATATTCAACCTCCTACAGACTACAATTCCCTTACACCAACAACTTGACCAAGTATGAAGCCTTGACATTAGGATAAAAATTTTCCATTAAAAAAAGATAAAGAAGCTAAAGGTTTTTGGGGACTCTGAGGTTGTATTCAATCAAGTTAGGAGAAAATACCAATGTAAATGGTCATATATTAAGAGATATAAGCATAGGGTAAGGGATCTTAGTAAAATTTTGATGCATTTAACATTCTACTCGTTCCCAAGAAACAAAATCAATATGTGGATGATGTAGCCACGTTTGATTCTTCTCTTACACCCACTCAATAAGTGAAATAAAGAAAGGATGTTGGTATAACTAATTCTCACCCCTTCGGTACCAGACAACGTGGATCACTTCCTAGGAATTTAATGATGACCATCAAATCCTTAAGTTCCCAAATAGTTCAGATGTTGTTGAATCCCAAATCATTGATGAAAAGGACATAGATAACGTAACTGAAGATGGCATCATAAATTTAAAGAAAATAGGATCCCAAAGGGTATGATAGGTCTGGAAAGAATGTCTAACCTAGATCAGCAGACTCAGACAGACTGCTAAACCCAAGGCTAATGACAAGGATTATACCCAAGATAAGCCTTGGCACAAAGGAACATCCCAAGTTTGTAAACATAGGCCTATCCTGTACAAATGAGTGAAAGAATTAGAACAATAGCTCTCCTAAATAACTATACAAACATTATAGCTTTGTCTTATGAAAACTTAAAGATTTTTTATCCTACAGTCTATCACCCATACCATACCATTGATGGAAGATTACAAACCTTTTAGGCAAAGGCAAAGACCAATAAACTTGGTCCTAGAACCTTTAATTTACAAAGAAGTAAAGAGAATTGTTGGCTAATATGGGATAATCTTTCCCATTAGATACTCAACTTGGGTGGTCTAATCTAGTTCCTATCCGAAAAAGAGTGGAGAGATAAGGTTGACTGTAGATTTCAAGAAACCTGAACAGGGCCTCAATGATGACAATTATCCTCTTCCCTCTCTAGATGAAGTTATTACAAATGGTAAGTGGATCTGAAATGTTGCCTTTCCTTGATGGTTTTTCAAGATACAACCAAGTGCTAGTAAACAAGGAAGATAGAATGAAGACTGCTTTCACCACCAAGTGGGGAACATTTACCTACAAGAGGATGCCCTTTGGTTTAATCATATGCATGGAGCAACATTCCAAAGAGCCATGGATCATGTTTTTCAGGGTCTTAATGGCCAATGCATTATCATTTATATGGATGATCTAACTGTGTTCTCTAAAAATAGGTTAGACCTCATAGGGCACTTATAAAAGTTTTTTGAAAGATGTATAATGTATGACATTTATTTAAATCTAAAAAAGATCATATTATTACTTACAGAAGGTAAAATTATTTGTTATGTCCTCAAAAAGGAAGGTATATCTATTGAACCCGATAGAGTTAATAGATTTTCCAAAATTGGCCCACCAAATAGTATAAACGAATTGAAATTGTTTTTGGAAAAATTACATTTGTAAGAACATTCATTTCTTTATTTTTTGAAATTTTCAAACCATTGAATGTCATGCTGAAGAAGGACGCTAAATTTGGATGGACAATATATGCCAAGAAATATTCCCAAGATATCGAGGAAGCAATAGCTCAGGCACTTTTTTTAATTGATCTTGACTTCACCATGGATTTCTTATATTCATGTGCTTCTAAGCACACCATTACATTTGTACTCACTCAAAAAGTTGGAGATAATGAACATCCCATCGTATTCATGAGTACCAACTTAAAGGATGCACAACTCAAGTATTCCATGATGGATAAGAAAAATTTTGCACTAGTCAAGGTTGTTAAAAAATATAGGTATTCTATACTCATAAATAAATTACATGTAATTGTCACATATCCAACCATCAAGATGATGTAGGACATAATTAATTGGGAGAAAGAAGAGGAAAATGGATGAAAAATATACAAGAATTTGATTTTGAGATAAAACCAGTGAATATGGTCAGGGTGCAAGGCTTAACACAACTCATAACAAATGTATATCCAATAATAGACATAATGTAAGTAGAAGAAAAAAATATGTAAAAGGATAAATGGTATAACCATGTTATCCATTATTTGTTGTATGGTACATGCCCATCTAGATTGAAAAGATAACAAAGAAGAGAACCCTGTGCTCAAAGTGCCCCATTTTGTGATCAGAAAAGGATTCATGTTAAGAAATAATTATGAACGTGTTTACTTAATATGTGTTTCTAAAGTAGTTTTAGACATCAATAAAAAAATTTATGAAAGTTTAGAAAGCAGCCATCCATCAAGAAGGTTAACTACCCATAAAATTATAAAGGGTGGCTTGGCCAACCATATTTAAAGATTATCATGCCCATGTAAGAAGATGCCACTAATGTCAAACATTCACCAATAGGTAGGTACATGTAGCTATTCCACTACAACCAGTAATTGATACTAGACCATTTTCACAATGGGGTTTTGATTTCATTGGATTCATCAACCCTCATTAATTACTACACAAGGTAGACTTAAGAGGTAGCTACTAGGAATTGCAAGATAATTGATGTTTTTCATTTCTTAGAAGAAAACATCATAACTAGGTTTGGATATCCATTTTTTCTCATATGTGATAATGGTCCTAGCCTTTTCTTCTACAGAATTCACTGAATAGACATATGATAATAAGATAATCATCAAGTTCGCATCAAATTATTATCCCCAAGGCAATGGAGTGGCTGAGTCAACAAAAAATCTGATCAATTCCATCAAGAAATCAAAAGGAAAGAGGCCAAGGGAATGGCATTCTTTGCTAAAGTATGCACTATAGGTTGATAAAACAAGATACAAGTAAGCTTTGAAATCTTCTTCATTCTTATTGATGTATGGATAATGACATGTTTTTCCAATTACCCTTAGGTTGCCAACCTATGAGTTTATACAGGAGTACATGGGAGGAGAA
Organism: Taxus chinensis; assembly: GCA_019776745.2. Lineage (NCBI taxonomy): Eukaryota > Viridiplantae > Streptophyta > Pinopsida > Cupressales > Taxaceae > Taxus > Taxus chinensis. The sequence continues at coordinate 599,500,101 of CM034150.1, forward strand.
GACGAACTTGGAGCAAGAATTATAGACATTCTCCTAATGGAAGATGCAAGGGACTCATCCCTGCAAAACTTCAGCATGCATCAAGATATTGTCAAGAGATGGTTTGATAAGAGGGCTAAAATGAAAACATTCAAAATAACATAGTTGGTGCTTCTATGGGACAAAGTTCAAGAGAAAAAAGGAACCATAGCAAAGTTTCACCATTATGGATTGGGCCTTATCATATAGTTGATATTTTGGGCCAAAATACTTTCAGAATAAAATATTTACAAGGGAAAGAAGCAATTATGTTAGTCAATGGTCAATCCCTATAACATTACTTCTCTACTACTCCATCGCAAGCCCCAATAGAATGATCAAATTAGGGAAGTAGTTTAGTTTCCCCTTGTGTCTTTATTGCTTTCTAGTTCAGTTTTACCCTTCTTGCACTTTCCCACTTCTTTTAATCTAGGTTTCCCTCTTTTCCTATTTTCTTTTTTGTTGTTTTGCATCTGGTTGGCCTTTCATTCATAATCAAGTGAAACAAATTGGAAAAAATTGCATACATAAGGGAATATTGCCGTGTTAAGGATTTAAGATACGATAAAAAATATTTTGGAAGAATCTGAAAGCAAAGATCAGTACCCATGATACAAACCACCTTTGAAGAGATGAAATGCCCGGAGTACAAATCAATCCTAGAACGGTTTCCATTTTTAGTAGAAAATGAGCTACACTAAAAATACAATAAATTTGTTCTACTTAATCATGATTGGTATCAAAGAGGAAAGCCCAAATGAGCCAACTTAACAAAATCCTTGAAACCTGCTACCTTAGTTCCCAAACCTTTCAAGGAAAGCTCAAAACATCCAAAAGGATACAATCCAAATGCTTTCTTTGACAAGGGATTCTGATAAACTCCACCAAGGTTATGGACATTTGATTGGTAGTGGAGCAAGACCATGATAGGAACCAAAGGTAACTTTGTCGGGGCTATGAACGCCTGATTGGAAACAAATTCAAAAAAGAGAGAAGAAAAGAATAAACAAACCCAGTCAAAAAATTCTCAAATGAGCTTATTTTCTTGGATAATATCATGCTTGAATAAAATAAGGATCAATGAATTCATGAGCACACACAGGGCTATTTTTCCTTCTTAAGTGATCTGAACTTAGTATGTCATTAAGTATTTTTTGGGTACTTTGTTTTAAAATGTGTGATTGAGTTAGAGGTAGTCAACTTTGAATTCATAATCTTCTAAAGTGCATTCAAACCAGAAAATCTGATTTCTAAATACTTGGTAGTATTTTCACATGTAAATCGTCATTTATTATTGCATAACTCCCCCCACCTTAAAGAATGATCACATTTTAATAGGTAGGGACCCTTTATGGTTTATACAAGTTGGTAAATTGGAATTATTTATCCTTTGGGTTGAGAATAATCTTTAAGTAGAATTACCTTACTCTATAAATGTTAGTGTTTGTACTTAATTGAATTAGTTAAACTAAGTAAAGTATTTACTTAGTTAAGACGCCGACACTTCAAAAGTCTGGTACTTGCACTCCCTATGTGTGAGAACTCACACTTTGTTATTTATTTTTCCTCGCACTTAATGAGAATTCTTGCTCTTTAAAAGTTTGAATTTTGGCTAACTGAAAATTTTGAATTTTGCCCTCGCAGGTCTAAGAGAGAAAACTTGCACTTCCAAGTGTGAGTATTCAAAAGGAGAGAGCTCGTAGATGTGAGTAAGCAAAACTCACACTTCCAAAGTACAAGTATTCAAAGATCACTCTTTCAAATGCGAGAAGTAAGATTTCAGGCCTTGCATCCTGCACTTCATGGGAAATTAACTCGCACTCCCGAAGTGCAAGAAAAGGCCAAATATCAGGAAAAGTCAAATACACATCAACCAATTGCAAAAGGCAAGGCAATTCCAATGTTATCTATGGCATCCCACATGTCATACATGTGGTTTCGAGGACTCAAAAGACAGATTAAAATTGACGATTATGATTTACCCTAGGCTGCACAAGTGTAAGGTCCACATTCAAAAGGCTCATCAATTAAAAAAAGTAACTTTTTTGGGGGCAAAAAACATCAAGTCATACATTATGCACCATTAATACGAAGAAATTCATTTTAGATAAAAGATTTCCTAAATTATAAAGACCTTGTGTTAACCGAGAAAATTCATTCAAGCCTTCAAAGTACAAAATTGACCGTGAGTTTAATCCTATTTTTTTCCCATTTTCGAGCAAATTATTTCAAAGGATCCATTACAAAATTTGCAAGTCATTAATCTTCAACTATGGTGGGAGAACCAGGACCTTTCCAACGTAGATGCATTCCTTTATTCCTATTCAAACACCAGAGTGATACTGAACACTGTGTTCGCTTGGCTTCACTTGACCACATATTTCAACATTATTCAACCATTTTCTCAACAATTCAGAGAGAACGACTCGTCACAAATGCCATAGACAAAGCGAGGATGTCGGTTGATCAAGCACAAAGGGCTAAGAACATTAGGGTACATTAAAATGGCCAATTTTTATTTAGTTGTAGCCAAGCTTGAGGTATTTTCATGTCTAAAATTGACTTCTTTCCTTCTTATTCATGCAAAGGCAAAGAGTTGGGCTTTATTTTCATAATATGAGACCAATAGAGTAACTTTCTTTGTCGGGAATGCATTTAAATCTTATTACAAATTACTTGACTCTGACACTCTCTATAACTCAACCACAATTGAATTTTTGATGGCTACAAGATAAGTAAGGATCATTTTGTAGAATTGGGCCAAGGACCCAATTGATAATATGGATGATCCTCACCTAAATTACATTCTTGTTCAAATATTTAGACCCATGGTCTATATAGGCATGACCCTTATGCATAAATTGTATAGAAACCCTTCCATTACAAAGTTTTATGTAGAGTCGTTTCCTCTACTTGCAATGATCATAGATAAACACAAGATCCCTTCTCTAGGGTAGGAAGTCACTTCCAATCCGATTTCCCAAAGAACTAACATTGTAGACCACAAGAAACAATTTTTCATGGCCTCCTATCTATTAGATGCAGTCTATGGAGTTCTCCGTTGTCATAAATTTTGTGACCCACGGTCCCCATCACGCATTTTAGAAGTAAACGAGCTATATTCAAATATATATGCCCATAGATTTAGGGCCCACATCAAGAATATTTGCATTACCTTTTATCCCACACTATACAAGGAAATACTTGAAACAATCGTACCTAGAATTTTTTAGAAGGTCCTTACATTCAATAAGACAAATAGGGGTTTCCTTCTTTTATCCTAATTACTTAGTAATTATGATTGAGAGGCTACTCACACCACCATTGCAACTTCCATATTACATACTTGACAAACTAGTTGAGAATGAAGTTTCCTACCAAATTTGCAATGGCGTAGTAAGGAGATGTAAAGACAAGAAACTTAGGACTCACCCTCCCTTGGCAGTTATAGTAGGATGCAAAGAGTTTAAGAGATGACATGATCTAAAAGTTGCAATAGCCCATCGCAATTCTTTCCATTTACCCCATCACCCCTTAAGGCAGTATGACCCAAGGAAAAGAGTGGGAAAACATGTAGATTCAATTATAAGGAAAATTATTATAACATATGCCCATGAGGTTATCATTAATTACTGGGTATGGATTACCAAAATATACGAAAACATTATCCAAAAAAATATGAAGATGAAATATGAAATTCGTCCCCTAAAAGGAGAAATTAAAAATGAATTCACAAAGAGAAGGGAATTTGGTAATTTAGAACCTCCAAGTTAGTCCCAAACCCTAACTTATCCAACTCCCCCCTGGGACTAGCAGAGACAAAGGCTATCAAGGAATTTCAAGAGGTCATTCCTAAGCCAACTGAAGGGCCTACTTTGGTTTCATATGATTTTAATTCTTCAGATGATGAGGACACATAAGTAGAGGCTCCAACAAAAACAAGCACAAGCTAAACTATCTCAAATGGCCCCTACAAGTATTCCTCCTATCGAGCCTCAACAAGAATGGGTTAAATAAGCAATGCTCACTCATAAAGAGCAACTATATTGAGTAGCTCAGGAGGAACCATTAATAAATGTTGATTTTAATCCTTAGAAAGTGACCTTAAAAAGGGTAACAAGGAAGATAATGTGTACACAACAAGCCATCATCTAACATGAGACATATGAGGACCTCTTCTCCTTCACCAAGAGAAAGAATTCCACGGGTAGCACAATATGAGGAGGATCACATATCCTGCATAAAGGCATCAACAAAATTAGCAGCAAAATTGGTAAGAGGAATGTAGGTCATAAATAAAGAACTTGAAACTCAAGCCAAGGCCATTGTTCCTGATGGAAGGGTAAATTTTAAGACCCCCCTAAAAAACCATAGATATTACTTGGAAAATTTCTAAAAATGACTTTTGAAATCTTAAAGAATTCCATGAATTGAAAGTAAATGTTGTCAGCCGGTAGAAACTGTTATCCAGTAGCAAATTTCTCTTTTTTGCATATGGTAAAGGTGATTTAAATATTAAAATTTGGCTATTACTATAAACGTTGGGTGAATCAACCCAAAAAATAACTTGTAACTAGAAAACTTAGGCGAAATAGAAAGAAACATAGAATTCAATAGTTTTCCAAAGCATCCATCACAAGTGTCTTCAAGGAAGACCAATAATTAGTTACCATGGTAGAATTTGTTGGATTTCTCAATCAAATCTTAGCAAATTTTTGAAAGAATATAGTATAGGAAAATGCAGCAGAAGCATCCCAAGTCATTGAGATTATTTCTCAGACTAGGGAAAATGTAAGAAAATTATAAAAAGTAAAGGAGATCATAGGAAAATCCACAACCTCACTCAAACCCCTATTGGACAAGGCTTTGGAATCTTCAGGAAGCCTATTATGTATATCATAAAGTTGGACGCGGATTAAAAAATTACACAGATGTATTTATTACCACGGGAAAGGGACTAGCTCTAGCTAATCTAGCTCAAGAGGGACCTACACAAGCATGCCCCAATTCAAATGGGCCATATAGTCAAGAAATATCCTCAATAATTCTTATGATATTTTATTTCAGTAACATTATGGCTTTACCCGCTATAATTATCCTAAGAAGAATTAGTTAGGATCTTTCTTTAATGAACAATTTTTTGTAATAGTCCTTAATATTTTGTAATCATTGTTTGAATTGGGTAGTAAAAGAAGGCCCTAAGATTTTATAAATATATCTACCCCTATTCTAAAAAGGGGGGATGTCATTTTGGAAAATGAATGCGAGCTAGTTTAAAGTGAACTCATGCAAGCTGAATTTATCTGATTTTCATTTTCCCATTCTTGCTTTAGACATTATGTGTTTATAATATTCAGTACTTGATGTATCATAATTTAGCTTTCCCTTAGAAATTTGTTTAAATAGTGTATTTTCAATTTTAGATTTAATTACTATAGCTTTCTTTGGGTTAAATTTATCATTTAAATTTGCATTCAAAAATTGATATGGTGAATTTGGTTTGTAGTTTTGATTCCTTTGAATTCATAAATTAGTAACATTAAAATTTGAGTGGTAACTGAGTTTTATGTTGTTGGTTTCGTAAGGAAATCGTGTTATTTCCATAATCAAGCACTAAAAATATTAAATATATTTGTCTTATCATATTTATTTCCTCTCTTCCCTTTCTTTTCCTTTTGGTTTATTTGAGCAATGCCCTTAGATTATTTATTTTTAAATAAGCTTTTCAAAGATAAATCAGGGGAAGAAATTGCAGGAGTGGTACTAGAAGGACTAACAATCCAACAAACATCCTTATTATTCGTCTAAATGAGTAGTTTTCTCGAAATTATTGAGAGGAAACTACTTATTTGTAGGCTCTTTTCAAAATTGTGGTGGTTTTAAAATTTTATTGTAAATATGTAGTCCTATGGAGGGGATTTTTCTCTATTTTTTTTTATAGTAATATGTCCCTTGATTTATTTTCAGGCATGCTAAGTGAACAAACAAAATCTTAAGTTGTAAAATAGGAGCCCTAAATTTTTTGCATGTTGATTTTAAGATATTACTTGGGGGGTGGGGTAGGAAGATTACCTAACTATTTAGGGATATCCTTTTCCCCATGAAACGTAATATGTATTTACACCAATAATTTGGTGTAAGTTTAGAAGATATTTTGGCATTTATTTATCTACAACTCGTTAGTGTTTTGTAACCAAAAATAAAAGAAAGGTGATCAAAAATTTGTAGGTAATCATTTATTTATTTTATATATTTTTTATGATTTATTTGTGGAAAATATCAATTTATTTTCCTTCCTTGTACTTGCTATAGATTATTATTTTTAACTTATTATAGACCCACATGGAATAACATAATGTCTAGCTAATGGGTCAATATTTTCTTTGTAGCTATTTTGAAAAGAGAGGTCACCCACTTTATATCTATATAATCATGTTTATGTTTCTTGTACCTACATTTGTGGGTAATGCTCATAGATGAATGCGGAGTGATGTAGGTATGTAGTTTTACCATGATAACTGGAAAACACATTTGGATTTCATATATGTTTTTGGATTGTATTGAATGGTGACCGTGCATGTAGTTATTCCATGTTAAGAAGATATTTTACCGATTTTATGGTAAGAATATACCCAATACCAAACATGTATACATAGTTTATATGTTTAATTTCAAACATACCCAACAATACTAGTTTATGAATCATTATTACCAATTTAAAAAATAACAATGAATCTTAGATATCAATACCATTGGATTTATATTGGATGATTTTTGTTGCATTTAAGGGACCATTTAAGTCTTTGATTGGATGACAAACATGTTCAAGACACAATTCCTTATTAAGAGTCTTAGGTGTTTTAGATATGTTATTTGAAAAACAAATTGTACAATTTTATTATTAATTTATGGTATATTTTAATGTTTTCACAAGATTTATTATCAACCTATGATAGGTAGGTGAGGTTACTAGGAAGTCACAAACCCCAAGTTTATCAAACTTTAAAAAATAAATAGTTAATGTTTCACTAGACAAGGAATACCTATCATAATAGTTAATGATAGTGTGTCTAGGTATAAAAAGAACTAGATCCATTCTATGAATTATTATAATATCATCAAGATGGGAATTTAAAAACTATTCTAACTTCATAAGAAGTTTACTCCCATTTAATTCTTAATACTTTCATCTACGATTCAATCGGTTCAAAAATTGGGAAATAAATTGTCACTAGTTGACTTTGAATCCACTAAATGTAGACATTTTAATGATGTATAAGTAGATAAATAAATTGATGTCCCTCACCATTATATAAAGGTATTTTTGTTGAAGTTATTTAACCTTATGGAACATGCATGTTCTCTAGGATATTTCGGTGGTGTGCTTAGTTATGTTTAAAAGATCAATGGATGTTGAGATTATTAGTCAAGATAAAATCTAGTGTATTAATAACATGTTGTAATGGGTCAAATATATTTATAGTAAATGTATCATGAAAAACTAATGTAGCAAGTAAAGAAGCCTTAGATGTAGTAGATTTAAGTTGATACAAATAGGACTTTTAAGAAGAGCAATAGTCAGGGGACAAGAAGTCCCTCCTCTTTAATGGGAGAGGTTCCCTTATTCAGAAACGAACTTATTTACAAATGTACAAGACATGATTTGTTGGTTAAACTTGGATATCACGAAAGTGTTTTCTATGAAGATCATCAATTACAAAAGGACTGAGGAAATGAGAGTACGGGAAAGAGCAGAAAGGCAACATGCAGAATTATAGATATCAGAGTAATTCTTTATGTATGCGAAAGTCACAGTGAATTGAAACAAGATCATTTGTATTGGATAAATAAGATGGAATTCAAAGACACAAAGTTCTGTAAATAACATCTGCTAGAACACAAAGTTTCTTAACATAACACAGATTCATTAATCAAGGACACAAAGTTCCTTCTTGGTTATACAAGATCACCGTGCTTGCAAAGTTGAAGAGTATGCAATCGGTAAGACTAACGAACTTGAGACAAATGATCTTCACAAAGAAAATAAATGAAAGCTTAGGAATAACAGAGATCAGATAGACAAAGAATGGAAAGTCCTTCTGTATTGATTTCTTTATAATCTATTTACACTTTTCAGAAAATAAGCCAAGTTCTTCCTCCTTTTAGAATGGCGTAAAGAAGGCCATTATATAGCTTACAAATCAGTTACTCTTCGTAACCGCTTCTTTAACCAAGAACAGTTAAGGACCGCCAATCGCAATACCTTAACTTCTTACAAAGAAAACGGAAAAAGAAAGGGAAGAAGAGAAAAGAACAAGGAGAAGAAGACAGGTGGCCAGTCACTGAGAGGGACCCACCGACTTCAGAATCCGCTGCCTGAATTTCTCTAACGCCTCAGCTATGTCTCTGCCACGAGGGACTCGTGTTGGCCGTAGACTGCGTCCAAAATCCAAGACATTTCTCCAGCTCTTTATCAAACTTCGACATGAGTATGATAATCTTTGTTTGCTTCTCCAACGGCAGATTGAAGAGAGCAGACATTTTCTCTTTGGAGATTGAGCTTTCCTTGAAATCTTTTAAGCTCTGAATTGAGCTTTGATTTCTTGCAAGGAAAGGGAAACACCAGAAATCCTGATGACAGAATATCCTTCTGAGACAACCAGTGTCTTGAAAGCTTGCCCTTCTGCCAACTGTTCTTTAGTTCTGAAACTTGATCTTCATATTGATAGATCAGAGCCGCAACCTAAATTCGGAAAGGAATTACAGAGAAAAGGGATACATGTGCAGGGAATTAGGAAACAAGGGTTCGAGCCAAGGGTAGCATGGAAACAATGTAAGACGCACAAAGGTGGCTTGCTTGTTATATAGCCGTTGAGGAGAGAGAAGGGTGATCAATGCGCATTAATTCATATCTATCAGTTTGAAAAAAATAGCATATTCGGGTAGAGCGGGAAAAACTAAGTATGAATGGCATTTGGTTCGCTTGGGACATGTGAGACGCGAATGCGCGAAACACGCGGCTCGGCCGATTCGGGCGAAACAGGGAGAAGACGCACAAATGCATTTTGGGACATTTGGGACGAAAACGCGCGAAGTACGCGGTTCGGGTGTTTCGGCCGAAAATGGAACAAAAGGCACTTTTTGAACTTGGGACATTTGGGACGAAAAGTTCCGAAGTACGCGACTCGGGTGTTTTCGGCCGAAAATGGAACAACTTGCACGGAAATTTGGGACATTTGGAACGAAAATGTTACAATGGGTCCGGAGAAGTTTGGGACATTTGGGACGAAAAGCGTGAAGTACGCGGTTCGGGGTGTTTCGGCCGAAAATGGAACAAGTGATTTGGGACACTTTAAGTTTTGGGACACTTCGGGATCGGGGATTTGGGACAGTTGGGATGAAAAGCGCGAAGTACGCGGTTCGGGTGTTTCGGCCGAAATTGGAACAACTCGCACAATTCTATTTGGGACACTTGGGACGAAAAGTTCCGACGGGCCCGAAAATGGAACAACTTCGGGGATTTCGGCCGATCGGGGAACAGAGCGCACTTTTGAACTTGGGACAGTTGGGACAAAAATTCCGACAGGCCCGAAATACATACAAAATGACCCAAAAACTGCAGATTTTCTCAATTTCACGACTTAGGCACATTAGAGAAAACACTTAAACTCAAAATTTTGAAATTTTTACTTTCATCAGAGCGGGGAATTTTGAGTGGACAACAGCTGGCTCCTTCTGGGGATGACTTGGCATAAATTCAAGGAATGAGACAAGGCAAGAACTTAGACAAACTCAGGGGAAGCAGACCAGTACCTTATCCATTGGGCAACGGAGTCAAAAACAGACCAATACAGAGGACAACACACCAAAACAGAAAAGGAAAGAAAAACAAAAACACTGTACAGAATATACAAGGGACTCCCTAATCACCTAGGACTTGAACAACTTGAGATACTGCCCACTATAAGGAAGTGGGAGAGAAGAACCATCCATGTAATCAAGATAAAAGGAATTCTCACCAGCAAAGTGTCTGATCTTGAAAGGTCCGAGCCACAGGGAATCAAACTTTCCATGGCTGCCACGAGGTTCATGTCTTTTATCCCATAACAGCACAGTGTCTCCAACTTGGAAATCTCTGAACCTAGCTTTCTTGTCAAACAGGACCTTTACCTTCTGCTGGTGAACAGATATCCTATCAGCAACCATCAATCTGTCCTCATTCAGTTTGTGCAGGTACATAATTCTCTTGTCCAAAGCATCTCTGAAACTAGTATCTTCAATGGCCTTCATTAGGTGCAAGGCTGGCAGTTCCACTGTCACTGGCAATTGAGCTTCTGCTCCATATACCACTTGAAAAGGAGACATTCCAATAGCTCTCTTTGGTGTAATCCTGTCTGCCCAAAGAGCATCATAGAGCTTCTTGTGCCAGTTTCGTTGAGACTCATTGACCAACTTCCTTATGATAGTCACCAGATTTTTGTTAGTGGATTCTGCTTGCCCATTTCCCTGAGGGTAGTAATCTGAAGAATGAGCCAAAGAAATGCCATACCCATAGCAGAAGTCCATTATCTCAGCTGAAGAGAAATTCGAGGCATTATCTGTTACAATCTTGTTAGGTACACCATACCTTACCAAGATGTTCTCTTTGATGAAGCTGCATACCACTTCAGAAGTAGTGCTCTTGACTGGAATAGCTTCCACCCATTTGGTGAAATAGTCAGTGGCAGTTAGCACATGAGTGTGACCAGCACTAGAAGCAGGATTAAGTGTACCAATGAAGTCCAAACCCCACTGTTGAAATGGTTCCTCAATCACAACTGGCTTGAGAGGCAAAGAAGCCAATTTAGGTCTTCCCACAAAAGTCTGACAAGCCTCACATTTATCCACCCACTTGGATGCATCTCTGAACAAGGAAGGCCAGTAGTATCCTCCACGGAGTATCTTATGAGCTGTAACCATTGATGAATAGTGCCCTCCACATGCCTGATCGTGAAAAGCTGAGAGCAACTTTCTCTGCTGTTCCTTGTCCACACACTTCAAAAATCTCCCATCTAAGCCACGCTTGAACAAAGCATTTTCCCATAATACATATTGCACTGACCTCAATTTAACAGTCCTCTTTTCTTTGGCAGTTAAATGAGAGGGGCATTCCCCATAGGTGAGAAAATGGGCGATGTCAGCATACCATTCGTCAACTGAACTAAGGAACAGAACAGTAGGAAGGTCAACTTTCTCCTCCAGCAACTCATGTTTGGCTCCTTCAGCAATGAGCTCACAAAGACCTTTTCCACGAACCAGCTTGGTCGGCTTGATGTCAATGTCATACTCTTGGACCTTAGCAACCCAGTTCCCTCTCTTGGATCCAAATTCTTGTTGTGTGAGAATTGACTTAACAGTTGTATCTGGAACCAGCACCATGGAATGAGAGTTGAGGATATAAAAGTGAAACTGCTTAACAGCTTTGACCACTGCAAAAGCATGCTTCTCCATCATGGTGTATTTCAACTCATGATCTTTCAGAATATAGCTCATGAACGCGATTGGTAGCTCATGCTCATTAGAGTCTTCTTGAGTTAAGACAGCAGCCAAGGTATTATCTGTAGCATAGCAATAGATGATGAAATCTTTGCTGAAATCAGGACAGGCTAAAACAGGAGTTTTAGCGATAGCTCTCTTGATACCTTCAAAGGATTCCTTTCCTTCAGAAGACCAACCAAATGTTTGCTTCCCTTTCATCATCTGAGAAATATTCAAAGTTAACTCTGCAAAATCAGGGATGAATCTTCTCAAAAAATTGATCTTACCGAAGAAGGAGTGCACGCCCTTTTTACTGGTTGGGAGAGGAATTTGCTGGATGGCTTGAACTCGTTCAGGATCAATCTTAATACCATCCTTGGAAACGATGTGCCCTAATAACTTTCCCTCAGTGACACAAAAGACAGATTTTTTAGGGTTCAGAGAGATCCCATGCTCTCTGCATCTCAGCAGAACTGTCTCTAGGTGATCAAAATGATCCGCTCTTGTCTTGGAAAACACTGTCAGGTCATCAAGATATATGACAATACACTTCCCTTTCAAACTTCCAAAAGCCAGATCCATAGCTCTCTGGAAAGTGGCACCAGCATTAATAAGCCCAAAAGGCATTCTCTTGTAGGCAAAGGTACCCCAAGGAGTAGTGAAAGCTGTCTTGTGTTGATCTGCAGTATCAACCTCTACCTGATTATATCCCGAGAATCCATCAAGCATAGATAACATTTCAGATCCTGTTACTGCTTGCAATACTTGATCCATCATAGGCAAAGGATAATTATCTTTCAGAGAAGCCTGATTCAGGTTCCTGAAATCAACACAGATGCGGATCTCACCATTTTTCTTCCTAACAGGTACAATATTTGCAATCCATGTTGAATGGTGAATGGGAAAAATGATTTTAGCCTTCAACAACTTCTGTATCTCCTGAAAGATGGTGTCAGCTATTTTGGGATTGTATTGCCTCTGTTTCTGCTTGAAAGGCTTAATTCCAGGCTTAAGAGGAATAGAGTGCTGCATATCTTTTGGTTTGAAAGCTTTCAAATCTTCATAAGAATAAGCAAGAACATCCTTATACCTCCTTAGAAGATCAATTGCTTTTCTCCTCTCATCTGCTGTGCAACATTTTCCAATATTCACTAGCTTAGGGTCATTAGAACTCCCAATATCAATCTTATCATACTCAGCTGATTGCTGAGGTCCAGTAGAAGCTTTAGATTTCACATACCTGTCATGTTTATCAAATAATTCCTCCAAACTCACCAAACCTTTAGGAATCTTGTTTCCTTTGAGATTGATGCATCCATCTTGATCTGTTTCTTCCCCTTGGGCGACTGCTTGGTCAAAGGGCACACTCTCACGAGGCAGGTTGTCACTTCCCTCAAAATACAGTTGTTCGAAATTACCCTTGAGTTCCAGGAAGGAAAGAAAATGTTGATCATCATTGAAAACCTGCCAGTTATTGGTATTATCAGGTACACTAGGCCGATGGACCATCTCAATGGTGAACTTATCCTGAGAGAAGTCAGGATGAGGAATCAGTAGTGACCCTGAGACTGCTAGTGAATCAGCCCTGCTGTTCTTCTCCCTAGGTATTGCCTCAATGGAGAAAGCATCAAGGAATTCAATGGAATCCCAAACCTGATTCCGGTAATGTTTCAGCCTTCCATTTTTTACTTGAAAAAGGTTTCTGACCTGCTTTACAATCAATTCTGCATCACCACGAGCCAGAAGATTCTTCACACCTTGTTCTTTGGCCACTTGCAGTCCAAGAATGAGAGCCTCATACTCTGCTGTATTATTAGTGTTTTCAAACTGCAACTTAAATGAAAAAGGATGTAGGCATCCTTCAGGTGACACTAGCAGGACACCAGCTCCAGAACCAGCTGAGGAACAACTTCCATCAAACTCTAAAATCCAAATACCATTAGGATCTTTAGGTGACATTCTGGGAAGTTGGATTTCATCAGGGGACATAATCATGTAGTTGCCATGACCCATATCCTCATAGAGTATTTGTGCTTTAGGATCATCCATTTTCTGCACAATATACTCAGATTGCTTCTCAGGCAGCAACTTCTTCATTTGTCCATTAACAGGTACAAGGGCATGTGACCAGTCCATTTGGATTTCCCCACCCACATCTTTGCAGAAGTTCCTACTTAGCAACATCCCGTATGAAGGAGGGATATCTGCTACTAAGATGGTAGCCAACACTTTCTTTTCAGGCAAAGCAGCAAAAGCCACTTGTGCATCTTTAATTCTTCCAACCAGGGGCACTTCTTTACTCTCCATGGAGTAACAAGATCCATAAGTGCGTGTGAGGGTCAGGCCTAAAGCATGAGCTACTTTAGCAGGCATCACATTATCTGAGGCTCCTGAGTCTATGACACAATTACTGAGCCTATGGCCAGCTATAAGAAGTGTTACATAAAAAGGTTTGATTTTGTCATTAGGCGAGGTGACAGCGGCTACCAGACTAGGCTGTGGTGCAGAAGGAGGAGTGGGTAAAAGGCCTTTAGAGGTGGTCTTGGAATGGGAATTAACAAATTGAATCATCTTGGCAAAAGCTTTGGGATGGGTTTGATAGTACTCAGCTTCTGAGATTTGAACCTTGGTCTTTTTCAGGTGATCAACAATATCAAAAGATCCAGAAGTGGACGGGCCATCATCATTTGAAATTCTAGGCTTATCAACTTTAGGAGAAAAAGAAGAAGCAACTTTGGTAGCAGGATTAATAGGACTCACCTTTGGTGTAGACGAAGTAGGGATAGGAGATCCTCTTTTTGCAATCACGGGAATAGTTGTCGACTGCTCCTTAGATTTCTTGATAGGCTGTGTCACTTTCTCCCTCTGACTTGTCTGCTCTCGAGTCATGACAGCAAATGATTCACTATTCATGTCTGCTACCACTTCATCATAATCATCTCCATCATCAATGCCCTCAGTGGTAAAGAAATTAACTCGAGATCCCTCAAGTTCTTCTGCCTCATCATCAAATTCCTCCACAAACTCCTCGCAAGCTTCATTATCCTCATCATCATCTGGCTCTTCAACCTCACAGGTTGCATTCACAGGAACCTTAACAGGAGGTCCTTCAAGTGCTAGTCTTGTTTGAGAAGCAGGTAAACGATTTCTGGGCTGAAAATTTCTCCTTGGAACATCTGCATAAGGAGCATGCTGAGCCAATTGTTTCTTTATAGCAATAAGATCATTTGCAAGTTTCTGAACTAATGGATCAGTATTAGGTCCAGGGGTGGAAGAGGAAGAAGCAGCAGACTTAGATTTGGGAGGGTCTCTTCTCAACTTCCCTGACATGATCAAGTCATCCTCGACACTAACAGCGAGAGTTTGATCCTCGACCAATGTTGCGAGATTAGCCCTTCTTAGTGCATAACTAACTTTGGGCGATTGGGCATTTAGGAAGAAACATTTTTGAATTTGATCAACAGGTCGAGTGTTTGTTGGAATTTTATTGATCAACCTGTTGAATCGGGCCACAAATTCTCTCATGGGCTCTTGTGAATCTTTCTTTATCTGAGAGATTTGGGCTAGCAAGGCATGCACATCTTCTGCTGGTTTGAAACGGTTTTCAAACTGAGTTCTCATTGTGTCCCAGTCGGTGATAGCACCAGCCGGAAGGTGGTAGAACCAATCAGCAGCATTATCTTGTAACGTCTCAATGAACAGCCTTACGGAGACGTCTTCATGTTCAACTCCCAGAACTCCACATGCAACAATGAAGGCTGCGATGTGTTCATCAGGATGCACTTTGCCATCACCTTTGAATTTAGGGAAGTTCTTCCGGTTACCTCTGGGTAACTCATGCAAAGGCTGAGTAAGGGCCAGGGGCCCGACACGATGACCCCATGGCAATGGTGCCGCCATTCTTGGAAAAATGGCTTGGAGAGGAACTGCAACACCAGCAAGAATCAAAGCTCGAAGATTAGGGCTAGCTGGCTCTGAAGGAATACCACCCGTAGGACTTCTATCTTGAGCAGGTGGAGTGCTTGTCGAACGAGTTCTTCTATTTCTTGTTGAAGGGAAAGGAAAACCCTGCTGCTCCAAAATCTGGAACTGAGAATCTTCAATACCAAGGGTCCTTCTCCCTCGAGTAAAACGCGGAGTCACCAGATCAAAGGATGATCAAAAATTACAGAACTGGAATATGATTTTCCCCAGCGGAGTCGCCAAAAACTGTTGGTCGTCAAATAGGACTTTTAAGAAGAGCAACAGTCAGGGGACAAGAAGTCCCTCCTCTTTAATGGGAGAGGTTCCCTTATTCAGAAACGAACTTATTTACAAATGTACAAGACATGATTTGTTGGTTAAACTTGGATATCACGAAAGTGTTTTCTATGAAGATCATCAATTACAAAAGGACTGAGGAAATGAGAGTACGGGAAAGAGCAGAAAGGCAACATGCAGAATTATAGATATCAGAGTAATTCTTTATGTATGCGAAAGTCACAGTGAATTGAAACAAGATCATTTGTATTGGATAAATAAGATGGAATTCAAAGACACAAAGTTCTGTAAATAACATCTGCTAGAACACAAAGTTTCTTAACATAACACAGATTCATTAATCAAGGACACAAAGTTCCTTCTTGGTTATACAAGATCACCAGGCTTGCAAAGTTGAAGAGTATGCAATCGGTAAGACTAACGAACTTGAGACAAATGATCTTCACAAAGAAAATAAATGAAAGCTTAGGAATAACAGAGATCAGATAGACAAAGAATGGGAAAGTCCTTCTGTATTGATTTCTTTATAATCTATTTACACTTTTCAGAAAATAAGCCAAGTTCTTCCTTTTCCTTTCTTTTTGAGAATGAATGGCGTAAGGAAGGCCATTATATAGCTTACAAATCAGTTACTCTTCGTAACCGCTTCTTTAACCAAGAACAGTTAAGGACCGCCAATCGCAATACCTTAACTTCTTACAAAGAAAACGGAAAAATAAAGGGAAGAAGAGAAAAGAACAAGGAGAAGAAGACAGGTGGCCAGTCACTGAGAGGGACCCACCGACTTCAGAATCCGCTGCCTGAATTTCTCTAACGCCTCAGCTATGTCTCTGCCACGAGGGACTGACGTGTTGGCCTAGACTGATCCAAAACAAGACATTTATGTCTTTATAAAACTCGACAGAGATGACCAGCGTCTTGAAAAGCTTCTTCATTTTCTCTGAGCTGTCCTTGGAATTTATCTTCAGATTGATAGTATCAGAGCCGCAACTTAAATTCATAAGTCCTGAAGATGACAGTGAATATTTGAAAGCTGAGAGCGGGAAAAACTAAGTATGCCAATGGTTCTTTGGTTCAAATTAGGGACATTGATAGAGAGAGCCGCAACCTAAATTCGGGGAGGAATTACAGCGAAAAGGGATACATGGCAGGGAGGTTGCAAGGGTTCGAGAAAGGGTAGCATGGAAACAATGTAAGAATTGCAAAGGTGGCTTGCTCATTATATAGCCGTTGAGGAGAGAGAAGGGTGATCAATGCGCATTACATTCATATCTATCAGTTTGAAAAAACAACATATTCGGGAAGAGCGGGAAAAACTAAGTATGAATGGCATTTGTTTGATTTGGGACATGTGAGACGCGAATGCTGAAACATGCGACTCGGCCGAGTTTCGGCTGAAACATGGAAAAGCTTGCACAAATGATTTTGGGACATTTGGGACACAAAACGCCGAAGTACGCGATTCGGGTGTTTCGGCCGAAATGGAACAAAAGGCCCGTTTGAACTTGGGACATTTGGGACGAAAAGTTTCGAAGGACGCGACTCGGGTGTTTCGGCCGAAAATTGGAACAACTTGCACTTTTTGACTTTGGGACATTTGGGACAAAAAGCTCCGAAGTACGCGACTTGGGCAGTTTCGGCCGAAAATGGAACAGCTCGCACAATTTAAAATTTTGGGACACTTGGAACATGAAAGCGTGAAGTACGTGGTTCGGCCGAAAATGGAACAACTTGCACTTTTTGAACTTCACTTGGAACACGAAAGCCGATAATGGAACAACTTGCAATTTTGAATTTTGGGACAGTTGGGACAAAAAGTTCCGACGGGCCCGAAAATGGAACAACTTCGGGGATTTCGGCCGATCGGGGAAGAGAGCGCACTTTTGAACTTGGGACAGTTGGGACAAAAATGTCCGACAGGCCCGAAAATCACACAAAATGACCCAAAAACTGCAGATTTTCTCAATTTCACGACTTCGGTAGCATTTTCAGCACAACAGAGAAACACTTAGAACTCAAAATTTTGAAATTTTTACTTTCATCAGAGCGGGGAATTTTGAGTGGACAACAAGGTTGAAATTTAATTTTCACAAGTTGTCATTAACAAGGACCATATAAGCCCCTGTCCAGCTGCTTAATCCTTGAGTTGGGTTTATTTTCTTATGTCGAGTCTTATTTTCTCTGCGTGTTGGCGTCATGTTGCTTATGTTTACGCTGATCCTTTCCCTACGTAGAGTATCATGCATGGCTCCTTGAGCCACTACCCCTGGTTGTCCCTATGCTTGCTTCCCTACCAAGCCAATATTTGCATCCTGTGTATCCTGCTCTGCAAACTTGTCATCTCGTCATTTCCTCCTCCTTACCTATTGATCCCCTCCTCTCATCAAGCTCCACGTGAGCATCTCCCAACTACCTCGCTCCGTGAACCGATTCAACCATCCCATTTACCATCTCCCGCTTGTTTTATTCGAATCCCTTTTAAATTAAAAGTGGTGATAGTTTAATAAAGTGGTCGATTTTACTTAAAAGTGGGGTGTTGTTTTATAAGGTGGGATTTGTTTTAAAATTAAGGGGGTCGGGATTTTATATAAAGTAAGGTTTTTAATTTATAATTTATTAGGTCTTAATTTATAGCATTAGGATCTAATAAAAATTTATAAAGGTGATTAATTAATATTAATCTTAATACTAGGGATATTTAATTAAATTAGTTATCTAATTTTTTTAATAAGATCTTTTAAAAATTTGATTAGTATAAATTTAAACATTAGAGTGGCCCTTTTTTTCCTTTAATCTCTAAAATTATTTAATCTCTAGCGTTATTGGAATTTTTGTATTAATCCCTGTTTGAGTGTGTAGCGAAATTTCTATCATTTTTTGCCTTCCAAGAGCCCTCACTGCGTCTTAGAGGTCCTCTGGACTCATCTTGAGTCGCATTTTGCATTGTATTGCCGTTGTTATTTCTTGCAGACTAGTGAGCGCGTCCACAACAATCTTACGGAAAGTGGGTTTCTGTTGTGACATGAGACGCTATTTCTCATACAAGACCATATTTTTCCCCCTTTTATTATTTTTTCTCATTTTGTGCTTGCTTACAATGTCAAACTGTTGTTATCAATGAATCTTTATTGTGGTTTCCACTCTTACGTGTTACTACATTAATTACAAGGTGAGTGATCCATTGTTTATCAATGTACAGTTGCATCTGATTGTAATCAATGCACTAAATTACAAAGTGCCAAATTCAGAGGGTGTTAATATTGTTCTGGGGTGGTTGTGTTTCTTTCTCTTTCCTTATGCATTCCTTCTTTCTCTCTTATCTATGGATGCCTATTTAGTACCTTTTCTCACACCATTCAATTTATTAGAATGGAGATCTAAAATGGATATGGTATTACGCAGTAAAAGGTTATTCTATGTCATCATGGGATTAGCGACTGAACCTAATGATGAGCCCAAAAAATCTAAGTGGTTAAACCGATGTGATGAAGCCTTGGGTATTCTTTGTATGTATGTTTCTCCTGACTTTCTCTTCCACATTGAGTCATTTGAAACACCCGATGGAGCTTAGAAATTTCTTGATGAGATGTTCAGAAAAGAAAATGACATGAGAGCGCATGAGTTGGAAAATGAACTACTAGGATTAAATTTTAGTGACTTTGAAAACCTATAGACCTTCTTCTCAAATTTCTTCCACACTAGAGTTCTACTAAAGGAATGTAAAGTGGAGAAGAAACACTCTCATTTGATCTTGTTGATTCTTTCTAAGTTAGGTCCTAAATACTCCGTCTTCATTTTGACTTTCCACGCCATAAAATTTGCCTTGGGAAGTACTTGGCAAATTCCCTCATTTAACAGTTTTTTTGCCCTAACTCATTTGATAATAGGAAAAAATCATTCAAATGGGGAATATAAAATCCAAGCCACATTCCCTTGTGTAAATTAAGGGTAAGGAGAAGAAAAATAAAAATAAGAAAGATAAAAATGACCAACCCGAGAAGGAAACCAAGACCAGCCAAGCCTAACACAAACGATTGGACTTCTGAGCCTAAAACAAAGAAGGAAAAGTGTAAGTGTTCCTATTGCAAGAAGTCTAGCCATAAAGAAAATCAATTTGTGAGAAAATAAATCGATCACTTAACTCATTTACTTGAGAAAAATAAAATAAGTGTTCCCGATTCTATCAAACAAAATGCTCCAAAGTCTAAGTCTTCTAAAGAAAAGGAGTATAAATTTGAGAAGGAGAAAGGAAAGGCCCTTATAGCTATAACATATCCTTCATCAACGTGGATTATCGATTCCGATGCCTCACACCACATAGTATCTTTAGATGTTAATTTTTCCAACATAGAAGTAGGTGGCATGTCCAAAATCACGTTGGGTGATGACACTACAGTTTTGGTTTCTGGTATTGGATCGGTAGAGATAGATGGTGGGACATTTAACCAAGTTTTGAGTGTTCCCAATCTCTCTACCAATCTCCTATTGGTTTACCAAATAACTCACCTTTGTGAAGCAATGTGAGTGGAATTTGGTCCTAACTCGGTGATTATATGTGATCTTAACTCTGACTCCACATTGGCTGAGGGAAAAGCAAATCACCATCTACAGTTGTATACCTTTTTCCCACTTTAATTTGATTTGACACCCACTACCTTGCTCACTCATACAGATGAGATTAGAAATCTATAGTATGAGTTTTTTTCCATCTTAATTATCCTTACCTTGAACAATTGAGCCAAAATGAAATGGTCAACGGGTTACCCCACGTCAAATTTTATAAGGGTCTTTGTGAGGGTAGTTCCCTCAAGAAGAACCCTAAGAAAAATTATAACAAAGGAAAATCCTATAGATTTATTCATCCCTTAGATCTTGTTCATAGTGACATTTTTGGCCATTTCCCATCTCCTTCGTTTACTAGAGATCTATATATGCTAACCTTCATTGATGAATTTTTACGTTACACATGGGTGTATTTTCTTAAGCTTAAGTATGAATAATTTGATTACTTTTGAGAATTTAAGGTTCTTAATGAGAAACAAGTAGAAAGGTTTATTAAGGTTCTTCAAACCAACAATTTAGGTGAGTATGTGAGCAATATTTTTGAATATTTCTATACCTCTCAAGGGATTTCTTTGCAATGCACATTTTCTTACAGCCCTTCACAAAACGGATTTATGGAAAGAAAGAATTGAACGCTTAAGGAGATGGCCACTTATATGGTTCACTCAAAATCCCTTCCTCTACAGTATTGGGTAGGAGCAATGAATTGTGATTTCTACATTAAAAACCATTTTCCACATAAGGTCGTAAGAGGGATGCCACCTTTTGAATCCTAGTTTGGACGTAAACCTGATGTAGAGCACTTTCGCATCTTTAGATCCAATGTTATGGTCCATATTTCAAAAAATAAATGCAAGACCTCATAACCACATTCCAAACCTTGTATTTTTGTAGGATGTCATGATGGCCTGAAGGGGTATAGATTATTTAACTAAACTTCTCATGATATTTATATTGAGAAAAGTGTGAAGTTTTATGAATCATATTTGACTCTAATTCTCCACCCTCTGAGGTTCTTTTGTTCTCTAATTCAAATTTTGACTCGTCAGATGATGATGTTGTTGAGCATGTTCCTCCTCTTAATTTTCCTAATCCTTCTTCTCTTCCTAAACCTATTCTTCGGAGTATTCAAATTCTAACAGTAGTGATGATGAGGACTTTGTCCCTTCTTTCTCGAGTGAAGAATATTCTAAATCTGAGCCTGACCCTCCTGGTCCTATTTGGGCTAGGTAGAATTTACAGAATGTTAGAGAGTGGATTGGATATCCTTCAGATGAGATACGTACTCGCTCATAGTTCACTAGACCCCACTCCTTCACCTTCACTTCTGAGCCTTAGTCTTTTCATGAGGCCTCTGGGATTCTTGAGTGGGATTCTGTCATGGATGAGTAGTATTACTCACTCATGAAGAACAATACTTGGGATCTCACCCCTCTTCCAAGGGAAGGAAAATCATTCAATGTAAGTGGGTATACCAGAAAAATTATGGTGTCAATGGATAATTCAAGAAGTATAAAGCAAAAATTGTAGTTAAGGGTTTCTCCCAAGTAGCTAGGGTTGATTACTCAGAAACCTTTTCTTTGGTTGTAAAGGTGACTTCCATTTTACTGACCCTTGGCATCACTTCCATGAACAGATGGGAAGTCCACTAGATAGACATTGAGAGTGCCTTCCTTTACGGGGACCGAGAGGAAGATATCTACATGGAACAACCTCCAAGTTATGTCTATTATCCCTCCCTCATTTCCAAGTTAAAGAAGTATCTCTATGGCCTTAAACGAGTCCATAGGTCTTGGTATGCCAAGATGGACTCCATTTTACTTACATCATTTCACTTGGTGTCACTCTGACCTAATTTTTTTACATTTTTTGGCAAGATGACTCCATGATCATTCTCGTTTTGTATGTTGATGACTTATTGATCATGGGTAGTTCTTCCTCTATCATAGATTCTATGAAGATCTCCTTAGCCAAAAATTTCTCCACATCTGACTTAGGATTACTTCATTACTTTCTTGGGATCTATATTTCATGGTATCACTTTGGAATTGTGATTTCACAGCCTAAGTACTCCCTTGATTTTATTGCTCGATTTCAAATGTCTTACTATAAGCCTTCTCCTACTCCTTTCCTTTCTAAGATTAAGTTGGTTTCTAATTGCTCTACTCCTTTGGTTAATGGTACCCTTTATCGACATTTGGTTGGGAGCTTGATTTACCTAACTCACACTCAGACAGATCTATCGTATCTTGTTGGGATTATATCCAGATTGATGTGGGAGCCTCGTGAGTTGCATTAAAAAGCATCAAAGTAGATCCTTCACTATTTTTACAACACTCATACAGATGGCATTCACTATCTTAGAGGGAAAAAGATTAACTTGGTTGGATATAAAGACTCTGATTGGGCCAGTGATATAGATCATTGGAAATCTACCTCAGGCTACAGTTTCTCTCTTGGTTTGGGTCATGTCAGTTGGTCTAGCAAAAAGAAAAATGTGATTTTCATATCATATATAGAGGTAGATTACAGAGGAGTAGCTAACATTGCCATAAAATTTATTTGGTTGAAGGGTATCTTGATAGAGTTTGGTATTCACTTTTAGCGGCCTACCATTATCTACTATGACAACATGAGCACCATGTTGATAACTAAAATCTAGTTCAACACCAGTGGATGAAGCACATTGATATCCACATGCACTTCATTTAGAAGTTGATATATGAATACATCATCAACTTGCAGTAGTGTAAGACATGTCATCAGGTTGCAGACATATTCACCAAGCCCTTTATTGAGGCAAAGTTTGCTAAATTGCGGTCTCTTCTTGAGGTGAGGTCTATTTTAGCCACCCATATTCTTTGGGCTATCTATTCCTTCTTCTCCTCTTCTTATTTTCTAGAGATATTTTGTTTGTACATGGGCACTTAATCAGGCCTTTATTTTTTTGGCCCCATTCACACATCTTTCTTAGTTTTCTAGGAGAATTTTATTTCTTTTCTTACTTACCATGACCTCTACCTCAGGTTCAATGAATGGGGGGCGTTGGTATGTGTGACTTTCCTCATCATGACTCAGGGTCTCTTCCATATCATGTGGTGAGTCAAATTTCTTAGTGAGATCATAGGTCTTAGGATTTATATGACATGTGGAAGATTCTGTCATAGAATTTTTCATTGTCATATGTGTCAGTGGTGTCATAGGAGTTACATTCCCTATTTGGAATTATAACTCCTCCTTCCCTCTTCAAGAGAATTATTTTCAAGGAATGGGAGTTACACAACACTCCTATATGTACCCTCCTTTTTTGATATATGAGTATGAGTAGACTATTTTTTCCTTATGCGTGATTTTTCATTATTGTTTGATTCTTTTTTATTACTTGAAGCATCTCGTCGCCATTAAAGTTTAGCATCTTCGATGTGCATGAAGTTCCAAATTGATCCTCATTGAAAACTCTCACAAGTACATAGATATAAATGAACTCTCCTATAATGTAGGTGGGGAAATTTATCCATAGGGATAAGTTGCTAGGGATAAATACTAATGGGTACTTGAGAAGTAAAGGTGTCAAATTTATACTATTTAAAGGGATATGGATTAGTATCCATAGTATACTCTCATCCATCATGTATGAACTTGAGACATTTATGAACAATAGATGGGATAACTTGCATAACATGTATCCAAGGATGAGCTAAAATAATATTATACAGTAAATTTGTGTCCATGATGTGAAATGTAGTGGACAACATCTTAGGGCCAATGAACAAATTAATATAATAATTCCTAGTGTTATTTGTGTATATTATCAAAACCCCTAATGTTAGTTATAGTCTTATAAATTATGTGCATAGGAAATATCATCTTTTTAAGCAAATAAATAGAAAAATATTGAGACCATAGCCATTTTTTATCAAGACATGTTTAATAAGGAAACCTTGAATATGTTCAATAATAATAAGAAGTGTGTAGGGATCTTCACCAATTAGCAGTGGGATCTCATCTAAACTAAATTTTATGGCATTACACATATATTTTAATGTGTCCATAATAGATGAAAAAGTGACATGATGAGCAGTGGGAGATAAGGTAAAAATTTGTAAAGTTTCAGATAATATATTCTTATAGAGAGGTACCTTTTATAATAGTTAAAGAAGAGACATCTTAGTGGGTGTATTATTTAATCACTATAATATATTAAACCCTTTACAAGGAGCACTTGGTTTAGCAGTAAGACCCATAGGTGGTGGATGAAAGGGTGGGTTTCCCCCAACGGGTTGCTTAGTATAGTGAGTTGTGATAACATTAACTTTAGTAGCCATAGAGAAGAAGAAAATTGAAGTGGATGTTTTCGAGGAGGAATATATTCAGCTTTTATATCAATGTATGTAGGATCCTCATAGTCATGACTCAACTAGAACCATCATAGAGACCCCCTATGTCATACAAGAAATGTTCATAACCCTGGTGAGAGGAGTAGTAACCTATACCGAAATGATGGATTGGTCCCTTAGGTTTGAAAGGAAGATCATATAATATTAGAGGAAGAGGCACGATGATAACACAAAAAATATAACTCATCGTATCCAAGAGGAGAATAATAAATCCTAGAGGCACTAGGGTCTGAGAAATAAATTTTATTCAATATTCAAGCTCACCAAATTTTTACACCCTTATTAAATTTTATGTTATAGAAATGTACAACAATAAAAAGGATGTAAGTGTTTGTAAAGGGGGTTATTATAATTAATTTTATAACATTAACTTTTCACATCCAAAATAACATGTTAATACTTGCAATAATTGATAAAATGATGACTAATAGCTCAAATGCAAGAAAGGAGAAAAAGACTTAGTTGTATAGGTTAGTACAGGAAGGATATGAGTGCATAAATAGGTGGAAAAACTAGATTGGGGATTAGGAGTGATTTGGTGAAACATTTGGAATTAGAAACCGATGAGGGGAAAGACCATACAACTATCATAAAACCCAAACTAGAATTGTATTGTCCTTGTACATTATAGATTGGAATTTTACGGTCTCAACCTAGATTTGTATGGTCTTGGACTCTTCCATTTTTTTGGGTATACTACTTATTATGTACCTCAATTTCCTGAAAATTATATTCATTGTGTGTTACTCTTTCTTTCACAACTTTGGGATGACCTATAATCCCATATAGCAATGTGGAAACCCAATAAAATTTCAAAACCCTTCATTATAGAATTACCAACCAAAAGGAGAAAACATATGTGTTTTTTGAGGTTATAATACCCTTTTTGATCAACCCTAACTTACAAACTAATCCAAGTGTTGCACTACATTCCCTCATTGTGGGATCAAGCTTCATGTATCTCTATTAGGTGTTTGTGCAAGTGTGAGTGCAAATTAACCAACCACCTAAGGGTGCCCTTGTGTCCTTGATACCAAGATTGTAAGATATATGTATAGTATAGAATGTACAAAGAATGGTAATAGTTTGATGTGGTGTGCCTCATCTACATGAACTAATCATTTTTACTTGAATCCCTTGAAAAATGTTGGGAGTGACTTTACTCTTGCTAAGATATAGCTCTATGACCTTTGCATTCCTAGAAATGTAGTAAGTTAGACTCTTTGACATTGTTGAGTGCTTCAGACCTATAGTAGGGATTACTTTAATTAATGTGTTGGGTAGGTTTAAAAATGACCTTGAGTGCTTTTGCAGTGATATTTTTAATAGGATCTTGTAAGAGTGTCATGCTTATAAAGTGATATTGACTTGTTTATATAGTCTTCTATGCGTGAAATATTCTAATAAGGTTGATGTTATGAAAGTGAAGAGATCCAATAAATATTTTAATAATAAAAAACAAAGTCATATAACGTAAATGGGTGTGACCATATAGGTCATCCAAGACTGGATCCAATACCTGACCTTTTGTACAATCTTGGACAAGAAAAATGAAAAGTGAAATTAAAAAATAATTCATTAAATATAGAGGTTATTTACTGTTTTGGTTTGATAGTATTCCTAAAATTGACAACAAAGTAGAGTGTAAATATAATCATGCCACGAAAGAGATAAATAGATGGATTGATTGGATTTTGAACATGAGCAGTTGTCTTAATAAAGGAACATCATCAAACTTGATATTGTAAAAGGAAAACTTACCAAATTTTAGTATCTACATATTTATTAATTATGCATTATTACATTATTTTATATATATTGTGAATCATTAATTAAATATAATTCATTTATTTCTATTACAAATATATACTAAATGTTTTTAAATTCATTATATTATGTATTATCAGAGTTTCTTTTATTATTGTTTTCATATTGTTTGTCCTCTTTGTCCTTTAACTCTTAAAAGTGTCATCCATTTTACCATCACCAAACCTTTTCTTTATCCTTATTCTTACTTAGAAACGAGATTAAATATTCTTAACAATATCGCTTTTATATTTCAATATGGCAAAAAATTGGGCCCAATGTCCTTTTGACTCTTATATGCTACAAGGTTTTCATGAATATTTAATTTATATAAAATTGGGTGAAATTGACTCTTCCCATAATAAAGCTACATGTAAAGGTGTTTTTGGACAAGTCAAATGACCAATTTTACTATAAAGGTCATGGGTAATAGTCCTTATATTAACAATATTCATTTTAGTTTTTTGTCCATATTATTAGAAAAATAATTTTAGCTAATTAAATCAAGATTAATATAATCTTTGTAGTAAAATTTCCTCTTATTTCTTCATTTATGGGTAAACTTGGTGGCTTTGAAAGGGTCCCTCTCCCTTTTTACAACCAATATCATTGACTATCATCAGCCATACAACCACAAAGTGCCCTCTGAGGTTTGAACTTAGGCGGGGCTAGACACAATTAACTCACCTACACCTCATTGACAACTTCCTATTATTAAAATTTTCATCATTCTTCATAATTTTACTTCAAACTTTGTAGAAATGTGAAGACATTTAAATTTGGTAGTTTACCACTTGATAATGTTAGTATTAAATTAATCCCTTTAATCATGACTCATACACTTATTCTAAGCCAAGTTGTTATACCTTGGAGCATCCATAGTTCTATTACAAAAAATGTCTCTCCTCATTACATTTCTCAAAATATTATATAAATACTCATATTAGTCGCAAATAGTCCATTACTTCTAATTATCATGCACAGAACTTCATGGTACCATAATTCACTTTTGGACCAAACTGTTAAACATAACCAAACCATCCAAAAATTTGGCCATGTGCAAAATTTTACCATCCCAATCTTCCCAATGGTTATCTTTTAAATTTAAATATCTTTTGTAGGCTTGCATGTCTGCTATGGGTTGGGATTTTTGCAAAATTAAATCCATGTAACTCTATATAAGAAAATATAATACACTCATTTACATCCTTGGCATTCTCAAGATCTTCTCTAGCAAGTATCTATCAATTCTTATTCAAATCTCTCTTAATATTCCCTATGGTAGTAACAAACATTAGGAGCTACCCCCACATCAATTTGAAGCACTCCATAATAGGCTTAAGATTCAAGCTTTCCAAATCAAGAGCCCGCAAGACCAGGTCAATAGAAATCAATTATCAAGTGTTTAAGTTATCAAATATAGTTACATCCATGTAGTAATATGTTGTATCTCTAGGTGGATAACTACATGTGATTTGAGGCCTCTTTGGAGATTCCAATGTAGACAATGTATGAAATGCAAAACCAAAAAACTAATATATTTTCAAGTTTTGTACCAATGATTAAGGTTTTGGGTCAAGGTGGTTGATTTTAGAGGGTTTCACGCATTTTCAATAATTAATCTTTCAAAAGTATCCATATCTCAATTATTCATAGAAATTATAGAAGTTATAGAGATTTATTTTTATCCTAGAGCAAACCATACAAAATGACAAAACCACTAAATTGTTTGGTCCTAAGTGAAATTATTTTGTCACTAAACACAATGTAGATCAATATCAGAGATAAAGCATCTACATAATATTTCCATCTAGTTTGCTTTCTTTCCTTGCATTTTTCTTGTTTCTTTCTTCATTCTTTCTTTTATTTTCATCTTCATCTCTCAATTGCTTTATGAAATCAGGTTCATGCTTGTATTCATCCTCCCATGGCTTCTTCAAAACTGATTCAATTTGGTCTTCATCTTCTTTAGCATATTCTTCATACATTTAGGTTATTCATAATCTTTATCTTTGCTTGTTTATATTCTTCTTCATCTTTAAACACCTTTGAATTTTTTGATTCCATCATTATTATTTTCCAAATAAACTCTTCTTTTGATATAAGTTCATCATCCTCTTCATTTATTCTTTCATCTTTATCCTTTTGGTCTTTTATGTCTTATTTCATTACAATTTTCTTTATCTTTATATCTTCATTCTATTCACTTTCATTCACACATGAAAAGGAAATATTAGAATGAAAAATTAGAGGCCGTATAGCCTCTTGAGAAGCTCTTTGCAAGAGCTCTTCTTCATCTTATTTTTGTTCTTCTTCTTCTTGACTACTTTGCTCTTTTTCTTCACCAAGTATTATGCCCACTTATCGATAGAAAAAAGTGTCCTTCATACATCTTTGTTTTCTTATCTATTCTCTTTCTTCCTACTTATTTCAATAAGCCACTCTATAGGCCATTGCACTATCTTTTTCATACTCCAACCAAGAACTTGATTTTCCCCCTTACTTATTTCTATCATTAACTTTAATATTCCTCTATCTCTTTTATATCTACAATCATTTCTTCATTAGTCATATTTTTCTTCCTTACACTCTCTTTCAACTTAATGTGCTAGCCATTTGGAAAGAAACCCTTTGTCTCTACTCTCTCTTCTTTTCTTTATTTCTTCTTCACAAGCAAGTATTTTCCACCTTTCTCTTTCCTAGTACCTCACCTTAGGCCTTACCTAGTCTTTTGGAACTTATCTTCTTCTCTTTCAACCTCTAATTTTTCTCCACCTTAGACTTCTTCTTTACTTCCTTTTGACTTCTTCTTTAATGCTTCAATGGTTAAATTTTCTTTACTTACCACTTTACTATCAAACTCAACTTTCTTCACTTCAATAGATTTATTCTTCACTTCCAAAGAGAAAAATTACTCTGATACCACTCTGATGTAGAGGAGGAAAACCAAATTCTAAAATAACACCACCAAAGTTAGTCTCAAGAGAAAAATCATCTAATCATGCAATAGCATTAGCTCATCAAAAGGAAACTCAAGACCAGTTTTATTAACTATACTGATTCAAGGCTCCTTTCAATTGTTTCTTAGCTCAATTTCATCAAATAAACATGTTCTAACCCTTCAAAAGGATTCAAGTCTTAAATTCAAAAGAATAACCTTTATGGGCCTACAAGCTACTACTCATAGTTTAGTGAAATCCTTATTTTCTACAGTTATTCATAAAAACTTAAGATATTTTGAATACCTTTTCAAGTACCCGTTATAGGCCTACAACTCCTCACCAAAATTTGGACCTCAACTCCAAGCTTAACCCCTTCAATTTCTCTTCTATTGTTTTTAATTAGGTCTCTCTTAAAGCCCTAAAAACATTTAAGTCTTATTATTTTAGAAACATAAGAAACTCTCCTGAGAAACTAGTCACATATCGTGATACCCTTTATCTTGTTCTTGTTTCATGTTAAATTTCAGCTTCTAACTTGCACTACAAATCTCCCAACTCAGCTATCACCTTTCCAATTAAGCCATCTAGGACTTTTGTTAGGTCTCTAAGTCTCAATGTTTTGTTTTTTTGGTCAGAAAAAATTTGGCACTTAGTGAAAAACATACAGAAGGTTTGCATAGAAGAGAAGAGCACATTCAAAAGTGTGGGAGGATTGGGAAGGAATCGCTCATTGAGGACAGAGGAAGATTCGAGACTTACCCATTTTCACGACGAGGATCTATTTTTGGAAGATGGCATGTGGAACACAGAAACCGGTTAAAGACTTGTGTGACACGTATTGGTTGTTTTTGGAGGATCGGCTATGAATCACTTTGTATGAGTATGGGTTGAGAATAGATTTAATACTAACAGTTAACTAGAAGAAGTCTATTATTAGCGCACTTGCATGTCTAGCTATTATTGTAACAACGCGTGGCTAATAATAGCATATGACCTATTTAGGAATAGATAAGCAGTGAAGGGAAATTCCCCACCCTTATAAATATGTAATGAACTACGAAGTATAGGTGGGTGAGAATAGTATGTAAGAACTGAGTATTATAATATTATGTTGCCAAATCTGATGCATGCATAAACTATGGTAGTATCTATTATAATAAGCTTTTGTGTATTTATCATGTTTAATGTAATGGAGTGTATTGGCTGAAACATAGTATTAAATCCTAAGTATAATTGGTTCTTGTATGCTTGATTTCATCATGGTTGTTATTTAAGTTTGTTATTCTATAGATCTAAATCTAAACATGCGATGTAGAATGATATATTAGTCATGGATCTGAATGCTTTAATTCTTCATCATGCTAACACCCTATAACAACAACCCTAAAGAGGGTCCTAGTACCTTTGTGTGCTTTAGGTGAGTGCTTAGTCTAGGCTGAGTGATGTGTCAGTGCACCTGGGAATTTATTGGTGAATTCTAGGCTGCATCATTAGTTCCTTTACCGGGACCTCTTTTTTATTTTTTTTTAGGATGGTTTGCAATGAAGACATATCAGTTGACCCTAGCAAGTGTTGAGGAGTGGATACACGACCTAGAAGAACAATATATATAGAGTTCAGTATTGGATCTAAGTTTAACACACGCACATGGGTGGAGCAGAATCTGTATGACAATTTATATGAGAGCTTCTTCACTATCTTTTTGATAGAATTGTACAAGTGGTTGGTTTCCTATACGTCTAAATAGAATTGGAGGTATCGCACACTTGTCTGGACACAAGAAGTATTTCAGGCCCTTTATGATGCTGATATGATTTGGCCTCGCGCTGTGGATATGTGATTCCATGGTGTTTTGAAAAGTTATATCTTCGAGTACTCAATTTCTACTTATTCATGCCCAGAGGTAACTGAATTCCAATTTTTACGATATCCCAGGGGAACTTACCTACAAGTCATTCCACTAGCGATCAAAATTCTGATAGTAACCTTAAACTTGGAGAACAAACCGATGGAGAACTAAACCCCACCATGCATGGGGGCAGGAGCAGTATTGGTGAAATATGGAAAACCTAGTGGCAGAGAGGAAGAGAGAGGAAAGGAGGTTGAAGTATAATGAGGCACGTGAGAGGGAGGTAGAGAAGCAGTAGGAGGTTGCAGATAAAATGGCGTTGTGGAGAAATATCTTTCAAGAAGAAGTTAATGTTCATGCAGAAGATGTGGAACCCGAGCATCAGTAACTCCCCCATTTGGGAAAGTATGATAGGGAACCCTCCTCGGCCTCACATAGAAGCATGCCAACAGAGATGACCTAGGCCATAAGCACACATCTGAATCCACTTGGAAACCTTTCCCTTGTGCTTGGTTTTCTAGTATCTAGTACAACAAATAGTCAGCAAGTTAATTTAGGTAGTGGGAGAGTAGGATTGAGTCATATAAAAAGCATAATGATGGCAACACAAATGGCTTCATTGTTATATGGGAGTACCTTTTTAGGTGTATCATCTGCACAGAATTTAGGCACTCAAATTTTTGGAGTATCTTCTGGGAGTAGTAACACTCCGTAGACTATTGGTGTGTAGTTCAATACTACTTTTAGGACACATGGAAGTACATCTTCTAGTCCAACCCCCCAGGATTAGGAGATATAGGTGGCTCTAGCTCCAGTGGATCTAGTGATTCTGGAGGTAGAGGAAACATAAGAGGTTCTAGATCAGGTGGGTAAGGTCCGCACCAACCCCAGAATATTTACATAGAGATGTCTCTTCATCTCCCAGAGTATAGGGGCATATAAGATACTACTAAACATGTACACATGTGTGAAATATTGTGGCACGTAAAAGTAATCATGGCTTCTTAGTGTAGGGAAAGTCAATTTGCTACTATGTTACAAGGACGCACACACATTTGGTACAAAATTTTTGATCCTGATCAGAATTACATAGACTATGCAGCTTTAAAAGATGCTTTCCTTAAAGAGTTTCACATCCCTGAGTTTGAGAAGAAGATTATAAGTGCACTCAAGGATATCAAGAAAAGCACTACTAAGAGTGTCAGAGAGTATGATGCCCATTTCAAAACATTGTTATCTAAGTTGTCCTATGATATTCATGCAAGCTAGCATGCACAATGGTTTGTTGGAGGTCTAATTACATCCTTTAGGAGCATGCTATCACATAAAACATACATTGATCTGTGTAAAGCACTTGAAGAAGCCTTACATACTGAGGTAGTTGGAATTATAGATACTGGGGTGAGCCCATTTTTAGAAGCATAGATCGTAACTATGACAAAGCAGTTGGAGAAACTATTAGCAAATTTAGCACATGAGACATACATAGGGATTTGGTGCACATATTGTGAAGTGGAAGGTCACATAAAGGATAGTTTTCCCTACAGATCTGTGCACTCATTGTTGTTAGATTGTGAGATATGCCATTTAAACCATGATGTTAGTCATTTCCCATTACTAATATGCACAATAAGGAAGAATGTTTCATGCTACTACAAAATTTGTAGGTCCATGACTCATGACATGGACAACTGCCACCTAATTGGTCAGATCCATGATGCTATACATATCGGTGTACAATAGACAGGAGTTTTAAATAAATCTAAAGGTAAGAACAAGCATCAAAATCAGGATCAGGCGCGCTATGATCAGAATGAAGGGAGTTTTGAAGGAGTTTGTGGCAGAGGTCAAGGGTTTCAAGGATGATATGGAGGCCAAAAACATGGTGGTGAAAGAAGAGAGTTACCTTAAGGAACATGTTATACATGTGGATCTCCTAACCACTACAGGTGAGAATGTCCTCAGAATATTACATGTTATTTCTGTGGAAAGAATCATAGTTATGAGGATTTCCTAGACTTATATGAGCATCTTAGTAAGTAGCATAAATAGGAAAACAAAGGTGTAGGGATGGTTAGGATAAAACAACCTATGGAAAATCAATGGATGCCCAAGTTGGAAGTAGAATCTGAGGAATTGCAAGTAAATACCACATCCCATGCTGAAGCAGCGCGTAACAAAGAAGCATTGCAGTAAAAGGCCTACCATTACTAAGGATGAGGTTCTACATGTATGGTACCCATATCCTACCCATCAGAATGAGGTTTACCAAGAAACCATGGAGGGACTCAGGGTTCTTCAAGGTGAAATAAAGTATTTAAAGGACCAATCGTAGAAGATGGAGCAAGAGAAAGCATTAGAGAAGGTCCAAATTGATATGGATGACTTGAGAGAAGTGTGCAAACGCCAAGAGAATATCATTCCACTGTTAGGGAATTGGTTAAAGGAAATACTTTGTGTGTAAGTACTGAGACTGGACATCAGATCTTGCATGCAAATCTCCCCCCTCTTAGCCTAGATTATGATAAGGAAATAACCCTGAATGTTGTTGTGGATGGGTGGCTATTGAGTAATCTACTCATTTATACTAGCATGGAAGTCAATTTTCTTAACTTAGATGTATGGGTACAAATGGGGAGCCCCCATTGCAGTCATCGTCTAATGCATTGTTCATGGCTAACTAGACTAAGGCCACTCCCATCAGATTTTTAAAAGATGCATCCATTACCATACAAGGAGCCAAGTTCATTGGATATTTTGAGGTTCTAACACTTGCAGAGTCAGATAGCTTCCATGCTCTATTGGGACATCCTTGGTGTTATGAAAATAATGTTGATCTTTGGTTCAAAAAGGGTTATATCAGCTTTGAAAACAAGGATGAAAGAGTTATGATCCCTTTAACAGATGGAAAATATGTGCCCTATGTTGAGCCCTTGAGTGAAGAATACTTGAATAGGATTTATGTATGTGTCATTTGGGATCCAGAGGTACTTGAGCCATGTAAAGAAGGAATCCTTTAGTGGAAGGATGCACAGTCTATTAGCGATACTACAAGTGTTGCTTGTGATAATTGGGCTCATAGAACTTATAGGGCATATAGTAAAGAGAATATTTCCTAAAGGAAACAAACCACATTATATCAAGAGAATACGTAACAACTCGGTACCTTATTACACCAGAGAAGGAGATCCTATGGTATTCCTGCGCACCATGGAAGAATGATGTATAGACCCACTGGAGAGAAGGAATATGCTAGCATATACACTACACTGGATAACAGTAGCACGCTAGTGGGTGGTCCACATGGATAATCTTGTAGGATGGAATGAAATTAGGATTGCTCTTACCACTAGGTTCTTTAAGAGTAACACACCTACTCAAA
Organism: Taxus chinensis; assembly: GCA_019776745.2. Lineage (NCBI taxonomy): Eukaryota > Viridiplantae > Streptophyta > Pinopsida > Cupressales > Taxaceae > Taxus > Taxus chinensis. Next base: position 599,534,835 of record CM034150.1, read on the forward strand.
TCTATATTTATCATGGTAATCAACTTGTTCTAGCACCACGTTCATAAGTGTGAGAGACTTTAGACAGAGGGGTAGGAAGCTTTACCACCTTCTCTCTAGGTGCACAAGTTTTATTCCACTTTACATGGTTACACGCGTGCTTAGTATGTATATGAAGAAATCCATAGAGAGACTGGAAATTGGTAGGATTTAATTACAGGAATGACCCATTAGGTGTTTGACTTCTTATCTACCAAGCCTCCTGATGGAAGAAGAATTAAAAGTCATAAAGCACTTAACTATGGGAGATAATGCCAAGGCTGAGGAAATCCTTCATGAGTTATTGGATGAAGGAAACTCAAGAGCACACCTTGTTGAATAATTAGAGGTTGATGCCACATTGATTCCATCACGCTTTCCTTGAGAAAGAAAAAGGAAAAATAGGTCTACTTAGTGGATGACAAAGAAGTAGAAAATCTAGATATAAACCATTCAATAGGTAGGTAGACATGAGGTGTTGGACAGTGTTAGATAAGACCATGTGCACATTTATCATGAACCTATGAAGACAAAGAAAGTGAATATTGGATCAGATCTTGAGCCTAAGGAGGCCATAATTGGGGACTATTGGTTAGACTCTGAAGTGGAAAAAATCATAGAGTTACTATGGGATTATCAGGATTTATTTCCTTGTGGGTACCATGAGCTTAAAGGCATGCATAAATCATTAGGGGAGATGAGGATAAATCTTAAAGAGGGTGCGTGCCAAGTTAGAAAGAGACCCTATAGGATGAACCCCAACTTGCGTGAAAAGGTTAAAGAATAATTGACAAAATGTTGAAGTCTAGAATCATCAAGCCCCTAGATGAGTTAGAATGGGTTAGTCGAATGGTGATCAATATCAAGAAGGATGGTCAGATTAGGATCTGTGTGGACTACAGGGAGCTGAATGATTCATGTGTGATCTGATCCATTTCCTATGCCATTCACTGAGGAAATACTAGAAGGTGTTACAGGGAGTGAAATCTATTTGTTTATAGATGGGTTCTCTTGGGTATCATCAGGTTAGGATTGCCTAGGAGGATCAAGAAAAGACTACTTTTACTACTGAATGGGGTAGCTTTGCCTATACTATGATTCCTTTTGGTCTGAAAAATGTGCTTGTTGTATTTTTGTGCATAGTTGTTCAGGCATTTAAAGAATTTATTCACAACTTCTTACATGTTTATTTAGATGATTGGAAGTTGTATGGACTGGTCAAGGACCATTGTGAAAATCTACGCTTAATGTTTGAAAGATGTAGACAGTTGAGTATCTCTTTAAACATCAAGAAGTGCATATTTTCTACACCATTTGGAATATTGTTAGGACACATAATCAACAAGGAAGGTTTTTTGGTTGATCCAGCTAAGGTTTGCAGTCATTATAGGCCTAAAATATCCTACCAGTCAGAGTGAGGTGCATGGATTTTTGGGTCATACAGGATATTACAGGAATTTTATTAAAGGATATGCCGAGATTGATCACACCTTTGGAGGAGTTACTGAAAGGAAAAGGTACGTTCTACTGGGGAAGACCACAACAGCGTGCATTCAATACATTAAAAGAGAAACTTACTACCGTGCCTATTCTACATTTTCCTTCATAAGACCAACCATTTCATGTACATGTGGATGCTTCATGGCATTGGTGGTATTGGCTCATCCTAGGAGAAGGTATTATAGATCATCCTATCTATTTTGCTAGTAAAAAGATGACTCCTACCGTAACAAAATTACACAACTACAGAACGTGAAGCTTTTCCAATGATCTATGCGCTACATAAATTCCAACAATACCTACTAGCTACACCATTTTTCTTTTATACATGATCATATGACATTGACGTATTTGGTAAACAAGCCCATGTTTTATAGGGGCACATATGCAGATGGGTACTCTTATTTCAAGAATTTGATTTCACAGTTCAAGGTAAAACCAGGGAAAAGCTAATTCTAGACCAGACCATTTATCCAAAATATAGTCAGGAGAAGAAGTCATAGGCCATTGAAGATACCATGCCTGATGCACAGTTATATAGGTTACAATGTAGCACCATCAGAATTAGAGGACATTGTTGTCTTTCTTCAAATAGGCATGGCACCAAAAGGAATGAAATCCTTATAGAAGAAACAACTTGTCATATGTGCGGCACCTTATATGTTGATTAGCAGTGACCTATACAAATTAGGTCGGGATGAAGTATTGCATCGCTGTGTAATGGAACATGAGAACATAGATATCATGGAAGAAGCTCATGGTGGTATCGTACAAGTGGCCACTATGCAGGTGACCACATTACGTGCAAGATCTTACTCGTTGGATTATGGTGGGAGACCCTATATAAAGATTATAAGGAATTTTGTAAGGCATGTGATCACTGTCAACGTCTTGGAAAACTAGGTCAATGAGATGAAATGCCTCTAAGACCTATTAATAGTACAAAACCATTTGAGAAATGGGATATATATTTTAAGGGTCCTATTTTACTAGCCGTGTGCAGGAATGGATCACACTATATCATAACTTGCACAGATTATCTAACAAGGTGGGTAGAAGCAGCACCTATAAAGGATTGTACAATGCAGTTACAATCAGCCAGGTTTCTATGGGAAAATATTATTACGAGGTATGGATGTCCCTTTAATTTTGACCAGTGATAGGGGCACACATTTTCTGAATGAGACAATCAGAATTTTTTTGGATGAATTCATGATTGCACACCATAAGACTACACCATATCATCCTCAGGAAAATGAGACTATTGAGGCTTTCAACAAAATTTTAAGCCAGACATTGATAAAAATCTGTGATGTTTGAAGAAAGGATTGGGATGATAAAGTATCTGTAGTAATTTGGGCATATCAAACAACATATAAAAGGTTGAACAAAGCCACACCATTTCAGTTAGTGTTTGGCATAGAAGTAGTTCTTCCTATGGAATTCATGGTACCATATTTGCGTATTACACACGCTGGAGGTCTAGCTGATGAGCAAGCATTAGAAGAATGGATTGAAAAGTTAAACAAGATGGATGAGTGACAAACAATAGCACATTTGATTCAAAAACAAGAAAAGGTCAGGCATAAAGCATGGCATGATAGGCACATCAGGGGTAAAAATTTCACAATTGGACAGATGGTGCTCCTTTATGATACTAAATTTTTGTGCCATCTGGGCAAACTCAAAGTACATTGGTTGGGGTCGTATGTTATCACTCACATAATTGAAACACACGCTTGTCAATTAGAGGTGCTTGATGGAATACGGTTACCCAGATACTTCAACGGGAGTAGGCTGAAGCCCTACTATAAATAAGTCTTCTTGGTATTTGTAATAAGGTGGTGTTGTCATTTATATTAGGTTTCCAATTATCCATTTCCTTAATGTATTTCCTTCTTCATCACTATGCTTTGTCAATTTAGTTGGTGTTTTTATGTAATAAGCTCGTTTACAAGCTAGAAGCTAATTACTATTTGGATAATTATATGCGCAGAAGACTGCACATACCCTTAGTGTGGGGTGGTTATTGATATCCAGGTACATGACTATTGAAAATAAGTACACATGAAAGGAACAAACTGCTATAGGTGCTATTCAAGTTGTAAAATTGAAAGAAATATATTACTTCTAGAAATGAGGACCATAGGTAGAGGTGAATGAAGAAACAAGTATAATGCGAGGTAAGCAGAGGCCATGAGAACTACCAAAAGAAGGTGCAGTAGCAAGGTACTCAGGCACATGGAGGCATATTGAAGAGAAGTCTATGGCTAGAAGGTAGGAAGGCACTCTAGAAGGTTATAGCTTGGGCTTGAAGATGTACCACGTGAAAGGAATGAAAATGGTCATTTAATGAGAGGATTAGTTGGTACGTGGAATAAGCAATAAATGCACTAACTTTTTCAAAATATATATAAGAATGGGATGCGAGTTCATTTTTACCATTGCAATTGAGATAATTTGAAAAGAGCTAAGTTGCAAAAAGCAAGCAATCATGTTGAGGTGCGAAGAGTGTGAAAGAAGAGGTGGAGAGAAGGTTTGTGCATAGGAGAATCTTGTGTTCCCATAGGTGAAGGGTTTGAGCAAAGCAGATGCATTACAAATGAGCTAGGGCACATGATTTCCACTAGGGCATGGAGATTTGAACTAGGGTTTCAACTTTCTTGATTACAAAGGGTAGAAAAGAGATATTTTTAAAATGGCACTGAAGAAAGCACCCAGCTGGAGTAAAAGGGAAGAAGAAGGTCGAAGTGGAAGAATAAATTGCTCCCGAGAGTAATTTCTCATAAATGCAGTATCTAGAGGGCATGATCGTGGGACAAGAATGGGATTCCCACATCTGTCAATGTAAAATCACCAATTACAACCATCGTACATCATGATAATAATAAGGAGCTTGATGCGTTGTTGAGCACAAAAATGAACAAGCACACAACAGAAGATATGCCAATGTACGATGACGCTGGTGAGAAGTTACTAAAATAGATTGGAGTATACCAGTTGTATGATCTGCCATACTTTGGAAAGTATGAACCATTGTATCAATGGTTGATGAGCAGAGTCCATGAGGACTTCTTCTACTTTTCTAGACAGAGGGTTAGAATCACAACCGCGTTGATCTCAACAGTAACAGGGTTGAAAGGCACAGGGGTAGATCTAAATGGTGATTTAACTAATAAGGCCACAATCCTAGAGATAAGGAAGGAGTTGAGGTATACCAAGGGTCCATGTGGCATAGACATAGACAAATTGAAGAAGTACCTGGTAGTGTAGGCAGTTGCACATCTTGTAACAAAGTTGAATGACCAAGAAAGGTGGTCGCATAGGTAAACACAATGTGGCTACACATTGCGAAGAAGATGTCACAGGGAGTGATTTACAACATCTCTAGTTACATCGAAGAAACTATCATTGAAGAAGCATGCACATGAGAGAAAATAAATTTTGGGGCTATTCTATTATCTCTCAGTGTTTATGGAAATTGGGGTGCCCGATGGGCCAAAGGAGAAAATTTGGGAATACCCTATGGAGAAAAAGTCACTTGCAGAAATATTTGGCAAGTACTTGTGTGAGGGATCAATGAGCAGGACAATTCAAGTAGAGGGTAGAGAAATGGTATGATAGGCTCCACATAGCATTCAAAGAAGAATGGTGCATACCCAAGGAGTTACCTTCAGTAGTAGGGAAGGTAGTGCAGTTCGCGGTATACCAACACTTTTTCATCGCACAGTTCACCATGAAAGATGGGGCTTGGAGCCCATGGTACAAATTACCATATGCCTTCATAGCACAATATTTCCAGGCATCAGTTCACTGGTTTTTGGATGCATCACCTAAGCTTCAATGCAGACAAGGTAGATTGTGACTACCATACACTGAGAAAGACATATGTATATCCAGGATGGACTGACCTACATTGAGAGGCTAATCTCAGATATTATAAGCATGAAGCTTGTAAGCTTGGTTGTTAGAGACGTTGTAGCAGTGCTTATGTACCTACAACTCAAGCCCAAGATGGAGGATAATAAGTATGTGGAGAATGATTTTACGCTCCCAGGGCTGCCAAAAGGTAAGCATACAATGGAAAATGTTCCAGCACCTAAGCCCACAGAGACAATAGAAGTAGATGATGAAGAGGATGAGCATGAAGATAGTGGTGGTTTGGAGAATAGAGGTAGGAGGACAACCTACAGATAGGGTAGAAGTTGAGTACATGACTACTCCATCCCAGCCACAAGAGGGACATGATGAGGACTTGGATGTAGTCCAAAGAGAGTGTCATCTCAAAAAAGGGTGTTTAGGAGAACCAGGACCCAAGGTGCTACTCCATAATCAGTGCACATATCACCTTGACACTCTCCATGACTCTCTCCATAAAAGGAGATAGCTGAGAAGAGAAGGAGAAAGTTGAAGCTAGACATGGAGGTGGAAGAGTCTAAGGAGAGTGCACCCAAATCTCCTACACCTCCAGAGAACGTGGAAGAAGCAAAGGACAAAGAAATGAAGGATGGAGAAGAAGGAGAAAAGGAGGTAGATGAGATAGTGAATGAGACTGCTCAGGGTACAATAGAACAAGCTCCAAATATTGAAGCTCAAGTTCCTAAGGGGCCAAGATCAAAGAGAACAAGTGGATAATATGTTTCATCAGTCATGGGCTATGCTGAGGAACATAGTTAAAATTATATGCACCCATTTTCAAAGCACAGTGACACTAAAGGATTTGTATGGGTGAGAGCTAATGGATGAAGATATGGAAACCATAAGCACAAGGAATTAGGTGTCATGGTCTATGCACACACACATGGATGAAACAAGAATTTTATGTATGTGAAGATTCATGTGTATCAAGGAGGTTGAAGAAGACACCTCAGGCAAGACACATAACAGTAAAGCCTATTGTTATGTCAAATGAACAAGTGAGAAATGCTTTGGTGAAAGTTTAGATAGAGGTGGCACGATAAAATGTGGATAAGGCCACAATAATTAGGGTGCTGAGGGAAGAGATCAAGGCCAAGGATGTAGAAATAGTGCGCCTAAAGCAAGAAAAAGACTTGGCGCAGAAGAAGAACACTATTTTCATCAGCATGGCAGAGGAAGTTAGGGACAATATCATGAAAGCAAAAGCCACACTTAGAGCCTAAGGTACCCAAAACATTTCCTTCAGAAATGCATTATGTACAAACCTTGGTGGACTTGGTGCTTGAAGATGAACCTCTATGCATGCTAGAACCAAAGAATCTTGAGCAGGAAGTAGAGTGAGAAAAGGCTTCAGTGATGAGAAAGATTACATCATACAAGGGGTTGCTTCAGAGCTTACAGGAGGAACTGAAGAAAGTAGATCAAGTGCTGAATATTTGTACAGCCCCAGAAGTTGTTATAAGAACCAGGACCATTATAGAGGACAATGAAGTCCTAAAAGCCATGAAAGATGAGACCTTGGGCCATGTAAAATGATTAGCACTTGTCAAGCAGAAGTGTGAGGCCCTTACAGTATCACAAGAACCACACAAGGAAAAGGCTAGATGAGCTTTGGGAAACTCATCGTGCAAAATATGGACTTATTAGAAGGAAGAATGACTTCCATGTCCAACATTGTTTTGGTCTTGCAGAATGAGAAGGGATAAATTACAAAAGATGAGCTAGAGTCAATTGCAATGGATATCCCAAAAAAGGCAAAGGCCACACTCAATGATTGGAAAACTTTAGAGGTGGAAATAAAAGAATAATATCCAGAATTGATTCTTCAGGTTGAAGCAGATGATGTTGCAGGGTAAAATCATTTTTTTATTTCATAAAAATTATTTCTATTCTTCTATTCATATTCTTTGATTCATTTTGGAGACAACCATTTCCGAGGTGGACAATGTAATTAGTGTGGGGTAATGTTGATTACAAAAAATATGGCACTTAGTGAAAAACATATAAAAGGTTCATATAGAAGAGCAGAGTGCATTTAAAAGCGTGGGAGGATCAGGAAGGAATCACGCACTGAGGATAGAGATAAATTTAGGACTTAGTTGTTTTCACGATGAGGATATATTTTTGGAAGATGGCATGAGGAACACAAAAACCAGTTGGAAGACTTGTGCGACACGCATTGGCTATTTTTGGAGGATCGGCTATGAAGCACTTTGCATGAGTACAGGATGAGAATAAATTTACTACTGAGCAGTTAACTAGAAGAAGTCTATTGTTAGCGCACTTACATTTGTGGCTATTATTGTAACAGTGCAGTGGCTAATAATAGCATGCGACCTATTTTGGGAATAGATAAGTGGTGAAGGGAAAGTCCCCACCCTTATAAATACATAATGAACTATGTAGTATAGGTGGGTGAGAATAGTATGTAAGAACTGGGTTATTATGAGGTTATGCTGCCAAATTTGATGTGCACATAAACTATGTAGTATCTATTGTAATAAGCTTTTGTGTATTTATCATGTTTAAATGCAATGGAGTGTATTGGCTGAAATAGAGTATCAAATCCCAAGTATAATTGGTTCTTGCATGCTTGATTTCATCATGGTTATTATTTAAGTTTGTTATTCTCTAGCTAGATCTAAACATGCACTGTAGAATGATATATTAGTCATGGATCTGAATGCTTTAAGTCTTCATCATGCTAACATCCTGCAACAACAACCCTAAAGAGGGGCATGGTACCTTTGTGCGCTTCAGGTGAGCGCTCAGTCTAGGTTGAGTGATGTGCCAGCATGCACCTGGGCTTTTACTGGTGAATTCTAGGATGCATCAAGTTTATAGCTTAACTTCCTTACATAATACTTATTTCCACCCTATGATCCTTTCTTCTCCTTTTTCCATCTTTATTTAGCCTGCATACACCTTGGATAAGTTTTAACACCTTCATACAATGTTGTTCACTATGACTTTGTTTTTACCCTTAGACCAACTTGTCCATGTTTTAGATTTATTTATGTTTTCTCCTACTATCATCTCCACCTCTTCAATCCTTCATAAATCCTCTTTTCAAATGTACATTCCATGCTCATATACTCACACTAGTTTCACCTTCTCAACCTTCTTGTATCAAATGCTTGTATTAAGCTCTTAAAGCTTCTATGATTATACAATAGACTATCTAAAATTACTTTTTATTTACAAGTTTTTATAATATATCCACAATCCTCAAGTTTAAAACACATGTAAATCAACTTACCACCCTCATTTATTGTTTTTTCTCCATTAACTTGTCTCATAGTGCCATTACTTACTAAGATTGGTCATAACTGTTACAAAATAGTGTATTAGACTGTGTTTTTAAGTTTTCTTCCCAAATAACTTGAAATTTTTCCTTACAACCATATATAAATCTTCATAGGACCTTCATCAACCTACTCTATGTGTCTTAATAGTGCTAAAGATAGGTTCTTTTTATTTAATCAAATTATTTCTCCAAACCCTGAAAAATGGGTTATGTGAACACAGTCAACCTAAGATTTAAACATTTAGCCTATAAAGACTTCTCTAATCACCTTTAAAACTTCATACACGTTTGTTTTTACATATAAGACTTAGTGATCACCAATTCCTATGCTTTTCCATTGGATCATTTGCTAGTTATGGATGTGTTTAGTTCTCAAACCCTAGAATAGGGTTGTACAAACCGATAGCAAGTAGTTTTGGTTATTTTCATTTTCTTGTCCTTCTAAAATTCTGGAAAGATATCATCTATTAACTTATACCCTTTTAAGGTTTTCCACACGTTCTATTCTCTATAACATTGTTTAATTCGATTTAGTCACCAAGATACAATCTTCACAAGACTATTTTTATTGAGTTTCTTAAGCCTTAGATATTTATATCAATGAAGAGAATTGTATATCCTTTTAAACATACAAATATACACACATTCATTCATTCATTCATCATTTTAAATCTAAGGATCTTACCATTCATATATATAAAGAATTTTTTCACTCTAATCTACAGTATTCAAAGACTTATCATTAGGGTTTGTTTCAGACTGTAACCATCTTCCTCCATGAATTTCACACCATTCACACCTACAATGACAAGGTTATACTATAAACAACATACATTAACCATTTATCAAACATACTCATTCTCATACATTTTATAAAAAAATTCTCAAGTTACCCTTCATATTGATGTTCTCTATAATACAGTACAGGTTCCTTGATCTTTTTAGCTCTTCAACAACTACCTCTACCTACTCTACAACATCTCCCTCTCTCCTTATTTGAATACCTTATTTATGATCAAGAAGAGGTAGTTATTTACTAGTTTACATAACCTAACTATGGTGAGAGTGACCATATTTGGTGAAATAAACACATTCCTTACACCTTTTAATGCTCTTTGACATCCATTTACATCATTCATACTACCTAACCTATCACCTAGACAACTAAACACAAAACATAGAATTTAAATATTCAAATGGTGGGTTTTGAAGGGAAACTCCAAAATCCTCTTATTATAAGCCTAGAGGGACCCAAATGGACTAGGATCCATCCCAAAACAACTAATATAAACCCCTAAACCTAAGACACTCCAAAAAAGAAAACCAAAAAATTGGTATTTACAATAAATGATGCTCCTACATCATGTTTGTGTAATAGCTAGTTAACATGATGAGATCCCTCTCAATTACCAGTTTTGAGCTTCTGGTGTGATGGTAAGTTGTGTAACTCTGATACTAGGCAGTTAAGCACTCTCGACCTGGAGTAGTACTGGGATTGGTGACCTCCCAGGAATTCCTAATGTTGTTTCCTCCTAATGTCGTTGGGCCTAATTTGGTGAATGCATGGTGAGTTCAAGGCTCACATGGTTGCATATGGCTCCATTGTGTAGGGGTGTGTTGGCATAGTAGATGGTTAACACAATGAGATCCCTCTCCATTACCAGTTTGAGCTTCTGGTGTGACGGAAAATTGTACATTCCAGTACTACTACAGTTCAAGCATGCTTAACTACCTGATATCAGAGTTGCACAACTTATATTCACACCAGAAGCTCGAACTGGTAATGGAGAGGGATCTCATCATGTTAACCAACTGCTATGCCAACACACCAACACATGATGGATCCAAATGTAACCATGTGAGCCTTGACTCTAGGGTCAATCCAAACTCTATCAATAACTGTCAAAGCCAAAGAATATGTTGACTCACTGTGATTGTTTCCTTGTACTCCTGGCTTTGAAGATGAAAGTGCATTTTCTTGTTGCTTTTTGCACACCCAACCAACTATAAAAGATAGCCTGAAGTGGAATGTCTGTCATCAATAGAACCTACCCAATTTGAATCTATATACCCAACCAACTGAGTAGAACCCCTAGTGTAGTGTAGGCCAAAGTGGGAAGTGTCTTGCAAATAGCACAAAATCCTTTTAGTAGCCTGTAACTGACTACTATGAGGATAATGTGCAAACTGAGATACAATCTCTACTATAAATGAAATATTAGGGTGAGTATGGGTTAAGTACATGAGACTTCCAACCAACTACCTATACAAAGTGGAATCACAAAGTGGAGTGGTACATGTGGAAGTAAGAGTAACCCCAAACTAAAAAGGAGATGGACATGGCTTGCAATCAGCCATATCAAAGCATTGAAGAAGATCATGGGTGTACTTTTGTTAACTCAAATCAAATCCCTGAATCTGTCTGAGAAGGGATATGCAAACTAAGGAACTAATGCAATAACCCAAGATCTGTCATGTCAAACTGTGTAGAAAGAGCCCTCTGAATAGTTTGAATGTGGGAAGAAGATTTTCCATTAAGTAACAGATCATCAACATCTAAGACAAGTATCACAATATCCTCACCAACATGTGTTAGGTTGTGGAGCCTGTTTTCATGTAAGAAAGTGTTGAAGATTGTACACTAAAAGCATTGTACACTTTCCATAGTTGTCTCACTTGGGTTTGGGGCCGGTTGGGCAAGCAATCCCTAGGGGAGAATATAGGGGTTTTCCCCGAAAAAAATTGGCCTTAAAATGTGCCCGATATACCGGGAAATGTGATTTTCTCATATGGGGGGGATTTTTGACCCATAGGTTTATGGGACGGTTTTAGCCCATGGTTTTGATACCCACGGTTTTGTAAAATTGCTTAAACAATTGTCTACTTATGTGGTTTTGTGCATATGGTAGGGTATAATGTAACATTGCAAATGTGTTTTGAATTCGGGTGTGAATTCTATGGAGTTTGTTGAGCATAGCTCCAAACAGATATGGGTATTGTATTGAGAGAGAATGGTACATTGTAGTAAAATATGAGTAAGTGATTCTTGGTGGACGTAGCCCAAATTAGGTGAACCACGTTAAATACTATCTCTTTGTGTTGTGTTATTTTATTCTGCACTTTTATTTGAGATTTGTAATATTTTTTGCATATTAGTTTCTACTATTGTGATTTTGTGAGGGATTATTCTGCATATTTTATCCCTTATTTCCTAACAATTGGTATCAGAGCCTGGTTTGGTTTGTTGAAGTGTTGAATCATGGGGAAAGTTTTATCTTGAGTGGGAGCTATGGCCGATGATGGAAGATCAAGGGTTGATAAATTCAACGGGAAGAATTTTAGTCTTTGGAAGATGCAGATGGAAGATTACCTTTATCAGAAGGATCTTTATATTCCACTGTCTGAGAAGGTGAACAAACCCTCGAGCATGACGGATGTGGAATGGGATTTGCTGGATAGGAAGGCACTTGGGACAATCTAGCTGTGTCTTGCATCTTCGGTATTATTTAATGTTTGAAAGGAAAAGACTACAAAAGAACCGATGGATGCATTAGGGAAGTTGTATGAAAAACCCTCTGCCTCTAATAAGATATTTTTAATGAAAAAGTTTTTTAATATGAAGATGTCTGAGAATGGTTCAGTAACAGATCATTTAAATGATTTTAATATGGTTGTAAATATGCTAGCTTTGGTTACAATAGAATTTGATGAAGAAGTTAGGGATTTATTAGTTTGTGCTCTTTACCTAAGAGTTGGAATAGCCTAGTAATGGAAGTAAGAAACTCGGTTCAGCTAACTCAAAGTTGAAGTTTGAGGATGTTGTAGGGGTGATTCTAAGTGAGGAAATGTGAAGAAAAAGCTCTGGGGAATCTTCTACTTCAGGGAATGCTTTGACAGTGGAAACTAGAGGGAGACAGAAGAATAGAGGAAGCCGTGGAAAATCAAAGGATCAGGAAAGGTCAAAATCCAAAAGCAAGATAGTATGCTGGCACTGTAGAAAGTATGGGCATGCAAAGAAGGACTGTTGGGAACTTCGAGACAAGAAGAAACAATAAGAAGAAAACAAGGAGGAAAATGTGGCAATGAGGTAATATATGTCAGGATGCTTTGATTCTTTCTTTGCACAATATTACTGAATCTTGGGTTTTAGATTTGGGGGCTTCTTTCCATGCTACTCCACATAGGCATTATTTTGTTGATTATGTTCAAGGAGATTTCGGGCATGTTTTTCTTGGTGATGATGAGCCTTGCAACATAGTTAGAAAAGGTTCTATTCAGGTTAAGATGCAGAATGGGAATACTTGGCTATTAAAGGATGTCAGACATGTGCCTACATTAAGATGAAATTTGATATCGGCAGGGCAGTTGGGAAGTGATGGTTGTACTATGATATTTACAGTAGACTCTTGGAAGGTTACCAAGGGTGCTCTTGTGGTGGCAAGAGGTAAGAATATTGGAACCTTGTATTTAATCACTTATAGCACTAATGTTTGTAATCTTGTGGCTTCAGAAGTAGATACAACATTGTGGCACTATAGGCTCAGTCATATGAGCCATAAGGGCATGGAGATCATAAAGAAGGATTTTCCTGGATATATAGAAACATGTTTGGAGTTCTGTGAAGACTGCATATATGGGAAACAGAAGCAGAGTAAGGTTTCTCAAGGTTCGACCTAAAAAAAAGAGAGTAAGTTAGAGCTGGTGCATTCTGATGTATGGGGGCCGGCTCAGGTATCATCTCTTGGGGGTTCAAGTTATTATGTTACTTTTATTGATGATGCAACAAGGAAAGTTTGGGTTTATTGTATTAGAAACAAATCATGATGTATTTGACACTTTTGTTAAATGGAAAGCCTTGGTAGAGAATGAAACAAGTCTTAAGCTAAAATGTCTTAGGTTAGATAATGGAGGGGAGTATTGCAATAATGAATTTGATGATTATTGATTCTAAGAATGGAATCTGCAGGAAAAAGATGGTTCCAGGAACTCCGCAGCACAGAATGGGGTGTCAGAAAGGATGAACAAAACAATAATGGAACGTGTTAGGAGCATGAGGTTACATGCAAGACTGCCTCTTTCTTTTTGGGCAGAAGCAGTGAGCACAACTGTGTACTTGATAAACAGAGGACCCTCAAGTGCCTTGGATGGAGGCATACCTGAGGAGGCTTGGTATGGTAAGAAATTTGATTATTCATTTCTTAGAGTCTTTGGATGTGAGGTGTTTTTCCATATAGACAAGGATGATAGGACCAAACTAGAGGCTAAATCAGAAAAATGTACTTTCATTGGTTATGGTGGTGATGACTTTGGATATAAATGTTGGAGTATTAAGGACAAGAAAATCATTCGATCTAGGGATGTGGTCTTTAATGAGAAAGTCATGTATAAGAAGTAGTTGTAGGAAAATAGGGAAGAATCCAAGAAAGAATATGCAGCGGTAGAGGATCTTTCTGGATGGGAAAGTGACACATGAATCAATTTAGGAACCTCCTCAACAGGAACCCCAAACTCCTATATTGAGGAGGTCTTCTAGGGTAAGAAGAGAACCTGAACATTTTTCTCCTTCTCTTTATTATTTATTACTCACTGACAGTGGAGAGCCAGAGAGCTTTGATGAAGCAATGCAGGTAGATGCCAGGAAGAAGTGGGAGCAAGCCATGGATGAGGAGCATCAGGCTCTCATGGAGAACCATACATGGGATTTGGTGAAGCTACCTAAAGGAAAAAGAGCATTACAGAACAAGTGGGTGTTTAGAGTCAAAGAGGAAGAATGAGGAAAGAAAATATACAAGGCCCGGTTGGTGGTCAAGGGGTTTGCACAGAAAAAAGGTATAGATTTTGATGATATTTTTTCTCCTGTAGTAAAAATGAATTCTATTAGAACTGTTCTAGGAATAGTTACAGCAGAAGACTTGCACTTAGAAGTGGCTTGATGTAAAGACTACATTTCTCCATGGTGATTTGGAGGAGGAACTATATATGTAGCAACCATAGGGTTATGAGGTCAAAGGTAAAGAGGAGATGGTGTGAAAACTAAAGAAGAGCTTGTATGGCTTGAAACAAGCTCCATGTCAATGGTATAAGAAATTTGATAGCTTCATGATGGAGCAAGGTTATATTAGATGCCATTCTGACCATTGTGTGTATACAAAGAAATTTGAGGATGGAAGTTATATTATCCTGTGTTTGTATGTGGATGATATGTTGGTTGCAGGTAAAAACATGCAGGAAATAAAAGTACTCAAGAAGCAGCTAAGTGAATCCTTTGCCATGAAGGATTTGGGGGCAGCCAAAAAAATCCTTGGTATGAGGATATCTCGGGATAGGAAGGAATGGAAGCTGACTTTATCTCAGGAAGAGTACATTAAGAATGTCTTGGAGAGGTTTAATATGTAGGATGCTAAACCAGTTGGGAACTCCTTTGGCAGGCCATTTCAAGTTATCAAAGGAGCAGTGTCCCAAGATAGAGCAGGAGAGAAACCAGATGTCCAAGGTACCTTACTCATCAACGGTTGGTAGTTTGATGTATGCCATGGTGTGCACCAGGCCTGATATTGCCCATGCAGTGGGAGTGGTGAGTAGATTTATGAGTGATCCAAGTAGAGATCACTGGCAGGTAGTAAAGTGGATCCTTCGGTATTTGAGAGGGACCATGGGGACAGTTTTGTGCTACAGTGGATCAGACACCACTTTGTGTGGTTATGTAGATTCATATATGGCTGGAGATGTAGACAGTACATGAGGAGCAAGACAGGTTATGTTTACACTGTAGGTGGGACAGCAGTGAGCTGGATTTCATGACTACAGAAGTTAGTGGATTTTTCAACCATAGAGGTTGAGTATGTTGCTGCCACATAGGAAAGAAAAGAAATGATTTGGTTATAGTAATTTCTTGAGGAGTTGGGGCATAATCAGGAGGAAGGAAAGTTGCATAGTGATAGTCATAGTGCTATACACCTAGCTAAGAACTCTGCTTTCCACTCTAGGATGAAGCATATACAGTTAAGGTACCATTTCATCATGACAACTTTGGAGGAAGAGAAGTTGAAGCTGGAGAAGATTCATACCAATCAAAATCCTACAGACATGATGATGAAGGTGGTCACAAGGGAAAAACTAAAGTTGTGTTTAGATTTGGTTGGTCTTCATGGAAACTAGTGAAGGGTTGAGAAGCTTCGTTAGAGAAAAACTAGTCTCCAAGTGGGAGATTATTAGGTTGTGGAGCCTATTTTCATGTTAGAAAGTGTTGAATACTGTACACTAAGAGTACTGTATAATTTCCATAGTTGTCTCACCGGGGTTTAGGGCTGGGCCAGGCCTCGAGCGGGGGTCCAAGGGCGATAGGACCCGGTAGCAAGGGTGTAGGGGCACAGCCCCCGAAAATTATTTTTTTGGCCTTAAAATGTGCCCGATATACCAGGAAATGTGGCTTTCTCATATGGGTAGTATTTTGACCCATAGGTTTATGGGACGATTTTGGCCCATGGTTTTGATACCCACAGTTTTGTAAAACTACTTAAGCAATTGTCTACTTATATGTGTTTATGCATATGGTAGGTATAAGGTAACATTGCAGATGTGTTTTGAATTCGGGTGTGAATTCTGTAGAGTTGGTTGAGCATAGCTCCAAACAGATCTGGGTATTATATTGAGAGAGTGGTGGCTTGTAATAAAATATGAGCAAGTGATTATTTGTGGACGTAGCCCAAATTGGGTGAACCACGTTGAATACTATCTCTTTATGTTGTGTTATTTTAATCTGCACTTTTATTTGAGATCTATAATATTTTCTGCATAGTAGTTTCTACTCTTGCAATTTTTTGAGGGATTATTCCACATATTTTATCCCTTATTTCCTAACAACACGCTGGAGATACATAATATGTTTAGAGTGTCAATGAACAAAACCAGTAGATAGAAGAAAAGAATCCATCTTCTCATACCAAGCCCAAGGGGCTTGTTTGAGACCGTAAAGAGACCTTTAGAGCCTACAAACAAGAGAAGAATCCTGAAAAAATCAAGTTGGTTGCTCAATGTATATTTCCTCTTGTAGATCTCCATGTAATAAATCACTCTTCACGTCCATATTTTATACTAGTCACCCCTATGATGCAGCAATAGAAATTACAAGGCATATAGAAACCATCTTGGCAACGGGTGAAAAAGTCTCAGAGTAATCAATACCTTCAACTTGTGAAAAACCCTTTGCAACAAGATGAGCCTTATACATTTTCAATGGACCCAATAGTTGCGTAGTTGGTTTGGTATACCTACTTACACCTAACCATCTTTCTTCCTTTAAGAAGAGATACCAAATCCCAAGTATGATACTTCATCAAAGAATAATACTCAACTTCCATCACATCATCCCACTCATGTATCCCATGAGCCTTTGAAAAAGACTATGGATCCTCAGAAACTACCTGACACAAAATTCCAAAACTTGTAGAATGTGTGTGATAATGCCTAGTGGGTGGAAGATCTTGTATGAAAGGTGTTGTCTCAGAAATTGTAGTACGAGCCCACTTAGGCATAGTGAAAACATCAGTGGGGAATGGGATCCTTAACGGCATCTATAACCTCCTCATCAACCTCCTTAAAGAAAGGATCCTCAAGATGAGATGAAGAAGGAGGAGGAGGCATGGAAGAAGATGAAGAATCATGAGGAGTGAAGCGCTCATCAAAATAAACATGTGTTTTGAAAAAGAATGTCATGAGTATCAAGATCTAAAATTCGATAAGCTCTCATGTCCTCACAATACCCTATAAAGATCAAGGGTTTTCTCTTCTTATCCAAAGCTTTCCTTTTCTTCTTTGGCACAAAGGCCCAAGCATGGCTCCCAAAGACTCAAAAAAATGAGACATCTAGCTTAGTGTTGGACCAAGCTTCCTTTGGAGTCAAATTCTCAAGTGCTTTGTGTGGTGTGTGATTCTGAATTTAGTTAACACAATTAATTACTTCTGCCCCAATAGATAAGAATTAAATCTCTAGAATGCATCATATAGTTAGCCATTTCCTTCAAATTTCTATTCTTCTAATCTGCTAAGCCAATCTGTTGTAGAGTATGAGGAACAAAATACTAGTGAATAATGCCTTGAGTTACCAAAAAAATAGAAAACTCATTGCTGAAGTACTCCCCCCATTATCAGTGTGAAGGTTCTGTATGCAACTCGAAGATTGGTTCTCGACCAAAGCCTTGAAGACTTTTAAGTTTGAAAAAACATCACTTTTTTACTTGAGAAAATAAACCCACGTACACCTCAATAAATTATCAATAAAGGTAAGTGCATACTTAGCTCCATTGAAAGAGGGGGTAGGAAAAACCATCAAGTCACTGTGCATAAGCTCAAGTGGTGAAGAATCTCTCTTAGAAAAATTCTTAGGAAATGGATCTTGGTGTTGTTTTCCTAATGCATAGCTGGAGAAAAAATCCCTCAAGATAATAAACTCTAGGAATACCATCTACCATACCATGAGTTCTCAACTCCTTCAAATATATGTAATTAAGATGTAAAAAAATTTCATGTTGAAGCTTACTCTCTGAATCTGCATGAGAAACCAATCCTGTCCCTATAGAAGAAGTTTCATCAAAACCCTCAAAGTGATATAGTCTATAACTATGATCAACAATACCCTGAGCAACAAGTGAATAAGACTATAACAAAAATTTTACTTTTACACCCCATGTGGTGTAAAATTCATTGTTTTCCCTTGACTAGAATGAAAAAATTTATATACAGAAAGAAAATTTGTAGTGATGTTAGGAATATATAGTGCATCTTGGATACTTCCACCATTAAGTTGTATATCTCCTTTTCCCTTAATAGAAAGAAAGGAAAAAATCTCCAACCTCAATTTTGGAAGTAGAACCCAAACCTAGAGAAACAAAAGACTCTTTGCAAGAATTCATGTGATGAGAAGCACCATAATCTATAACCAAACTGTCTGCAAGTGGTGACTGAGATCTCCTAGCAACATTAAGTGCTTTTCCATGTTGATTATAAGGATGTGGAGTGGAGATATAAATTTTTTGTTTCTTGAATGCATCCTCTAAGGCTTGCATGAAAGGCTAGACTTATTCTTGGATTTAGAAGACTCCTTAGGTTTAGAGTTTTTTTCTTTAGGTTTTAGGAGTATTTTGAGATGTAGAAGGGGTGGATTTGGTTTGAATTTTTTATTTTCCCTTGCCCTTAGGATTAGATGAAACTAATACCTTTTGAGAGGTGGAAGACTAAATGTGAGACGATTTGGATTCTTCCCTAGTAAGTCTTTCACAAAATGTTTCTAAGTCAGGCATTTTTGAATGTGTCACCTAAGGCATCCATGCTAGAGAAAAAGGTAGAAGAAAATATTTGAAATTGTCCTCTCAACTTGGATAGAATCAAGTAAACACACTCTTCATCTTTATTATCTCTTCCACTCCCCTTCAATTGTGTCAAAAAATGCTTGAACTTGGTAAGATAGTCTATAATTGTTGGAAAAATATTTAGGATTAAGAGGTGATCTCAATTTCAAGTTACATGGCTCTCATATGTTCCACCTTACTAAATAAATCCTCCAATTTCCCCCATATTTTGAAAGGAGAGTCACACTTTTCCAAATGAAACAAAATACTGTCACTTACATAAATTCCTATCAAACCCATACACTCATAAAATTTGCACTTGTATTTAAATCTCAAACTAATGGTGGAGAGGTCTCTCATCGTGTTAACCAACTACTACGCCAACACATCAAACACCGCAATGGAAAAAAGTAAGAAAGTTTGAATGTGGCTAAGGTTGAAAGCCATGGAACAAATAACTTAGTGTTCCATGGACATCAAATACATAATATTATGTGGAGTTGACAAAGTCATGGGACATACAAAAACCACATAAGAAAAAATTTGCATAACATAAAAGGTTGCAAATAAAGGAGAAATCGGTGGATTAAAGAAAAATCATCTAAATTTTGTGAAGCATGAAGAAGTTACAACTGTTTTGAACCAGGTTATCTACCACTCCACCAACCTGAATTTAATTCTGAGTGGCAACATCCTCTTGCATTAGTGATCTAATGGCATGTTCTTAGGGTGATTGTCAAGGCACCCATAGATGACCTATGATTAGTTCTTGGTGGTGTAGGGTGGTTGATTTCATTTATTTTTAAATACAATCGGCCTCTTCTACTCTTTCTCTCTCTAATTCAATAAAATGTAAAGAATTTAGATGGCATGGGTAGGTACACCAAATTGGGGGGCCAAAAAGTGGCACAAGAAAGTGAAAATTATAAAAAAAAGTGATCATGTTTTACAATAACGCAATCGTGTTATGTTTTCTTTGGTTCAGTAATTCGCGAACGTAAAATGTGTATGCGTTATAACATGTACGCATTTCTAGTGCTATGAAACGCATACACGTTTTTGAGCTATATGAATTTTAGGAGGGCCTGAAGGAACCATATTTACTAAAATAAATGTTAAGTATAAGATTTATTTTATTATTTCTTTATAAAGTATAAAGAAATAATAAAAGAAATCTTATACTTTAAATTTATATTAGCAAATATAAGAAGTTAGGGTCACTCCTGCACTTGATGGAAGTGGTCTCATAGCTCTTACAATTATAATCTAGAAAATAGTTTTTCAAAATCTAATCTTGTTGGTACTTACTCATTTTCGTAATGTAAACAATGACCTATAACTTTTAGACCATATATATTGTAGTTGGTCTTTGTTTTGGGAAAACATATAGTTGTTTTTTAGGTTTTTTGACCTTATGGATTGGATTTTGGCCCTACCACTTCTTGAATTGGTACCAATTTTGAAATTTGGTCCATAATTCACTTTAGTGACCACAAATGAGCTCTATGATGCTTGTTTATTTCTTATTAAAATGAGATCATCACTCTGTAGATAGAGGATTGCTCCCTAAATGGGATTCTTTTTCCTATGGAAAAAAAAATGAGGTGATTGTAATATCCCTCCTCTTTTAAGATTTGATCACACTACTAGGTGTTGAATGATTTTTTACAAATAGTACCAAGTGAATCGCATTAAGTGAACTCAGATGATTTCTCGTTCTTAGAAACAAGGTGCTCAATATAAAGATCATCCCTTCACCTTTCCTGGCTCTAAAATCATCCTTTCCTAGAATAAAATTCAATATTCTCATACGTTTATTTTCTCATATGTATCTCATGGAGATATATGATGCCTTAATACTTCACACATGATGGTCCTAGATACCTCGCTGGCATGACTAACTCATTTTAGCTTTTTCTTTGGAGAGGTTTGGGTATAATGTCAAAGTCAGGATATGATGATCATCAAGTCACTCCTTTAGCTCCAAATTTCACAATTAACTATGATGAATCCTTCAAAATTAAATTTATTAACCAATATGAAACCGTGGGTGTAAGCATGTTTATGGTACATGGACACCTTTTTTCTCAAGTTGCTCCTCATGGAAATGGGTGTCCTCCTCTGGTTAGGGGATGAATCCTTGAATGAAATTTTAGTATGAATTACATGTTCTTGACCTCCATAATTCACTAAAAAACTATAAATCACATTTTACAATCAATGAAACAATTCTAAAAATCTAATTCTACCTAGCAACTCAAATTTTAGGTCCTATTTCATTTTGAACTTAGAGCGGCAACTGAAGATTTTTATAGTACCTAAAGAAATATTTAAGCCTTGAATCAATGTTGATTATTACACCTTATAGATTATTCTAATATCCTTCCAATTCATATTTTTGCATCCTATGTATTTCTAGAACTCCTGGAATCATCTAGAGAAGTCGGCATTTATCGTTTTAGCTTTCATTCCTTGCACCTGAAAACCTGGTCTTAAACATATTGCTCCTGAATGAAATTTTATTTCCTAAAATTTCCTAAATTTACTTAGACATCTTCAATTCTCTCTAAAATCACCCTCATATGCTTTATATTTATCTCTAAAAACTTACTGAAGGGTTTTCAATTAGCTATAGAATGGCCAAAAATGGCCTTTTTAGGTCTTCAAAGGAAGTAGTCTCTCATCAAAACTAAATGAGTCGATCAATGACCTTATACACCATTCCCTACACACTAAAACACATTGAATGATATTATTAGGGACTCTGCTTTGGGTCAGGGTTTTTGATTTAGGGTTTATGGTTTAGGGAATCTGAGTTCAGGGTTTAGGGTTTAGGGCTCATGGTTCAGGTTTTAGGGTTTATGGCTCAAGGTTTAGGGATCAAGGTTTAGGTTTTATGGTTTAGGGTTTAGGGTTTAGAGTATATGGGTTTGTGGCTCAAGGGGTTAAGGGTTTAAGGTTTAGGGCTTAGGGTTCAGGGTTTAAGTTTCATAGTTTATAGTTTAAGTGTTTAGTGATTTAGGGTTTAGGGTTTAGGGATTCAATGTTTAGGATTTAGGTTTTAGGGATTCAATATTTA
The DNA here is from genome assembly GCA_019776745.2 of Taxus chinensis. NCBI lineage: Eukaryota > Viridiplantae > Streptophyta > Pinopsida > Cupressales > Taxaceae > Taxus > Taxus chinensis. Next base: position 599,557,003 of record CM034150.1, read on the forward strand.
GGGTTTATGGTTTTAGGGTTTAGAGTTTAGAGCTCATGGCTCAAGGTTTAGGGTTTAGGGCTCAAGGGTTTATGAGTTTATGGATTTAGTGTTTAGGGTTTAGGGTTTAGTGGCTCATAATTTAGGATTTAAGGTTTTAGGGCTCAGGGTTCTTAGGATTTAGGGTTTAGGGCTCATGGTTCAGGGTTTAATGGTTTAGGATTTAGGTTTTAGGGTTTAGGGTTTAGAGTTTATGGTTTTAGGGTTTATGGATTAGGGTTTAGGGATCAAGGTTAAGGGTTTAGGGTTGAGGATTTAGTGGTTTAGGGTTTAGGGATTTAGGGTTTAGTGTTTACGATTTAGTGTTCAGAGCTTTAGATTTTAGGGCTTTATGGTTTAGGGCTCACGGTTTAGGGATCATAGTTCAGGGATTAGGGTACATGGTTTAGGGTTTAGGGTTCACTGATCAAGGTATAGGGTTCAATGCTTAGGGTTTATGAGTTTAGGGTTTAGGGCTTAGTGCTTATGGTTTATTGTTCATGATTCAAGGGTTTATGGCTCAAGGTTTAGGGTTTAAAGTTACGGGTTTAGAGGTTTACGGGTTTAGAGCTATATGATCTAGATTTAGGGTTTACGGTTTATGACTCATGGCTTAGGGTTCAAGGTTTAGGGTTCATGGTTTAGGGTTTAAGGTTTAGATGGTTTAGGGTTAAGGATTTAGTGTTCAAGGTTTAGGGTTTATTACTTTGGTTTTAGGGTTTAGGGTTTATAGTTTAGGGTTAAGGGCTCAAGGTTAAGGGTTTAGGGTTGCAGAGTTTAGGTCGTAGAGTTCAGGGTTTAGTGTTTAGTGTTAAGGGCTCAAGGTTTAGGGTTTAAGGATTCAATGTTTAGGGTTTAAGGGCTCGGGGTTTAGGGTTTAGGATTTAGTGTTTAGGGTTTAGGGTTTAGGGGTTCAGGGTTTAAGGGTTTGGGATTTATTTTTTAGGGTTTAGGGTTTAGCATTTAGGGTTCATGGTTCAAGGTTTAGGGCTTAGGGCTTAGGGCTCAAGGTTTAGGGCTTAAGGATCATGATTTAGGGTATTAGGGCTCACGGGTAAGGTCTGACATGTTTAAGGTTTAGGGTTTAGGGCATAGGGTTTAGGGCTTAGGGTTTCGGGTTTAGGGCTAATGGTTTAGGGTTTAGGGTTTAGGGTTTAGGGTTAAGGGCTCAAGGTTTAGGGTTTAGGATTTAGGTTTAGGGCTTAGGGATTAGGGTTTAAGGATTTATGGTTTTGATTGTAGAATTTAAACACTAAAAGCTTTAGGTTGAATATTGTAATCCTGAAAATTACCTATATACTGACCAAATTATACTATAAAAATTATCTCCTAAACCGTGACTCATGGAGCTATGAGACTAGTTCCATAAGGTGCAAAGTGACCCTAATTTACTTATATTTACTAAAATAAATTTAAATTATAATAAATAATAAAATATAAATAATAATAAATGAAAAAATTAAACATTTATTTTTATAAATAGAAGCATGCCTAAAGCACATATAATGTCTATACTATGTGGAACAAATACGCATTTTGTGTTTTTTTTCTTTTTCTAAGGCAAGCCTCAAGGCTTAGATGGGGTTTGGATCCCCAAGCCAGTGGCATGGACCTACACAAACACAGCAAAAAATGTGTTTTTGCATAAAAATGCTAAAATGCCACTATCGCCATAATAAATCAAATTAAAATGATCAATTTGTTTACTAAAAATTTGACTACTACGTAGAGTAAACTTTCTTCTTTATAAAAATATAATTTTTCAAATTTTCTGACTAATATAAGGTTTTATATTATTTATTTTCTAACTATGCATTTTTGTACCTATTTTTTAAAGTTTAAACACGTCTATCTTTCATCGTGTATCTTTTTTTTGGCTCATCGAAATTGAAAAAGAAAATACTAGCCTAAAATAGTTCTAATTCTATACATATTCAAAAAAATTCTAGTTTTCGATATTTTTTGAGGTAGTTAGGTGGGGCGCAAGGTCGAAGCTCTGTTATTTTCAAAATTTAAAATTTCTATACTAGAAAAAAATATTTTAAAAAATACTTGCTAAAAAAATGGAGCCCAAACTATATGCTTCTAGCTATCTTTCTACCAAAGGGTTTTCAAAAATACTAAATGGTGAACAAAAAATGGTGGGGTGCACGAAAGTCACTCTATTATATTTTTAACAAAAACAAGAGCACCTGTTGGTATTTTAGTTATTTGACCCACTAAACTTAACCATTTTCAATAAAATTCAGTATCTTAGAAACTAAACTCGAAATTCTACAATTCATGTTCTTACAACATCTTCCAATTTTTAGTGTAACTATTTCAAATAACTCATACAAGTTGAAGATTTTTATTTTTCATAAAAAAGCATCCACTTAAGACCCCCTTTTGGCCCCTAAGATTTGTGCACTTTCCCATATAATACATGTTCAATTTCTAAAAGTCTAGATCTCTTCCTTTGAGCTTAAAAAATATTTCTTAGGACCTCTATAACTTGCATGTGAAGTCTTCGTGCCTCGGATATGTGCCTATAAATGGTTTGATTTTGATATTAATGCAAGTGTGACTTTGTTTATTTGAATTCTTTATGTTTAATGTGAACATTTATGTCCTCTTACATGCCTTCATTATTTTCTAGACTATTTCCTTATTAAAATTTGTGTGCATTTCTTCAAGCTTCATTTGTGGGTTCACATATGTGTCTTTTAGATCCATAATTGATCAATTTTTCAATTCGGTGCATCATCTCCCCTTTTATTTTCATTTTTCTCTCTCACCCTATCTCTTTGGGATTCTTAGTTTAGGAATTAGATAGTGTTAGAGTAGAATTTGGTTAAATAAATTTCAACAAATTGGGATGAGATGAACCAACCCTTTCATCTGATGTTTTATATTGATTACCCCCACACTTTCAAGATCATTCATATTTTCACTAAAATGTTGAATTCCTGATTCAGCAAGGGTGCAAATTTAAATGAGAAATTTTTTAGAATGCCCAGTGGGACTAGTTGATAATATTTTCACCATCTTCATTAATATCATTGTGTGTCTTAGTGGATTTCATCCTTTTGAGGCATCTTTCTACATATATGACAACTCCTAAGTTTAAACCTCTATTTTCAGGAAGTATAATTCCATTATTTCATGAGAAGAATATATACAAGGAAAAGTGTGTCTATAGGTGAATCTTTTGAGTATTTACAACTCTCACCAAGAAGAAGAAGTAGAGGAAGAGAAGAAAGATCAATTCAAAGATCTATTTTACCTTTAAATTGAATTCTTTCCACTCCCACTCCTAGTAGGCCCTTATTTTTATCTCCTAGGAACTTAAGGCCTATTCCCTTCATGGCACATTAAATAAATATCCCCTTTTTCAGTTTTAATGGTGGTAGTCCCTTGGGTCTAAATGACCAACATGACATATCAATGTCTACTTTGAAAACTATTCATTTCTTCACTGGTGAAAACCTTACAACCCTATAAATCATATCCATGATGTTGCAAATGTGTGTTCAACTCATCTTATTATTGAAGTTGATGTTGCATTTAGGCTTCTTCACTTAAAGGAAAAGTAATTCAATGGTATAGGAGTTTATGACCTACTTCCATACACATGGGATGAGCTTGGAATAACTTTTTGTCATCATTTTGATGAGAAAGTAGACAACATATCCCTGTTATAATATCTAACAACCATAAAGAGGTCCCCCAATGAACTTATGGGGATTTCAACTTTAGATTTTAGAAAACATGGGACAAAATTCCAATTCTCTTAAGACCAACTCCACAAGGTGCTTTCTTATATTTCTTAAGAGATTTGAATTTTTATATAGTTGTAATGATACAATCTATGGTTGTTATACAATTAATTTATGCATATAAAATAGCCATTAAGGATTAAGATTGTTTGATATAAGCTGGAAAAATAGCCCCTAGATTGTTTGTACCCCTACTTCCTGAGATTCCTCAAAATACTCATCCCTCTCTTGCTACCATTCTTGAATTGAACACTCCATCTTCCACCTCCACTTCTTATCCTTCCCAAAAATAGAATGATGATTATGACCTTATATCCCTAGTTATGAACTTTCCTAATGAAATTGTCTCTCTAAAGAGGCAACAAGCTCAATCCTCTATAAATTATCCAAGTTTTAACCAAGGGAAATCTTTAGGCCAAATTTTTAATCAATTTAATCATCCATAGAGAACCCAATATCCAAATAAGAGATATGGCCAAAATTATCAAATGATATATTACAAGGCCAAAACCTACATCTACCTCTTCGAACACTTGTTCCTACACAACTGCTTCCTACCACTAACTCAAGCAAAGCACTCATTCTAGTGTAAAATAATTTAATATAAGTAATTAAATGGTGGTTTCCATGCAATCAACCACATAATCAGAATACTTTTGCAAATGGCTTGCAATTCTAAACCCTCATTGTGCAAAATTATTTCAATCAACAAGAATCTATAATAGAATTAGCAAGTTCTAGCATGAAAGCACAAGAGGCCACCCCCGAGCCTGATTTCATGTTTTTTGGTTCTAATGATTTTTTTGCAAATAACCAAGTCATGGACAAGTTTAATAGGACATAGATCCATGTGGTGGATCACACAAGGTCATAGAAGAGGTAGATTTAAATGAATACTCCATCCCCTTTGTTGCAAAGTCCCCATTTTAAAGATAGTCAATTTGTAAAGTCAGGCAGAATTTTGGATTCATCTACTAACATGTGGAACATAAAGATCCCAAAAAGCACTATGGATCTACAGAACAAGGAAAATCCACCAACTAAAAAATGTCTACATAAGGAGCAAACAAGAAAGGAGAATATCACACCTTTAATGCATAAGGTCTTGGGTATCCCCTTTAACATTTTTGACCAAATGAAGAAGACAAATATGAATGTGACAATGTGGGATGCCCTATATATCCCATCTTAGAGGGATATTTTACAATAATCCTTGAATAAACTTCCCCAACCTAAACCAACTATGTGGAAAATAGAATTTTTAGTAAACCTATGCTAACCAAAGGAGGAACAAGTAAACAAGGTTAAGACACCTCTGTCCTTTTACATGTCTCTAATTATAGGAAAGAAACTAGTGCATAATTGTATGATTGACTCAGGTGATAGAACTTTTGTAATCCCTAAGAACAGTGTTGGTGTTTTAGGAATTGAATATAATGCAATTTCTAAAGGTTCTTTACAACTTGATGACTGAACTATCAACGTTTTAGGAGTGATCAATGATGTATAGTTAACCCTCTATGCTTATCCAAGCTTGACTGTAACTTAAGATATCTCATTTATTGACTTACCTCCTTTGTTTTCCATTTATCTATCAAGATATTTGACTTCCTTTTTGGGTGGATATTTGTCTTCTAATTGGTCTCATATACTCCTAAGAACTAGATATGGTATAATATTTATAATCAAAGCTGATCCAATCTCTTCTTATCATGTTGATTCTTATGACCTTACCCCTCTCCAATTTAATTGCATGATACATGCAGATAAAGATCATGAATCAATATTAGTACAACAACTTACTCCTATTATCCCAATATGTGACATCCTATTAGATAAATGACATAAGGAATATTATAAGTTTGATCCTTATGACACAAATGTGGAAATTACCCTAGGTACCTGTTGATGCAGATCAGGCTTCTAGGTTGATCTCTTAGGCATCCAGTGTGATTGCATAACATTGAATCCTTTCTCCAAGTGTGGGACTTGAAAAAATGAGAAGGATTCTCCAGAGAAAGGCTGGCTCCTATTCCTCTGTTCAGATGCACCAATGAAACACAGAGGTTTACCAAAAAAAACTAATCTAACTACCAAGGAGACAGGGAGAGAGAAATGCATAAAAATAAACCTAAGCTAGGGAGGTGATGCACCGAGGAATGAAGAACATAAGCTTTGCAAAAATAAACACAGACTATATAGATGCAATACCACACCATGCACAGGTAACCGAAATGCAATGAGAGATCAAAATGAAAACAATGAATACATGAGAGGATTTAAATTTAATCACAGACATATATATTGCTCAGAGAATCGATTCAATACATTGCAGTGGCCAAGAGGCAATAGTGGCATTACAGTCCATGTGGGAGGCTTGAAAAACTCCACGAATTCTCTTGCAAGCAGGAGAGAAGGGAGGGATTGCAAAACAAGAATGTCCAACGTTAGAAAGAAGCCCCTCCTTACAATTTATAAGAAGAATGGGAGAGAAAAGAGAGAGGAATTCGAAATCTGCCCCAACCACCTCCAGAATGCACTTAACTCATCTCATCATAGCAGAAGCGGTGGATCATGTCAAAATGGCAGGCTTCCTAACAGAAGCGGCGAACTGTCTGCTGCATTAAAGTTGTTCGTTGAAGCATTACTTCTGCTTATTATTTCGTGCCAGAGGCGTTTCTTAATTTTCCTCGCTCCAAACTGAACCAAAATGCAAGATTGACCTTGGAAACGTGTAGAGAATTTTACCATCTTTCCATTGATATTAAGAACGCGCAAATCTGAGCTCTGGATCAAAAGTTATGGCGATCTGAAGATTTAGGACACGAAACAAGCGAAAACGGATTTTTTGAAATTCTTCCCGCACTCTGCCACCTAGATGACACGTGGCAGGCTCTGATTCGCTGAATAATTCTCTCTCCTTTGCTTTTCGGCAGGCTTTCCTTTGAAATTTCCTCGTGGGCCCTTAAATGGGACACGTGGCACGATCCTATTGGTTCGGCTCGGTGCTCGAAAACTCCCCCTCTGACTTTTTGACTTTTCTCTTGTGAGGACACGTGGCAGCTTCTGGTTGGTCGATGAGTCTGTCGACGATCCGCGTCCCGCGCGTCCCTTTGTCCCATTTTGCTTTGTGCTCTTTGTGCTGATTTCAGGCGAACCGGTCGGTTCGCGTCCATTTGTCCCAAATGTCCCAGTTGCCTCCGGACTGTTTGTTCCCATTTCACCCGGTTCGGCCGGTTCGCGCATTTTTGGCCCAGATGTCCCATTGTGTTTCAGACTGACTCGACCTTTTTCACCCGGTTCGGCCGGTTCGCACCTTCACGGCCCAGATGTCCCAATCGCTTTTTGACTGCCTGTGCTCATTTCGGCCGATCCGGCCAGTTCGGGTCCTTTTGTCCCAAACGTCCCGAGCAACACTTAGCCAATTTTTCTTCCTCCTTTGGTCAGATCGGCCTTTCGCGCCCTCCGCGTACCTTTGTTCCAAATGTCCCAACTGCCCCTAGGACTAGGACTTAGCCAATTTTCACGATTTTTCCTGGATTGACCTATTTGCCTTTCTACAACTTTTGATGCATGTTATCAAAATTTACCCTGGGGGGTGAAATTTTGACAACAGTACCTACTATATTCAGTAAGAATAATTTACAGCCCCCATGCCACACAAAGACGATAATGATGCTTCTAGTCTATGGAAGATGTTCTTTGATGGTTCTAGAAGCAGAAATGGAGTTGGGGTGGGTGTAGTTATGGTTTCTCCAACAAATAAAAAAAAATTCTTTGTCCATAAGCTATAGTTTACTTCTTCAAACAATGTGGTAGAGTATGAGGCAATGATCCATGTATTTACTTCTAGTAGAAAAAAGACAGATTAATTCATTACATGTTATTAGGGATACTAAGTTGGTTATTCACCAAGTTAGAGTAAATTGCAAAGCCAAGAATAATCTTTTAAAATCTTATAGACATAGAGTTTGGGACCTCTTGGAGAGCTTTAATGTTATCAACTTACAGGTGGTGCCAAGGAAGTTGAACAAAGAAGTAAATCAAATGACAACCATTAGATCACATATTTCATGAGTTGATGGCCTCATCCAAGGGAATGAACATCGTGTTAGGATGCTTGTAAGGCTATCAACCCCATTTAATGAAGTTAGGTAGAAAATATTTAATAGTGATGAACAAATTGTTCAGTTCATCCAAAATTAAGATGAGTTCTTCTCAAAATCACAATTTGATTTACAAGGTAATTATGGTGATCAAATTATTCAGCTAAGGACAAACAAATTTCCTAAAGGGTTAGTCACTCTTGAATATATATTCAGTCCTAATGATGAGTTCAAAGGTGAAATAAAGAACATAATAGAAAACCAAGAGGACTATCAATCAATCACCATTGCAAAAGGCTAGGAGTTATTACTTAGAAAGGTATGTGATAAATTTGAAAAGTAGTTTTTCATCACCTTATGTCATAAATTAAATGATTTCCTCTCATAAAGTTATGCATATCTTAAGGTTTTTGACCCTAGAATTACTCAACTTCATGATAAAAATTGAACAAGCAGAAACAAAGTCCTATCAATCCCAAAATTGATCCTCTCGTGAGAAAAGAGTTAAGCAAACTCATACAAGAAAAAATTATATTCCCCATCAAATACTCCTCTTGGTTGGCTAACTTAGTTCATGTTAATAAGAAAAATGGAGAAATCATATTGTGTGTGGATCTAAGAGACTTGAACAAGGCCTTTTTGAAGGATTACTATCCTCTTCCGTATATGGAATAAATTTTCTAACTTTAACTAGTGGAATATTTAGATAACCATGACAGTCCTCTATAAGGATGGTGACATAGTCTAGAAGCCTAATTTGAAAGGCTAGTTTACAAAGGAAGTTATATTTATTTATTGAGTTTAACCTTGAAAATTTAGGGAAAGAAGGAAAGGCTTATTGTGTGCTTAAAAATATCTATTTTGTTTCTTTAAGTATTTTACTTCAGTAGTTATGATTGAAAAGGGATTGTCCCAGGGCTAGTTAGGCCTCTGTGAGTTAAAAAAGTAAAAGGGTGATAAGAAGAGAAAGGTTAAGATTTAGGTAACCAACATTTGGCTAATGTACCATTGGAGTTAGATACGTAAAGGGATGCTAATGTAAATTAGCTATAATTATTATGAGTACTTCTAACATCAAAAGAAGCATGGAAATTAACTATGACATCATCTTAAGGGTACAAAGAAGGCATTTTTGGAACAATAATTGAAGATTGGTGTTTTTGATGTGTTTTGAATTCCATTTTGATGATTTATATAAGTGAAGGAATTGAAAGTGATGTAACAGTTCAAGGTATTTAGGCATAACATAGAGTATATTGGAAGTCAATAAAGAAGCAAAAGTGCATGTATTAGATCCTTCACAAAAAACTAGTACAGATAGGAGGTAAAGAGAAAATATATCCAGGTGAGTGTATACAAGAGTGTGCATGAAGGTTTGAATTGATTTTGATGGTTGAAAAAGAAGAGCTCAAAGGTATGTTAAGTAGGGAGGGATGATGATGAAACCATATCAAGTGTGAAATCAATTACATTTAGTATAATTTTTACAAGTTTTACAGCCATTTTAGGCTTGAGGTAAGGATCTTCGACCTACAAAGATAGTGAATTTGGTCCTGTGTAAAAATGTGTTGATTAAGTGAATGTCCCCCATGATTGTCTTGTAGAGTTTATTTGCAGTAGTAGAGGTATGGGCATGATTGATATTTTATGTGGGATATTGACAGAACAACCCCTTTATTCTAAGGACATACTCCAGCGAGAATTGTATAGAAGGAAAAAATGAATGTTCATGGAATGTTCCCGTGGTTAGTCAAGAGGGTGGTCTAGCTCTAATGGAAATTCAGAAGTCTGATATGAAGTTTTGAGAGCTTCATTATGAGTTATTTAAGATTAGTTAATACATCCTTGACCTTTCAATAGTGCTTAAAAACTATGACAAACTACCGCCTTATCTGATGACTCTCATTACTTTGTTTCATATTTATTTTCCTTTTGTGGAATTTTAGAATGTTCTCCCAATGAGCATGACTTGTATGGTTGGATGGGAACAGATGGGTAGATGGGCTCACTACATGCTTGCATTCCATAGAGACACCAACTATTTCCTCACTTCCATTTGTTCCATGAAGATGAGGAGACTATTCAAATTTCTCCAACTCCTCGTAGATATATAACTCCATGTTACTTCATTCCTTTGTCAACCTAGAGAGTTGTGTGTTTATTTGAGTGTCCTTAAAGGGGCATGAGAGTATGGAATATAATGATCCTGGGAAGTTGTGAAGAATTTATTACATTTTTCATAAGTCCTAGGACATCTCAGTGGGTATGTGATCTGATAACATGAAAGTGCAATAGGAATAACCCATTGAGAATGGTTCTATTAATGGTATTGAGGTGGATGGCTGAATCAGTGTCCCGCAGATGTAGGTCCTAAGGTGTAAATATGGCTAGGTACTTTTGATCAGATGTTGAAGACATTGAGGTGGGATTGTAAGGTTGGACAATAGTTTGACTAGGTTGAGGAGGAAATATTCCAAGGTTAGGGATGTTGAATACCACTAGCCTTGAAGCATGGGATTAGATGTTATGGAGTTGTTGATAACCTTGAAGAAAACCGATCTTAACCTTCCAAACATAACCTTGAATGGATGTAGAGGGTATTGTTCAACCTTTAAACATCTTGTCTCTTGGATCCAGTATGCAACTCAACATTAGTGTTAAAGATGGTGGTAAGGAGTTGGAATAATGTGGATATGAAACAAGTTCTCCAAGATGAGTAAGATGTAATGCCATGAAACCTACTCTAAGGATGATCATTAGCTTGAGAAGACTACATGGGGCCTCCAAAACTTATGTGCAAAATGGAAGATCATACATGATTGAAGTGAAACATGTAGAGAGTGCATAAAAATTATTAAAAAACAAATAATATCATCATAAGGATTGAGGAAAAATAAATTCAATACATCGGTTGATTATCATACAAAATAAAAGGAGGAGGACCTCCAATTAATACTGATGAAACACACTAGTATTTATAAGATGCAATGGGAAAACCTAATGGGAGTGTTTGAGATGAATCATCGTTGTCATTGAATTGGGGTCATATTATAATACCTCTCCATCAATATTGGAAAAATTAAAGGAGTTGGGTCTTCATTTGCAAGTAGTGATGATATATGGCCCACTTTAAAGTACATCAAGCTTAGATTATTTCACCCTGATGGGTTTATCTCTATCCGCTTCCCACTTGAGGAAGTTAGATCACCTATGTTGAGAACTTCCTGCAACTTGGATTTCTTGTCGAACCATTAAAAGGTTGACTAACTTATGTGCTAAGATAGCTTGATCCATGGTGGATTATCTTATGTTCTTCAATTTCAATTAGATTTCACTTCATGATCTAATTTCTCATTTGATGCTACATCCTTAAATTTTAACTGTTGAACTATCTCCAAGTGAAGGTAACTCAAGTAAAAATGGGGAGTCCTAGCTTATCTACAACATATACAAGGAAAAATGGGTAATTTCTAATTACTTTCTTTGGAGTGATTCTATCATCCCAAAGATTAATTCGTTACTTTCAGTTTTCCATTTACCTTTGATTAACCTCCATAGTCCTATTCCATGATCATAGATCAATGGTTCTTAGGGTTATTTAGGATTCTGCCAAACCATTACCTTATGGGTAATAATTGGAGGAAGTCTTCAAATAAAATCCATGTTTAAGATCCGGTAATGATAATGATATTGGGACCTAAGAATTTCACGATTAACAATCAGAAATAATAGTTTGAGCAAACCCCAAACCTTTGTTGCAATATCCTCCAAAAATTCAAACATAACTGATTCAATAGCCTCCTTGAGTGGTATGGCCTAGTTGTCACCTAGGTAAAGTAATTTGTTTCACTTTCAAGACATGATTTTTGACCTGACACTGTGATGGATGATCAATAATATCTATGAATGTCAATACCCCACCTGAGAAAAAGGTTTATTTGACCTCAATAGGATGCAAGATAAGAAGAGGATGTCATATTCTTCTTCCCATGAAGAAGGAATATTATTGATGAGAACATTTTATAATCCATAGGAATGAAAATGCATAGAATGAAAGAAACAATGTGTAAATCACGAGAAGTATCATGGCTCTAATAATTTTCATTGTTGTATCCTTAGATGAAAATTTTCCACCCAGAGAAGCTATCATGTAATTCTGCCAATGCTTAATCTATATATTCTTCGTCAATTGCACCTTAGCAAGGACACCATCCTTATTAAATTTTAAAAGAATCCCATTGACTAACACATAAATGAATTGATTGTAGCTTAATATGTCTTATTTTTCCTTGCTCAACCTAGGAGGATAGCTGCTAGTTGATATAAATTGTTTGTCACATTGTCGATCCACTTATCCACAGCTAGGTTGATGTTCCTTTGTGGTGCAGGCTCTGCATTATGAGGGAATTCAACATTCTATGCGATTCCTTTATGTTGTGTGACATCTCCATCTATGTCCCCTGTGGGTTTGTAACACTTCTGCAGGATATTCTTGTTGAGGACCTCCCAAGTCCCATGAGATCCTTCGTGACTTGTCCTTATTCTTCCTCCATGAAGAAATAAGCTTCCTAGATTATCATGGAGAATCTACGGCAACCTACTCACATAGTGCTTTTGCGTCTTACCAATTTTATGGCCTTGATGGTTACGTCGAAATTCCATGATTTTGATCACCCCATCTAGATCTTTATTCTTTTCTATTTTCTTCCCCCATGATGAAATTTCTCACACTTGGGGCGTGATACCATAACTTCTTATGTGGGTTGGCAGATAACATAGGCTTGAACTTGTTGAGAGCCTGCAAGATGGTGATAGTGCTTGCTTTTCCAGATGATTATACTTTAGCTTGAAACAAAATTCAATGTTTGGCTGAAGAAATCCACATGATGATAATCAAGTCTTCAATATTCTTCTTGAGTGATAATTGTGGCTATACCAAGATCAACAGCACTATAGGCATAAATTATTAAGTACTTTATAAAATTTTTATTGATAAGTGTCGGATGCTTAGGATAATTGGGGTTTCAATTTTGGCAAAGCTTTCTCTTCCATCTTTACATTCCATTTGAAAGTAAATTTCCTTCCTCAGCATTAAGGTTATGGACATGTCTACTACTATAAATTCAGGAATGAATTTCCTAACAAAATTGATTTTTCCCAAAAAGGACTGAAGGGCATTCTTGTGATTTGGAATTGAGGAGAGAAAGAGAATGGTAGAGACTCTTTTGGGTCAATTTAATTGCAATTCCATATATTTGAGACAACGTGACCCCAATAATTTATCCTGCACAGAACTATAAAATTGCACTTATTAGGGTTTGAGGATACTCTAACTTGTCTACATATCTCACAAAACCTTATCCAAATGATCCATGTGGTATTGTTCTTTCTTTGAGAAGAATTATGATATCATCCAAATAGACAAGGAAAAAATAGCTAATGAGTCCATAGAAAAGGACTTGTTCATCACCTCTTCTGGAATGTGGCACCCATGTTTGATAAACCAAAAATGCATATTTCTGATATGCGTATGTTCCTCAACTTGGTTGCGAATGTGATTTTATTGTTGGTCATCCTCCCTGATCTTAATTTGGTTGAAATCCTGAAGTAGCCATGAAACATGGAGAACCTTTCAGATATTTCCACTAGTTTGAAGGATTGTCTTTTATGGAAGGGCAGATGGTTTTAATCCCTTGAGTGTAGCTTTATTCAAATCCTTAAAATATACCCATAGCCTGATTTCTCCATTTTTCCTCTTAACAGGGACCACATTTGTCACCTAAGAGGAGTAATTGATAGGGTAATATAATTTTTGACTCAATGAGTTTATACAACTCCTTCCTCATAAAAGGCTCAATCTTAGGGTTTAACTAGCCTTCTACTTTTATTTGAACTAGACTTAGTCGTTGGGGTCAAGATCAATATAATGTTGAGAAATGTTGGGTTGTAAAAACTGTTGAGATCATTGTATTTCCATGAAAATATATCACTCAAAGTTATGACACAAGGAAACAAAATATTGTTCTTCCTCAACATTACATACAATTCCAAGTAAAATCTCTTTTACCTTATGCAATGATAACCAACTTACGATCTTCATAACCTTTGGACATGCTTCCACTTTGTTCCCTTTGACTTCCTCATCATGGGTTGAATTATGTATTTGAGGGTTAACTAACCCTTTAGGTATATGTTTTTAGTCTATGGCTAAATTATTTAAGCATCATAGCTCTTTTACAAACTAGTATTGTAAGATAGTAGAGAACTTAGCTTTGTTTATGTATGAATTGAACTGTTTTCTCATCATTCTCAAAAAAAATTCTCCATGTGATATTGGCCTTGTTTTGAGTTGTGATATCATCTAAATAGATAAGGATGAACTGGTTTGATTCTATGGAAGGTAATGATGGTTTCACCCACTTACAACCAGGTATTTGACATGATCCCCACTTGGTTGTGAATGTGGTTTTATATTAATCCTCCTCTCTAATATTTCTAATTAGAGTCATCATGCATAGTAATCTTTTCTTTTTGATGGATTTGTTCCATGGAAGAGGATGAATCCTTCAAGGAAGAGTCCCTGAAATCCACACAAATTCTTATTTCTCCAATTCCACTGGAATCAAATTCACAACCCCATTTGATCTGCTTCATGAGGGGTTCAATCTTTTTATTGGCCTTCTCACTGACACAATATCAACATGTTGAACAATCCTGGGGTCAAAACACTTGATGAGAATATATCATTATATGTTTCAAAAATCACACATCTACAAGAAAGGTCCCAAACTTGCAATTTTCCTGTGCCTATTGAAGATGTCTTCAAGGGTAAAATCCTTTGGGTAGCTTGTTTGTCTATAGCTACTAGAGTGTAGACCAAATTGCAAGTTAGAATGACTTCACTCTGGTGAATGACCAATTCTAGAAAGGTGATCTTCCCCAAATGCTGATTTCATTAGATAAGATCCTTCTTGGGAGAGAACTAAGAGCCAATGGTTACCATTTGATTTGCTTCTCTTGAAGGTTGATAGCTTTTCTCTAGAATGTCCCAAACTTAATCTCTTAAAACAGACCATCAGACACAATGCTATTTTCATATTCCATAGCCAAACATTGCCACATTTTTGGAGCATGAAAATTGTAGCCTATGAGAGATAGAGGAATTTTTTGTCCATTAGGGAGACAAGAACTACACCCACCCAACTCTGCTCCATTCTTCTACTTCTAGAACCATAAAAAATACATTTTCCATAATCCTAGAAGCATCATTATTCTTCTTTGTATGGCATGGGGATAGTGAATTTCTCTTCATGGATGCAATAAGTGATCCAAACTAGTTTCCATAATTATATCATAGGGGTCAAATTCATAGTGCTCTTTGGCCCATTCATCTAACATAAGATTAGGAATTGAAATTAATGAATGCACTTATTTATGTGGGTCTAGGATCATTTCTTATTTACTCCTTGAATCATGTCAGTTTACATTAACATGACTAGGATCATGAACTTCCACATGATAAGTTGAGATGTGGTTCAACTTTAATTGTAAACCTAGTTTCATATTTACCTTCCTTAGTAAGCATATGAGACCAATCTGAATGAAATATATCCACCCACCTTGGCTGTGAAATCTTTGGAGAGGAAAAAGGTAAATAGAGGTGGTAAGTCAATCACAAGAAATGTCTTGCATTATGGTTAGGCTTGGGAAAGCATGAAGAGTTAATTGCAGTATCTTTGACTATGCCCAAAACTTGCATTGTTGATCCATCAAGCTGTAAGACACCATTTGAAGTTAGATTGCATTCAATTCCCAAGATATCCACAATATTATTTGGAATATACTGAGGTAATAACACCAAAATCTATCACATGTAAATGTGAACAATGTACTTTACTAATAATCGAGATATATGTAGAAAGGAGGAGGCTTCAAAATATCACTTACTTTCTCATCCTTAGGCTGACATATGTTGACTGCATATTATGCTTTATGCATCGCGAGTTCAAGAGGTAGAAGTTGCTTCAATGTTTCTTATAAAAGGTGTCTTTAAGATGGAATTGATAAAGCATCCCACATCATGAAATTCAGGTTTGTCTTTTTCATTTGTTCAAAAATTTTGAGAGGAACACTCATGGCCTTTTGTAATAAAGTAGAGGCATGTTCTTTGTTCCTCTTCTCTATCCACAGAACCTCTTTGGTTGGTAGAGTTTACACAACCCATGGGTTTGTGGTGTTGAGTGGATTGGGTATGTTCTGTGGAACTTGTACATCTATAGTTGTTGAGTGACCCGCGATTAACCGTATGAAACTAAATTTCCACCCAAGTCTATGGATTGAGTAGGATTATCATGTGGAGTTAAGGAAACATGAGGAGGAGATAATACATCCATTTGTTTCTTCTTAGACCTTGTATTGTCCACTACATGAATTTGTGGACTCTTTAAGCTTCCCGTGACTTGATTAACCACATAGAAATCTTCAAGTATAAAGAACATGAAGTTGGGTTCAGGGGTGAATTCTTGTGTCTCCTCTGTAATTCCTTCTAATGGAGTTTGAACCATGATAGATTTATCCCACAAGGAATTCATTCCAATATTGAACACATATTGATTATGTGGTTGTTGAGTAGATAAAATATTATTCTAAGGAGAATACACATAAATAATACACACGTGGGAATAAGGCACATTTGAAGGCATAAAATGATAGGAAAGGAAACGCGTGCCAGAACAGTTTGGTTCAGACTTCCATTTTTTATGGATACAGGCTATTTTTGGAGATAGTATGTGGAGCACACATCGGGATGGAGACTTGCATGACACACAATGGTGTTTTGGGAATGAGCGGTTGATAAGCACCATGTATGGTTATAGTTAATAATAGGATTACTTCTTCCAGTTAACTATAGGACATCTATTCTTAGAACACTTACATGTGTGCATGTTATTGTAAAGGTGCATGGCTATTATCAGTATGCGACCTATTTTGAGAAGTTCATAAGTGGTGAAGGGAAAGTACCCACCCCTATAAATATGTATTGAACTATGTAGTTTAGTGTGTGAATTATTTTAGAGTTATGTTGTTGGATTTAATACGTGCATGACTTATGGTGATAATTTATAATGTAAGAAGCTTTTGTGTTTTGCAGTGTTTAATGCAATGGATGATATTGACTAGATAATGACATTATACATAAATAAAACTAGTTCATGAATGGTTAATCTTATTATAGTTATTGTTTAATTCATGATTCTATAAGTTCTAGATCTGGATTATGCACTATGGAATGTTTATGTTTATTTATGGATCTAAATATGTCTTATCTTCATCACACTAACATCCTGCACAAGTAACTCTAAAGAGGGGAATGGTACCTTTGTGTGCTTCCAGTGAGCACTCAGCTCAGGTTGGGTGATGTACAAATGTGCCAAGGTTTTACAGAATAGATTTTAGGCTTCATCATTGGTTTTGTTATCAGAAGCTCTTTTTCTGTTGTTTTCAGAATGTTTCATGATGAAGATGTATCACTTGACTTTAGCAAGTGTTGAGGAGTGGATAAAAGATTTCGAAGAAGCGTACACTCAGAGGTTCAGCATTGGATCAGATTTTGATGCACGTGCGTTGGTGGAGAAATTTTTTTATGACTATTTATATGAGAGCTTCTTTGTTGTCTTTCTAGTAGAGTTGTATGAGTGGCTGGTTACTTATGCGTCTAAAAGTAATTAGAGGTATCA
Source organism: Taxus chinensis (assembly GCA_019776745.2). NCBI lineage: Eukaryota > Viridiplantae > Streptophyta > Pinopsida > Cupressales > Taxaceae > Taxus > Taxus chinensis. The sequence continues at coordinate 599,574,622 of CM034150.1, forward strand.
CACACTTTTTTGGATGTGGGAAGAATTTCAGGCCCTCTATGATGTTGATCTGATTTGGACGTGCGTTGTAGATACTTGGTTCCATGGTGTTTTGAATAGCTATATTTTGGATTACTCAATATCCAGTTATTCTTGCTCATAGGTAGAGGAGTTCTAGTGTTTACATTATCCCAGGGGAACTTATTTGCAAGGCATTCCACTGGAGATCAAAATCTTGATGGTAACTCTAAACTTGGAAGAAAATATGATGGCTAGCTAAACCCTACCACACGTGGGGGCAGGAGCAGGTTTGGTGAAGGATGGTGGACCTATCGACACTAAAATTTTCCTCCGTAATTTCTATTTCATTAATGTATGTATTAGGAATAGGATGTTGTTAAGTGTAATTAGTATTAGTGTCTGATAGAAGATAACGGCACCATCAGTACGATGCTGCCAATAATGTAGAGTATGGTAACAGTCAAAGTACAATAGGAATGTTGTAAAAAGTAAATATTTGTCGTAAGTGGTCTGGTAATGTTAAAATGTCAAAGTTGGGATAAGTAGAGAAGTAGGGTCTACATGATTAGGAATTAGAAATATTATATTGGTAATAAGGACAAGGAGTGAGGTCATAAATATTTTGTGTATTTTATTTGTAAAAAGTCTAAAAATGTGGAACCCATGTGAAATGATAAGGTTTATCTTATCTTAAGAGATAAGCTTACATGTACAGATAAGAGTTAAGGTATGGAATATGATTCGTCATAGTGGATTTCTTATCCTATCTTAGAGATAAGATGGATAAGCTTGGAAGTTCTATAAATAAAGAGGCCACCCCCCTCATTTAGCATAGAAGGAAGTAGTGAGAAATATTGTATGAAGTGTGTAAAGGAAGCCATCAGTTTAAAGGTGTGTTGAAGAATCCATTAAGAGGTGTATTTGTAAAGTTTCTTCCATAGTATTGGTGGAAGGCAAGTGAAGTCAATAACACTTGAAGTACCTCATGGGTGAGATTGTAACAATTTCATGTTAATATTATAATTTACTTTGATATTTCAGATTTGTCATCATTCCGTCTTATCATAGTCAATGGTATTCTTGTGTTATGTTTGTTGTTTTGTTTCCAGATTACATCCACCAAACTAAAGGTTGTGCATTAGTAAATAATCATAGCACGAGGAGTTCCCGGTGAAGAATTAGCATGTCGGATTGGTGATGACAGACCTAGCGGTAGAGAGGAAAAGGAAATAAAGGTTTCTTAAGTACAATGAGGTGCGCAAGAGGGAAATAGAGAAGTAGTGTGATATTACAGAGCAGATGGCATTGAGGAGAGAGATGGATCATGAAGGATTTGTAGCTCATGTAGAAGGCATAGAACCAGAGCATCTGGAACTCCTCCATTTGGGAAAGCATGATAAGGAACCCTCCTCGGCCTCATATGGGAGCACACCAACAAAGACCCTTGCGCTTGGTTTTTCCAGTATCTAGTACAACTAGTAGTCAGCAAGCTAGTTTAAGGAGTAGCAGAAAGGGATTAAATCAAGTGTAAAGTGCATATATGGTTGGGAAAATGTCTTCTTTATTATTTGGAGGTACTTTTTTAGGTGCATCGTCAGCACAGAACTCAAGTGCATAAAATTTTGGACTCACTTTTGTGAGTAGTACCACCTTTACAGACTATAGGAGTTCAATTTAGTACCACTATTGGGAAACATGGAAGTACATCCATTGGTCTACTTTTAGATAGAGGTGGAGGATTAAGGGGCATATGTTTCTCTAACTCTGGTGGATTTTGTGGGTCTGGAGGTAGAGGTAACATAGGAGGTTTTAGATCAGGTGGGCATGGTCCTCACGAACCCTAGAACATTTACAAGGAGATGTCACTTCATGTTCCAGAGTATAGGGGAATAGAAGATGTTGTTGAGCACGTGCACATGTGTGAGATACTATGGTGCGCCAAAGGAATCATGAATTCTGAGAATAAGGTAAGTCAATTTACAACTACATTGTTACAGGGATGCACTCACATTTGGTACAAGAAGTTTGACCCTAATCAGACTTGTATAAATTATTACAACATTAAAAGATGATTTCCTTTAAGAAGTTTTATATTCATGATTTTTAGAAGAAGAGTATAAGTGTGCTCAAGGATATTAAGCAGGGCACTACTGAGAGTGTTTAGGAATATGATGCCCATTTCAAAACACTTTTGTCTAAATTTCGTATGATATTCATGCAAGCCAACATGCACAGTGGTTTGTTGGGGGTTTGATCACACCATTTCAGGAGGGTGTTGTCACATAAGACATATACAGACCCATGCAAAGCACTTGAAGCAGCATTGCATGCTTAAGGTAGTCAGGAAGTATAGACATTGGAGTGAGCCCATTCCTGGAAGCACATATTGTAGCTATGGAAAAGTAGTTGGAGAAACTATCAAAAAATTCAGATCATGAGACATGCACTAGGATTTGGTGTACAAATTGTGAAGTGGAAGGGCACACTAAGGATAGTTGTCCCGTGCAGGTCAATGCATTTATTGTTTGCTAGACTGTGAGATATGTCATTTGGACCATGATGCAAGTCGTTGCCCATTATTACAACATGACGCATAAGAAATAATGTATCTTGCTATTGTAATATTTTTGGTCCAAAACTCACAATATAAAAGACTGCAAGTTGATTGGTCAGATCCATGATGCCATAAATATTGGTGTGTGACAGACAAGAGTATCAGATAACTCTAAAGGTAAAAGTGAGCACCATGACCATGATCACACTCAAGCATGTTATGATCGGAATGAAGGGAATTTTGAAGGAGGTCATGGCAGAGGTCGAGGATATTATGGTGGATTCAGGGGCTAAGGCCATGGTGGTGGATGAGGTGAGTTTCCTCATGGAATGTGTTTTACATGTGGATCTCCTGACCACTATAGGTGCATGAATGTCCTTAGAATATTACTTGTTCTTTTTGTGGGAAGAATCATAACTATGAGTAATGCCTAGACTTATATGAGCATCTTAGCAAAATAACATAAACAGGAAAACAAGGGTGTCAGGGATGGTTAGAATACAATGCACCATAGAGAATCAATGGATGCCAAAGTTGGCATCAGAAACCTGAGGTATTACCTGGTGAAGATTACTACACATGTTGAAGCTATGCGTGCCAGAGAGATGTTACAACAGAATCCTACCATCACTAAGGAGGAGGTTTTATATGTAAGGTACCCAAATCCTACACATCATAAGGAGGTTTATTAGGAAACCATGGAGGTACTCATAAATCTTTAGGGTGAAATATAGTGTTTAAAGGAACAGTCACGGAAGTTGGAACAAAAGAAGGTAGTAGAAGACGAGTCTAATCAGATATTGATGATTTGAAAGAGGTATACAAGATGTTGCACCAAGAGAATATCATTCCATTACTAGGGAATTAGATAAAGGGAAACACTCCATGCGGATGTATTGAGAATGGATGGCAGATCTTGCATGCTAATACTTCCCCCTCATAGCTTGGATTATGACAAGGAGATGACTCTAAATGTTGTTGTGGATGGGTGGATTTTGAGCAATATATTGATTGACACATGGTGTGGAAGTGAATGTGCTTACTTTAGATGCATGGGTACAGATGGGCATACCTCCATTACATATCCATCCTCTAATGTATTTTTTATGGCTAATCGAACTAAGGCCACTCCAATCAGAGTTTTAAAGGATGCATCCATTACTATACAAGGGGCCAAGTTCACTGGGGAATTTGAGGTTTTCGCACTTGCAGAAGCAAAACAACTTCCCAGCTCTACTTAGGTGCCCTTGGTGTTATGAAAATAATGTTGATCTATAGTTCAAAAAGGGGTATATAAGTTTTGAGAACAAGGAAGAAAGAGTTATTATCCTTTAATAGATGGGAAATCTGCACCTTATGTTGAACCTTTGAGTGAGGAAGACCTGAACAAAATTTATGTACATGCGTCATTCAAGATTTGGAAGTACTTGATCCATCTAAGGAAGGAATTCCTCCAGTGGGAAGATGCACAATCTATTAGTGATACTACAAGTATTGCTTGTGATAATTGGGCACATGGCACCTATGAGATGGTTGGGTGTGAAGTAAGAAGCACATTTGCATGGAGGAGAAAACCTTGTTGTATTAGGAGGATAGGTAACAACTCTGTACCTCTGTATACTAGAGAAGGAGACCCTACAATATTCTATGTTCCATGGAGGAGCAGTGGAAAAATCAAGTTGAAAGAATAAATATGTTAGTGTATACCCTGCGCGGGACAATAGCACGCTGGTGGATGGTTCACAAGGGATAATCTCATAGAATGGAATGAAGTCAGAATTTCTCTAACAACTCATCGGTTTTTTAAGAGAAATGCACCTACTCAAATATGCATATATCATGGTAATCAACCTATTCAACACCACGTTTAGCAGTGTGAGAGACTCTGGACAAAAGGGAATGAAGCTTTACCACCTTCACTTTGGGTGCACAAACTTTATTCCACTTTGCAAGGCTACACATGTGCTTGGTATGTTTATGTGGAACTACATAGGGAGACTAGAAATTGGCAAGACTTAATTACAGGAATGACCCAGAATTTTGAGTACTTCTCTACTAAACCTCTAGTAAGAGAGGAATTACGGGTTATGGAGTGCTTAACTATGGGAGACAGTGCAAAGGTTGAAGAACTCATTTAGGATTTATTTGGTGAGGAAGGATAAGGAGCGCATTTTGATGAAATAGATGAGACAGATGCCGACACTACTTAAGCGTGCTTGCTTTGAGAAGGAGAAAGGAAAGATGGTCTACATAGTGGATGATGAAGAAGTAGAATATTTGGACATAGATCATTCAGTAGGTATGCACGAAGTTTTAGACAGTGCAGATAAGAACATGTGCGTGCCTATCATGAACCTATGAAGACCAAAGAAGTGAACATTGGCATGGATGTTGAACCTAAGGAGGCCATAATTGGGGATTATTGGTCTGATTCTAAAGTGGAAAAGATAATTGAGTTACTACGATGATTTCTAGGATTTATTTCCTAGGGGCTACCATGAGTTAAAGGGGGTACATGAGTCATTAGGTGAGATGAAGATTAAGCTAAAGGAAGGAGTGCACGCCAGGTCAGGAAGAGACCTTACAGGATGAACCCTAAACATGCGCATGTAAAAGTTAAGGAAGAAATTGACAAAATGTTGAAATCATAGCATCACTAAGCCCCTAGAAGAATCAGAGTGGGTTAGCCCCATGGTAATCAGTATAAATAAATATGGTCAGATTAGGATTTTTGTGGATTACAGGGAGTTGAATGCTACATGTGTGATTGATCCTTTTCCTACACCTTTCACTAGAGGAAATATTAGAAGGCGTTGCAGGGCGTGAAGTTTACTCTTTTACAGATGGATTCTCTGGGTATCATCAGGTTAGAATTTCACAGGAGGATCAAGAGAAAATGAATTTCACCACTGAATGGGAATTTTTCATATACTGTGATGCCCTTTGGTTTGAAGAATGCTGCCTGTTGTATTTTCATGCATATTTGTTCAAGCATTATAGGATTTTATTCAAAAATTCTTGCAAGTTTACTTGGATGATTGGACGGTGTATGGGCTTGTTAAGGATCATTATGAAAATTTGTGCCTAATGTTTGAAATATGTAGACAATTAAGCATCTCTTTAAACATCAAGAAGTGTGTTTTTTCTACACCTTTTGGAACTCTATTGGGGCACATCATCTACAAGGAAGGTTTGTTAGTAGATCCAACTAAGGTTGTAGTTATTGTGGGCCTGGAGGATCCTACCAGTCATAGTGAGGTGTGCAGATTCTTGGGCCACACAAGGTATTACATAAAATTAATCAAAGGATATGCAAATATTTCTCATGCCCCTGGAAGAGTTACTAAAAGGAAAAGGGACATTTTATTGGGGAGAACCGCAACAGTGCACGCATTTGAGGCATTAAAGGAGAGACTTACTACAATGCCTATTCTACATTTTCCCTCATGGAACCAACCATTTCATCGTACATGTGGACACCTCTGGCACAACCATTGGTGTGGTGTTAGCTCATCCTAGAAAAGGTATTATAGATCATCCTATTTATTTTGCTAGTAGAAAGTTGACTCCTACATAGAACATAATTATACAACTACAAAGCGCGAGGCCTTGTCGATGATCTATGCGCTACATAAATTCAGATAGTATTTTCTAGCAACACCCTTTGTATTTTATATTGATCACATGGCATTAAAATAATTGGTAAATAAGCCCATTTTATAGGGGCACATATGTCGATGGGTGCTCTTATTCCAAGAATTTGACTTTACATTCATGGTAAAACTAGGTAAAAGTAATTCTGGCCATAGACCACTTATCAAGAATTCAATCAGGGAGAGGACAGCGTAGAAAATTGAAGATACAATGTTGGATGCACAGTTGTACAGAGTTACATCACACACCTTCAAAATTGGAGGATATTGTTGTCTTTTTACACACATGTATGGCACTAAAAGGAATGAAATCCTTAGAGAAGAAACAACTTGCAATTCATGTGACACCCTTCATGTTGATCAATGGTGACTTATAAAAACTAGGTCAGAGATGAAGTATTGCACTGGTGTGTACTAGAACATGAGCACATAATATATCATGGAAGAGGCTCATGGTTGGTATTGTCAAGTGGGAACTATGCAGGTGATGCCACCCGCGTGTAAGATTCTACTGATGGATTATGGTGGGAGACCCTGTATAAGGATTGTAAAGAGTATTGTAAGGTGTGATCATTGTCAGTGCCTTGGAAAACTTTTAGGAAAAGAGATGAAATTCCTTTGAGGCCTATTGCTAGTGCAGATCCATTTGAGAAATGGGCTATAGACTTTGTGGGTCCTATTTCCCTAGCCACGCATAGAACTAGATCGCGTTATATCATCACTTGCATAAATTATCTTACAAGGTGGGTAGAATCATCACCTACAAAGGATTTTATAACAGCTACAACAATAAGGTTCTTATGGGAAAATATTCTCACTAGGTATGGATGTCCATTGAGCTTGACAAGTGATAGGGGCACACACTTCTTGAATGAGACAATCAGGATATTGTTGGATGAATTTATGGTTGCACACCACAAGACTACACCTTATCACCCTCAAGAAAATGGGACTGTTGAGGCCTTCAACAAGATATTGAGACTAGACTTTAACAAAAAATTGTGATGTTGGAAGGAAAGATTGGGATGATAAATTTTTTATTGTACTTTGGGCATATAGAACAACCTACAAAAGGTTGAATAAGGCCACACCCTTTCAGTTGGTGTTTGGCACAAAAGCAGTTCTTCCAATGGAATTCATGTTACCATCTTTGCATATTTGCACGCATTGGAGGTCTAACTAATGAACAGGAATTAGAAGAAAGAATTGACAAGTTAATATAGTTGGATGAGAGCGCACATCATAGCACATTGGAGTCAGAACAAGGAAAAGGCCAAGCAGAAGGCATGGCATGACAGACACATCAGGGACAAGAAGCCTTGAGGTTGGACATATGGTATTTCTTTATGATTCCAAGTTTTTGTGCCATCTAGGAAAACTTAAGGTGCATTGGTTGGGACTGTATGTTATCACTCACATACTTGAATCATGTTGTTTGTCAGTTAGAGGCGCTTGATGGAATACGGTTACCCGGTTACTTTAACGGGAGTAGGTTGAATCCCTACTATAAATAAGTCTTATTGGTGTTTCTAATAAGGTAGTATTTCCATTTAGTATAGATTTCCCTTTCTATATTTCTTTTAATGTATTTCCTTCTTTGTCGCTATGCTTTGTCAATTTAGTTTGGTGTTTTGTGTAATAAGCGCATTTTCACACTGGAAGCTAATTACAATCTGAAGTATTTTTATGCACAGAGGACTGCACATACCATTGGTGTGGGGTGGTTGTTATTTGTTATTCAAAAATGGGTACACATGAGAACAAACTGTTATATGTGTTATTCAAGTATGGAAAGGAGTTGTTAGAAAGGAAATTGCTTCTAGAGAAGACCATAGATAGAAATAAAGGAATGAACAGTATAACACGAGGTAAGCAGCGGCCATGGAAAACTACTAGGGGAAGGTGCAGTGGTGAGGTAATTCGGCACATAGAAGCATGCAGAAGAGAAGTCTATAGCTAGAAGGTAGGAAGGCACACTAGAAGGTTATAGCTGGGGTGTGAAGGTGTATCACGCAGAAATTGGGAAAATGGTCAATTAATGAGAGGATTGGTGGTAGGTGAAGGAGTAATAAATGCACTAAATTTTTGAAAATCTATATAAGGACATGTGATGTGAGGTTCATTTTTACCTTTTCGATCACAAGTATTTGAGTGAGCTAAGTGCAACCAAGCCAAGAGAAATGTGTTGAGGTGTGGAGAGCTGTGAAACTAGATGTAGAGAGCATATTTGTGCACGAAAGTGGCTTGTGTCCCCATTGGTGAAGGGTTTGAGCATAGCAGAAGCATTGATAAGGAGCTAGGGTCATGTGGTTTTGAGCTAGGGCACATGGGGATTTTGAAATAGGGTTTGATATTACTCGACACATAGAAGACAAAAGGTGGGATTTTTATAATGGCATCGAAGAAAGCACCTACAACAGGTACGAAGGGGAAGAAAAAGGTGGAAGTTGAGGTTGAAGTTTCTCCCAAGAGTAATTTTTCAGAGATGCAGTATCTAGAAGGAGTTATATTCAGATGGGATTGGGATTCCCACATTCCACAGATGCAAAGTAAGTGATTACAACCACCACACCACTAAAAAAGGGTAGAATTGGATGCGTTGTTGAACAAGAAGACCAACAAGTGCACGATGGATGATATGCCAGTATATGATGATGTTGGGGAGAAGTTTCTTAAGAAGGTAGGGGTTTATCAATTATATGAACTCCCATATTTTGGAAAACTAGAAGATTTATACCAATGGCTTATGAGAAGAGTCCATGAGGACTTCTTCTATTTTGTTGAGATAGAGGGTAAGGATCACAACAGCCTTGATTGCTACATTGACATGACTAAAGGGCACAGGGACATATATTATGAGTGATCTGACTGATAAGGAAGCTATAATAGCCACCAGACAAGGAGTTAGGATACTCTAAGGGTCCACATGGGATGGACATAGATAAATTAAATAAGTATCATGTAGTGCATAGGAAGCCATGCATTCACTCTCACTAAGTTAAATGACCAAGAGAGATGGTCACAGGTAAATACCATGTGGCTATACATTGCGAAGAAAATGTCAGAGGGAGAAATCTACAACTTGGCTAACTACATTGTAGAAACTATTACTGAGGAAGCGTGCACAGGTGAGAAGATAATTTTTGGTGTTATTCTATTATCTCTTGTCTTTGTAGAAATTGGAGTGCCCAATGGGCCAAAGAACAAAATTTGGGAATACCCCACAGAGAAGAAGTCCCTCGTGGAGAGGTTCAAGAAATAATTATGTGAAGGAAAAAATGAGTGGCCCATTCAAAGAAAGGGTAGAACTATGGTATGACTGACTTCACGTGGCATTTGAGGAGGAATGGCGCATTCCAAAGGATTTACCTCCGGTGGTGGGCAAGGCAATATAGTTTGTAGTATATCAGTGTTTCTGCATACATCGCGTGGTTTGCAATGAAGGATGGAACATGGATTCCATGGTGTAAATGGACCTATGCCTTCACAGTGCACTACTTCCAGGCCTCAGTTCATAGGTTTACTGATGCACGCCAGCTGAACTTCAACACAGACAAGGTAGATTATGACTACTATACTCTCAGAAAAACATATGTTTATCTAGGTCAGTCTGCCTACATTGAGAGGCTCATTTCAAATGTTATAAATATAAAGACAGTAAGTTTGGCTATTGGGGATAGTGGAGTCACACTCATCTATCTTCAACTCAAGCCTAGGCTGGAGAATAACAAGTATGTGGAGAATGAGTTCATGCTACCAGGGTCACCTAAGGGAAAAAACATACAGTTGAGAATGTGGCAGCTCTAAATCGTATCGTGACCATAGAGATAGATGAGGAAGAAGAACATGAGGATAGTGGAGGCTTGGACCATAGAGGCCAGAGGCAGCCCATAGATAGAGTGGAGAGTGAGCATGCAGATACTCCACCACATGCACAAGAAGGAGAAGAGGATTTAGATGTGGATGTAGTCCCTGAAGAGTGCCAGTTTAATAGGGTATTCAAAAGAACAAGGACCCAAGGTGTAGGAACATCATATCCTATATGAAGATCACCTCGACTCTCCCCTCAGAAAGAAGCACTAGAGAATAAGAGAAAAATAAAGTTGAAGCTTAGTGAGGAGGCAAAGGAGTCTGAAGAGAGTGCGCTTGGAACCCCAATTCAACCAGAAGATGTGGAGGATCCCTGGGATGAAGAAATGAGAGATAAAGAAGAAGGTGTGAAAGAAGTAAAATAAACTCTTCATGAGTAGACCAGCGCACCGGTTAAAAATTTGATAGGAGAAGAGGCAACTCCAAACCTTGGCACTCAGGTTCCTCAGGGGCCAAGAACGAAGAGAGAAGTGAATAAGTTGTGCCAAGTATGGGCTAAGCTGAGGACACAAGAAAAATCATCTGCACCTAGTTTCAGAGCACAGTGGACCTCAAGGAATTATATGGATGGGAGCTAATGGATATAGATATGGCCACTATGTGTACAAAGAAACAACTATCCTGGTCCATGCAGACCCATATGGATGAACTAGATTTTGATGTGTGTGAGGAGTCTTATGTCTCAAGAAGAGTAAAGAAGGCACCACAGAGTAGACACATGACCATAAAGCCCACTCTTATGTCTGATGAGTAGGTCAGCAATGCCTTAGTCAAGGTATCTATCTGAGGTGGTGTAGAGAAATATTGATAAGGCCACCACCATTAGAGCGTTGATGGAGGATAACAAAAATAAAACTATAGAAATAGAGAGGTTAAAGGTAGAGAAGGAACAAGAACATGCAAAGAATGAGGACTTTGTTAGCATGGTGAAGGAGATAAGTGATTACATTCTAAAAGTAAGGCCTCATCTAGAACCAAAGGTACCTGAAAATTTTCCTTCTGCTATACATTATGTGCACACTTTGGTTTATTTGGTGCTAGAAGATGGACCACTTAGAATGCCCACACCAAAAGATGTTGAAAAAGAAGCAGAGAGAGCAAGGGCCTCTATGATCAAGAAAAAATTCAACGTATAAGGCATTGCTCCAAACTTTAAAGGATGAGCTAAAGAAAGCAGACAAAGATATCTAAACTTGTGTGTAGCACCAGAGGCAATAATAAGGACCAGAACTCTAGTTGAAGATAATGAAGTTTTGACAACAATGAAAGATGAGACTTTAGGGCGTGTAGAAAGATTGGCACTAGTAAAACAAAAGTGTGAAGCCCTTGTAGCAGCTCAAGATCCACATAAGGAGAGGATAGATGAGCTTGGGAAGCTCATAGCACAGAAGATGGATCTTCTGGAAGGAATGATGTCTGTTATGGCCAATGTTGTTCTAGGTACTGCCGAATGAGAAAGAAAAGATCACTCGAGACAAACTAGAGGCCATAGCCACAGACATATTCTAGAAAAGAAAGGACCAGTGTTAGATGACTGGAAAACATTGGAGGCTGAGATTAAGAATGAATATCCAGAGCTAATCCTCCTAGTTGAAGAAGAGGATAGCTGTAGAGTGAAGATTCATTATTTTGTTCAGTGATTCTTTAATTCTTTCAATTTTTATTCTTTATTATTTGGAGATTACCAGAAGGAATTTCCCATTACTAGGACAGAAATGTACTTTAGTGTGGGGTAATGTTGAGTAGAAATAATATTGTTCTAAGGAGAAGACACACAAAGAATACGCATGCAAGAACAAGGTGCATTTGAAGGCGCAAAACGATAGGAAAGGAAACATGTGCCAGAAAAATTTGGTTCAAACTTATCCTGTTTTTATGGATACATGCTATTTTTGGAGATAGCGTGTGGAGCACACATTGAGATGGAGACTTGCATGCACAACATGCAAATGGTATTTTGGGAATGAGCAACTGATAAGCACCATGCATGGTTGTAGTTAATAATAGGATTACTTCTTCTAGTTAACTATAGGACATCTATTATTAGCTGCACTTGCATGTGTGCATGTTATTGTAAAGGTGCATGGCTATTATTAGCATGTGACCTATTTTGAGAAGTACGTAGGCGGTGAAGGGAAAGTCCCCACCTCTATAAATATGTATTGAACTATGTAGTTTAGTGTGTGAGTTATTATAGAGTTATGTTGTTGGATCTGATACGCGCATGACTTATGGTGATACTTTATAATGTAAGAATCTTCTATGTTTTACATTTTTTAATGTAATGAATGATATTAGCTAGATAATGGTGTTAGACATAGCAAAAACTAGTTCATGTATGGTTAATCTTATTATAGTTATTGTTTAATTCATGATTCTCTAAGATCTAGATCTCGATTATGCACTAGGATATGTTCATATGGAATATGTCTTATCTTCATCAAACTAACATCCTATATAAACAACTCTAAAGAGGGTCCTGGTACCTATGCACACTTTGGATGAGCACTTAGCTCAGGATGGGTGATGTGTCATCCTACCTAGGTTTTACACAGTAGTTTCTAGGTTGCATGACCACGTAAATAACACCATTCAAAACCTTGGGCAATGTTATTTTGAACTGGGATAACGGATTTTCTTAAGTTAGGAGCAGGAAAAGGCTATGGATTTGGATTTGGTAGTCTTTTTTGTGGGTAGTTTTGAGGAAATATTTGATTTATATATTGAAATTCTTGTTGTGGATAGCCCTAAGGAGGGTTAGGGTAGTATTTTGGAGCTTGAGATTGTTATCTCTTAGGGAAAACAATCTCATTTGTTAAATTTTAAATCTGAACACTAAGGCTCTCAATTTATTCATGTTTTATAGAGGGACTAGATGTGGAGGAATAACATAAAGCAGATGGTTGCGGAATAGGAGCAATAAAGGGTTGGGTATTTTGTGGCAACTCAAGGAAGATGGGCATAGGAAATCTAAGGGTTAGTTTTCCTTCTTGGATTAAATAGTTTTCAACCCTAATGGTTATTGCATAAGCATTTGGTGGTTGAATAGAATCCATATATTATATCATTACTACTATATTAGAATTCAAATCTCTAAGAAAGTATAAAAATGCACCTTGAGGAGTTGGTCTTAGAAGGATTGGAATTTTGTCTCATGTCTTCTTGAACCTGAAGTTCAAATCCACTATGAGCTCATTTTGATCTTGCTTAATTATGGTAAGCTACTCGAGAAGTAAACTTTTTTTCACCTTTTCTTTTAGCTGTCAATAGAGAGTGGTCCTATGTTCATCCCAAGTGTAGATTGAAGCAGTAGGTAAAATTGTGTAGCATTGCAGGGATTTTCCTTTAGAGATGATGTCAAAATTTGCATCATAACATCATCTCCCATTACTGCATGTATTGAACATATGTTTGAAAAGTATTGGATTTGTTTTTTGTGTGGTATAGTTTTCATTTTTAAAGAAGGGAATACTCTTCAAGGAATCTATTGGGATATCATGTTCCATAGTTAAGATCAATGGAATTGCTCCATTAAAACTTACACAAAAGGAAATTTCCTATGATGTGCCATGAATATAATGGGTCTGATACTTTTGATAAGAAGTGAAAATGCTCTACTTAGAGGTGGAGTTGAAGAAATTATGCTTAGGAAAGCTGCAAATCTCTATGGAGATATTTATTTTCTTCTTCTACATGGGGAGATTCGTAGCTAATGAAATGGTTCACCTCTAGATATGTTCAACCATTTTTACCCACTTCTTATGAAATAAGAAGGCTAGAACTACTTGAAACCATAATATTGAATAATACGGAGTCACTAGATGTGTTGAAAAATTCCTCTAAAGGATGAAACCACTAAGATACACACCAAAACTTAGTAACAATGAAGTAACCTTATCAAAGTGTCCCACCGAGCATGCCAAAACTATTGGATCTCAAAATTGTAACCTACTCTATATCATGAAACATAAAAAAATTGAGGCAATATTGAATTGTATCTAAGTGTGGGACTTACAGATTGAGACAGACCTCTAGAGAATGATGACTTCCTTATTCCATGGATTAGGAAAACCCGTAGAACAATACCTACATCTAATTTTAAAATACTCCTACAGCTAATCCTACACTAACATTTCCAAGAGACCATGGAGAGAGAGATACAAAAAATAAGGAAACTAGGATAAATAAGGGTGGTGATAGCACCAAAATAAGGTGGAACTTTCCTAACTCTAAATGACACAAATGTAAGACCGCAAGACTAGGATAGTGAGGATACACACAACTCTAATATAAGCAAATAAGAGAACATGAAATATGTGGGAGGGTAGAACATTCACACCAAACATAGAGTATTTTAAGGAAATAAATAAACACTTGCAGTAATTGATCCTTTACAGTTTACATAAAGAGGTGAGGTAGGAAAATATCCATTCGTGAGTTACAGAGGTTAAAGGCATGAAATTTTTGAGTTTCACAAAGAAGAGCTTAAAAATATACTAAGGAAGAAAAGGGAGAAGAAACACTACAAAGTGTGCAAGCACTTACATTTATATGACTCATGGAATGAAGAAAGAGAAAGAAGAGAGAGGATAAAATACCACTAAGCTAGAATCCATCCCCTGAAAACATGTTGAATGAGTATAGGCGTCATGATTTCTTGTAGATTTTTCTTGTAGTATAGGCATGGATGCCCCTAGCTAAAATCCAACCATAGTATGACCCCTTGATTCTATCGTATCACATTAGTGTACAGAGAAGGATGTTGTGCTTCATTAATTTCTAGTAGTTGGGGTGGTTGGATCTCTAGTTTAGAGTCATATGTAACTTTGAGTCCTTTTGCAACTATACCTCTTACTAAGACATCCACGACTTTCATTCATGTTTGAAACTCATGGAAAATTATTACCTTATATTATGGCTTTTTAATTTTCCTAACTCCATGGACCCGCGTAGATTTCTACTTCTTCTACCATGATGAGTGGAAATACTTCACAATACTCATGAAAGCTCAATTTTAACGATCCGTAGCTTTCTACCCACCAAACTCTTTCCTCCTTCCATTTATTTCTGCCTTGGATGATATCTCCACTTCTCGCAGATATGCAACTACGCAATATTATAACTTGACTTCTACCCACAAGGAACTAAATTCCTTAGTACCATGAAGGTTTAGTAACTTTTACAGAATACTACGTTCCTAAATTTTGTGGAAGACTGAATCAGTGTCCTGCTACTTTTACCGGGGTAAATTATGGCTAGTTCCTTTTGATGAGTTTTTCAAAATTACATGGAGTGTAATTTTGGACAACATGCATATGAGAAGATGCCCTTTACTTTGTCAAAATGTGGGTACCACATTTCAAAGAGTCATGGATAGTACATTTAAGGGATATATAAATGAATTCATCCCCATCTACTTGAATGACATCATGTATTTCTCAAAAGATATTAAATATCATATCATTCATCTTAAGAAATTTTTTGAGAGGTGCAGAGAATTTGGAGTGTCTCTTAATCCCAAAGGTGCATTTTTACAGTGTTGCAGGGAAAAAATTTGGGTCATGTTATTTCAAAGGATGGTATTGACATTCACCTTGAAAGAATCTATGCCATCCTTTCTCTGTCCTTTCCAAGTCACAACAAGGATTTGTAGTCCTTCATCGATAAGATACATTTTTTAGGAAATAAAATAATAACTTTGCAGAACTAGTCAGTCCTATCACTCAAATGCTTAGGAAAGATGCAGCTGTCAAATGGTCTACAGAAGGAAAATAAACCTTTGCAAAGATCAAACAGGTAATTTATCAAGTGCTCACACTTATCAACCCTAACTATTCAAAGGAATTAATTCTTTTTTCATATGGAGCTAAGGCCAACATTGCCACAATTTTGACACAACAAAATGATAAGGGTTCAGAGTAACCAATGGCCTTCTTTAGTCAAAAAGTGAAGGATTATGAATTAAAATATAGTCATGGGGAAAATAAGTTCTTCACCATCATGAGATCTCTCAAGAAATTAAAGAGCATGTTTTTTGTTGGCCGTGCCAAATATGTAGTCTCACACCCCAATGTGAGAGACTTCATCATGGGAGTGGAAATCAATGAAAGGAGATCTAGGTGGGTGACCAAAATTATGGAGTATTATGTGACCATCATGGTCACAAAATTGGTAATAGGTAGAGAAATTTGTGAGCATATTGCTTTGGATTCACAAGATAATCAAGAAACCTCCTTCTTCATGGAAGATGAGAGTGAACAAAATGTAGAAAACCCGTGGAACATGAAATATCCGCGAAGTGAAGAGGTCTCCGAAATAGAGGAAATCAACATAGAAGCCACATATGGATCAATAACATAACTCTATTTTTCTCCACTGGTATATACCCTCCTAGTTTTAGTAAATCTAAGAGGTGACACCTAAGATTACAATCTATTCCCTACAAATTAAGTGGCGGGTTTCTTTTCAGAAAGGACGTTGATGGAGTGTTGCTAAGGTATATTGACGGTGAATAGGTGAACAAGATATGGGTGGAGTTACACAATGGTTTCTCTAGTAAACACTTATTATCCAGGGCCATAATTATGAAAATTATAAATTCGGGATACTTCTAGCCCACATTGTTTGTGGATGCTCATCAATGGGTCAGAAAATGTAAGGAATGTGCTCTCTTCACTGGTATAAAGAAGATGATGACGCTCCCACTTCATCCCATTTAGGAAGATGAACCCTTCTCTCAATGGCGGCTTGATTACATTGGTACGATTAATCAGGTGTCAAGTGTGGGTCATAAATAGGTTTGTATAGCTACTAATTAATTTACTAGGTAGACGGAGGTTGTGGCTCAAGGGAGCTACTGAATCAACTATCCTTGATTTTCTTAAGAACATTGTTATAAGGTTTTGTGTTCCTCAAACCAATATTTCTGAAAATGGTAAAACATTCTTAGGCTTCAAATTCTCTTATTAGGCTCTTAATTATGAAGTATACTTAAAAACCTCTTCCAATTATTACCCTTGGGGTAATGGTTTGGAAAAATCTACCAACAAGAACTTGATCATAATCATGAAGAGGATAGTGGAGATCAATCAAGGGCAGTGGCATGCCAAGGTAAAAAATTCTCTCTAGGATAATAGGATCATATAAAAAAGATAAATCGGTAATTCTCCTTTTGTCTTTGTGTATGAAAACTAATTTGGGATTCCATTATCTCTAGAATTACCTTCATTCGATTTGGCTTAGTAGTATAATTTGAAGGTGAGGACCAAAGAACAATCAAAATGATAAAGTTTTTTGAACTTGAAGAATCGAGATAGTTTATCATGATCAGATTATAATAACACCAAAGGTTGACCAAGAAATGGTTTAGTAAGAAATTCAAAGCATAGGATTTCAAAACAGGAGATTTGGTCCTAAAATGGGATGTGGACAGAGTTAAACCAGGAAAACATTCTAAGTTTGATGCATTTTGGAGTGGGCCATACATCATCACTACATGCAAGCAAGCCAAATATTTTAAGTTGGCAAAACTTGATGGGAAGGCACATTAAATCCTATTAAATGGGATATATCTCAAACCTTCTCTTTAATTTGGTTTCTTGCATCTTGTACATAATTGTTTCTTTGTTCCCTTTCCTTTTTGTGTTGGAGGTTCCCTCATTTTGTTGTATGATCATCAATGATTGAGTGTCTTCTCCTCTACCGTTATGGTGGTCATTTGAATAAGTTCTTTTATATAAGTTTTGGTTCCATTTTATTCTCATAGGATGATTTCGTGGAGGATGACAAAGAAGCTTGTTTTTAGGGTCAAATTTCTAGAAGAAATGCTAACTCTATTCCCAACAGATGCTTCAGGTTATTGATCTTTGTATATAACAAGAATATGTCCCTTGAAATTTTCCAAACTATTTTCCAAAAGAGCACCCCATGATATTTTGAAAAACTCATCCAATTCTAAAACTTAGGTGGTTCTGAATTAAAGACCTGCAGAATGAAGAAGTTAAAGGGTTAATGTTTTGTGGTATGCGAGAAATGTTAGTGATTCATAGCTTAGAGATACAATATTACACAGACTTGGAAAATATGGAATTCCACAAAGTTGGTTTATTCCATGCAACAAAGCATGTAGTCCACCTAAAATAATCCAAGATGCAAGGAAGAAATGCCATGGGACACCACATGATAAAAGTAAGCAAGTTTGAATGTGGTTAAGTTTGTACACTGAAAAACAAATAACTTAGTGTTTCACAGAAATAAAAGACGTAGTATTCCGTTGAGTTGACAAATTCATAGGACATACAAAGGCCACATAATAACTAATCCGTAGAACATAAAAGGTTTCTAATGAAGGATAAATTCACGGATCAAATAAAAATCATAAAAATTATGTGAAGCATGAATAATTTACATCTGTTTTAAACCAGGAACTCAACCACTCCACCAACCCAAATTTAATTCTAAGTGATTTTGTCCTCCTGCACTGGCGATCAAATGGTGTGTGCTTGGGGAAATTTTATGCATCCATACCTGACCTCTAATTCATCCTTGATGGTGGCATATGGTTGATTTCATTGATCAGTGGATGTGATTGGCCTCTTCTCCCCTCTCTCTTAAATTCTATAAAGGTAAATGTAAATTTCATAATATGGGTTTGATTTTTGAAATTCTAGAGCTTTTCCTTTGAGCTCAAAAACTCTTTCTTGTGACCTCTGTAACTCAGATGTGAAGTATTCTTGCCTCGGCTCTATGTGTGTAAATGGTTAATTTTGATATTAATGCAAGTGTGCCTTCGATTCTTTGAATGATCTAAATTTAATGTAAACATTTATGTCCTCTTTTTTTCCTTCATTCTTTTCTAATTTATTTCCTTAAAATTTATGTGTATTTATTAGAGCTTCATTTTTGGGTTCACATTTGTGTCTTTTAGAGCCAGAATTGATCCATTTTCTAGTCAACTGCATTACCTCCCCTTTTATTTTTCAATTTTTTCTCTCTCTCCATATCTCCTTGGGATTCTTAGTTTAGGAATTTGACAGTGTTAGAGTAGAATCTTGTTAAACCGGTTGTAACAAACGGGCATGAGAGGAACTAACCCTTTCATCTGAGGTTTGATCTTGATTTCCCCCCACACTTTTAAGATCATTCATCTTTTCACTGAAATTTTGAAATCCTGATTCAGCAAGGGTGCAAATTTCATTGAAAATATTCCCTTTGATGATTAATGATAATATACATAATTAAATGCTAAAATATTCATAAAAAATTAAATATGACTTAGTCAATGTAATTAAAAGAACATATAAGGTGTTGATGACATTCATTTTTCTAAATCCATTATGTATTTAGTAAATTTTTCAATCACACGTGAGTGGTGCAATGGTGTTTCTGAAGGGGATTCATAGAAGAACTTGTTCTTGAAGGAGTAAATAATTTCAGGAGGAAGATGAGTGATGAAGGGGTTTGAGGGAGGAGGAGTGTTGGGGTATATAAAATCTGGGGGGACTGTACCCCTGAAAATCAACACATGATTTTAAATGCACTGGAATTCTTGAGGTCATTATGAGACAGCTGCAATTTGATGGATAAGATGGGTATGGGATGAATAAATATAGTATAAATGGGATTGGTGGGAATAATGGTAATACCAGGATCAATGATTAAGGAAAAAAAGATGCTCGACTTGTAAATTGGTAATTTACTTGTCAAGGGCAACGAATACCCACCTAAACTGTATGGGAGTGATACTATAGTCGATAATGATTATTATCCACAAGTCTCAGTCTATATCAATGAAACTGAGTGTGGTTTGTCTTAGTTGACAAATTCGGGGAATTGTCCTTCTATCTATAAATGTGCCTCTTCAAAAAGGGTCATGTAAGAATAAGATGGGATGTGTGGAGGAAAAACTAAGGGTTTCTTGGTCTAACCCTCTTGTCTAAGTTGTCCCAATATTGTTATGTTACTTTTGCTTAGTTCTTAAGGGCTTTGAGTTGGATGATGATCTCTAGTGGTATGGGGGATGATTTAAAGACTAGTGCCTGCAAACCTAGGTCTATGTCTCCCTAATATATGTCAATGTTGGGTTGGTTTATGATTGGATTGAAAATCCTTCCATGAGATTTCAGTGATCCCGGAATGGTCATACATGCACCGACTCATGAAAAATGCGAGTAGGAATAGACAAAGAGGGCTAAGGGATAAGTACGGGTAGCCTAGGCCACTAAGTAAACGGAGATTTGTGTTTATTCCAACTTTGAATCTATCTTTAGTTCCTAACTTTAAAAAAAAAAGCAAGTGAATTTAAATTAAGTGAAAAGATGATTAATTCACCCTTTAATCCAATTAAATTGCATTTTCCCACATTTAAATAAAGTAGAATAATAGTAAACTAATTAATTCTTTTTTGTGTTTTTTAAGATTAATTAAAATAAAATAAAATCTACAAACATAGACACAGGAAAAAAATTAAAATAAAATGAGAATAATTCTAATGAAATAAACTAAAACAAGGAACAGGCAAATGTAACTATTCCTCTATTGCAGGATTGTAAGATAAAACCTACTCTAAACAGGAAATGTATTCTAAAGTTATTATTTTGGCAATGAAACTTCTTCTAATTAACTTCTACCTCAAGTTCACATTAAAGGAAATAAAATCATCTCAGAAGTAATTTCTTCTTTACCTAGAAGCTTTCCCCAGAAAAGTGGAAATAAATTGTAAAGATAATTAATAATGAAGGAATGAAAAAGAATTAGAGACACTGAATCTTCCTCAAACTTCTTTCCCTTGCAGATCCATAGGGATAAGCAAGGAAGAAGATATCAATGGAAAACTTGTGCAGAAAGTGAAAAGACAATACTAGAAATGAAGAAGTATTTAATTCTACTAATCTAAAATAATTGTATTTCTTCTACTTTAACGACTACAATTAATTAAAAACGTAAAGAATTCAAAACATCCCCAACCTATAACTATTGATCTGAGATAGCATTCTAGGTTTGGTGTTGTTTTTATGTCTCCTCATTCTTTTCTCTTTCAGATATGATTTCCAATTGACCCAAGGTGTGTGGAGTGTTCGCTGGTAGCAAGGAAAACCAATAAAATGGTTGTAGTTGGCTAGTTACAAGGAAACTAGTTGAAAATGCAATGCATGAAAGAACAGAGTAATGAACAAGTGTCTGTGTGATTCTTAGCAATATTTTGGTAGCATAACTTTACAAATCAAATATGAAAACTCCAACCCATCATTCGGGTAAAATCTAGGCTTTTACAAAACTTTGGGAAGAATAATTCAAACAACACATGTCCAACAAGAAGTGATAACACATCCATAAAAGGGGCATTTAACCTTATAAACATATTAAACTGAGAAGAGAATTATAATATGAATCTAATGATCCCATTATTAGGAGAAATGGTTAAGAAATGAGTGATAAAATCACTCCCAAACTAAAGACACACGTTTCAAAACACACATTTTTAACTCTTAGTTTTTAGTAATAGAACTGCTGGTCTTGACAAATCGGAAGTTACGTAATTGCCAGTCTATGAAGACCGGTGGTTCTGTAACTTAAGCCACAAATAAGTAATGAAGGGGGAAAAATATGGCTCATAAACATTTAATGAAATTCTTAATATGAAAAACATGGAAAAACATGTCATAACAAGCACGCAAAAATAAAGGAAGAGGATATGGATCTCATCGTTACTCTGGAAAATAATTCTTTGATCATCAGAGATTTACCATGTCCTTCAATGTAGCACCATATAATTTTTGGGTGCATATGTAGTTCCCCCTTGGAGGATAATTTGACTCTATAATTTTAGTGATGTCAAGAATTCATGATGTTTCGAGTATGGTACTCAAAAAGTGTAAAATAGTAGGACACACTTATGTACCTTGCTTAACCGTGTATTGTAATGACATCTCTTAAGGATGAGATGCAACACCTGCAAATATACTATCCACTACACAGTGGGAATTAAGTTCAACTTTCTATGAAAAAATATAGATAAATATCCTCAAGTGAAAAGGCAATATTACAATATCATCATCAGGGATGCTACATGTACTTATGTCTAGTGAGTGTTAACTTCCTACATACACTCACTCAAAGCACCTCTTTGAAAAACAAATATGATGTAGACACAAAATCATGGACACTTTAGACATTATTTAGTCCAGGTATCATACTATTATTCATATGGTTTTTGAGTGAATAAAGTACTAATTAACCCCCGTATTCTAGCCTTTTGTACTTAACTTTCTATCGTTATTGTTGAGCTCCTGAGAACCTACTTGCTCCAGTCTATCTATTGTCATTTCCCGTCATTTTATCCTTGACTAGGTCACCCAAGCTAGTACTATGGTGTCGATAAGCATGCCTTGGTCTTAGTCATGACACCATGGATCCATTTCCCACTTCACCTTCCACGTTTCGGGAACTTTTTGGTCACTTGGACACTTCAATCTTTCTTGGTGGTCATGGCCTTTTTGGGGTTAGGTACGGAATTAGAACAAGATAAACATATAAATATAAAGTTATGAGATCATAATGAGGGACCGAAAGTACTAGTCACTACTATCATCATCTAAGGTTGCATCCATCTAAAGCTCATTTGCATCCATCTAGCTCCATCACAAGGAAAAAGGTTGGTTTATTTGCATCACACAAGCATAGCAGGGAAGTTTATTCTATTCCATCCACCATTCTATTAAATTTTCTACATATAGTTATTTCTCATTACTTTCACAAAGTGCGACTGAGCACAAGATAAACCTAGGGCATGATTGAACACACTTACACATAGAACTACATCAGGTCTAAGATGTATTGTAGTGCTTAGTTAGTAAGTCCACCATTGTGGCCATTGAGGATAGTCCAACCCCTTCATTTGCATTTTTATTTTTTTAGGGTTTAATATTTGTTTTGGGGTCTTGCAAGTTTATTCTTCATCACTAATCATTGGTGACATTTGGCATAGAGCACCAAGTTACACGTGATAGACATCGAGGGTTTCACATCATCATCTGACCCTATAAATCTAGTTTTTGGACCTTCTGCATAGACCAGGGCACCCAGAATGCAGACTAGGGCACCCTCAGGCACCCTAGTCATCTCACAGGTGCCCCAGTCCAGCCAAAAAACTCATATATGTGTCTTCTGGAGCTCATGTGTGGTCACATATACATTTTGTTTATCCAGTGTATCCTGTGACACAGTTTTGAATAGCCATCGAATCAGCGAAGTTCCTTCTAACCCTACTTATTAATTAGGATTTCACATTTTGATTCACTTAGTTACTTGGGTCACTTTCTATATTTATTTATTGTTCCTAGTTTAGATTAACTTAATAAAATACACATTTTAGTTAATCAATATGAGCTATATATATCACTTTTTACTATTTTTAGAAATAACTTGTGCATGCCCACTTAGCTAAATTTGGAGCTCTACATTTACAGTGATCATTTCACTCGTGATTGCAGCCAAAATGAAGAGAATTCAGTCGTGATGGTAGAAAACCCTGCGGCAACAGTAGAGGGCCAAGAACAGGTAAGTTACAAGCATTTTTTTTTTGTCCTAAAATGTCATGTTTATTTAAAACTATTTGTAGGAGGGGATATTTTATGTAAATTTATAGTAAAATGTTTAGAGGGGGAAACTTGTATGTTTTGCAATTTATTTGGAATATTTTGGTAATTTTTAGCATTTTTTGGGTTTTTAATCTTAAGGGAACGACCATGTTTAGAACTGACATTACCACCGCAGTGGTTGCACAACCACCGCTTCTCACATGGTGGCAATTGTGCAGCTACCCCTCTACTAACAACGGAAATTTTTTAATCGTCATGAATTTTTGAAACTTAAGAGCTAAGTATGAAATTTTAATTTTTTTCTTGTATTTATATTGTTTTTGTGATCTTATCATGCATTTATCAAGTTCTGATATTTTTTCTTTTTTTTGGCTACAAGTGAGCTATGTTAGATGGAGTAGATCCTGAGAGCAGGAGTGTCTATCCAGGTTTCTACTATTACTGAAACCAGAAGAGAGAAATTTGTTAGAGAGGGCAGGGATATGGTGATTAGCTCAAACATGGTCAGTTTCCCCATCGATTCATATTCTCTATGAATTCTTGACTTACTAGGATGTAGATTGGAACACATTCTAATTTCCTAGCATTCGGGGAGAGTGGACCATTAACTTAGAGGAAGTATACAAGATACTTGGGGTTCCTATCATAGGCATGAAGTTTGCGTTGAAGAGTGTCAGTTCATCAGATGAGGCCCGTAGATGGGAAACCTACCTAGGAGATGCACATGCACCTAACACACATGTCAAGCAAGGTGTTAGATTGGTGACCATTGAGGGTGCCCTTATTCCCACTCTGCTTAAGGATATCGTTGGTATCTCTTATCCTAAATTTACCCCTTGGGTTAATTTGGATAACTCATTTAAAATGGACTTAGCCATTTAAACAAGCCTGAGACGGTTCAAACGGTTGTCAAATTCCACACTCTCCAAAGCACTGGCCGTTGGAATTTTAAAACCTGCGGGAGACTCCAGTTTTAAAGTATTGGCAGGTTCTATTTAAGAGGCCGACATGGCGTTCATGCGCCCGTCAATAGTCTAATCCGCCAAAGCAGTTCAAGAGCCAACAAAGCAGCGAGCCACGTGGCCGGATTCTGGGTCTATTCATAGCTATTCGGCTTTCGTGAAGACTTCAAGACCCGCGAAATAGACCAAATTCCAAAACAGTTTCAAGCCCGCATCGTAGGGTAAAAAAATTTAGAAAAGGTCAAAGGAAACATGGTGCGAGCATATAGGGGACTGATAGGTGGCATAAGACTTCAAGCAGCCGAGAATGGAAAACATGTCATCATTCTGGAAAACTTCAAGGTAAATAAATTGTATCGAACTCCATTCTGCCCCCCACAACCGAGTTTAATAAATCTTCAGGTCTGGGTGGTTGGAAGGACAACGTGGCACACCTGGCTTCTATTAAATGGACCTAAAAGTTTCTAAGTCCGCCCAAGCTAAAAGTTGCGACGTGCAAAGGCTTAACTCAATGACAAGTCTGAACACATGGGAGCGGCGTGGAGCTTGTCTCGTTGGCTTATGCTTCATAGTTGACTAGTTCAGGATCAAAGACAGTTCTGACATTTGCGATTGGTACGTGGCAAGATTTCTCATTGGCCTGCATTTAATAAAGCTTCACAATGGAAATGGCGGTTCCATGGAAAGAGAAAGGAAGTAAAGCCCGACCAATGCGACCCAACCATTAGGCCGGCACATGGCAAAGTCAGAAGCAATGCACACATGTTGGCAGAGGCAATGCTTTGAGCTAATCAAAGGTTGCCACATGTCACGTTCCTGTTGACTCCACGATAGGCAAATCTTCAGAAGGCTCATATCTTTTGACTCCTAGAGCTCCAAATCAAGCAAAATTTATATTGTTGGGAAGGTCTCCTCAAGCCTACTCTTAATGTTGGCATCTATCAAAATCTGATTTTGGCATGAGATTTGAGTGGAGCGAAAAAGGGAAACACAGATTCAGAAGGAGCCAGGATAATCTTGTAGCATTGCAAATAGTAAAATCTTACTCTCAACCAATAAAATTGATTAAGTGTGGGCGCTGCATGTTTCATTCTACAAGTTTCTGAATGGACGTAGTTTTAGAGCCTTGTCAGGAGTGCCCATGTCCTCCTCTATAGATTGAATTCCTTTGGGGTGGTGGGTGGTTGAAGCCAGTTAAGACACAGTCTGCACCCTTCTGTTTCTCCCTATTTTCTCTCTTCCTTGAAATCTATATAATGTAAAAGTGCTTAGGCACATTGTTAGGGGGGGATTTTTTGAAAATGTAAAGGAACTTTGTCAAAATTATTCCATAGCTTTTGTGAGTTCCAGGCCTCAAACTTTGATGTTTTGCAAGGTGATTCTTGCCTTATCTCCTGCATTGTAATGAATTATGCATCCTTCAAGCAATAAATTTCATGTTCATAGCTCATATTTGCCCTAGCTTGTGTTGTATTGCATTTCTTGCCTTTCATTACAATTGTGGATGTATTGTGCATACTTTATTCTTCTTGCATGGATTCAAGTCTGTTGTGCTCCACGAAAATAGATGATGGTGAATGTTGTTTTGGACTGTGTGGCACTTTTGTCTGCCCTATCCCTTATCCATTCTATCCTCTCATCTTCACTCACTAGAATGTCTCCACCCCTCGTTCTTGGTGGTCATCACCTGCCTCTAGTTTAGGATTTTAATTTCATGCATCTTCCTCTCTCCCTCGGTCCCTTGGAATTATAGGTTAGTGTTAGGTAGCTACATTTTCCTTTCTAGGAGTATTTTTAGATAAGAGAGTAGGTAGATGAATTTGTCTTTCTCCAAAGGTCTGTCTCAGTTCAAGTACCACAACTTGGAAACAGTCCCATGTTGCCTCAAAACCCTAGAACATCCTGATTTGGGATGGGTGCAATTTTAATCTCCAACAATATCTTGGCCTCAGCGTTTGATTGGGAATAAGGGTGAGGACATGTTTATATTGTATTGGGAACCTATTGTGGAGAGTATTCAACTAGGGAGTGGACATATTAGGCACTACTTATCACGACCTATACAGGATTGTTAGATGTGGGGCTACATCTCTCAGCCACCCAACACTAGTTAGGTCATGGGTATATGAGTGAGTTATCCCTTACTAGAGGGATATTGGGATAGTAGAACCTAGTGAGATCAGGTTTGTCAGATAAGTTGACATGATTCTTCTCAAGGTCACGTTGCAGCTAGCAGTGACATTGACTACAACAAATATGGTGACCCAGCCATATCATGATATGTTAGGTTGGTGGGGCGAGGAGATATTTACTTTGATTACCTGTAGCACTATATCTCAGTTGGTTGATAGTAGTAGTTGAGTTAAGACTCATCCAGTGATTTGGGTGCCCCAGTAGTTTGGGTTACCTTTCTTATATGCCCTTTCGGTGGTTACCACCATGTACAAAGGCATACGTGAGGTGAGATCTAACCATAGAGGTTGACTTCATTGTAAATTTATAGTTTGTGGTGTTGCGATCAGGACACCACAAGCTGCACCAGACCTATTTTTTGGTGTTTCATTCAAGCCACGATCAATTTTGTACATTGGTGAGGTCCCCATAGGGAGTGAGGAGGAGGCTGAGACAGACTCATGTTCAGAGGAGGGTTAAGATTCTTATTGTAGGGGTATGAGAGAGGCATCGGTGACTATCAGAGTTGAGGAGGAGGTAGAGGATGAGTCCATCCATCTAGAGGAGAAAGAGGATGAGGTGGCCCTGGTGGCACCTGAATGAGGTATAGAAACTGGACCCTAGATGGGTTTTTGAATACGTGAGTGAGTACTTATACTCTTCTCTTTCCTTCTACTTACTAGATTAGATATTAGGGAAATCATTTTTTTACATTTTCTAACTCAGAGTTTTACATTTTCTTTGTATAGCCACATCTGATGGATGGTGGGATCTTATCAGGCATTGTAAACACAAAAATCACGCACTTACTATTATTATTATACCGCCAAGTATGTTGTTTTATATATGGATCTTACGTAAGAAAATTATTAAATGATGACCCATTACATAGTCCATATGTTTGTATTATTGGTCTTTATTTCTATTTCTATTGTACATTTTTCACTCGTACATACATGGTTCTGGCCATGAGGTCTTATGGATCCCTATCTATGTCAATCCTCACTCATCTATTCATCACTGGTCTCTAGACAATAATGTCCTAGGGGAGGATGGTAGTGTCAGGTGCCCTTGTCCATCCTAGGAACCCTTTTCCTCTTTTTATTTGGTTTTATTTTTGACATTTTAGGTTGGTCTTTTTGGTTTTCCCTCTAATCTCCTAATGTACTAATTAGCATGTTAGGTCATTAGTGTTGAAACTTCGAACAAGAGATCCCTATATAAACATAACATACATACCATTATATGGGTAGGACTATTCTTATCAAGGGATAGCTATCTACATAGAGCAAGGGATTGCATTTGGGACATTACTCTGCACATACACGTTGTATAGGAAGGAGAGTTCTTTTTATTCCATTCGCATATTTACATTTTTTTCTAGGTATTTCCTATTATCTTGGCATCATTGGCGTGAGGGCTACCTAAGAAAACTATTACACATACAAGAACACATAGAACTACATTAGATTTGATATGTAGTGGAGCTCTCAATTATAATTACACCATTTTGGTGGCTTAAAGACAATTCTGAGCCCTCAATTTTGCATCTTTATTTTTTAGGATGTGATGCTATATTTGATGGTTTTTCAGGTGTACTTTCTTCATTGGACAGGTTTATAGGGACCCTGGTGATTCCAAGTGCAACATACACACAACTCAAAGGTGAACAATTTTGCAAAGCCCTAGATAGACATATCAAAACTAGGTTCTGACCGTTTTTCGTCAGACCAAGGAGCACTCAAAAACAAGAGTAGGGCACTCCACGGGCACCTCTCTAGGAACTCTCCAAGTGCCATCTAGTTCCACCTTTGCAATGCATTTTTCTATGGTTTTTTGCAATGGTTCTGTGATTCTATTTTATCAGACTATTAAGTCCCAAGTCACTACGAGGTAATCAAAAATCGAGATAAGTACCTTTATCCTTCTTATTTCCTTTCATTAATAGATGAAATAAATTGTTTGGCATTCATATTTTACTATATATCATTTATATCATAGTTTTGCATTTTAGATTCATATAAAATAATTTATATTTTATTGAATCATTTTAGTGAACCTGTAGCTTAGAACTATTTTCCCTGGGATCCACTAAAACCCTAGTGGTTAAGGATAGCTCTTCTCCTTCTCAGTCTAGTCATGCCTCAGTGTAAGTATTAATCCCATGTCTATGATGAAGTGAAACCATCAGCTTAACTCACTTCCCTATATCGTGATATTACTTTTTCCAGATGATACTCAGCAACAAATTTTAGCTAACGAATGCAATGTGCCTACTAGCTTTAATAATTCTACTATTAGCATCATTTCTGACTCTGATTAGCTTCACTTGTTGCACACCCAGTTATACAGTTATTTGCACACCCTCCCTGTGAAATTTTTAATTAAAACTTGGATGATCATATCATTAATTTCATGCTTGGTCTTGATGATAATAAACATGTGCATGATGATTCTCATACTAGTTCGTGATGAAACTCTAGTTGTATCTCATACTTCTTCTAATTATGAAAATGTTTCTCATAATGCATTGCATACTAGTTCTCATACTCCTTCATTCTATGTTGATGATATGCTTAATGATATCCTTCTATATTATTCTTTGTTTGATTTTGATGAAATAATTGATAGTCACAATTCTACCTCTTTTCTATACTGCTGAGTGTGGATCCCTCGCTCCACTATCATCTTATTTTGAGAGTGTGTCTAATAACATGCATGATTCATCTCCTTCTATTTTTTTATCTCTTCCTTATCACTTCATCTCCATCTATTAGTTCATCTCCTCCTATCACTTCATGTCCTCCTACTACCTCATCTTCATCTCCCATAGGGACATGTTTCTGATCCTAGTCCTACTACTTCCATACAGATCTTCAATTTCCTTCTGCCATATATTACTTCTTCGGCACAAATATCTAGTGTGCCCTTAGCATCAGAATCTCCCATGTCTCCTCTCGATATTCCTATGATTACTCATAATGGAAAATTACAACCGCTTAACACTTTATTGCCATCCTTTGTTATTCCTTCATAGGATATCTTGTCCCTCATGCATGTTGTCGGTCACTTACAGTCTCAGGTTTGATCTCTCACTATTAGAAAGAAAGGCGTATTATGCTTCCATTGATAATAATTCATTTCACATGGCAATTCTATTCCAAAAAATATTCACAACGTAAGCATTTCCTAAGGATTTGTTTTATGCCGACATTTTCATGTTTTGATGGTACTCTGGAAATTTGTACTTGCATCTCAAGCATTATCATATGGATATGGCTTCATATTCCAATGATTGATTATTACTTAAAGCATTTTTCCATAGTCTCACATATGACACTCTCTTCAATGGTACACATATATACCCTTTGGATCTATCAGTACCTATTGTGATATGGAAGAAGTCCTTTCTTCATTGATTTATAATCAACAACAGCCCTAGAGTCATGTATGATCATGTACCTAGCTTACATCAGGGAAAAACTTAACCTATCATTGATTACATTTTATGATTTAATGATTGCATGCACCAACTATTCTTTCGAGCCTATTAACTCTAGAGAATTATTTTATCTTTTGACATGAGTTTGATTTCTCCCTTAGAAACAAAGATTGCAATATGATACATGTGAATCATTCATGACTTTTATGTATATATGGTCATTTATTTAGAACAAGATCTCATTACTTCACATGTTATATATCCTCCTCCTATTACTGACTACTACTACATCATCTACTTCTTCTCCTGCACCCATCTATTCAGTTTCCTACATGGTCTTTATCTCCTCCACCTCACAAACAATGTTTTGTCTACTCCATTACCTAAACGTCCACTATCTCCTACTCTCACATTAGGCTACTCCTTAGACTTTTACACCTATTTCACAAGGATCATTACATTTTTCACATCACGATATAGACCTCATAATGTGTATACATGCCTTGTTTGATAAGCATTTAACTTGCTTACCTTCTAATCAGCATTTAACTTGCTTACCTTCTAATCAGCACCATCCTCCACATCACTTGCAATGCACAAGCATGATAGACCCTACTGTAACTATCATCATATCATTGGCCATAAGGACAATCACTATTATTCCCTTCATGATCACTTACAACAATTAGAAGATAAGGGTGTCATTTCTTTTGGCTCTCGCTCATGTGAGTGGTCTATATTTCCACTCCCTCGTAGGTGTGTTTTTACTCCAGTTGAGTTATCTCCTTCATCTATTCATCTATTTATATGGTCATTTTTCATACCCCACCACAGGTTGATACTCATACACACTCTCCATCTCATCCATCCATCATTGCACCATCTCATCTGCCATGTCATGCTATTTTTGCACATTGGCTTCAACATCCCTCAGTATTTACGTTTCCCACCATGACTTCATCCATCATTCATTCCACTCCACATGACATTCATTTTATCCCATACACTCGTATTTCTTTCATTCCACATACTTCCATCGCTTTATGCCAACTTGGTCTTTGGTAGATTATTTCTATCACCATACCCCCCGATGATACACTCATGTTATTATGGTTCGTACATGACTATCGGGGGATTTTTTACAATAATAACCTCACCATATCTCCATGTTACGCATTATATCGATATATTTATCTAAGTGTACACTATCATATCACTTCTCGATGACACACTTTTACTTTACAGTTCATTCTTGACTGCTAAGGGGTTTGATATAAATTAACATTATCATCCACACAATAGGGGGCATTGTTATTCTCCTTCCCCCCTCTTTATCTTACTAACATGCGCTTGAGTAAAATCTTATGACCATCTCATTCACATACTCATTTCATTTTATACTTTACCATTCATCATAGCTCTATTCCTTCATACAATACTTTTTTTTTCATCATCACATGGCACAATCACACTATATACAATATCTATTATCACATACATCATGATAACATTAATCATCATTATCCATTAGTCAACATAAACAACTACATGATGCAAATCAAATCACCAAATATGAACAATGCTTAAAACATCACACATCAAATATAGTGACAATAATCACAGCATCATACATCATAACCCAAACATCAAATACAATTAACATATGTCAATAGTCCATATATATGGACTATATATCACTCAAAATTATAGTTACAAAAATTCCAATATTGGAGGGCAAGCCCCCATCCATCACTACATCACTACATATCATATCTCATCATTAATGTTGATATCTACAACTGTGGGAGATCTAGAATGCGATGTTTCACCACTCAATCTACGTCATTGAACGTGGCCCATATATCTCTCTACATGTTGATGCAATAATGTAACCTCAGTCGAATGCTCTGCAAAATGACCCTGTAACTCCACAAACCTCACAAATACATCATTTGGTAGGGGATCTCCACCATTAGCATCTCTAGCTCGTCATGTCTCCTCTCATGCCTCATTCCTCTTGCTCAATAACATGGTATATGTAGCCACTACTAGTGCTGCTAGATCAAATAAGTTCGCATGCTCACTCGCACTACCATCCACATGCTCTAGCAAACCACCACCTATGAGTACATTAGTGGGCACATTCTACATCAATTTATGGATGGATGTGTCCACAATAGATCGACACATTAAATAATAACGATAGTTAAACAACCAATTAACAAATCACAAACATCACTATACAAATAATCACCCTCTATTACTGTTTCCACTACAATATTAGGGGCATGTACTTGCCCCTTTACTCCTCCCCCTAATGGTGCTCCCACCGCATCCACAAAAACTAGAAACAGAAATACCCACCAATGTGACACCCACCATGCATGATATGCCTCCATACACCCTATGTCATCCACATTTATCAACTTTATCATTGCATCTGCCTCGTTTAGTCCTGGAGGTACTAACTACACCCCTTTGGGCCCTGGTCTATCTTTGTCCCACCTCAAGGACCTAATGAATCTAACCCATACATACGGCTCTAGGGGAGGATCCTGGACCATACCAAACTATCATGAAACATGCTTTGCCTGGAATAGCTCGATCACCCCTAGGAACCAATCCTCTATCCACATAGTCTGGCGAATACATCCTAGCTCTACCCCATCCTCTGGTCACCCTCCATGATCTAAATATGGCCTCCATATCATGGTCTTTAGCCCCATACAATCTAACATCTCCCTTTAGGTATCAGTTTCCATCATCCTACGCTGAATACCTACCCATCTCCCAAAAAATATATCTGGCCTCACCCACTCTCCTCGCAGTCCACCATTTGGTCTCAGTATCAAAATATGCTCATATGTCCATACATGTAACAATGTGGTGGCTCGAATCCCACCCATGTGCTCCTCCTGCATGAATTTATATAGATCTTTGTACAAGTGGGACAAGACACACTGTGCCCAAGCATATCTCATCCCATCCTCCTCTATCTAGTGGTAAATATCATGTATCTTATACTACATCACCACCCTCCATTCTAACTGACAAAACAATCACAATAGTGAAAAACTTCCGTAATTGTGGAGCTCCTGACCTCATATTAGCATCTAGACTAATATGGACTTCAGTATAAACTTGGGTCCTGATAAAATACCACTTAATGGCCCTCATCTGTCTCTGAGCGTCATCTATAACCCTCACTTGAACCCTCTCACCAATAATAGGTAATCTTAGTATGCGATACACATCCTCTAGTATGACTGTCATCTCCCCTTTAGATAACCAGAATGTGCAAGTATCTGAACACTAACTCTCACACAACACTGTAAGAATATGCATCATCCTCACTATGTGCCACAAGCCAGCATGGTCTAGAACATCCCACTCATCATCTGATAACCATAATCCAAGAAACGTACTCAAATGTTGACCACCACAGAACTCTCTCGAATGGATGTCCCTTTACACACCAAAAAAACAACAAACACAGAGTTAGAACATCATATATATACAAACCTACTCATCTACAACATCAACACACATCAACTTTCACATTCACATCACTCTAGCCTCAACTCATGCTCTCTGGACACAGGCACCCAGAAGAAAGACTAGGGTTTCAAAGAGCAGGATACCAATGCCCATGTCTAGGGGCTCATGTCTCGAAGGTCATTAGTGCCTTCACTACTTTTGTCTAGTTTTAAAATGCCAAGAAATTCAAACACATAATATTTATCCTTGACATCATCTTCTAATCATTATACACACACTTTTGTTATATCTTTCATACAATATCCATTACATCACTATGCGCTTACTTTCGACTCAATGTTCATTCTTATTATCACTCTCCCTAGGGGGCATACAATTGGGATCATTCTATAATTTTCCTCACACCATTACGTGGTCGATCCACATTCATAATCCATCTTTATATAATATTTACTACAACATTTCACATCACCTTTTAGTGATCCCCCCATAATGACCTAACCTGGGGTCAACAACCACAAAATCTCTCCATGAGTAACCAATCAATCAATCACATACATTCAAATATCCACAAATCATATCAATCAATCAACACAACACAGTGCATTTGTACTCCCAGATGACCTAACTTGGGAGTTGTATCACCACTTTCTTAGATGACCTAACATGGGAAGTTATTCTACATTTTGAGATTGCTTCCAGATGACCTAACATGGAAGCCACTAAACACACACTACGGTGACACCCTCGGAGTGGGGGAAATGAGACATCATTTCCTTTCCTATACTACTCCTATGTGGGTTATGACATTTGATTGAAAATTTGGATCCAAAATAAAAAAAAAAAATTGATCTTTTTATGTCTACAACGGAAAGATCTTTTGAGGATATAGTTAAATTTGGAGAGTAAAACTAGACCTCTCTCCCTACACTCTTTCTCTAGTGGAAGGATGCCCAAATCCTCAATTTTTCGTACACATGCAATCGGGTTGGGAACTGATCACTCCCTTCCCCATCACATCTCCATCAACAAAAATTGAGACATTTAATCATTCAATGTCACAATCATCAATCTCGCTTAGCGCTCCTCATAATGGTCCCACATCTCTCGTTACACCACATGGAATCAACAAGTTGATCTATGGTTTGTTGTACTATATGTTCTCACTCTGCATGTACTTGTACTACACTCTTTATGTACTTCAGTGACATGAACTTAACTTGACTTATTAGGTATGCATCTCTATTTACTTTATGTTATCGAGTTTTCTCCCACCAACATAAAGTGGGGGGAAATGTAGACATAAAATCATGCACTTGCTACTATTATTATACCTCCAAGTATGTTATTTTATATATGGATCTTGAGTAAGAAAATTATTCACTGATGACCCATTCCATATTCCATCCATTTTTTCTTGTTGGTCTTTATAGTTTTTTTTCTTGCACGCTTGTCACTCATGCACATAGTTCTAGTTAGGTCTCAGGGATCCATGTCTGTCAGTTCTCACTCATCTGTTATCGCTAATCTCTGGACACTAGCGCCCAAGGTTATACCATAGCGCCAGGTGCCCCTGTTCATCTTGGGTACCCTTTTCCTCTTTGTATTTGGTTTTATTTTTGACATTTGAGGTCAGTATTTTCTTTTTTCCCTCTCGTCTCCTGAGGTACTAATCATTATGTCAGATCATTTGTGTTGAAATTTGAACAAGAGATCCCTATATAAACGCAACATACCTACCATTATATGGACGTACTATTCTTATCAAGGGATAGATATATACATAGAGAAAGGGGACTACGTTTGGGCCATTACTTTGCATACACATTGTATAAGAAGGGGAGTTCATTCTATTCCATCCACGCATTTGTATTTTTATCTAGATATTGTCCTCTATCTTGGCATCATTGGTGTTGAGGGCGACCTAAAAGCATTATTACACACACAAGCACACAGAACTACATTGGGTCTGAGATGTAGTGCAACGCTTAGTTGTAAGTCCACCATTGTGGCAGCTAAGGACAGTCTAACCCCTCTTTTTGCATCTTTCTTTTTTAGGATTTTGATATCTATTTGAGGGTTTTGCAGGTGTTTTCTTCATTGTAATTTTACAGGTACCCAGTGATCCAAGTGCAACATACACATGAGTAAAGGTGAACAAGTACAAAACCATAACGTTCAAATCAAAAATAGGTTCTAACCTTTTCTGTAGACCAGGGTGCCCACGAACAAGACCGGGGTGCCCATGAGTGTCCTCATCCCTCTCCAAGAACCCCATTCAAGCCAGTTCCACCTCTACTACATTTTTCTATGATTCGTTATGATGGTTTGTTATTTTGTTTCATCACACAACTCAATCCCAAATCACTGCAAGGTAAGAAAATATCAAGGTAAGTACCTTATCCTTATTATTTCCATTCATTAATAAATTAAATAAATTATTTAGCATTCATATTTTATTGTATATCATTTATATCATAGTTGTGCATTTTAGATTCATATAAAATAATTTAGATTTTATTGAATCAGGCATATGAACCTGGAATTATTCATGATCACTACTAGTATTTCCCAAGAGACCCTACTAATAGACCCAGGATCCCCAACACAAGCCAACCATTATACAAATATTTTTTATACCAGTTTTTTCATGCGGAAGAAGAGATTTCTCGGTTGAAGACCAATATTGTGATACTACAAGACAAAGAGAGGAAATGAGGATCCTCATGTAGTGGGGATACTACCTGCTGGACACTCTCACGAATAGTCTCACCATTCGACACTTTGAGGCTAAAATGCTACACCTAGAGGTAAACTACTTGGGCCTTATCCTCTACCCCTCCTACCTCATCTTTATCCTTATTGTTACCAACAGCCTTATTTTCTTATTCTTCTTCATCAGGTCTCATCTTAAGATCTGCAATAGGAGTCCTTTCCCTGCTTGTTCATAGGGATCTCAGAGGGAGGGATATGCCAGGGACCTTTATTGCTCTGGGGTGATTTTTGTATATATATATATATATATATATATATCGATTTGTTTTGTATTTTCAGCTCATGATTGAGCTTTTTGACCACACTTTTTCCTTTGGTGTGATGAAATTGTACTTGAGATATTTTGACAGATGGATATATATATATATATATATATATATATACACTACTTTTTTTGGCTTGATATTCCTTTGCAAAATTTGATTTCATTATGGTTCATCTCATTTGTGTACTCTTAGATGGTTTGGAATTCCTAAATTTTTTTTATTTTTTAATGTATGTTATGGATTATAATTTAATGTGATAAACAGAATGATGTATATGGCTACACACATGATAACAAACTATACTTAGGAAACTTTATTTCTCAAACAATATTTAAAATTTATAATCCATTGGAAAAATATGTTGAATACTATATAATGACAGGATGATCTCACTCTATTCTTGACTCCACATAACTAATAATATGTGAGGGCTCATCACCAAGAGCCAAGAAGGATGTAAGATGTATGATTGAAGAATGTATGGAAGATGATGATCAAGAGACATAAATTTTTACAAAGATTTATTCAGAAACCCATAACTCAACCCCAATCAAGATTAATTTAAAAATTTCAAGATTATTTATGTTTATGAGTTTTGACTAGACTTAGATCTGTGAATGGCCTACTAATTGATAAGATCTGGTTAAGGAATGATTGTCTCTCCTAACATACACATTTAAATCATTTTCTTGGTAATTTTCAAACATTCAAGCACTTTTATTTCTTTATTTATTTAAGGTTTTTATTTTTTTCTATGACCCCCTACATTTCTCCATGTGCTACCACTAAGAAGCATGGGCTCATCACCAAGGACAAAGTGTAGGTGAGTAAGGGAACCTTCCTCCTCTCACAACCTCATGTTACCAGTAAGAAGCATGGGCTCGTCACCAAAGATTGGGAGGGACAGAAAATTTAGTTATATAATAATAATGTATGTATGTATGTATTGTTTATATATTTTTTTGTTTTATATTGCTTTTCTTTGAACTATGATTTTTAGGAGGGAATGTTTTCCCCTAACCTCAGCCCCATACAACTAGTAGGATACAAGGGCTCATCACCGTAAATTGAGATGGGCAAACAAAAGTTTTGGGTGAAATTTTTAGAATGTTTTTATCATAGAGAGAGATTTTTAGGGGTAGATCTATCATTAGGAAGTAGTAGACAAAATCATACACTTACTACTATTTACTATACTGCCAAGTATGTTATTTGATATATGGTTCTTGCGCAAGAAGATTATTCACTAGTGACCCATTCTATAGTCCAATCTACTCATATTTTTGGTTTCTATTGATTTTATCTTTCACACTTGTCACTCATACACCTAGTTCTGGTCAAGTCATAGAGATCCCTATCTGTCAATCTTTACTCATTTGTCATCTCTTGTTTCTGGACACTAGCACTCAGGACTAGACACTAGCGTCAGGTACTCTTATCCATCCTAGGCACCCATGTATGCATTATGTTTGATCTTATTTTTGACATTTGAGGTTAGTCTTTTCATTTTTCATTTTCATATCCCAAGGTATTAGTCCACATTTTCGGATCATCAGTGTTGAAATCCAAGCAAGAGATCCCTATACAAACACAACATATATACCATTATAAGGGCAATAAATTCTTGTCAATGGCTATCTATCTACATATCTCAAGGGACTACATTTGGGTGCATTACTCTGTATACAAACTGTTAGAGTAGGTATTTACCTTAGCTCATGTTCACCTAGGTACATTATTTACCTTTATTATATTTATCCTCACCCACTTATGTGTGTGGATATTTCTTTTTATTTATTTAGATATTAGGAGATATTATCTAATTGTTAGGTATAGTTCTTTCCTTGATCTATGGTATTGACTAGTTCTTTCCTATATCTATGGTATTGACTAGATCCTTGATGTCTAGTTCTCTCATAAATCTATGGACTTGACTAGTTCTTTGATGACTAGTTCTTTCCATGATTTATGGCTTGATCTACGACCTTGACTGGTTTTTTAATTGTTATTCCTTTCCCATATAAGTAAGGCCCATTCTCGTTGTATTTTATTGAGTTCCATAATAATATATGATATTGTTGCTCATTTGTTTGCAAAGGTTTTGTGTAAAGTTATTCTGGTGAATTGCTTTCATCTTATTGATCGTGGTGTTTGATTAGCATCTATGTTCTTGGCTTGGTACGATCTGGTTATCGTTCCTTTTATGGTATCAGAGCAGGAGATTGCTATGGTCATATGGTATGGTCATATGAGGTCTTAAAGCTTGTGATTCCTACTAGTAGGTGCTTAACTCTAGCCCCCTTTAATTTTATTTGTGTGGTGAAGGCAAGATAATTTTATTCTATTTTAGTGGAAACTAAAATAAATAGTAGAGCATAATATTGAAAAACTTGTATCCTTTTGATCGGCAACTCGGTTTTGAGTGCCGTTTTTTACAAAAGTGCATAGTTTTTTATGCTCTTTCCATTAGAAATATTTATTTTGAGGATCACACTATAATTATAAAGTGCCATATTGTAACACACACTCATTATAAAGTGCCAAAAATCTGGGGGGCTCTTGTTGCATTGTTTGGGGGTCTTGTCGCTTTGCTTGGTTCTTACATTTCTTTTGGTGATTTTTTTGGGGATGACATCTTTATCTACTTCTGCATTAGAATTATGTTGATCCATTCACAACACATACTTACCACACATGGAAACCAAGAATGGAAACACTAATCAAGCAGAAATGATTATGGGTTTTAACTTCTTCAGAACAACCAATGTTCACTAGAGAATATGAGAAATTTCAGTACCAGTGCAAATTTGATGAGTGTATGGGTTTGATAGGAACTTATGCAAGTGACAGTCTTTTATTTCATTTGGAAAAGTGTGACTCTCCTTTCAAAATATGGGAGAAATTGAAGGATTTATTTGTTAAGGTGGATCATATGAGAGCCATGCAACTTTTTATTGAGATCACCTGTCTTAATCCTAAATATTTTCTAACAATTATAGACTACCTTACCAATTTCAAGCATTTGTTGACACAGCTGAAGGGGAGTGGAAGAGATAAGAAAGATGAAGAGTGTGTTTACTTGATTCTATCTAAGTTGAGAGGACCATTCCAAATTTTTGCTTCTACTTTTTTCTCTCGCATGAATGCCTTAGGTGACACCTTCAAAATTCCTAACTTAGAAACATTTTGTGAAAGACTTACTAGGGAAGAATCCAAATTATCTCACCTTGAGTCTTCCACCTCTCAAAAGGCATTAGTTGCATCTAATCCTAAGGGCAAGGGAAAACCAAACAGTAAAACCAAATCCACACCTTCTCCATCTCAAAATGCTCCTAAACCCAAAGAAAATAACTCAAAACCCAAGGAGTCTTCTAAATCCAAGAATAAGTCTAGTTGTTCATGCTCTTTTTGTGGGGGTAGTAATCATGAAGAAAATAGGTGTTATAAGTGAATGCAAGCCTTAGAGGATGCAGTCAAGAAACACAAAATTTCTATCTCCACTCCACCTCCTTCTAATCAGCATGGAAAAACACTTAATGTTGTTGGAAGATCTTAGTCACCACTTGCAGACAATTGGGTTATAGATTCTGGTGCTTCTCATCACATGACTTCTTCCAAGGAGTCTTTTGTTTCTCTAGGTTTGAGTTCTACTTCCAAAATTGAGGTTGGAGATTCTTCTTTTCTTTCTTTTGAGGGAAAATGTGATATACAACTTGATGGTGGCAATATCCAAGATGCACTATATGTTCCTAACATCACTACAAATTTACTTTATGTATATCAAATTTGTCATTCTGGTCAAGGGAAAACAGTGACTTTTACACCACATGGGGCAGAAGTAAGAACTTTGTTGGAGCCTTTTTCACTTGTTGCTCAGGGTATTGTTGATCATAGTTCAAGACTATATCACTTTGAGGGTTTTGATGACACTTCTTCTATAGGGACATGATTGGTTTCTCATTCAGATTCAGAGAGTAAGCTTTGGCATGAAAGATTTGGACATCTCAATTACAGATATTTGAAGGAGTTGAGCACTCATGGTATGGTAGATGGTCTTCCTAGAGTTTCTTGTCTTGAGGGAGTTTGTCATGGTTGTGCATTAGGGAAACAACACCAAGATCCTTTTCCTAAGAATTTGTCTAAGAGAGCTTCTTCACCACTTGAGCTTGTGCATAGTGACTTGATGGTTTTTCCTACCCCATCTTTCAATGGAGCTAAGTATGCACTTACATTTATTGATAATTTCTCGAGGCGTACTTGGGTTTATTTTCTCAAGTACAAAAGTGATGTTTTTTCACACTTCAAAGTCTTCAAGGCTTTGGTCGAGAAACAATCTTCTAGTAGCATAAAGAACCTTCACACTGATAATGGGGGGGAGTACTTCAGCAATGAGTTTTCTAAATTTTTTGAAACTCAAGGCATTATTCACTAGCATTTTGTTCCTCATACTCCACAACAGAATGGATTAGCAGAAAGAAAGAATAGAACTTTGAAGGAAATGGCTAACTGTATGATGCATTCTAGAGATATACCTCCTATCTATTGGGTAGAAGTAGTTAATTGTGCTAACTATATTCAGAATCGCACACCACACAGAACACTTGAGCATTTGACTCTAGAGGAAGCTTGGTCCAACACTAAGCCAGATGTCTCATTTTTTCGAGTCTTTGGGAGCCATGCTTGGGCCTTTGTGCCAAAGAAGAAAAGGAAAGCTTTGGATAAGAAGAGTAAACCCTTGATCTTTGTAGGGTATTGTGAGGACATGAGAGCTTATCGTCTTTTAGATCCTGATACACATGATGTTATTTTTCGAACACATGTTCAGTTTGATGAGCATTTCACTCCTCATGATTCTTCATCTTCTTCCATTCCTTCTTCTTCTTCATCTCATCTTGAGGATCCTTTCTTTGAGGAGATTGATGAGGAGGTTATAGATGCCATTGAGGATCCTATTCCCACTAATGTTGTCAATATGCCTAAGTGGGCTCGTACTACAGTTTCTGAGGCAACACCTTTCATAGAGGATCTTCCACCCACTAGGCATCATCACGCACATTCTACAGGTTCTAGACTTTTGTGTCAGGTAGTTTCTGAGGATCCATAGTCTTTTTCAAAGGCTCATGGGATACCGGAGTGGGATGATGTGATGATAGCTGAGTATTCTTCTTTGATGAAGAATCATACTTGGGATTTGGTATCTCTTCCTAAAGGAAGAAAGA
This sequence comes from Taxus chinensis, assembly GCA_019776745.2. Taxonomy (NCBI): domain Eukaryota; kingdom Viridiplantae; phylum Streptophyta; class Pinopsida; order Cupressales; family Taxaceae; genus Taxus; species Taxus chinensis. Next base: position 599,616,631 of record CM034150.1, read on the forward strand.
TGGTTAGGTGTAAGTGGGTATACCAAACCAAATACGCAGCTGATGGGTCCATTGACAAGTATAAGACTCGTCTTGTTGCAAAGGGTTTTTCACAAGTCGAAGGTATTGATTACTCTGAGACTTTTGCACCCTTGTTGCCAAGATGGATTATGTACGCCTTGTACTTGCTATTGCTGCATCACAGGGGTGGCCCGTATACCAGATGGACGTGAAGAGTGCCTTCTTACATGGAGATCTACAAAGAGGAAATATATATGGAGCAGCTGACTGGATTTGTTCAGGATTCTTCTCTTGTTTTTCAGCTCCGAAGGTCTCTCTATGGTCTCAAACAAGCCCCTCGGGCTTGGGTATGAGAAGATGGATTCTTTTCTTCTATCTACTGGTTTTGTTCATTTCCACTCCGATCATACAGGGTATCTCCAACATGTCGGTGAGGATATTGTGATACTTGTCTTATATGTTGATGATCTGTTACTTACTGGTAGCTCTTCTTCCCACATTCAGAGTATTCAGAGGGCTCTTTCTACACAGTTTGACATGACAGATCTTAGGCTATTGCATTATTTCCTTGGTTTGCATAATTTCTCAGATAGATTCAGGGATTCATTTGAGTCAGCAAAAGTACACCCATGATCTTCTTAGGCGCTTTGATATGGCTAATTGCAAGTCAAGTCTATCTCCTTTTCAGTCTGGAGTTACTCTTACATCCACATGTACCACACCACTTTGTGATCCTATCACATTCACCCTTATAGGTAATTGGTTGGGACATGCATCAAATGTACTTGAGCAAGTAGATGAGTTAAAGGCCCTGAAATTTTTTGAAACTCAGGGCTCGGCTTCTCAGTCTAACATTCTCCATCCAAGAAGTAGTCCTCATACTGAGCAGAAAAAAAATAGGATTTTACAAAAATAAGGTTGCAAGCACTGTTTTGAAGCATTTTGGCCTACACTGAAGGGTAGCGGATCGTACTCAGTTGCGTTGGGTACTAAGGCTTTAGATTGTACCAAGCATTCTAGAGATATACAAAGGCTATTCTACTTCGTAGATATTTTTTGTCCCAGGTTCTGCGAGACAGTTGGGACGTCGGGATTGAGGGACATGCAAGCCGACATGGCCAATAGAGCTATTGTCTATGTCTTTCATTTCGCGAGGTCTAGAGGACAGCTTGGTCAGCAACACTAAGCCGAGTTGCCGAAAGACGGTCTCATTTCGGGCAGTTCGGAGTTTTGTCTAGGACAGTTCGGATAACCATAGGCTTCGCGAGACTATACTTTGGTGACGACAAAAAGTGAAAAGGCCGCAAAGGGACTTTGGAATCCCAAGTTGAGCACCATGCAGACCTTAAGCATATTCGTCTGGGATAGCAGTGACAGAAGTACGCGTGGGAACACAATTCAGGCCGAATTCTTTTCTTGGAGTAGCTTCTGACTACAGCAGAAAAGTTACAAACATTTGACCCATGAAACTTTTGCATCACGTTTGATAGCCTTTTCACTCTAATGCTCATGATTTTCACAAAATTGGACTTTCTGGGGGGTGTTCACGAGCACATCTTCCTTCTTCTTCTTCTTTCTCTATTCCTTTAACAAGGGTAGATGTCCTTAAATAAAAGAAACATATTCGAGCTCTAGTCAGTTGATGAGGATTCTCGTCAAATGATAGAAAACCATCTGAGGATCCTATTCCTACTAATAGTTGTCACTATGCACTCAGTGGGCTCGTACTACAGTTTCTGAGGCAGCACCTTTCATAGAGGATCGTTCCACCCGACTAGGCATCATCATGCACATTCTGATGAGATATTCTAGACTTTTGTGTCAGAAAATAGTTTTCTGAGGATCCACAGTCTTTTTCAAAGGCTTATGGATATACCGGAGTGGGATGATGCGATGAAGCTGAGTATTCATTCTTTGATGAAGAATCATACTTGGGATTTGGTATCTCTTCCTAAAGGAAGAAAATCATGGTTAGGTGTAAGTGGGTATACCAAACCAAATGCGTTGAAGGATTGATGGGTCCATTGACAAGTATAAGACTCTTCTCTTGTTGCAAAGGGTTTTTCACAAGTCGAAGGTATTGATTACTCTGAGCAGATTTTGCACCCACTTTGCTGAAGATGGATTGTTGTACGCCTTGTACTTGCTATTCCTTGCATCACAGGGGTGGCCCGTATACCAGATGGACGTGAAGAGTGCCTTATTACATGGAGATATACAACAGAGGAAATATATATGGAGCATCTGACTGGATTTTTTCAGGATTCTTCTCTTGTTTTCAGCTTGAAGGTCTCTCTATGGTCTCAAACAAGCCCCTTCAGGCTTGGTATGAGAAGATGGATTCTTTTCTTCTATCTACTGAGTTTTGTTCATTACCACTCCTATCATACAATATATCTCTAACATGTCGGTGAGATATTGTGATACTTGTCTAGATTATGTTGATGATCTGTTACTTACTGACAGCTCTTCTTCCCACATTCAGAGTATTCAAAGGGCTCTTTCTACACAGTTTGACATGACAGATTTTGGCTTTATTGCATTATTTCCTTGGAAATTTAGATTAGAATAGATTTCTCAGATAGATTCAGTGGATTCATTTGAGTCAACAAAAGCTTACACCCATGATCTTCTTAGGTGCTTTGATATGGAGCTAATTGCAAGCCAAGTCCATCTCCTTTTCAGTTTGGAGTTACTCTTACATCCACATGTACCACACCACTTTGTAACAGATCCTACATTATATAGGCAGTTGGTTGGGAGTCTCATGTACTTGACCCATACTCACCCTGATATTTCATTTGCAGTAGGGCTTGTATCTCAGTTTGCACATTCTCCTCATAGTAGTCACTGGCAGGCTCCTAAAAGGATTTTGCGCTATTTGCATGGCACTTCCCACTTTGGCCTACACTACACTAGGGGCTCTACTCAGTTGGTTGGGTATATAGATGCCAGATTGGGCAGGTTCTATTGATGACAGGGGTTCCACTTCTGGCTATCTTTTTTGTCTTGGTTCTTCTCCAGTTGCTTGGGCATGCAAAAAGTAATAGGCTATTACACTTTCATCTTCAGAGGTAGAGTACAGGGTAGCAGTTACAGCGAGTCAGTAGATTCTTTGGCTTCGCCAGTTATTGACAGAGTTTGGATAACTCACGGGATTCACCAGACTATATTTTGGTGTGACAACCAAAGTGTAATTCAAATCTCTCGCAACCTAGTTGAGCACCAGTGGACCAAGCATATCGAGATACACATCCACTTTATTTGGCAACACATTCAGGACGGAATTCTTTGCTTGGAGTACCTTCTGACTCAGCTAGCAGGTTGTAGACATCTTTACAAAGCCTTTTCCATCACCTCGCTACCTTGAGTTGTACGTGGAATGTTTGGGGTTTCAAAATTTGTTCTTGGGGGGTGTTCGTGATAACATCTTCCTTGTTCTTCTTCTTTCTCTTTCCTTCTAGCAGGATTATTTCCTTCTTTTGGTTTCATGATTTCTTCATGGATATATTGTACATGAGTACCTCATCAGGCATAGTTGTCGGAGACTCATAATGTGGACATGCCACTTCTATTTTGTCCCCTAGCTTCACTTGAGGAGAGGTGTTAGAGTAGGTATTTACCTTAGCTCCTATTCACCTAGGTACATTATTTACCTGTATTATATTTATCCTCACCCACTTATGTGTGTTGATATTTCTTTTTATTTATTTATATATTAAGAGATATTATTTAGTTGTTAGGTATAATTCTTTTCTTGATCTATGGTATTTCCTAGTTCTTTCCTAGATATTTGGTATTGACTAGATCCTTGATGTCTAGTTCTTTCATAAATCTATGGACTTGACTAGTTCGTTGATGACTAGTTCTTTCCATGATTTATGGCTTGATCTACGACTTTGACTGGTTCTTAGATTGTTATTCCTTGCTTATATAAACAAGGCCCATTCTCATTGTATTTCATTGAGTTCCATAATAATATATGAAATTACTGATCATTTATTTGCAAAGGTTTTATGTAAAGTTATTCTGGTGAATTACTTTCATCTTATTGATCGTGGTGTTTGATTAACATCTATGTTCTTGGCTTGGTACGATTTGGTTATTGTTCCTTTTACAAACTACATGGGAAGGGGAGTTCATTCTATTGCATCCACACATTTACATTTTATCTAGTTACCACCCACTATCTTGGCATCATTGGCACAAGGGTGACCTAGGAGCACTATTGCACACACAATCACATAGAACTACATTGGGTCTAATATGTAGTACAATGCTCAGTTGTAACATCACCATTGTGACAGCTGAGGATAGTCCGACACCTCATTCTACATCTTTCCTTTTTAGGATTTGATGTCTTTTTTAGGGTTTTGCAAGAGGATATTTGTGTACAAATTTACAGGTATCTTGACAATCCAAGTGTGATATAAAGGAAAACAAAGTTGAACAAGTACAAAGTCCTAGCAACACTATCAGAACCAGGTTTCGATCATTTCTGTAGACTCTAGCGCCCATACAGAGGTCTTGGGCACCCACGGGTGCCCCTATCCTTTCTCAGACACTCATGTCCAGGCATCATGAGTACCTCTGAATTTTTATAACCCTGATTTTGATGATCTATGTTCCTATCCCATCACATTTTCCAGTTCATACTCACTTTGGGATTAACAAAATCAAGATAAGCACTTGATTCCTCTCATTTCCTTTCATATTTAAAATAAAATAAATTCTTTAACATTTATATTCCATTGTTTATCAGTTATATCATATCTTTGAATTCATAATTTAATAAAATTTAAAAAAATTATTAGATCATTTTGGTGAACCCGTAGCTTAAAACTACTTGCCCTATGATCTACTAAAACCCTAATGGCTAAGGATAGCTCTTCTCATCCTAGGCTAATCATGCCTCATGTGAGTGTTAATCCTATCTATGATGAAACAACCATAGCTGAACTCACCGCTCTATAACACAACGTTATTCTTCCATATGACACTCAAATACATCTCTTAGATAATGAATGTAATGTGCCTAATAGCTTTGGTCATTCCACTATTAGCATTGTTTTTGATCTGGAAATATTTTTTGGTTATAGACCTTGTTATTTAGTCAATCACACTCTACCTTATGTTATTTCTAATGAGAACTTAGATGATTTTATTATTAGTTTTATGCTTAATCTTAATGATAATGCTTTAGCTAAAACACAGGAAAAAAATAAGCATGTGCATGATGTTGTTTCTCATACTAGTTATGATGATTCTATCATTGCATCTCATACTCCTCCCATTTCTAAAACTATTTCTAATAATGCATTGCATATTATTTCTCCTCCTTCATTATATGTTGATGATACGCTTAATGACATCCTTGCATCTGAATCTTTATCTAATGTTGGTGATACACATACTAGTCATGATTCTACTTCTTTGCATATTGTTGAATGTGAATCCCTCGCTCCAATTTCATATTCTTCTAAGGTTATCTCTAGTAACATGCATGATTCATCTACTTCTATTACATCATCTCCTAATGACACTTTTGATGTTATTCCTACTACTTCTATCGACAAACCATGTGCTTCATCATATGTTACTTCTTCAACACCTACACCTAGTGTGCCCTTAGCATCGACATCTTCAAATTCTTCTTTGGATATCCCCCTGATCACTCATAATGGCAAGCTTCAACCACTCAATACACTACTCACATCTATTATCATTCCTTCACATGACATTTTATCACTCATGAATATGTTGCTCGCCAATTGCAATCTCAAGTTTAATCTCTTACACTTGAAAGAAAATCTTATTATCCTTCTATTGATAACAATTCTTTTCATGGAAACCCTATTCCAAAAAAGATTCATAATTTAGAATTTCCTAGAGATTTCATTATGCCTACATTTACATGCTTTGATGGTACTGGAAATCCATATTTGTGTCTTAATCATTATGGTCTAGTTATGGCTTCTTATTCTAATGCTCGATTATTATAAAAAGATTTTCGTCATAGCCTTATTGATGACGGTCTCCAATGGTACACACATTTAACCTTTGGATCTGTGAGTACCCATTATGAAATGGAAAAATCCTTCCTTCAATGCTTTATACTCAACAATGGCCCTAGAGTCGCATATGATCATCTTTCTAGCTGACATCAAGGCAAAAAAACCTATCATTGATTACATTTTGCACATCAATGTTTACATGCATCATTTAGTCCTCTAGCCACAAAGTCCTTGGTATACATCATAACTCTACTACATCTTCTGGACATCCTACGTAGTATCGATATGGCCTCCATATCATGGCCTCCGGCCCCATACAATCTAGCATCACTCTATATGTATCTGTATCCATCTTCTTGCCATGAAAACCTATCCTTCTCTCAACAAATATGTCTGGCCTCACCCACTCTCCTCGAGGTCCACCAACTGGCCTCAATATCGCAATATGATCGTATGCCCATACATGTAACAATGTATTCACTCTAATCCCACCACGGTGCTCCTCATGTGTAAATCTGTATAGATATCTATACAGATGGGCCAATACACATCATACCCAAGCATATCTTGTACCCTCCTCTTCCATCTGATGGAAAATGTCATGCATCTTATACAAGATGCCTACACCACCACCCTCCACTATAACTAATTAAGCAATCAAAATGGCAATGAACTTCCACAATTACAAAAATCTTGATCTCATAATAGTATCTAGGCTGATATAGACCTCAGTGTGAACACATATCACTGTAAAATACCACCTAGCAGTCCTCATCTTCCTTTGTACATCATCCACGAACATCAACTGAACCCTCTCACTAACAATAGGTAATTACAGTATGTGATACACATCCTCCATATTCATTATCATCTCCCCTATAGGTAACAAAAGGTGCACACATCTGCACACCATCTCTCGCATAAAGCTTTGACATGGGCATATTATGGGGCACATCCCCTACTCTCGTTATGTGCCACAATTCAGCACGGTCTAAAACATGTTGTCAAAAATTCCCCCCCCCCCAAGGTCAAGCAAATGGAAGAAATGTAGAAAACTAGGCTTGGGGCAAAAAAATTGAAGAAAATTGGCTAAGTCCTCACCCAGGTGGTCCTTGGGACAGTTGGGATGTTGGAGTGTGAACCGGCTGAAAAGCCTCCAAGCGGTCCACGCAGTAATTGGGACATCTGGGCTGAAGGTACGCGCGGGACGCAAAAAGCCCGAATCGGCTGAAAGAAAGAAAATTGGCCTAAAGTCTTTGTTCCAGGACAGTTGGGAAAAAAGTGTGTGGAGGATGCGAACCAGCCAGTTTGGCCGAAACAGAAGACTTTTGTACTGGGACATCCAAGCCAAAGAGAAGCGAGGGACGCGAAGAGCCGGTAGACCTGCAGATGAATCACGGTGTGACACGTGTCACATGGGGAAGGTGAAGTTTGGAGGATTGGCTTGAGCCAATAGAAATAGGACATGTGTACTATGGCGTAGGGAAGGACTTAGAAAATTTGGCAAAGTTTTCACCAAAATTTTAAAGGCCAAGGATGACCCTGCGCCCCCTGTCCTCCAACCAAATCATGCCACGTGCCCCAGCTCGTCGACACGTCAGAGGAATTTTGGAAAATCTGCCAAGGCTAAAATGAAGTAAAATGAAGCAGGAGGGGCCCACGACCAATAAAATTTTACCACGTGTCATCAAGGTGTCAGAGCACGGGAAAATTTCAAATTTTTTGCCCGACATCCGTCTTTTGGGTCGTTTTGCCCTAAAACTTCAGACCTCCATAACTTTCGATCCAGAGCTCAGATTTGCACGTTCTTTATATCAATGGAAAGCTTATGAAATTCTCTACAGGATTCTAGGGGAAATCTTATATTTTGGTTCAGCTTGGAGAGAGAAAATTAGGAAAACATCTCTGGCACGTGATAATGGCAAAAGTGACGTTTCAACAACCAGCTTTAATACAACAGACAGTTCGTCGTTTTTGCTAGACAGTGCACTACTCTTGCCAGGGTTCTCACCCACTACCATAATGAGATAAAATAAATGTGACCTAGAAGTGGTTGGGGCAGATCTGACTTTCCTCTCTCTTCCCTCTCTCATTCTTCCTGTATATTGTAAAGAGGGGCTTCTTTAAAAAAGGTCGAACATTTTTCTATTTTGCTCCTCCCTTCTTCTCTATATCAGGCGAATTTGTGGAGTTCGAACCTCCCATTTGAAACTGTAATGCAACTCTGCCTCTTGGCATTTTGTAGTGTATTGTATCAATCTTTGGAGCAAGTAATGCATGTCTGTGGATGATTCTCAACCCTCTCTATGTTTATTTGCATCCTCTTGGTCTTTAACTAAAATTTTTGTTATATGTGCATGATCTTGCATCACATTTGAATGGTCTGTGTTTATTAGCAAGATAGGTGTTCTTCATTCCTTGATGCATCACCTCTATTAGCTTAGGTTTATTTTTATGCATCTCTCTCTCTCTCTGTCTCCTTGGCAAGATAGATTAGTTTTTGAGTGAACCCTCTGCATTTTTCGTGTGCATCTGAATAGAGGAATAGGAACCAGCCTTCTCTGGAGATTCCTTTCTCATTTCTATGAGTCCCACACTTGGAGAAAGGATTTAATGTTATGCAATCACACTGGATGCTAGAGTGATCAAACTAGAAATCTGATCAACATCCAGGGGTGTTGTGATTTCGCATCAACAGTTTTGGCACGCCGGGTGGGAGTAGAAGTCTTATTTTTATCGCAGCAAATTTGATGTGCATCTGCCGCAATTTTCTTGCTTGAAAAGAGCTATTATTTGCATATCTGGTGACTCCAAGGGGAAGAATCAACTGGTTTCATTAGTGTAGGCCTAAAAACTCATGAGAAGAGTCACCATAAGGTCAAGAGTTGGAGAAGAAGAAGTGTTGTTTGAATACCTACAATTATATCCAAGAAGAAGGCAAAGAGGAAGAAGGATTCAAAGGTCTCCATCTCCACCAAACAGAACTCTCTAAACTCCCCCACCTGATAGGCCTTTCATTCAGTCAACAAGGGTTTTAAGACTAATCAGAATGGCACAAAATAATCCCTATGTCAACTTCACAGGCAGCAGCCCACTTGCCCTCAATGCACAACATCCAATTCCTATTGCAGCCTTGAAGAACATTCCATACTTCACTGGAGAAAATCAAACTACTCCAGGTGATCATGTTAAAGATATTGCCAACCTTTTGGTAATCCATGAAATCAATGAGATGCAGGTAGCTGTCAAGTTACTGGCATCTTCATTCAAGGGTAAAGCATTGCAATGGTTTAGGAGCCTTGGAGCTGGTTCTATCACAAATTGGAATCAGCTGTGTATAGCACTTCATGAGAAATTTGGAGAAAAGGGAGACAACTTGTCTCTCTTGGAGTAGCTGACAACCATCAAGAGAGCTCCCAATGAGCCGCTGACCAATTTCAACTTCAGATTTCAAAAGACTTAGGAGAGAATTCCAGTGGCAGTCAAGCCAACAGCAGAAGGTGCTTTTCTCTACTATCTCAAAGCTCTAAATTCTGATATTTCTATGTTGATTCAATCCATGGGAGGCATAACTATCCCTATGGCTTATAGTATTGACATTAGGGCCGAAAATTGTTTGATCCAAGCTGGTAAGCTTGCCCCTAGACCTCCTATGCCATTGTTTCCAAGTTTAGAGAGTCCAAATACCAATCAAGCACCTAATTTGGCTCCTTCTCCCACTCCTAGAAATCAGAGTTCAAATGAAGCTTCCACTTCATCTCCAAGTTCCCTTAATGAGCTTCAAGAAGTCATGAAGCAATTGCAAAACCTAGGCAATGAGTTGGTTACTCTCAAGAGGCAACAAGCCCAAGGTTTTAGACCTTCTTATCAACCCCAAGCTCAGCCTAACAGGCAGCCATACCAACCACAAAGGCCACCTAATCCAGCTGCAAATATAAATCAAACAAGGCCTCCTGCCAATAGACCATTTCAGCCCTATAATCCAAATGCCATATCTGCCTCTAAGGCATTGGTGCCAACACAAAACAACATTGCTCAGGAGTATGACTGGTGTTTTCCATGCAATGAGCCTCATAATCAATCCATGTGCTTCAATGGTGCGTTGACTCAAGCATTAATGGTGAGAAATACTGGTGTGGAGGGTGAGGGCAGTCAAGGAAACAACAAACAACAAGAAACATTCCAACAGCAATCAGCCCCAAATGACACCACATTAGTAAATTGGCAAGCAAAGGATTTTGTGGCATGAACCAGGCAATTTCTCAAGGTGTTGCAGCCAATACAAGGTCAAAAAGGAGGAATTTGGGTGAAGAACGGCCATGAGCCCCAACCAATCCACAACCTTCCATGGTTCCACAAATGGTCAGCAAGCAAAATCCAATGTCAAATGCACAAGGGCAGCCAAGAACAGCCCCTAGGCCAACTCAAATACCAGTTATTGCTGCCCACGTGCAAGGAGTGAATGTACAAACCAAGGGACAACAAAGAGATCCTTCATCACCGTTCAGTATCATTGATCAGATGAAGAAGACAAACGTCAATATATCAATGTGGGAATCCCTATCTATCCCAGGCCAAAGAGATCTGCTGCAAGCTGCCATGAAGAACTGGACAACTTCGAATCAGCAAGTTCAGATGTAAGACAAAGTACTTACAAATGCTGCCCAGCCTGAAGGAGATCATGGAGGACAGCAAGGTAAAATTTTGAAGCCCCCTCCTTTTTATGTTTCATTGATCATTGGAAATCAGCTAGTGCACAATTACATGATAGACTCTGGGGCAAGTAGCTCAGTAATGCCTAAACAAATAGCTGATTAGCTAGGGCTCCAGTATGAAACAATAGCCAAAGGGGGGTGCAGCTAGATGGGACAGTAGTAGTAACAGTTGGAGTGATTAAAAACTTGAGTCTTACCTTGCATGCATGTCCAAACGTTGTTGTTTTACAAGATGTATCAGTCATAGACCTTCCACCACTCTTTGCCCTTTGCTTGTCAAGGGACTTCACAGCCAGGATTGGAGGATATTTGTCTGCTGATTGGTCACACATGCTATTCAGAATGAGGTATGGAACCAAAGCCACCATCAGGTTAGAACCGATTACAAACTTCCACATTGAGCCTTACACTCTAAGTCAAATCAACGCCAATTGTTCAGCATTTGATCAAGAAGACCACCCAAGCACCGGTGAGGCTGACACTAAGGTTGGAAGCATCCCAGATCTAACTCTTGATGAATGGGCAAGCAAGGTGCATGCTTTTGATCCTTATCAAGAAATAGAAGAATCTGAGCTGGGATTCTATTGTATACATGAGGAAAATCAACCTATTCCTAGCATCACCAAACCAAACCACAAGGATGACAATGAGGTATGGCAACTATTTTTTGATGGATCAAGGAGTGGACAAGGTGCAGGAGGTGGAGTCGTGCTTTTTTCACCTCAAGGGGTAAAGTACCATTCAGCTTTCAGATTTCAATTTACATGCTCCAATAACACTATTGAATATGAAGCCTTGGTGCAAGGGATGCATTGGGCAATCAAGAAGAAAATAAAGAACTTGCAAGTCTTTGGGGAAAGTGAATTGATTGTAAGTCAGGTCAAGGGACAGCATGCTGCCAAGAATGATCTACTCAAGTGCTACACGAATAGGGTGTGGAACCTCATGGAAGATTTTGAGGGTTTTGGCATCAAATCCATCCTAGGCAAGAGAATCAAGCTGCTGACAGGATTGCAGCAATAGGGGCAGCCTTTGACATTGTAGAAATCATTCAAAAAGACAAGGTATAGCCAAATATCCATGTGATTTTGAGGCCTTCAGTGCCGGATAACAATGTCAGTTTGCAAGTGTTTGAAAATGACCAGCAAATCATCCATTTCTTGCAAGAAGAAGCTGAGTTCTTGGCCAGGAATCAAGAAAAAATAGAACAGCAGTATGGTGACCAAGTGGTACAGCTGAGAACTAACAAGCTGCCCAAGGGACTTATCACTTTGGAGTTCATTTTTAATCCCAATGATCAGTTTAGGAAGGAGAAAGCAAACATTCAGGTCAAGAGAGAGGATTCAGTATCCATCTTGGTGGGAGAGGACAAACCATTGCAAATTGGAAAGATGACAATTGAACAAGAAAGGTATGAGTTCATACAGTTGTGTCAAGAGTTCCCTGATGTGTTTGCTTGGAGCTATGAAGACTTGAAAGGTTTCAATCCCAATTTAGCTCAGCATACCATCGAATTGGATCCAAATGCTAGTCCTGTCAGGTAGAAACAAAGACCAGTCAACCCACACATGGAGCCTCTCATGAGGAAAGAATTGGACAAGCTGATTGAGTCAAGGATCATATTCCCAATCAAGCATTCTAGTTGGGTTGCCAACTTAGTTCTAGTCAGAAAGAAGAGTGGAGAGATCAGACTGTGTGTTGACTTCAGAGACTTGAATAGAGCCTCTCTCAAGGACCATTACCCACTCCCTTCCATGGAGCAAATATTGCAGGTTGTAGTTGGTTCAGAAAGGTTTTCATTGATGGATATTCAGGCTACAATCAGATTATGGTGAAGGAAGAAGACCAGTTCAAGACGGCTTTCACAACCAAATGGGGAAAATTTGCCTACAAGAAGATGCCATTTGGCCTATCAAATGCTGGAGCCACCTTCCAAAGGGCAATGGATATGGAATTCAAAGGTTTGATTAACAATGTGGTGTTGATTTACCTTGATGACATCACTGTATTCTCCAAAAATGTAGCGGATCACCTCTTTCATCTAAGGCAAGTATTTCAGAAGTGTAGAAGATTTGGGGTATCATTGAATCCCAAAAAATGCATATTCCTAGCTCATGAGGGAAAACTTCTAGGCCATATTGTTTCAAAAGAGGGATTGGCAATTGACCTAGAAAGGGTTGAAGCAATTCAAGCGTTGCCATTGCCAAGTCACAAGAAGGATCTTCAAAGCTTCTTGGGAAGAATCAATTTCATCCGCAGGTTTGTTCCAAACTTTGCAGCTCTCGTAAAGCCAATAACGCTAATGTTAAAAAAGGGCATGGCATTTAAGTGGACATCTGAAGGCAACGCAAGTTTTGAGGCAATAAAAGAAGCTATATCTCAAGCTCCCACTCTCGTCAATCCAGACTTCTCCAAGGATTTCATGCTATACGCCTTTGGTGGTGGAGACACAATTTCTGCAATCCTGGCACAACAACACAAAGAAGGATTAGAGTAACTAGTTTCTTTCTTCAGTCAAGGCTTGGAGGAATACGAAACTAGGTACTCTTTCATTGAAAAGCATGTACTTGCAGTGATCAGGAGTTTAAAGAAATTCAAGCACCTAGTCTCAAACAACAAGATCCAATTATTGGTCTCCCATGCGGGAATCAAGGACTTCCTTCTAAACAAGGATCTGAATGAGAAACATGCAGGATGGATAACCCATGTCATGGAATATGATATCTAGATTAAGGTCACCAAACTAGTACGTGGGAAGGGACTATGCGAACAACTAGCCTTGAGTCAGCAAGTTGAAGCAGGTAATGGAAAAGAGGTTGTCTTGGTACTATAGGATGGTCAAGAACAGGAAAATAATGATGTGCCCACTCCTTGTTGGACTCAGAATATGATAAACTTCCTACAGATAGGCCTATGCCCTCCAGAAATGAGCAAATCAAAGAGGAGATACTTTATATTACAAGCCATTCTATATGTGCTTGTTGATGGTGTTTTGTTTAAGAAAGACATCAATGGAGTTCTACTGAGATGCATTGGAACAGGTCAAGTTGAGAGGATCTTACACGAGTTCCATGACGGGGAGGCAGGAGGTCATTTCACCCCACGGTTAACAGCTCTCAAGATAATGAAGGTAGGGTATTATTGGCCCAGAGTGTTCAGTGACTGTTATACATGGATAAGGAAATGCAAGAAATGTGCATTCTTCACAGGGAAAGGACGGTTAATAGCGCTGCCCCTTCATCCAATTTCAGTAGATCAGCCATTCGTGCAATGGGGACTGGACTTCATTGGAGTCATCAATCCAAATTTGAGTCAAGGCCACAAGTGAATTCTCACGGCAACGGACTATTTCACCAAGTGGACCGAAGCAGTAGCACTCAAAGAGGCAAGTGAGTCTAACATACTAGACTTTTATGAAGAAATAGTGACCAGGTTCGGTGTGCCAGCCACTATCATATCAGATAATGCATTAGCATTCACAGGTTCCAAGATTATAGAATGGGCTGTCAAGAATGGAATCTATTTGAGCACCTCTTCAAATTATTACCCACAGGGTAATGGACAGGCAGAGTCCATGAACAAAAAGTTGCTAAGGATCATCAGAAGAACCCTAGATGAAAACCAAAGGACATGGCATACCAAGCTAAAATCAGCATTATGGGCTGACAGGATAACACCAAAGAGGTCTACAGGTAGTTCTCCCTACAAATTGGTATATGGAAAAGAGGCAGTATTGTCTATATCATTAGAATTCCCAGCATTGGAGCTCATGAAGCAGTTGGAGTTGTCTGAGTTCAAACCAATGTATGCAGAGTTGATGGAACTAGAAGAAATTAGAGAACATGTAGTTCTGATGATGGAAAAGGATCATACCTTAGTAAAAAGATGGTTTGACAAGAAGGCAGGAGCAAGGACCTTCCAGGAGGGGGACCTAGTTCTGAAATGGGATGCAGATCGGGCAAAACCTGGAAGGCATTCCAAGTTTGATGCCATTTGGAGTGGCCCCTACATGGTCACAAGATGTAAAAGTGGTAATGCCTTCCAATTGTCTGCATTGGATGGAGAAGAACTCCTTATTCTAGTTAATGGAATCTATCTTAAACATTGCTACTAAAAAGGAAAAGGTTTGCCCTTGTAAATATTAGCCTAGATTTCAATTCCTCTAAGTGCATATGCACATTGTCTTGTTATAGTCAGTTTTCTTTTCCCTAAGTGCTTTGGCACAGGTTTTGTCACTCTCAAGTTGAATTTCTATAGTTCAGAGTGCTCTCAAAGATGAGTTGCAGTATCAGGATCGGGATCAGAGATCAAGTTGGCATCAGGTTATTACTCCATGCCCAATGGATTGTTAGAAGGCCACTGATCTTCTACCTAGCAGGCAGGTGACCTCGTCGAGTCGCCAAAAATGTTGTCAAAAATTCCCCCCCAAGGTTGAGAAAATGGAAGAAATGCAGAAAACTAGGCTTGGGGTAGAAAAATTGAAGAAAAATGGCTAAGTCCTCGCCCAGGCGGTCCTTGGGACAGTTGGGACGTTGGAGTGCGAACTGGCCGAAAAGCCTCTAGGCGGTCCACGCAGCAATTGGGACATCTGGGCCGAAGGTACGTGCGGGACGCGAAAAGCCCGAATCGGCCGAAAGAAAGAAAATTGGCCTAAAGTCTTTGTTCCGGGACAATTGGGACAAAAGTGCGAGGAGGCCGTGAACCGGCCGATTTGGCTGAAACAGAGGACTTTTGTACTGGGACATCCAGGCCAAAGAGATGCGAGGGACGCAAAGAACCGGCAGACCCGTAGACGAATCACGGTGTGACACGTGTCACATGGGGAAGGCAAAGTTTGGAGGATTGGCCCAAGCCAATAGAAATAGGACACGTGTCCTATGGGGTAGGGAAGGACTTAGAAAATTTGGCAAAGTTTTCGCCGAAAGTTCAAAGGCCAAGGATGACCCCGCGCCCCCTGTCCTCCAACCAAATCATGCCACGTGCCCCAGCTCGTCGACACGTCAGAGGAATTTTAGAAAATACGCCAAGGCTAAAATGAAGTAAAATGAAGCAGGAGGGGCCCACGACCGATTAAATTTTGCCACGTGTCATCCAGGTGTCGGAGTGCGGGAAAATTTCAAATTTTTTGCCCGACATCCGTCTTTTGGGCCGTTTTTCCCTAAGACTTCAAACCTCCATAACTTTCGATCCAGAGCTCGGATTTGCATGTTCTTTATATCAACGGAAAGCTTATGAAATTATCTACAATATTCTAGGGTAAATCTTGCATTTTGGTTCAGCTTAGAGAGAGAAAATCAGGAAAACATCTCTGGCGCATGATAATGGTAGAAGCGACGTTTCAACAACCAGCTTTAATACAACAGACAGTTCGCCGTTTCTGCTAGACAGTGCACCACTCTTGCTAGGGTTCTCACCCACTACCATAATGAGATAAACTAAATGCAACCTAGAAGTGGTTGGGGTAGACCTGACTTTCCTCTCTCTTCCCTCTCTCATTCTTCCTATATATTGTAAAGAGGGGCTTCTTTAAAAAAGGTCGAACATTTTTCTGTTTTGCTCCTCCCTTCTTCTCTGTATCAGGAAAATTTTTGGAGTTCGAACCTCCCATTTGAAACTGTAATGCAACTCTGCCTCTTGGCATATTGTAGTGTATTGTATCAATCTTTGGAGCAAGTAATGCATGTTTGTGGATGATTCTCAACCCTCTCTGTGTTTATTTGCATCCTCTTGGTCTTTCACTACAAGTTTTGTTATATGTGCATGATCTTGCATCACATTTGAATGGTCTGTGTTTATTAGCAAGACAGGTGTTCTTCATTCCTCGGTGCATCACCTCTATTAGCTTAGGTTTATTTTTATGCATCTCTCTCTCTTTCTGTCTCCTTGGTAAGATAGATTAGTTTTTGATTGAACCCTCTGCATTTTTCGTGTGCATCTGAACAGAGGAATAGGAACCAGCCTTCTCTGGAGATTCCTTTCTCATTTCTACGAGTCCCACGCTTGGAGAAAGGATTCAATGTTATGCAATCACACTGGATGCTAGAGTGATCAAACTAGAAATCTGATCAACATCCAGGGGTGCTGTGATTTCGCATCAACAGAACATCCCACTCATCATCTAATAACCCCAATCCTGGCAACATATTCAAATAGAATCCACCACAAAACTCTCTCAAATGGATGTCCCTCTATACAACACAAACTGACAACAAATAACCCATTAATATCTCATATATATACAAACACATCTACCTATCACATTAACCAACATCAATTTTCACATCTACAACACTCTGGGTTCAACCTAAGACTTCTAGGATGTCAATTCCTAGGAGCAGGAATGGGGTTCCCAGGAGTAGGTCACTAGCACCCGTGAATGGGTGCTAGTGTCATGAAAATCATTAGTGCCTTCACCACTCTTGTGCTGGTACAAAATGCCAAGAAACTCAAAAATAAAAAAATTGTAAAAAATCATCAAAAACATTTAATATCAACGCATTTTTAAAAAAAAATCACAGTTATTATCTTGGCCGTCATACGTGACGCCATAGCTACCACCACTATCTCGAACCGACTCAATCATGGTGCTCTCACTTGAGGAATCTTTGCACACCCAGAGCTCCAAATCACACTTGCGCAATAATCAAATGAATTTCCTATTCACTTTTTCACATTACTATTTATATAAAATATTCATTACTTACCATGTTATAGTCATTCTTCACACCTATCCTTTGAATTAATACACATCGTATGATTTTGATCATATCTTGGGCATCCTTACTCCTATTCTTCTCTTGTTTGCTTTATTCTTTTTAAAATTTTGCATACTATTCTATCGTAAACATTTCACAAATACTATATTCCTCCTCAATATTGTTTCAACTCCATATACACACACTTTCATGACATCTATCATAAATTCACTATCACTTCATTACATGCTTACTTTCGACTCAGCGTTCATTCTCATCTCCACTCTCACTTTCACCGAAAGGGGAGCATACAATTGGGGTCATCCTATAATTACAATTACACCATTACGTGATCATTCTGAATTTCTAATTCCTCATTTTTGAAATTTCCTCATACATCACACAACATTTCACACCATTTTCTAGTGATTCCCCCTAATGACCTAATCTAGGGGCAACAAGAATAAAATATATCTATGATTAACCAATCAATCAATCACATACAATCTAATATTGACAACACAAACTTTCTAATATTCTAAATCACATCAATCAATCAACATGACACAATGTAAATATCCTCCCAGATGACCTATCTTGGGAGTTATATCGCCACTTTCCCAGATGACCTAACATGGGAAGCTACTCTACATGTTGTGACTACTTCCAGATGACCTAACATGGAATCCATCTCATACACATTGCAGCGACACCCTTGGAGTGAGAAAAATGAGACATCATTACCTTTCCTATACTGATCCTATGTGTGTTTTCACGTTTAATAAAATTGGATCCAAACAAACAAGATTTTGGTATTTGTCTATCAGCAACAGCTAGACCTTTTGAGGATGTAGTTAAAGTTGGAGAGTAAAACTAAACCTCTCTCCCTACACTCTTCTTATGGTTTTCACACACATGAAATCAGGTTGAGAAATAATCACTCCCTACCCCAACACATCTCCATCAATGAAAAAAATTGAAACATCCAATCATCAATCTCGCTTAGTGTTCCTCATAATGGTCCCATGTCTCTCATTACGCCGCATGGATCGACATACCAATCCATGGTTTGACATGCTATGTGTTCTCATTTGGCACGTACTTCTACCACATCTACATGTACTTCTACAACATGGAATTCTTCATAATTCTATCAGGTATACATATCTATTTACTTTATGTTATCAAGCTTTCACTCACCAACATAAAGTGGGGGGAAATTTAGACACAAAATCACACACTTGCTATTATTTAATATCTAGTAAAGTATGTTTTTTTATATATGGATCTTGCATAAGAAGAGTATTCACTGTTGACCTATTCCATAGTCCATCCTCTTGTTGTTTATATTGCTTTTATCTTTCAAACTTGTCACTTATACACCTGGTTTTGATCAGGTCACAAGGATCCCTGTCTATCAATCTTCACTCATTTGTCGTCACTTATTTCTGGACAATAGTACCTATGACTGGACACTAGTGTCAGGTGCTCCTGTCTATCCCAGGTTCCCATGTCTTCTTTATGTTTGATCTTATTTTTGACATTTGAGGTGGGTCTTTTCGTTTTTCCCCTCTCATATCATGAGGTGCTAGGCGGCTTGTTAGGCCATTAGTAAGCAAGAGATTCCTATATAAACACAACATACATACCATTATAAGGGTGGGAAATTCTTATCAAGGCCTATCTATCTACATATCTCAAGGGATTGTATTTGGACACATTACATCTACATACACACTACATGGGAAGTGGAGTTCATTCTATTCCATCCACACATTTACATTTTATCTAGCTATCACCCGTTATCTTGGTGCCATTAGCACAAAGGCAACATATGAGCACTATTGCACACATAAGCACATAGAACTACATTGGGTCTAATATGTAGTGCAACGCTCGTTATAAGATCTCCATTGTGACAATTGAAGACAGTCTGACCCCTCATTCGACATCTTTCTTTTTTAGGATTTGATGTATTTTTTTAGGGGTTTTTCGAGAGGATATTTGTGTGTAGATTTATAGGTCCCCTAGTGATCTAAGTACAACATAAAGGTGACCAAAAGTGAACAAGTGTGAATCCCTAGCGATACTGTCAGAACTTCAGTGTTGGATATTTCTATAGTCCATCACCCATAAAGAGGTCTTGGGAACTCGGGGACGGCCCTATCCTTGCCCAGGTGCCCATGTCTAGGCATCATAAGTATCTCTACATTTTTCTGATCCTGATTATGATGATTTTTGTTTTTGTCCCATCACATTTTCCAGTTCAGACTTACTTCAATATTAACAAAATCAAGATAAGTACCTTGTTCCTCTCATTTCCTTTCATAGTTCAAATTAAATAAATTATTTAGCATTTATATTCCATTGATTATCAGTTATAGCAGATATTTGCATTTAGAATTTAATAAAACATAAATATTTTATTAAATCAGAAGCTTCTATAGAAAACTATAAGAAAGAAACACCTGAATTGGAAGAAACCATGAAAAGTAAGAAACATACAAGTCCTTATAATACCTATGTCAAAATTTATCTCATGAATAGAAATGATGACGCAAATTAAATAATTTGAGGGTGTGAAGAAACTGTAGAAGATTCATGATAGAGAGATTTGCTAATGTTTGAAATTTTAAGAACCACTTGAAGAATAAGTTTCCGTGATAAAATTTTAACAAAGTGATAATGCAAATGACAAAGATGATGAGAATGTAAAAGGACAATGAGGAAATGGAATGACCATATACATAAATATACGAGGTGACGTGATTCAATGGATTCATCGAACTCCTCACCTTCTAAAGTACATAGATGATAAGCAGGATTCTTGAAATTTTCATTTGGTCGACAAGGACTTAGTGTCTTAAATTTAAAGTTACATCCTTTTTTCTACTATCTTATTTACCCAATAATCTAATCGTAGTGCAAGATCATTCGCTTGAATGAGGTATTCATAAACCTCTTTATTGTGTTTTTAATAGATTATGTCTACATGAAATTGATTATGTTGTTCAACTTTATTCCCTGCATAGGGAGGTATGATCACAGTTCTCATTTGTCACACTAAGGGGTCATGTCTCATGGTCACAAAAAGTTTTTTTTTAACACATTTGCATCCAGACCAAGGTTAGGAATGGGAGAATCCATAGAGATTGATTTGGTGAAGACCATTTCGCAATCGACATCCTCTTCTCCCTCTAATATTTCTAATCATACATATATCTATGAGATATTAATAGGAACAGAGGATAGACCGAGGAAATTCCCAACTCCCTACAGTTCAAAGGGGAGAATTATTGGAAAATCACTCTCTAATATTTTTACAATTTCTAATGTGGATTTTTATGGACATGTATTCTATAGTTTCAACCTTACTCTCATCCATTTTCACCACTTCAATTTTGTTTGGCTTATTGACCTTAATTTCCAGAACATCCTTGGTGGTTACAACCCTTTCCTTTGAGGGAGGTGGTTTGTTTAATTGGTTCATAGGGAGGTCAAATTCATAATGAATTACAGGTTTCTTCTTGAGATTATCCAAATGTATATCGAAGGTTTTAGGATCCCCCTTAAGCAAAGAAGACATTTCCCAGATGGAGGAATCTAACATCTTGGAACAAGGTGGGAGGAATGGCCTTCATCCTATGAATTGTCAAAAAATAAATGCAATGATTCAGATAAGGAATGGCCTTTATTTTATTTCTTGGGTCTAGGTTAGGGGAAACTCGAGAATTGTCAAAATTTGATGCTTCATGGTAATTTTTTCCCAATAATAATAACCTTATTTATGTTTTGAGTGTTGGTTTCCATTTTGATCCTTTATTATTTTGCCCTAATTTTCCTTTCACTTTGCATCTCCTGAAACATTTTCTATAGTTTTAATGGGTGAAAATGAAGCTGTTGCCTCTGTTTCCATGCCTTAATCCATTGGAAAATCATTTTCCATGCCTCATTTGTGAAGAAGCACCCATGCATGCCTTGTTTGTGCCCTAATTCTTCCAAATTTATGGGCTATGTTGTGTTCCCCCTATTGCCCGATCATAAAAAATCAAAATTGGTTGTTTTGAACCAAAATGCCTTCAAAAATCCCTCCCCCATGGTCAAAACTTGCATAAAATCAACTTCCCCTTATTTTTTGAGAAAAAAATCCATTGCCCACAACGAAAAAATCGAATCCGGGCATCTCTAGTAAATTCTACAATTTTTTATGGTCATACGGTTGTCATTTGACCATCAAAATTAAGCTCAAACAATGTCTCCTACATGGACACTTCTGGTTGCACACGGATCAGTGGATTTCTTTGAAAACCTTAGCCATTTTTGGCTTTGGGAAAATTTCAAAATTCCTCCCACAACCTCGCGAGGGGACACGTGTCATGTTCTTATGCGAGGGCAGAGGAGCAGGCCAGCGGGGATCTTAGGCATTTTTTGCCTTTTGGAAAAGGGGAAAAAAGGTGAGGGAAGGCTTGTGGGTCCGAAAAGGAGCCACAATTTGACACGTGGCGGATGTAGAAAGAAGTGCAAGCCGGCAGAGGTAAAAGGGGATTTTTTCCCTTTTTCACAAAAGAGTTTAGAATGAAATTTTTTTAGCGTGCCCCCCGTGAACGAATCACAAGTGGACACATGTCCATGAAGGGTCAGAGGGAAGTGCGGGCCACAGAGGGAAATGGGGATTTTTTCCCTTTTTTTGGCAAAAGGAGTTAAGGCAAAAATTTAAGTCGCAGGCCTGCAAACAAATCAATGAGTGACACGTGGCGGGCAGAGCGAACAAGGCGGGTCGACAGAGGCAGGAGGGAATTTTTTCCCTTTTGCAAAAAGGACTCAGAATCAAAATTTGGAGTGTTGGCCCATGATGAATCACAAGGAGACATGTCGTGAGGGAGAAATCGGAGGTGTGGGCCCACTGGGCAAAAAGTGAAAATTTTCCAAAAATTCAAAAAAGGTCAAAATGTGCAGAATTGAAGCACAATCCCAATGGGACCCACCATATGCCACGTGTCAGCTCCAAAATTCAAAGGCAGAGGGGCGGGGGAAAAATTCAATTTTTTCTATTTTTCCAAAAAAGTTGAAAAGTCAAAAAACAAGCTCGAATTTGTTCCCAATCATAGTTTGACATGTGGAGGGCCCAGATTGAAGGAGAAAGAGCAGATCAAGGGCAACTGTGCATTTTAATTTTTGGCTACCATTTTTCCTCCAGGAAGCTTGGAATCACGAATTTTACATCAAATTTCATCAATTTTTTGGTGATTCCATGTCGTTTTGGCCTTCTAGGATCATTGGAATTGGTTTCATGACTGAATTTGCAGATTTGAGATGTTTTTTGAAGTAATTTTTGCCCCAGCCTGAGCAAACACGTGAAATGTCAAATTAAAAGTTGCAGAGGTAATTTTAAAGGGTAAAAAGGTGAAATGATGAGAGGAAAGGCATCTACATGCCTTGATGATGAAAAACATGCCTCCAAGAAGGATAATGATCCGAATATTTGTAATGATTTGCCATTTTAGAAACACCTGGCAACTCTCGTTGCAAATTTGTTAAATGTAATTTTTAGTGAATCATGAGAAATGGTTGTAACAGAATTGATCCCTTGGCATATTCTTTTCTTGGGAAAGAAGGCTCCAAGGTGGCAAGAGATATATGATGCATGTTTTGAGACATGAAGGGAGGGGAAAAAATTGAAAATCACGAGTAAATTTTGAGAGAGAGCTCATCTTTTGAGAAACCCATGAAAGAACTAGGATAATTTCTTCTGTGTTAGATCTTCATATATGTGAGTTGGTTATAAGTGTATAGCCATCACACAGCTTTGAGATTTTTCATGAAACTCTCCCCTGCGCTGATGAATCTAATAAGCTTTTGAGTTAATCTATGTTTTTCTAGGCAATATGGTGTTTGTTATCATTTTTAAATGCCTGCAAATAGTTTTCATTGTTCTTGTTGCAATCTTGCATTGAAAGTCTTTAGAAATCACACAGGATATCCATTTCTGGTTGATAGTTTAGTGGTATTTGCAATCTCATATTCACAAGAGCTTTCATATGATAAGGAGATAAACAAATTTAAAATCACTTTACCTTCCTTGACTACAGAGATTGCTTGTAAGCCTTTGGGGGCACCTTAGGCATGGTTTGATCAAGGATTTTTGTGTTTAATTGAGTTCTTTACTTCAAGATTTTGTGGTGAGTTCTCAAATATTGTGTGAAGAGTGTTGCCTGGGCTTCCATTTATGCCTCTTCTGGTTGAAAGAATGTCTTGATTATTTGAAGCATTTTATCTGATAGCTATTTCAAGTATTGTAGAGGTTGTCAAAGATCTGATATATCCCAGTTTTTCTCATCAATACCCCACCAAAAAATCATTCTAAACAACCCATCCTACCCATACTACCCCTGCATTTGCATTGCATGTCAACAAAAGAATACAATCCATTTACAAAAATGCACAAAGAAAATCAAGATCATACCATGTCTCTAGCATCCTCAGCCTTGTCTTGAAAGCATTTCCATCATTTAGTAGTGACAACTCTATTGAGTTTGAATAATGGAAGATTGATCAAGTTTTCCCAAGGCCATCTTCATACAATATGCACAGTATAAGGATATCTCCACCTCCTTCATAAAACAGAGGCTGCAGTATAGGTTCTCTTACCTTGGTTGAAAGGCACAACCTAAAATAGTGAGGGTTAGATCAAAATCCTTTCGAGGTGCTACCCACTCCTTCAGAGCCTGAGTGTCGACAAGTCAAATAGATTGCTCCCCTGGCTACAAAACGACATATAAAATCATCTATTTGCCTCTGAGTGTCTTGTAAAATCCATGATGCTTCTCAAGTTGTGAAGGAGATTAAATCTAGGTACCAACATTGAGGACCCACTTTTCCTCTTCAAAACGTTTAGGGAACAGATCCCGATAGATTCCTAAGTTTGTGTTCTGAGGTGCAATGGGTCTTATATAACCAAGTTGTGAAGATCCTTTAAGATTTCTAAAAACATGTCTATGAAGAGTTGTTGATTTTCTAGGAATCTCTGAATGAACTTATTGTAGTCTCTACAAGATAATTCATCATGAACAACAACACAATGAAAACCACAATATATATTGGGATTATAATCCTTGAAAGCTATGGAAAAACATGGTAATGGAAAATAAAGAAGCAACTTCCAAACCTCTTGTAGTCCTCCAAAGAAAACCTTAAGTAAAGGTTGTGAGAGATTTGAGTTGTAGAACCTTACAGAATATTTTTTGATGTAGATTTATGGGTGCTCTTGAATGGTCTCCAAGTGTGAATGCAAATTTCTACGAGCAATTGGCTTGGAACACTTTAGTATGTAAATTGACAGAGTTTACTTGCAAACAATCTAGGAGGATTTAGGATAAGAAAAAATTGTATTTTATAAGGCTAAAGTTGATTGGAATTTTGTTACAAACGGATGAATGCACATGATATTTTTAGCATTTGAGGAAGTTGCAGCAATTCCAGGAAGTTAAATGTCATTTAGGGGCAGTAATGGAATTAATTAGCAGAATTTGCATCTGGAAAGGTGGTTATATGTGTAATTGAATTGCCCACACATTTCCATGATTCTAGAACCTAATTTGATTGGAATGGTGAAGTGGAGTCCATGTGGAGTTGAATGGGAATCTAAGTGGCAGTTGACTAGGAAAATAGGTGTATTTTCATAATTAGATAACTAATTTAATTAACTAGGATGTGCACACTTAATTAATTAATCATTTAGTTAATAAATGATAATTAAATTGACTAATAGGGGTACTAAGGATTAATTTAATTAATCCAAAGGGGTACAATGTACATGACTAATCAATGTAATTAATCAGTCACAGAGGGGATGAACTAGGAAGTGAACTAGGATGATGGAAACAGGTGTGTAATTTAGGGTGTCTACATTTTCCCCTCTTTAAAGTGTTATTGTGAAGTAATAGTGTTTTAAAGATAGTAGACATGTGTAGAGCAGTGAAAAGAAAACAATGAAGCATTAGGATGCCCCAGCTAGAAGGATGGTAGAGGAAGTCCCCCTTAAGCGGGTGGGCGTGGACAACCACTTGATAGGAAGAAAACAAGGGATTAGAACAAGGATGGGAAAGGACTATGCTCATAGCATGAGCATCATTTGGAGAATAATTTTAGAGAAATCTTATTTTTATTATTTCACAATAGAGTTATCACCATGATTATGAAAGAATCAAAATGGTTAACCTAGATGTGCATAAACAAACACACACAACAAAGAAAATATAAAAAGGAAAATGGAACCAAAAAAAAGGAAAATATAAAGGTTATAAAGGAACCAAGATGTAATCACATTACTTGTAAGTGGTCCAAAAAAAAATAAGCATCAACAATGTAACACAAAGTCAAAAAAGAAGACAATTAACTATGACCCTAATGCATGCCACAATGATGAGTAAGTAGATGCAAATGCTCTTAAAGTGGGAATATGATCATACTAGAAGAATGGAGTAAAGCGAATCCTTATGAAACTCTTGTTGGATCCGTCATGTAAATGATCGAAGTTGAAATTGCCCAAGGAGAAGTTATATTGTGAAGGAAAAACAATTTTATGACTCGCCCCAAGTAGAAATTATACAAAGGGGGAAAAGTGATAGTTGTAAGATTGGAACGATCACTAGGGTAGTAGATAAAAAGTATGACTTTACCAATATTGTGTGGAGATGTTGAAAAATTTAATTCAAGGGTTTTCCAATTGTAGGATTTTTGTGATAAGTGAATGTTTGTTCGAAAATATTGTAATATTTTTTAGATTTTTGAAATATATGATTTTTTGGATTTTTACGAATTTTGAGAAGTGTTGAAATACAAATGAAAAAAAAATGAATACACAACAAAAAGTAAAACACTCCATGGATTAGTTAATAAACCGGGAGGGAAAACACAACATGTGCAAGTGAAAAAAAGATACAGAACAAGCAATGTAAAAAAACCTAATATGAACTGGAAGAATCCACACCAAAGTTATATGTGAACTAAGATGCGAATAAATTTCTTGTAATTGATCTATAACCGCAATAAAATTATAGGTACACATAGTATCGGTTGTTCTAACTAATGAAAATAAGAGACTAAGCTAATAATATACAAGACAACATTTTATATCTATAAATAATAGACAAGTAAAGATTACAAACAAGCCAGTGAAGAATGCACACTAATGTTAAAACTAACAAGTAAGCAACAATATAACAAAATTCACAATAACATCTGAAAACACTCCCAATGTGTTCTAAAATGCATAGATAGATAGATGTCTATTTTCCCCCAAGCAATAGCTTAGAACACGAAAATATTGGATAAGGCCAAAGAGCAAAGAGATGCTTAAATACTCCAAAACAACTCTGAGTGGATCCCATTGAAGTATGATCTGTATAAGGCCAAAGTTGATTGTTGTCCCCAAGAAAAGTTATATTTTGAAGGGTGGCATGATTGATTGGAATAATTTGGATGATTGGGAACAACTAGATGACGAAATTGGAAAACTAAGTTACATAGTTACGAATGTTTTTGTCAAACATTTTTGAAATGTTTTACATTTTTTTGTATTATTTAAATAATTATATATTGTTTTTGAACAATTTTATATTGTTTTTGGTTATTTTGTGAGACATGTGTGATTTTTTTTGGCATTTTTTGGAATTTGAACCACACACAAAATAATATTGAAAAAGGAATTATCAAGTAGTAACTAATTGATTAGCTAAAATTTGATTTATTTTAGAGTTAATCTAAGAAGTAAAATGGTCAAATAAATGTCTAAACTAAATTAGTAAAGTGACCCAAGCAACTAAGTAATAAAAAATGTGAAACCCTTGTTATCCAAATAGCTCTCCTAGCAATTTGGATAACTTGCATACACATTCTGGCCCTAAGGTATTCATTGAAGAATTATGCACGCTCAAAATCACTTGGCACATTCCCTTGGTCACAGTTTACCTGCACACCCCTTTCCTTTTCTCCTTCCACTTCTCCCTTGTGCCCACATTCTGCGCAATCACCTTCTTCCTAGTCAGCTTCTTCCCATCCCGTGCGCCTCACACTTACTACTAAGTCCTTGGCCCTTTGCGCGCCGTGCCCATTACCTTATAAGAGTTGTGCCTTAACCATACGTTCTCTTCTCACATGTTTACCTCATTATCCCCACGCACATCACGCATGATTTCCTTCGCCCCTTGTTTCTTTCCTCCTATGCCTCTTTCTTCCACGTGCGCTCTCCCATGCCCTTCTTCACACCCTTTTGTGCCAAGTCATCTTCTGACCTACTCAAGTATGATGTACATCACCTATCAAAGCATGCCAACAGGGCACCGAATCCTTGCAACAAACCAGTGGGTGACATGTGGTAGAAAATGACAAAACAACTACATAATTGGCCTTCACTTCAGCCAATCCACGTGCACCACATATTTTGCATGCACCGATGACTCTAACATCTTCTGACAATCATATCTTCTACTACAGAGCTCAAATTGGTGCATGCCCAGACTTGTGAGAGAGCTATTGACATTGGCTACAGTGACAGAAATTCAAAATTCAAATTTTGTTGGATCTGGTAGGTGAGAAATGGGAAAATGTCTTTCTGAACATTGATGAGCATATTTGATTACTCCAACCACCCAATTTGGTATGATCTACCCTCCTTTGTCTTCAACACATCAGACATGCATGGGGAAGCGTATTTCACAGATTTCTAAGCAGATTTGTAGACATTGAATGCTTCTTGTTGGTGGTTGTGTTTCAAATTTGGGTTTTCCCTACTTTTCCCTTATTCCTCCATGGATTCATCTATAAATGTAAGAGCAAGGCTCATTTGTTATGTTGGACACTCTGGATCCTTACACGTTCTACCAAGGACTTCATATTTTCTGTATTTTGAGTTCCAGACCTCTATGTATGGCTCCTACATGTGGATATTGGCCTCCTTCATCATTGTAACAACTCTGTGCATTTCTAGAAGTAATAGAAGCATCATTTTGTGACTATTCTCTATCCTAACGTGTTTGCATTCCTTCTTCTTGCCTTTTCTTTTGCGTTGTGTGTTGGTTATGCTACTTCAGGTCCCATGTGTTCCATATTTGGTTGTGTTCCATGAGGACAATTTGGTGAATGCATATTTTGCTATGCTACTCATTCCTAGCCTCATTTCACACATTCCCTATCATTCTCACTCAAAACAAATAGTGTTCATCCCTATTTTCTGGTGCTATCACCTTTTAGTGTAGTTTACTTCATGTTATCCTTCTTTCCCTGGTCCTTTGGCATTCTTAGCTTAGTTTCCCCTTTCAGCACTAGGAGTAGCAGTAGCAGTAGAAATAGATAGAGGAACCAGCCTTCTCTGGAGATCCATCCCAAGATTGCAAGGTCCCACAACTTGGGGACGGTTCCATTGTGGTCTCAAACACCTCAGCCCTGCTGAGATCTAAGACACGGGTGCACATTTGAGAAACCAACAGTTTTTGGCATGCTCGGTGGGACCAATATTAAAAGATCAAATTTCATATCTCTAAGTTCTGGTGTCTGAACTAAGTGTTTCAACCTTTAAAGAGGATCATTTCAAACACATCTGGCGACTCCCAATATTTTAAGATCTCTATTTCTGCAGTCCTGCGCGCCTTTCATGAGAAGAGTGCACACAAGAAGAAGTGCAGTAGCTAAAGATTATTTTGAATACCTCTAACTATCCCCGAGAAGAGTTCATTCCAAAAATCCCACATATGCATCTCTATCTCTAGCGTGCCATGCTCATTCAACTCCTCCTTAGATGTTCAGTATTGTCTTTCTTCAAGCTTTTTCCTTCTTCACGAAGAATTATCTCTCACATAATTATCTTGTAATTATGATCAATCCTCTTTCTCTAAACCTTAGCTTTATGCTTTAAATAGTCATTTAAGACTTTAAGGCACTTAACCATGCACTTACATTCATTAAATCTATTCCAATGCTAAAAATAGAAATAAATCCCGAGAGTTAATTAAAAGCTCGTCGTACAGGTAATCGATGTCGGTTCTACCAAACTGTCACCGGTTCTAATTTTCCTTGACCAATGTCAGTCACACTCTAACTGATGTCGGTTTACCCTGACCAATGTCGGTTACTGTATTTTCCAGCAAGTTCCAATTACATGCTAAAACATGAGTAATTTAGCTCCATACTCAACAATCTCCCACTAGGAGATTAATTACTGTACTGTACCTGTACAGTACCATTCTTGGTTCCTCCTTAGCTTTGTTTCTTCCTCCTCGAGCCTCAAACTCGAAGACCAATAGAAGTGGATTGTAGATCCAACTTCTCCTTTGCTAACAACTTTGTTAGCATATCCACAAGGTTCTTACTCGTGTGAATATTTTCCATATTTAACTGTCCATCCTCCAATACCTGTCATATGAAGTGATACCTCAACTGAATGTGTTTCATTCTCAACTGAAATGTTGAGTTCTTTGCCAAATGAATTGTACTTTGACTGTCACTGAATAGTTTACAATTACTTTGCTCCTTTCCCAACTCTTTCATGAACCTACTCATCCATATCATCTCCTTGCTAGCCTCTGTAGTTGCAACATACTCTTCCTCTGTAGTAGACAAAGCCACAACCTTCTACAATCTCAAAATCCAGCTAACTGTCATTCCACCTACTGTGAAAATATATCTAGTAGTGCTCCTCCTACCATCTAGATCTCCAGCCATATCCAAATCAACATAGCCACCTAATGAAATATCTGAACCTCCATAGCATAAATGCATGCTAGATGTCCCTTTCAAATACCTGAGTATCCATTAGACTGCTTTCCAATGCTCTTTACTTGGATTAGCCATATATCTACTCACAACTCCCATTGCCTATGTAATGTCTGGTCTTGTACAAACCATAGCATACATGAGACTTCCAACTGCTGAAGCATATGACACTCATGTCATGTATTTGACCTCCTCTTGTGATGAAGGACACTGATCTTTACTCAATTTAAAGTGTCCAGCCATAGGTGTGCTAACAAGTTTTGCATTCTGCATGTTGAACCTTTCTAACACCTTGTAGATATAATCCTCCTGAGACAAATACAATTTCTTGTTTTTCCTGTCTTTATGTATTTGCATGCCAAGAATACTTTTTACAACTCCCAAATCCTTCATTGCAAACGTGTGAGCTAGATTTCTCTTAAGCTCACCAATGTCCTGCATACTAGATCCTGTAATAAGCATATCATCCACATACAGTAACAAAATAATATAGCTCCCATTTTCAATCTTCTTGAAATAAACACAATGGTCAGATTCACATCTCAAGTAACCATGCTCATGCATAAAACTATCAAAATTCATGTACCATTTCCTTGGAGCTTGCTTGAGCCCATATAGACTCTTTTTCAACCTGCACACTAATTTCTCCTTACCTTTGACTTAATACCCAAGTGGTTGCTGCATATAAATCTCTTCATCCAAATCACCATGACGGAAAGTCATCTTCACATCTAGTTGCTCTAAATGTAAATCTTCTACTATAACTAAACTCAATACAGTATGAATAGAAGTCATCTTAACAACAGGAGAAAATATTTCACCAAAGTCAATACCTACCTTTTGTGCAAATCCCTTTACTATAAGCCTTGCCTTGTACCTTTTCTGTCCACCCTCTTCTTCCTTAATTCTATAAACCCACTTGTTCTGCAATGTTCTCTTTCCTACTGGAAATTTAACCAAATCCCAAGTTTGGTTCTGTTCCAAAGAGTTAATCTCCTCATCCATGCCATGCTCCCACTGAATGTGAGTTTTATCCTGCATTGCTTCTTCAAATCTTTCTGGTTCACCACTATCAGTCAATAATAGATAAAATAGAGAAGGTGAAAATATTTTTGGAAGTTTACTTACCCTTTGAGACCTTCTCACAGGAATTTGAGGTACTAAAGGCTCAATCTGGACCTCCTGGACATTAGTATCAACTTCTGACAGTTACCGACGCCGATCACCTCTAACCAATGTTGATTCGGCTAACCGACACCAGTTCTGATCCTCTGTAACCATCAGCAGTTCATCTGACTAATGCCAGTCAGGGCCTAACCGACCATGATTATTGTGTATTTATGTAGGTGTTTCTTTAAAACCTGAGAGTTCATTTTCATTAATAAACTTCTCAATTTTCTCATCCTTGGGTACCAAAATTTGATCCATGTACATTCTCTTTTCATTCCATTCAACATCACAACTCCTAACAATTTTAGAATTCTCTAAATCCTAAAAATGAAAACCAAAATCACCAAATCCATAACCAATGAAAGTGCACCTCTTGGATTTTGCATCCAACTTTTTTCTATCAACATGCACAAAAGCTTCTTAACCAAAAACTTTAAGAAAATAAATATCTACCTCTTTTCTAGTCCATGCTTCCTCTGGTATTCCTCCATCTAGTGAACTTGAAGGGCCACAGTTAATCAAATAAACCGTTGTATCAACTGCTTCTGCCCAAAACTACAAGGATAATCTAGAATGTATCCTCATACTTCTAGCACGTTCCATGATTGTTCTGTTCATTCTCTCTGCAACACCATTCTCATGTGGTGTTCTTGGAACCATTCTTTCTCTACATATCCCATTCACTAAACAATAATCATTGAAATCCTTGCTACAGTATTCACCACCATTGTTAGATCTAAGGCACTTTAAATTAGAATTTGATTCATTCTCAATAAGGGCTTTCCATCTTTTAAAAGTTTCAAAAACATTATATTTACGTTTAATACAATAAACCCATACCTTTCTTGTAGCATCACCAATGAAAGTAACATAATACTGGGATCCACCATGAGAAGCTACCTGAGCTGGTCCCCACACATCTGAGTGTACAAGCTCCAATTTCTACTCATTCTTAGTTGCCCCAACTTTGAGAAATCTCACTCTCTTTTACTTTCCAAAGATACAATGCTCACATAAATCAAGATCTAAATATTTCAAATCTGATAACTTACCCTTAGCATTTAAAATTTGCATTCCTTTTTGACTCATATGACCCAACTGATTATGTCACATGCATGCATCTGAATCTGAAGTAGATAATGCAGAAAAGGAATCAGTAATACAGGTAGATAAATATAACGGTCCTACCTTCTTACCTCTTGCCACAACAAAAGCACCCTTGGTGACTTTCCAAGAGTCTCCTATAAAAGTAACCATGTAACCAGATTCACCTAGTTGCCCTGCAGAAATAAGATTCCTCCTGAGGCTTAGAACATGCCTCACATCTTTCAATACCCATGTATTTCCATTCTGTAATTTTAGATGAACTTCCCCTTTACCAGTAATACTACAAGGTTCATCATCACCCAACTAGACATGCCCAAAATTACCCTAGACATAATTTCTGAAATAACCCTTATTAGGGGTTGCATGGAAAGAAGCTCCTGAATCTAAAACCCATGATTCAATTCTACTATCTAAAAAAAGAATAAGAGCATCTTTCATTACCTCTGATGCAACAAGATTTGCCTCTTTACCTTTTTCTGGTTGTTGGTTCTCTTTATTCTTTGACCAACAATCTTTATTTGCATGTCCTTTCTTTCCACATTTCCAACAAGTAATTCCCTTACTTCTGGATTTAGATCTGCTATCCCTTGACTTTGATTTCCCATTACTCTTACTCTTGGATCTCTCCTTCTGCTTTCCCCTACTTTCTACATTCAAAGCATTTCCAAATGATGTTTCCTCTGTACTTTTCCTATGAATTTCTTCATTCAAGATTATACTAACCACATCATCAAACTTCAAAATATTATTAGTAGATGTTGTATTACTAACAGCCATTACCAAGTTGTCCCAACTATCAGGCAAAGAACATAAGAATAAAAGTGTTTTTACTTCATCATCAAACGGTATTGAAACCGATTTTAACTGATTTACAATAGATCAGAAATCATTCAAATGACTAGAGGCAGATTCACCTTCATGCATCTTAGAACTAAAAAGTTTCTTCATCAAATAAACTTTATTTGAAGCACTAGGTTTTCATATAAATTAACAAGAGATTTCATTAAGTCTACCATAGAAGCCGATTCTGTAATATTGGAAGCCACAGATGTTACCAGGCTCAATCTTATAGATCTCAAAGCCTTTCTGTCAAGAATCTTCCATTCTTTATCAGTCATCTTCGTAGGTCTAGACTTCTCATCCAATGATAAGTACAAATCTCTCTGATACAGATAATCCTCAATCTGCATCTTCCATAATTGATAATTTTAGCCGTCAAACTTCTCTACCTTGTATTTATTATCTTTTGTCATTGTTGTAGCTCCCACTCAATCAGAAAACCCTCTGTGAGTAAACATGTCAACACACAAAACCCTCAAACAAAGCTCTAATACCATTTGTTGGGGTTAGCACACCAGTTGTACAGACAATATATCAGATCTAAGCATACATGCAAATAAAAGTGAATATTCTACCAGAATAATTATACAAAACAAGAGACATAAATCAACACCAGATTTAACGTGGTTCACCCAGTATTGGCTACGTCCACCAAGAAACAAGCCAATCTATTATCCAAAGCTTTAACAAGATATACAATGAAGATTTACAATCTTCCACACCTCTCAGATGTTCAGTAATGTATTTCTTCAAGATTTTGCCTTCTTCACCAAGAATTATCTCTCACATAATTATCTTGTAATTATGATCAATCCTCTTTCTCTAAACCCTGGCTTTATGCTTTAAATAGTCGTTTAAGACTTTAGGGCAATTAGCCATGTAATTACATTCATTAAATCTATTACAATGCTAAAAATAGAAATAAATCCTGAGAGTTAATTAAAAGCTCGTCGCACAGATAACTGATGCCGATTCTGCCAAACTGTCACCGGTTCCAACTTGCCCTGACCGATGCCAGTCACACTCTAACCGATGTTAGTCTGCCCTGACCAATGCCAGTTACTATATTTTCCAGCAAGTTCTAATTACATGCTAAAACATGAGTAATTTAGCTCCATACTCAACACTCAGGAGCATATCCAGGATGTAGCAAATGTGTGTTTACTCTATCTGATCACACATGATGATATAGCAGTTAGATTACTTACAGCCTCTTTTAAAGGTAAAGCACTTCAATGGTACCGAGGCTTGAGACTTGGATCTATCGCCACTTAGGATGAGCTGTAAAAAGCTCTTTGCAATTACGTTGACGATAAGTCAGATCACCTATCATTGGTAGAGCAACTGACAACAACAAAGAGGGTGCCCAATGAGCAGATGACTGATTTCAACATCAGATTTCAGAAGACTTGGGACATAATTCCTCTTGTGGCAAGACCTACAACCCAACATGCTTTCCTTTATTATCTGAAGGCACTCAACACTGATATTTCAGTTATGATCCAATCTATGGGAGGTAGGACCTTACCATCTGCTTATGGCATTACAGTAAGGGTAGAAAATAGTCTCATTCAAGTGGGAAAGTTGGCTCCTAGACTACCCATGCCCTAGTTCCCAGAGATGTCACAAGTGCCACAACCTTTTGTGGCCCCTATCCCTATCCCTAAGAAAAGCGCATAACTTGTTGCCTCAACATCTTATTCTCCATCATAGAAAAAGGAAGATGAAGAATTGAAGGCCTTGATCAAAAATTTATCAAACAGGGTCATATCATTAGAAAAGTAGTAGGCACAAGCCTATAGAGGTAATTCCAATCAGGAGCATGGCCAAGACAATCAGCCCTAGTGGAATCAATATGGAAATCAAAGATATGCGCCCAATCAGCAGAATGATAGATGACAGCCTAATGCACATCTGCCTTTGCAAGTTGTTCCTCCCGTGACTCTTCTCCTAGCACCAAGCGCAATCCGAGTGCTTGTTCCAGTTCAGAACAATTTAGCACAAGAGTCAGAATGGTGCTTCCCTTGTAACATGCCTCATAGTCAATATCATTGTGTTAATGTTGTGCACGCCCAAGCCTTCATGATCTAGAATGCTTCATCCTATGAGCCCTCAATAAGAGCCCATGAAATAAATAATCTAGATAGACTAGAAGTTCCTTCGGAGTCCAATTTGATGTTTTTTGGTATGGAGGACTTCTGCGTAATCAACCAAGCTACAAAATATACAAACAGACTGCACACCCAAGTTGCGGACAACACAAGATATAAGAAAAGAATATTGGAGTCAGGCGCACAGGTTTCCCCCCCGGTAACGCAAGTAGATCCTCAGAAGAAGAAATAATCAGACAAGGCATCATGCAATAAAGGCACTCAAATCCCTATGTAGGAGGCCCCTCATAAAGCTCCGTCTAAAACAGCACATGCCCTTCATTTGGTAGTTCAAGCCTCAGCCCCAGCTAAAATTCAAGCTTCCACACCTGAACATTCAAGAAGGGATGTTGTTCCCCAAATGCACAAGATGTGGGGGGCTTCTATTTAGCATTATTGACCAGATGAAGAGAACAAACATAAATTTCACAATGTGGGATGCCCTAACCATTCCATCTCAGTGGGATCTGTTGCATGAAGCTTTGACGTAACTCCCGCGCACTGACCTAGTTATACAAAAGCCACATGATACGGTCAAAATCTACCAAGAAGAGGAGAAACAAGTAAGTAAAGTTTCTGAAACCCCACCCTTTTATATGTCCTTGATTATAGGTAAACACCTAGTGCATAACTACTTGATTGACTTAGGTGTTAGTACTTCTGTTATGCCTAAGAAGATAGCTGATGTCTTAAGTATGAAATTTAGCCCTTTGTCTAAAGGAATCCTACAACCTGATGGCTCAATTATAACCACCATAGGATTCATCAAGGATCTTGAGTTAACTCTCCATGCATGTTCGAGCCTGATAATTACTCAAGATGTGTCAATTATTGACCTGCCTCCTTTTTTTTCCCTATGTCTATCAAGAGAATTTACTGCCAAGGTGGGTGGTTACTTGTCTTCCGATTGGTCTCACATGTTACTCAAGACAAGGTATGGTACCCGCTTTACCATACAAGCTGAGCCTATATTTTCCTATCATGTAGAGTCATATGTCCCATCCCCTCTCCAAGCCAATTGTCTTATCCAAGAAGAGCAAATTTCAATTCCTGAAGAGCAGTCTCTTCCACCCTCTGTTCCAGACCTAATGCTTGATGAATGGGTATAAAGGCATCACAAATTTGATCCCTATTCTGAAGAACTGGAATCCTATGAGATTGGGCTTGGTACTTATTACATTCTAGAATAATACGCTATACTTCCATGCGCGCTCATGGGGGACAAAGTTCAAATTGGTCTATGGAAGTTATACTTTGATGGAACCAGAAGTAGAAATGGCATGAGAGCAAGAGTGGTTCTCATTTCCCCTAAGGATGAGAAATTATTCTTCACGCATAGGATGCAGTTTGCATGCTAAAATAATGTGGCAGTATATGAAGCATTGGTGCATGGCTTGCTCGCTGCTAAAAAGAAGAAAATTAAAGTGTTGTAGATCTTTAGGGACACAAAATTGATCATCCACCAAGTCACCAAAAATTTTAAGACAAAGAATAAGCTTCTTAAAGCTTATGAATATAGATTTTGGGACCTACTTGAGAGCTTTAATGCCCTTAATCTGCAGGTAGTCCCACATATAATAAACAAAGAAGCTGACCAGATGGTCGTGCTTGGTTCACAGTTTTCTCCTGCTGATGACTTTGTCAAGGGAAACACTCAACACATTAAGAGGGTAATCAGATCATCCATTCCAGACAATAACACTAGCTGGCAAGTGTTTGACAGTGACGTGTAAATCATCCAGTTTATCCAGAATGAAGTTGCATTTTCATCAAGTATGCAAGCTGACTTGCATGATAGCTATGGTGACCAAGTAATATAGATGAAGACAAATAATTTTCCTAAAGGGATGGTCACCTTAGAACAAGTATTCAGCCCTGATGATGAATTCAAGGGTGACTAAAGATACATGCGCGCCGCGCAAGAGGACTGCTCCTCCATTACTATTGCACGTGGAAAATAGTTGCTGCTCAGCAGGACTTGTGCACATGAAGAAAAATAGACCTTCATCTCTCTATGTCAAAAAATACAATGATATTTTCTCATGGGAGTATGAATACCTCAAAGGTTTTGATCCAAGTATTGCTCAACACTCCATTGACCTTGATCCTGGTATAAAGCTCGTTAGATAGAAGCAGCGTCTAGTCAATCCAAAAATAGAGCCCCTCATGAGAAAGGAATTATCCAAACTCATTGAGGAAAAAATTATCTTTCCCATCAAATATTCCACCTGGGTCATGAATCTTGTTCTAGTGCGTAAGAAAAATGATGAAATTAGACTCTGTGTTGATTTTAGAGATTTGAATAAGGCATCTCTAAAGGATCATTATCATTTGCCTTTAATAGAGCAGATTTTGCAGACCGTAGCTAGCACACAGACGTTCTCCATGTTAGATGGGTATTCGAGTTTCAACTAGATCCTAGTCAAGGAAGAGGATCAATTCATAGCATTTACAACCAAGTGGGGAACATATTCATATCATAAAATTCCCTTTGGTCTGTCAAATGTGGGCGCAACGTTTCAGCGTGCCATGGATATTGCCTTCAAATGTTACATCAATGAGTTCATCTTGGTTTACCTAGATGATATAACTATCTTCTCAAAGTAGACCGTGGATCACATGGCACACCTAGAAAAGGTCTTTGAGAGATGTAGAGAATTTGGGGTATCTCTTAACCCCAAGAAGTGCAATTTTGCAATGGCACAGGGCAAGCTCTTGGGCCATGTGGTTTCAAAGGATGACATCACGATTGATCCTGAGTGCATTTCAACCATCCTAGCCCTTTCCCTACTGGTGCACAAAAAGGCCTTACAGTCCTTTCTTAGCAAGATTAACTTTGTTAGGCATTTTATCCCTAACTTTGCGGGACTAGTTTGGCCCATCACCCTTATGCTCAAGAAGGACATAGCCTTCAGATGGACAACAGAAGGAAGAGAAATCTTCAACAAGATCAAGAAGGAGATTTCTTGTGTGCCAACGCTCATCAATCCAAATTATTCCAAGGATTTCATCCTTTATGCTTATGGCACTGATGCAAGTGTTGTTATTGTCCTGACACAAGGAAATGAACAAGGACTAGAACAGCCAGTGGCCTTCTTCAGCCAGACGCTGAAGGATTACAAATTAAGATACAGTCACACAGAGAATTAGGTCTTCGCCATCATGCACATGTTTAAGAAATTCAAGAGCATGATCGCCACTAATCATGCTAAGGTATTAATCTCCCACTCTTTGGTAAGAGAATTCATCATGGGAGCAGAAATCAGTGAGAAAAGAGCACGATGGGTGACCAAAATCATGGAATATTATGTGACTATAAAGGCCATAAAGATGGTGAGAGGTAGTGCACTTTGCAAGTAGATTGTTGAGGATGTGCAAGTTGAACTTGAAGCTTCATTATTTTTTCATGAATACCTTCCGTGTGTAGAAATTGAACATAATATAGACCCCGGCGCTCATGTCTGGATGAAGGACATGATCACATTCCTTTCCAAGGGTGCATACCCTCCCAGTTTAAATAAAACAAAGAGAAGACATTTGAGGTTACAATCTATTTCTTATGTGTTGATTAATGGACTTCTCTTCAAAAGGAATCTTGATGGTGTGCTGTTAAGATGTATCAATGACGAGCAGACTAAGAAATTGTTAGCAAAATTTCATGATGGATTCTCTAGTGGACACTTCTCTACCAAAACAATAGTAATGAAGATCATAATGGCAGGTATATTTTGGCCTACCCTATTTGCATATGCACATAGGTGGGTCATAAAATGCAAAGAATGCACTTTCTTTGTAAGAAAGAAAAGATTGGTAGCGCTTCCCCTCCTGACCAATCCAAGTGGATCAGCCCTTTGCGTAATGGGGTCTTGAATTCATAGGTATGATCAATCTACCTTCAAGCACTAGACATAAATGGGTGCTGACATCTATAGATTACTTCACCAGATGGACAGAAGCTGGTGTGCTTAAGGAATCAACTGAGGTAGTCATCCTTGAATTTCTCGAGGGTTTAGTCACAAGGTTTGGCTTTCCTCAAACCATTATCTCTGATAATGCAAAGGTATTCCTTAGTACTAAAATCACTTATTGGGCTCTAAGTCTAGGCATTTACCTAAAAACCTCTTCCAACTATTACCCTCAGGGTAATGAGCTGGCAGAATCAACAAACAAGAACCTGATCAGAATCATGAAGTGCATAATGAACATCAGCCAAAGACAGTGGCATACAAAGGTTTTTCGCACTGCGCTCTGGGTGAATAGAATCACAGTCAAAAAGGCAATAGGGACTTTGCCTTACAAGCTTTTCTATGGAAAGGAGGCTACCCTTTCTTTGACTCTAGAGTTGAACTCACAAGCACTTTCCCAGTAGCTGGAATTTGAAGGCATGGGACCAAAGATAAATCAGAATGAAAAAGTTGGTTCATCTTGAAGAATTAAAGAACTCTGCCATGATCAAGCTAGAACAGCATCAACAAGCAACAAAGAAATGGTTTGACAAAAGGGCTAGGCCTCAAGATTTCAAAGTTGGGGACTTGGTTCTGAAATGGGATGCTGACAGAGCTAAACCGGGGTGCCATTCAAAGTTTGATGTACTTTGGAGTGGCCCATACACCATCATTTCATGCAAGAGAGGATAACTCTTTTGAGTTAACTCATCTTGATGGAGGCATACTAAATATCCCAGTAAATGGGATCTATCTCAAACCCTTATATTGAGTTTCATTGCATCACCCTGTATATATTAGAGTAGTTTTAATTCCTCTAAGTGTGCTCTACGCACATTGTTTGTTTGTACATAGTTCTTTCCTCTCAGCGTGCTTCCTGTGCACATTCTTTTGTTACTTCCAGAGTGCAGAGCTTCTCTCAGCAGTTGTGAGATTCAGAAAAGAGTGCAGAAATGATTCTCAAGTGATCACGGGGGTAGTTTCATGATTCATAAGTAGACTCCATGCCAAATGGATGTTTCAGGCTACTGATCTCTTTCATCTAACAGGAAGATGGCCCTGAAAGCCACCAAAACTGTTATCCAAATAGCTCTCCTAGTGATTTGGATAACTTGCATACATATTTTGGCTTGCCCTAATTTATTCATTGAAGAATTAAGTTAACACTCAAAATCACTTGGCACATTCCCTTGGTCGCAGTTTACCTACGTGCCCCTTTCCTTTTCTCCTTCCACTTCTCCCTTGTGCCCACTCTTCCACGCATTCACCTTCTTCTTGGTCTAACTCAAATTCTTCCCCTATGCGCCCACATACCTTGTACTTACTACTAAGTCCTTGGCCCTTCGCACATTTCACCCATTACTTTGAAATAGTTACACTTTAACCATACGTTCTCTGCTCGCATGTGAGCCTCATTGTCCCTAGCGCGCATCATGCGTGCTTTCCTTCACCCCTTGTTGCCTTCCTCCTATGCCTCTTTCTTCCATGCATGCCCTCTCGTGCCCCTTCTTCACACGCTTATGTGCCAAGTCATCTTCTGACCTACTCAAGTGTGATGTACGCTAACTAGTTAAAGCATGCCAACAGGGCACCGAATCCTTACAACAAACCAATGGGTGACATGTGGTAGAAAATGACAAAATAGTTGCACAATTGGCCTTCACTTCAGCCAATACACGTGTGCCACATATTTTTTGTGCACCGACGACTCTGACATCTTCTGATAGCCGTATCTTCTGATACATAGCTCAGATCGGTGCGCACCTGGACTTGTCAAAGAGCTGCTGAAATCGGCTACAGTGCCAAAAATTCAAAATTCAAATTCTAGCGAATCTAGTAGGTGAGAAATAGGAAAATGTATTTCTGAACATTGATGAGTAGATATGATTGCTCCAACCACCCAATTTGGTATGATCCATCCTCCTTTGTCTTTAACACATCAGACAGGCATGGGGATATTTCACATATTTCCAAGTGGATTTGTAGACATTGAATGCTTCTTATTGGTGGTTGTGTTTCAAATTCAGGTTTTCCCTCCTTTTCCCTTCTTCCTTCATGGATTCGTCTATAAATGTAAGAGCAAGGCTAATTTGTTATGTTGGACACTCTGGATCCTTATGCGCTCTACTAAGGACTTCATATTTTCTATATTTTGAGTTACAGACCTCTCTATGTATGTCTCTTGCATGTGGATATCAGCCTCCTTTATCATTGTAATATCTCTATGTATTTCTGGAATTAATAGAAGTGTTGTTTTGTGACTATTCTCTATCCTAACATGTTTGCATTCCTTCTTCTTGCCTTTTATTTTGTGTTGTGTGTTGGTTGTGCTATTTCAGGTCCCTTGCAGTTCTGTATTTGGTTGTGTTCCATGAGGACGATCTAGTGAATGCATATTTTGTTGTGCTACTCATGCCTAGCCTCCTTTCATGCATTCCCTATCATTCTCACTCAGAACATATAGTGTTCATCCCTCTTTTCTAGTGTTGTCACCTTTTAATGTAGTTTACTTCATGTTATCCTTCTTTCCCTGGTCCCTTGAAATTCTTAGCTTAGTTTCCCCTTTCAGCACTAGGAGTAGCAGTAACAGTAGAAATAGATAGAGGAACCGTCCTTCTCCAGAGATTTGTCCCAAGCTCACAAGGTCCCACAACTTGGGGACAGTTCCATTTTGGTCTCAAACACCTCGGCCCTTCGGAGATCCAAGATGCGCGTGCATGTACGAGAAACCAACAATCCTAATTAACAAGTAGGGTTGGAAAGAACTCAGTTGATTCAATGATCTTGTTGGACTGTGTCGCAGATATGGTTAGAGAAACAGGAAAAAGAAATGATTGTGCCAAAGTTCAAAAATGTGCAAAGTTGAGCAATCTGAGTGGACTAGGGTACCTCAGAGAGGATCAGGGCGCCTGTGGGTGCCCTAGTGTGAGTTCTAGGTGCCCTGGTCTATGCAGGAGGTCCAAAAACCAAATTTGTAGGGTTGCAAGGTGATACAAAGCCTTTTTTTCCTATCGTATGTATTTCACTGCACTATGTCGGATGTTGTTGATAATCAGTGATGAATGAGAAACCTGCAAAACCCCAAACTAAGCATCAAAACCCTAAAAAATAAATATGCAAATGAATGGGTCAGACTGTCCTCTATGGCCAAAATGGTGGACTTACTAACTAAGCACTGCACTACATCTTAGACCCAATATAGTTCTGTGTGTGTGTAATCATGCCCTGTGTGCTCGTGTGCCAGTCACACTTTGTGAAAGTAGCAAGCAATAAATATGTGTAGAAATGTAATAAAATGGTGGATGGAATAGAATAAACTTCCCTCAGGTGTACAGTGTGATGCAGATGAACTAGCCTTGTGCCTTGTGATGGAGCTAGATGGATACAAATGGATCCTTTCATGGATGCAACCTTGGGTGATGATATTAGTGTCTAGTGTTTGGTCCCTCATTATGGTCTCTTAACTTTATATTTATATGGTTCTCTTGTTCTAATTTCGTAATTAACCTCGAAAAGGCCGACCACCAAAAATATAGAAATCTCAAACAGCTATAAAGTGCCCAAAAGATGGAAGTAAAGTGGGAAAAGGATCAGGGCACCCTGACTAGAACCAAGGCACCTATGGGTGCCCCAGTACTGGCCCGTCTACCCCGGTAAGGGCTAAAATGATGCAAAATGACAAAAACGAGTTGGGTACATATGTACAGGAGGCTAGTAGTGATGATAGAAAGTAAAGTAAAATGGCCAAAATACGGGGGTTAATTAGTACTTTATTCACTCAAAAACCATATAAACAATAGTATGGGACTGAGACTAAATAATATCAAAAGTGTGTGATTTACTTTCTACATTTGCCCCCACTTTATGTTGGTGAGTAGAATGCTCGGTAACATAAAGTAAATAGAGATGCATACCTGATGTCCATGTAGAGTGATGTAGGAAATGCACCGAATGACTAGACAAAGTGTAGAGTGCCAAAAATATGATGGAGTGTGGAAACTAAAGATGCAAAAGAGAAAAAAGTGATGAGAATGAACCTAGGGTGGAAACGTGTGTGTAGTTATCAATGTATGTGATGTACCTGCATGTTAGTATGAGGTGTGTGTTGCCACAAAATGTTTTTAATGACATCATTTTTGTTGTTGTTATTGTTTTTGACTACTTACTTCTCATACGGTTGGACCTGCAAGGAGAATACGATCAAGTAGTCAAATACACATGTATATGTATGTAAAAACGCATATAAAGATGTATGTATATAGTAAAAATCATGTAATGGAAATGAAAATGTAAAAGGAACATGTGCACCTGATCCGTGATGAGAGAAAGGGTATAAAGAGGATATCCTATACTACCTGGGTTTTTTAGGTGATCTGATGCCACTGGTCGAAGAAGTGTAGAGATAAATCTGCATTACTCTCCAACTTTTAATTGCTTCCCTGAAGTTATGTGAAGAGATCTCTGTACTGCCAGTTTTTTGGGCAATCTGACGCCACTCGCTAAAGGAGTGTAGAGAGGAAATCTGTTGTATCCTATAATCCTGTAACTACTCCCCAAAATTCTAAGGACAACCATGTCTTCTAAAATCCATTATGTATTGAGTTCGTAGATTGGTCTGAACCCACTTGTTGTATAACCCACAATGTCAAGGGAAGAAACTGAACTGAACTGTACTGGTGCAGAAGCTCTATGTAATGTGTAAAACTCCAAATGATGCCCCCCTCTTTGGGGGTGCATGCGACGTTGCTGATAGGAGAATGCAGCCTCAAAAGAGGACCAATCGCATGAATTTTTCCCTGTAGGGGGAAAAGAATGTG
The DNA here is from genome assembly GCA_019776745.2 of Taxus chinensis. Taxonomy (NCBI): domain Eukaryota; kingdom Viridiplantae; phylum Streptophyta; class Pinopsida; order Cupressales; family Taxaceae; genus Taxus; species Taxus chinensis. The sequence goes on from CM034150.1 coordinate 599,660,851, forward strand.
TTTGGTATAAACCAAGGCGCACATAAACAAATAGCTATAAATCAATTGTTAGTACAAACAATAATGCATGTAAAAGACAAGTGTATACTACCAAATAATGTAGAATCCAAAATGCAAGTAAACACACAAGAAGGCAATATAGACTGCCAAAGTGGGTTGTAAACATGAGACACCACTCACAATATCGCAAGACACTCAAGGCCATAATGGTCGCTTATAAATAAACAAGTGTGTACACTAAACAAAGGGCAATGCCTGCATATAATAGCAATCAAAACAAGCAATTATAAACAACAAATAGCCATGGAAGTAAATAATCCTACAAAACAAACGATGTACATGAAGCACCCATTAGCATGTTAGAAAGATAACTCATATGTCAAAAGCATGTATAAGCAAGTAATGTAGAATGCTGAGTACAAAATGAAACAATAACACCTGGAAGAGATGAATGCGGATGCCCCCAGTGACTATTGTAGGAGTGGTAGAAGTCAAACATCCATGCTGCATGTAAGAGACCTATATCTGCGATCACAACTAGATAAATTCATGAATGCACATGTGTGTATGGTAAATATAATGACATACAGGAGACCTATCTAGCATGTGCAATAAGCGAACATATACAAGAAAAATTAAGCAAGAGTAAAAGCAACCAAGATATGTAATATGTTATGGATGGATGGAGTGGAATGCAAGATGGATGATAAGAGCCATGTGCCCCCCGAGTGAATGAAGTTGTATGCAATGAGGTTAATTTTTTTTACCCCTCACCAATCAAAAACGAGCCGTAAACGAGAGTGTGTCATCAAGAAATTGTTGAATTATGTGTTGTGTCTAATGCGTTGTGATGAGTGTGTATGTGTGTTGATGATATGAGACCTAACGATTAAGTGTGTGTGGCCCTATAGCCAAAGCGTATATCACAACAAGATGATCGAAGGAGTGATGATTTATCATAAAGTTTATATCACTAAATGATGAATAGATGGGGTGGTGATGTAGCCTAAAGCGTATGTCACTATAAGATGATGGGATAGGTGACCATTTAGCCTATAGTGTATATCACTAACCTAGGAATGTGACATGATATAAGTTTGAATGATGAACGTGTGAGAAGGATAAGGTCCATTTGATTTGTAAACCCTCGGCAGTCAAGTATGGACTGAGGACTAGAGTGTGTCATTGGGTAGTGAGTGCAGCATGTAGAAGTAGAAGTAGTGTGTGCTATGATGAGAGACGACCATGTGATGTGTAGAATTTGTAATGTACGATGTATAAGATGCAATTTAAGATGTATAGATAGATTAAAAGTGTAAGGTGTGTGCTATGTAGGATGTGAGATGAGGAACATGTAATGCTAGACTCATAGACCAAAGGGGTGTGACATATGTATGATGAAGACTAATATGATGTATGATGTATATATGTGCAAATTTTGAAATATTAATGATGTAAAGAAACATAAATATGTAGTATGTGAAATGTTATATGTATTATAAAATGTGTGAAGAGACGCAATGTGTAGTACCTATCGTGTAGTGTGTGGGGTTCATGTGTAGTATGCCCTCAACAGTCAAGTGTGAACCGAAACACAATAGTGTGTCATCGGGTAATGGTGATGTGTAAAGGACAATGTAATATAGAGGACCATGTGGATGCATGTAAATACAACTATGGGACATGTCGTGTTGCTAGGATGGGGGGATGTTTGAATGAGATGCCCCCCAAGTGTGAAAGATGAAGAATTGATCATGTAATATCATCTAAGAGATCGTCAGTTTTAGGGTCAAATTCATATGGATAAGCATTAGAGACTTGATAAGCAATAATGTCTAGTTGATTGTGTAATGAGCCATTAAGGTGAAATTGTACATACCCGTGGCATATTCCTCATCAGTGAATGGAGGAAGTGGACAATTGTATGCATACCAACGAGTGAGATTTTACAAATAGCCAAGAAAATAACTATTGCTAATAAAGACACGAACAAAGGGCATGGGAAAAGATATGCTTGTATGGTCAGGATCTAGAGTTCCCCCAATGTCATCAAGCCATGATTTCCCTAATGTGAGTGGAGAAAAGCGAGGAATGCACGATAGATAGACTATAAGATGGAAGACACGCAAGCCATAAGAAGTATTAATAGTGATAAAGCCATAGTATAGATGAGGAACATGAGTAGGAGGATAGAGGTCCTCAAAAGAGAAACCAAGTTGAGTTGGACCATCGTGTGAGAAAATCATGTCATCACAAGTAGGATCAAATGGAATATGTTGACAATATGAATCATTCATGAAATGTGTGTAAGAAAATGGTGGTCATACTAGTGGAGGTGGTACATGTGAAGATGTATGTGATAGAGTGACGTCCATAGACTAGGAAGGCCCCTAATAAGAAATCATAGTAGTAGTAGTAGTAGTAGTAGGTGAATTAGAAGAGACTACATCTATCACACAAATGACACCTTCGAGTGGTGGCAAGTGAGGTGGTTCATCCATGGATTGAGGATCATCTATAGTATCAGTGTGTGGAATGGGAAGACTAATATTATGAGCTTGATCATAATATTGGAATAGATCACGGTCATGAAAAATAGTATACTCAATGCCTTCATGGAGAAATTTGACACAATGATGTACAATAGAAGTGACAACTTGCATGGCATGAAGCCACAATCTACTAAGTAAACGGATATAGGAGACTGGGAAATCAATAATGAAAAGCATAGTGGAGATAGTTTTTGGCCCTATAGTGATAGGTAGTGTAATGTGACCAACACATGGATGAATATAACCATCATAAGTATGCAGTCAAAGACAAGATGGACTAACATCATGAGCTAAAAGACCTAGGACTTTAAGGAATAACATGGGATACAAGTTGAGCTCAGATCCATTATCAATTAATGTGTGTTTGATACCCAAATTGTTAATACGAGACATGATATGCAAAGCTGGATCATTATCAAAAGTTTGAACATCAACGGGAGGATTAGACTTGAATGCTATGTGTTGAGAAAATGCATCAAAAATTGTTTGATAAACTGAGTCATGATGCATATTGGCACAAATATGAGTAGTAGCAAGAAGATGTTGGACTCTATGTCTTAGATCAAGATTTGCACAAAAATAATCATTAATTGAAATACACATGATGACTAAACCCTAAGATGATAATAAATAAATGAAGATCCTATAAGCATGAAGAGATTCGGGTTCACCAAAATGATTATCTAAAATCTGATTTATTTTAGAGTTAATCTAAGAATTATAATAGTGAAATAAATGTCTAAACTAAATTTGGAAAGTAACCCAAGCAACTAAGTAATAAAAAATGTGAAACCCTAATTAACAAATAGGGCATAGCATTGGTGGTGCTCTGAATGCTACATCTAGAGTTAAATCCTCTCAAGCTCTACTAGGAGGACACGCTACTCTTGGCTGGACTAATAAGGGAGTCTCTACCACGGCTATGCCCTCTGGGTTGCCCTTGAAACCGTGTGCTGACTGCAGATCCACCTCTTTCAAAGATGCATTGAATGGCAAGATATCTGCCATGAAACCTGAAAACATTACCCCATGTATTACATTTGGGGAAGAGGTTATTTTATTTGAAACCTATTACAAGGAACATGTGTTAATCTGTAGATTTGGAGAACTATGGCCCAACCTTCCTACACTTCACGATTAGATCTACAAGCATTGGACTCCGATACTAGCTGGAAGGTTAGATTTGTATTTGTGTGCAAAGGGCATTTTCACTGTAGCATTTTCTTCAATAGTTTATAAGAGCACCATCACATCCAAGATTTGGGTCTGACAATCTAGGTACTTGATCATGAAACCTTGGTTCCCCTATTTTAACCCGCTAACTGAGTCATTTTCTTACAAACCTGTTTAGATCAGGCTACCCAATTTACCTCTTCAATTTTGTAGTTATGACTGTCTGGTATCTATTGGTAATGCCTTAGGAACTACCCTTTACATTTATTCTCAAACCACTAATTACACCCATACTACCTATGCCCGGATCTTGGTGGAACTAGACACTACTAAAAACCTACCTGTAACCATTGATCTTAGAGTGCAAAACAAAACTTGGTCACAACCTTTAGATTATTAAGGCCTACCATTTAGGTGTAGAAGGTGTTTCTGTTTAGGTCACACCTCTACAGATTGTGGGATGGAAAAATGCCAACATGAGAGGCACAACTGGTGGAAAGACGCCCTCCTGGGACACTTGGTTTTCGAAGCCAAAGAGGATCTAGATTCAAATACAGATACAAAATATGAATCTGATTCTATCCCAGAAACCCCTCTATCAGAAATACCATTTGTTGACAGCAATGAAAGTGTAAGAGATTTATCTCATTCAGTTGTTGGCAACAAAGAAAATACAAAATATATATCTCAAGCTAATGATGTTGTTGTCCCAGTTGGAATCATAGTGGATAAGGAAAATACTCCTCCTTTGTCCAATTCTCCAATTGCGAATGTTTCAGCAAGTTGGGTAACAGTGCGGAAGAAGAAGAAAATTATTTCTAAGAATATTGCTTCCCCACCTAGATGATTTTGTTCTCCACTATTGTTCAAGTGTTCCTTATTACTTCATTTGTCTTTACCAGGCAGTAGTTTACTATATTGTTATGGTGTTGTCATGCCATTGTATTTTTTCATTGTACATCAGTTGTTTTTTTGTTAATTAGTAGTTGATTTTAGTATTATTGATTTCTGCTACTGGGCGTTCATGTTTTATCTTTATTTTGATCATTTTGTTGTGCTTTCATTGTTAAAATATGGTTATTTGAGCCTTCTTGTACAAGGGTATAGTCCCTTTCAAAAAACTATTTGCCAATAATAATAAAAAAACAAGTACGATTGGAAATAACTCACTTGATTCAACGAGCTTGTTGGACTGTGTCACAGAGATGGTTAGAGAAACAAGAGGAGGAAATGACAATGCTAAAGTCCAAAAAAGTGCATATCTGAGCAATCTAAGTGGATTAGGGCACCTGGGAGAGGATCATGGTGCATGTGGGTGCCCTAATCTGAGTTCTAGGTGCCCTAGTCTGTATAGGAGGTCCAAAAAACCATATTTACATGGTTGCAAGGTGATGCAAAGCCTTCGTCACCTGTCGTATGTATTTCGTTACACTGTATTTGATGTCGCTGATAATCAATAATGAAGGAGAAACCTACAAAACCCCAAACCAAGCATCAAAACCCTGAAAAATAAAGATGTAAATGAAGGTGTTGGATTGTCCTCGGCAGCCATAATGGTGGACTTACTAACTGATCACTGCACTACATCTCAAACCTGATGTAGTTCTCTGTGTGTGTGTAATCATGCCCTAGGTGCTCTTGTGTCAGTCACACTTTGTGAAAGTATCGAGCAATAATTATGTGTAGAAATGTAATAAAATGGTGGATGGAATAGAATAAACTTGCCTCTTATGCAGTGTTATGCAGATGAACCAGTCATGTGCCTTGTGATGGAGCTAGATGAATGCAAATGGAGCCTTTAATGGATGTAACCTCAAGTGATGATAGTAGTGCTTAGTGCTTGGTCCCTCATTATGGAAGTAAAGTGGGAAAAGGATCAGGGCACCCCAACTAGGACCAACGCACCTATGGGTGCCCCAATACTGGCCTGGGTGCCTTAGTCAGGGCTAAAATGATGCAAAACAACAAAAACATACTAGGCATGTATGTGCGGGAGGTCGACAGTGACGATAGAAAAAAAAGTAAAATGGCCAAAAGATAGGGGTTAATAAGTGCTTTCTTCACCTAAAAACCATACAAACAGTAGTATGAGACCGAGACTAAATAATACCCAAAGTGCATGATTTAGTGTCTACACCAATGTGTTACACATGAACAAGGTACATGGAAGCATGATGAGAGGTGAACAAGAGTGGTAGACAATGGGCATGATGACCTAACAAGAAGGACATGCGACATAAGGCGAGGCAGAAAATTCACAAGCAGGAGACAAGAAGAAAAGGGTGAAGTAAGAAAATGCACTGATATTCCCCCATCATGAGGGTTAATATTTAAAGACTCAAGTGTAGAAATTCTTCAGATGAATGACATGCATAGGCTCCTTCAAATCTTTTTCATCCTCAGTAGACATTTTGTATGCATCGGATCCAAATTTAGTAGTTATAACATAAGGAACTTGTTGAGTTGTGGAGCTCAAATACTTTAGTTTAGCATGTTATATCAACTTGATGGAAAACACAATAATCAGCATCGGTTATAAAGGGACTAACATCAGTCACCTTTGACCAACATCGGTCAGGCAAGTAGGAACTGTCATCGGTTAGGGCTAACCAACATTGGTTACCTATGCATAAGTGTTTTATTTAAATCATAGGAATTAGATCCAATTTTAGTATTAAAGCAGGTCTATTGATTATAATTGCATGGCTAAGTGCCCTAAGTTTGTATAAGGTATTTATAAGCCTAAGTTTGTATAAGGTATTTATAAGCTAGAAAGCTAGGGTTAGAAGAGAGATTTAATGATTATTGTGAAAATAATTGTGAGAAAGAATTCTTGGAGAAGAAGGTGAAGCTTGAGAGTAAGAAAGTAATGTACATCGTGAGAGGTGTGAAAGACTGTAAATATTTATTATATATCTTCTGAAAGCTTTGTATAATAGATTGGCTTGTTTCTTAGTGGATTTAGCCCCACACTAGGTGAACCACGTTAAATCTGGTGTTCATTTATATCTCTTATTTTATATTTTTTTTTTGGTATAATATCCACGTTTATTGCATGTATACTTAGAGTTGATATATTATTTGTATAACCGGTGTGTTAATCCCAACAATTGGTATCAGAGCTTTGTTTAAGGGTTTTGTGTGTTGATATATTTAATCACATAGGGTTTTCTAATTGAGTGGGGGCTACAACAATGGCAGCATAAAAAAATACAAGGTAGAGAAGTTTGACGGCTAAAATTATCAATTATGGAAGATTCATATTTAGGATTATTTGTATCAAAGAGATTTGTACTTACCATTCGATGAAAATCCTAGACCTACGAAGATGAGTGATGAAGAATGGAAGATTCTTGACAGAAAGGCTTTGGGATCTATAATATTGAGCCTGGCAGCGTATGTGGCTTCTAATATTACAAAAGTGACATCCACGATAGAGTTAATGAAATCTCTTGCTAATTTATATGAAAAACCTAGTGCTTCAAATAAATTTTATTTGATGAAGAAACTATTTAGTTCTAAGATACATGAAGGTGGGTCTGCATCTAGTCATTTAAATGATTTCTAATCTGTTATAAATCAGTTAAAATCGGTTGATATTTTGTTTGATGATGAAGTGAAAGCACTCTTATTCTTATGTTCTTTGCTTGATAGTTGGGATAACTTGGTAATGGCTGCTAGTAATACAACATCTGCTAATAATATTTTGAAGTTTCATGATGTGATTAGTATAATCTTGAATGAAGAAATTCACAGGAAAAGTACAAAGGAATCATCATCTGGGAATTCTTTGAATGTAGAAAGTAGAGGCAAGTAGAAGGAGAGATCCAATAGTAAGAAAAATAGGAAATCAAAGTAAAGGAATGGCATATCTAGATCCAGAGGTAAGGGAATTACCTGTTGGAATTGTGGAAAGAAAGGACATGCAAAGAAATATTGTTGGTCAAAGGATAAAGAGAACCAACACCCAGACAAAGGTAAAGAAGAAAATATTGCAGTAGATGTAATGCAAGATGCTCTTATTTTTTCTTTGGATAGTAGAATAAAATCTTGGGTCTTAGATTCAGGAGCTTCTTTCCATGCAAACCCTAATAAGGGTTTTTCAGAAATTATGTTCAGGACAATTTTGGGCATGTTTATTTGGGTGATGATGAACCTTGCAGTATTACTGGTAAAGGGGAAGTTCATCTAAAATTGTAGAATGGAAATACATGGGTATTGAAATATGTGAGGCATGTGTTAAGCCTCAAGAGGAATCTTATTTCTGCAGGGTAACTAGGTGAAGTTGGTTGCATGGTTACATTCACAACAGACTAGATTGGAAAGTCACTAAGGGTGCATTTTGTTGTGGAAAGAGGAAATAAGGTAGGGACGTTATATTTATCTTCCTATGTTATTGATTTATTTTTTGTATTATCTACTTCAGATTCGTATGCATGCATGTGGCATAATCGGTTGGGCCATATGAGTCAAAAAGAAATGCAGATCTTAAAGGCTAAGGGTAAGTTATCATATTTGAAAGATTTAGATCTTGATTTATATGAGCATTGTCATCTTTGGAAAGCAAAAGAGAGTGAGATTTCTCAAAGTTAGGGCAACTAAGAAGGAGTTAGAAATTGGAGCTTGTACACTCAGATGTGTGGGGACCAGCTCAGGTAGCTTCTCATGGAGGATCCCAGTATTATGTTACTTTCATTGATGATGTTATAAGAAAGGTATAGGTTTATTGTATTAAACATAAATATGATGTTTTTGATACTTTTAAAAGGTGGAAAGCCCTTGTTGAGAATGAATCAAATTCAAAGTTAAAGTGCCTTAGATCTGACAATGGTGGTGAATATTGTAGCAAGGCTTTCAATTATTATTGTTCAGTGAATGGAATACATAAAGAAAGGATGGTTCCAAGAACACCACAGGAGAAAAATGGTGTTGTAGAAAGAATGAACAGGACAATCATGGAACGTGTTAGAAGTATGAGGATACCTGCCGGTATTTCCCTTGACAGTTTTGGGCAGAAGCAGTTGATACGACAGTTTATTTGATTAACAGTGGGCCTTTAAGTTCACTGGATGGTGGAATACCAGAGGAAGCCTGGATCTGGAAAAGAGGTAGATCTTTCTTTTCTTAAAGTTTTTGGTTTAGAAACTTTTGTGCATGTTGATAGGGAAAATATGAAAAAAGTTGGATGCAAAATCCAAGAGATGCACTTTCATTGGTTATGGATCTGGTGATTTCAGAATTCATTTTTGGGATTTAGAAAATTCTAAAATTATTAGGAGTCGTGACATTGAATGGAATGAAAAGAGAATGTACAAGGATCAAATTTTGGTACCTAAGGATGAATCAGTTAAGAAGTTTGTGAATGAAAATGAACTCTCGGATTTAAAGACATCCACAAACCTATCAGGTTTACAGAAGTAACCAGTTAGTGTTAGTTCGATCCTTTGGGTGACATAGTCAGCTGAATTGGACTAGTGTTGTAATCCTAATACCAAGATCGGTCAGGGAACCACATCGGTTAGCAAAGGAACCGTGATCGGTTCAGAACCGCATAGGTGACTGGTGTCAACGTCGGTCATTGTCAGAGATTGAAACAAATGTCCAGGAGGTCACAGATTGAGCCTCTAGTACCCAAAAATCCTGTGAGAAGGTCACAAAGGGTAAGTAAACCTCTAGAAATATTTTCACCTTCTCTATCTTATTTATTATTGATTGATAATGGTGAACCAGAAAGCTTTGAAGAAGCAATGTAGGATGAATACCCACGTTCAGTGGGAGCATGGCATAGATGAGGAGATGAACTCTTTGGAACATAAACTAGACTTGGGATTTGGTTAAGTTACCAATAGGTAAGAGGACATTGTAAAATAATTGGGTTTACAAGATCAAGGAAGAAGAGGGTGGACTGAAAAGGTACAAGGCAAGGCTTGCAGTAAAGGGATTTGCATAGAAAGCAGGTATTGACTTTGGTGAAATATTTTCTCCTATTGTTAAGATGACTTTTATTCATACTGTATTGAGTTTGGTTGCAGTAGAGGATTTACATTTAGAACAACTAGATGTGAAGACAAATTTTCCTTCATGGTGATTTGGATGAAGAGATTTATATGCAGCAGTCGCTTGCGTACGAAGTCAAGGGTAAGGAGAAATTTGTGTGCAGGTTGAAAAAGAGCCTATATGGGCTCAAGAAAGCTCCAAGGCAATGTTACATGAGGTTTGATAGTTTTATGCATGAGCATGGTTACTTGAGATGTGAATCTGACCATTGTGTTTATTTCAAGAAGCTTGAAAATGGGAGCTATATTATTTTGTTATTGTATGTGGATGATATGCTTTATTGCAGGATCTAGTATGCACGACATTGGTGAGCTTAAGGGAAAGCTAGCTCACACATTTTGTAATGAAGGATTTGGGAGCTGTAAAGAAGAATCCTTGGCATGCAAATACACAGAGATAGGAAAAACAAGAAATTGTATTTGTCTCAGGAGGATTATATCTACAAGGTGTTAGAAAGGTTTAACATGTAGAATTCAAAACCTGTAAGTACACCTATGGCTGGACACTTCAAATTGAGTAAAGATCAGTGTCCTACATCACACGAGGAGGTCAAATACATGACACAAGTTCCATATGCTTCAGTAGTTGGGAAGTCTTATGTATGCTATGGTTTGTACCAGACCAGACATTGCATAGGCAGTGGGAGTTGTGAGTAGATTTATGGCTAATCCAAGTAAAGAACATTGGAAAGTAGTCCAATGGATACTCAGGTATTTGAGAGGGACATCTAACATGTAGTTATGCTATGGAGGTTTGGATATTTCTTTATGTGGCTATGTTGATTCAGATATGGCTGGAGATTTGGATGGTAGAAGGAGCACTACTGGATATATTTTCATAGTAGGTGGAACAACAGTTAGCTGGATTTTGAAGATTGCAGAAGGTTGTGGCTTTGTCTACTACAAAGGCAGAGTATGTTGCAGCTACAGAGGCTAGCAAGGAGATGATATGGATGAGTAGGTTCATGGAAGAGTTGGGAAAGGAGCAAGAAGATTGCAAATTATTCAGTGACAGTCAGAGTGTAATTCATTTGGCAAAGAAATTAGTATTTCATTCTAAGAACGAAACACATTCAGTTGAGATATCACTTCATATGGAAGGTATTGGAGGATGGGAAGTTGAAACTAAACAAGATTCATACATATGAAAACCCTATGGATATGCTAACAAAGCCATCGACAAAGGAGAAGTTGGAGCTACACTCCACTTCTATTGGTCTTCGAGTTCAAGACTTGAAGAGGAAGACACAAAGCTTGAGGATCCAAGAATGACGATGTACATGTATAGTGTAGTAATTTATCTCCAAGTGGGAGATTATTGAGATGTGGAGCTCAATTACTTCAGTTTAGTCATGCTATATCAACTTGCTAGAAACCGACAGTAACAAGCATCGGTTATGAAGGTGACAGACATTGGTCAGGCAAGTTGGAACTGATCGGTTAGGGCTAACCAGCATTGGTTACCTTTGCATGAGTGTTTTAATTTAAATCACAGGAATTAGATCCAATTTTAGTATTGCAGGTCTATTGATTATAATTGCATGGCTAAGTGTCCTAAGTTTGTATAATGGTATTTATAAGCTAGAAATCTAGGGTTAGAAGAGAGAGTTAATTATTATTATGAAGATAATTGTGAGAGAGAATTCTTAGAGAAGAAGGAGAAGCTTGAGAGAAAGAAAGTATTGAACATCTTGAGAGGTGTGGAAGATTGTAAATCTTCATTGTATATCCTCTGTAAATATTTGGATAATAGATTGGCTTGTTTCTTGGTGGACGTAGCCCACACTAGGGTGAACCACGTTAAATCTAGTGTTGATTTATTTCTCTTGTTTATATTTCTTCTGGTGGAATATCCGCTCCACATTTATTGCATGTATGCTTAGATCTGATATATTAGATATGTGCAACGGTGTTATATGGTTAACCCCAACATTTTGCATGTTCATATTTTAATACTTTCAATTTTGGTTTCTCATTTTTCGTTGGATTTTCATAGATTTCTTATAGGAAAAAGTCACCTTGATATTAAAAATGACTAAATTCTTTGTTAAACCATATTGTTGATTATGGACATTGCATTTACATCCCATTGGTGAATCTTGCAACTCATGCAATTGCTAGTTTATAAAATTAAGAAACCAAAGTATAATAGCTAAAGATCTTAGTGTGCATAGTTTATGGTATTAAACATCAATTTGCAAATAGTTTTTATTCAATTGGTAACAAAATTAAGTATTCATATACTAGGATTATTTATATGCTACAATTTTCAAAAAGATATTTTATTTATTTATAAATACATTTTAACTTGCATGTGACTGGCCATTAGTATTTTCCCTATATTGATTAATAAATTCAAGAAAATGGTTGTGATAGCTCTTATTGATTGCTTCATGATTACTTTCTTTATAAATATATATTTACCTATTCATATGAATATGTTATTTGTGCTCTCATAAATTCATTATTGTTCCCATTATATTCAATTTTCAACAATACACTTGTAGACACCAAAATCTACACAAAATATTATTACATCATGCCTTGGGAAATATTACACCTAGCATATGGGTGCATGAGTTCTTAACCTTGAATCCAGATCTTAGTGATATTATTCATGTTTTCCTTTGTTGTTTGGTTTGACTGATCTTGTGTCAATGTTCTACCCTTCCATTCATGATTTTATGCCAAGTGATAGGCATCTAATCCTTGGTCATGTCTATGGATTATATGTCCCATTTTGTGCTTTAAAATCATACATATGGGTCTTAAATAGTATATATGGTCCTGACCTAGTTGTCTCAATATCGTAGAACCCTTTGTCCCATTTTTCTTTCTAAATTTTATATTTTAAGTCAGACCATTACTCTTTTTATGGTACGCTTTCTTATGTTCTGGTTGGTCTTTCCCACCACTAGGTTTAAAATTAAGTTCGAACTCTTCTATATACAAGTCTAATTAAGATTTACCAATCTAGTAGGCACCTATCTATCACGGTCTATTGAGCTGGTGAAGCAAGACACAAATATGAATGTTGCAACACTCTTAAGAGGGCGTAAATTGATTGTGTCATCTGCACGCAAGGGTTTCTATTGAATGAAGTGTTTACTCATGTGAAGAAGGTAAAATTGAGGTACAAGATCTTCAAAATAGGTAACGGTTAGAAGACATTTGTAATGCACATCCACAAAATACTAAAAGGAACTACATTTGATTTTGTATGCTAGTGACTCAAATACGAGGGATAAGGTTAGTTTGATGCAAGCATTTGCATCTTTATTTTTAGAGCTAATGAATTCCTGATTGTGTTGTAAGATAATTAGGGCATACAGGTTTCTAAGTGCAACCATGGGTTTATGGCTAAGACTTAAAGATAACAAAGAGTGATATTTTCCAATGACTATGATAAATTATGGGAGACCAAAATCTCAAGGCATTAATGAATTCTACACATTAGGAGATAACATCCCACCACGCTTCCGTCAAGCCCATACCTCGGACTATGTTTGCGCTCGCATAATGGGACCACACCTAGCCCTAGGTATGAGCCTCCGAACACTGCAATATTGGCGTAGATAACTCATGCCGGGACTCGAGCTTGAATGGTTGTTAGGATCCATCAATGGTGACACATAAAGTAATATGAGTAATATTAGTTAAAGGTCCTTGTTTCCTATGTGTATGATACGGTTCATTTAGACTGTAATATGTTCCTACCCCTTTTAACAACCATGAACCTAGAGCTCCAAATGGGCATAACAGCTGATTTGGAAAGTTTCCAAATCTTTTTCCTTCCCAAATCACTCATCGAACACTTCCATGAAAATTCCTCAAGGACTCTTGTAAACTAGTCTGGACTCTTTCCATATTATACTGTCTCCAAATTGCATGTATTGAAGTTGCCCTTGCAATTGTGGTGGTATGTTTCTACTATTTGATCTATAACATGCCTAAAAGGTAAGTGTATTTATAAGCTTAACTACTTTCCAACTCTATGAGTATAAAGCCTAATTCAAGGAGAGTTAATTAGGGTTTATACAATAAACTAAACTTGTTCCTAACCCTTAATTGTGTTCCACCAATAATGCCCCCAATGGCACTGTTATGTGAAAATGAGTGTACAACAACATTGTCAAGGGATAGGGAAGACATGAGCATCGAAAGAGAGGACAGATATTATTTAAATTTAACAAATAAAAAAATGCTTGCATACCTGGAATATGGTCCATGACTAATCATACCAATTTGCAAATTGGTTGCAAGTAGATGGCTACTTTCTACCACACAATGAGAATATAAAGCGGCAGATAGATTACTATAACCAAAAATTACACAACCTTCTGTTAATTAACTAATATCTTTTTTAGGATACAAATTATGACATTTTATTCATTCAAATCTCCTCTTTATTAATTAATTATCCCATTAGGCTTTAACCCAAATTACCCAAATCCACATTTATTTGGATTAGTAATGCCCTTATTATTTAAATCACATTCTCAAAACCCTACAAATGACTAATTATTCCTCAATGTTTAGAACTAAAAGCTTCTATAATAATCTTGGCCTAAAATATAATAAAATTGATTAGATTAAGCCCTCCTCTAAAATGGGTTATAAATCTTAATTAATAACATCCAATGGATGTCTGTCAAACTCCTAATCCTACACATCCATTATCCCACGTTTAAGAGTTATAGTTTTCCCACGAGAGGAAAGCTATATTAAAGCGACCTATTTAGGTATTTAAGAAGTCACCACATCTTTGTAATTAACATATACATCTATTTTCTCATGCTTATCACAAAAAGCTTAAAGTAATACGGAAAATCCCTTGGTTGAACAAGTAAAAGGAGAGCAAACATGGATTTTGGGCTATTTTTAAGATAGAACTAACCTTAAAGCTCCATCCTTGGATTAAAATTGTTCATGGCTTGCACTCGACTCACAAGGATAACCACATTCCAAAACAAATCCACACATCGAAGGGAGGTTTTTATAAGTTTATGTTTATGCAATTTTTTTTTACTCCTTTCTTAGTCTATCACTATGTATTTGCAATAGAAGTACTTAATGTTTTCTTGGTTCCATTTGTGATCATGATTCGTACTTTATCCACCAAGTCCCCAGGAATGCGTGGATGTTCCGCACAAGGATTGGCAGCATGAGGGTTACAACCTTTGGTGCTTCCATGGAAGTAGGGGGGAAAGGAAATATCTGTACTAATAGTTTGCCGGCATGTACAAGAGTGTGCGTAAGGACTAGGAAGAAGGGTGCTTATTTAGTTGATAAGGCATTTTGACAGGTTTCCAGGTGTTTAAGTATCTATTGCCAAAAAGGCATGAAAGTTAAATAAATGTGGCGTATAGAGGAAACATGTCAAAATGATGAAACACTAGATTTTGCGTGCAAAGGTACGAAGGGCGTGAGAAAGGGGAATGCAAAAAGACATTTGTGTAATGGGGAATTATTACAAGTGGGAACATGCACAGAACTCAATAAGGAAATGACCAATGCAAATGTCCATAACATGCCACTAGACTTTACAAGTCAAATGTATAGGATTTGATTTCTAGGTGCAACCTGCAAGAGGATGCGGGGACTTGCTGGGACTTGAAGACACAGAATGTGTAAGTAATGTGCGCAAAGGGAGAAATATTTGTAGGGATTATAGAAATGAATTTCTACTATCAAGGATTCTCCCAAAATGAGATCTTGCATAGACAGAATGATAGAAGAAGGGGGAAATATGAGAGGAGTGTGCAAGAGTGCATGAAATGAACTGAAGACTGGGGGTAAAAAATTTTCCACAGGATAAAACCAAAATGGTACACGCTAATTTGGAAAAACTTGATTCTAGATGCCAGAATGAAATTAGCAAGTTGCCAAACCTCATGTAGTCCTCCAAAGCAAACCTCAAGTAAAGGTTATGAGAGCTTTGAGATGTAGAACCTGTGAGAGTTGAAGATACTATGAGACACAGATATGACATTGGAAAAGCTCTCCAATGGTGTCCAGATATTGGAGATAAAAATAGCAAAATGATCGTACAAGTAATTGGCTTGGAGATAGTTGTAATATGGAGAAAATGATGAAGTTTAGCGAGATAAAAAATCCAAGAAGAGGATTTGGTATAAGGGATAAAATTATGTCTTGTATAGAGGTTGAGTAGCTGGTTTGAGATTTAGTTACAAGTTTTTGAATGCATATACTAAAAATATAACATGAGGAGGTTAAACAGTAGTTCTAGAAGAAGTCAATTCGTCATTTCAGGGGTAGTGAATGGAATTCAATTCGCAAAAGTTACATCCGAAAAGGTTGTTGTACGTGTAATTTCATTGCCCCCACATTTCTAGGATTCTAGAAGTTTAGTCTAAGTGGATTTGACTGTGATCGATGAAGTGGTGTCCAATTGGGGTCCAAATGGGAGTCTAAGTGGCAGTTGACAAGGAAAATAGGTGTATTTTGCCAATTAGATAACTAATTTAATTAGCTAGGATGTGCACACTTAATTAATTAATTAATTAATGATAATTAACTTAGTTAATAAGGGTACCAAGGATTAATTTAAGTAATCCAAAGGGGTACAATGTGCATGACTAATACATTTAATTAATCAGTTGCAAAGGGGATGAACTAGGAAGCGAACTAGGATAAAATGGAAATAGGTGTTTAATTTAGGGTGTCTATAATACCTTTGTCTTTGGTTCAGATTTTGTTGTTGGGTTATAACCCTGGTTGTTGTTTTGGATCTAGTTGTTATAACTATGATTTGGTGCCCCTTGGCTAGGATTTTGGTATTGGTTTTGGCCTTAGGCATGAGCTTATTGAGGAGGGGGGCAGATAAAATCAATTGTGTTAACAGAGTGAAAAAAATTAGAACCTATTTGATTCCCCATATTGTGGTTCTTGTTAATTAGTGTTACCCTTGTTTGTAAAACCAATATTCTTCGCTTTGGTCGGGTAATGTCGTATGTCATAACACCATAATTGTGATTCAAGACCTTAGGCCCTTAGTTATTGGTTCCATTATTTTGATGGTTTTGTGTTGTTTAGATTTGGAGATACCAATTTTCCATTGAGACCGTAAGTTTTATGTCCTCTGTCAAAAATGACTTGGTCAATGTGGAGTGTGCCCTCTAAAAATTATACGAAGGGGAAACTTTTACACTTCCTCCTTGGTTTCTCTATTGAGTGAGTGGAGGAAGAGGTCACAAAGTTCCATTTGGTCCATATTTGGTGTACTCGCAAAAGAGTAGAGGACTTGTCGCCACCTCTAAAGGAAGTGGGAAACATACTCATTTTGTTCTTGTTTAATATGCAAGAAATATTTAATTACCATTCATAATAACTTGTTCATATCTAAGGCCTTAATGAGCTTAGACACAAGTTGTTTGAAAGAATGTATGGATACTCCAGGAATTCGATAATGCCAATCCAAAGTAATTCCTTCAAGGGTTTTAGGAAATATATTGGCAACAACTACATCCCATGGAAGAAATTATCTTATTGTAGTAGCATATGCATTCATGTGGGCATTGGGGTCTCCCTCTCCTTTGAATTTAGGGAGGTCTTGCAATGGTCGCGGAAGCATAACACCTCGTATCGTGAAATTGAGTGGATCCTTCAAATATTTGGAATAAGTTCCTACCACATAAGACTCAACCATGGAGGTCCCTTGATGAGGGGGGGATGAGAAGTTGGATAAGTTGTGATATAGGCATTAGCCGAGGCATATGGAGCCCCCTGATATTGCGGGAATGGATTAGTGAACTAGTACATGTCTGGTTGGGGATACTTTGAGTAAATATGAAAGTAAGGAGGAATAACATTAGGAAATGCATTCATGGGTGTCTAGTTATAAAATATTGCATTATTGGGAGTGATGTGTAGAAAATAATTTCCAACAAAACCTTGCATGGGGTAGGCGTGAGACTAGTGAGGACCCATCCCCAATGTGTCATATCCTGTGAGAATATCACCTAGGTTGGATTGAAATGGATAACCTTGTTACGCAAGTTTTTATACCGGTTGTGTGTTGGTAGGGGTGTATCCTTTGTTATATATAGGATACCCCATATTCTACCCCATTGCATAAATTGGTTATAGCATTTGGGCACTCTCTAAATCTCTAATCCTCCATACTAATGTATAAATGACATCATTTGGCAAGGATTGAGCTCCTTGTTTGAGTGTGTGTTGTGTGGGGTTTGGTTGAGGGAACATGTGATACCCTATTATAAATTTTTCGACATTGGTATTCTTAATTCCTTGGAAGTAAGAGTTTTAGGGTTTGCATCCGATACATTATTGTTGAACATCTCAAAGGTATGAGTCTTCATCATTTCCAAAGACTCGTCTATTATGTCAAGTGGATTTGTGATTCGTGTAAAAATTTCATCCTCTATCGACTACATGCTAATGTGAGGTCTTGACAAGAATCTAGTGTGAGGACCAGTTTCACCCATAAAATTCATATTGTTTGAATTGGATTGACTGTATTAAATGTTTCAGGGAAGGTCTACCTCCTTTATTCTCACATGATTGGTAGGATTAGAGATGTAATTACGGGATGTTTACACGTTATTATAGTTGTAAGCCCATCATGGAAGGGAAGGAGATTGTTGCAGAGGAAAATTGGAATAATATCTATCAAAGTCGAATAACCCATCAAACTCTCTACCAAAAATATATGGGGAGGTATAAACTATCCACTAAATAGGGGGAGAGGGGGAAAGGTAGGATAATGGAAATGAGATAAAATTGAAACAAGAAAGAACTATTCCTTCACGTCAGGTTAACCATACTTTGTACACCTAAAAATCAACATGTGATTTTAGATGCACTCAAATTCTTGAGGTCATGCTGAAACAGTCGAAATGTGATGGATGGGATGGGTATGGGATGAATAAATATAATATAAATGGGATTGGTGGGAATAATGGTAATACCAGGATCAATGATCAAGGAAAACGAAGATACTCAAATTACAAATTGGGAATTTTCTTATCAAGGGCAACAAATACCCGCCTAACCTATATGGGAGTGATAATGTGGTCGAGAATGATTACTGTCTACATGTCTCGGTCTATATCAATGAAACGAAGTGTGGTTTTTCTTGGTTGACGAATTTGGGGTAATTGTCCTTCTGCCTCTAAATGTGCCTCATCAAATAGGGTCATGTAAGAATAAGAGGGGATGTGTGGAGGACAAACTAAGGGTTTTGTGGTCTAACCCTATTGGCTAAGTTGGCCCAATATTGTTATGTTATTTCTACCTCATCATTAAAGGCATTGAGTTAGCTGATGATCTCTAGTGGTATGGGGGTTGATATAAAGACTAATGCCCTCAAAGCTAGGTCTATGTCTCCCTGATATGTTTTAATGTTGGGTGGGTTTATGATTGGATCAAAATTTCTTCTACGAGGTTCGAGCGGTCCTGGAATGGTCATACGATCACCGAATCATGAGAAAGGTGGGTAAGAACAAACAAAGAGGGCTAAGGGCTAAGTACGAGTAGCCTAGGCCGCTAAGTAAATGAATATTTTTGTTTATTTCAACTTCTAATCCATCTTTAATTCCTAACTTAAAATAAACAAAGCAAGTGAATTTAAATTAAATGAAAATATGATTAATTCACACTTTCATCCAATTAAATTGCATTTTCCCTCATTTAAATAAAGTAAAATAATAACAAACTAACTAATTCTTTTTGTGTTTTTCAAGATCAATTAAAATAAAATAAAATCTACATCTACAAACACAAGAAACAAATTAAAATAAAATACTACTAATTCTAATGAAATAAACTAAAATAGGGAATAAATAGATGTAGTTATTCCTTTGTTACAGGATTGTAAGATAAAACCTACTCTAAACAAGAGATGTATTCTAAAGTTATTATTCTGGCAATGAAAATTCTTCTAACTTCTGGCTCAAGTTCACGAGAAAGGAAAGAAAATCTTCTCATAAACAAATTTTTCTTTACCTGGAAGCTTTCCTTGACAAAGTGGAAATAAATTATACGAACGATTAATAGGGAAGGAATGAAAAATAATTACAGGCACAAAATATTCCTCCAACTTCTTTCTCTTGCATATCCACATGGATAAGCAGGGAAGAAGATATTAATGAAAAACTTGTGCATACAGTGCACAAACAATACTAGAAATGAAGAAGTGTTAAATTCTACCAATTTAAAACAACAATATTTCTTCTAATTTAACGACTACAATTAATCAAAATATTAAAGAATTCAAAACATCCCTAACCTATAACTATTGATATTAGATAGCATTATGGGTGTGGTGTCGTATTTGTGTCTCCTCGGTTTTCTTTTCTCTTCCATAGATGATTTTCAATTGATCCAAGGTGTGCAAAGTGCTAGTTGGTAGTAAGGAAAACCAAGAAAATGGTTGTAGTTGGTTGGTTGCAAGAAACTAGTTGAAAATGCAATGCAGGAAAGAACAAAGCAATGAACAGGTTGTTTGTGTGATTCCTAGCAAGATTTTGGCAACATAACTTTTGAAATCAAATATGAAAACTCTAACCCATCATTTGGGTAAAATCTGAGCTTTTATTAAATTTTGGGAAGAAGAAGTCCAACAACACATGTCCAATAAGAAGTGACAACACATCCACAAAAGGGAAATTCAACCTTCTAAACATAGTAAACTAGGAAGAGAATTCTGATACGAATCTAATGAGCCCAAGATTAGGCAAAATGGTCAGAAACGAGTGAGAAAATCACTCCCAAACTAAAGACACGCATTGCAAAACATACATTATTAACTTGAGGGCTTTAGTTATAGAACCTCTGGTCTGTGAAGATCGGCGGTCAAGTAACCTCCCTCGCGGTTGTGTAACTAAAGTTGCAAACAAGGCATGGAGGGGGGAAAAGATGACTCACAAACATTCAATGAAATTTTTAATATGAAAAACATGGACAAATAGGTCATAACAAGCACACGAAAGTGAAGGAAGAGAATCTAGATCTCATCGTTACTTTGGAAAAGAATTATTTATTCATCGAAGACTTACCGTGTCCTTTAATCTAGCACCATGTAATTTTTGGGTGCATAAAGGAACCCTATGTGAAACTCATATTCGTTACGACCTGGTGACGAAACCAAACTAAGTCTCATCTATTGCACAAAATAACATCATTCCTTCTCTTATAAAGTGGATTTAGATGTAGTCTTAAGAACTAGATAGCTTATTTAAGATAAAGTGTAAAATAAATAGATAAAAGGTTCTAAGTCAAGTCCGAGTAGCTTATAAAGGGGGCTCTGTCAGATTCGGGAGACCCAATTAATGTATAAGCCTATAAGGTGCCTAGATGGTTAATTGGTCTAACCAACCTGAAAAAGAGAATCAACAAAAAGGAACACTCAAAGTGGCAAATATATCTACAAGGAATCTGACAAAGAATGAGGAATGATCAAGAGAGAACATCTTGAAAACTCAAAGATGCTAAGTTGCTACTCAAGTAGGGATGGTTTTAGGGTAAGTCCTTAAACCTTGATGCCTATCACAATGTTGTCATGCTAGCATGTCTAAAAGATATGGAGAAAAGGATGTAAATAGGATGGAAGACGTAAAAAAGAAGCTTGTCCGACAAGGGGAGATGATGAAAGGAGGGAAGAAGTGGGCGCTACCAAGACAAAAACAAGTTATTTACTGGAGACAAGACATTCTAATCAAACAGACAAGAGTAGGAATTTCCAACGCAAAGGTGTGATGAAACTCAATTCTACAAGGTTCAACTTGGACCAACTAGCAAGGTATGAGCTTATCCCATGAAGGCTATAATATGCATGAAGAGTAAAAAGTTTCTACCTTCCCACGACATGTTCGTCATTCCTAGGGCCCAAAGAAGCCATTGGTCAAATGCGAGGATTAGGCACTTGCGTGAAAAGGCAAGTGGCACAAATGTTATGTAGCCTCTTATCCCAGTCTAATGGCCTATCACGCCCCAAAAGACCTCCAGCTCTACTATGAGAACAATTGTGGGGTTTGAGCTTTCCACTAGGATCGGCAGCGTGCCAATGATATGATCACTTCTTTTTTACTTGTAATTGACTTTTGATTTTTTTGCCATTTGATTTTTTGATATTAACATTTTGGCTTTTAATTTTTTTGGTTTTTTTTTGGTTCCTCATCCACACGGATTCAAAAGGCTGACAATGGGCATGTATGATGACTTTCACTAGAAAGCTTACACCTAGTCGCTATAAAGGAGAACCTACAAACTATGACGCTTAGATACTCCTTGACTTGCATCTTAGAAAAGAATGTTATCTTGAATCCAACCATGGTGGGTGTTAGTGCAATATCATAGCACCCCTGGATGCAAATCAAGGTTCTAAATGATGTCTTAGGCATCCAGTGTGATTGCACAACATGGAAACCTCTCTCCAAGTGTGGGACTTGTGAAACTAAGAGAGGAATCTCTAGATTAGAGGCTGGTTCCTCAAACTCCTCTGATTTAGATCTATATTTGCACAACTACAGAGGTTCAGATCCTAATCCTACTCTAAATTGCAAGGAGACAGGGATAGAAATGCAAAAATTGAAACTAACTAAAGATGGTGATGCACCAAAAGGAGTGGTGAATATTTTTGTCATGCAAATAGACACAAACCAAAGATTGCAACATAAAACATACACAGGCTGATAAGATGTAATTTAGAATCTGAAATGAAGCAAATAATACAAACAAAGGACTGAAACCCATTCACAAAGCTTGCATTATCATCTCCAATGTCAAAACCACTGCATTACAACCTCAGAGAGGTAGAAAACCTGTTACAATCTTTAAAGAGGTCTGATTCTTGCAACAATCACTTGCTGGAGGTGAAAGAAGAAGTTTGCTATGCCAAAGAGTGTTCCCCCTTTAGAAATGAGCCAAATCTGGCTTTTTACATTGCATGGGTCGAGCCCAGGAGAGAGAAAACGTACAAAACGTGGGAGCCCATTCCTCATTGACTACAAATGCATTAAATCGGCATGGGGACCTTACAAACCCATACCCTGTCATTTTTGACCAAATTGGAGGAGAATGCGACCCATCCTGCATTAAATTTGGTCGCTGAAATGTCATTTCTACCCATGGACACGTACCAGAGCCGTTTTTGAATTTTCCCTTTTCAAACTGAACCAAAACTAGAGATTGACCATGGAATCTTGTAGAGAATTTCAAAAGCTTTCCAATGATATGAAGAACGTGCAAATCCGAGCTCTGGATCAAAAGATATGAAGGTCTGAAGTTTTAGGGCAAAACGGCCCAAAAAACGGATGTCGGGCAAAAAATTTTAAATTTTGACCTTTTTTGCATTTTGGAAAATTTTAAAAAAATTTCCGCGCGCCACCGGTCGGATGCCACGTGTCAGGTGCTGGTTCGCTGAGCAATTCTCTCTCCTCCACCTTTCCACGGGCTTTCCTTTGAAATTTCGACCTTTTTAACTCTTTGGAAAATTTTCCATTTTTTCCCCCGTGCCCCGCCACTTGGGACACGTGGCACGCTTTGGTTGGTTGACAGGGGTGCGGGGGCATCTTTTACCTTTTAGTTTTTTGGCCAAAACTTTTGCCAAATTCTCCAAGTCCTCCCCGAGCTCCGCACTCCCCTTCTCCTTAGGACACGCGTCCTCTTTTTATTGGCTCGGGCCAATGCTCCAACTCGCTCCCTTTAAAAAACTCGGCCAAAAACACTTAGTCGAAATTTTATATTGCGCCTCCCCTTGTGACACGTGTCACACTCTGATTTGCTGGCGGCTCTTTCGGCTCCCCACGTCTCATGTGTACTTTTGGCTCGGATGTCCCAAACTGTCTGGGACAAAAATCTATGAACCGCCCAATTCGGGCTTCCTTGTCCCTCTTTTGGCCGATGACACGAGGCAAGATTTCATTCGCTCTCGGCTCTTTCAGCTCCCTGCGTCCCATGGATACTTTTTTCCCACTTGTCCCAGACTGTCTGGGACAAATTCTTCCAATTTTCCTGATTCGGCCTGTTTGCGTCCACCGCGTACTCTTGGCCCAACTGTCCCAGACAAAACTTGGTGATTTTTTACACCTTCGGCCGGTTCACTCTTTCGCATCCCGCGCGTCCCGACGTCCCAATTGCTCCCAGACTGCCTGGCGCCTTTTCGGCCGATTCGCGCCCCAATGTCCCAACTATCCCAGCTGCTGCGAGGACTAGGACTTAGCCGATTTTTACAATTTCTTCGGCCCCAAGCTTGTTTTGCATGTTATCAAAATTACCCTAGGGGTGAATTTTGGATAACAATTTGGCGACTCAGTGGGGTCATCCACCTATTGGATGAAAAGACCAGTAGCCTGAAGCAGTCCATTGGGCATGGAGTCATCAAATATTCTGTTTAGAACCCCAACTGACTTAGAATGTGTAAGGAGGAAGATGGAATATCACTTGATGGAAGCAAGGACTATAAACATCTCTATGGACAGCAAGCTGTGCCAAAGCACTTAGGGAAAACAAAACTAACCTACAGCAAAACAATGTGCACAAGCACTTGGAGGAATGAAAATCTAATCTAATATTTACAAGGTAGTGAATTTCCCTCTAGAAGCAACGCTTGAGATAGATTCCATTTACTGGAATCTGCAGTTCTTCACCATCCAATGGGGCCAATTGGAAAGCATTGCTGTTCTTGCACTTCGTGACCATGTATGGGCCACTCCAAATAGCATCAAATTTTGAATTCCTTCCTGGTTTTGCTCTATCCACATCCCATTTCAACACTAGATCTCCAACCTGAAAATATCTATCCTTGGCCTTCCTATCAAAGGTCTTCTTGATCAAAGCTTGATCCTTTTCCATTGCTTGGGATGCCTGATTTCTGATCTCTTGCAGCTCCATCAACTCTGCATACCTCACCTCCATGGGCTCAAACTCTAGCAACTCCAGCTGCTTCATGAGTTCTAATGTTGGAAACTCAAGTGACATGGGCAAGATTACCTCTCTTCCATAGACAAGTTTGAATGGAGAGTTACCTGTGGATCTTTTGGGAGTTATCCTATCAGCCCATAAGGCTGATTTCAGTCTGGTATGCCAAGACCTCTGATTCTCGTCAAGAGTCCTCCTAATGATCCTCAACAAGTTCTTGTTTGTAGACTTGGCCTGGCCATTACCTTGAGGGTAATAGTTTGATGAAGTGCTTAGGTAGATATCGTTCTTGATAGCCCACTCAGTCACCTTAGATCCAATGAATGCCAATGCATTATCAGAGATTATTGTAGCAGGTACACCAAATCTAGTTGTTATCCCCTCATAAAAGTCTAAGATGCTAGACTCATTTGCCTCTTTGAGTGCTACTGCTTCTGTCCATCTGGTGAAGTAGTCCGTGGCTGTCAAAATCCATTTGTGCCCTTGGCTTGAATTGGTATTAATGACTCCAATGAAGTCCAAGCCCCATTGCATGAATGGCTGGTCAACTGATATTGGATGCAATGGAAGGGCAGCAAGTCTCTCTTTTCCTGTGAAGAATGCACAATTCTTACACCTCTTGATCCATGCATAGCAATCACTGAAGATTTTAGGCCAATAATAACCAGCCTTCCTGATTTTTAGAGCTGTCACTCTTGGTGCAAAATGACCACCAGTTGGTCCACCATGGAACTCTTCCAACACCCTTTGAATCCGATTTGTGCTAATGCATCTCAGCAGCACTCCATTCACATCTTTCTTGAACAAAACTCCATCAACAATGGCATACGGAACAACCTGTAATCTAAAGTGTCTCCTTTGGGTCTTGTTCATCTCTAGAGGGCATAGGCCTGTGCCTAGGAAGTGTATAATACCTTGGGTCCAGCAAGGAGTGGGGGTAACATTGTCTTCTTCTTGATTGCCACTTGGCTCATGGCTGTCCTGGACTGTCAAAACCTCTTCTTCATTACATACTTCTTTTTGCTTCCCCAAAGCCAGCTACTCACACAATCCTTTCCCCCTTACCAGCTTGGTGATCTTGATCTCAATGTCATACTCCATGACATGGGTGATCCAACCTGCCCTTTTCTCATTCAAATCCTTATTGAGGAGGAAGTCCTTAACCCCAGCATGTAAGACCAGCAACTGGACCTTGTTGTTTGAGATTAAATGCTTGAATTTCTTCAAGCTTCTGATTACTACAAGTACATGCTTCTCAATAAAAGAGTATCTCACCTCATAGTCATCTAGGCTCCGGCTGAAGAAGGCAATTGGCTGCTCATCATTGTCCTTGTTCTGTTGTACCAAAATGGTAGAAAGAGTATCATTACCTCCAAATGCATAGAGGATGAAATCCTTGGAGAAATCTGGGTTGATGAGAGTTGGTGCTTGAGAGATAGCTTCTTTGATTGCTTCAAAACTCTCCTTGCCTTCTGCTGTCCACTTGAAAGCCATGCTCTTCTTTAACATTTTGGTGATGGGCTTGACAAGGGCTGCAAAATCTGGGACAAACCTCCGAACAAAGTTTATCCTTCCTAAGAAACTCTGAAGGGCCTTCTTGTGGCTTGGCAATGGTAGTGCTCTTATGGCTTCAACCCTCTCTGGTTCAATTGCTAATCCTTCTTTGGAGACAATATGGCCAAGGAGCTTTCCTTCATGTGCAAGAAAGATACACTTCTTAGGATTGAAAAACACTCCAAATCTCCTGCACCTCATGAAGACTTGTCTCAAATGAGAGAGGTGGTCTGCTGCATTTTTGGAAAAAATAGTGATGTCATCAAGGTAAATCAGCACCACGTTGTTAATCAAACCTTTGAATGCCATGTCCATTGCCCTTTGGAAGGTAGCACCAGTGTTGGACAGCCCAAATGGCATTTTCATGTATGCAAAAGTTCCCCATTTGGTTGTGAAGACTGTCTTGAACTGGTCTTCTTCCTTCACCATAATCTGATTGTAGCCTAAGTAGCCATCAAGTAGTGAAAACCTCTCGGAGCCAGCCACAACTTGCAAGATTTGCTGCATGGAAGGGAGTGGGTAATGGTCCTTGAGAGAGGCTCTATTCAAGTCTCTGAAGTCAACACACAATCTGATCTCTCCACTCTTCTTTCTGACTGGAACTAAGTTGGCAACCCAACTAGAATGCTTGATTGGGAATATGATCCTTGACTCAATCAGCTTGTCCAATTCCTTCCTCATGAGAGGCTCCATGTGTGGATTGACTGGTCTTTGTTTCTGCCTGATAGGCTTAGTATTTGGATCCATTTCGATGGTATGCTAAGCTAAGTTGGGATTGAAACCTTTCAAGTCTTCATAGCTCCAAGCAAACACGTCAAGGAACTCTTGACACAGCTGTATGAACTCATACCTTTCTTGTTCAGTTGTCATCCTCCCAATTTGCAATGGTTTGTTTTCTTCTACCAAGATGGATACTGAATCCTCTCTCTTGACCTGAATGTTTTCTTTCTCCTTTCTAAACGGATCATTGGGGTTAAAAATGGACTCCAAAGTGATAAGTCCCTTGGGCAGCTTGTTAGTTCTCAGCTGTACCACTTGGTCACCATACTGCTGTTCCAATCTTTCTTGATTCCTGGCTGAGAACTCAGCTTCTTCTTGCAAGAAATGGATGATTTGCTGGTCATTTTCAAACACTTGCCAACTAACATTGTTATCCGGCACTGAAGGCCTCACAATCACGTGGATGTTTGGCTGTACCTTGTCTTGTTGAATGCTTTCCACAATGTCAAAGGCTGCCCCTACTACTGCAAGCCTGTCAGTAGCTTGATTATCTTTCCTAGGAATGGATTTGATGCCAAAACCCTCAAAATCTTCCATGAGGTTCCACACCCTGTTCTTGTAGGACCTGAGTAGATCATTCTTGGCAGAATGTTATACCTTGACCTGATTTACAATCAATTCACTGTCCCCAAAGACTTTCAAGTTCTTTATTTTCTCTCTTGGCTTGCCCAATGCATCCCTTACACCAAGGCTTTATATTCAGTAGTGTTATTGGAGCATGCAAACTAAAATCTAAAAGCTGAATAATACTTAATTCCTTGAGGTGAAACAAGCATAGCTCCACCTCCTGCACCTTGCCTACTCCTTGATCCATCAAAAAATAGTTGCCATACCTCATTGTAATCTTTGTGGTTTTGGCTTGGTGATGCTAGGAATAGGATTGATTTTCTTCATGTATGCAATAGACCCCTAGCTCAGATTCTTCCACTTCTTCATAAGGATCCAATGCATGTATCTTGTTTTCCCATTCATCAAGAGTTAGATCCGGGATGCTTCCAACCTTGGTGTTAGCCTCATCATTGCTTGGGTGGTCTTCTTGATCAAATGTTGAACAATTGACGTTGATCTGACTTGGAGTGTAAGGCTCAATATGGAAGTTTGCAATAGGTTCTGACCTGATTGTAGCCTTAGTTCCATACCTTATTCTGAACAGCATGTATAACCAATCAGCAGACAAATATCCCCCAATCTTGGCTGTGAAGTCCCTTGACAAGCATAGGGAAAAGAGTGGTGGAAGGTCTATGACTGATACATCTTGTAAAACAACAACATTTGGACATGCATGCAAGGTAAGACTCAAGTTTCTAATCACCCCAACTGTTGTTATTGCTGTCTCCATCCAACTGCACTACCCCCTTTGGATATGGTTTCATACCTGGAGGCCTAGCTGATTAGCTATTTGTTTTGGCATTACTGAGCTACTTGCCCCCGGAGTCTATCATGCAATTGTGCACTAGCTGATTCCCAATGATCAATGAAACATAGAAAGGAGAGAGTTTCAACATTTTACCTTGCTATCCTCCATGATTTCCCTCAGGTTGGGCAGCATTTGTAAGCACTTTTTCTTACATCTGATCCTGCTGATTTGAAGTTGTCCAGTCCTTCATGGCAGCTTGCAGCAGATCTCTTTAGCCTGGGATAGATAGGGATTTCCACATTGATATATTAACGTTTGTCTTCTTCATCTGATCAATGATACTAAATGGTGATGAAGGATCTCTTTGTTGTCCCTTGGTTTGCACATTTTCTCCTTGCATGTGGGCAGCAACAACTGATATTTGAGTTGGCCTAGGGGCTATTCTTGGCTGCCCTTGTGCATTTACAACCGGATTTTGATTGCCAACCACTTGTGGAACCATAGAAGGTCATGGATTGGTTGGGGTTAATGGTTGTTCTTCACCCAAATTCCTCCTTTTTGACCTTGTGTTGGCTTGCAACGCCTTGAGAAACTACCTGGTTCATGCCACAAAAATCCTCTACTTGCCAGTTTACCAATGTAGTGTCATTTGGGGCTGATTGTTGTTGGAATGTTTCTTGTTGTTGGTTGTTTCCTTGACTGCCCTCGCCCTCCACACCAGTAGTTGTCACCATTAATTCTTGACTCAGAGCACCATTGAAGCACATGGATTGGTTATGAGGCTCATTACATGGAAAACACCAATCATACTCTTGAGCAATGTTGTTTTGTGTTGGTACCAATGCATTAGAGGCAGATATGGCATTTGGATTGTAGGGCATTGAAATGGTCTATTGGCAGGAGGCCTTGTTTGATTCATATTTACAGCTGGATTAGGTGGTCTTTGTGGTTGGTATGGCTGCCTGGTAGACAGAGCTTGGGTTTGATAAGAAGGTCTAAAACCTTGGGCCTGCTGCCTTTTGAGAGTAACCAGCTCATTTCCTAGGTTTTACAATTGCTTCATGACTTCTTGAAGCTCATTTGGGGCACTTGGAGATGAAGTGGAAGCTTCATTTGAACTCTAATTTCTAGGAGTGGGATAAGGAGGAAAATTAGGTGCTTGATTGGTGTTTGGACTCTCTAAGCTTGGAAAAAATGGCATGGGAGGTCTAGGGGCAAGTTTTCCAGCTTGGATCAAACAAATTTCAGCCCTAATGGCAATGCTATAAGCCATAGGGATAGTTATGCCTCCCATGGACTTAATCAACATAGAAATATCAGAATTTAGAGCTTTGAGATAGTAGAGAAAAGCACCTTCTGCTGTTGGCCTGACTACCACTGGAATTCTCTCCCAAGTCTTTTGAAATCTGAAGTTGAAATCGGTCAGCAGCTCAGTGGGAGCTCTCTTGATGGTTGTCAGCTGCTCCAAAAGAGACAAGTTGTCTCCCTTCTCTCCAAATTGCTCATGAAGTGCTATACACAGCTAATTCCCAATTTGTGATAGAACCAGCTCCAAGGCTTCTAAACCATTGCAATTCTTTACCCTTGAATGAAGATGCGAGTAACTTGACAGCCACTTGCATCTCATTGATTTCATGGATTGCACAAAGGTTGGCGATGTGTTTAACATGATCACCTGGGGTAGTCTGATTTTCTGTAGTGAAGTATGGAATGTTCTTCAAGGCTGCAATAGGAATTGGATGTTGTGCATTGAGGGCAAGTGGGCTGCTACCTGTGAATTTGACATAGGGGTTGTTTTGTGCCATTCTGACTGGTCTTAAAACCCTTGTTGAATGAATAAAAGGCCTACCAGGTGGAGGAGTTAAGAGAGTTCTATTTGGTGGGGATGGAGACCTTTAAATCCTTCTTACTCTTTGCCTTATTCTTGGAGATAATTACAGGTATTCAAACAACACTTCTTCTTCTCCAACTCTTGACCTTGTGGTGACTCTTCTCATGAGTTTTCAAGCTTGCACTACTGAAACCAGTCGATTCTTCCCCTTGGAGTCACCAAATTTGAAAATTATAGCTCTTTTCAAGCAAGAAAATTGCAGCAGATGCACATCAACTTCGCTGCAATAAAATGAGACTTCTAAGGTCCCATCGAGCGTTCCAAAACTGTTAGGTGCAGGTGCACGGTGGCTTGAAATTTGCTGTTGATAATGAGACACCTCTGGAAGATGAAATAATCTAACCTCAGTGTCCCACCGAGCATGCCAAAACTGTTAGGTGCAGGTGCATGGTGGCTTGAAATTTGCTGTTGATAATGAGACAGCTCTGGAAGATGAAATAATCTAACCTAAGTGTCCCACCGGGCGTGCCAAAATTGTTAGGTGCAGGTGCACGGTGGCTTGAAATTTGCTGTTGATAATGAAACACCTCTAGAAGATGAAATAATCTAACCTCAGTGTCCCACCGGGCTTGCCAAAACTGTTAGGTGCAAATCACAACACCCCTGGACGTTGATCAGATTCTCTAGGTTGATCACTCTAGCATCCAATGTGATTGCACAACATGGAAACCTCTCTCCAAGTGTGGGACTTGTGAAACTGGGAGAGGAATCTCTAGATTAGAGGCTAGTTCCTCAAAATCCTTTGATTTAGATCTATATTTTGCAGAACTACAGAGGTTCATATCCTAATCCTACTCTAAATTACAAGGGGACAAGGATAGAAATGTAAAAAATTGAAACTAACTAAAGATGGTGATCCACCAAAAGGAGTGGTGAAACATTTTTGTCCATGTAAATAGACATAAATTCATGAGGATTGCAACAAGGGAAAATATACACAAGCTGATAAGCTGCAATTAAGAGATCTGAAGATGAAGTAAAAATAATACAAACAGAGGACTGAAACCCATTCACAGAAGCTTGCACTGTCATCTCCAATGTAAAAATCCACTTGCATTACAACCATCAAAGAGGTAGAAAACCTATTACAATCCTTGAAAAAAGTTTGATACTTACAACTATCACTTACTGGAGGTGAAAGAAGAAGTATGCTATGTTCAAAAAAGTGTTCCACCCTTTTGAAATGAGCCAAATCTAGCTTTTACATTGCATGGGTCGAACCCTGGAGAGATAAAACGTACAAAACATGGGAGCCCATTCCTCAATGACTACAAATGCATTAAATCGGCATGGGAGGGCCTTACAAAACCCATACCTTGTCATTTTTGACCAAATTGGAGGAGAGTGCGACCCATCTTGCATTAAATTTAGTTGCTAAAATGTCATTTCTGCTCACGGACATGTACCAGAGCCGTTTCTGAATTTTCTCCTCTTGAAATTGAACCAAAATTCAGAGATTGACCATGGAATCTTATAGACAATATTCAAAATATTTCCAATGATATGAAATAACGTGCCAATCCGAGTTCTTGATCAAAATATATGAAGGTCTAAAGTTTTAGGGAAAAACAGCCCAAAAAAACGGATGTCGGGCAAAAAAAATTTAAATTTTGACCTTTTTTGCATTTTGGAAAAATTTTAAAAAATTTCCACGCTCCACCGGTTGGATGCCACATGTCAGGTGCTGGTTTGCTAAGCAATTCTTTCTCCTCCACCTTTCCGTGGGCTTTCCTTTGAAATTTTGACCCTTTTAACTCTTTGGAAAATTTTCCATTTTTCCCCCCGTGCCCCACCACTTAGGACACGTGGCATGCTTTGGTTGGTTGACAGAGGTGCAGGGGCATCTTTTACCTTTTAGTTTTTTGGCCAAAACTTCTGCCAAATTCTCGAAGTCTTCCCCGAGCTCCGCACTCCCCTTCTCCTTAGGACACGCGTCCTCTTTTTACTGGCTCGGGCCAACGCTCCAACTTGCTTCCTTTAAAAAAATCGACCAAAAACACTTAGTCAAAAAATTTTATCGCGTCTCCCTTTGTGACAGGTGTCACATTCTGATTCGCTGGCAGCTCTTTCCGGGTCTACACATCCCACACATATTTTTGGCCTGGATGTCCCAAACCGTCTGGGACAAATTTCTTTGATCTGCCCAATTCGGGCTTCCCTTGTCCCTCTTTCGAGGCGAAGACACGTGGTGACATTTCCATTCACTCTTGGCTCTTTCGGTTCTCCGCGTCCCACTTATAATTTTGGCCCAAATTTCCCAGACAAAAGTCCTCTGTTTCACCCGAACCGGCCGGTTCATGTACTTCTTGTCCCACTTGTCCCGAACTGTCTAGGACAAATTCTTCCGATTCGCCCGATTCGGCCTGTTCACATCCACCACGTACTCTTGGCCCAAATGTCCCCGGACAAAACTTGGTGATTTTTTGCACCTTCAGCCGGTTTGCCCTTTCATGTCCCGTGCGTCCCGACGTCCCAATTTCTCCCGGACTACCTGGCGGCTTTTTGGCCGATTAGCGCCCAGATGTCCCAACTGTCCCAGCTACTGCAAGGACTAGGACTTAGCCGATTTTTTGCAATTTCTTCGGCCCCAAGCTTGTTTTGCATTTTATCAAAATTACCCTGGGGGGTGAATTTTGAATAACAGTAGTTAAATACAAGTGAAAGAAGTAGTTAAATCTAGAGTTATAGTGTTTGAATAAATTTCTTCCACATTTATCTCATTGGAAAGTGGAAGATGTAGTCAATTCTTGCCCAAAATTATTGGCCAAGGGATGAGTTATAAATATCTCTCCAAAACACTCAATGTAATAGTGGTAGAATATGAATGATTTTAGGTAACATCATTTATGATTAATAAAATCCACAGCTCAAGTATCTTGGTAGTAGTTTGTTTTTAATTTTTTTAACCTAACTCTAAGGGAAGAACAAGGGCCCACTCTTACCCAAGGAGGATGGTTTATTGTTTTTTTAAGAATAAAATCATTATTGTTTTACTTAGATTGTTTAAATCAACATTGTTTGTTTTATTATTATTTTTGTTTATGAAGCTTATCTTTCATTTGTTTATTGTTATTTATTTATTTTCAGTTATGTATTTTAGTTTGTTAGATTATATTTGATTTAAGTTATTTATTTTAGTTTGTTAGATTAGATTTGCTTTCACTTATTTATTTCAGTTTGTTAGATTAGATTCACCTTCAATTATTGAATTTTCCTTTAAGAAATTCCAATTCTAAAGAAAAGAACTATAAAATCATTGTTTCATTCAATGCTTTTTGTCGATAGCCTTGGACACCACCTGGTTTTGACATTCTTTAATATTAAATGACAAGGACTGCAATGACCCTCGTCACTAGGCACATGTGGAACACATTCCATTTTTTCAATCATTTGGAGGAGAAAGGGGGTGTAGTGCACAAATCAATAAAGAAATGTACTTTGGAGATATTTCGAAAAGAAAGGACTGATCGATCAATATTGTCGATGTTAATAGTTTATATTTTTAATGTTATCCCTTGTGATTTATGGGTAGTTACAACACATGTCAATTTAAGGGAAATTCACATGTAGAAATGGAAATTTGCATATGTTCGGATTCCAAACCTTGGATCTAGATCTGCCATCTTTGGCTATGGTCACTCCTTTAATGTGCTGATCGGAACCAAATAATGCATTTGTTAAGATGTTGTGACACTGTCTCCCAATGATCGAAAGAGGGAATTACCTTCTTGCACAAATTTTGTTCCTGAATTCTCATTTTTCAGTGCTTCATATTCACATTTGAGTGGGATGATAAAGGGAAATATGAGAATTAGTTGGGTCTACCATTTTAGCTCATGGTGGTGATCAAATTAGATAAGAAATTTAGACTCTGCCTACTAGTCTGCAATGCTCCAAGAGCCATCTTCTTTGGAGGCTTGCCTTATCTATGTGATTCAAATAAAGAGTATCCATACATAAATCTCAACTACACCTTCCTCCACATTATTAAATATTATAAAGCATATTTAATAAATGTCCAATGTGTTAATATTATAAGAAAGAGGTTTCTTATCAACATGTAGAAGTCAAGGTTGAATCTACAGGGAAGTGGTGAAATAAGATTCAACACGGTGCTACCATACATGTATTGGAGAATGTCATGGATCAACTAGATCAAAGCATGGGTTAGTGTTTAAAATGTGAGACTTGGATTTCACGAAGGCAAAACTGAGAAATCATACACACTGTAAATTATGAATAGCAAATGAGATGATTAAAAAATATATAAATGGTTCTAACTTGTCATAATGCCATAAATTAGCTCAATGATCATGATGTACATATAGGATGAGGGAAGTGTAATTACCACTAGAATAGTAGTGATAACCTAACTCCACAAGACTAAAAAGCTAACTCCAAATGACTAGTAAGCTAACTCCACATGACTAGTACACCTAAGAAAGCTAGCTCAACAAGTGTAGGGATAACCCAAGTGCAAGAATTATCCTAATAAAAAAATAAAAGGATAAATAATAACTTACACTAACAACATGCGGGTAGCAATGCTCATTTACACAACCAACTCTAATGCATCCGTGAAAGAGGAAAATGCCATGGGCATCTCCCACATGGTTTATAGAAATCCTTTTGATGCGTGCTTTAATGTAATGATTGTGGATCCACAAAAAATAAATAATTTAATGACATCTTAAAAATATTTTTTTAAAAAAGAAGAAAAGGAAAAAAGGGGAAAAAAATGAAAAAATCCATGTTTACATCGTAATCTACTGGAAAAACCTTGTGTCTACATTTCCCTTCTAAAATTTTCATTCTAGTTTATTTCCATTCTAGTTGCCATTCTTTACCTCATGTACATATTAATTTTTTAGATTGAAATTAATTCGTAATTGAGTCGTTACAAACTTTCATATTAATAATTAATTTTAACGATTTTCTTATTTATTGTATTTCTTGTTGCATGTTAAATTTATCTTAATAGACACCAACATAAAAAATCATTATATTCTAATGCCTTTGTCACATTCTCAATTGCTTCAATTACATGAGATGTTGAGCTTTCTATAAACATCTTAGGTGATGAGTTGTGTTCTCTTTCAAAGCCCAAATCTAGTGATATAAATTGTGTCGCCTTTAACCATAATCGTAGTGGTAAAAAATTACATGGGCCCCACCTATCTATGCATCAATCTTGCAGAGCCCCAATCATCTCTACATTCTACTATTCTAGTGGATGGTGTGCCCGCCACAACCAGCCACTCTGGTGACATTAACAATAATTACAATTTAATGTATTTGAAGGAGTAAGAATGACAAAGAGATTAATATACGATCACATGTTGGAAGACCTGAGTTGCACGACCCTATCTATAAAATTGTGAGGATACACACATAAGTAAAACTTATGTTTTTTCCATTCTTCCACTCATCAGGCATCAAGGATAGGCCCAAATGTGTTAAAAACTCATCGCAAAGCCAACGTGAAGATTTTTGGTAGCATTGTCAGCACATTTCTAGTGGTGTCACACAGGTCAATGGATGGCTGGTGCTCACCAGATGTTTTGAAGTTACTATAAGCCTACAACAAGAGATCTACTAAGATTAAGCACATATTTAAAGTGCCAATTCCCTATGATACTACTTCAATCGTTGTAGTACTTAATATACATCAAAAACCAAATAAAATTTCTAAGTTGTCTACACCTCTCCAATAGTCACAATTTTTCCATCTTCTTCCAATTTCAAACACATTTATCAACATAAAAAGGGTTGAGGATTTTTTCTAAGTGACACACAAATGAAAAGTGGTCTCCCATCCACCTTAATCACTCACAAAGACTTCATTCAAGTGCATACAAAGACTCTAATCATTTGCATTCAAAGTTTTCTAAGCAAGTCAAATCGAATAAGCACCAAAGCGTGACGGTGCTGAAAACAACATATGAGCTTGAGTGAGGAAGACATAATAGTCCTATGCATCAAGTTGAGGTAATGTGAGTCAGTTAAATGGAGCCAATTGATAATCTCCAACTTGATCCACAAATCACATGGAAGAAGTTTTAAAGAGAGCCGAATAATGTCGATGACATGAGAAGGGAAGAGGTAACTGAAAAAACAGTGCAAATGCAAGATAGAAGCCAAGAAAGATAACAAATAATACTGTGAAGAAGTCGCACATGTATCATTTAACCCAAACACTTACTCTCTGATCGCTTCGAAAGAGTGTACACTTGTTCTCTGAAATAATATCTTTGATATGTGTAACACACTTGTTAGTGTTTTTTATTCCATAAAGTCATTGAAAAATAATCGGTCTGACTTGAAGCGTTGTTTGATGGCGTGGTTCTAAAACCTAGAGCGTATACCAGAGCAGTTTCGTTGGTGGAGGACGAGTGAAGAATATAGAAGGTCCAACTTGAATTCGAGGAGCAACTTATGACAACGTGGATTGTCCAAGCACCATTATGAGTGAAGGGTGTTGTAAATGGTCACTTTGATGGTTGGATTGACACAAGTACTTTAATGACTAAATGCATCTCCACTACTAATGACTCTATCAACTGTCAGAAACAAGTCGTTCCACTCCACTTTGAAAAATGCCTTTCAACATAAAAATTTAGCATCTTTGTAATAAAGATTACCTACAAATATATTTAGTTATCATAATTTACACATTCTTAATATAAAATTGTTCTTAGTAGAAGATGTAGGAAATGATAATTTGATTTAGGTCACATCTGACATCTCAGGGTAAAGATTCACTTAATCACACTCAACTATTAAAAGGAAAATATGCTTGAGAGCTTTTTAGTCAATATGTTTTTCTTAAGCCTAAATAATTGTAAGATATTTTTGCCTTGCCTTACTTAGTTAATATTTTGGACTTTAAAATGAATATGGTTAGAATGTGTAAGTCCAAACCATCACACTTATGTTTATTTTAAAATTCAATTTTGTATGGAAATAATGACACTATCACTAATTAATGTTTATTTTCGAATTCAAATTTGTGTAGGAATCATGGATCATCAACGATTTTGATTATTGTTATTTTTTTTGTTTGATTAAATCATTAATTTTACATGTTAACAAAATTATTAATCTATTAATATGATTTAGAGTATTCATAAATGTTTTTTTAAGATAGGTAAATGTTTTTGACTGGAGTTATGAACCAAGGGATTGATGGGGTTCCACCCTTACATAAGAGGACGATAACAACGATATAAACCAACAAAAATAATGGTCAACATACTACAAAAAACCCAACGTAAATGAGAAAAATAGAAACAGAGGCAAGATGAAACGTTGAGCCTCAAAGACAACAAAAGAGCTTCTTACAAACGAGCAAGGAAGACCAAAAACTAACCATAACAAAATTCAATAATGTCCAGTTGTTGGGCCACCTTGCCTTTGAAAACTTTGGTAAATGCTTTTATTATACTACAGCTATGAACTGGAATGGTGGAGGAACACTTTCTCTAAGTGGGACATGAAGGTGGGCTTGGGTCCTTAATGTTCGCTGAGTGATCCACATTCAGAGTGTTCCGCTGTGTTTTGCTTGGTCCACATGGAGAAGTTTGACCCCTACCTCAAGGTGTCTCGACGACTACTTATTGAAAGTGTCCAATGGACTCAATGAAAATGGAATTTAGGTTGATGATTACAAACTACTTGTAACTCACCAATAGACCAAGACCTAAAATCCTAGGGTATTTATTTTATGCCACGTGTTAAATTATTATTATTTTCTTTAAAAATTAAAATGATACTTAAATACACTCAAAAAAATGTCAAATTGTTTGATAATAATCTATATACATTTGTTTTTATAAATTTTTAATATATAAAACTATTAATTAACATTTAAATATTGTAAATATTAATATGACAACGAAATACAAATATATAATTAATTGAAAATTATAACCATCTTGTTTCATCTTAATAAGAATTAATAAATCAATATTAAATTAACAAATTTAAAATGAATAGCTTAATTTTATAACATTATTAAAAATATTATAATTCTTTCATTTATTTTAAGACAGAGGGAAAAAATTTAATAGTACACAAGAAAAAAGACGAGAAGCCATCCCATACAATAGACGCCAAAAAGGATTTCCATTTATTCCTTGGGCATCCATTTAATAAGTTATAAGAAAAGCAATGGAGCCCCCCGTGAAAGAACACTACCTATTATAATAAATAGTTGTTATAAACATATAGAATTCAAGGCTTCTCTTTTTTGGATTAGTCAAATCCAATTCAATATAAATATTCCTTTTGTAGACATACAACAAAAAAATGTCGAGCACAAGTCCCTAGGTATGTCTACATTTTGCGTTTACCATAGGGATACCTTCTTAAACACCACAAGGCATATAATTAATGAATGTTGTGCAGCTATTTTAATGCTGGTCTTAAGTAGCCATTGTTCTTATAGGCATCAAGATTAGAATAAAAAAATGTTTCAACTTTTTTCTTTTTTTGGTATAGTGTAAAAAAAAAGAAAAAAAGAAAAAGTGGTCAAAATATTCATAGTTTAATTAAGAATAGGAGATGCTGAAGTTGAAAATATTCAAAGAAGTGTGAAAAGAGAGAATGTCTTTTTTACACATTAGATAAGGTTAAGACGGAATGACATTATACCATGGTGTCCTCGGCATACTACATTCGGTCTAGATATTTGCAAGACCAACATGGGGAGTCTAGGCCCAATATCTTTGGAACAAAAAATATTTGTAAATAAAAAAGAATTTATGATGAAGATTCATAGTTGGAGAATGAACCTTCAGAAGCAAAATAGTGCAAGATTGTGAATTAGGATCCAACTACTAGGTTCTTCTTTTTCGTCAACTTCTTTCATCCCTTAAATATATTTTTAGTTCTTAGGGTTCCATATAATATTTTGATTTTGAAGACATTATTAAAATCTCTATCAATCTAGGGAAGTTAAGTTAGAGATCATCCTATAAACAATTAATTTTATTAAAATTGATTATAAAAATACGTTAAACCCACAAATAATGTAGTGCAAAATACACTAGTAAAATATACTAAAAATAAAGAAAATGACGGCACTCAAAATAATGTTATTAAATTGACGTTGAAAGGTTAGGTAAGGCGTCAAAGGAGTTGAAGAGGGTGCGGCCAAAATGAAGCGACCATATGACCGAGGATCCGCCAAAAAGGTAAAACGGCAAAAGTTTACCCGTCCATTTAAAATTAGGGTTTAACGTTTTAAAAGGCGGTGAAAAATTCAAAGGTCAACGAAGCATGGGACCCACAGGCGACAGGACGCAACTGCTACCCGATGATCGGACGCCTCACGATGCCTAGGGAAGCGAGATCCGACGGCGGTGGTGAGCCGGTAGATCAAAAGGTCCCCCACCGGCTATCACCTGGGGAAGCGTGAAGAGTGCGTTACACGAGAATGCGCCTCCAGTCAACTCTCTGACTTGCCGTGGCACGAACGAGACTGACACGTGTGGGCTTCAAAGAGCGGAGGTGCGTTCCACGTAGCGCGGAGCGGTTGGTTAGCTTTATCGGATGCTTATATGTTCATGTTGGTAATCATGACCATTCTGAAAATCTCCTATTTCTCTCTCCTCTCTCTACTGCGGGAGGTGATTTTGTCATGCTCCCCATAGAAAAACCCCAGAGATGGACGTTTGATTGGAGTGGCAGGAGACGCCATGAATGCAACTGGGTGTCGTGGGGATGAGTAAAACGTGTAATTTTGCAGGTGGGTCTTTGGTTCCAGGAGATTTTATGGCCTGCAAAGGGAGAACCAGGACCTGGACCGGCATTGTTTTGAGAATATATACCTGGTGGTGGCAGAGATAGTTAGATATTACTTATGAAGATGATGATGAGGCTGCATTTGTTTCGGTTGTGTGCATTGTTTGGTGATGATATGTGTCGAAGTGGTGTGTGCTTTTAATGAAGTAGGTGGTCCGATTCTTGAGGAGGTGGTGGTTAAGACTTAAACAGCTGTTTGGAGGATTGCTTGTTTTTGAGGCACTCTATTTTCTGGTGCTGCCCACTACTTTGTTTCAGTTATCAGCGGCATTAAGCTCGCAGGAATTTCGGATTTGAGGAATGGAGAATGCAACTGCAACTGCAACTTAAGGTGCATACAGTAGTTTTGTTTGGTGATAAAAAATGTGAGGCATGGGCATTGTTAGGTTGACTTGTGAATGTGTTGGTTGTGGTCGTTTTTGTTTTTTTGTTGTGTTGTGGGTGTGTGAATCTATGGGTGGTTTTGGTTGCAAGTATTGACTTTTATTTAATGGTGTAGTTCTAGTTGGCCTTCTGCTTCTGGGTGTCAATGTGTCACTGGATGGACCTGACATGGACTGACCTGCTGCTGCTTCTGTTATTAACTGATCATGATCTGTTTTGGAGTTTGACTCAGTGTTTGCAGATGGATTTGTGAATGGGGCACAGCAGTTTCTGTTTCAAATAACTTGGGAGGAGCAAGAGATGGCCGACATTGAGAGCATCGAGGAGGCTAATAGAGCTGGTTTAGATAGCACCCACAGAGTGTTGGCCATTTTGTTACAGCAGGATCAGAGGCACGGTAATGGTGTTAGTGCTGTGGCTGATTTGTGTATCGCTGCTGATGATGCCATAGCCAAGTTTCAGAGAGTGGTGTCCTTACTGGGTTCTAAGTCGAGAACAGGTCACGCAAGGGTCAGAAAGGGTCCTAGCCAATCCCGTGAGACTTGCGCCAGAGCATTTATGGAAGCACCCAATTTGTTGCATCTGGATAGTTTCAGTCCACATGTCTCTTCAACACCAGTGTATCCATCACCATCACAATTGGGCCAAGTCAGACAGATCGTTCCTAGCCTGAACACTTCCTCAACGGTTTTTACAAGGAATGGCAATTACCACAATCACCATCCTCATCATCATCATCATCATCATCATCAACAGCAACTATTGCAGCAGAAGCTCCATTTCTCTCATTTCCAACAACAACAACAGCAACATCAGCAGCAGCAGCTCAGCTTACAAGCAGAGCTTATGTTAAGGAACAATTCCTACTTGAAGTTTGAGAACTCCATTAGCTGCACACCCACACTTTCCTCCACAAAATCATTCATGTCATCCCTTAGCATGGACGGGAGTGTGGCCAATGAAAAGTCACTTCTGCCATATCATCATCAGCTGATGCAGACCAGTCAGGAAGAAACATTGCTTTCATCTTCGAAGAGAAAGTGTTCTGGAAAAGGTGACGAAGCAGGTGGTGGCAAATGTAGGAGCTCTGGAAGGTGTCACTGTTCAAAACGAAGGCCAGTTCTTACATTCCATGTCCATGTTGTTGAATTTTTTTTTCTCATTGTTAATACGCATGTTTTTCCACCATTTATTTGGTCCCTAAATTCCAAGTTGGTTTCATCAGACTGGCAAGATTCCAAATCATATGGGGGCCAGGCTGGTCTTATGAGATGTTAAAAGAAAAAACTACTTGCATGCCTTTTAAGTTGGTTCTAAAAATAATGTTTGTTAAATGAGATATTTAAATTTGCAGGAAGCTAAGAGTCAAGAGATCAATTAGAGTCCCTGCCATCAGCAGCAAGCTGGCAGATATTCCTCCTGACGATTACTCATGGAGGAAGTATGGACAAAAACCGATCAAGGGCTCCCCGCATCCCAGGTACTGAAGCACACTTACTTTTACTGGTAAAGCAAAAGTGAACTCGTCAAAAGTAGCACTTTGAATATATGTACACCATTCCTGCTGTTCTGTTGCAGATTATACGCAGTTCTGTTTTTTTATTTCCTTTTACCTTCTTTTGTTTGATACTCAAAGAAAGAAACCCTTAGGGGCTGGATTGCAGTATTCTGTGTCATAGATGCCAGGTTTGAGGGGTATTTTTTCTGCCAAAGTTGCTTGGTACATGCACCCTGACTTAACCTTTGTCTTTACATGTCATTTGGGCTCAACGTATCAGTAGTGGATGATCAGAAGTTCCACGCTCACAAGTGACTAACTCCTCGTAACCTCTTTTATCTTCTTGAATTTGATGATTATATACAATGCACATGGATTATATACAATG
Organism: Taxus chinensis; assembly: GCA_019776745.2. Taxonomy (NCBI): domain Eukaryota; kingdom Viridiplantae; phylum Streptophyta; class Pinopsida; order Cupressales; family Taxaceae; genus Taxus; species Taxus chinensis. Next base: position 599,703,189 of record CM034150.1, read on the forward strand.
CGCAGTACTTCTATAGCTGGATCACCATGGATTGCCTGGCCTGCAATAACTGTGTGAAAACCCTTCCTGAGACTTTCACAGCAGCTAAGTTTTGAGTTCTTGCATCATTATAATTGTGGGTTAGTATTTAAGCCATAACCTCACCAGATCGAAATCAAAATAAAAATAATTGTTGATTCGGATTTGTTTTTAAGTTGAACACTCTATTTAGGCTGTGGTCCCATGCGAGGGGTAAGCTAAATATGTTGAGCAGGTATGGGAGAGAAAAACAAGGTATTTTGGCATTAATAGGGTTCCATGAATTTTTATTTTTCTTTGCAGAGACAAAATTGGAGACTTTAGCAGTAGCAAAAATAAGGTGCCATGAATTGCCGGATAGATTATTGGAAGGAAGAATTGGGAGGGAAACTCAATGAGAGATGCCAAGTGTCAAAAAAAAAATCCCAAAAAAATTTAAGCAGTTGAATTTCCTTTGTGCCCCCCCACTGCTTTATGGGGCTGGAAAGCCTCTCCCTAAAATGTAGCTGCTGAGAAATTTCAGGACTTATGTTGGGTTTAAGCACCAGCAATAATTTTTTGTACATAGGACCATATCTCTCAATTAAATAGAAGCAGTAGCCTCCTGTAATTTTGTGGCCTTGCCCATTACTTAGCCATCTCCTAAGTTAATGGTTCATGAACCAATCTTCTTTCCTCTTCTACATGCTTCGCTGCGGTGTCTCCACCACTATGAAATTGTACTTCTCATGGTTTGCATGCTAGTACGTACTACTTACATATATGATATTTTGCACAGACCTATCATTCTAAGTTTTAGTAGAAGCAGGGTCACTGTGTGCGTTGTTTGTATGATTCATTGTGATCATATTTACCGAAGTTGCATCTGCTTTGCTATGTAAAAGCTGTAACGGAATTTGTATAAGACTTGTTGGGACTCTACCAAGTGAGTCTGAGAGAGATTAAACTTCATTAATTAATGAATTTAATTTTTTGCAGGGGCTATTATAAGTGTAGCAGTGTGAGAGGTTGTCCTGCCAGGAAACATGTGGAGCGTTGTTTGGAAGACCCTGCTATGTTGATTGTGACTTATGAAGGAGAGCACAATCACTCCAGGAAACTGTCTGGGAGCCCAAATCTTGTAATGCATACTTAAGGTTTCATCGTTATTGTTTTGGTATTTTTGACGGCACAAGATGCCTTACCAGACAATAGTTTGATAACTTTTCTTATACCTTGGCATGTTTCATCTGACATTGGCTACTCCAACCAGCAATCCTTGAGTCAATTACTTACATTTCTCCTGTCATTCTTAATGCCTTTTTCATGGTTTCGTCTACAGGGCTAATGGCATTTCTGCTCCGTGTATTTTCTTACCCTGGCATTCAAAACACCCAACACTAAAACAGCTAGTTCCCTTTGCTGTACAAGAATCAGTTGTATACTTCCCTGCAAAGACCCACTCTTTGGAAGAAAGATGAAATGTGACATATGTTGTTCATATCCTAAAACGTTTTGGTGTTATTCCCCGCTGATTTGGTGGTTGTAAATTATTGCAAAGTTATAGCTTATCGGTGTTCACTATTTTCTGATTATCTTACCTTGAGCTTTCTACCAATGGATGTAACTAAGTCCACAGATTATATGGGTTGGCTTTCTGTATCAGTAACTCTTTTTGTTAGTTCGTACAATTACTTGTTATCACCGGTTTGGAATTTAAATGTTTATGAGATATGGGGACAAAAATGGCTCTAAACCTGAAGGCAGCTTGCTTTTCCCCTTACATTTCATGCATCCATTTACGTTTCTTGAGCAAAAAATTACTTCATTTTCACACAAGATGTTTTTTAGTATTTTGTCCTTGTAATTGAACTCTGCTATTTACTTTTAAATCCTAATCTTGCAAGCCATGATCTGGGAATATCAAATCTCCCAATAGTCTTTTCAGGACTTGAATTGCATTGTGATTTGTGTTAAGGCTTTGGCAACTGCATTGTAAGGCACGCCTCTGATTCATAACAAATGCATCTGACTATTTCATTCAAAAATTTTACATGATACTTCTGAGATTTGAGGTGATTGCAATGTTTAGAGCTATAAAACCTGCACCATCTCAAATCCTTAGTAAAAAAACCTGTTGATTTACATAATGGTATTTGTCTGGCACGCTGCAGGGTTCTGTGTAAGTTCTCACATAGCAATCAATGTTTTCTTCTTTTCCAATGTCTTATGGGGTGTATAGAGGAAAGACATTACATGAGGTCAAGAATGGCAAATTCTTGTGATGAATTGTGTCTAATAGGAACATTGGACAATGGCGTATAGGAACTGTAGTCGAGGCAGGCATTCTGAATCTCAATGAGGTTTATTGCGTGGAAGGGAAGAGGAACTGATATTGATTAGTAACTGGTGAAGATCTCTCATCTACATTGCCTCTATTCACATGGTATAATTTGGTGGGAATTGGAAAAGTGATTTTATGCTCATTTCAAAACTGTTTTCTGAAAAGTTTTAAAGCAGTATTGAAATGAAATGGTTTCAATTATGTCCACAAAACCCAACATTCAATGGAACCTTCGATTGTATTAATTGCATCACCGCTCACAGTGTCCTAAGGCCCCCTTTATCTTTTATAAGGCTGTTCCTACTAACTTGAGTTAGCGACATCCCAAACTCTTTTCATCTTTTATTCTCAAATTAGTCAACCATGGAGCTCACTCCTAATGTTTCCATGTGTTTGGCTTGTATGTCCACATATTGAGGATGGTCAAGAATGAAGTGCTCCATTTTCTTGACCACCTATGCGGTGCAAAAAACACAAACCCTCTTTTCCTAGTGCCCAAGTTTTTGTCTCACATCTAAGCCTATGGGAGCTAGTCTTCAATTGAGCAATGAGGATTTTTTATCCATTTAATTTCAACTTGAGCAATATAATATTTCTCCCAATGCACACAGTGTCGGTTGAACACTTGAATATAGTGTTGTTTTTTCTTGATTACATTTTCTTTCCACATCGTTAAATCTTTCATTCACATATTTTTATATGTCTTTGTTTTAATTTTAGTATTGGGCTAAAAATTGATATTCCATTTACTCGTCTACTTGTGGTTTTGTGTTTCCAAGTGTTCTTCTTTATGTTTTAACACTTTATTTATTGTGGTCCTAGGCCATTTATTACTTCTAAATGGAAAGTACCTATAAATGAAAAGTATTTTTCTCAGCAAGGATGATTTCATAGAGAATAGAATCCTTAATTATGAAATTGTTTGTGACTAGATGCTTTTTGATGCATTAATTTTAGCAAAAACTTGAAATGGTCATCTTTTGACTTTTGAGTCAAATTTTTTTTTGAACCACTTGTTTTGACAAGACAAACGCACCGGTCAACCGCCCTATTGTTTTGAGCTATATTCGACACATTTTTAGGCCTGAAATGCGTCATCTAGGCGCTGAAAATTAGAATTTAAGTTGTAATTTGGTTTTTTCCTATTTTAGAGCATTAGTTAATTTCAATCTCTTGAATGCATACTAGGTTAGAAAGTTGGCAATTCCTTTAATTTAAGCATGTAGAAAATGTGTGGCAACTTTTGTGTCCGTACGAAAAAGCATGCAAACTTATTAAGAATAGTAGGTTCTAGTAAACTCTTAAAAATAGTAATTTTCACCATTTAAAGTAGATTTAGTCAAAGTTAGAGTTGATTGGAGGTTGTTTTTTTATTTATGAAACATTGTAATTTATCATAGAATAACGAAGAAGAAGATTTATTTTATTCGAGTATAAGATATTTGAAGCATATTGTGTGTATGTTACAGTTTGGCTACATTATTTGGATTTAGAGCAAGTTTGAGTCTTGGTGGAGGAAAAAAAACAATGGCTGGAAAAGGAAGAGGGGGTGGTATTGCCCATATGAATAGAAACATGTATGATATGTAGAGGCAAGTTGTTAAGCTTGCTGCGATTATATCTCAAAGAGGAAATTAAGGTGGAGATGACACAAATGAAGAAGTTTGTGAAGATGAGGAAGCACAATGACCACCCTTAGCTTTTGAAGAAAGGATGCTTCAAGCATTAGAAGGAAAGAATGATGGGATAAGAGTTGATGATTTAGAATATGGGGGTAGGCTAAAACTAGAGGATTTGATAGACTGGTCGCCTAGTATGGATTTTTTTTTTTTAGTGGAAGGCTATGTCAGAAGAAAAGACGAGAAAATTTGTATGCACGAAATTAAAAGGTCATGTTATGTTATGGTGGGATAACTTACAAAAGGAGCGGTCAAGAAAGGATTATGACTTGGAGTAAGATGGAAAATAAGCTAAAAGATAAATTTTTCTCTGTAGATTATGCACAAACCCTTTACAAGAGGTTTCAGAATTTCAGACAGAACTTACAAACCGTGCAAAAATACACGGATGAGTTTTACAAGTTGTCCATTTGTGTAGAGCATGAAAAAATTGAGGAACAAATGACTGCAAGATATGTAAATGGATTAAAATTTTCTATTCAAAATGAGTTAAACATGCACAAGATCAAGAGGATGACTATCAACTCATCCTCTTTTCGGGGACGAGTTGGTTTCAGTCAAGGTAGAGGAGAACAACTTTGTGGAGTGGAAAATCAAGAAGATACATGACAAGATCTCCCAAATCAACAAAGAGGTAGAGGATTTCCTAAGGGCAGAGGATATGTTGGCGACAGAGGATCGGACGCTACACGAAGATCATTTGTTTGCTACAGATGTGGTGAAGAGGGGCATCAGGGACCTGAATGCTCGCATTATTATATGCATGACAAGAGACAAGCAAATCCTTGAAGAATAAATCTTATTGAAACTGAAGAAGAAGAAGATGAACAAGTCCTTGAAATTCCATCAGAGGTGGGAGAAAATTTGAGGATCAAAATGATGATGATTGCTTCAAAAAAGGAGATCAAGGGGGAAGCATGACTACGTACAAATATTTTCAGAACTAGATGCATTTTAGCAGAAAAGGTATGTAATGTTATTATTGATGGTGGTAGTTTTCAGAACATGGTTTCGAATGAGATGGTTGAGAAACTAGGCATGCATTGCGAGAAGAATCCTAACCCTTATTGTATTGCATGGTTTAAAGAGGGTAATAAAGTTATTGTTGATAAGACATGTTTAATAAGTTTTTCTATTGGGAAAAGTTAAAAGGACGAGATTTGGTGTGATGATATTCCTATAGATGCATGTCATATGCTGTTGGTCAAACCATGACAATTTGATAGAAAAGTTGTTCATGACGGGGGGAGGAATACATATACTTTTTGGAAGGATGATACAAAAATAGTTTTGTTACCTCTTAAGGAAGAGGGAAACGCTGAAAATATGCTTTTTGTTAAAGAATTTGTGAAGGAGGCAAATGCAACTAGGTTTTGCTATGCCTTGGTCACAAATAAGGACGAACTTGCAAGTGCACAAATACCTGTCGAGGCAACAAAATTGATAGAAGAATTTTATGATGTTATTCTTGATGAGCTACCACCCAAAAAGAGATATTCAACACCATATTGATTTGATTCCAGGGTCTTCACTCCCAAATCGAGCAGCGTATAGGATCAACCCGACATTACATGCAAAATTGAATAAGCAAATGACAAAGCTTGTGAGAAAGGGTGTAGTAAGGGAGAGCATGAGTCCGTGTGCAATTCCAACTTTATTAACTCCAAAGAAGGATGGAACATGGAGAATGTGCACGGATAGTAGAGCAATCAATAAAATTACAATCAAGTGTTGGTTTCATACACCTCGCCTTAATGATATGATGGATGTGCTTGTTGGATCTAGGTATTTCACCAAGATTAATCTTCGTAGTGGTTACCATCAGATTCGAATTAGAGAATGAGATAAGTGAAAAACAACATTCAAGACGGGGGGATAGATTATATGAGTGGTTGGTGATGTCATTCGTGTTATCTAATGCACCTAGCACTTTTATAAGGTTGATGAACATTGTGCTGCGAGAGTACAATGGTAAGTTTGTTGTGGTTTATTTTGATGATATCTTGATTTTCAGTAAAACTAAAGAAAACCATTTGAGGCATCTAAAGGTGATATTTAAAGTGTTGAGGAAAGAGAAGCTCCATGCAAATTTGAAGAAGTACACATTTATGCAAGAGAGTTTGGTATTTTTGGGTTTTATTATTTCAGCATATAGAGTACATATGGTCTTAAAAAAGATAAAGACAATTATTGAATGACCTACTCCACAAAGTATAACAAAGGTAAGAAGCTTTCATGGTTTAGCCACTTTACAAAAAGTTTATTAAAAAAATTAGCAGTATTGTAGCACTTATAACAGATTGCACAAAAGGAAGGGAGTTTTTGTGGACAAAGGCAGCTGATGATAGCTTTAACTTCTTGAAGAAGAAGGTGACAAAAGCACTTATTTTGGCACTACCAGATTTTGATAAAGTGTTTGAGATTGATTGTGACACCTTACATGTGGTAATTGGTGTTGTCCTAAGTCAAAGCGGAAAGCCAATAACTTTCTTTAGTGAGAAATTTAATGAGGTAAGGAAGAGCTACTCTACTTATGATGTGGATTTTTATGCAATTGTACAAGCATTGAGGCATTGGAGGCGTTACTTAGTGCTTAAGAAGTTTGTGTTATACATACCACATATCCTTGAAGTATGTGAATACACAAAAGAAGTTGAATAGTAGGCATGCAAAGTGAGTATCATTTTTGCAGGTTTATACTTTTTCTCTAAAGCATAAATCAGGAAAACAGAACCAAGTTGCAGATGTATTGAGTAGGCATGTGACTCTATTTATAACTATGGAGAATGCGCTGGTTGGTTTTGAAGCAATAAAGGATTTGTATTTTTCTGATTCTGATTCCAAGGATATTGTTGTGAGGTTAAGCAAACCATTGTCAAGTGATGTAGGTGATGTCCAAGATGAGTACCTTTTGCAGGATGACTATCTATTTAAGGGACAACAACTATGTATTCCAATTGGGCCTATGAGAGATAATATAGTGAAAGCATTGTAAAGCGGAGGATTGTCTGGGCACTTTGGTAAGGATAAGACTATTGCTTTGGTAGAAGAGAAATATTATTGACCAAAGATGAAAAGAGATGTGGCAAGATATGTGGAGAGGAGTGGAGTTTGTCAAGTCTCGAAAGGCCATGCACAGAATATAGGGTTGTATATGCCATTGTCTGTTCCCAACGGATTGTGGACAGATTTGAGTATGGGCTTTGTTTTGGGATTACCAAAAACACAATGAGGTAATGACTCAATTTTGTGGTTGTTGATAGGTTCTCGTAGATGGTTCATTTTATTGCCTGTAAGAAAATTAGTGATGCAACATGAGTAACAGATTTATTTTTCAGAAAAGTAGTTAGGTTGCATGGTGTTCCAAAAACCATTACTTCAGATAGGGACACAAGGTTCTTAAGTCATTTCTGGAGGACTTTATGGAAGAAGTTGGAAACTAAATTACATATCAACAGTGCCTATCATCCTCAGATTGATGGGAAAGTAGAGGTGGTAAATAAGAGTTTGGGAAACCTATTACGGTGCATAGTTGGGGAAAAGCCAAAACAATGGGACTTATAACATTACCACAAATTGAGTTTGCCTATAATAACTCAGTAAATAGATCCACATGAAAGTCTCTATTTTATATTGTGTATGGAAGTAATCCAAACGAGGTGTTAGATTTGGTGAAGCTACCAATTGATGGTAGAGTCAGTGATGATGCAGAAGCATTTGCCAAACATATACAACAATTGCAAGAGGAAGCTGCAGGATAGTAATGATAAGTATAAGGAAATAGAAGATGTGCAAAAAAGGAGAAAGGTGTTTACAGTGGGTGAGTTGGTTATGGTATACCTTCGAAAGGAAAGGTTTCCAAAAGGAACCTATAATAAGTTGAAGTACAAGAAGATTAGTCCCTATAAAATAGTGAAAAAATAAATGATAATGCTTATGAGGTAGAATTGCTAGGAAACTTTGATATTTTTCCAGTGTTTAATGTTTCAGACTTATATTCTTCTCATGGGGATGGTGAAGAAGGGGATGTTATTGAAGAAGTAGTAGATTGGAGGCAACAAGTTTTGGTGAAAAGAAAGAAAAGGTTGATAAGATTTTAGACAAGAAAACAATGAACTTGCGACATGGACAATACAACAAATATTTGGTACATTGGAAAGGATTGGAACAAGAGGAAAACACATGGGTCATAGAGTAGGAGATTAATAAGCTGGATAAAGAAAAATGACAGAAATTTGAAGAGGACAACTTGCAGGAGTTGCATCTTTTTCAAGTAGGGGAGAATGATGCAATAATTTTAACAAAAACTTTAAATGGTCATATCTTTTGACTCGGGTGTCCATTTGAGTCAATTTTTTTGAAACCACTTGTTTTAATGAGACGAATGCATCGGTTAACCCGACCTATCGGTTGGAGCCATATTTCGGGCCCAAAGGGCCGAAAATTAGGATTTAAGTTGTAATTCAGTTTTTTCCTATTTTAGGGCATTAGTTAATTTTAGTCTCTTGAATGCATAATCGGTTATAAAGTTGGCAATTCCTCTAATTTAGGCATGTAGAAGACGTGTGGCAATTTTTGTGCCTGTACGAATAAGCATGCAAACTTACTAAGAACAACATGTTTTAGTAAACTACTGAAAATAGTAATTTTCGCCATCTAGAGTAGATTTAGTTAATGTTAGTTAGAGTTTGTTTGGAAACTCGAGTTGGGGGTTGTTTTCTTATTTATGAAGCATTGTAATTCATCACTGAATAACAAAGAAGAAGATTTGTTTTCTTTGAGTTCAAGATATTTGCAGCATATTGTGTGTGTATTATAGTTTGGCTACATTACTTTTGGATCTTTTATATTTACCTTCATTTCAAACGTGCTCCACTAGTCCACACCTCACATCCATATAACACGATCAAAGTGACATGTAACTCAAAAGAGACCAAAATAGTCTTTCAATCCCATAACTCAACATTCCTACTTCTATTATGGAGTGCGTAAATGGTTCTCTAACCAACTCATATTCTTTTCATTTTACACACATCCCAATTTAGGGAAAGACACCAATTGGTGAACATGTACAAATAGATGTGCACCTTTTTGTGAGGGTGGGGTCCACCAAATGGACTAAAATTTCAAATTAATATACTTGAAAGGACCCAATAAATGTGCATATTTGTACGAATTTTGTATCTTACAAAATCTTTATAAAACTTGAACAACTAGTTCACTCTTTAATACAAAACATGTATGAAGTGACACATTGGGAACATTAACATTTAGTCTCCCATGTTTGAGACTTCCTTAAAAAAGCCAACTTGCACCATTGAAATGTCAACATAAATAAAATAAGTATATATGTGTACATAATCAAAAGTTCGCTAGTATATGCATAGGAACAAACTTGTTCACATTCCCATTTCACATATATTCAAGTACTTAAATGCATAACCTTTCAAGTTGCCAAGATGAAATTAAAACACATTTTAATTATAAAACAAAACAAAAAAAAATTAATCATAATTGTCCCTCCTTTTGCCACGTTCACCTCATTAATTGTTGCACATGCAAACAAATTTATATTAGACTCACAACTTTTCCCACAAAAATTAAAATTAATGCCAAGTAATAAATATCCCTTCAAAATTTGAATAATCCCTCAACAATCTAAGAATTTGAATTCAAATACGATGTAATATTATATATTGGATGAATATGGTTAAGAATTCTTTTGCGGAAACATTTGACATAGCATAGAATTGGTAAAGTTGTATACCAAATTCATATTTGTAGGGAGATCACATATACAGGAGGTAAATGACTACTACCTTTTTAATACTCAATATATTCAAGGAATGTCTGAATATGTGAAGAATGTTAGAAAATAGACAATGTTGAATACGTGAAGAATTTTTGCAAATGCAATGAATTTATGGAATCTAAGGAATATTTGAATGTAAATAAGTGTTGACTTTGTTTATGTAGTTAATATTTGAATATCTATGGTTAACTTTATATTGACTGACAAAATTGTGAATGATGTCATAAAATACACATAATGTTTAATACAAGAAGAATATCTACATATGCAATACATATGTGACTCACTTACCTTAACAAATGTAAATTATTTGAATATAAATAAGTGTTGTTTTTGTTTATGCAATTAATATTTGAAAATCTATGGTTAACTTTACATTGATTGACTGAATATGTGACGGTTGTCAGAAAATAGACAAAATCTTAAATACAAGAAGAATATCTGCATGTGCAATGCATATGTGAATCACTTATCTTAACAAATGCGGAATATCTGAAGATAAATAAGTGTTGTTTTTATTTATGCAATTAATACTTGAATATCAACTGTCAACTTTATATTGATTGGATGAAAATGTGAACAATTTAAGAAAATAGACAAAATGTTAAATACGTGAAGAATGTTTACATCTGCAATGAATATTTGAATTACTTACCTTAACTAATGATGAATATTTGAATATGAATAAGTGTTTTCTTTGTTTATGCAGTTAATATTTAAATATATATTTTTAATTTTATATTGACTGACTGAATATATACTAGAAATTACTGAACATACATTGAATATATGGCTGTAACTTTGTCATTTTCTACTACGCATTCGAACATTTATTGTGCACATAATTACTGAATATACAATGAATATGTTGTTAGTTCATTGCATGCTCTTATTACATTGTTATTGAATAAATACTTATATTCCCAGGGAGGCCACATATTCAAGAGGTAAATGACAATTATTTTTTTAGTTATCCATTCACCAAAAACAATGTTGTTATTGACCATAGACTGTTGTTATTGAGTAATGAGTTTCGTTCTAATCTGTTATTTTTTCAACCATGCACGTTGAACTATTGTTTTTTCAGTGTACATTCATTTATTTCAGTGCATTTTGTTTATTCCTTCGTTCGCCATGAACTCTTCAGTACCAATTTTACAATCATTTATTCGTTCTGTATGGAGTTATTTTTGTGCAAGTTCTTGTTTAATCAAGCATTACCAGTTTTACAAACGTATATTCATTCATTATTGAGTTTGTTTCTATGCATGTTCTTGTTTAATCTTTCGTTCAACATAAACTCTACTGATTCATCACATTTCGGCATTTTGTACACATTTCTACACAAGGTTATTTATTTTACTTTTTCCTAAATAATTGTAGGCCACCATGGTATTCAAGAGGAAGCCTGGAAGGAGGAAGTCACGAATGTACCCTAAAAAAGGGGTGTTAAACTTGATTATATACCTAACTTGGAGGAAGAGTTAGTTGAAGCTAATAAAAACCAACAATTTCAAACTAGTCCAAATCACAAAACAAAGTTAAAACCAATCCAAATCATGTGATGTATATCACGAATGCCAACAAGGAAACATAACAACGTGACACACAATGCAAGACTAACATTACTATATTACAACTATGAAACAATAATAAATAAACAAAAGAAGAGAAAAGTCATGAATGGTCTCATTTCTTGTCTCATGATTATGTATGACTATGTTGGGGTTGTTAGCCAAAAACATACCTAGCTTTGTAAAGTCTCATCTTTGTCAATACCTAAAACAAATTTTTTTCCAACAATACTGATATACAAAGGGGAACCAAAGATAAATTTAACTAAAATAAAACTGGAATAACTTGATTAAACCTGCATAATAACATGATATATTGTTCCACCAATAAGTACATCATGAGCAAGTTGTCAATTTCTTCCACTTAAGTCCAAAATCATTATACCACAAAAGTGTTAGTAGTCCAACATCCAAAAAATAGGAACGTGAACAAAATAAAATTGACTTCTCCGGAGAAGAGAAAAATGGTTGCGAAAACCCTAGGTGACGGTTCACGTAGGCAGGTGCAGGGAGATGGAAGCGGCGTCTGTTTTCATAGTCTGGGAAGCGCCTTTACCCCCTCACCTACACAAAAATCCTTTGTGGTGGCCACTGCTGGTAATTTGGGGCAGATTTTATCTAGTGTCGGGCTGCCATACATTGTTGAAAAAACAAAGGTAACTCCTGTGGTTACTATTTCATGTTCAGAGGTAATTGAATCTATATGCACCCTCCAAGATTCTGCGCTTATTTGTTGATTTAATGGTTTTTGGCCCCGATATGAAGATCTACACAAATGGATCTTCTCTGCTTGGACCAGTGACTGTGAGATTCAATTATGTGCTAAAGGCTTTTTTTATTGTTCGTTTCTTCTCTCCTACAGAGTGTCAACGAATTCTTAATGAGGGCCCATGGTTTTGGGGTAGGGCTAGTCTTTTTCTTACTCCATGGTTTTTGGATTTTGATCCTTATACTATGGTAATTTCAAAAATGTCAGTTTGGGTTCGTCTCCCTAATCTTCACCTCCCCTTTTGGCACCCTGTGATTTGTGCTGATATTGGTGAATCCCTTGGTTGATTCATTAAAATGGATGATGAACGACCCAAACAAAGGTTGTTCACTTATACACACATCTGTACTGAGGTGGATCTTAGCAAAGGTCTTCCAAAACAGATAGAATTAAACCATGATGGCTTCATGTAGATACAAGTCTTTGACTATGAGAACGCGACCTTTCGATGTCAATTTTGCCATCAAAGTGGGCACCTTCAGGAGGATTTCCCAATGTCACCCAACCAGACTAAAAAGAAGAAGAACAAAGAGATTTCTCTAGGACCTAAAGGCTGGTAACCATTTTCAGCGCCAAAAGTCAAGGACTGTTCTCACCCCGCATATTTATAAGAAATGAATGTTGAGATTTTCCCTACTGGCAGTCGCATGTTTTTGAGTCTTCTGATTCTGACCCCAGTTAGGATTTCCCTTTCCTAGATCCTTTGCTCGAATTGGCTCTCCAGCAGATGTCGTGGACTATTGTCATGAGATTTAGGGAGAAGAAGGGGCACTTTGAGTCCCATGTTTCTCATTTTGCTTATGAAACAAGGTAACTTTGTTTTTGGTGTTCCTCGGATGTCCATGTAGTTTGGCATTGTTGTTTGTCTAGGCTTGGCCTAGTTTTCTAGTATTTTTGGGGCGTTCTCTCATACTGCCCGCTTTTTGTTGAGAGAATCTTGGATCATGTTGCATTTAATATAATATAAGATATTTTTCATAAAAAAATAGGAACATACTATCACTAATAAGCCATCAAAAATTCTAAAACAACATAATTCACATGCTCAAAACCATATATATATATATATATATATATCATTAAAATCCTAAACATAACACATTTTTCTTTATTTCTTGAAGAGTTACTCAAGGCATTTATTACACAATAATAACTATGAGGTTCAAAGATGAGGTCATGACATATAATAGATTGAACTATATTAAACACTGCACATTCCAATTCTAAGAATATATTATAAACTAGAACTTGAAAAGTACATAAAAGTAAAAGGGACATGTACTTGACACAGAATAATTGATATTCAACTTGAAAAAGCAAATGGAGAGTCTAAATCTTAGATTTGCCTACTTAAATGAAAATAGAGATTGAAGAATATCAAAGGAGACCCATGAAACAAAATAAAAGGGCTCTTAAAAGTTCGATCTTGAGTTGATGCGTATGAGACAGTAACAAAAATATAGAAGATAATGTTCATCAAGAGTGTCATTGGGCAATAGCGATGGTTTTTGCATCTACACTTTACTCATGTTTAGTAGCATGTGCTACTTAGACTAATATTTAAAACATTATGCCTTCATCTGCGGACAACCTCTTTAAAATTTGTATGATGATGTGTAAGGATGTCATAATGTCTTCTCTTTTCTCAAAACCCTAACAAATCACCAAAAGAAGGCAAAAGAGTAAAGAGTAATTAATCCTAGATACCTTCAATTAGAAGTGTGGTAATATACATCTATGTGGAATCAGAGCTTATGTAATTGTATGTAGAATAATATCCCTCCCAAGGTGAGAGAGGACTCAATGCTCTCTCTAGCCTTAAATAAATGAAAGGAATGATATGACATTCGTTTAGGCCTTCTTTTGGTATAAATATATAATTAGACCGATCCTTAGAAAATAACATAATTGAGTAGATTATCCTTTAAAACACATTTTTTCCTTGAATTCTTGATATAAATTTTGTTAATACTTATCATTAATATTCCAATAGGGGCTTTATATGGAAAGCCTTCTCGATTTCAAATAATAAACCTATTAACTTGTAAAGGTCTACCCAAAACAAAGTAGAATATTGATATTAAAGTGCCTAACCAAAACTTAAACATAAAACTATGCAAAAAAAGTATCCACATGTTAGGATTTTTAAATAAATTGGAATTATAGATTCTAAGTAGATTTGTAGGTGTTTGAATTATTGTGAATTAAATGCAGAAATAAATAATAGAAAGTAAATGATGTAATACAAAATTTACACAACACATGCACATATATTTAGGTGGGAAACACGTGACAACTAAAAAATTCCATAGAAAATAATGCACTATCAAATATTGATGAGCTTACAATTGTGTCTTACGGTATCAAACCTTTCCTAACAATTACATGACAAAACCCAACATTAATATCTTCTTCTCACTTCTTTTATATATGAGAATCATGCAATGATAATTCACTTCTTATAATTCACACACACGGGCGCATGCGCGCGCGCACACACACACAAGCACACGCACAAGCACGCGCGCCCCGCCCGCACACACACACACACACACACACACACACACGCACACACACACACACACACACACGCGCGCGCGCGCTGCGCAGCGCGCACGCACAAAATCACCTATAAAAGGTGAATGAATTTGGTTACAGCCAAAAGGTTTTACTAAAACACATTTCCCAGCTAATTTAATTAGTTGGTCAAACTTATAATAAAGTTTAATATAGTTTTATAAATTTAGAATAAATTTTTAATTGTAAGCTTATATTAAATAAACTTGAGCTTGCTTATGTGTTTGTATAGGTGGGTCATCATAAGTGTGTCCCCACAAATATTACATACTCCATGTTCACTCCCCTTTAATGTTTAGAGGGAATACATGCCAAATTCACCTTTTAATAAAAAAAGATTTAGAATCCTCAAGCCATATCAAATGATTTTAGGCTAACATATCTACACAAATAATATCATAGAAATATCTCAAAGCTCATCATAGATAAGTGCATGCGATAATCCTTATATTCAAGTTTATATATCCTTTTATAAAACAATGAATCTCCATAACACAATGCTTCGTTGGGTTCTCAAGTAAACTCACATAAGGTGATGTTTACACAAAATCACAGAGGGTGATTTTTTATAATATTTTTTACAAATTTTAAAAGAAGTATAGAGAAGAAAAATACACTATGTCATTAGGAGGTGGCATTGTCATGCACACTCCCCCTTATTCATAACTTTGAAAGGCCTCACATTACTCGAAACTTGTAAAACTTCACATCACAAAGAGGCTTCGTGAAGATATGTACAACTTGATCTTTAGTAGGACATAATGTAGATCAATATCACCATTGAGGATTTTTTCTCAAATGAAATGCATATGAATATCTTGATGCTTTGTTTTGAACATGTAAAACAAAGATAGATGTCCATTGGACTTGCATACAATGTTTGTAGGACTTACATATGCCCTTAGTTCTTATCCAATGCTCATAGATCTTACATGGTTGGATGTAAATAAAAGGTCGACGTCTCCAATATTGATCAAATGGACATTCCCAACTATCATATGATAGTCATCCATTGATATTGCACGTGTGCTCGTACACACACACACACTATGGTGTTGTTGCATATCCTTTCGATATCTCGTATCATATTTTACACTTCTCAAAATCATCTTTAGAAATTATTTGATGTTGAATTGAATTTCTAGTCAGATCTATATGCAACTTCATTTATTACGTAAAAGTGTTGTACTTTTATTGATACTTAGATAAAATACTTCCAACAATTTTCTCAACCATATTGCATCTTCCACAACTTTTATTGCACTCCTATACTCAATTTTGTAAATGAGATAACAATTGTAAATTATGTTTTAGTGCTCTAGGAAATAGGTCATGTGTCAAAGTGAAAAACATATCCAAAAAATAGATTTTATTTGTATATCATTCATTTTGTTGCTAAAATTAGATACAGAGGAATTATCATTCAAATGTGAAAATCATAATAGCATAGCCTCACATCTATTTTGAAGATTTCTGCCCATTGTATCACATTTTAACAAATAAATTAATAGGTAGTCATGCTACAAAGAATTCATTATCTTAAGAATTATAGTTTAGGAGGTGATCATAAACCCTATATCAATTACATTAAAAATCACCCACAAAATAAGAGAGATTTATCATTTGCTCAAAAATCTTCTGAACTAACTTCCCTTTCTTGCATGAATATCAAATTTCTTGCATGTTTATATTGATTTTGGTCCATGTGACCATAGCTAAATAAACTCACATTTGGAGCCATTTGGTAGAGGAGATATTTGGTTTATGCCATAGTGAGGATTTGGACCACCAACAAATCTTGACTGCAAGACCATCATTGATTGCATTAATTTGTGGGTCATTGAAAGTATCTTACTATCCAGTGTAATTTGAATAAATCTGATTTTCATTTCTTTGATTTCTTTTTAGTAACATCAATGTAAAATCAATTCTACGCCCTTTTAAGTGAGTTGTTGAATCCTCTGGTTAGTGCATACTATAATATATATTTTAAATTCTCACTCGAGTTTCTATAGCATTGTATTATATATTTTACTTACTGTAAATTGCATTTTTTCTATGTAAATTTTTTTATTTTCAAAATTTTAGATGAAGTAGATCCCATGTAACTAGATAAACTATGTTTCTCTTGTTTCAATTTTAATTTTTCACACAACATTG
This sequence comes from Taxus chinensis, assembly GCA_019776745.2. Classification (NCBI taxonomy): domain Eukaryota; kingdom Viridiplantae; phylum Streptophyta; class Pinopsida; order Cupressales; family Taxaceae; genus Taxus; species Taxus chinensis. The sequence goes on from CM034150.1 coordinate 599,720,101, forward strand.
CAAATAAAGAATTCAACACAGCATAAACCTTCACAACACACAAAATTCTCTAGGCTCTGATACCATAGTGTTTTAATATGAACTAAAATTATAAATTCTAAGTAGATTTGCAGGTGTTTGAATTACTATGAATTAAATGCATAATTGACACAAATGAACATAAATTTACTTGGAAAAATTGTAACCCGTAAAGAAAACCTCACATAAAACAATGCACTATTAAATATTGATTAGCTTACACTTTGTATAATAATATCAGACAATTACAAGCCACAACCCAACATTAATATATTTCTTCTCACTTCTCCTTTTACATCAGAGAATCATGCAATGATCATTCATATATATATTCCACATGGGAAATCACCTATATAAAAGATGGATTAATGTGGTTATAACAAAAAGTTGTATCAAATCACATTTCCTGACCAATTTAATTACTTAGTCAAACTTATAATAAAATTGAATATAATCTTAAGATAAAGTGTATATTGTAAGTTCATATTAAATAAACTTAACATTGGACGTGTTTGTGTAGGTGGGCCATGATATGTGTCCCCACAAACATTACATATTCCAACATCATGATGCAGTGAAACTCGTATATATCATTAGTGTCTCATAATTAATAGTAAATGCCCCTAGTGTCTCAAGCCTAAAAATAGAAAAAATGACCCAAGGAAAGGGAAAACAAGGGGCCCATAGAAAAATATTGGAGAGATAAAATGGAAGATGAAGTATAGTCAAAATCCAAATCCATGAAAATTGCACCAATGAGAACCTAATATAAACTGAAAGACCATACATATAAAGTCACGTTAAAAAAATTGTAATAACAAGGATTTTACCAAAATTAGTTGTCTACAATTTTGACATTGTCTATCTATTGGAAGACCCCAAAAGGTAAGGTGAAAATCTCCCCAAATTATGACCCAGAGATGGTATTAAAAAACTATGCATTTTTCGAAGAAAAGGAGTGTGTTCAATATCAAGAGGAAATTTTTTTTTGGCTCTAAGGGTTTCAAAATTTAGAGTTTATGCCTTACCCGTGTTAATACAATGATAAATGAGTTATTTTAAATTCTCAAGATCATATATGAGCAGGAATAAGTTGAGAAGAAAACTGAAGAACTAGTCAAAGAACTACCCTATACAAATACCTAGAGGCACAATGTCATATACAAGGAGAAGAAGATGACTTCCAAATCAACACCCACACCAAAGTTACACCTATTCAAGATGAGAAAACACAAGAACGTCAACACGGGAATCAAAATGGAGATGATAAAAAAATGGAAGTTTAGGATGTGAAGGAAGATATTGAAATTCTAAGTATAAGGAATAATGAGACTAGTTCTACTCTAGAGGAATATTCTCATTTGTAAGGAGAAGAAGATGAATTCTAAAGTAATTCCCATGCCAAAGTGACTCCTACTCAAGATTAAAATACATGCAAACATCAACATGGCAATCAAGAGAAATGGTATGGAGATGATGATGTAGAAGGCAAGATTTAAAAGGATGGAGATGATATAGAAAATATGGAAGTCATGCATGGTAATGAAGAGACTAAAAGTTTGGGCATAAATAATAGTGAGCCGAGTTCCACTTTGAAAGCACAACCTCATGTGCAAGGAGAAGATAATTCCCAAAGCATACACCCATGCCAAAGTAACACCTAATCAAGATGACCAGACACGAAGAACATCAATATGGGAATCAAAAGAATAGGGAAGGAAACATGGAAAGGTTTAGAAGGATGGAGATGATATGGAAAATATGGAAGTCCATGATGGGAAATAAGATATTAAAAGTCTAAGTACAAAGAATAGCAAGCACGATTCTAACATAGTTATTCCATTAAGTAGGAAAAAATGGATGTAAGTGGGTTACAACTATTACTTCATATATCTATGGTTCATGTATATTCTGCCATGGAGGGAAAATCTAGATTTATGGATTAACAAACATTACCTTCACTACAACATATGATTATATACCCCTCAAGCATTCTCTAACAAAGAGAAAGTAGTCAATTTCCAACTTGAAGTTAAAGAGCGACTCAAGAATATGAATCTTTTCATGACACTACAAAAAACTTACAAGAGACGTCAAAGAATAAAATTCATGAAATAATTCAAGAGGTTGATAACTATTATCCAAAATAGAACCCATGCTATTTGAACAACTTCATTTGATTCATAGACTCACATGGCTTAAAGAGAAGACATCCCGCAAAATTGAAGGAACTTAGTGATCCACATAAATAAAAAAATTAATTGTTTCACGAAGTTTACAAAAACAATGCCAATGAAGGAAATTCACCATGGGGAAATATTCCAATGAAATAAAGGATAATTACCATGTGGAACTACAAAAGAAGAAAAGTGAAGTTTAGGAATATTAGAACATGTTCGCGGGTAAATTTCACGCAAGTTGATGGATTATGTGGAACAAGAAAATCTGCATATCAAAGGAAACTCATAGAATGAAGGAGTGGTTGTCTGCGAAATAAGGAAAATTGGAAATCTTCTATAGAGAAAAGAGTCTGGGATACAAGGGAAAATTCCGGAGAGAGACATAAAATAAATCTGTGGAATGTAACATAATTTGCGGGGAGGACGAAAGATCACGTTGCGTGTGGTGAAGGTAACTGTGGAGCTAAGGGTTTTTCAAGGATCAAGGCGGAGATCAAAATGAAATCACAGGTCATATCAGGTTCACCAAACACACAAAAAGCCGTAGAAAATGAGATCAAGGTCGTAAAAATATCAAAACTATGCCATAACTCAACAATTGTCACACCTAATTCAGATTAGTTACTCATCCAATCCAACAACCAACATTTAATTTTGAACGATGCTGTTCTCCTACACTAGTGATCTAATGACATGCATTTGGAGCAATGTTGGGCACCCATACCTAGCATGTGAAATCAATGGTGATTGGTCCTTGTTGTTGGAAGGGTGATTGGATTCATTCATCATTGAATGTGATATTTTCCGTCTTGCACTCTCTAAAAATTTCTATATATGTAAGTACGAAAGCACATGTAAAAGGGTTCATTTTTTTCACTAAGTTCAAGAGATTTACATTTTTGAGCCTCGAAGATTTTTCTCGCAAACCTTTGTAACACAACCTGTGAAGGTTTTATGGACCTCAACTCTATTTAGAGTGTGAATGAATAAACTATTGATATTATATACAAACGTGATTTCTTTTCTTTGAATGCATTAGTGTTTAATATGAATATTTTGACCCTCTCACTTTCCCTCGGTCTAATTTTGTTTACCTCATTCCAAATTTATATGTGTTATTGTTTTTTCTCTTCAGGTGTATTAGTTATGTATGTGTCCCCAAAGAAAAGCATCGAACCTTATTCTAGTTTGGAACATCACCTCTCTTTTTTTCAGTAGTTCTCTCTCAAACCACTGGGTTCCTTGGAATATTTAGGATATTTTAAAATCACAGTAGTTTAGTGCTAGTTAGTTAGTCATAGTAAGATATGATAGAAGGAGACAACCTTCTCTAGCTATTGAGCTTAAAAGGAGTCATTGTCCCACATTTTGGAAATCTTTCCATGTTTCATTGAGGTGTTGAATATGGTAGATTCAACAAGGGTGCAATCTTAGGAAACAATTATTTTTTGGCATGCTCGATGGGACCAATTTGAGCCATCTACAACTCAATTTTGATCTACTATATTGATATTGGAGTGTGTTTTAGTGGTCATTTTCCTTTGGAGGCAAAAAACAACAAATCTAATGACTTCTAACTTCAAATTGACTTGTTTCAACAATCAAGTGTTTTATTTTCATGAGAAGAGTACATACAAGAAAAAGTATAATATAGGGGAGCCTTTTAAATATCTGTATCTTTCACCAAGGAGAAGGGCAAGCCCTATTCAAAGAATTCCATCATCACCACCTAGCATTCACTCAACTCCCCCCTTTTTCTAGGCCCTTCTCTCATCTTCCTAGGAACCTGATACCCATTCCCATCATGGCCTACCAAATAAATCAACATTTTTATGACATTTAATGGTGGCAATCCCTTAGCTTTGAATGCCCAACATGACATACCGATATCTACCATAAAGAACATTCCAATTTTTACTAGTTAAAATTTAACCACCCCTATAGAGCACATCTTAGATGTTGTTAGTGTTTATTCAATTCATCTTGTAACTAAAGATGATGTAGTAATTAGGATCTTAGCCTTGTCTTTCAAAGGAAAATAATTACAATGGTATATGATTCTGCAACATGCTTCTATTCGTACATGGGATAAGCTTGGGGAAAATATTTTCAAGCGTTTTGGAGAAAAGGAAGATAATATCTCGTTATTGGAGAAAATAAAAACTATCAAAATACCCCCTTGTGAGCTAATGATGGATTTCAATTTTAGGTTTCAGAGAACATGTGAAAGAATTCCACCCCTCCTAAGGTCTTCTCCTCAATTTCGATATTACACTAATGATCTAGTCAATGGGATTTATGGCTATACTTTCTACTTATGAGACAAATATTTAGGCTGAGAATTATTTTGTCTAGGCTACCAAGATATCCCCCTAGACCCCTAACTCCTCTTTTCCCAGAGCTTCCTCAAGAAATTTGACCTTCTCGTGCCCTAATCCTTGAGTATAAAGTTAGTTCATCTACCCCTACATCTAATTCTTCTAATGAGATAGACGATCTCAAATCCTTGATCAAGAATATGTCAAATGAGATAGTTTCCCCCAAGAAGCAACAAAATCAAGCTCTTAGGCCCTACCAAAATCATAATGAAGGGTATCAACAAAGGAATTACTATCCAAATCATGGGTATGGGAAGAATAATAAGAAAAGTAGGTTTTATTGTGCATATTCTAACTTGTCTCTTCAAGAATTTCCTCTTCCAAAACACACACCTACTCCTAGATTGAGAAAATATCTTGTTCCAGTGTAAAACCATATGGCTCATAATCATAATTCTTATGAAAATGGGATGAAATGTCAAGATCTCATAGTGGATGGTTCCTTCAATCAACATAAATTAGTAATGGAATTTCCAAATACTAATGTTGAATAAGCTCAAGAGGTCACCCATGAAGCCAATCTCATGTTTTTTGGGTCCAATGAGTTTTGTGTAGTAAATAAGATTGTGGGTAGTTCAAAAAAACCTCAAATTCATGTTGCTAATAATAAAAGGTCTAAGAAGAGAATATTGGATTCTCAGCCTTCAAATTCTTCCAAACATGACGATCCTCTTCTCAAAGAGAAGGAAATTAGGGAAGATTCAAGTAAGGATAGGTTGTCTAATGTTTCTAGCAAACCTATCCCCATAAAGGATGTCATTTCACAACCAAGAGTATCTTTCCCAACATTATAGCATTTAAAAAAAATGGTGACACCAATGATGCACAAGATTGTGCCCTCCTATGAACATTGTTGAGAAAATGAAGAGAACTAATATGAATGTGACAATGTGGGATGATTTTTCCATTCCATATCAATTAGATCTCTTACAAAAGGATTTGAAGCATCTCATTTCATCAAATGAGATGGTAAAAAAAAGGCCAAGCTCCAAAATTAGATTATGTCAACCCAAGGAGGAGCAAATAAGTGAAATAAAGAAACCTCTACCCTTTTATATCTCTTTAGTTATTTGAAAGCATTTGGTGCCTAATTTTATGATAGATTTAGGGGCCAACACCTCTAGGTTTCATATGAAGATAGCTAACACTTTGGGGATTAAGTACACTACAATTACTAAGGTTGCTTTGTAATTGGATGGTACTACAATTAGAATATTTGAAGTAATAAAATGTCTTGAGCTAACTCTTCATGCATGCCCTAGTCTAACCATTGCTCAAGACATATCAGCTATAAATTTTCCCCTCTCTTTGCTATTTTTTTTCAAGAGACTTCACAATAAAGGTAAGAGGTTACTTGTCTTCATATTGGTCTCATATGATCTTGAAGAAAAGGTATGGGACTAAGTTTACACTTAAAGCTCATCCTATCTCAACTTATCATGTTAAAGTCCATGATCCTCTCCCTATAAACTCAAGTTGCATGGTGCAAGGAAAAATAACCAGTGATTCAAAGCTAGTTGAAGCAGTGAATTCATCATAATTAGTCCCTGATCTTATGTTAGATGAGTGGGATAAGGAAAGGTACGAGTTTGATCCATATGACACTTCTGCCAAGAAAATTTTAGGTACTTATTGTATCCAATAGGAGGGGTATTTTATCCCAAGTTCATTAAGAGAAAATGAGGAGGATCCCTAGGGCCTATGGAAAATGTTTTTTTGATGGCTCTAGGAGTAGGAATAAAGTTGTATAAGTGTAGTATTAATCTCCCCAAAGGGAAAGAAGTTTATTTTTTCTCATAGACTTCAATTTGCATGCTCTACCAATGTAGCTAAGTATGAAGATTTATTTCATGGACTATTATTGGTTTAGAAGAGACATATTAAGATATTATAGGTGTATGGAGACATTGAGTTGGTTTTCCACTTAAGAGATTCAAGGATATTAACCTCCTTAAGAGATTCAAGGATATTAACCTCCTAGTAGTGTCAAGGATGTTAAATGAAGAGGATGGCCAAATGAATGCCATAGGGTCACAATTTCTCGCACCTAGATATCTCATTCAAAGACACGACTAACACATCAAGAATGTGGTAAGACCATCCATTCCAAACATCAATGTGAGCTAGCGGGTCTTTGATAGTGATGAGAAAATTACCCATTTTATTGAGAACGAAGTTGAGTTCTCATCTAAGTTGCAATCAAGGCTACAAAAGGAATACGAGGATCAAATTATCCAATTGAGAACTAACAAATTACTAAGAGGTCTAGTTAATATTGAAAGCATATTCAACCCTGATGATGAGTTTAAAGGAGAAAATAAAAACATGATAGATAGAGAAGAGGACTATCAAAAGGTCATGATCGCCCAAGATAAAGAGTTTTTATTTGGAAAGGTATGTCATGAAACTTAATTTTTTTTTGAGTCCTTACATTACTAATACAATAGTATTTTCTCATGGATCTATGAATATATTAAAGGTTTCAACCCTAAAATTATGCAACATGCTATAGACCTTGACCCCAATAAAAAGAATATTAAGAAAAAGTAAAGACTTGTGAATCCCAAGATAGAACCTCTAATGAAGAAAGATATTTCCAAACTCATAAAAGCCATAATTATATTTCCTATCAAGTACTCTACTTGGGTGGAAAATTTAGTTCCTATAAGGAAGAAGAATGGGGAGATTAGGTCATAATTTAATCTTAGAGATATAAATAGAGCCTCCTTAAAGGATCACTACCCTTTACCATTCATGGACCAAATTTGGGAAATAATATCAGGGGTTGAGAGGTTCTCCCTTTTGTATGGATATTCTCGATACAATTAAATCTGGGTTAAGGAAGAAGACAAGTATAATATAACTTTTACTACTAAATGGGGAACATATGCCTATGGAAAAATGCCTTTTGTGTTGTCTAATGTTGTGTTACCTTTCAGAGGGACATGGATTTTTCTTTCAAGAGATTCATAAGTAAGTTTATTCTGATTTTCTTGGATGATATCATAGTTTTTTCAAGATTCAGAGAAGATGATTTAAAACATATTGAGAAAGTTTTTGAAAGGTGTAGAGAGTTTGGGGTGTCACTCAATCCAAAGAAATGAATCTTTGTAGTCCCACAATGAAATCTATTTGGTCATAAGAAAGCATTACAATATTTCATTGGAAAAATCAATTTTGTTAGAATTTTTTTCCTAACTTTGCAGGATTGGTTAAGAAAACCACTCAAATTTTGAATAAGAACAACAATTTCAAGTAGGATAATAAAGGGAAGGATAATTTACATAAGATTAATATCCCACCCCCATTAACCCAAATCATGAAGAAGATTTTATCTTGTATTCTTATGGGGCTAAGAGTAATGTGGCAGTCATTCTAACTCAGCAAAATGATGAAGGTTTGGAGAAACCGGTCGCTTTCTTTAATCAAACATTGAAGGACTATGAGATAAGGTACAACCACATAGAGATACAAGTATTTCTAGTCATGAGGGATATAAAAAAATTAAATCATATCCTCACCAAAAATCATATCAAGGTGTTATTTTCTCATCCTACGAGAAATTTCATAATGGGGGAAAATTAGCAAGCAGAGAGTTAGATGGGTAGAGAGAATCATGGAACATGATATCATGATAAAATATGTCAAGTTGGTTAGAGGAAAAGGAGTGTGTAAAAAAATTGCAATAGATGTTGTTAATGATGACCAATAAGCTTCTTATGCCTTGGATGAAGAGGAAGAAAAATCAACAACATGCACACTCAATGGAAAAATATTTGTGGATGATATGGATAGGTTCTTGGATACTAGAGAGTATCCTCTTGGGTTAGAAAAATAAAAGAGGAGACACTTCAGGCTTTAGACCATTCCTTATTTTTTAATTCATGGCATTCTCTTCAAGAAAATCCTAGAGATGATTTTGTGGAGATGCATTGGTAGAGATCAGATTGAGAGAATTCTCGGTGAATTCGATGAAGACTTAGTTGGTGGTCAATTTTCTCTAAGAAAAACAAAAATGAATATCATGAGGGGCGGTTATTTTTGGCCCAAACTTTTCAATGATGCTCATAAGTGGGTTAGAAAATGTAATGAATGTTCCTTCTTTATAGGGAAGAAGTTGGCTTTCCTTCCACTTCACCCAATTCAAGCAGACCAGACCTTGTCCTAGTTGGGTTTTGACTTCATTATCATGATCAATCCAATGTCTAGTGCTGGTCATAAATAGATTTTGACCACCATTGAATACTTTAACAGGTCAACCAAGGTTGTTGTGCTTAAAGAAGCTTCTGAGAAAACCATTTTAGGCTTCTTGGAGGAGATTGTGACTAGGTTTGGAGTCCCTCATACAATAATATTTAATACTACTAAAGCCTTCTTAGGCTATAAAATTTCTAATTGGTCCCTTAGGCATGGTATCAACTCAAATACTTCTTCTAATTATCATCCTCAAGGTAATGGCCTAGATGAGTCTACCAATAAGAATTGTATTAGAATAATGAAGATAACAATGGAAATGAATCATAGGAATTGACATACCAAGATAAAAAAATCTCTTTGGGATGAAACAATAAAATTTAAAAGAGAACTAGGCACTTCTCCCTTCATTGTTGTATATGGTAGATAGGTCAGGCTTCCATTATATTTTGAATTATCTTCATTAAAGCTAGTGCATCCGTTGCAATTGGAAGGTTAAGATGAAAGAACGATTTGAATGGCGGAGCTAGTTTGACTTGAAGAATTGAGGAAATCCATCATGATCAAATTAGAAGAACATAAAATATTAACCAAAAAAAGGTTTGATAAGAAACTCAAACTAAAAACTTTCAAAACAGGGGATCTAGTCCTAAAACGGGACACATAAAGAGCTAAAACATGGTGGAATTCTAAGTTTGATACACTTTGGAGTGGGTCATATATCATCACTACCTGTAAGCAATATAACTCTTTTGAGTTGTCTAAGATTTATGGGGAGGCACTTCAAATCCCAGAAAATGGGATTTATCTCAAACTTTCTCATTGAGTTTGTTTGTTGCATCTTGTAACTAGTTGTTGTCCTTTTTTTTTGTTTTCCTTGTTGTTATTGGAGGGACCCTACTTTTATTATGTGGTGATCCCTGATTGATTGAATTTTCCTTGATCCTTATGGTGATATCTTGAATAAGTATTTATTTGCACAAGTGTTGGTTCCATTTGCATTCCACAGGTTTAGAGGCCATGAAGCAAAGTTTGAAGTAACACTGGGAAAAAGTGTTCCATGGAATGAAGTGAAAAGTGATTTCAAAATTCTACAGATAAAGGAGTAGCTTAATTTCATAGTAAAGTTTCTAAGTTATATGTTAACACCATGCCCAATGAATATTCCATTCTAGTGATCAAATCATCTAGTAGGTAGATGTTCCTTGAAATTCACCAAACTATTGTCCAAAACAATACCCATTCTATTTGGACAACTTCATTTGAGTTATAGACTCACACAAATTCAAGAGATTCATCTATGGAATGAAAGAATTTAGTGTTCAACGGAAATAAAAATTGTAGTGTTCTGCAGAGTTTGCACAAGCCATGCAACAAATGAACTTCACCATAGAGAAATATGCCATGAAAGAAAGGATAAGTGTTGGTGTAGGATGTTATCCTCCTATTTGGAAATTCCTCACCTTTGTTGACTCACCTTCCTTAGGTGTTCTTAGTGTCATAGGAGTTATTACGACATGTCTTCAATGTCAGAGAACATCATAGTCTATACTAGGAGTTACATTCCTATTCCAGAAATGTAACTCACCTTCCTATTCTAAGAATATTCCCATGGAAGAGTTACATAACACTCTTATTTATACACTTCAGTTGACCTATTGCTACAAGTTTATGGAGTCTTAATGCTGAGTTGGTTAAGTATTGGAACTCATTAATATACATATTAATCTTTACATTTTCATAATTCTTGTAGTTGCATAGTACACTCGTTGAACTAGGATCCTTGCACACTCTAATATGGTACAGAGCAGAGGATTTGGTATATGCTTTTCAAGTTTATGTATTGCAAGTTTTATTTTGAAACCTTAGTTTTCATTCATCGTTATAGAGGTTATGTCCAAATTTTGATGATTTCATTGTTGAGGGTTGTTAAAAAATTTGGGGTCTACAAAAAAACACAAAAACATTAGGTTTAAACTTTAGGGATTTTTTTATGAAATTTGGTGTTTTTTGTAGATGCATTTCCTTGGTTTTAGTACCTTACAAGTTTTATCTTGAAAACCAGCTCACTTCCCAACTTGTTTCCCAGTTTGCTACCCATCTTACTTCCTAGCTCGATTATAGCTCGTGTGACTAGGTTTCTCTCTTCAATGGTTCACTCACAGTCCTTAGCTCATTGGTCCAGCTTGCCCTATCTCAGCTATGTGGATTATACATTGTGTTTTTCCTTGAGGAATATATTCCTTTTACTTAGATTGCTTTGATGGTGTGTCTTTGTTCACTTGGCACAAACATGAATCGTCATGTTCGTTCAACCTGCTTTTGTTATGGCCTTCCTCTCTGGCGGTGAACTTGTTTGCACTTGGATATGCCCTTCTCAAATAACTTGACCTTAGATTTCCCTAGGCTAGGTTTCATTGATTATGGGATCAAGATCCTTTCACATTGCGGATCAACCATTATTTGGCTCAACCATCCTGACACAACTCTAACCCTGCCTACTCTATCTGGCTCAACACACACCAACATGCCCTTGACTCCCATAGATTCCATCAATGGCTCTCCTAATAATCATATCTCACATAAACCTATTTAAGATCTACCATTCAAACAAGGTCCACCCATCTCGATCTTCGCAATTTGTCTTGACTCACCCAGTCTGCGACCTCCTCACACCCTTCCTCCGCTCCAACTCAGTCATTGTTTCGATGACATTGTGCAACTTGGTTCATTTTTCCTCTCAACCTTGACCCTCCACCTCACCCCTAGCAAGCTCGATCATCCCTTGACTAAAAAAATCTTGGTCAACAAATAATAATCCTTCCCGACATTACTTTAAAAATCAATTTTCAAATTAATTTTTGATAGCATGTGTTTTTTTGTAAAGGGTTAAAAACTGGGATTTTTTTTTGTGAAAGTGAGCTTATTGTCTTCTAGGTTAATTTATTGAGTTAATGTAAGGGGTTATCATTCAACCTCTCTTGTTATTTTTGGAAAAACCACTAGTAGTGTATTTAAATTTGTATGTACAAACATTTAAAGTAGGTATTTTTTAATGACATAAAACAAGATACTATAATAATTTTTGATTGGTAAATCGAAATAGAGTGTCATTTTATTCAAAAGTTCATATATTTTTTCTCATTCCATTGATCCATTTTTTTATCGCACTGAAACTATACAGTATCAAAATTGGGTGGGTTAAAACATAAATTTTAGGGGAGGTGTTGTAACCACATGTAAACACATTTTTGGCTAAGTCCAACATCTTGCAACCTTGAGTGTATTTTTGCACTCATCTCCTTTTGTATTCCACGGATGCATTTTCGGCTGAGTCCAATGTCCATCTAAACATGTATTTTTCGCTTATGAATCATTTACACTACTTGCTCTTATATGTGGATGCATGATGTAGGATGTTATTTCCATACTTATGCTTTGTAAGACCAATACTGCATCACATCCTCCACCACCACTGCTTAGTAGGGTTAATTATGCACCATGGTGTTCAAGCATGTAAAATTTTCTCACTTAACAAGATCTTTATCTATACTTATATGGACAATTACCTACCCCCAGTGATCCATATCAACTCGAAAACTTGATCAACACTTATGACACCGTTCTTGGTAACTTGTTGATGTATATTTCCATTCCTCTCCACCATCATGTGGCACACATAGAGTGTCTCACAACATTTGGACAATTCTTCACACCTTATTTGGAGACCCTTCATAGAATGTAGTTTCTACCCCTTTTGATACTATTATTTCCACATCCATTTCATACGATGATAGTTATGATGATATTGATTTACTTGTTCATATTCTCAATGATTAGGATTATTCTTCTAGTTTTGAAGGTGTGAGTATTGATGAGGATACATCTCCTCCCTCTCCTAAACACCTTTATGAGAATGTTGAATATCCTCCCAACTCTCCCACCATTAGAGATCCATTAGACACCAGGAAAATTTGTCCACAGTTCCATGTTGTTTCAATATATTTCATTGCATTTTCCTCCAATCCTCAATCATTGTGTGAGGAATTTTCTAATCCTACTTTTTGTGTTGATGGTGCATTATTGTCATACATCTCTCTTCTTTTTTTCAAGCAAACCTTTTGGGATGAGTTTCTACTAGACCTCATATGTCTTTTCACTGACCTTACTTGTGTTGCAATACAATGAGAAGATCTTCCATATATAGAGCATTCACATATTTGTACTTCGAAGGAGTCCTTTATCTCCGTTGATGGAAGTGCCGCTTCTAGGATATTAGTCACTTATGCTATTTTGGAGATCACCACTTAATCACCTCTAATTTTGAATCCTCATTCTACTATTGTGAGGGTTATTGGGCCTTTATTGTATGTGGACATTATTTTAGCAAATGATCCATACCCATCCTCTAAAAGACCTACTTTAGTGGCATTACCAACAATTCTTGCGCATACTCTTTCCAGATTTATGCCACATTTCAGTCATGGACCAACTTCAAAGTTCTTCATACTATGTCCTTCGTCTTCCATCATGGAATGGGAAGGATTTCAGTACAGTTTTTTTGGTTCTACCTAAGGGCAGAAACATTGTTCGATGTGAATGGACCTTCTTCATTCTTCAGGCGGAAGACCACATCATTGACATTATTCTGGAGGGCATTATATACTTCTCCTCTTATTTATCTCTCTACTTTTTGAGAGATTCTCTATGCACTTCTAGGGGGATTCTTTTTGAGGAAAAAATTTGCTATGTATTTCATTTTATCTCTTTTTTTTTTGGGGGGGGGGGTTCCAACTGGGTTTTCACCTTTTTTCTAATTTATGAAATATTTTCATTATATGTGGGTACCTCATCAGGCCTTATTTTTGGGACCCACCTTTCTTTTCCGCCCACCTAATCTATGCTTAAGGGGCTATTGGTGCAGGATATTATTTTCCTACTTGGAAATTCCTCACCTTTATTGAGTCATCTTGCTTAGGTGTCCTTACTATGACGTGTCTTACATGTTATAAAGTGTCATAATTTATCATAGGATTTACATTCCTATTCCAGGAATGTAACTCCCCTTCCTATTCTAGGAATATTCCCATGGAGGAGTTACGCAACACTCATATTTGTACACTGCTCTTAAGCTATTTATACAAGGTCATGGATGCTTAATGTTGAGTTGGTTGAGTATTGGAAATCATTAATTTGTATCTTCCTCTGTACGATTTCATGATTTTTACAACTGCATAGTACACTCATTGAACCAAGATCTTTATGCACTTAAATACTAAAAACCATGCGGCACTGCAAAGGAAGAAAATTGAAGCATGAGAACATTAGAAGAGTTTGCAGGTAAATGCCACACAAGTTGATGGATTCCATGAAACAAGAAAATCTGCATATCAAAGGAACCCATGGATCAAAGGAGTGGTTTTTCACAAAATAAGGTAAATTGGAAAGTCTGTGGAACAAAGAGTCTATGATATAAGGAAAAATGCCAAAAAACATAGAATACTCCATGAAATGCATCATACTCCGTGGGAGGAGGAAATATCAGGTTGTGGGTGGTAAAGGTAATTTTAGAGTTAAGGGTTGTTTGTGGATCAAGGCGGAGATCAAAATAAAATCACAGGTCGTCTCAGGTTCTCTAAATGAACAAACAATTGTGAAAGACAAGATCAAGGTGGCAGAACATCAAAACTTTACAAAAATCAACAATGTAACACCTAATTTAGATCAGGTACTCAACCACTTTAACAACCAACATTAAGTTTTGAATAATGTTATCCTCCTACACTGGATATTTTATGGCCTGCGTTTAAAGCAATGTCAGACACCCATATGGAAATTAGTCCTTGGTGTTGTCAGGGTCGTTGAATTAATTCATCGTTGGATGTGTTCTTTTCCCTCTTCCTCTCTCTAAAAATTTATATATATGTAAGTACGAAAGCACATGCAATAGGTTCATTTTTCTGTTAAGTCTAAGAACTTTTCCCTTTTAAGCTTTAAACTTTTACATGTAGACCTCTATAATGCTCCTACGAAGGTTTCATGCACCTCAAATCTGTTAGAGTGTGAATGGATAATTTTTTGGTATTATATACAAATGTGGTCTCTTTCCTTTGAATACATTAGTGTTTAATATGAATATTTTGATCCTCTTTCTCACCCTTAGTCTTAATCTATTTACTCATTCCAAAGTTATGTGTGCATATTTTGGATCTTCGCACGTATTTTTATATCCATGTCCTTGGATCCATAATCAAACCCTATTCTAGTTTGGTGCATCACCTCTCTTTATCTCTGCATTCTCTCTCTCAATCCCGGTTCCTTGAAATACTAAGGATATGATTAAATACCAGTGGTTTAGTGTTGGTTAGTTAGTCACAGTAAGCTAGGATAAAAGGAACCAACCTTATCTAGAGATTGACCTCAAAAGGCGTAATTATCCCACACTTTGGAGGTCTTTCCATGTTTCATTGAGGTGTTGAATCTAGTATATTCAAAAAGGGTAAAATCTCAGGAAACAATAGTAACCTTCAAGAATTACTTGACTTGAAAAAATTAGTAAATCAATAGAACTTACTAAGATTTGTCTTGATTTGAGGGTCCACATCAAGGGTCACACAACTAAGACACACAGTAACAACTTAAAAACATACACAATAAAAGCAAATTCTAAAGATCGTGAAGTTGAAAATGTATCGAGGTTATTTTATAACTGGGTTGCACCCCTCTTGGAAGAGAAAAATGACATTACCATGCACTACAAAAAGTAATCAAAGGGATAGTGAGAAAAATTCAAAGGAAACGTAAATGAACCATTTTTGGACATGCCATAATTAGTTCAATAAGAGTTTTAATTATAGAATTTTTTGACAAAGCAATTGGTCAAAGGAGATTAAATAATAAGGCATTGGGGTTGGCGATCAAACACCATCATGAAAGGTTTTATAAACTTCTTAGTGATGTTGGACCCATATTCAATGCCAAATTAAGGTTTTTGAGCACATCGGAAAATTATTTGAGTGGACGCCCCCTCTTAATTTTTGAAAACATTTTATAAAGGAATTTTTAACATGTTCGCATACAATTAAGATTAGAAAGGATTATTTCTTTCCTTTTTCATGACACTATTATAATTTATTTTCATAGTGATGTCATGTTCAATTGTCAAAATGGAAAGGATATTTAATATAGTTTCACCCATTGGGTAAGTGCACAAAGATGTGAGGCCAAAAAGTGGTCAAAAACCACAAAATTGATTAAAATGCATACACGTTCTAAATAATACGTTTGTGCTTTTATGTGTTAGGTTTGGTGGTTTCCAAACCAAAATTGCATACGTGTTCCTATGGGAAAGGAACACACACACGTTATAACACGTACACATTCTTAATATAAAGAATATTTGGAGGTTTTTGATGTGAAAAATAAGGCTAGGGGGCATATTTACTGTTGTCATTCAAAATGGAACCCTAGATATGATCATGGTAGATCAAAATTTTGGCCCAACATGGGATTGTCTCCAAGTGTGGGAATTTAAAATTGAGACAAACCTCTAGAGAAGGTTGGTTCCTCTACCTATCCTAATGCTAAAAATAATCCTACAGCTGAAAGAAAAACTATCTAAGCCTAATCCAAGCATTCATAGGGACCAGGGATAGAGAGATGCATGTAAATGAAAAACTAAGTTGTGAAAGAGGTGATAACACCAAGAAAAGGGGGATCATTCTCCATGAGCGATAAATGAGAAGGAAATAAAGGAAGGAAAGGGTGTAAAATTTTTCCATAGACCCAAAACAAGCAAATCCACTCATGCTTCACATTACAAAACACAAAGAAAAGGAAAACCTGCAAGTATAACTCATACACAACATAAAATGAGAGAACATAGAGGTAAGAGACACAACCAAATGTAAGAAAAGGGAAGAGAATATCCATAATGTCCATATTTAATTTCTCCAGAGTGTACACAATTTTTTACATCCATTTGGGAGGTATTGAGAGCATTGCAAGCTCCAAAACGTAGATTTGCAACTCAAATTTGTTTGGGACACCATTTTTTGATGGTGCCTTTGCAAAAATGGAGAAGGATACATTACAATAAAATTGAGTTGCATATATAAAATAAAAATATGGGAGAGAGGAATTTTGAAATTAGTAAGACCGTCCACTTCTTCAACCACCAAGGACCAGTTAACATTCAAGTTTGTAGACCCATCATGTGCATCATCAACTTTTGCAGAGCTCATACCTGAAAATGGCCATGAATTCATTTTTTTACATATTATCACCAAAAATACAAGTTATTGTGGCCCATAAATTCATTTATCATGTATTAATCTTCAATACCTTTCCAACGATATAAATTTTGTCTCATTTGGTGACCTGGATCAAAAGTTATGAGCATTTGAAGATGGTATGTTGATCCATAAAGGTGACTGTGAAATTGCAAAATGTAAAACTGCGAAGCAGCTCCCAATCCCTGAAACTATAAAACTAAAAAATATAAAACTACATAAATTCAAACTAAGAATGCACAAATGTGTACACTGTGAACTTCCAAAACAACTCCCAAACCCCAAAACTGTAAAACTACATAATTGCAAACTACGGATGTGCAAACGTGCAAAATGTGAATGTGTGAAGTAGCTCCTAAACCCCAAAACTACAAAATTGTAAAATGTAAAACTGCATATCTGAAAACTAAAAACATTCAAATGTGAAATCTATTAACTATGAATGTGTTAAGAAACTCCCAAACCCCAAAACTACAAAACTACAAAAGCCCTGAAACCCTGAAAAATGCTAAATATGCACATTTTGAAGGATTTTTTCAATTTTTGGGAAAAAGTGGCTTTCTCAATCAAGTGAAGATTATTTTGGAGATTCCTAAGTGCTTAAAATATTTTAAAATCAAAATATGAAGCATTCAAGGGAAAATTGGAATTAGATTTCCAAAATGAAGTGTGAGCTCATTTCGGTCGACATTCATTAAAATAGTTATTAAGTCTTTTGATATTTATTATACTTTAAATTTATTTTTGTAAATTTAAGAAATTAGGGTCACTCTACACCTAATAGAACTAGTCTCGCAGCTCCAACAATTATAATCTAGAAGATGGTTTTTCAAAATCTAATTTGGTCAATACTTACTCTTTTTTTAGGATTTCAACATTGGACGTAAAGCTTTTGGGGTGTAAATTTTGTAATTGGTGTTTGTTTTGGGAATATATATAGTTGTTTTGTAGGTTTTATGGCCTTCTAGATTGGTTGCTAACATTAATAGGAGTTTTGGATGTGTTAAAAGTAGATTTTACAAACCTCACAACTCCCAAAGATAGGCACTTGCTTAAATATATGGACTTTTGATTTTCCGAATGAGCATAGATTTGAAACCCTAATTTCATTTTATAAGTAGATAAACATTGTATCATGGATGATTACACACTTTACAAGCCTAAGAATATTTAATACACTACATAAATATGACCAATTAATGAACTGGATCTTATATATCTCACCACACCACTTAATGCATTCATCTCGGGAGGGAGTCAAAGATTTTTCCCATATGAGATGATGGATTGATAATGAATCAACATACTTAAAACCCAAAAATGAAACTCTTACTCAAGAGAGATATTTTCTAAATATAATATAGGGATCCCACCCCATATCTATATATAGGGGTGCTCACCCCATATCTATATAGAGGATAGGGGTGGGGAGGAGTGATTAAATATAGGGGTGCACACATCTAGGATAACCAATAGATAGAGAGAGAAGTGTGTGGGAGTTCCAAATGATTATATAAAATCCTTAACTGCCCTCCCCTAATTATCTCAACTGATCAAATATATGTTGGGGATAACACGTTGATGACTCCTAAAAGATCTTATCAATGAAATTATTTGGCACCATATGAGGAGAGGGAGGGGATGAGTGGGGGTATTATATCAATTGGTTTGATATTAATCTCCATATAGATATAAGGGCCCTACCCCTCCTCAAATTGGTACCAAGTTTGAAAGTTGGTCCATGGTTCATCAATTGGAAGGAGACTACTTTGAGACACGTAGACATAAGGGCAAGATCGGTTACCAACTACTTATAAATAAGGAAGAAGGAAGGAAAAGAACTTATATAGATATAGGGGCACACCTAGTTAATTGAGGGAAAGAGTGCATAGACATGGTGGCACACATAAAAACTACGGGTCTATCTTTATGCCGATGAGGCACAAAATTATCCAGATATTGAGCCACGATATGGAAGTTGAAGTTGAAGTTTTCATATATATTATACTTGCCATATACACTATGCTTTCCAATCTAGATGCATTTTTAACACGACCACACAAATAATCTTCATATTCAATAATGTAGTGGAGAAACCATGGTGCCTATCCAGTCACAAAGATAATCCTTTCATCCCAATAATATAAATTAGTAATAGTAAGGGTTGAGAAATAAGATAATCTAAGGACCCATGACATCTTCATTTTGTTCAAAACAAGAATAAGAGATAACTGGTAGAGTTAAAAACTAAAAGAGTGCATCACATTGGTCTCTATATAAGTTTCAAATAAAATTGGGGTAGGAGTTTGTGGAAAATATGCCAAAGATTCAAAACATTTATTTCCCTTCCCTAAACCCTAATCCCTAAACTCTATACTGGTTGGGGTAATTTGGCTAATTGAATCCTTATGAACTTAATGTGATGTACTTTGGGGATGAATTTTCCTCAATAACATCATGCACATTAAATCAATCATTACGATATGATGTGATTTGGAGTTTAATGGCCCCTAATTGCATCACTAGTTGAAAAATTAGTTAGAAGGTTCAATCAAAGAGGCAATTTGGGCCATTAGAGCCCCACAAAATTTATTGTGACTATATACAATGTTATTATAGGCTCAATTTAGGACAACTTGAGACACTAATCATATTTGTGACTATTTGATGTGATTTTTGACTTAATTGGCCCCTAATTATTTCATGAAATGAATAGTTAGTTGATTTGTTCAAGAAAAGAGGAATTAGAGGTTAATTTGAGCCATCTGAAACTAATTGGAACTTTACAATGCAATAGCCCTAATTATAACTTTAAATGAAATAATTAGTTAATTTTTTTGAAATTGAAAACAAAATTTGTGATGCAGGAACAACATAAAAGAATTGGTTATATTGTATAATTTTTGATATTTTAGCTTAGTAAGGACATGAACGAGGATGGTATGTGAGAAAATGGAGCAAGGATTGTATAATGTAGAAGTTGGGAGATGACGATGAGTGCACAAGGCTTGCGTAGATGCATTGTGTAATGGTTTGATTATACAATGCATGCTAGTTGCACACGGTAAAGAGCACAATATTTCCATGAAGTTGCGAGGGAAAGGAAAAGTGTCTTGCACTATGGTATTTTTTCATTTTTTGCACAATGTCATGATACAATCATGTGGGTTGATAAAAAATCCTTATGTCAGTGGCTAATTCACACATAATAATAATACATGGATGACACGATATGCTAACAAAACATGTCATAAGAGTGACAAAGAATCGTGAAGAGAAACTATCTATGGACACACATCACCAAAAAAATAATGTCAAAATACATGAATGTATCACAAATTACCTTATAGATCTATAAAATATATCAAGGATTGATTATCTTCAACCACCAGATCTGACAAATGTAGGAGTTCATGCAGAAAGATAATGCAGTGTTTTAAAGGAGTTAATGAACTCACTTCTAATGCATAAAGATCTAAAACCTAATCAAACAGAAAGGGAGTTAAGTTCTCCATTTAAGGGGGTAGAGTGGTGAAAAGTAGATAGAGATCCAAACTGAATTGAACAAGTGAATCTTGTGAAGGGTCCTAAAGAAACACCATTGTAATAGGTCTAGGATTTTAGATCATTTTCTTTGTAAGAGTCTTGATAATAAGAGTAACATTTGTAGATGTTGTTAAGTATGTTACAATTAATAGAAATGTATCTATCTATGTGTTGATCTAATGTGTATTCTAAGGCAATTCACGAGTCCATATATTCAAGCAAGTGTCGTTATCGTTGGGGGTTATAAGGTTTGTAAAATCTAATTTTGACACATCTAGAACTCCTATAAATGTTAGCAATCAGTTCAGAAGGACAAAAAACCTACAAAATGAATATTTTTCCAAAAACAAATGTCGATTATAATATTTACACCCTAAAAGCTTTATGTCCAATGTTGAAATCCTGAAAAACGAGTAAGTATTAACCAAATTATATTTTAAAAAACTATCTTCTAGATTATTACTATTGGAGCTACACGACCAATTCTATCAGGTGCAACGAGACACTAATTTCTTATATTTACTAAAATAAATGTAAAGTATAATATTTATTTTATTATTTATTTATACTTTTATACTTTAAAGAAATATTATACTTTAACTTTATTTTAATAAATATGTCCCTTAGCCTAACCTGCCAGATCAAAAACTTCCAAATATGTTTAATATTAAGAACACATATGTGTTATAGCGCGTGCACGTTCCTTGGACATATGAATCATACATGTTTTCTGCATATGTATTATAGCACGTATGTGTTCCTTTTTATTTTCACACAAGCCAAAACCTCATAGCCTCGAAAACGGTTTGCTTTCCCGAGCCTATGTCCTAAAATTGTTCAAACAAAAAAACCTGCATGTTTTGGATTGAAAATGTATAATTTTTTCTTCCACCTCAATAAATCCTATAAAAATGATCGAGGCCTTTCTTAAAAATATGCCTATAGCATCAAGAAAAATAACCTATTTCTAAATATATAATTTTTCAAAAAAATTGACTATTGCAAGGTTTCCATCTATATTTATTTCAAAACATGTCTTTTATAACTCTATTTTTAGTGTTTGTATTCATCACGTATCTTTTGTTTCACTCATCAAAATTGAAATTTTTTTATAGTTGCAAACTATGACTAATTCTATACATATTAAAAAAAATCTAAATTTCAATATTTTTTGAGGTAGTTCGGGGAGGTGGGGGGCACGATTGGGTATCCATTATTTGTAAATTTCAAAGTATTTTTACTTGGAAAATCATTAAAAAAAATGAAAGAAAATATATCTCAAACTAGATGATCATATATATCTTTCCACCATATGGTTTACAAATATATTAAATGGTGTTAAAAAATGTGGCAGGGAGGGTGTGGGAAAGGGGAGCTACACAATCAAATCTCTATTATGTTTTTTTGAAAAAATAGGAACACATCATAGAATTTTAAATTTTTGACCCACTTATACTTAACCATTTAAAAAAACTTAGTAGTTTAGAAACACAAATTTTTAGTGGCGAATATTCGTTAATCCACCAATATTCCAATTTTTAAACTTTGCATTTGGCAATTTTTTAGTGTAGGAATTAGGATTGGGTCACCTAAATTTTCTTGGTACGAGTTACTTTAGGGTTCAGTTCACCTAGCATTTACACCAATAGCCAATTGTTTTAATTCAAATCACCTTTAGCATGAAATTAAAAATTCCCACATTCACCTTCAAATATATAGTAATTACATATTTATAATTATGTATGCAAATTATGACTATCAAGTACAAATCAAATATTCATCGCATTAAATATCAAAATCAACTACATATTCCAACCCTCCAACATTAATCTATTTTTAACGGTTATGGTATGCCACAAATTTTATCGAATGGGTAGACGATAGACCCTATACTATGACTTTTGAAAAAATAGAAACACCTCGTAGAATTTTAACTCTTTGACTGACTTACACTTAACCATTTTTAAAAAAACTCAGTAGTTTAGAAACAAAAAATTTTAGTGGTGAATATGCGTTAATCCACGAATATTTCAATTTACTTTTAGGGGTCACCTGAATTACTTTTAGGGGTCACCTAAATTTTCCTGGTACAAGTTACTTTTAGGGGTCAGTTCACCTAGCGTTTACACCAATAGCCGATTGTTTTAATTCAAATCACCTTTAGCACGAAATTGAAAATTTCCACATTTTCCTTCATATATAGTAATTACGTATTTACAATTCCCTATGCAAATTATGAATATCAAGTACAAATGAAATATTCCTTGCATCAAAGATTGAAATCAACTACATATTTCAACCCTCCATCATTAATCTATTTTTAATTTTTATGGTATGACACAAATGTTACCGGCTAGTAGCACTATATATGCTACTAGCTGATAAAATATATTGTGCTATGAGTCGGTAGCATACAATGTGTTATTGACCAGTAGCATACACTGTGCTACCGATCGGCATGAAAGCTTATGCTATCAGAAGGTAGAAAATTTTATGCTACCAGATGGTATAAAGTTTATGTTACTGATTAGTAGCACATTTGATTACACTTGGATAGGTACAATGGACTTTTTGAATTATGAAAAAAAGGAAGATAAATTCAATAGCAAAAGTAGCATATTAAATTATTTTAACCAATCAAAAAAATGCGGACCCAACTTACATCCATTGCAAACACTTGTAATAAATTATAATTATAATTTTATTCATTTTTTATTATTTTAGTTTAAATTTTGAAGATCTTTGTCATAGTCAAACCCTTCTTGCATTTGAATGCAAAAACCCTACTGATAATTATATTCCACATGAAAAAATTAATAAAAACATATCCCCTAAAGAAATAATTGAAATTTTAGTAGATGAAGATATAATTGATGATGACATGCCAGGGATGGAAGATAATCCTCACTATCAAATGTCTCAAATAGATGAAAGTTATATTGAAAGATTCAATTAGAAGGTGATATTCATAGTACTCTTCCCATAAACAAATATGTGTGAAGGAAGAAAACTAGCTAGACAGTTGGAAGGCCTTTTAAGGTATACTCGGTAAAAAATATCCATTCATTGAACCTTTAGAGACATAAAATAGTAATGATACTCCAAAAGAATGTAGATGTACAATTTATGGTTAGAAATTCAGAAAAGAACATAAAATGCAACTAAAGTTGGACATGATTGAGAAACATTGTGGAAAATTATATGTGAAAGTCAAGGAAAATGATAGAAAAATAACAAAGACACATAGATGGAAAACTACAAAATCATGCATGCATGTAAGATATGCAGAGTTGTATGAAAATGAGCAGAAACATTGTCGAAATCTTATGGAGAAAGGAGGAATAATTAATGCAAAAATTGGAAAAGCACTCAATGCCAATCTTAAGGAAAAAACACACAGTTATCTACTATATTCTTCATTTTAAAAATGTGTAGAACTATTTTTTAGATTTTTAGAGTTTAAATTTTTTTTAAGTTTATTGAGTTTCCTAACCTCCCACAATCAAATTTATCAGATAGTAGTGCCCGAGAAAAGGAAAAATATCATGCAATGATTAAAAAGGAGGATTTAAAAGAGAAAGTAAATAATGCACGTTTTATATCCCTTACCATTGATGTGGTTATAACAATGGAAAACACATATTGGGTTTGCATGCATGTTTATACTTTTGAGAACCACACAAGGAAGCCTCATGTTCTAGCTGTTCATAAAATGATGGAAAAATTCAATGTTGAAAATATTTGTCAAATTGGTTATTTTTAATTTGAAGGATGGATGCATATTCTATCGCTACAAAGATTTTATGTGTTGGTGATGATGGTGCATCAGTAATGCATGGTTATAGAAGTGTTCTATGTGTTCACTTACAAACAATTGATGAATCTTGCACATATAATAGCATTAATCACATTTGAAAATATCGCAAAAGTGGTAGAGCTTATCCATGAATTGCATGCGCATATGTCATGTAGTCCAAATTTTTTTTCTAGAAGTTTTATAAATTTACGATTGGAGTGAAAGATGGTAAAAAAATTCATAAAGACGTTGATATAAGATGGGTTTCCATGTATGATTCTTTATGTATATTTTTTTATTAATATCCATTGTTATCTGGTTTTGTGTTTAATTAGCATATGGAAGTTGAAAAAGAAAAATATTTGCTTTACTGTTTAATAGATTTGGAATCATTGTTTAAAATTTGTGGTATTCTACCCATGTTGAATGAAATCAATTGCTTAAAAAAATATACTAAAGAAAGATCCATCTATATATTCGAATTATTAGGTTGAGAAAACCGGTATGTCAAACACTAGATGTGTTATACAAACCTGATCGAATGTTTTCAAGGACATGCATTCAGTAGTAGGAAAACTTTAACAAATTTAAAGGATCCTAAAAGCTATTTTAAATTAAATATTAATGGTCATCTTTATATCCTTGTGAGTGGTAATAACATTCATATACACAATTTAAAAAAAGAATGGATATTTTTGGAACAAACATTGAAGAAGTACCTGTAACATGTAATTTATATGAAGGTCTTATACGTCAAACACATATCAAATTGAAAAAAATCACAATGAGATCAGAGAATTCTTTAAAAGGGATAATATTCTTGGTTCCGTGGGAGTGGTCAATCCTATATTTTGGAATCCTGCAACTGGTAATAAATTTATAAGTGATTTATATAAAAAACACATGGGTAGTCTCATTAAGAATTTTGGAAAATCAGTAGAATGCAACCAAGTTTGAATTAAAGGTCTTCTTTAAAAGGAATTACTTTCATTTTAATAAACTCATTTTGACATAACAATGGTTGAACAATATGGCTTACTAAGTGAACCAACAGATAATGGCGTAATTAAACGGCTATGGAAAAATTTGTATCCTAGTAGCATCCTAACATGAAAGCATTAGTGAATATTTACGATGGTATGAATTATGTCAATAATGATATTGGGATCAGTGGAAGATGAAACAGTATTTATCATATTAAAATTTATTAAATCAAAATATTGAAGCAAATTGGATAAAAAATATTGAGAATTATTTGAGATTTTATGTTTCACGATATGATATGGAGACATTTCCTTATGAAATAGTAATGAAATTATGGAATTCTCTTGCATAAAGGAGAGGGGTATGTAGTGATAATACAATTGCTAACAAGAAGACAAACATTGACATTGTGACTGAATATAACAATAAAATGTTAGATAAAATTTTGAATTTTTAACAACTAAATAGTCATGAATTGTTTGAGCTACTAATTTTGACTAAAGATGTATGAACATAGTATTTATAGAAGTCAAATTTATATCACATTATAAGTATGTAACTTATATAGTGGTGTTCTTTAGTGAATAATATTTTTAGTTTTGTTGTTTAGTGTTTTTAATAAACAAATGTTATATTTACTTTTTTATTTTAAATACAAAATAATATCTTAGCATATTGTTATGTTAAAAATAAATCCAAATTCATAAACAATGTTTGAAATTGAAAATAATATAATATCAAACATAATCAAATGTTTTTGATCGCACTATTATTTTATATGGAGAACTTATGCATGAATAGAATACAAGTACAACATATAACATAGATTAAAACTCTCAATATTTTTATATAATAAAGAGGATGAAAATTACATGAACAATATATTTATTTATAGTTTAAATACAAAATATTTTTTACAACCAATTTTTTTGAAATTAGGTTCCAAATCCATATTTACAAAAAAATAATTTTCATAGTTTAATATTGCAGCTTCAACCTTAAGTAGTGGATTCTTTTGTTTGTGTTACTATCTCTTCTATACTAGAACATTCCTTTAATACTCTACATTGAACAAGATCCTTCACAACTGCATTGATATGAGAAAGTATTTCACGTTATGGATTTTTTGCATCACTGGCTGACAGTAACGTCGGATCATCTTTTGTTTTCTTCTTCAACAATATTTCAGGATCAATTCCATTCTCCTTTATGATCCTTCTTAAGGTATTCTTGTTTAAAGTAACAAGATTTTGTTTTAAATCAAAATGTCCAATTAAAATTTTCCTTGCACTTTTTAAATGAACATTAAACATTTTTCCTCATTCTTTAAATTTTGATACTTTGAATGCATTTTAAAAATAAAAAATAATTGATAAAATTTAAAAATATAATAAATCATATTTGAAATTTTATTAAAACTTATGAAATCCTTTTCCCTCTCCACATTCACAATAACTACAAGGATCTTGTCTCTTGACCACATAGTGTAGTAGGCTTGTGCTCCTACCTTTAAATTCTCAATTATGTTCAACATTACACCTAATACATTATCATTGTAGTAATTAGAAACAAAAAAAATGTCAGATACAACCTGATTCATCAAAGTATCAAGTTTCACTGGTTCATTTTGAACTGAAGAATACAATAAATGTCTTTGGGAGTGGTGGTGAAATTGGGCATTAATTTATTTTATCAAAACTTTAGCCCTAAACTCCCACAATTTTAATTGTTCAATATCCTTTGTTACTATATCATTAACAGTAGCTAAAAAATTGTTATCCAAAAGACTTTCAAGTGAAAAACCTTTTTTTTGATCTGTTACGGTAGTTTCTCTTCGATAATGTGTGCTTGATGTTGGTTCTCTTATTGGAGAAGGTTGTCTTAAGCCATGAATCATATCTTGTTGATTGAAAGTTCCATGGGCCTCCACCTTGCTTCCAATCCCAAGATATTTGTCATCTAAATCAATTTCATTTAATACAGGAGTACCCCATGCACTCTGAACATTTCCTAATGAAAAATTTGGAAACTCGTATGTAAAATTAAGGGTACCCTTGTTTGCAGTTGTCGCATGAAATGAAATATGTTTCCTAATGCACCTTGTCCTAAAATTGTGTAGTGGTGGCGAAGTTATATTTTTTTCTCAAACTAGAAGATGGATTTGGGGGTGAAGGAGGCATTGCAATTGTAAATCATATGAGAAAATTGAAATGAAAAACATAAAAAGAATGGAATAATTGAAAATTATAAACCAATTTTGATAAAAAATATTACCTTTATGTTTAGTTTACAACTGAGATGTAGATGGAGCTTTTTGTTGTGGTTGATGAGTACATAAAAGCAAATGGGAGTGCTAATTATGATGAAAACCCTAATTAACCATTAACCATTTAAATTGATCAGTTTATTCATTTGAAAAAATATAACAAACTAAAAATCAATTACAATTACAACTTGAATGGGAAACATGTCTTGAGGGGATGAAAAGTGTTCTTGATATTATGTTTCATAAATTTCATTCATTGTTCTAGTCAGACTACCACACAGATAAAAACTTGTGCCGCTAGAGGTGGCTGATTTTTATAAACAACTTAAAAATTAATATTTTATGAAATTATATATACATTAAAACAAATTGAAATATGTTTAAAATACTTGTGAGCTGAAACATAGTCATTATGTTGATTGGATGAGGTGTTAAGGAACTCCTCATCTGTTTTACTTGAGAAGTTCTTAAATGTGGTGCTGATTTTTGGGTTCCTCCACAAAACTATCCGAATCTACAGAATCTAGTGGGAAATGTCCTCTTATAACAACCTCTCTTTAGAAAGTAGTTGCATTAATTATGGTCTGAATATTAATATCTAATATAAACTATTAAAAATTATGAAAATTATTATGAAACTAACAATTATAAATTTTGGACCACCACTTGTTGTTAAATTGTAATAGACATAGATGTGATATTTATGTGGAGTGTTGTTGGAGAAAGGGTGTTACATAGATTATAAAGAGATTCATAATATAATGTAAGAATATATATTTTGGATTTAATACAAGAAGTGTCATTCAAAATGCCATAACTCAGGGAACGTTTTACCTTGGATGATCAGAAGGTGCACCAATCATATTTTTGTCCTCCAAGGGTTTGAACGATATAAACCAATGCCCAGTTTGGAATGTTTGTATGTCGGCCTTGCAAAATAATTATAGCTTTAAAAAAATGCACCATACCATGCAGAAAAGGGTGACTGAAATCTTGAATTGAAATTCCCCTTTTTGAAGGATTTGGGAAAACTGTAAAAGTAAGGAAACAAAAATTTCTTAAAGATTTAATAAATTAACAAATCAAAATGTGTAAAACAAAAAAAATTTGAAATATGATTATGAAAAAATATACCAATACCTGCATCCAAGGACATTTCATAGTGAGACTCCAAATACTTGATACTATCATTTGTTAATATGGCCTTAGTTGTGATAGGATATGTATCTTTATGTGGTAGTCCTATTAGATGTTCGTTGTCTTCGAGGGGACATTCCAAAGGATAGTGTGTGGGAGGGGAGTTGAATGTGAAAAGTACCCAAGTCACTATTATAATTGGTTAGTAGGTAGTTGAAGGTTTTTGTATCTATTTTAAAATGAGGCATATATACTAGCCCTGTAAAACTTGCAGCTTCAATCCATTGTGAAAACAAATTAGGATCTGATAGAAGTCTTTGGGGTTGGGGGAAGACAAGATTCTCGTATACGAATTTACATAATTGAATGGCCAGGGCGTCCAGTTTGGATCTCCTTTAACGAGACCTTTTTTTGAAATAAATGGTTTGATGGATGGGTATTAGGTTTAGGTTAGGAGTAGGAATTGGACGGTTCTTTTTCTAATGGGAACTTGGAAGTGTCAATTTGATTTTCTAGGTGATGTTGTGGTTTTCTTGTTGGTTGTGCGTTGAGTCATTGCGAAAAGTGAAAACAACAATGCTCCTTATCTATATATAGAGAGAGGTTTAGACATGTGGTAGTTGATGATAGGTTCTCCATTAGGGTTTCAGTCAAATAATCCTACTGATTGGTAGAAATAATCATGTAACCAGTCGAAAGAAACAATCATGCAACCGATCGAAAGCAACAATCATGCAACCGGTCAAATGAAGTAATCATGCAACCGGTCGGTGGCATCCATAATGGAACCAACTGACAACATTATATTTCCTATCGACAGGCAACATCCTTGATGCTACTGGATGGTAGAATTATTAATGCTATAGGCCAATAACATTAAGG
Source organism: Taxus chinensis (assembly GCA_019776745.2). Taxonomy (NCBI): domain Eukaryota; kingdom Viridiplantae; phylum Streptophyta; class Pinopsida; order Cupressales; family Taxaceae; genus Taxus; species Taxus chinensis. Next base: position 599,749,773 of record CM034150.1, read on the forward strand.
ATGTTGACAACTTACAACACCAAAAATGCTACCGGTTGATAACATCCTTGATGCTTTCAGCCGACAAAATCCTTGATGCTACCAGTCAATACCATTAAGGATGCTACTGATTAGTACCATCTAGAATGCTACTAGTCAGTACCATCCTTGATAACACCAGTCGGTAGCATCAAGGATGTTACCAGGCGACAACATCAAAAATGCTATTGGTCAGTAACAACAAGGATGCTACCAACTAGTAACATCATGGGTACTGTCAGCTGATAGTATCAAAGATGTTGTTGGTCAACAACATAAAAAATGCTACTAACAAGTAACATCATGGTTACTTTCAACCGCTAACATCCCTAATAATGCAAGTTGGTAGCATCCATAACACTCCTAGATGATAGCAACCATTTCAAAATTCGCCAATATCATGAAACATTTTTTTTATGATTCACCATAATTTTGAAAGCGAGTTTTGAATATTTGCCAAATAGTTTTAAAGGATTTTTGTAGGGGGTGGGGCTTAAAATTTTATCCTGTTCAGAAACTAGAATCGAAATTCTTCAATTCATACTATTAAAACATATTCAAAATTTGAATGTAGCTATCTCAAATAACTCTTACAAGTTTTTTTTTTTATTATTGGCAAATAGTTTTTTGAAAGGGACTATACCCTTATACAAGAAGGCTCCAGAAGCCAGATGTGAACAAATTAGAAACAAAGGAAAAGATCAAGATTGCGGTAAAACATTTAAGCCTAGTAGCAGGAAATAGCCTACTCAGAAAAAAACCAAAACCAACAGCAAATCAGCATAAAAATAGTGGATTCACTACAAACAGATAGTTGTTGTCCAACAACAGCCATGTAGCACTGTGAAACTAACAAGGCGGAGAACCGGTATTCTTGGAGAAAAGTTTTTTCTTTTTGCACACCGTTATCCAGCCTGTAGAAGCCTCCGTGATTGGAGGATTAAAAAAAGGAGGCGTATTTTCCTTATCCTCCAACGATCCAACTGGGGCAGTGGATTCATAAACATCATTTGTATTTTCCTTTCCATCGCCAACTAGATGAGATTCATTGGCGCCTTCATTAACTGGAATTTCTGAGAGAGGGGTTTCTGGGACAAAAACATCTTCAGTATCAGTATTTGAATCCTCTTTGGCTTCGAAAATCAGGTGTTCTGAGAGTGCATTTTTCCACCAATTGTTTTTTCCATTTTTTCGCTTTTCCATACCACAAACATCAGCAGTGTTTCCGGTAGCAAAACACTTTCTGCACCTAAAGGGCAAGCATTCATAATCTAAAGATTGTGTCCAAGTTCTGTTTTGGACTTTAAGCTCTATATTAGCAGGGAGATTTTTGGATGTGTCAAGCTCAACAAGGATTCTGGCGAAGGTTGTGTGCGTGAAATCAATGGTTTGGGGGTTAATGAAAAGGATATGACCCAAAGTATTTCCAATAATGGTTAGGCAGGTACTATCCCAAAATTGGAGCGATAAATGGGGCAGTCTAATCTAGACTAGCTTGTAGGAAAAGGATTCAGTAAGTGGGTTAAAAGAAGGGAACCATGATTTCAAAACCAGGTAGTGGGATTAAAAAGCCCAGAGTTTTTTAGCTATGACTTCCTTATCCCTAATAGAGAAAAAAGCAACAATGAACGTACCTTTCACACATGGATAAAGATCTAGCTTACCAGATAGAATTAGGATCCAGTGCTTTATAATCCAGTCATGAAGGGTAGCTAGGTTTGGCCATAGCCCTATAAATCTCCCGATCAGGGCATGCTCCTGGTAAAAACGTTCTGAATCGAGGACTTCATCCCCAAAAGAGATGCTAGGGTTAGTATCCACTGGGATCATGGGTGTGATAGGGCTCATCCCCTGCATGAGACTCCTGCCCTGTAAAATATCCTTAAATGTATTTAGTCTGTTTGATTTATCATTCGGGATCTGATTCACACCATCCCTGGAATCCGGAATGCTTGTTCTAATGGTCTTCGGGTGCAGATCCAATGTAGAAACGCGGCTAGGAAACCCATTGCCAACAGTTTTATCACTGAAAAAGCCACCAGAAGCAGCTAAGGGTGGCTGTGTCTTTTCCACAGAGGTCAGTTGAGAGGATTTCCCAAGGTAAGGGGTCGAAGAGGCCGCCTTAGCGCCACAAAATTCCTGGTCAATCCACGAAAGAACCTCTACTTGCGCACCTTCGACAGCACTGCCCCTGTCAGATCCATGGCCACCAAATCGACCACGGGTTTGCGGCCGTTTGACCATTTAGGGTCGCCGAGAGATGTTCTCACAGAGGTCGCCGAAGGTTCGCACAAAGGTCGCTGAAGAGCCGAGAGATGTTCACTTACAAGTTATGGTTTCTTGTTTTCCAGAAAAAAAACTTTCACTTAAGACCCCCTTTTGGCCCTACATATCCATGCACCTACCCAATTATTGACCTTAATTTTCTTTTTACTTTTGTTAGAGTTGAGAATGCTCTCTCAAGACTATAATTTCCAACATGAATGCAAAGAAACATTTGTACTACAACATCTAGATTTGGGAGCATAGTGTCTAAGCCACTTTTTCTTAAATGTTTTGACATAGACAATAAACTTGTCATGTTTTCATGTCTTTCTACTATCTGAAAAAGAGAGGCTTATGAGTGTATGCCGTATATTTTTGTAGTGCCCACTTCCCTTTGACACTTTTAGATACTGATCTTGATACTGTTGATCTTATTATGGACACTATTATGTTTTGTTTTAGTATGATGGTTAGATGTTAGATCATGGATTATTATTGATCTGGATTCAATTATTATGCATGAAGGTTACTAGAGACATTTTTATATGTGGATGATGATATACTGTTTGACATGGACATATTATAGATGTTGATTTGGACTTGTGAAATTGGATATTTTGAGTAGACCTAGTATGGAAGATTATTGATGATGATATAGTTGATTAATTAATTTAAAATGATAATGTTGAATTCTTGATATTGTTGTGATTCATGTGTTTAGATGATCTTGAGATGTTGTTTATATCATTTTGGATGTTCTAATATGGCCACGAGGCTGAAGGAGGTATTTACGTTTTGCAAGTTAAATATCACAACAATGTCGGGGGACTGAAGACTAACCATATTGAAATTCTGGGTGAATTCAACAAGGTCACCATGGCAACTGTTGTGGGTGTGTGTGTGTGTGTGTGTGTGTGTGTGTGTGTGTGTGTGTGTGTGTTGTATGTTGTTAGGGATTTCCATGGGGGGGATTTACATTATATGTGACTATGGGTTTGTGTAATTTATTAATGTGGTTTCTGTATTAATGTTGCATGTGTTTATTTTGTGTTGTGTTACCTTTTTCTTTAGTATTATATGTTGTGTTAATGTTGTAAATAATCGTGTGTTAAAATAAATAAATTAATATGTCATAAGAATGTAATAAATGAAGTTGTTTATTTTAAATGTTAATGTTGTAAGAATGTGTAAGAATTTGTAAGGGATATATGTAAGAGTATGTAAGATAGATTTTGGAATGTTAAACACTTCATCCTCTTAGGAATTCGAATTTGTCCTTGGAGGCTAAATTTGGAGGCTTGTGGGAAAAGTTAAGCTTGTCCCACACTCTTAAAATGATTCACCAACCATACCTATGGTTTGGAGGTTAAAATTAGGTCTTTTAAATGCATTTTGAAATGACTATTTGTAATTTTTAATTGCACTTCTCTTACATGGTTTTAATTTAGTTTTTTTTAGACTATGGGTTATTTTCGAGTGTGGAAGTAAATTTGTCATTTTATTTATTGTGTTTAGGTGCATGATGTTGACTTTACTCTTGGGGTTGAGGAAGAATGATGTGGCATCCCACATGGATCCACATCATCCTCTTCTCTTCCCTCTCCTTTAAATTCAAAACTCGTTGCTTGTTTTTGGTTGTTGAAACTTTGTTTATTCCTCTTGGGGGCGCATTTTTGCTTGCTGTTTTGCGAGCTTGTTAAGGAAGGTGTTGGAACCTTTTTGCATGCTTGGACATTGCTGATCTTGGACTGCACTTTGATATTTGGAAAGCTTGTGGATCTTGGAACAAACTCCATTATGGAGAGGTAGGAACTCGAGCCTTTTTAGAATGTTTTCTTTCTCTTGCATGCATGTATGAAATGGTAAATGTGTTAAGTGTTCTTGGCTGGTTGGGTAGATTGTTTAAGACATGGTGTAGGAGAAGGCTATGGGGATTTCAAATGAGAGGGCATAAGGGAATGCCAATGGAATTTTTTTTATGGTGGAGGGAGCTTTGGTTTGGGATCCACCTAGAAAAGAAATAACTTGCATTTCTTACTAAAATCATGTCCCAAAAGAAATTTATTAAATGGTATGGTGTGGGGCTGGTGGGGAGGAAGGAGACAAATCTTTGAGTGGCGCCGATCATCTTGGGGATTTTTAAATTTAATAATGAATTTTGTTCACCCTACCACCGAACCTTAATCATTATTCTCTACCAGGCACACTTGTTTTATTCCTTATTGCTTTGAATCCCAAATTAATTATTTTTTATTAATGGCAAGTGAGTGCGTAGGTTTGCAGATTGCCTTATCCATTCAAGCATTGGATTCTTGGAAAATAAATAAAAAAATAATAAAAAATAGGTGGTTGCGTGTTGAATGGAGCCTTATGGAGATGATAATGTCTTTGAATGTGCCTGTTTCCTTCTAAGTCGCGCCAAACACTTGCATGGGCGTTTTTCCAAGCAGAAAAGACAGAGGAATTTCTGTCAGATGTTGCAGTCGCAATATTTGGGGTCACTAGTTTTTTTTGTTGACCCAATGAAAGAATGAGACAACTCCTTATGGAACTTGGGGACGGTAGATTACAAAAGGCATGGGTTTCCTCATGGAAGGCACAACGTTTCACCATGCATCAAACAGGTCTCCAGCCCAATCAGTTTACATCCACCATTGTAGTTCCAGCCTGTGCCAAAATGGAGTTGTCAAAAAGGCGTGGGAACTAGTTGATTTAATGCCTAAAAGAAATGCAGTCTCATAGAGTGCTATGATTTCAGGTTGTGCTAAAAAATGAGTTGTTGAAAATGCCTTGGAAACTTTCAAGCAAATACTGCTGGCAGGTTTAAAGCCAAACTCCACAACACAGTCAGCATCCTTCACGCATGTGCCCAAAATGGGAATCCTTGGAACAGGACATGGGCGCCTTTGATGTTATCAGGGTAAGATAAAATAATAATAATAATAATATATTTTCTTGTGTGTGTGAATGGCCATTCGTGGCCGGGCCCAGCTATCTTAAGGAAGCTCTAAAATTTTTCATCAGCATGACAATAAACTGAGTGATGGCTGTGTGAAGGTGTTTGCTTGGTGCTTGCAGCAACTTGTGGCGGTTGTGTGGATGTGCTTGCTTGGTGTTTGGGAAAATCCTGCGGTGGCTGGAAGGATGTGTTTGCTTGGTTCTAGTGAAATAAAAACATGGAAGCCTTGGAGCAGGGTTTGAGCAATAGAATCTGGTTTGTTTGCAAGATTTTGTTCTTGCAATGACACAGCTGAGATGTATGAAAAATGTGGAAGTGTATTCAAGGCATGTGATCTGTTCGACAAAATGCCTCAGATATTTCAGTCTCATGGAATGCAATGGTTTCAGGGTATTCGTAGATGAGCTTGTTGTAAAGGCCTTTGAATATTTGAAGGAAATGGATTTGGCAGTGGTAAAGCAACACTTAACAAAAATTTTAACACCCTCTCAGCTTCACCAAAATAAGCAATTTAAATTGGGATATGCGAAAAATGGACTTGTTGAAAAGGCGTGTGATCTGTTTCACATAGAAAATGCAGTCTCTTGGATCGGGATGACTTCTTGAAAACATGAAATGGTTCTGTTTGGATGAGACATGGGTGCACAACGAATGGGTTGGTTTGCACATGACTACCGGGCATCTTGTGGCAACAATGGTGGTCTCGACGGATCGCGAGTGTAAACTAATTGGAGCCCCTTGTACCTTTTCGCTCATCGTTTCCAGGCATGGTTCTTCTTCCCTTACCTCTCATAATTCTCGTGTTTTAGTTCTCTTTTGCAACTAAAAAGAATTTTAAATTATTAGGAATTTTAATACAGTTAATGTCCCTTCAACTCGTTGCAAAACAATAAATTGTCGTGTCGTAACTCATCGACATCATTATAACTCACCTACTTTAAAACATGAACTATCACCCTCACTTCGAGATGATTTAGAAAACTCTTACCCTTCTTGATCTCTCCAATATCATTTTATCGACCAGACGAATTTGACTTCCCATTGATAAAGTTGACCTTCTCCTTGTTTTAAATAGTTAAATTTTGCAATTTTTGGAGACTCACTAAGTACCCTTCGCAACTCTGGAAACGAGATGTGAAGTTTCGTTCGTGTACCTTGGTATACGAGGAGTCACCTTGACCTTTGGTTTGACCATGAAGACGAACATATGACGTCCTTTTGACGCTCTTATAGGAGCCCTGTTACACTGGTTTACAGCAGTAGAAAGCTGTTAAATCTAGAAAGTTGGCTTTCATTTTGAATCGCCATTTGAAACCTGGATGGAGAAATGACTTCATGTCTTCGCAAACCTCTATTGTTTATACTAGAAAATTGCATGGAACATTCAGTCTAGGGAAACACACTCTTTGGGATAGTTTGGCGAAGCCATTTTGTAGGCCTCCGGTCGCAGTTTGACGAGGTTCAAACTGGACCAATTGTGACTTGTTGCTCCAGAAAACTTGTCGCCGTTTGAAAATGGTTTTCTAGTTCTCCATCCCGTCGACTCTGATGAATTCTCCTTATATAGGGGAACTAGTAGGAAGATGTCTCGTTGTGTGCACATCCGTCGAATGTCAGTTTTGGATGTGGTTTTCTGGGCCCTCGAGCTAACTTTTGTCATTTTACAACTGGGTGAACTACGACCAGTGGCCCCGGAAAACTAGCCGCCAAACGCAAACCGTGTGCTCTTTTTCAATTCCGTCAGTTGCTATGAACTCTTGGTATATCTGGGAACACATAGAAAGTTAATCATGGAGTGCGTTCTCATTGGAAGATAACTTTTGGAAGCGGTTTCTTAGCCTCCGAGCACATTTTGTACGTTTTGTAGTTAGTGAGAAAATGTAAAAATAGAAAACTGCGGACCCTCGTAGGGTTTCCAAATCACCCTGAAAACTTTTAACACATGTAAATAACTGTTTAAAACCCTTTAGTGTATCTGTTGTGTGAAATAGAACTTTTGACAAAATGGTGTTTTCTCTCTCTTCCCTTCTCTTTCTCTCTCCTGGGTTACAAAATGAAGAAAAATGAAATGCAATGAATACATGTTTCTAGACCTTTTTATTTCAATTTCAAATTGTAATTATTGTCAGATGTAAATGGGAAACTGAAAAATGATAATTATGATTGATTAGGGTGGATGCCATGCCAGCGATTTATCACTGATATCTTGCTCACGTGGGTTTTGCAGGATGGAAGAATGACGACGAAAAAAGGTGATGTGTAATTTAATTATTACTATTGTAATTTTTATAGGTCATTGTAAAATGAATAACTGTCAAATGTAGTCTCTTGTTACCAGAAAAGTTATAATTGAAATTTGTTAATATGCATGATATGCTAGTTTTAGGGATACTTAGGAAATGTGCATCTAATCACCGGTTCAATTTGATTCTTAGTTGTGTATGGCAAAAAGGGTTTGATTTATATAATAGTAAATTTGAAATTGAAGTTAATATATTGTAGTACCTTTTCAGTATTCAATAAACGATTAAATTAATTACTGGGTTATCTTCTTACCTTGCAAACTTAATAAAGAGTTTTAATGGGAACACTCAACCCTTAATAAAATATTCGTGCATAACTCGCCTGCATGTGTGATCCTTCTTACCATATAAGAAATTTAAGACTGTAGAACGAACTTAACCTTTACACTCGATGAGACATCCTAGGTTAGGTAAATAAGATCCCAAAAAATAGTCGGGTTTATCGTCTTAGTAGGTACGTTTTAGTGACATCGACATAAACCAGACATATAGGAGCAACACAGTCCAACTAAATCTTCTGAGTATGCGGTTCCCTTCTAGTTTTGATAATCATGGAGCTAAGAAATAGTCCTCTCTATCAGGTCTTACACCAAGCTTTTGGTGAAGACCTCTTAGCTAAGTCATCTTTGGCTAGTGAGGAATATAGCGCTTTGATCTTTATCGGAGGGTTTATAGGGTGAATATGTTTTGAACCTTGTCCAATCTATATTAGAGCGTAAAGCCCTAAGTGAAAATTAGAATTAAACTAAACTTCCTAGTGAATAGGATGTTAACTTGTGGATAGAAAACCTATAATCTAACTCCGTGATAAAATTGTTCTTGAAAGAGGTTCTCGTTAGTGAACCTTAGAAACTGTAATAAATGTCTTAATCCCTTGCTTATGTCATTTAGTGGCATTAAGGAATAACGAAATTTCTTATGGGTAAATCATTGCAATGCAAATATATGGGATCTTCGTGAATTGAAGATCACTTGTGTTCATGTGTAGTTTATAATGCTTAACCATGTGCTTCTTTAAGATGTCAGACAAGTACTTTCGTAACTCTTATGTTTAAAACGATGGTAATAATGAGACCTAGTGTGACGCGAAAGTAAATCATATGAGAGTAAAACCAAAATTTGAGGTTAGGAATAATGTCACTCTTGGAGTCCTTATAACTTAATTTAAACATTTTCATGTGTTACAAAGAATATAAATTGTCCTTGGTGTGATCAAACTTCAAAGCAAAGGCTGCATATAGAAAACATAAAGATATACATATAAAATATCAAATTTGGAATTCAACAAGTTATTGAACTATAATAATAATGGTAGGGAAATAACTATTCCGTGATCGAAGGATGTTCTTGGGGAAAAAGCTATCTCGAATCTATGTCTTCCTTAATCCCAAGATTTCATCTTGACATCATGTTAGATTTTCTTGTGTAGCAAGAGTAAATTTTAAACATTAAATAAACGTTTGAGAAGAAAATTCTTAACATAAGAACAAGATAATTAAGTACGGTATATGTGATTTGAATTGTGCCAAATACTTAGTAAGTTATGGAATTTTTCCGTGATGCATAAAGGAAGCCAACCTAAATGGTTGAACTGTAAATTAACTGTGAATGAACTTCAGATTTTGTAGATGGAAAAAGGAGTAAACTATGCTTACACAATAATGTTCCTTAGAATGATAATCCTAACTAAAATACATTTAAAGTAATGATATGTCGTGGGTTCATCATTCCTAAAGTCACGTTTCTTGTGGTTGGGTCTTTACTAGTATTCCTTCATTGGGAAAAGTGTGGCATCGACATGCCGATGTCGTCTGCATGTGTCTATGTGAGTCGATGACTTATGTGATTGTCGCATGTGTGTCGAGTTTGTACTTGGAGCCCTTACTGTGTTGTGTGTAGTGAGCAATGTAAGTAAAAAAAAAAATTTATCCTGGTATTTTACTGTTGTATTTTGTGTGTGTGTAAAATGTGGGCACTACACATGTTATCAGAGTGGAGGTTCATGCTCTAGAACCTCTGGGATAGATTAGAGTTGTGATGATTCTGCATGATGGGGATGGTGTTTCATGATGGTGATAAATATTGGAAGAGTAATGTGTTTTAAGAATGATGTGATCTATGTTGTAATTTTGATAATGTGAATGCACATGTTGTGTATGTCACTTAGTGTGCATTTGTTATCATGTTGATGTCCTGGGGATGGAAGTCTTCTCCCTCCTTCATGTGGATTCTATGAAGAATTCACGTGTGAATTACTGCTTGTGATGGGAATATTGACTCTCCTTTTTGTGGATCCAATGAGGAATCCGTGTGTGATGTACCACCTTGTTTTGTGTGAATGGAATAATATTGTGTTATGTGGGTGTGTCGATATGTTGTATGACTAGATTGATGTAAAGTGAATCACATTTCATTGTGATGTCATCACCGTATTGTGATTTGTTGTGTGCTTCGTCGTGTTGTTTTGCAAATGTCTATATGCCGTAATGTTAGACATTGTGTTCCTCATGCATATAATTCATGTAATATGTGATGGTTCGTATCGTGATTTAGGGGCATATGGTGAGTATGATCCCTAGTGTACAGTGATTGCACTTTGGGTGCAAGATGTGATAATGTGATGTATCGTAACCCATGAAAGTAGTGATTGTGTTATACCCTATACATATATACCATGCGTAATACATTATGGTTGTTGTGTGTGAATTACCATTGTGTTAGTGATGTAGTTATGTGTATGTCGTGGACCCTACACTAGACAACCCTAAGGGGATGAACTGTCAAGAGTGTATGTGTGGAGAGAGGAGGCGTGGACCAGGTTTTGATAATTTTGAGCCGAGTACGAGTGAGGAAGTGGAGTCTTATATAGGCTGAAAATCCACTTCTATCTGTTTAGTATACTTCGAGCTTGCTTAGTATATTGTGGGTGCACACCACCTTAGGCTCAACTTATTCAACCTTGTGTCCCCTGCTCTTTCCTATTGGATTTTTCATTGAATAATCCTATGTGATTTTGACTATGTTGATCCTTGTGGGAGTATGGAGGGATGATTCAGGTAGAGATGATGACAATTACATTATTTGACATACTCATTTCTGGTTACATGTATATTTTCACAAGCTGAGGCTTGATGTCCGAGTGCCAGCAACTCGATGAGTACCCCTTTGGTGGCGGTATGAGGCCACATAGTGATTGTGATGTGCTATTTTTCTCATTACGTATTTTATTCGTAAATTAATCTTTCTCTTTTAGCTAGAACCAGTAGTTTTCTTGATTGACATGTTCTTATATTTTGGGCATTTATTTGATTGTTGCACTAACAGTTGGATTTTACACTAACCATGGCTAATTAGCCACTTGTTTTTCTTGGTTTTAAAACTTTCTTTCCATATTTGAAAGTTTTGTAGCCTAGCCCAAGGCTTTTGATTTTTCCACTTGGCATTTGAATGGATCGTTATGCTGGTTCTAATGTCGTAATGTGTTGGATTAGGGTCATGGGATTAACCATGGAGTGGTTGGACCTATGGACCTGCTTCATTGTATAGGGGTACGCCCCAAGGAGTTATAGATAACTAGTGGGTTGTTGAACCACGAGTTATTATGTCACTTGGGTTTGGGGGTGACGGGGCTCTATATGTCAAAGGCCATAGGGTGACCTGACCTCATTTAAAAGGAGAAAGGAGATGACACTCTATGGTTGAGTGACCCGATATTCTTGATGGGGCTCTATGGTTGAATGACCCGACTTGGTTCTGGCACTTTGTTTCTTCCTCTTGGGAGGTATATGCAGATTATCTGGTGATGCTTTCGGGAGTATATGGAGTTGTTTTATGATACTTCAGGAGATATATAGAGTTTTACCTGGTACTTTCAGAGATATCTGGGGTTTGTTTCGTGATGTCTTGTCATGTGTGGATTTGGTATAGTGAGTTATGTGTCCTCTTGTGAGTCTGGTTAGACTTTGTTATGATTGATGGCTTGACTCTCCTCTTGGTTGGTATGGACTATTGGATATTGTTTTGGCACTATGTCGGTGCAGTCATGGATTTTTGGGGCTTGTGATACCCGTTGTATATGTATCAACGTGTTGATTCTGTTTGTTATTCATATGTGTGTACTAGATCTATGTCTAGGGCGTAATTGTTGGAAATTAATTGTTATGTGGTATACTTGTTGTCATTCCATGGTTGGTGAAACCCTTGTGATGTGTTACAGTCGTGAAATTATGTAAGAAGATGTTACGTGGGTCATTTGTGATGTGTTGAGTTTTGTGTGACTCTTTGAGGTCAATTAATTTTGGGCACGCACGAACATAAGACAATTGAAAATTTCTAAACCATGAATATTATAATCTTAAGATAAGAAATACCGTAAAAGAAAATGTAAACAAGTAATATGGTAAACTGGAACTACCAATCTTCACAGAACATTAAAATTAAGGTATTTTAAAAAATTAGTTTTCTTCCTTGTGGTCATGTTGTACCAACCAGTTGTTAGATATACGACATGTTTCATTATTAGATTCTTGCCTACGTATCCTTCGAGCTTCGGTGTTGTGTCGCATCGGGGACGATGCTCTTTAAGGGAAGGGAAATGTAGTGCTAACCCAAAATCATGTCCCAAAAGAAATTTATCAAATGGTATGGTGTGGGGCTGGTGGGGAGGAAGGAGACAAATCTTTGAGTGGCGCCGATCATCCTGGGGATTTTTAAATTTAATAATGAATTTTGTTCACCCTACCACTGAGCCTTAATCATTATTCTCTACGAGGCACACTTGTTTGATTCCTTATTGCTTTGGATCCCAAATTAATTATTGTTTATTACTGGCAAGTGAGTGTGTAGGTTTGCGGATTTCCTTATCCATTCAAGCATTGGGTTCCTTGGAAAATAAATAAATAAAATAGAAAAATGTTAAATTAAATGGTGGTTGCGTGTTAAATGGAGCCTTATGGAGATGATAATGTCTTTGAATGTGCCTGTTTCCTTCTAAGCCACACCAAACACTTGCATGGGCATTTTTACAAGCAGAAAAGACAGGAATTTCTGTCAGATGTTGCAGTCGCAATATTTGGGGGCGCTGTTTTTTTTGTGTTGACCCAATGAAAGAACGAGACAGCTCCTCATGGAACTTGGGGACGACAGATTGTAAAAGGCGTGGATTTCCTCATGGCAGGCACAACATTTCACCATGGATCAAATAGGCCTCTAGCCCAATCATTTTACATCCGCCATTGTAGTTCCAGCCTGTGCCAAAATGGGGTTGTCAAAAAGGTGTGGGAACTAGTTGATTTAATGCCTCAAAGAAATGCAATCTCATAGAGTGCTATGATTTCAGGCTGTGCAAAAAAATGAGTTGTTGAAAATTCCTTGGAAACTTTCAAGCAAATACTGCTGGAAGGTTTAAAGCCAAACTCCACAACACAGTCAACATTCTTCATGCATGTGCCCAAAATGGGAATCCTTGGAACAGGACATGGGCGCCTTTGATGTTATCAGGGTAAGATAAAATAATAATAATAACAATATATTTTCTTGTGTGTGTGAATGGACATTCGTGGCTGGGCCCAACTATCTTAAGGAAGCTCTAAAATTTTTCATCAGCATGACAATAAACTGGTGATGGCTGTGTGAAGGTGTTTGCTTGGTGCTTGCAGCAACCTGTGGTGGTTGTGTGGATGTGCTTCCTTGGTGTTTGGGAAAATCCTGCGGTGACTGGAAGGATGTGTTTGCTTGGTTCTAGTGAAACAAAAACATGGAAGCCTTGGAGCAGGGTTTGAGTAATAGAATCTAGTTTGTTTGCAATATTTTGTTCTTGCAATGACACAGCTGAGATGTATGAAAAATGTGGAAGTGTATTCAAGGTATGTGATCTGTTCGACAAAATGCCTCAGATATTTCAGTCGCATGGAATGTAATGGTTTCAGGGTATTCGTAGATGAGCTTGATGTAAAGGCCTTTGAATCTTTGAAGGAAATGGATTTGGCAGTGGTAAAGCAACACTTAAAAAAAAATTTAACACCCTCTCAGCTGCGCCAAAATAAGCAATTTAAATTGGGATATGTGCAAAATGGACTTGTTAAAAAGGCGTGTGATTTGTTCGACATAGAAAATGTATTCTCTTGGATCAGGATGACTTCTTGAAAACAAGAAATGGTTCTATTTGGATGAGACATGGGTGCACAACGAATGGCTTAGTTTGCACATGACTACCGGGCATCTTGTGGCAACAATGGTGGTCTCCACGGACCGCGAGTGTAAAATTCTTGGAGCCCCTTGTACCTTTTCGCTCATCATTTCCAGGAATGGTTCTTCTCCCCTTACCTCTCATAATTCTCATGTTTTAGTTCTCTTTTACAACTAAAAAGAATTTTAAATTATTAGGAATTTGAATACAATTAACGTCCCTTCAACTCGTTGCAAAACAATAAATTATCGTGTCGTAACTTGCGACGTCATTATAACTCGCCTACTTTAAAACATGAACTATCACCCTCACTTCGAGATGATTTAGAAAACTCTTACCCTTCTTGATTGCTCCAATATCATTTTATCAACCAGATGAATTTGACTTCCCATTGATAAAGTTGACCTTCTCCTTGTTTTAAATAGTTATATTTTGTAATTTTTGGAGACTCACTAAGTACCCTTCGCAACTCTGGAAATGAGATGTGAATTTTCGTTCGTGTACCTTGGTATACGAGGAGTCACCTTCACCTTTGGTTTGACCCGAGATGAACTTATGGCATCCTTTTGACGCTCTTATATGAGCCCTGATTACACTGGTTTTCAACAGTAGAAAGCTGCTAAATCTAGAAAGTTGGCTTTCGTTTTGAATTGCCATTTGAAATCTGGATAGAGAAATGACTTCCCGTCTTCGCAAAATTCTAGTGTTTATACTAGACAATTGCATGGAACATTCAGTCTAGGGAAACACACTCTTTGGGATAGTTTGGCGAAGCCATTCTGTAGGCCTCCGGTCGCAGTTCGAAAAGGTTCAACTAGACCAATTGTGACTTGTCGCTCCAAAAAACTTGTCGCCGTTTGAACATGGTTTTCTAGTTCTCTGACCCGTCGACTCTGAAAAATTCTCCTTATATAGGGGAACTAGTAGGAAGAGTCTTGTTGTGTGCTCATCCGTCGAACATCATTTGGGACATATTTTTCTAGGCCACTCGAGCTAACTTTTGTCTCGTTACAACTGGGTGAACTACGACCAGTGGCCCCGGAAAACTAGCCACCAAATGCAAACCGTGCACTCTTTTTCAATTCCGTCAGTTGATTTGAACTCTTGGTATATCTGGGAACACGTAGAAAGTTGATCGTGGAGGGCATTCTCATTGGAAGGTAACTTTTGGTAGCGGTTTCTTAGCCTCTAAGCACCTTTGTACGTCTTTTGTAGTTAGTAAGAAAATATAAACATAGAAAACTGCGGACCCTCGTAGGGTTTCCAAATCACCCTGAAAACTTTTAACATAGGCAAATAACTGTTTAAAACCCTTTAGTGTATCTGTTGTGTGAAATAGAACTTTTGAGAAAGTGGTGTTTTCTCTCTCTTCCCTTCTCTTTCTCTCTCCTAAGTTTCAAAATGAATAAAAATGAAATGCAATGAGTACATGTTTCTAGACCTTTTTATTTTGATTTCAAATTGTAATTATTGTCAGATGTAAATGGGAAACTGAAAAAAGTTAATTATGATTGATTAGGGTGGATGCCATGCCAGCAGATTTTTGCTGATATCTTGCTCACGTGGGTTTTGCAGGATGGAATAATGACGTCGAAAAGGCGATGTGTAATTTAATAAGAGAAAATTTTAGTGGCGAATATTCGTAATATGGCGAATGTTCCATTTTTGAAAATTTTGAAAAGGTGAATTTTTTGGCGCGGGTCAGTGACCTGTTCACCTAAAAATTACACTTTAATTTTTTTTAGGGGTCGGCTTCACCTACCCTTGAAAAATATCACCTATATAAACCTAGATTATTCACCAGGTAGAACACTTCTACTTCACATTTTTCAACAATATGATGTATCCCGTATTATAGACGCGCGACAAGGGGGTAAGTTATTGACGCGTGACAAGGAGGGTTTGCAGATGTGTGACAATGGGGTTAATTATTGACGCACAACACTGACGCATAGTTGACGTGCGACAAGGAGGTACTGCAGATATTGATGCATAGTAGACGCATGACAAAGAGTTTGTTGACGAGTGACATGGAGATTTTTTTGATACGCAAGCAAAGGGCAAAGGCTGCAGACGCACGACAGGATATTTGCTGTCGTGCGTAAAAAAATGCATTGACGCCCATTAACAATCTTGTTGACGCGCGTCAAAGAGGTCTGTTGACATGCGTCAATGAGGGTTATTTGTTGATGCGTGACACTGATGAATAATTGATGCGTGACAAGGAGGTACAACCGATATTGACGCATAGCAGATGCACGACAAAGGGTTTTTTGATGCGCGACACGGAGATTGTTTTGATGAGAAAGCAGAGGTCGGAGGCTGCAGACGCGCGACAGGAGATTTTGCTGTCGTGCGACAAAAAAATGCAATGACACACATTAACAGACCTCATTGACACGCGTCAACAACCTTGTTAACGTGCGTCAAAGAGGTCTGTTGACGCGCAACATTGAGGGTGCACTTGATAATCAGGTGAAATTTTTTCATACAACCCCCAAAAAAATCGCCTTCCCGCGAAACCGGTTCCAGGGATATTCGTTAGGTTTTCTCCACCTCCGATTTCCAAGAGGTCTCTTAAAATGAACCCTGAATTTATTTATTACTACTGTAATTTCTATAGGTCATTGTAAAATGAATAACTGTCAAATGTAGTCTCTTGTTACATAAAAGTTATAATTGAAATTTGTCAATATGCATGAGATGCTAGTTTTAGGGATACTTAGGAAATGTGCATCTAATCACCGGTTCAATTTGTTTCTTAGTTGTGTATGGAAAAAAGGGTTTTTTTTATACATAGTAAGTTGAAATTGAAGTTAATATATTATAGCACTTTCTCAGTATTCAATAAATGATTAAATTAATTACTAGGTTTTCTTCTTACCTTACAAACATAATAAAGAGTTTTAATGGAAACACGCAACCTTAATAAAATATTCATGCTTAACTTTACTGCATGTGTGATCCTTCTTACCATATAAGAAATTTAAAACTATAGAACGAACTTAACCTTTACACTCGATAGAGCATCTTGGTTTAGGAAAATAAGATCCCAGGAAATGGGGTTATCGTCTTAGTAGGTACGTTTAGTGACATCGACATAAACCAGACATATAGGAGCAACACAGTCAAATAAATCTTCTGCATCGAATGAATTTCTTGTGAGATCCAGATGACATCATGGAGCTAGTGAAATAGTGGTTCTATCACTTAAAATTTTGCTAATGAATAAATCCTCTTAGCTATAGGTGCCATCTTTGGATAGTGATAATATAGCGCTTTGATCTTTACGGAGGGTTTATAGGGTGAATATGTTTTGAACCTTAGTCCAATCTATATTAGAGCGTAAAGCCCTAAGTGAAAATTGGAATTAAATGAAACCCTAGTTGACTAGGATGTTAACTTGTGGTTAGAAAACCATAATCTAACTCCTTGTATACAAAATTGTTTTGAAAGAGGCTGCTTTTAGAGAAACTTAGAAACTGAATTCTTGTCTCATAATCCCTTGTTATGTCGTTCTATGGCATTAGGGAATAAAGAATATTTCTTATGCGAAATCATGCAATGCAAATATATGGGATCTTCGTGAACCAAGATCACTTGTGTTCATGTGTAGTTTATAATGCTCCAAGCTATGTGCTTCTTTAAGATGTCAGACAAGTGCTTTCATAACTCTTTTGTTTTGAGACGATGCTAAGAATGAGACCATAGTGCGATGTAAGAGCATGTCATATAAGATGAGAACAAGATTGGAGATTAGGTTTAAGGTCACTCTTGGAGTTCTTATAACTTATTTAAACATTTTCATGCGTTGTAAAGAATATAAATTACCTTGGTGTGACCAAATGTCAAGAAAACAAAAGATATACATATAAAAAAATCAAATTTGGAATTCAACAAGTTATTGAACTATAATAATAATGGTAGCAAAATACCTATTCCGTGATCGATGGATGCTCTTGGGAAAAAAGCTATCTCGAATCTATGTCTTCCTTAATCCCAAGATTTCACCTTGACATCATGTTAGATTCACTTGTGTGGCAAGGGAAAATTTTAAACAATAAATAAACGTTTGAGAAGCACATTCTTAACATAAGAACAAGATAATTATGTACGGTATATGTGATTTGAATTGTGCCAAATAATCCAGTAAGTTATGGAATTTTTCCGTGATGCATAAAGGAAGCCAACCTAAATTGGTCGAACTGTAAATTAAATAAGGAATGAACTTAAGATTTTGTAGATGGAGAAAGGAGTAAACTATACTTGCACAATAATGTTCCTAGAATGATAATCGTAACTAAAATATATTTAAAGTAATAATATGTCGTGAGTTCGCCGTTCCTAAAGTCACGTTCTTATGGTTGGGTCTTTGCTAGTATTCGTTCATTTGGAAATGTGTGGTATCGACATGCTGATGCCGTCTGCATGTGTCTATGTGATTCGATGACTTACGTAATTGTCACATGTGTGTCGAGTTCTATACTTGGGCCCTCACTGTGTTGTGTGTAGCGTGTATTGTAAGTCAACAATTTTTTTTATCCCAGTATTTTACTGTTGTGTTTGGGTGTGAAAATATGGGCACTACATATTTATGCATGTGAAGGAATACTGTTTGTTTGCTGTGGAAGCCATTGTTGCTATGTGTTGATTTTCATCTCTTATTCCAATATGGTTGGGGGTCGGGGGTCAATGAGGAAGGATGGCTTCTCCATGCTCATTGGATGTCTTGGTTGGGTGGAGAGTGTTGCCTTTCCCCCTTCCTTGTTGTGATCAAAGATGAAAAGATGGAGAACTAGCATGTTGCTATTTTGGAACGAGAAGAGTACACAGTTTGACAGTCCCACTTTTTTGAGAAATTTCATTGTAAACCTTCCCACTTTGAGTGGATAAGTTGTATAATATTCGTAATGTGAAACCATGTGTATTGATAAAGGAAAGATTGAACTTAAATGGTGAAATATAAAGAACTATCTTCCATTATTTTATATACTGTATTGAAATCAAATGGAAAAGTGATAAGTTGTAATGTTGTATTGGAATATGGATAAAGGATTGCATTAGTTTTCAAAATTGTATTGTGTATCGGATTTGATTTGCTGTCAAAGAATGAGATTGTTGTTTGAAAAAGAAGAATGTGTATGAGGAAAGGACAATGCTGTAATTTCTCTTAAAATGTATATTAGAATTGAAATAACAATGGTTGATTTAACAAGCAAATGTATTGGACTAATTTAGAAGCTATACACACATTTAAATGACAAAATTGATATAAAAATTTAAAAGAAGTAGTTCACTGTTATAAATTACATTATGGAAAATCATATTTTAATAAAAATGAGCAGTTCAAACTTACACCAAGTAAAAAGATATGAAATATTGAAATTCATACTTTGTAAGTCCTAAGGAACTCAAATTTACCATAACATTTAAGAAAGAACTTTCAAATTTTATAAAAATCCAATTTGGAACTTGCAGAGTCATTTTCTGTCTATTTTCGGAAAAAATACAATCTTGATTAAATTAAACAAATCTACTTCCTTAAAACACTCTAAACCCTCCCTAGATCAATACTCCATGTCTATTTGACATGTTGAGTGAAGGAGGAAACCGAATTTGAACAAATTAAAAAGTTGAAAATTGCCAGTTTGCAAATTAAAACCCTGCAGATTGGTTGATCAAAATTGACCTCTCATAATTCATAAATTTCCAAAGTTTATGCATCCTATATGAATAGGGCATCGAGAGCTTTCCGAAAAGTCCTTGTTTACCCAAAACTGAGCTTTCTAGCTCAAGTTATGGCCATTTGAAGTTTTACTTCAAATTGGCACTAAAAAAAATATAAAACAAACAAATCTAACTGTTAGAAAAATTCAAATTTTAACTTTGGAAAAATTTCTCTAAAAATTCTGTGGCCCCCACCATCCTACAACCAATCACATGCTTCCATGTGGCACGGTGGAAGGGTACACTCTTTCTGAGCTTTAACTTATCCTTTCGAAAATTTTGACTTGGGAAAATTTTTCTTTTTTCCTTTACCGGCCCGTAGCCAATCAGAGGGCACCACGTGTCCTCTTGGAGCTATGATGGAGGTGCGAATTTCCTTTCAAAATTAACCCTTTGAATTTTTTTTGTTTGGAAAAATTTTTATATGGCTCCGCTTGGCCATAGCCAATGGGAAGGCGCCACGTGGCACCTTGGGGGGGGGGGTGGCAGCGTGGACAACGGACCCCCTATTTCTTTTAAGATTTTGGCCTTTGGAAAATTTCTTAAATTTTCCCCGTGGCCCGTAACTCCGTGTTCCCCCTTAGATTATCCTTTTCCGCAGACGCGCAGACCCATGCGACCTTTCTTTCCTCTTTCCTCCCCCTCAGGTGCAAGGCGCTAAGTTCTTCTTCCGCCCCATTTTCCCTTTGCTCAACTGGCACATGACACGTGGCAACCTCATGGTGTCGGTGGGGGCGCAGACCAATTTGGTCCCTTGTGAGTTTTGGCAAAGAGACTTAAAGTCTTAATAAGCTCCGTTGGCCCGTCACTTTTCCCAACCAATCGGGAGGTGACATGTGCTCCCTAGAGGACTCGTGGAGGTGCGGGATGTTTTGTGACTTTGAACCCGCACTATGGGAAAAATTCCGTAAGCTGCCCCGCAATCCGCCAACCCGTTCAAGGCACTTTCACCTCCTCTTGACACGTGTCCCACCTAGGGAAAATTTGACCCTAGAACTCCGCCTGCACATATCTTGAGATCTACAAGGAGTTAGGAGGACTTCCTTATATCACCAGAAAGGTGATAAAATTTCCTATCCATTAGGAGTGGTTTAGGGAAATTTTGGAATTGTTAAGTATGAGAAAAATCTAGTTGAAACCTTGAGCCTATTAGAGAGTAGGCTTGTGGGTATATTACTCCCTGAACCTAACTAAAACATTTAACCTTAAAATTTGAACCTTGTGAACTTGAATTTGTTAATGAAGGAAAACATATGTTGTAGTACATTGGTCTTGTTCTGGAACATGTTAGTGAAAACTAATGTCTTGCAACCTGGTTGCAGACACTTAAAAAAAATTATCCCATAATTTTCTAGCTAACCCTAGGTTGTTTCTTGGGTCTCAAGTGGTTGTTTAAACAAGAACGACAGTTAGGTATCAAAGCAGTGGTTTAAAGGCTTGGACCATTGGGCACACTAGAAAACTTGAGACATGAAAACTTAAACCTAGTACACTTGTAAATTTAGAAAATGACTTAGTAAGAAATTGTATATTTTATTAAACATGGAAGTTGTATAAACTTAACAAAATGAACTAACTCTCACTTTGGTCTATACAGGAGGCTCAGATGGAGTGAGAAGAACTTTCACAAGGACTCAGACTCACCACCACCACCACCACCATCACCACCGGATCAGGGTGTAACAACCATATTACCTCAGATTCTACAGACCCTTCAGGATGTTAATGCTGCTCTACGTAGAGGATTAGGTGGAGGACATGCAGCTAGTCATGATAGAGACCCTTCTATCGAGGGTCAGGTATCTCCTCGACTCAGCAAGGAGCATAGAGGAGAGAACTCCCATGTGGAGTCAACCAGAGTAGAGTCACCACCTAGGAGACAGGGTAACAGAGTTCTAGAGCATAGAGAGAGGTCTCGAAGCCCTAGGCTTAGGGATGAGCATGCTGAGAGACCTAGAGGTTGACAGACCACAACAACGGATCACATCAGGGAGATGCTGAAGCTTTGGCCCTCACATTACTCAGGTGATACAGGTGTATTTCAGGTAGAGGCTTGGCTAGTGAGCTTGAGTGGTTGCTTCAAGCTTTTTCCTTGTTCGAGCAACACGAAAGCTCGTGTTGCGATCCATCTATTGAAAGATGGAGTAGGAGTATGGTGGAGGATAGAGGAGCATAAGCTCCATGTAGACTTAGAGACAGTGACCTGGGAGCTATTTGAGGAGAGATTTAGGAGTAGGTATCTATCATAGAGGTTCATCCAACAGAATATCGACGAGTTCCATGACCTCCGATAGGCTTCTCTTTCTGTAGCAGAGTATGAGAGTAGATTTCTAGATCTACTCCAGTATGTAGAGTATATGTAGGATGAGCAGGTGCGGGATTCATAGGTTCATCCAGGGCCTGAATTTATATATTGGAGGTGCAGTGCAGATTCATTGTCCACAGACTTTAGCAGAGGCTGTCGAGAAGGCCTATATTACAGAGGAGACTCGGGGTAAAAACCAGCAAGCTAGAGACCGAGTCAAGAGCCGCATTTAGCAGATGTAGGAAGGTAGATCAAGAGATTCAGTACCTACTCCTCGTGGTGGTTAGCATTCCTCACAGTCATCCTTTAGGCCACATCAGTAGTAACAGCCCCACCCACCTTATAGACCTCCACACAGAGCTGATGCACAGAGAGGTCAGAGTATGGGGCCTCATCCTAGGGGTCCCATCAGGACACAGGGTGGACCTAGAGCTTAGTCAGTGGGAGCTTGACAACACAGACCACAACAGACCATAGTCGGATCATTAGGATCCATGCCATAGACTTATAGAGCACCTATTGGAGGTGCTACTCCTTGGAGAGGATCAGGTGGTTGCTTTAGATGTGGAGTTGCTGGACATTTCTGGAGAGATTGCCCTAAGAACCCTAACAAGGGTAAGGCACAGGTTTCAGAGCCGACAGTTGGTGACATGGGACGTAATCACAAGATTGATGCAGTAGTTGAGAACCACTAGGTAGAGCACCAGAGCACAGTCATTAAGACCACATGTAGCATTGGTGGTATTCCTACCTCTATATTGTTTGATTCTGGTTCTTTTGATTCTTTCATTACACCATCTTTATTAGAGTGATGCAGGTTGGTGGCAGTTAGTCAAGGTCTTAGTTGGGATGTTGAGATGACTTCTGGATCCAAGATCTCTATGGACTCCTTAGTTAAGGAGTGTGTAGTGGATTTGGGACCTTTCACCACTACCTCAGATCTTTGTATTCTTCCTTTGGGCTCATATGGAGTCATCTTAGGTATGGATTGGTTATCTGCACACAGGGCCAAGATGGATTGTTATCACAAGAATATAGCTTGTGCAGATGATTTAGGAGTTGATTCGGTGATCTCAAGGGTCAGGAGACCCATTTCTATTCGCACCATCTCCACTATGCAACTTAAGCGGTGTGTGCGACGGGGTTGTCAGATGTATGCGGTTACAGTCAGTGACAGATCAAAGGATGGATCTAGTGGACCATCACTAGATGATCATCCCATTTTGAGAGAGTTTTTTGATGTATTTCCAGGGGAGCTACCAGGGATGCCACCCCCATGTGAGATTGATTTTCATATAGATCTGGTTCCAGGAGCAGAGCCTATCTTACGAGAACCTTATCGGATGACCACCCTAGAGCTCTGTGAGCTCAAGTTGCAGCTTGAGGGCCTTTTGGAGAAGGGGCTTATCCATCCTAGTGTATCCCCTTGGGGTGCACCAGTGATCTTTGTGAAGAAGAAGGATGGATCCTTGCAGTTTTGTATTGATTGCTACCAGTTGAACAAGGTAACGATCAAGAATCGTTATCCTCTTCCTCGTATTGATGACTTGTTTGATTAGATGAAGGGAGCCATAGTGTTCTCTAAGATTGATCTCAAGTCAGGCTATCATCAATTGGGGATTTTGGAGGCGGACATTCATAAGACCGCGTTCCACACGAGATATGGGCATTATGAGTTCACAGTGGTGCCTTTTGGTTTGAAAAATTACCTTGTAGTGTTTATGAGTTTGATGAATGGGGTATTCAGGAAATTTTTAGATCACTTCATGCTCATCTTCCTAGATGACATTTAGATATACTCACGCACACGTGAGGAGCACAAGGGGCACCTTCACCAGGTTCTTAAGTGTCTTTGTGAGTAGCAACTTTACAGGAACTTGGAGAAGTGTGCTTTCTTTTAGACAGAGGTGCAGTATTTGGGTCATGTTATTTCTGAGGAAGGTATTGCAGTCAATCCTTCCAAGATTAGAGCCATTATGTATTGGCCAGCACCCACTACAGTGACTGAGGTGCGCAGCTTTATGGGACTAACAGGTTACTATAGGAGATTTGTTCAGGACTTCTCTCAAATTGCGCACCCCATCACTTCCCTTTAGAGAAAAGGGAATAAGTTTCTTTGGTCAGACAGATGTGAGCAGACCTTCAAGAAATTGAAGGAGTGCCTCACTGCAGCACCCATTCTTGCAGTTCCGGATCCACAGGGTGAGTTCTTTGTTTGCACAAATGCTTCTTTAGCAGGGCTGGGAGGTGTGTTGATGCAGGATGCTAGAGTAGTGGCTTTCGAGTCTCGCAAACTCAAGGATCATGAGCTTAATTATCCTACCCATGATCTTGAGCTTACGGCAGTTGTGCATGCTTTAGTTAGATGAAGAAATTTTCTTCTTGGACAGAGATTCACACTCAGGACAGATCATTTGAATCTTTACCACCTCTTCACACAGCCCAATCTCAACGCTCATCAGTGGCGTTGGATGGAGTTTCTTTGTGAGTATGACATGGAGATCAAGCATGTGAATAGGAAGGAGAATGTGGTAGCAGATGCTCTCAGCAGATGGAGACATGTGGCTATGGCCACTACAGTGAGCACAAATTTGCGGAGCAAGATTCTTCAGCAGCTTCCTCTTGATAACTTCTACATCTCAATACGAGCAGAGATAGAGTCACAGAGACCCCTTGAGGGGAAGTTTGATGGTTTTTCCTTAAAGGAAGATGGTCTTCACAGGCATAGAGGTAGGATATATGTTCCCAAAGAGGGAGGCTTGAGGCAGGACATCTTGGTAGAGGCACATCGTGCACCCTATTTAGCCCATCCCAGGGTGAAGAAGATGCATGCTACCTTGAGAGAATTATACCACTGGAGAGGAATTCATCGAGACATGGCCCAGTTTGTGTCACAGTGTTTAGAGTGCCAGAGGGTTAAGGTTGAGCATCAACATCCAGCAGGTTTTCTTTATCCTCATGCCATACCAGAATGGAAGTGGGACACCATTTCCATGGATTTCATCTTTGGGCTACCGATGTCGAGATATCACCACGACGCCATTATGGTCACAATTGATAAATTGAAAAAAGTGGCTCACTTTTCTCCGGTGAAGACCACTTATACATCTAAAGCAGTGGCATAGGTATATTTGGGTGAGATTGTCAGGTTGCACGGGATTCCGTGGAAGATCATTTGTGACCGTGATCCTTTGTACACTTCACACTTTTGGAATACCATGCAGTATGTCCTCGGGATGAGAATCAACTTCAGCACAACATATCACCCTGAGACAGATGGATAGACCAAACAAGTGAATCAGATTTTGGAGGATATGCTTAGGATGTATGTGATGGATCAGCGGTCTAAATGGGAGGAGTACCTATACTTAGTGGAGTTTTCCTACAATAATAGTTTTCAAAGTTCTATAGGCATGGCTCCTTTTCAGGATTTGTATGCTAGAGAGTGTAGGACACCTCTTAGCTACGACAGGTTAGAGGACAAGGTATCTCTTGGACTAGCTCTTTTGCAAGACATGGAGAAGCAGGTAGTGTTGATCAGGCAGATGTTGCAGGAGGCACATGACATGTAGAAGAAATATGCGGATAAGTATAGGATTGATCGTAGTTTTGATGTGGGCATGAAGGTGTTCCTTTGTGTCAGGCCACACAAGAGCCCTATTTTTTATGGAAAAGGTTCTAAGTTAGCTCCTAGATTCGTTAGTCCTTTTGAGATCTTGGAGCGTATAGGCCGTTTGGCCTACCGTCTAGCATTGCTACCCAACTTGTCTCATGTACATGATGTGTTTCATGTTTCTGTTCTTAGGAGATATATTGCATATCCATCTCATGTACTGGATTGGACATCATTACAGGTGCAGGATCAGGGGTAGGTGACGGTGGAGCCCATCCATATAATAGATCCCAGGACCCTGGGCCTTCGAGGCAAAAAGTTTAATAAGGTATGGGTGCAGTGGGATAGATACGACGAGACTGTAGCCACTTGGGAGGATGCCATAGTATTACGAGTGTAGTTTCCACATTTGTTCTAGTGAATTCCAGGAGGAAGTCAGGTCTAAGTGGAGGGGGATGTAGTGCCCACTTCCCTTTGACACTTTTAGATACTGATCTTGATATTGTTGATCTTATTATGGACACTATTATGTTTTGTTTTAGTATGACGGTTATATGTTAGATCATGGATTATTATTGATCTGGATTCAATTATTATGCATGATGGTTACTAGAGACATTTTTATATGTGGATGATGATATACTGTTTGACATGGACATATTATAGATGTTAATTTGGACTTGTGACATTGGATATTTTGAGTAGACCTAGTATGGAAGATTATTGATGATGATATAGTTGATTAATTAATTTAAAATGATAATGTTGAATTCTTGATATTGTTGTGATTCATGTGTTTAGATGATCTTGAGATGTTGTTTATATCATTTTGGATGTTCTAATATGGCCACGAGGCTGAAGGAGGTATTTACATTTTGCAAGTTAAATATCACAACAATGTTGAGGGATTGAAGACTAACCATATTGAAATTCTGGGTGAATTCAACAAGGTCACCATGGCAACTGTTGTGTGTGTGTGTATGTTGTATGTTGTTAGGGATTTCCATGGGGGGGGGGGATTTCCATTATATGTGACCATGGGTTTGTGTAATTTATTAATGTGGTTTCTTTATTAATGTTGCATGTGTTTATTTTGTGATGTGTTACTTTTTCCTTTAGTATTATATGTTGTGTTAATGTTGTAAATAATCATGTGTTAAAATAAATAAATTAATATGTCATAAGAATGTAATAAATGAAGTTGTTTATTTTAAATGTTAATGTTGTAAGAATGTGTAAGAAGGTGTAAGGGATATGTAAGAGTATGTAAGATAGATTTTGGAATGTTAAACACTTCATCCTCTTAGGAATTCGAATTTGTCATTGGAGGCTAAATTTGGAGGCTTGTGGGCCAAGTTAAGCTAGTCCCATACCTCTTAAAATGATTCACCAACCATACCTATGGTTTGGAGGTTAAAATTAAGCCTTTTAAATACATTTTGAAATGACTATTTGTAAGTTTTAATTGCACTTCTCTTACATGGTTTTAATTCAGTCCTTTTTAGAGTATGGATTATTTTCGAGTGTGGAAGTAAATTTGTCATTTTATTTATTGTGTTTAGGTGCATGATGTTGAATTTCCTCTTGGGGTTGAGAAAGAATGATGCGGCATCCCACATGGATCCACATCATCCTTTTCTCTTCCCTCTCCTTTAAATTCAAAACTCATTGCTTGTTTTTGGTTGTTGAAACTTTGTTTATTCCTCTTGGGGGCGCATTTTTGCTTGCTGTTTTGCGAGCTTGTTGAGGAAGGTGTTGGAGCCTTTTTGCATGCTTGGAAATTGCTGATCTTGGACTGAACTTTGATATTTGGAAAGCTTGTGGATCTTGGAACAAAATCCATTATGGAGAGGTAGGAACTCGAGCCTTTTTAGAATGTTTTCTTTCTCTTGCATGCATGTATGACATGGTAAATGTGTTAAGTGTTCTTGGTTGGTTGGGTAGATTGCTTAAGACATGGTGTAGGAGAAGGCTATGGGGATTTCAAATGGGGGGCATAAGGGAATGCCAATGGCATCTGTTTTATGGTGGAGGGAGATTTGGTTTGGGATCCACCTGGAAAAGAAATAACTTGCATTTCTTACTCTTGGTGGGGGGGGGGGGGCATAAGAGAGAAACATTGGGGGAGCATAAGGAGGGGTTGGGAGGCATAATGTTTATGGGTTTGATATGTAGTATTGGCGGTATGACTGTAGGTGGATGCCCAATTCCAAATAGGGAGGCATAAGTAGTTCCCCATAGTTCCTTGCTCTTCTTCGCTTGCTTGATCAAGCCTAAGTTTTGTGTGAATGATTCCAAATGTAGTTGTGAATTTCTATTTTTGCTTGGACTGTGTTTCTTATTGATTTATGCATGTGAAGGAATACTATTTGTTTGCTATGGAATCCATTGTTGCCATGTGTTGATTTTCATCTCTTATTCTAATATGGTTGGGGCTCGGGGGCCAACGAGGAAGGATGGATTCTCCCTTCTCATTGGATGTCTTGGTTGGGTTGAGAGCGTTACATTTCCCCCTTCCTTGTTGTGATCAAAGATGAAAAGATGGAGAACTAGCATGTTCCTGTTTTGGAGCAAGAAGAGTACACAGTTTAATAGTCCCACTCTTTTGAGCAAGTTCATTATAAAACTTCCCACTTTGAGTGGATGAGTTGTTTAATATTTGTAATGTGAAACCATGTGTATTGATAAAGGAAAGATTGAACTTAAATGGTGAAATATAAAGAACTTTCTTCCATTTTCTGTTTTGGAAAGGAACAAGAAATAGGGTTGTATATTTTATATAGCGTATTGAAATCAAATGGAAAAGCAATACGTTGTAAAGTTGTAGTGGAATATGGATAAAGTATTCCATTAGTTTTCAAAATTGTATTGTGTATCAGATTTGATTTGTTGTCAAAGAATGAGATTGTTGTTTGAAAAAGAAGAATGTTTATGAGGAAAGGACAATGTTGTAATTTCTCTTAAAATGTATATTAGAATTGAAATCAGAACTGCACTTTAACTTAGAATTGAATGGTTTATTTAACAAGCAAATGTATTGGACTAATTTAGAAGCTATACACACATTTAAATGACAAAATTGATTTACAAATTTAAAAGTAGTTCACTGTTATAAACTACATTCTGGTAAATCATATTTTAATAAAATTGAGTAGTTCAAACTTACACCAAGCAACAAGATATGAAATATTGAAATTCAAACTTTTTAAGTCCTAAGGAACTCAAATTTACCATAACATTTAAGAAAGAACTTTCAAACTTTATAAAAATCTAATTTAGAACTTGCATAGTCATTTTTTTGTCTATTGTCAGAAAAAATACAATCTTGATTAAATTAAACAAATATACTTCCCTAAAACACTCTAAACCCTCCCTAGATCAATAATCCATGTCTGTTTGACATGTTGAGTGAAGGAGGAAACCGAATTTGAACAAATTAAAAAGTTGAAAATTGCCAATTTGTAAATTTAAACCCTACAGATTGGTTGATCAAAATTTACCTCTCATAATTCATCAATTTCCAAAGTTTATGGTTCCTATATGAATAGGGCATCAAGAGCTTTCCGAAAAGTCCTTGTTTACCCAAAATTGAGCTTTCTAGCTCAAGTTATGGCGATTTGAAGTTTTACTTCAAATTGGCACTCAAAAAAAATATAAAACAAACAAATCTAATTGTTAGAAAAATTCAAATTTTAACTTTGGAAAAATTTCCCTAAAAAGTCTGCAGCCCCCGCCATCTCGCAGCCAATCACATGCTACCATGTGGCATGGTGGAAGGGCGAACTATTTCTAAGCTTTAACTTATCCTTTCGAAAATTTTGACTTGGGAAATTTTTTATTTTTTCCTCTACCGGCCCGTAGACAATCAGAGGGCACCACATGTCCTCTTAGAAGCTATGACGGAGGCACGGATTTCCTTTCAAACTTAACCCCTTTGATTTTTTTTTTTGTTTGGAAAAAATTTCATATGGCTTCGCTAGGCCATAGCCAATGGGAAGGTGCCACGTGGCACCTCGGGGTGGCAGCATGGAGAGCGGACCCCCTATTTATTTTAAGATTTCGGCCTTTGGGAAAATTTCTTAAATTCTCCCCACGGCACGTAACTCCATGTTTCCCCTCGGATTCTCCTGTTATGCAATAACGGGTGTACCCGCGTGACCTTTCTTTCCTCTTTCCCCCCCCTCAGGCACAAGGCGCTAAGTTATTCTGCAGCCCTGGTTCCCTTTGCTTAACCGGCGCATGACACATGACAACCTCATGATGTCGGTGAGGGCGCAGACCAATTTGGTCCCTTGTCAGTTTTTGGCAAAGAGACTTAAAGTCTCAACCCACTTTGTCGGCCGATCACTTCTCCCAACCAATCTGGAGGTGACACGTGTTCCCTAGAGGACCTGCGGAGGCACGGGATGTTTTGTGAGTTGGAGCCCGCACTATGGGAAAAATTCCCTAAGCCACCCCACAACCCGCCAACCCGTTCAAGGTGCTTTCACCTCTTCTTGACATGTGTCCCACCTAGGGAAGATTTGACCCTAGACCTCTGCCTGAGCATATCTTGAGATCTATAAGGAGTTAGGAGGACTTCCCTATATCACCAGAAAGGTGAGAAAATTTTCTATCCATTAGGAGTGGTTTAGGGAAATTTTGGAAGCATTAAGTATGAAAAAAATCTAGTTGAAACCCTAAGCCTGTTAGAGAGCAGGCCTGGGGGTATATTACTCCCTGAACCTAACTAAAACATTTAACCTTAAAATTTGAACCTTGTGAACTTGAATTTGTTAATGAAGGAAAACATATGTTGTAGTACATTGGTCTTGTTCCGGAACCTGTTGGTAAAAACTAATGTCTTGCAACCTAGTTGTAGACACTTTAAAAAGTAAATTATCCCATAATTTTATAAGGTTGTTTCTTGGGTCTCAAGTGGTTGTTTAAATGGGAACGACAATTTTTACTAAAGAACTAGATAATTACAATATCATTTCATTATTGAGTTGTTTTAAATTGTTCAAAAATTCAAACATGTCATTTAAAACAATATATGATTTATTTCTTCTTGAAAATTCCCTTATTCAGTTATCTACAATTACATAGAATACCTCGAATATGTGAAATTATACAAATGCATTGTTTAATATTATTAGTGATGGCTCCCGATGTGACCTCCCCCACAAACCCTAGTTCCCAAATCCTCTGTTGTGATGGCTCCTCTGGTGTTGGGTACGACATAGGCAGGTTTTTTGTTGATCAGAAAGGCGGTGATGGCTATGGCTTTTTGGGCCCAGCATGCTGATAAAACGGTTAGAGGCTCTTCCAAGCAAAATGACCTGGATCTACAAAACACTTATTCAGATCTGTTAGAACCCCTCGGTGGCCATTCTGATTTGCTCCAAGTCCTCGTTCGCACCCTGAGAGGTAACACCTTGTGCATTCGAATTCCATCGACTGGCTCGAGGTATGGACTTAAAATTTATTCTTGCTCATAAACTGTGCGGTAGGATTGGGCATTTTGGGCTGGTGTTTGCCGGAAAATCCCTTACGGATGTCTCTATGCTCCTCTCCAATGGGATAGTCTATGCAATTTCGTGATTAATATGACTTAAATTCTTTTAGTGAGATGCCAAGGATCGAAGCTCTACCCCTTTCAGGGAGGCACTCTTTAAAAATGTCTCTTCCTCGAAACCTCCAGCAGCTCCTCCTGCCCCCGCTTACATTGTTGAGCAAGCCTCTGAAGTCCCGACCCTAGAAATACAAGATGAAGAATATTTAGATCTGCTGATAAGAAATAAAATCACAGACCTTGATATGTAGATTTAATGGCACCTGGCCATCATCTAATGTAGTAATACATTCGATTCATACCTCATGGATAGAAAATTGTAAATTTTTCCTTTGTGCACGAGGCTTCTTCATGGTCCTTTTCAATGACCTCAAGGATTACCAGAGAGCTATTGAAGAGGGCCCTTGGTTCCGGGGTTCGGAGAGAATTTTCACTACCCCATGGTTTCCATGATTTTGACCCGAATACCTTTTCCATCACGAGGGTCCCAGTTTGGGTGCAACTACCCAATCTTCCCCTTCACTTTTCCTTTGCAGTGGAGGAAATTGGAAATCTCCTAGGGCGATTCATCAAAGCAGATAGACAATGACTGTAGAGCAGTCTACTAACTTATGTTAGGATTTGCGTTGAAGTTGATCTCAGCAAGGGTTTTCTGGATCACATGACCCTCAAGATGGGAGATACAAGTTATTCTCATATTATTGAATATGAAAATACAACTTTCCGGTGTCGAAATTGTAGGACACCGGGTCACCTCCATGTTGCTTGCCCTCAGAAGAAAACCCAGGCTCCTTGGAAAAAAGGATCCATTCCCAAGCATTGGAGTCCACCAGATCTAGAAGAAGAAGATGATGCTAAGCACTAAAAGTCAAACAGCTGCTGAAACATCTCCTTCGGTTGTAGCCATTGTTCCAACTGTGATAGCTACTTTTCCCTTCAAATACAACTCCTCCTGATTCATCCCCTCCCAAAGAGGGTGCGTAGTTACTGGTTATTACTCCCTCTTTGGAAGGACCTTCTCTAACACTTAAATGACCCCATGAGTCCGATCACTCCGACTCGGACAAGGAGAGTACCCATCCTCTTGAGGGATCCTTCGCCCTTGGACTTTACGGAGTACAATCCTCTTATCTCAGAGATGCTTCCGCAGGATAAATGGTAATTAGTGCAGTCAAAGAAGGGAAAGAAGGGAAGGCATTGACCACTCTATCTTTCCTTTTCTCATTGATGTCCTACTTTTCCTCTTCTTTTTCGGTCTCGTAGCCTTTTCAGCTTGCATCCCCCTTTTCTCCTTTTTCTTCCCATTGCTGCTACTAGTGGCAGTTGTTCTGCTGGTGTTTCTTCTACTTCTTTGTAGTTCTAGTTTGCTACTGCAAGTGGACAACAACTCCTCCTCTTGTTCTTTTCTGGTTTTCCCTTGCTTCTTTTCTTCTTTGTTTTGGGCCTTCTTGGTCCTTTGCTCACTTTTCCTCTGGGCTTCTTCACTTCACTGCTTCATTGTTATATCTGGTCATTGGGGCCCTTATAAAAGGATGCAGGTCCTCCCAAACCCCCCACTTTACCCTTATCCAAAAAAATTACATAGAATACCTCCACCCTTATATGATCCCTTCCTATTTGTGGCATTTCAACATCTCTCATTTCATCAAAGTGAAATTTTCTTTCTATTTTCTTTTATTACCAATTTAATACTCTTCTTTCCCACTTATGATCTTCTCATGTTGTTCATATGTATCAAATTTTTCTCTAATATTCCAAATATAATCTATCAAACGATTATATTGAGTCACAACCATGGTTAAGTCAATGTCTACCTTTTGTAGATATTTGCTATATGCATCCATCTGTTCAAGAATACTATGCCAAATGTAGCACATCACACATGTTTCTAACTTTTCTAGTTTTTCATAAACACACTTTGTTTTGTGTCTTGTGGTAGATGTTTGATCTTTGTCTTGTGCTATATTTAGGAAAACATGTCAGATTTTACCATATCCTAAGAAAAGAGCTTTAATTGTGTTTACTCTAACAGGTCATTTTGTTTCATAAAGTGATTGTACAACATGAAAAATTTCATTAAAAATTTTCAATAAAATTTCCCACTAATAAGTTGAGGCACTTTGGAAAGTGTACTTAAGTTTAAGCTGTGAAAAAAACTATACTTGTACAACTAACAACTAAAGACCCAATAAGATTTAAGGAATTCCCTGAACATGGTACAAACTCAACCATACAATTATGATTTTTAATCCTATTTTGGATCCCTTTATATTTTCCAAACATGTTACTTGCATTATCATATGCTTGCCCCCAACAATCTTTGATATCAATGTCATAGTCATCCATTGTTAATACAAAAGCTTCCAAATCACAAGCTTTGTGTCCAACTGAAGGAATGTATTTCAAAAATTGTTCAACTAGAATTCCTTCTTAAGAAACATACCTCACTACAAAAGCTAATTGATCAATGTGAGATTCATCAGCCGTTGAGTCAACAATAATTAAAAACTATTTTACATTTTGGAGTTCTTGAACAATTTTGTATAAAACTTTTTGTGTCATCAAGTCAATAAATTCATTACATGTTGTGCTAGAAAAATAAGAGGGAACTCCTCTATCTGAATTCTCATGTTGTGAAATGTGGTTTGCCAAAAATGGGTCAAACTCCATAATACGTTCCAGACACCCTAAATTTTTTCCATTTCTAGAAGATCCTAGTAAATCGTCACCACCACAAAATGTAATGCCTCTAGCAACAAGGAATTTCACAGTTGTAACAATGTGCTTTAGAACATTCCTCCAATACTCTACTATATTTTTGCATTGATTTACAAGTTTAGAATCAACTTTCCCAAAACATTACTTGTCATAAAATTAGGAATGAAATTCCTGTTATCAAGGCACTTTTCATGCTCTTTCATACTTGCGGATGCATTTTTCCAGTCATTAAAGCCATTTTTTGAGAAAGTGATTGATTTTTTTTTAAAAGGGCGAAAAGGTATGCAGTAAACAACTCCCTTCGACTTTGAGTAAAACAATCATTCTCATAATTTGTGTTCATTGTTCAAAAGTTTCCATTGAAACAAATCATTAGAAAGATATTTGAAACAATCGAGTATTGGTATTTGGAATTTGAAAATTTGACATTCATATTGTGTTTTAGCATATTTAAAATTATATATTCTATTGTAGTGTTATCTATTACCCATTTTGTGGGATCAATATCTACAACAAAGTGTCCATCAATGGTGAGTTTAGGAATATTATTTTCATTGTTCTCCTTTTGTCGAGTCTTCTCAACTCCTATAGACTATGAATGTTTATTTTGGTTGATAGCATTAGAATTCAAAGAATAACTCTTATGTTCATTAAAAACTACATTTTGGCATTAATTTGTATTTGATGCTCTTAAAAATATATTTATGTTTGGTAGCTTTTCCAAAAGGTTCTTTTCCTAAATTTAATGTTTAGCATTCTTTCCAAATCAAGCACACTTAATTTTTTAATTCTATCCATTTGAAATAAATACCTATCCTATGTAATGCTCGTACACTATCCTCCATATACTCGTAGATAATGTAGTCAATACAATTAAAAATACAAATTAAAAAATACAAATACACAATCGATATAATTAAATACATTTACATAAGAGAAATAATTGTTATAAAATTTACTACTGGAAAAAAAATTGGTTTGTAAGGTAAATAAAAAAGTTAGAAAAAAATACCTTTTGTATGGGGTGCACCATGTAACATTTTCTCTAAAGGCAAATTTAAAATACAAGCAAAATTTTAAAATGACATACCTTGTTTGCTTAATAATGTTAAATGTGTTGTATGTAACAAACACAATAATAGTCCCTCCTTAAAATACAAAAGAAAGCAACAAATTTTTAAAGTCATTCAATATAAATTCATATTTGTTCAAATATATGGTAGCACAATATATATTATATTACAAATCAGGCTTGTCCAAACAAATGACAATGCAACATTTATATAGTTGTTTGTATTTATAAACACTACAAAGATAAGTGAGCGACTTGAAAAAAAATACCACCCCCTACCCTTTTTCACCCTAGGCAACAACTTAGGTTGCCTAAGGGATGATCTGCCCTTGCCCATATTGATCCAAAAACACTAATGTACACTCAATCAAGAAATCAATATAAAAAATTGACATATATAAGAAATGAGAAATTTAAAACAGAGGATGTTATTGAAGATTGGGATAGGACTCAAGAAGATGTTTTGTTTATACTGCTTAATGCCTTACAAACATCACAACCACCTCTTGATCCATCCGCTTCACGGTAAAGCAATATAGACGTGTAATTTAGATGTGTATTTCAAAGATAGATGTGCAAAGCTAGATACTGGAATGATATTCATAAATAATGCCTACCAAAAAATCACTATATACCACAAGTTCAACAATGTAACTTCTTTGTTTATTTTAAAGCCATTTCTTTTGTATATTTTTGTACATAACAATTTCTTAGAATAAGTGAATTTCTTATAAAGGAATATTGAAACATTAAACTTGATTGAACATCAACAACGTAAAAGTATTGCAAGCTAGGAGAAGCATCACAAGCTTGGATAAACATTAATGGTTGTAAAAGCATCACATGATTAGAAAAACATTGCAACATCAGAAAATCATCGCAAACTAGAAAAAACATGGCAAGATTTGAAAATTCGTAAATGTGTAATACATAATATAAACTACATAATAATGACAATATCTAAATATAAATGAAAATACTAACACGATAAAATACATGTATAAACATAATCAACAACTTTCATTTAAAGGAATACATCAAATGATTATCTAATACACAATGATGAATATGATAAATCTGTCTCCAACAACTTTCATAACAACACATCATCTAAAAGCTCCTCGCAAACCACTTTCAATTTCTCATTTGGTAACTTAGTAGCCAATGTATTGAATGTGTCTACAACAATGTGTTGGATTTCAAATGAATCTAATCCAATAGGAAGCTCTTTGCCAAGGTATATAAGAGGTAAAGGTTCAATGCACTAACTTCCAATCCTCGTTTATTTGTACCACTAATATTGAATGGCCAACGATGGAGACATTTGTGCAGCCCTTTAAGTGTTTCATTCAATGCATCAATGAGAGCATTGCATTCACACTTATTTTTGGTTGCATCAAAATCAACTCCATGTCTATCACAACAATCTTTCAAAGCATAAGAAACCACTCCAAGAAAAGGATTGGAAAAGCATGCTCAATTGGTGTACATCCCAACAAATTATCATATCTACATGGATTGTAAAAAAACAACAGTATGAGGGAATATTGTCCTAAATAAATACTTGCTAAACGAAAATTATGGAGTTTAATATGTAGAAAAATTTAATCTAATTGAACATAAACAACATAAAATGATTGCAATATTTGAAAAACATCACAATCTTGAAAAAATATCAAAGGCTTGGAAGAAAATCATAGATGTAGGAAAGTTAAAAAGCTATCACAAAATGTTTTGAATTGGACAAATAGATTTTCCTGTAGGCTATAACCTAAAATGTTGAAATAGTTATGAAAATTGAATTGGATCAATAGATTTCCCAGTTTACACCCACAAATGCTCTACTTATTGACTGTTGAATCAATGATTTATTTGATTTTTTGTACTCGTTGAACAACAATAAAACTACACACGCATGCACACACATGCACCCACATATTAAAGTTGGGTACAATAGTTAAATTTTAGTTTAGCTCTGAAGTTCCAGCTATTGAGATCTAAGGGCCCATAGAATGATTACTAATCGAAACATATTTTTAAGCATTGGACTGTTGCATTGTCAATGAACCCAAAAAATCCCATCAAAAGCATAAACCATTTGATTATTTGAGGAGGGAGTAATAATGTATGTGATTTTTTGGGAAAAGTGTGGTGTTGGCTAACATGATCAAAATAGCCAATCACAAGTTTGAAAAAAGTTGAAATTCACTAATTACAAATCTTCGCTACTAAAATGTTCCCCAATTCAAATTCTTTGATCACTTTAGATAATTGAAATTTCTATAAATTGATGGCCTCAAATCCTATGAAGAAATTATCCTCAACCAATTAGTAGACCATCATCCTCCATCTTCCATGTTAGAAATCATTAAAACTACTTGCAAAACATAACATTAAAATATGACCCTACTCAATACAATAAGGAAAATTAAGACTTATACAAATATCACAATTTTGATTCATGAATTACAGTTTAAACTTTATACAACTTTCATTGTCTTAAGACATAATAATAACTTTTACACACCAAGATAATGATAGCATATAGGCCTAATAGTCTATAAATACTAATTGATAAAACCAATACAATTCATATAGTAAGCTAAAGTCATTTTTGACATATCAAAGGACCTACATGTTAAAATGTTCTCTTCAATTATGTTAAAAGTTCATTGCCATCAATCTCAATATATCAAGGTCCATTTGCATCTAACTTAAATATAAATTAGTTATCCTACATTAAAATGAATTTATCGTATCTTTGAAAAGCAAACAATGAATAAAGATCAGAATCGGAATCTACAAACTAAATTCTCTCCTAGCATATATTGATCTTAAAATATTCCCTTGGAATTTGTTAAATTCACATCATCCTAAGCCTTTGTCAAATTTTCAATTATCTTGTCATGATGACTTACAAGATTAACCTATGATTTCGAGAGTTGTTATAATGAATATTGTGATCGTTAAACTTCTTTCAAAAACTTTCCATGGCTATTTTTAAAAAATCTACGTTAATTTAAATAGATTGAATTTCACTAAAAAAATTAGGTAAATTTTATATCTATTTTTAAAAAATGTGAATGACTACATATTTTTCAATGTAAGATGTTATTATCATGGATCAAGGTGACACCTTACTTTAAAGAAAGCATTGGGCCTATTCATCTCAACCCTATATTTGGAGCCGTACTGAAAGAGAATATGTAAATATGCTAATTTTTGAAAAATAAGAAAGACCACATACTTTTTCAATGTAAGATGTCTTCTCTAAAAAGACTGCATACTTTTCCAATGTGAGATGCCTTCTCATTAGTTTAAAGTGTTGAGCCTAGTTGTCTCAACTCTACATTTAGAACCATATTGGGACATAATATGTAAAGATCTCAATAAAATATGACATAATGTAGTCAATAGAAAAATGATAGTTACCAATCTTGAAGTAAATTTGGTTTTTGCCAAAAGAAAAAAAACAAAAAAAATTTCAAAGAAAACATTTACAAGCACTCGTTTCAATAATAACCTTTTAAAAAGCAATTTTTGCTTTAACCACCAAGATAATAGTCAAATTAAGTATTAGACGTTGAATTTGTAATAAATATGTAAAGACACCAACATTTTAAAAATGAGAATGATTACATACTTTTTCAATGTGAGATGTTTTCTTCATAGACCAAGGTGATTCCTAAGTTCAAAGAAAGTATTGGGCCTCGTTGTATCAACCTTACGTTTGGAACCAAATTGGGAGAGAATATGTAAAGATGTCAATACAACACAACATAATGCAATTAATAAAAAGAATGATAGTTAACAATTATGAAGAAAATGGTTGTTGCCTAAACAATCCAAAAGCAAATAAGATGTAAAAACAAGCACTCGGTTTTGTGATGACCTATTAACAACCATATCTATCTTTAACCACCACAATAATGATTTAATTAAATAACTTATTACTAGAATCATGTTCACATTGGGTAGTGGTTTGTGTTATTTCCTATGCAATTTAGTTTTGTTCACACTATTGTAAGTTTATTATTAAGGACTTCATTTGTCATTACCAAGTTTGTCAATTTGTTGAACAAATTGGTGCATGTATGAGTTTGTTTAAACTGTATTAGTTTGAACAACTAAGGTTGTTATTAGTAACCTCCTTTTAAAAACAATTTATTAGGCTTCCCTATAGCTTGTTGTAAAGTGTGGAGAGTAAGAAAATATTATATTGCATTTGTGTACAGAGAGTTTTCAGGAAGTTCATGAAGATTCAAGAAATTCTATTCTAGATTTGAAGTGTTGTAGTACATGCATAGATCTTAAAAATTTCTCATATATTATATCAAAGAAAAGTTTCTACAAGAAATTTGTGAAGGACTTTTTTTGCAAGTCAATTTTTTGAATGGGTTTTTTCATGGGAGAGAAACTTGAGAGAAAATAAGGGTGATTTTTTTTTTTTCAAAAACAAGAATATTTCGAAAAATCGTAAGAAGCATATAGTTCTATGGGGATTTTTTAATGACATTAATGTCTAGGATATTCCTCTCTACCTCTTTAACTCTCTCATACGCAGTGGAAAACAGGTTATTTGAGCCTTTAAACACATCAAATTATCATGTTAAGAAATGGAAGATGCGACAATTACCTTAGTCTAGAGGCATGTGGAGTTTTTCAAGAAAATGTACACGTGTTCACATCATAGAAGTGTATGTATGCTTATGCATGCAAACAGGATGAAGTTCTTGGTGTGATCAACTTGAATGTATCAAACAACCTAGTGTTCCATATCATTGACACCAAGAATATGAAGGAGCTATGAGAGACTTTTGAGAAGTTATTCTGTAAAGTCAATGAATATAAAATGTTGTAGTTAGATAATGAATGGCCCTCCTATTCATCTTCTAAATTTCTCCCGATTGAGGGATTTTTGGCTAAGTTTAAGTCTATTTGAGTTTAGTTGCAAGCGGGTGGTAAAGAAAAGAATGATGATGAATATATTTTTTTTAATCTTGTCTAAGTTGAAAGATCCCTTTAGTGTTTTTATTTCTACCTTTTACTCAACAATGGATGCTCTAGGAGATTAGTTTAAAATTCCTAGTTTCAAGTTATTTTGTGAAAGTCATACTTGTGAGCTAACAAAAATGATGTCACTTGATGCCTCACCTAACTTAAGTCATGCTCTAGTTGCAAATTCTTTGTAGGGAAAATATTAGCCAAAATAGAAAATGAGACCTTGTCATACACCAACAGAATCAAACACTGCATAAACCAGTATTAGGTCCTCTAAAACTTTCAATTTTGGAAAACCCAAAAAGCCGCTTTAAAAAGGTTTATGATCCTTGTCCATAATGTAGCAAAACTAGTCACCATGAATCCAAATGTTATCTAGGATACAAACATTGGAAGAAACATTGAAGTAGCAAAAAATTGTTCCCTCACCTTCTAATACTGGGAAAGTAAAAGCTCTTTCTAGTAGAGAAAGTTCTCCTACGTAAGATAGATGGGTATTTGATTATGGAGCTTCCCATCATCTAACTCATTCACGTGGTTTGTTGAGTTCACTTTATAAGTGCAACACTTCTCATATTGTCATGGGAAAGTCATCGTCAGTTGAAGTTTTGGGATCTGACACAATTAATATGTAGGATAGGTGCATCAATGATGTACTCTTGGTAGGTAAGATTTCATTTAATCTATTGTCAATATATCAAATTTATTATTCAGACACTAGGAAAATAGTGGAGTTTAGTCCACATAATGTTGTAGTTTGAGAGCTATGTGATCCACATGATGTAGTTACAGTTGTGGTGGAACATCACTCACACCTCTATGTCTTTGATAAGTTTGACACATCTATAGATTCTTCACTCATTGTTCATGTTTATGCAATGAGAAAATTGTGGTACAAATGCTTTGGTCACCTAAACTAAAGCTAACTACTTTAGTTGACCTCCCAAAACATGATGTCAGGCCTTCTTAAGGTCTCTAGTAATGACGACATTTGTTTAAGGTGCATGATTGGAAAACAAAATCAATATCCCTTTCCAAAGAGACAAGCTTAAAGAGCCAAGGCTCCACTAGAGTTTGGTTTTATTGGCAACAAGGCTCCACTAGAGTTAGTACATAATGATTTGGTGACTTTTTGCACTAGATTATTTTTGTACTCGTTGAACAACAATAAAACTGCACACTCACGTGTGCATGCACACACACGCACATGCACACACACCCAAATATTAAAGTTGGGTACAATAGTTAAATTTTAGTTTAGCTCTGAAGTTCCAGCTATTG
Organism: Taxus chinensis; assembly: GCA_019776745.2. Taxonomy (NCBI): domain Eukaryota; kingdom Viridiplantae; phylum Streptophyta; class Pinopsida; order Cupressales; family Taxaceae; genus Taxus; species Taxus chinensis. The sequence goes on from CM034150.1 coordinate 599,790,776, forward strand.
AGATCTAAGGGCTCATAGAATGATCACTAATTGAAACATATTTTTAAGTATTGGACTATTGCATTGTCAACAATCCCAAAAAAATCCCATTGAGAGCATAAACTATTTGATTATTTGAGGGGGGAGTAGTAATGTATGTGATATTTTGGGAAAAGTGTGGTGTTTGCTAACATGAACAAAATAGCCAATCACAAGTTTGGAAAAAGTTGAAATTCACCAATTACAAATCTTCACTACTAAAATGTTCCCCAATTCGAATTCTTTGATCACTTTAGATAATTGGCATTTCTATAAATTGATGGCCTCAAATCCTATGAAGAAATTATCCTCAACCAATTAGTAGACCACCATCCTCCATCTTCCATGTTAGAAATCATTAAAACTACTTGCAAAACATAACATTAAAATATGACCCTACTCAATACAATAAGGAAAATTAAGACTCATACAAATATCACAATTTTGATTCATGAATTGTAGTTTAAACTTTATACAACTTTCATTGTCTTAAGACATAATAATAACTTTTACACACCAAGATAATGATAGCATATAGGCCTAATAGTCTATAAATACTAAGTGATAAAACAAATACAATTCATACAGTAAGCTAAATTCATTTTTGACATATCAAAGGACCTACATGTTAAAAATGTTCTCTTCAATTATGTTAAAAGTTCATTGCCATCAATCTCAATATATCATGGTCCATTTGCATCTGACTTAAATATAAAGTAGTTATCCTACATTAAAATGAATTTATCGTATCTTTGAAAAGCAGACAATGAATATAGATCAGAATCGGAATCTACAAACTAAATTCTCTCCTAGCATATATTGATCTTAAAATATTCCCTTGGAATTTGTTAAATTCACATCATCCTAAGCCTTTGTCAAATTTTCAATTATCTTGTCATGATGACTTACAAGATTAACCTATGATTTCGAGAGTTGTTATAATGAATATTGTGATCGTTAAACTTCTTTCAAAAACTTTCCATGGCTATTTTTAAAAAATCTACGTTAATTTAAATAGATTGAATTTCACTAAAAAAATTAGGTAAATTTTATATCTATTTTTAAAAAATGTGAATGACTACATATTTTTCAATGTAAGATGTTATTATCATGGATCAAGGTGACACCTTACTTTAAAGAAAGCATTGGGCCTATTCATCTCAACCCTATATTTGGAGCCGTACTGAAAGAGAATATGTAAATATGCTAATTTTTGAAAAATAAGAAAGACCACATACTTTTTCAATGTAAGATGTCTTCTCTAAAAAGACTGCATACTTTTCCAATGTGAGATGCCTTCTCATTAGTTTAAAGTGTTGAGCCTAGTTGTCTCAACTCTACATTTAGAACCATATTGGGACATAATATGTAAAGATCTCAATAAAATATGACATAATGTAGTCAATAGAAAAATGATAGTTAACAAACTTGAAGTAAATTTGGTTTTTGCCAAAAGAAAAAAAACAGAAAAAAAATTCAAAGAAAACATTTACAAGCACTCATTTCAATAATAACCTTTTAAAAAGCAATTTTTGCTTTAACCACCAAGATAATAGTCAAAAGAAGTATTAGACGTTGAATTTGTAATAAATATGTAAAGACACCAACATTTTTAAAATGAGAATGATTACATACTTTTGCAATGTGAGATGCTTTCTCCATAGACCAAGGTGATTCCTAAGTTCAAAGAAAGTATTGGGCCTAGTTGTATCAACCTTACGTTTGGAACCAAATTGAGAGAGAATATGTAAAGATGTCAATACAACACAACATAATGCAATTAATAAAAAGAATGATAGTTAACAATTATGAAGAAAATGGTTGTTGCCTAAACAATCCAAAAGCAAACAAGATGTAAAAAACAAGCACTCGGTTTTGTGATGACCTATTAACAACCATATCTATCTTTAACCACCACAATAATGATTTAATTAAATAACTTATTACTAGAATCATGTTCACATTGGGTAGTGGTTTGTGTTATTTCCTACGCAATTTAGTTTTGTTCACACTATTGTAAGTTTATTATTAAGGACTTCATTTGTCGTTACCAAGTTTGTCAATTTGTTGAACAAATTGGTGCATGTATGAGTTTGTTTAAACTTTATTAGTTTGAACAACTAAGGTTGTTATTAGTAACCTCCTTGTAAAAACAATTTATTAGGCTTCCCTATAGCTTGTTGTAAAGTGTGGAGGATAAGAAAACATTATATTGCATTTGTGTACAGAGAGTTTCCGGGAAGTTCATGAAGATTCAAGAAACTCTACTATAGATTTGAAGTGTTGTAGTACATGCATAGATCTTAACAATTTCTCATATATTATATCAAAGCAAAGTTTCTACAAGAAATTTGTGAAGGACTTTTTTTGCAAGTCAATTTTTTGAATGGTTTTTTTCGTGGGAGAGAAACTTGAGAGAAAATAAGGGTGAAATATTTTTTTTTCAAAAACAAGAATATTTCGAAAAATTGTAAGAAGCATATAGTTATATGGGGATTTTTTAATTATTCCTCTCCACCTCTTCAACTCTCTCATACACAATGGAAAACATGGTATTTGAGGCTTTAAACACAACAAATTATCATGTCAGGAAATGGAAGATGCGACAATTACCTTAGTCTAGAGGCATGTGGAGTCTTTCAAGAAAATGTACATGTGTTCACATCATAGAAGGTTATGTATGCTTATGCATGCAAACATGACGAAGCTCTTGGTCTGATCAACTTGAATGTATCAAACAATCTAGTTTTCCATATCATTGACACCAATAATCTGAAGGAGCTATGAGAGACTTTTGAGAAGTTATTCTGTAAAATCAATGAATATTAAATGTTGTAGTTAGATAATGAATGGCCCTCCTATTCACCTTCTAATTTTCTCCCGATTGAGGGATTTTTGGCTAAGTTTAAGTTTATTTGAGCTCAGTTGCAAGCGGATGGTAAAGAAAAGAATGATGATTAGTGTATTATTTTTTATCTTGTCTAAGTTGAAAGATCCATTTAGTGTTTTTGTTTCTACCTTTTACTCAACAATGGATGCTCTAGGAGATCAGTTTAAAATTCCTAGTTTCAAGTTATTTTGTAAAAGTCATACTCGTGAACTAACAAAAATGATGTCACTTGATGCCTCACCTAACTCAAGTCATGCTCTAGTTGCAAATTCTCTGCAGAGAAAATATTAGCCAAAATAGAATGTGAGACATTGTCATACACCAATAGAATCAAACACTGCATAAACCAGTATTAGGTCCTCTAAAACTTTCAATTTTGGAAAACCCAAAAAGCCACTTTAAAAAAGTTTATGATCCTTGTCCACAATGTAGCAAAACTAATCACCATGAATCCAAATGTTATCTAGGATACAAACATTGGAAGCAACATTGAAGTAGCACAAAATTGTTCCCTCACCTTCTAATACTGGGAAAGAAAAAGCTCTTTCTGGTAGGGAAAGTTCTCCTATGTAAGATAGATGGGTATTTGATTATGGAGCTTCTCATAATCTAACTCATTCACGTGGTTTGTTGAGTTCACTTTATAAATGCAACACTTCTCATATTGTCATGGGCAAGTCATCGTCAGTTGAAGTTTTGGGATTTGACACAATTAATATGTAGGATAGGTGCATCAATGATGTACTCTTGGTAGCTAAGATTTCATTTACTCTGTTGTCAATATATCAAATTTATTATTCAGACACTAGGAAAATAGTGGAGTTTAGTCCACATAATGTTGTAGTTTGAGAGCTATGTGATCCACATGATGTAGTTACAGGTGTGGTGGAACATCACTCACGCCTCTATGTCTTCGATAAGTTTGACACGTCTATAGATTCTTCACTCATTGTTCACGTTTATGCAATGAGCAAATTGTGTCACAAATGCTTTGGTAACCTAAACTACAGGTATCTACTGCAATTGACCTCCCAACACATGATGTCAAGCCTTCCTAAGGTCTCTAGTAATGACAACATTCGTTTGAGGTGTATGATTGGAAAACAAAATCAGGATCCCTTTCCAAAGAGACCAGCTTCAAGAGCCAAGGCTCCACTAGAGTTTAGTTTTCTTGGTAACAAGGCTCCACTAGAGTTAGTACATAATAATTTGGTGACTTTTTGGTGCAAAATATGTACTAACTTTCATTGATGATTTTAATCAGAGGACCTAGGTGTTTTTTTTGTGATAAAAGTGAATCTTTTGATCACTTCAAGGCATTTGTAGAAAAGCAATAAGGGTATCCATTGAAAAAGCTTTGCCCAAACAATGGGGGCAAGGGTTAGGGGGTGAGGGGATATGTAAGTAAACTCTTTCAAGTTTCATGAAAATGAACATGACATTTTGCACCAATTCATGGTGCCTTACACCCCTTAGCAGAATGGTGTTACTAAGCATACAAACAAAACACTCAAGGAAATGGCTAACTACATGATATAATCTAAGTGCTTAACATACGAGTTTTAGGTTGAGTTAGTAAATTATGCAAATTATATCCAAAACAACATTCCTCGCAAAGTAGTGCAGAATAAAACTCCTAAAGAAGCTTGGTAAGGTGAAAAGGTTGATGTTTACATTCGTGTCTTTTGAAGTAAGGCACAGGCATTTGTTCATGACAACCACAAGTCTATAAAGAAGAAGAGCCAAGAGCTTGTATTTGTTGATCATTGCGAGGATGTGAAGGCATGCCACCTCTTTGATCTTGTCACACATGATGTCTTGTTTCAACAATGTTAGATTTGACGAGAATTTCACTCCATTGGTACCAACTTCAATGTCATTTCCACCTATGGCTTCTCTTATTATACCTGATAGGGAGGACCTACTTCCTAATATTGATTACACCCGTGATGATATTGCTCTGCCACCTTCTTCTGCTTCACAACCCATGCCTAAGTGGGCACAATCTACCTTGCAAGAAACCAATGATTTAGTTGGTGATCCTTCAAATTCATGCCCTACTCATGCTCGGTCATCTGGTATTGCTCTTATGAGCTAAGTGATTTCTTATGATCCACTGTCGTTTATTAAGGGGACACGTAACCTTGAGTGGGAAACTACTATGCAAAATGAGTATTCTTCACTCATGAAGATTAACATGTAGGAGTTAGTGCCTCTTCCTACGGGAGGAAAATTTGTCCATTGTAAATGGCTTTGTAAGACCAAAAATGCAACTAATGGTTTTATAGATAAGTGTAAGGCTTGTCCATTTGCCAAGGTCTTTTCACAAGTTGAAGGGGTTAATTACTTTGAAACTTTTTCCCATGTTGCAAAGATGGATTATGTGAACCTTGTTCTATCCCTTGCTACATCACATTGATGGCTAGTATATCAAATGGACGGGAAGAGTGCATAGCTGTATTGTGATCTCCAACAGGTGATCTATACAGAGCAGCCTCAAGGCTTTGTGCAGGACCCTTAGTATGCAAGCTTCATCGTTCTTTTCATGGGCTCAAACAAGCTCCTCGATCTTGGTATGAGAATATAGACAACTTTCTGCTAAGTTCTAGCTTTCATCATTGTGAATCTCATCATAATGTTTACATCTTGAAACAAGTTGAGGATATTTCAATCTTGGTGTTATATGTTGATGATCTCATCCTCATAGGTAGCTTAGTCTCTGTGGTTCATGACATTAAACACATATGAGAGACACAATTTGATATGACAAATCTAGGATTGTTGCACTACTTTCTTGGTCTCTAGGTTCATTAATCTCCTAAAGACATTTCTATTGGGTAGGAGAAGTATAACATAGATGTGCTTCATTGATTTTACATGTCTTACTACAAACCATCTCCTATGCCATATTAATCAAGTATTGAGTTTATTGTTGATTTTAAGTCTAAGTGTAGTGATCCCACATTGTATAAACAATTGGCAGGCAGTTTTTTGTATTTGACTCATACTCATCTTGATATTACTTTCAATGTTGACCTTGTCTTTTGGTTTTCTCACAAACCCCATCATAGTGATTGGCAAGCAACTAAGCATATACTATGCTACTTATAGGGTCCGTTGAATTTTGGAATTCAGTACACACAAGATTCTTTCGACATTAAGGGATTATAGATTTGGATTGGGGTGGTAGTGTTGATACCCATCGTTCTACTTCTAGATTTATCGTTCAAATTGGCTTAGGTCCTATTTCATGGGCACATAAGAAACTAACACATTGCATTGTCATCCACTGAGGCAAAGTACATAAGTGTTGTTGAAGTTGGATAGGTGGCTCTCCAGCTACGACAGTTACTTGGCGAGTTCAGATTTCTTCAATAGGCTCCCACTTGTGTGATAACCATAGTGTTATGAAGATTGTGTGTAACCCTATAGAGCATCAGTGAACCAAGCACATTGAGATTCAAGTGCACTTCATTCGAAAGCTAGTCCATGACAGAGTTGTTCGATTGGAGTTTGTTCCTACAGATGAGCAAGTTGCTAACATCTTCACTAAGTCCTTGGTTTCTCCTTATTACCTTTAATTGTGAACATTGCTTGGGGTGAAGGAAGTTGTCCTTGAGAGGAATTTTGGTTTAATCATTTCTTTTTCATGTTTGTACATGGGTACCTTATCAATTCTAGTATCTAGGACCGGTTTGTGTCTGTTATTTTCCCTAACCTTTGCTTAAGAGAGGGCGTTAAAGTCATGTTCAAATAAAGTGGTGGTTTGTGTTATTTCCTACATAGTTTAGTTGCGTTCACACTATTGTAAGCTCATTAATAGGGAGTTTATTTCTTGTAACCAAGTTTGTCATTTTATTGCACAACTTGGTGCACGTATGAGTTTGTTTGAACTAAACTAGTTTGAACAACTATGAGGTTGTTATTAGTAACCTCCTTGTAAAAGCATATTTATTAGGCTTACCTATTACTTGCTGTAAAGTGTAGAGAATAATAAAATATTATATTGCTTGGAGTGTGTTACATTTGTGCACATAGAGTTTTAGGGAAGTTTTGGGAGATTTGAGAAACTCCGCTCTAGATTTGAAGCGTTGTAGTCTCTGTCTAGGTCCTTACAGCTGCTCCTTAAGTATTAGATGTTGAATATGTAATGAATAGTGAAACTAGGCTTTATTTTATTTTATTTTTCTGCTAAGTAAATGAAATTTGTACTATTTTTTGGCCAATGTTGATTTGATATATACATAAAATCAGAAGCAGATGATGTCTGCTAGAAGCATCACTTCCATTGTGTTTTTTGCTCAAGTGAAAAAGCATAATTGATATTTCAAAAGAATATTAATAAAAAAACTTCAGGCTAGTCTGATCGTTATTGATTCATCACCCACACTCTTAGGAATCAATTGAATTCCCTCCCAAATTTACCCATAATGAAGCAGCTTTAAGTTTAACCTAAAATACAAGCTATACAGACTGAATTTTGAATATCTATAAGACAAGTATTGCCCTATTAGCTCCTAGTAGAAGCTTCATATCCATTGAAGTGTTTGATTTCATCCTTTGTAATGCTATCCTCATACTTGTCCTTTAATGCTATAAAATCGAAGTAAGTGGCTAACCTAGGACCCTGGTTTGATCCTTTGGTGTGGATTTACATCACCTTTGACTTTGTATAATAATAAATATAATTTTTACCACTTTCAGGGATACAAAAAACCTGCATTTAAAAATGGATGTTAATAACTTGTATTATCAACTGATTTGTCCTCCTGTGCTTCCATGTGACGTATACAAAACTCTCTTTCAAACAGCAAAAATTCCTGCAATAATAAAACAGTGTTACTCTGCAATCAATGATTCAATCTCTTAAACCTTGTTAAAACTAATAACGAAATAAATTTGTAAATACAATTTCAATAATTCAACATATTTTATGAGGAAAACATTTGTCCTCTTTATCTTCTGTAGTTTGCTTCTATTATGTTATCCTTAATTTTATTCTGTCTTGTGAATGATAATGAGATCGAACAAATGATCTAGACATTGTGTTTCCTTACAGCATAAATGACAGAAAGCCCAAAACAGTAACTATACTTTTCCCTGTTGCTTTTTCCTTGAAGATTGAATTTCCATGCCAGTCCATACAATCTCCTACACCTCCATCTGATCTAAACTAAGAGAGGAACCCATGGCCTCTTTTTCGCTCCCACACTCTTTTAAACAGTTGTAAGGACAACGAAAATCAAGTGATTGTCTACTGTAATTTTTGTAGTAATATGCCGAAAAATGGTTATAAAACCCTCCTAGCAAAGTTATCTAATGGATGATAGCAGCATTGAAAATCAGTTTCCAACATAGTTACCATGTTCAGAAATCCGGATTCGTACCAGAGGGGAAGGAAATCTGAAAATGCAGAGTTGCAGATAAAAATTGGAAAGTCCAATCAAATAAAGTCTACATTTTTTTATAAGAGTAAATATTTATATTGAGTATTAAAAGGAGTACAGAGACAGCTTGAGGTTTTAAGATAGGAAAATCAGACCTTTTAGGATAAGACCATTCAGGATGAGAGAAAAAGGCTTTCAAAGAAAAAGTACAAAAAAAGTATGAGGAGTCGGAACAACCATTGCATAACCAGACCGAATAGCAACTAGGATGGAGAACAATATAGTATAGCAGCAAGATTCTAATACTTAAGAACAAATATGGTAGTTTCCAGATTTGTTCAGTCCACTATGAGAGAGGCCAGCATCTTTCATTGGCTAATTGTATCCTCAAGAGCCTACCATCTTGTTTAAGTGCAAAACAGGCACTTCAAATTCAGTTGCTTCAGCCATTGTTGAGCTGGAATTGGCGTTGCTATATGTCCATCAGTGAGTGTTTCTTTCATTCTGGCTGCAAGCCTGAGTGAAGTTGCTGCTGGTGCTGCAAATATGAACACTTGATATTCTATCCTCCAAACAATGCAGTATGTTGTTCATTATCTCAGCATTTTATTTGAGGATATCTGTAGCTTCTCTATGTTGGGAACCCGGTGAAGTTAATCTCACAATGCATTCTGCCAACATGGGAATGAGGTCACCTTGACCTCCTTACATGATGCCAAGCAATTCTGACTCTTTAACTTATGGACAACATGAACTAAGTCCTGGTGAATCTTTGCAATGTCAAAGGTTTGGTTTATCTGTAGATGATCAGGGATTTTGCGATACCCATGTTCTGATGGGAGGGAAAGCGGGGCGATTGGAATTTGACCATCCAAGGCCGTGGATCTCCATGATGAGGTAGCTGACTAGATGCAATGGGATAAGTGTTATAAATTTGGCTTGGTCTTCCAGAATTCATAATAGTAGGATTTGTCTTTGAGTGCAGACATTAAGAGCAAGTTGAAGATCGATAGGAGACTACTATTATTTTCACCAGCAGCAAAATAAGGATGAGCAAGTGCAGCATGACTTACCCAGGCCTTGGATTTCTTTTTTGGGGAACTCAGCCTTTGCATGCATTCATCACTATCCTAGTTGAAACTGGTATCTTTATCAAAGCATATGATGGGTTTAACTCTAATGGTAATAAGATGAGGATTAGACTCCATCAGAGAAAGACAACTGCTGCTTTCTTTTGTCATACACTCAAACATTGGATTTGGTTTGGAAGCCCTCTTCTTGATTTGATTTATTACTTTTTGAATCTGTCTTGGGCTCCTACTTTTAATAAGATTTTCCTCGTTCAGAATGATTCTCAAGGCATGATATGACTTGATCTCCAAATCTCCATTTTTATGATTTGTCCTAATGCCAGAAGCTTTAATTTTGGTGTATGAAATGGTATTCTTCATACCACATGCAGCAAACCCTGTTTGGTGGCACAAAAGCCATAACAGCATCCTTCATAAGCAAGCCCCTTCCCTCTACTAAATTAAACGGCCCGCAATGTAGGTCAAATACAAAGATAATGCCATTCTTTTGGCTCAAACGATACCCAATCAGCACAGATTGTGTAGTTCTTTAATTTCATGTTCTCCCTTATACTGATTGTGCAAATTTTCCCATCTTTGATGTTTTTATTTCAGTCATTTTCCCCATTCATGTTCATTGCAGATATCAGTGCTGTCATGTTTGACTGAATACAACCAAAAGTATTGGCATAAGAAAGAAACTTGGAAGAATGGCAATGTTTAATGCCTCACACATTCCAAATAGCCACAAAAAAACAATAGACCCCAGCTATACACTTTTCTTAAATTGGTACAGCTATACTAGCAGTGATTGAAAAAAGACATAAAAAAGTAATGCAAGAAATAAAGTGGATGGAAGCAGGCCTGGAATTTCAACTTAATGATGCCTGTCAAATTAAAATTTGCTGACTGTTACTTCTGTAAGTGGCTGTAAATTGCAATTTTAATATAAAAATCTATAAGTTTTATATTTTCTCATATTTATTAAGGAATATTCAAAAACAAATATAATATCTACTAATTTTTCAGCCTGTAACTGTGTACAGCTATCTAAAATTTTTTGCCAGTCACATACAGTCATATACAGACCATCAATTTCCAGGTTTGGATGGAAGTCGTAAGTAGAAAAGATGGGAGTAGTTTTAGTGTACGTAAGTGGGGCACTTTGGGATAAGTGCATGTACCAGGCTATTCATAAGGAGTGAAAATCCAATGGGTAGAGACCATAAGACAAAGGGGAGGAACAAAGAATTGATAAGAAAATGCATATCATATCACTGAATCCAAAAACTGAGTGGGTGAAAAAGGTAGATGAAGACATTTTAGAAAGTGAAAAAGTGGATTGAGGTAGAAATAGTAGAGTTAGTGTTATCACAAATGAATGCGGATCTGAAGGCTTGTGTGAAATAACTTCTGAGCGTATCATTGGTAATGGAAACATATAGCTAGCTGGATAATTCAAAACATAAACTGGTTAAACAGTGTTGACTTCCAACTGTGACCATGCAAGCAGACAAAGTAGCAAATGCAATAGCTAATCAGGCTCTTGTCAAGAACAATGTGAGGTCTCGGATGATTACATGATACATCGCATTAAGTGCTTGGTGGGATTAGAGCAAGCTACCCATCATAATTGTAATCAATAAGTATAGAAATAGGCCCTCTCAGCCAATATTTAGTGAAGGCAATGACCTTGGTTTGTGTTGACCCCATGAAAATGCACTAAATCCTTTTCCACGCAGAGGTCCAAGTGTACAAGCCGCACAAGTGAGATGTTTGATTTGCAAACATCCTATGGCTTAGTTGTGTGTATGAAAAGGCACAAGTAGAAGGTTTTGTGTGGAGGTGACACAAATGATCTTAAGTCACCAGCTTCGTGTTCATGTTTGTGTTTAGAAAGGATGAAATTCGAAACAAGTTCCTCAGCCAATAAAATTTGGTAAAAGAAAATCGTTAATAAGTTTTTTTTATAAGTAAACTTGGGTTGAAGGGTCCCTTTCCTTTTACATACCGAGAAAAACTTTACATTACTAATAAAATTGTGCTATTAAGCACTCACTAGGGACTAAGCCCAACGTCTAGACTTATACAAAAAGATCATTATACTTTTCTATAACTCAATATTTATACTAGCAGAGAATAATCTAGCAATTCCCATCCAGTTCCTCCTTATCAGATGAAACAGAGAGCACCTCCACTCCCACATTACCCTCATCCAGAAACAGGTTACTCCCTTCGTTTGCAGAGCCGCCTAAAACATTGGAAGTGATCCATTCCACAGATTCCTTGGCTATTTAGCACAACTCCTCCCACCATAGAGGCTCCTATTTTTAACGGAGCTCTGAAGGCTTCTATGTCCAAACAAGGTAATATGGAGAACCGTTGAATCCTTCTCCTTGCAAAATTTTATTACCTGTTCTGCGAAATCCAGTAAGATATCATATCTTTTAACCATTTCCAGATACATGACCCTAACGATAAGTCCAACTTGAACAGACTTGGGCTTCAGATAAAAAGGGCCAAGATATTAATTGAACCCGCTCCACTGCCTCCTCCATTCCCACCCAGTGTTTGGGTCTCACCATAATATGACCAATAACAATGGCCAGTTCTTTATCCGACTTGATAATCAGAAGGTGAGATCCACAAAAGTGGCTACCACCTTTGTGTTTACTCATGGACGACCTTCCAGATTCATGTATTTAGCACCCAGAATGATTTCCACTACCTCCAATGCCCGCAGAGATTGGATATGGAAGATAAGATTCAATTGTTTCCTGGTAAAACCAAAGTAAAACACCATTTCCCTTTCTGAGCTCGCAAAATTCAACAGAGGATACATATGGTTTTCCATTATTGACAACGACAAGGGTAAAATTCATTAACTCGAGAATAGTTGGGAGGCCATAAACCATCCTTTATTATCACTTCACACGAATCCGCATGGATGAGCATGTCTCAGGGAATCATGAATTTATTTGCTTTCATCAATCAAGGAATTTTGCTAAGCCCGAGCCAGTCATTGGCATTATTACTAACATGACAACCTCCAAATCTTGTTCGACTCCCCTATTTGCCAGGAAGTTTGCACTCTTATTTGTTTCTCTAATTTTATGATCGATGGACCAATCATTTATTATACTTAGCCAAAAAAGCACTTTTCTAAGGATTAAGTTGATTTTCCAAGAAAAGGCCTTTTTTGGATATTGCAATATTTATAATTACCTGGAAATCGCCTTCAATATGTAATTTCTGAATATTCTAGATCAATGGCCTTTCTAAGACCCCTCTCTAATGCTTGAATCTCAGCCATATTACTAGTTCCTTCTTGTAATCGAATAGATCCTGGAGACACGGGTGCACCCTTATCACTTCTAAGTAAAAAACCAGCACCCAATTTACCGGGGTTCCCTTTTTTTGCCCCATCAAAGTTTAATTTAAAGTAACCGGGAGGAGAAAGGGACCAAGTAGCTGATTCTCGTCTTGCTACTGATGGATTCCCCAAATTATTATAAGATCCAGCTACAAGGAAAGGAAATTTTGGGCCAATTTTTTAATAGAAGTCCATCATGTGAAGAAAAGGGAGTCCCTTTTTTCCAATGAATGGATACATTTTCAGAAATGGTCCAGTTCCAATCTTTTAACAACTTCTTTAGAGCTAAACTCATTATGAATAATTCTTTTGTTTTGCTCCCACCACAAATGCCAAACCAAGAGGAAAGAACTGCAATCCCATATTGAGGCCAAAGCTTCTTTAGGTCTATCTTTAGATCATGAAAGAAAAATGGAAGATAGTGTAAGCAGTTGAACCCATGAGAGATTTAATTTATTACATAACCAATTCCAACAATACACCGTGAAGGGGCAATGAAGCAATAGATAATTCGTGTCTTCTTCAGCTTCAAAACATTAAACACATCTAGTCATACCAACTTTTCCCAATGATTGCCTTCTTTTTCGAGTAAGGATCTTCCTTTAAATGCTAACTAGGAGAAAGCCCCGACTTTGGGAGGGCAATACTTGGACCAACAATGCTTCAACTTATTTATCTCATGACCCTCATCTATAACCAATTTTCTATAACCGCATTGGGCAAAGTAAATACCTGATTTTGCTGCAGGCCAAATAATTTGATCATCTTGAGGGGAGGGAATCACTTCTCTTGAATCCATCTCTTTAATGAAAAGAGCCTTAGAAGCCTCAGAAATAGGAATGTTATCTAGATCATTCCAAGCCATGGTAGGGGATGAAAGAGTGAGATCTTTCCCATAATTCTTGACTTTTTCTCCCCTTAGAGGAATAAGAATTCTTTTCAGTTCTTGAAATTTTGGCCTTTCCCCTAATGTCGGTTAACCATTCCAAGAATCATCCCAAAAGTTGGCCAGCTCACAATTACCAATCAGCCAAGAAGTTGATTGGAGAAACATGGAACGGCATGAAAGAATAAAATTCTAGATGTGAGAACCCCAAGGTGGTTGATTAATGGAAAGAATGGATGCAGGAAAGGAGGCTCCCATGTATTTCTTCTATAAGATTCTACAAAGTAAACTTTTGGGCTTGGATAACAAGAACCATGCCAATTTGGCTCCCAATGTAGTGTCTTGTCTTTCAAGATTAATTAACTCGACTCCTCCACAATTTTTGGGTAGGGTAATAGATTCCTATTTTATGAATGGGATTTTTTGTGCTTCATCCATACCCTGCCACAGGAATGATCTTATAATCTTGATGAGTTTTTGCAATACTGATTTGGGAATTTCTTAGTATAGAGAGCATGTGTATGGGAAGAGCATTGAGAACAACTATGATAAGAAGGATGCACCCAACAAAGGACAACCACCTCCCTTTCCAAGATTGTAGCCTTTGACCAAAGGATTTCAACAACGTATTCCATAAAGAAGCTCGACCAACTCTAGTGAAGAGAGGAATACCAAGATACTTGCGAGGAAGGATGCCCAAATTAAATCCGAAGATCCTTTGAATCCGCTGAGTGAGTCTTCTTGGAGTATTAAAAAAGAAAATAACCTATTTAGGCTTGTTAATGACCTATCCAACAACAACAACGTAAGTGTCCAAGATAGATCTAAACTCTTGAGCTTCCTGAACAATTGCAACACCAAACAAAAAGGTGTCATCAACAAACTGCTGATGAGAAATAGGAGATGTGCCATCTAGGACACGAAGGCCTTGAATCCGACTTTCATGAATCACAGACACAATGGCTCATCCTAGAGCTTCTGCAACCAGGATGAAGAGGAAAGAGGAAAGGGGGTCTCCTTGTCTAATTCCTCGATTACTTTCAAAGAACCCCTCAACAGAGCCATTAACCAAAACTGAATATCATGGACTGGAAATACAACTAAATATCCACTCGAAGAAAGAAGGTGAGAATCTGGATTTCAATAAAGACTTCATTAAAAAACCTCCAATTTACTCAATCATAAGCTTTACTTATATCCAGCTTTAGAAGCATACCTGGAACTTTATTATTGGATAAAGAATGGATCAATTCATGAGCAAGAACTATACCCCTTTTGAAATTGGCCTCCCCGGTACAAATCCACTATGTTCTTGAGAGATTAATGCATCTAGCAATGGCTTTGGATATAATTTTGTATATAGTATTGGATAGGGAGACAAGACAAAAAATCATCAAAAGATTTAGGGCTTTCCTTCTTTGGAAATAGACTAAGAAAGTTACAATTGAAAACCTTTAGAATTCTTTTGGATTTCCTTGATTCTTCTACGGTTTCCCAAACATCATTCCTTATGATATGCAAAAATACCTAAAAGAAATTGACCTAGAAGCCATCGGGTCCAGGGGCTTTATTCTTTTCCAAAGAAAAAACCCCTTTTTTAACTTCCTCTTTGGAGAATGGAGCCATAAGCATTTTATTCTGGTTCTTAGTTATTAACGGAGGAATAAATCTTAGCATGTCTTGAGCCTGCAGAGGGGAACACGAGTCACCACTAAGAAGGTTCAAAAAGTAGTGAACTGCCTCTTTCCTAATGTCTTCTTGGTGAGATAATTGTTCTCCATTATCATTTTTTATGTTCGAGATATAATTGAAACTCCTAGCCTTAACTAAGGCATGAAAATATTTAGTATTTCGATCACCCTCTTTGAGCCAATTTTCTCTTGATTTCTGTTTCCAATATACTTCTTCCCTCAAAAGTTCTCCTAATTATTCTAATAGATATTTCTCTCTTTGAAACTCATCCTGTCCCATTCGTTTATCAAAGATATGTTCATTCAATTCTTGAATCTGCTTTTCCACTCTGATTTTTGTCTGGAAAATGTTCTTGAAGTGGCTAATGTTCCATTCCAATAAATTCTTCTTAAGCAATCTCAGTTTTTGTGATAGTATGAACATTTTCGAACCTCTTATATTGAAAAACGACCACCAATTTTTGATTAATTCATACAAATTGAAATCCCTTAACCACATTAATTCAAATTTGAAGGGAGATTTCCTTAGGGCCTCATCCAAATTTGTATTAATCAGAATAAGGTATTGATCAGATCTGGAACAGGGAAGAATTAAACTTTCCAAAAGAATGTCTTTTTGCAACCACAAAGGATTAGCAAAGAACCAGTCTAATCTTTTAGAGACATTGTTGAAACCAAGCCCTCTATTAGACCAAGTAAACCACCCCTGTTTAGGTTCAATATCCACTAAAGTATTGTTTTGGAAAAAGTTATTAAAGTCTATCCAAGATTGAAGATTTCAAACTATACCTCCATTTTTATATTTATCCGATAAAATTGCATTAAAGTCCCCACCTAATAGGATCAGATTTTCTTGCCTCACCTCAACTTCCTTTGAAAGTTCATGCCAAAGAGTCCTTTTTCTCAGTAAATTACTGGGCCCGTAAACATTGAAGAGAAAAATCTTCATGATCTCCATTGGGAATTATCTTGCAAAGCTGCCAATTGAAATTTTGATTCCCAAACTCTACCTTTGCTTCGTTCGATTTCCAAAGAATGCCTAAATCCCCAACATCCCCTTGAGCATCAGTTAAAAAACCCGACCAACCTTTCCAACTTTTTGACCAACTCATAATTTCCTTTGTTGTCATTTTCATTTCCTGACTAAGGACCACTCCTAAATCTAAAGAAAAAAGACAACGCTTGACCAAGCGTTGCTTGTAAGGGGTGTTTAAGCCCCTAACATTCCATGATAAGACTTGCATGCTTCATTGGAAAGGACTTTCACCTTCCCAGAGTCCAAATTAGAAAAGTTCAAAACTTTTTGTTTGCCATTGGCTACTTCCTTTTTTGCCACATCTTGTTTGGATTTGCGTCCCTTTTTCCCTGAGGGGCTGCAATTGGCTGATTTCAAACCATTATGGGAAGAAGCCAAGCTATTGGAAATGAATGGAAGTTCCAGATCATCCCCTGTTTCAGCTACAGGCTCTTTTCTAAAGAAATATCCTCTTTTGATGCTACATCCGCTTCTTGACCATATTCCACCCAATTATATAATTCATCCATTGATTTGCTTTCCCTAGGTTGATGCCCTTATTAATTAGTGATAGTAGCTCAATGGATTCCTTTACCACCTTTTCAGTATCTTCTAAGAAAGTTCGAGGGCTTGGCAAGGTTCGCAGCTCCAAATCTTCCTTTGCTCCAGAGAAATCAGGTTCGAATTCCTTTTTCTTTAGCCATCTCGATTTAATTGAAGGTTTCCTTCTATCCAGGCATTGCCATTTATAGTGACATGTCCCATTACAGGGAAAACATCTGATTACTATTTTTTCATAATCAATTTTCTGCTTCCATTCACCCGACCGAGATTTGATGGAAATGAAGTGTGGAGGCTCTTACGCTAGATTCAAGGCAACACATACTCTAGCATAAGAAGCCATTGTCCCATCCAAGATTTAGGATCAATTTGAATTACTCTGCCTATCCTACTATAGATTTTTGAAAGGGCTTTCGATTTCCAATACTCCAGGGGTAAAGCATAAAACCTTATCAAAACCAGTTCATCACTCGTAGAAGTCAAACACACATCAAAGTTCAGGAGCCAACGCTGGAGATATAAACTGGCGTCACCTAATAGCCATTCCTTTCGTCGCAGAGCTTCCTTCTTCTGTTCTTCACTTCTGCAAAGGACCGAAAAGAAACCCTTGGGCAAAAAGGAGACTTTTATCCCGCTACCCCACTGTCGATTACACCAATTCGTTATTTCCCCATTGGATAGTCATCTACCAGGAAATTTGGTGATTAGGGCTCGAGATTTAAGTGTTTCAATCTTCTTTGCTAGTTCCTCTTCAAAAATAATTTTAGTGAATGTAAAATCTTCAACTAATGAGGATGATTTACTTCTTTCGCCGCAATCCGGATCGATAGGCTCTTGCGAACGAAATCCTTCCTCTCCTACCCACCTTAAAGCCTCGCAACTCAATGATGGAACTGTTTCACAATTGTTTTTACCCTTCGCTATTTCAGGATTTTTTGCCATCCTCACCCTCTTCACTTATCTTTCCTTTTAAAATATTATTATTATTATTATTATAGAATATTCAAAATTGTCAATAAGTTTGAAGTATACAAATGTGCATTTTTATTATTTTATTTTGACAATAAATAATAAATGTACAATAATGTCAAACTGTATATTAAAATATAAAGACTAATACTAGTTTAAAGTCAAATTATTAATAATAAATTATAATACAATTTTTTAATGCTAAGCCAAAAACTAATATATTAAAAAATTAACACTACATAATAACTATTATTTATAAATTATAATATAAGTTGACTTCAAAAACACTTAAAAAATAAATATAACTTAGAAAATTAAAATAATAAACAATTAAATTAACCACTAAACAATAAAACATTAAACTTAATAAATTAAAATGTAACATGAAAGTTTAAGTTTTTAGTAACAAATAAATATAACTTAAATAATTAATATAGTAAACAATCAGATTAAGTTTTAGTTTTAGAAACTAAACAATAAAAATTAAACTGTATAAATAAAAATGTGATGTTATAAACTATAAGTCTGTGATAAAAGATTATAACTTATCTCCTCTATGATAAATTTCATAGGTTATAACTTATATTTATGGCTGTTTTATATTGATATATTTATTCGTATGAGATTGAGTGTGGGAAAACATTAAAAATAATAAGAATATTAAAACTAAACTTAAAAAATCAAAGTGTAAGTCAAGGGCATGTTGAACGTAGTCGGGGCACGTTGAATGTGGAATGAGGTTTGAACTTTGAAACATTGATTCGTTGCCATGGTGGCACTGAAAACTTGGAGGGATCCAACGTTGAGCAAATGGTTGCACAACGCAAAGAACAGGGATGTACAATGTAGGGAACTCAAGAAGACTGCCACTGCCAAAAACCTCATCCACACAACAGTAACACAGTCAAACTCAAACAAACTTCTACTGCCAAATAAAAACCTCTTCCGCTCTAAAACACTGCCAAATAAACTATTTGAATATCCAAATTTCATGTCGAATTTGAATAGATTTTTGCTATTTTATCTGAATTCCCCGAATTTCGAATTTTTAGGTTCAAATTCAGCAAATTATGTGACTTAGTGCAAATCTAAGGCAGATGGATCGCACGTATGTCGGTGGAGGCAATTTCTTGTGGTCAAAGGCATGTTAATCAACAATACACAAGCAAACACGTCCCAAAAAATTGTTGAGTTGCAAATGGCATGGGATTGAGGAGGTGGAATGAAGACTAAGAAAGCACATGGAGAAAGCTTCTAGATACCTGGAGTATATGACAACCCAAAACCAACCAAGCATCTTATAGGGTATCCAAAAGGCACCAAAGAATATTCCCTTCCCAGTTGGCAAAGTCAAGGGACTCCAACAATCCTACACATACCTCCCTTGGCCTTTCCCTATATAGCTTTTGAACTATATAGAATTACTATACCTTTAGCTAGTGACCAAGCTATGATATAAAGATGTTGCGGAAGGATTAGAGAGACAATTTGTGTCGGTTTCATGGAATTTTAACCTTAGCATGTTGTGGCATTATATGCTTTGCAATCTTGATGGTATGGTGCAAGGTGCGTAAACATGTGTTGATATGATCAGCTTTGAGTTAATATAAGAGAACTGTGGTTTTATGTGAATCTTCGTGCATATTTTTAGGCTCTGAATGAGCTTATCATGAGTTAATTGATGTTGTACGTTTTGTTGACATTAAAGATGGTATGAGAGTGATCGGATGAGAGCTTATAGAATTATTATCAATTTCCTTTATGTTAGGGTTTGATCTTCTATGGTACAATCCGTGATCTCTATCATCATATTACTTTCTTGTTACGAGGTACCTGGTGATTTCTTGTGTACATTTAGGGTGAGACCTCCATGCACTTATGCATAGTTGAATATGCCAGTGTAAGTGGCAATTTGCATTGTGTTGTCCTCAACAATGGAGGTGAACTAGACTCGGTATCATTTTTGGTTCCGTTGCCAAGATTCTTGTTCAACTGTTATGCGGTGATGGGGAGTGTGCATGGCCATTGGTGAAGCAGATCGGATCTCTCTTGAACAGATCGAGAGCTGGATTTAGATTTTTTTTAAAAATTTTGTAGTGAGATTGAAGAGGAGAGGGAATCAAGACTCACGCGCATAAATACATGAGCATTTGACTGGTGAGTTGTACGAAAATTTCTTTGTATACTTTACTGAGCATGTGTACGTGTGGATCGCAGCCTATACAACTAGTAGATGTAGTGCTCCTCCTGCATTTGCCTTGTTGACCCTGCTTGCAAAGCGCACTCTGGTTTGGTGTGATTGATGTGTCCAACATTTGCGAGCTAACTGACTTGAATCTTCCCCTACTTGAGAGAGGCGAAGCAAGCCATAAACACCTTGCCAAGCATCTCGGCACAGAATTTGGTGCCTAGCCGCAGTATGGGGTGGTCGTCAGGTTATGAACAAGGTTGTAACAACCTTGTCATGCACAAATCAATATTTGGGTGTCGCCTTGTGTGTTTTGGATCACCAGGCTATGACTGCCTTCTAACTGTGAAGGTAATATAAAAATAATTAAATTTAAATGATCAAAATAATAAAATTAAAATAAAAAAATAAAATTTGGAAATGCGGTGCATGTGGCTAGTTAGATCAAAGGCCAAGAGGCCATATGGAATGTGTGATTGTGTTTCGATAATGGATGGCATTCCGTCCCCAGCTCCATGTGCCTCCTTGGAAAGTGGCCATGAGTGGAGGATTGATGATTTGAAAGAAATAATTTAAAAATATATATAAATTAAAATAATCTAAACATGTGGCATGGGTGGGAAAATGCCAAGGTTTATGATCTCCTGGATTGTGTTGGGAGCTGGATATGCTCCAAAATGAGCATGGTGAAATGGCCTTGGAGGTTGAGAAGGCCATGAAGGCTTCAGACATTTGCATGTGGCAGAGTGTAATCTGGGCGCCACGTTGTTCAAGCATTGCTTTTGTTTAGTTCTGCCAACATTCTCTCTCAACCGTGTAAATCTGATCAGTCCACCTCTATCAGCATACTCCCCGCTTTGACAAAATGAGAGCTCTGAAGAGACACCTGGGCCACTAGCAAATGCCACAAGAGTTACGGCCTCATGGAATTTCAGACATACACAAATTGAGCTTGTGTTTAACTTCTTCAAGAAAGAACACAACATCACAACTTGTGACCACTCCCTTCCAGCCGCATCTCCTCAGCTCATGGCGCCATGGAAACTTTACTGCAGGTTTTAGATGCCTGGAAGAGTATTTAGCGAGCTTTGTGTTGTTTTGTAGTTCCAAAGTGTGCTGGTAGAAGACTGAAACTTCAGACAAATACATGGCCGATTTAAGCCAAAATCCTCTACCTTGGTTTGCATCCTCTCAGCCTGAGC
Source organism: Taxus chinensis (assembly GCA_019776745.2). Taxonomy (NCBI): domain Eukaryota; kingdom Viridiplantae; phylum Streptophyta; class Pinopsida; order Cupressales; family Taxaceae; genus Taxus; species Taxus chinensis. The sequence continues at coordinate 599,812,026 of CM034150.1, forward strand.
CAAAAAAGAAGTTCATGCTGTCTGGTGCTCTGATTTGAATGGTGTGGGTATTGTTTGTTCAAGTGCCTCATAGTAATGTGGCCTGAAGGCCTGCAATGATTTGTCATGCACAAATGAGTTGTAGAAGCGGCCAAAGAGACTTTCAAGCAAATGCATTGGTAGGTGTAAAGCAAAAACCTCAGCCTTTACTCGCCTTCCTCCAGCTATTGCAGGATTGACTTGCCAAGAATTCTCTTTTTAGAGGGTAATTAATCCACTCTCTCCCCAAGACAGCAAGCTCATGTTTGCCACATACACAGCTTACAAATGAAACTCATTCACATGTTGACAAGTGCAGAAATTTAGTGGATGCTTGCAAAGTGTTTGACCAAATGATTAAGTGGTGATGTTTTTTCATGGAATTTGCTATGTGCAGTACAGAAGACATAGTTTTCCTCTCAAGTCATTGACAGGATTTCACCAAATACAACAGAAAGTCATCCAATCCAATCTGTTCACCTTTGCCAGCATATTTCCAGCCTATGCTAAAACTGGTGCTTTGGAATCATGAAAGGCACTTAATGAGTGCGTTGAGGATGCCATGGAACCTATCATACAAATGTAGACAACAAATTGTACATTGTCCACACGCCTATCTCTGCAAGTAGACTTATCAACATGAATGTAAAATGTGGCATTGTGGACTATACATGTCCTAGACTGCACGGAAACGTATTGAAGGTCCCCGTACCAGCCTGGAAATGTACCAGGTACTGGTACGGGGCTGGGTACATCCAGAAACGTACCCACAGGCACATGGTACGGTTCGTGTACGGAAAACCATACCCAACCCATACCATGTGCCTGTGGGTACGTTTCCGGACGTACCCGCTTATAAAAAACGTTTTTACTAAACCGAAACTCATTAAAACTTTAAAAAAATGCATTTTTTTTTTAATTTTAAAAGTTTTTATATCTAACCTAACCCTAAACTATGCCCCCAAACACTTATATAAACACCCAATCCCTCTACTTTTTTCTCACATTCAATATTTGGTATTTTGCTTGAGCTTGAAGGAGAGAGAGAGGAGAAGCAAGTCTACAAACATCGAGGATTTTTCCAGGTATTTTACATGCATTCAAGCATTTTTTTTTTAATCTTTTGAGCAATGTTTTGTATATGAATATGATCAATTATCAATGATCAATATCATGAATGATATGTTTCAAACACATCATTCATGATTATTGATCATGATCTAAATTTATTTTTAATATTTAATAATTTATTTATTTTACAGTTATTAAAATATAATATATTAATTAATTTTTCCGTATTTTAAGTTTAATAGTGAAGTTTTATTTAATTAAACGTCTACCCTTTGTGTATGCTCTCACCTCACACCATTTATGGCGAACTTGGTGATCAAAATCAGAGATATACGTGTAGGACTAACTGTTTCATTTTTTTAGTTATGTGTTCGTTTTTTTTATTTTAAAGTTTTAAATCGAATTTGTTAAAAATTTAAACGTCTACCCTCTGTGTATGCTCTCACCTCACGCCATTTATGGCGAACTTGGTGATCAGAATCAAAGAATGACGTGTATGGGTTAACAAATTAATTTTCTAATTTATATTTGTTGTTTTTAATTAAATTATTTTAATATTTAGCAATGTTTTAAAAAATATCTCTTATTGTAGGTTATTGAATTAATCCTACAATCATGGCATCCAGTTCAGCTTCAGTGGGGCAAGAGGGGGAAAATGTTTTGGGTGGTATGGCAGTGAAAATGGATCCAAATTATCCTTTATGGAGACATGTCGAAGTGATAGAGCTTCTTGCCGGTGGTGGATTCCGTGTTTGGACGTGTCCCCATTGTGCCGCCACATTTAAATCCTCGTATACCCATTTGAGAGCTCATCAAACTGGGGCATCGGGGACGGGTATTAGACCGTGTAGGAAGGTGGAAAAGAAAACCATAGTCATGTACCTAAAAGAGCAAGAGATTGCAAACATTGAAGCAGCAAGAGCTTGCTCTAGAAATGTTTCTTTATAGCAGAGGTCCATGGGAAAACCACCAACATCAACACCATCATTTCATCCTTTTATTGAGACTCGTGCTGAAACTATTCCAGATGATGACCCTTTTGATGCAGATACCTCAGGGCCATCAAGCAAGAGAACAAAAGGCCCATTAGAAAAAACATTTAACATCGAGAAGAGGGATATTACAGATGAATTGGTGTCTCGGTGTATATTTGCATGTGGACTACCATTCAATGTCTTGAGATCACCTTATTGGCAGCAGATGGTGAGAGGCATTAATGAGGCACCACAAGGGTATACAAGCCCTAGCTATAATAAGGTTTGCACTTCTCCTTTGGAAAAGAAGTGCAACACATTCAGACATCTCTACAGCCAATTAGAGATTTTTGGACTGATTCAAGAGTCTCTATTATATTAGATGGATGGAAAGACTCCAGAAATAGACCTCTCATCAACATTATTGCAGTATGTCCTAAAGGGCCAATGTTTCTAAAGGCTGTTGATTGTGAGGGGGAAGTAAAAGATGCCCAATTCATTGCAAATATTCTTATTGAGGCTATTGAGTCAGTGGGTCTGCAGAGAGTTGTCCAAGTCATCAAGGACAACGCCAAAAATTGCAAGGCAATGGGATTGATAGTAGAGGGTAGGTATGAGCACCTATTTTGGACACCATGTGCAATACACTCCCTGAATCTAATGATGTAGAAGAATGGGAAAATTCCATGGATTGAGCAAATATACACGGAGGCAAACGAAATTCAGATGTTTGTAACCAACCATCACATGTCTCAAGCCATATTCAGAAGATTTTCAAAGTTGGAGCTGATGAAGGTAAAGGAACAATTCATTTTAAATTTAATATTTGATTTTAAATTTTTAAATCAATTTCAAATTGTGTTGTTATTGAATTGTTTCCATTCTTTTTTAATAGGTTGTTGAGACTAAGTTTGCCTCTCACACACTCGTCTCAAGATGACTTGTGAAGGTGAGACGTGCTTTGAGCATGATGGTGATTGATAATGTTTGGACCATCTGGAGGCAATCTAACACAGAAAGAGCCCTAAAAAATAAAATCATGTATCCTTGATGAGTATTGGTGGGGAAAAGTTGAATATTTGTTGAGTTTTATAGAGCCTATTTTGAGTATGATACGATTTGTTGACAAAGATAATGCTTGCATTGGAGAAATATATGATGGCATTGACTACATGCTTGAAAAAATCCACAATATCATACAGGCCAAAAAGCAGGAGCCTGAGGAAATTTTTTACAGTGAAGTTAAAAATGTGATCATGAAAAGGTGGAACAAAATGACCACCCCATTGCATCTCCTTGCTTATGCTTTAAATCCCAAATATTACAGCAGTGAAATAGTTGGGAGAGATGGTAGACATCGACCATATGATGACCACGAGGTTGCAAATGGGACGAGGTCAACATTCATGAGGTTGTTCCTGATCTAGCTACATCACTTGCAATCCGCCAAGAGATGTCGATGTTTGTAAATGGACAAGGTAGCATGGGAGAGATAGAGGCTATTTGTGACAAACCCACCATGGATCCAATCAGGTGGTGGACTTGTCATGGCCATGATGCCAAGTTCTTACGATCAGTTGCAATCAAATTGCTCTCACAGGTATAAAGTTTGTAACTTGTTATTTAATATTTTAATTACCAATTACAAATTCAAATTCAAAATGATATCATTCTTTTTTTAATTAATAATTTATAATATTAATACTTTGTTTTTTGTGATAGGTGGCTAGTAATTCTTTTGCAGAGCACAACTGGAGTACTTATGGCTTCATCTACTCAGCCAAACGCACCATGTTGCCATTGAAGAAGGCTAAAGATCTAGTATACGTTCATTCCAACTTGCGCCTCTTAACCCACAGGACGCAAGAATATACTAGTGGTCTAACAAGCTTTGGGACCTCCAACCTGAAAACACAGACTTTGAAGCTTCTGCTGCTTGTTTGGCCAATGTTTCACTTCTTGGCATTGATGAGGAACTTCAAGGGAGCCTTTCACAAGGGTTCAAAAGTGGAGCTAGTGGGAGTGGAGCTGCAAGTGGCATCCATGAAAATGATTTTGACGATCATGTAGATGATATGCTCTAGAAGTTGAGAACTTGAATGTATTATGTTATTTACTATCATGTTTTGAACATTATGTCATTATGAATCAATACAAACTCAAGTCTCAATTCTCAAATTATTGGAAATTTCAATTTTGTTTTCATGTTCTATGAATGATTTTAAGTAGTATAACTCTATGAGTATTAAATTTCAATAAGTATGCAAATGCTTCTTTAAATTTATAATTTATATACATACATATATGTATATATATATATATATATATATATATGTATATATATATGTATATATATATATATATATGTATATATATATATATATATATATATATATGTATATATATATATATATAACGTACCCAAAAGCATACCATACCCAAGATTTAAAAAAATTTGCAATCAGCGTACCGAAACCATACCCGTACCCGTATCCGTGCAGTCTAGTACATGCCAAGTGTCACAAAATGCATGAAGTGTAGTCTCTTGGAATATGATGATAATGGGATTGCACATATCGGAGATGTTGATGCAACCTTGGACAAGTTGTTCACATGATACTACAAACGGAGCCTCTAACCAACCTCTGACAATTCCCGTTACCTCCAAGCATGGATTCCTTTCCTCTCTAGTTCATCATCATGCATTGTGCCCTTCCTGTTTTGGTGTTATTAAATTCTAATGAAGTTTAATTTATTTGGATGAGTGCATAACATTGTGTTAATCGTAAGTAATGATGAAATAAATATTGTCCATGGTGGTCGGCCTCCGGTTAATTGTTTCCCTGGCATGTTACTTTGCGACTACCTAAAACACACACTTACCCCATATTTGAAACAAAATGGTACACTAAAGCAAAAGTTGGAGCTTAGTCTTGTAGTCACGAGGATTGATGTTTCAAAAAAAATATATAAATCTTAACCACTTTAAAACAACTCTCCAAAGTTATAAATACTTCTGAACATCAGTGCATATTAAACACCCCTAACCTTCACCTTGGTGGTTTTTCAACTCGATAATGTTCCCCGTGGCGCTGATGTAACTGTACAAATTTTAAACACCACTCACCCCTTGGTTTGGCATTTATTTGGCAAGAGTTTTCTAACCTCGTGGGAGAGTTGGACGTAGGAGGTGTCAACTCTTTTATTACAAAAGTGATTTGGATTCGCCCTGTAAAGGTTAACCACGGATCGAAAAAACACTTTTTTCACCTCAAACCCCTTCTCTGTTGTGTTGAGAATTGGGAGCCACAATTGGTTGCACCGTATCTTCTTGGTAAGCAATTTTTCCGCGCCCATTTCAGGGCCACTCTCACGTACAAGGTGCAAGTATACACTTCCAATTTTCGATAATCACCTCTGGAATGGTACCTCCAAAATGAGTCCCACTTGTTGGATTCTATCGCCGTCAATTTCCATGCATGCTCACAATACATGAGAATGGCTTGGAAGTGTCATAACTTCCGTTGGTAGCCTGATGGACCTTTTTACGAGACCCTTCTATGGTTAGTTGAGTTACTTTGAACTATAGTGTAGATTGTTCAATTATGTTGTCTTGCTACGGAGTGGTGTCTCCAAAACGTTCATCATTTATCGAATCTTATCACCGTCATCTCCTCTGTGATCTCTGTATATAGAACAAGAGGTTAGGAGTGTCCACTCCTTTTTTCACATATTTTCACCCCTTTTTGGAGACTATTTTGTGGTCATCCTAGCTTTTTGAGCTATATCGTGGTTTTGTTCATTGGCTTGTTTCTTAACTCTACCAGATAAAACTTACAAGTAGGATATGTTGTGTTGGAAAACTTTGTTACACTTTATTATTTTCCTCATAACGCTATTAGAACTTGATAAATATGTGAACATGAAATGCTCTACTACTCTCTCTCTCCCCCTATTCTCTCTCTAGAACTGAAATTTAATGGAAATGTAACATGGCATAAAAATGACGATTTCTCTAAATTGTGTGTGAGAATAATAAAATGTTTATTTCTCTGTCCTTATCCTCTTTAATTGAATGACTAAAATGACTGTGAAAGTTTGGGGATGGGAATTTTTACAATGTATGATTTCATAACTAGTTGGGTAGGGGGTGAATCCATACCAGCTTAGTGTTAACCTATGTTGTTGACAGGGTGTAGGTACTATGATGGAAATGAACATGATTGAGGGCGTTCAAGTCTTATCTTTGCATTCAAATGTAAATTGTACCGTTTCATTTTGAAGGATGTGACATGGCATAAAAATGATGATTTCTCTAAATTGTGTTTGAGAATAATCAAACGTTTATTTCTCTCTCCTTATCCTCTTTAATTGAATGACTAAAATGACTGTGAATGTTTGGGGATGGGAACTTTTACAACGTATGATTTCATAACTAGTTGGGTAGGGGGTGAATCCATACCAGCTTAGTGTTAACCTATGTTGTTGGCAGGGTGTAGGTACTGCGATGGAAATGAACATGATTGAGGGCGTTCAAGTTTTATCTTTGCATTCAAATGTAAATTGTACCCTTTCATTTTGAAGGAGAAAATTGTAAACTTATTGTTATAAATTGAGTAGCAATACCCTTGTATTCTTGATAAGAAAATGAGTTGCTGATATCATGCATTTGCTAGTGTTGTATCTAGTTAATTCAGCTTTTTGCATAGTACCTTGTAATTGTAATTTAGTGAATGGCGAAGATGCTTATTTAATTTTACAATAGGTGCCATAACACCGTTTTGGAATGCAATTGAACATGTCTACTTAAAACTCAACTTAAAATGTTTTCCCTTAACACAATGGCTATAGTTTGAGATTCTAAACCTTCCATGAGGTAAATAACTTCTTACTCATGTTAAGGTTAGTTGATGTTTGGTATCACTGCCCATATGTGACCCTATAGTGGCGCCATTCTTACGAGCCCCTACTTGGGAAATGTTCCTCCAGGAACTCTATGGTAAATTATTTCAATTCAATGTAATTAGCTAACCCGAAGGCTTGGTAATTATTACAATTGTAACTCTAATATGGGGGTATGCTTCTAGTGTAATGAATGGAACACCAAATTTGTTAGGACTAGAATTTTCTCATGGCTCCTAATGTCATGATACTCCTTGTGATGTACCATAATGGAATAGCGAACCTCAAATCACAAGAAGAGATTAATCTTGTTCTACACATTATATATCGCACTAATGTGTACAATGGAGCTTGAACTTTGTGCACTGGATCCTTCAACCTAACTTAGCTTGTCTTCAAGTTGTGTTGCAACTTTTCCCCCTTGGGTGAGCACGTGAAGGGGCCATATCAATGCGTCCCTTCACGATTTTCTAGGCCATCGACCTCAACCTTGGGAGTTGTACCACTTGTAAACTACTTGTAACTAAGTTGGACCTCAACATGTTGCAAATCAATAACCTTAATGTTTCTTTAAGCGTAAAAGTAAACAAGTATTTAAATGTTCCCTAGTTATGTAAGCTAGTTTAATCCTGGAGTGGCTAGTGTAGAAATGATTGTTACAAGTGCAATATTGTAAAAAATACTAAATTTGGAATATGAAGCCAACAAACTAGAAGTTGTGATAAGTGTTAATGACATTTAATAATGTAAACCAAAAGAAAATTACCATGATTTTATAGGTGATTCCTGGATTGAAAATATATGGCATGACTTTAGTATCAGAGTTAGGTTCAAACACTTGAACCTCTAGGTTAAACGTGTAATGAGTCATATGTGCGTGATTGTATGTGGATAGCATGAATGTCATGTTGAGTGTATTAGTGTGTTATGGGGAGGTATTATGATGTTGCATAACCCTATTCTTGGTATTTGTGCATGTGATTCTTGGCAAATTATTATACATCAAAACCTTGTTTTGTGATGTAGTCTTGTGTTGTGTGGACCTGTATTGCTTTCGGCCCTATGGAGACCTTTAGATGATAATTCAGATAGATACTATGGAGATGTTCACTCATATAGATATTTGGGGGATGGTGATTCAGATAGAACCTTTGGCAGCGACAATGTTTATGTTTGTTATACTTATATCTGAGCTATGCTTGATGTTGGACTAGATCAGATGCCCATATGTATGCCGAGGTGTGCACTCGATGATATAGTACCCCTATATGTGGCCACTAGAGGCCGCACAACTATTGTAATGTGTATCTTCTCATGTGGTATTGTAAACTTGATTTTACTCAAAACTATATTTTTATTTGATTTATTGAGAAGCTTCGAGGATCCTCTTGTTTACTTTTTGTTTTCTTGCAAGATTTTTCATAGTTTGAATGCAGCTACTTAGCCATTTCTCTTTGGTTGCCTAGATTTCTTGGTATTTTATTATTTTCACAACCCGAAACTTTATGGTTTTGATGTAGCTTGCCTATTTTTTGTCAAGAATGTTAACATGGTTTTCTTAAATGGTTGATGAGCTAGTTCTTTTATATTTGTGATGTGGATCTATGTTGTTTGGGGGTTCACCCAAGGTGCCATAGATCTACATTACTTGGGGGTGCATGACACTATTTCCTTGGTTTTGAGGTGATGGGGTTCTATGTGTCTAGGACCATGGAGTGACACAACCTCACTTGGATACTATGATTCACTAATTGCTTTGTGAGGCTTTTGGATGGTTGTACTGTGGGAGACATCTAGATAATGGTATGAGAGGTATCAAGAGATTGGTGAGTTGTTCTTGAATTTTATTCTACAGTGCTTGTGATAGTTACATCTAGCATTTGGTAGCATTTGACACCTGAGAGACTGATTTCCTTCTTGGACCACTCGGCTTGGTCTTTGAACCTTCTCCACCTTACTTCATACTGCATTATAGATACATTGTTGACTTATCATGATGCTATCATTGCTGTAATCCTAAGAGATCTTATTCTTGTTATTTGTGTATTGGACATCTATTCATACTCATCACAATTTCATTGATGACCCTATCTCTTCTCCCTCCATTTGATGGTCGATTAATTATTTTGACACAATTGTTCTCCTAGATCATGAAATTTTTATGATACGTAATCCTGCATCGATGCATTAAACAATTCCAATTTTTTCTCTTAGATCTTCAAACTCTAAACCTTTGATAACCATAACAATCACTCTTGGACTATCCAATTGATTGATCATGCGACTCTCTAAGTGATAACAACATTGAAGACCCTTGTTCCTGTCAGTGTGGCATTCCTTGTGTATATTGTCTACCAATGGGAATAAACGTTCTTGATTCAATTATGTAGGTACTCCATGATGAGACAATAAGATTCTACTACTCCTTGGTACAGTAATTTCGACACCTTGAGGTTAGAGAGTTCTTCAGATTATGACGCTCAGTCCTCCTTGGTGGAGTGATTCTTATGATACTTGGTACTCCTTGGTGGAGTGACTTTTATAATATCAGTACCATTTGGTGGGTTGACTGTGATGCTTAGTCCCTATGTACTTGATAATGATGATACTTATTGTTGAGATAGATATGATATTCAGTTCAAACTCTATGGCTATGTTCTCGGATCATACGCTCTTTCAACTAGTGGACTAATTTAGGATAGTGTACTTTTGGGCCTTGTGGGATCCACTGAGAGACATTATTGGGATACTTTATGCTCTGGATTAGTTCTTTTAGTTCTCCTTGAGGAAAGATTGAGACACTGAACCATGGATTCTTTTGATATATGTTGTTATATTTAGACTCTTTTGGGCACTATACCTAGAGAGATTTGTTACCTTTGGTGATGGGGACCTTACCATAGATGTGTTGTGATTCCTTATTGTTATGTGATGTGCACATACCATTTGTATACCCCTATGTATGAGGTTTATGATATGAGGACTGTGTTGCATCATATGTTACTCTCCCTCCTTGATGTGTGGATGGCCTCTTAGTGAGTAATTGTTGTGTTATTGTGGTACCCTGTATGTGTCATTATAAACCCATGGTTGGTAAAAGTGCTCTTCCACCTTGGTAAGGTTAATGTTACATGTGTACTCTTTCTCCTTGTGTGAGTGTCAAGTTGTAAATTGTTGTGTCAAATGTGGTAAAAAGCATATGTTGTGGAATTGGCCTCAAGTTGATTCGACGGGATTTATACGATGATGGGATGACATGTGTGGTTGTATGGGCAACCTATAGAAAATTGAAAACTATGGTGCTTCGTAGTGATTATTTTTTTTAGTGGCATAAATTAAATAACTTACACAATGCCAAAATCATTAACTTGAGTTTGCTAGTAAGAAAAACATTACCGAGCCTATTTGATGTAATTAGCAAGTTAAAACCACATTTGCAGGGAGATGCGTCTCCGAACACTTGGCATGCGTTTTGGGTACGGGAGAAGCGTACGGAGACGCCTCCCGTACGTGGAGGCTTTTGCTCAATGAATCCTCTCGTTTCCTATTGAAAAACACACGTCTCTTTTCGGGAAACACTAAAAACGTTTTTCGAAACCCTAAAATGCTGCATTTTAATGTTAAATACACTGCACAAGCTTGCTCAAATAATTCATTCACTGCCAGGTCTGCGTTTTCCATTGGAAGACGTATGTGTTTGCTGGAGGAGGTCTGTGTTTGCCATTGAAGGAGATCGATTTGCTGCTGCTGCTGCGAGGTATTTAATAATTAACCTTTGCTCTGCAAAATCATTTTTTCCCATATTTATGCCCTATGCCCGCACCATCTACAAACCTGCGTTTTTGAGTCTTTGTGCCTTGCCTTTCCGTTGTTGTTTTTTTGCTTTGCCGCACCTGTATGCACGGCCATATTAGTTGCTGTTTGCAAATGAATTGCTTTTTATTTACAATAAATTCGTAACTTCTAAGTTTTAACTCAGCTTTAGGTTTTATTTTTTATTTCATTTTAAAATTTTAGCTTTACGTGAATTTATTTTAATTGTTTACTTTTAAAAATTGAGGTAGTTTTTAAGTTTTAGTTTCATTTTTTATTATTTAATGAATATGAAATCGTATAGGTGTTACTATTACCTTTCTAAGTTTTTAACTTTTCATTATTTAAGTTTTAAGTTTAACTTCTAAATTTCAACTTTTTATTATTAAAGTTTCAACTTTTAACATTTTATAATTTAAAATATTTTTTTACTTTTTAACTTTTTATTATTATATGTTTTACTTTTAATTTTTAAAATTCTAACTTTTTATTATTTAAGTGTTTATTTTTTTAACTTTAGTCTTTTATTATTTAAGTTTAATGTTTTACTTTTATGTTTAATTTTAAGTTTTTATTTTTTTATTTTTTATTTGTGTAAATTATAATTATATTATTGAAAAGTTTTATTATTTTAATGTTTAAAGCTCAAAGTTTAAACTTTAATTATATAACTATGATATTTATTTTATTTTGTATTTTTAAATTTTAAATTTTTTAAAATTATTTTGATTAAAAAAATTAATAAATTGATTTTACTTAATTTTGAAATAGTTTAAAGTTTTTTTATAAATTTAAAATATCATTTCAATTTGATTTGCATTTTTTATTTTTTCTTTGATATGTATTTTAATTATAAATTAATAAATTGATATATTTACTTTTAAAATAATAATAATAATAATAATAATAAATTAAATATCATTTTAATGTTAATTTGATTTCTAATTGTTTAATTTTGTTTTCCTTCAAGATGTCAGGGGGAGGGAACGAAGGACTAAAACCACTTTGGAATTATTGCACCCGCATTTGTAAAGGGAATGGTGGTACTGCAGATATCACTTGTAACATTTGTGGAAAGTGCTTCCAAGGCACTTACACAAGGGCGAAGGCCCATTTTTTCCGTATACCAGGGAAAGGGCTTGAACCTTGTAATAATGAGGTAGAGCAGTATGAAGCTATGAGGGCACAAGAACGTGTTGAAGGAAAAGTGGCATCCTTAAGCTCTCACGCTTCGACCACAAATCGCACACAGAGTGGTCCTATCAGAAGTTTCGGGCCAAAAATAGAATCAAAGATAGGTTTGTCTTCTCGACATGCTGCAGAGGGTGAGGGCTCTTCTCGTAAGAGACCACACATGAGCGGCACAAACCCCATTGGAAACATGTTTGATGTGCATGGTCGAAATGCAGTTGATGCAACGATTGCACATTTTTTTCTATGCGATGGAATACCATTCAATGTTGCTCGCTCACCCTATTATGAGGAGATGGTTCGTACAATCAACAAAGGGCCAATAGGGTATAAACCACTTGGATATGAGAACCTTCACACGACTCTTATTGACAAAGAGAAAACAAGGATAGAGCAACAAACCGCACTAGTCAAAAGAGTGTGGTCTTCAGAAGGATGCAACATAGTGATGGACGGTTGGACTGATACTAGAAACCGTCCACTTTTGAACATTATGGTTACTTGCTCTAAAGGCCCTTATTTTTTGAAGGCAATCAATTGTTCGGGTCAAGAGAAAAATGCAAAGTTCCTTGAGAAGCAACTATGTGATGCAATTAAGGAGGTGGGGGCATCACATGTTGTCCAAGTTATTACAGACGCTGCCCCAATCTGCAAAGCAGCTGGTTTGTTGGTACAAAAAAAAAATACAAACATGAATTTTGGACACCATGTTGTGTGCATGCATTAAACAATGTGCTCAAAGACTTTGGCAGGTTTCAGTGGATATCTGAGCTTATTGAAAAGGGTGGAAAAATACAAATGTTCATTTGCAATCATCACCAAACGCAAGCTATTTATCGGAGATATGCGAAGGTTGATCTTCTCAAACCTGCAGACACACGATTTGCATCTTTCTTCATACTTCTTGATCGCCTTTATGCTGTCAAAGGGGCCTTATGTTCTACTGTTGTTGGTGATGCATGGGCAGCTTGGAGACAATCTACATTAGAGATTGCAGTTGAGGTGAGGAAGATGGTCCTTGATAACCTTTTTTGGGTTGATGTGAAATTTGTTGTTGACTTCATTTAACCTTTTTGTGAGGTAATCTGCTTTGCTGATTCAGACAAGCCATGTTTGGGTGAAGTTTATGAAGAAACTGACTCTATGTGCGAAAGAATAAGAAAAATTACAGATTCAAAGGATCCTTCTTTATATCCTTTGATTAAGGAAAAGGTACATGGAATATGGAATGAGCTTAACACACCTATACATTGTGCTGCTTATGCCTTAAATCCAAAGTGGTATGATATAGAAGTCACCAATAAAAGGGCTCCATGTGAGGACAGGGAAGTGATGAAAGAATTTTGGGTTGCAGTGAAAAAGATTTATGGTCGAGGAGAGGAAGCTTCTACTATCAGGACTCAATGGAATATGTTTTCATGTGGTTGCGGTCAGTTTTCTACAGTGGAAGTTCTTTATGATATGCGTGTGCAGAAGGATCCAATAGAGTGGTGGTGGAACTATGGCAGCGAAGCACCTGAATTGCAATCGTTTGCAATAAGATTACTCTTACAAGTAGCTAGTTCTTCATCTTGTGAGAGGAATTGGAGTACTTACGGTTTCATTCATTTATTGAAGGGGAACTGACTAGGGTCAAAGAAGGCAGAGAACCTAGTCTACATTCATAGCACACTACATCTTCTTACTCATGTAGACCCAGGGTATAAAGAAGGTCCTTCAGCAAAATGGGACCAAATTCCACTTGAGCCGCAACTTGAGAGTGATGAGTATCTGGAGAGCATCTCTAAAGAGCAACGGATCTAGAGGACAATTAATGTGACAATTGACCCCTTTGTATCAGATGAGATATGATTCCAGTTCATATTAGTGATTTTTGTTTTTAGTCTTTGTTTGTCAACATTTTGGTGTTACAATGTAATCTTTCCTCACTATGTGAGATATCTAATATCAATATAATATCTCATCTTTTGTCAATATTTGTTTTCCTTACTTCAAAAAGTATACTTATAACTTATTTTTAAATTTATTTATTTTAATTCTATATATAAATATATTGCCGTATCCCCGTACCCATCTCCAAAATTTCTGAAAAATGGCATACCAGTACCCGTACCTGTCTCAACGTAGATGTACCCATACCTGTACCCGTCTCCTGACAACTATGGTTAAAACAAAGTTAACCTCTAGAACGACTGACAACCTTCATAAAAGTGAAGATTTTAAGATTTTCGTCTTCCCTCTTCAATTTTTTTCTCATGTCCAGTCTTCAAGGCTACATGGTGTAGTCCTTGCATCGGGGACAATGCTCTCATAAGGGGAAGGAGATGTTGTGCCCCTCCCGCTTTTGCCTTGTTGACCATGCTTGCGAAGCACTCTAGTTCAGCGTGATTGTTATGGCTGACATTTGCAAGCTGAATGACTTGAATCTTTCCCTACTCAAGAGAGGCGAAGCAAGTTGTAAACACCTTGCGAAGCATCTCGAGACAGATTTATGTGTTTAGTCGTGATATGGGGTGGTCGTCGGGCAATGAACAAGGTTGTAAATACCTTGTCATGAACAAGTCCATAAGTATTAGATCCTCTATATCCCTCAAGTTGACCAAGTTTTTTTTCCAATTCCACCCATTTCCAAAGTACACAATCAAAGATGTGATGTTAATCTAATCCAAGGAATGAGGTGAAGTCACATTCCTTCGTCCTTGCGAAGATCTCTTTCCATTTGGTGCCTTCAAGATAACTCCACCGGTTTGCTACGACACTTATATATAGAAAGTTGGGACCAACTATTGTCTCATTCTTTTCCATCAAAGAATCTAAGGGGTTCTTGTCGGGCATTTCTTGGATAATTTGGAGATGCAATCCTGATTCTCCGCCACTGAAATTCTTGCCAACTAACCAAAATGATGCTTGGGAATCTCGAGGCCTATAAAAGGTGATTCATACTTTATCAAATCAAGATAAGTTTGCAGTTTCTTGTTGGATTCCATTAATAGTTTAGACAAAGGAGGCTTAATCTTGGAAGTTGAAAATACACCTTGACCAACTATGTGAAGTGGCATTCAGTTCGTGATTCCCACAAAATCCACCTCAAGTATCACTAACTGAAAAATATGTTGCAACCTCTTTTATTTCCCACCTTTGATTTGCCTTGGTTGTGAAGCTTTCTTGGTTTCACAACAGTTTTAGTTGTGTGGTGCCTTTATGGGCTTGCAAAGCTTTTAGCTCTATGGAGCTATTTGAAATTTTGTAGTGGTCTCGCAGTTATATGGAGCTCATAGGCTCGCTTTCGACAATGGGGAATATAATTAATGTGGAGATTTCCTTTTCCTATTCTACAAAGCCCATGCTTCCTTCTCCCTTTTGGTGCTTTGGTACTTGAAGTCTTAAGAAAACAAAAATTTAATCAAGACATCAATGGGAATGGAGAGAAAGAAACACTTGACACAATACTTAATGATACAAATACATGTAAGGCCCAAAAATCAAAGAATCACTAACGGATGATAATTGTAAGGGAACGTGAAAGAGAAACTAGAACTTCAACTAATCAAACACCAAATCAAAAGAAACAATTAAAAAGGTCACTTCTCGAAAGAAATTTCTTGATGTATCATTACTCGAATCACTCAAAGCAATGTGGCGCTTAACTTGCTGAATTCGGGTGTGTTGGCAACAAATTGTACAGATCATAGAAGCATAAATTGACAGTAACTCATGATTACTTGCAAGTAGTTGCCCCTTGCCAACAATGTCAGGTTGAACCAAATGGCCCTATCAAGTAATTATTAGAACTGGGGTCAATGGTAAAAAACATTGTGATTTTTTTTGAAAAACTCATTAATAACTTGTAAGATCTTTTAAAATTTGTCCAGAGTTTGTTTGTTTTTCAATTTTACACTTAGTTTTTCATGTTAATATCGTGTAAGTGGAATTCTATTATGGTACAAATATCATGATCAATGATAAAACAACATAGATTTACACTGATACAACTTGTATGTAGTCAGGAATAAAAAATCAAGCATATGGTATCAAAGCTTCTCTACAAACTTCGCCCCGCATTTAACTTCAGTTTGAGTTTCTAGAATGGATCCATAGTAGATGGGATTGATTTCATTTTATATATCCATTGTAAACCAGAAAAAGCATTATGTAATCCAATTGTGGGCACCATATGAAATAGAGTTTAAATAAAAACCAAGAAAATATAAAAAACATAAATAAAGATATGGAAACATCATTAGCTCAACAACTAACTCCTACTTTACAAGGGAAAAGGAGATTAACCAAATCCAACGGATGAGGATGAGAAGAATTATGTTTGGAGATTCTGTGAAGACCAGACAATTCAATTATACAGTGGACAAAGGAGAACAAGAGGGAAATGGCCTATGTTCCACCAAGTCCCCTTTATTGGGGGAGAGGAAAATGGGGGAATGTAAAAGGGAAAAATGTTCCATGGAGTCCCCTTTTTGGGGGGAGGAGAAAATATGGGAATGCAAAGGGGAGACACCTTTGAGTACCCCAAAATCCTCAAAACAATATTTAAATAAGACAATACAATGCAGATGGGGAAGAGTGGCAAAAACAAGGGGAATGGGGTGTGTATGCACTCTCATGGACTATAAAAAACGATCAAGAATAAATAAAGACGTTTGGAAACACCATCAGCTCAAGAAGTTGATCATATCCAATGATGAGGATGAAGGGAGTGAAAATGATCCTACGAAGACAAGAGAGTTTGATTATACAGTAGGGAGACCTTAAAGGAAACATCACTGACATAAACCTCCATGGGACCAATGACACATTGGTAAAAAGATTCATCAATGGTCGTTTCTCGCTTTCCGTGTTATTGTTATCAAGTAGTCTTACACTATCTTCTTGCTACTATGGCTAGTGCTAGTGTTGCTCCCTACTAATAAATCATGCTCCAATTGTACAATTGTCAAGTTCGCTTTGATATAAAGACATGTATCTTAAGGGAAACATGAGACAGATGAATATGTTTGAGGTTTTAAGTTTTTTCATTAATGAGCGGATAAGATTTTGAATGCAAGACATTCTAACAATAATGATGAGGTGAAAAGTAAATTATTGTGTACCTAAATAGAACAATATTTATGTGCTTGGTTGGTATTGTTGTTATTATGTTTCTAGCAGTTGAATACAAAAAGGGGATAAACAATAAAGAATGTATCATCTTTTACAATATCAAAAACTTAAAGCAAGAGATAGCCACCACTATGTGAGATCTCGTTTTTTATAGTCGAATTTGCAAGTGCAATCCATCCTTGGGGAAGTAAGTGCTCCCATCTTTCTATTTTTAGCATTTTGATCTATATTTTTGCAGTTTCGTTTTCTATTGACATTTGGAATGCAACAAGTGGTATCAGAGCTTCAATCATTTTTCTGCAGCCACTGCCAAAACACTCGGGGGAGTTTATCCAATAAATAACTCAAAGTTCGTGACCAAGGATGAGATGAAGGGTTGTATTTGGATATGCCATGGTTGGCATGGAGAAACAAAGGGAGATTCATTCATTTAAAAATCAATTAGAGAAGACAAATCTAAGATAACTAAAACCCTATAGCATAGCCATTGCAAAAGAGGAAAATGGAGTAGTATCATCCTCCAGAGAAGTATATTGATTAAGGCTGACCAGACAATATGAAGAGTAATAGGTCTAAAACAACTTCTATTGCAAAGAAGACTCTTTTAACCTACAAATGACCATCCCACACCTATGACTTTGCTAGGTCATCCTTTCACCCAAACTCAAAGTCACAGCTTTCATGCTGATCAACTTGATACCTCTTTTAATGAAGAGATCTCACAAAAAAAGTGAAAATACACGTTGGAAAAATATTCAATAATGACAAGAGGGACATTGCTAATTTTGTTAACGCTTTGACTCAAACAGAGGATCACAATTGGGATGAGCCATATGATACCTAATTGATACACCTCTTTCATAAATATGTCTATAGAGAAGCACATGGAAAAAATCTAAGTTTTGGAGTCCAAGGACAAGCTTTCGCCAAACTCATGCAAAAGATCTATATTTCTAGCATGCAGGCTAATATTCAAACAAAGGTAAGGGTGTTTAAATATAACTCTTTTGAAAGGGCTATTATTGTAGCTAGAAACACTAAAAAACATATTGATGCCTTAAAAAGGAAAGTGGTAGGAATACATCCCGAAAGCCATTTACTTTTGATAGGTGGTGTCCCCAGATTTTAGCCTGAAATCTGGGACTACCCATTTAAAAAAAAAATCTTTCTTTTAAAATAGCAGGTCTTTTTGTGTTTTATTGCTAGGAGATGTCTATATTATGTTAGGATATTCCCAGTGACTCATATGAGCTAATTTCGACAAATACCCAGATGCCCAAACTCATTTTATCCCTCCGCCAAGTTTTGTTTACAGAAAATTTTAATTTAATTATTTATTGAATAAATAATGCCCCGTTTCAAGTAAATTGTGCTCCGGTTGAATCCTGTTGAAGTTTTGCATGCCAGTATTCACTCATCTCATTAGGGTTTTCACCAGGAATGAATTTAGGGCATTATCTGCAACTTCTGGCAATGTTTTTTGCTTTTATTTCTTTCTTTTGTTTTTTTTTCCGGTTTTTTCCGTTTGTTTCTCTGTGAAATTACCCTAGGTCAATTCTTTCACCAGTATAGTCTGTTTAATTACCTAAAGCATCTGGAGATCATCTACTAGCACAACACTAGAAGGAATCAGCCTCAAAATACAAGTTGCTGACTAAAAATGCTTAAGTCATGCACAAAAAGCCTCTCCCAGGCAAGTCGCATTTTCTGGAATTAATGAGTGTAAGCTGCAATGAGATTTTTGGTATTTGTAGGCAGGCGGGAATTTCTTATCTGCCTTGCAGGGTACTTTTTCCCATGGAGTCAAAGTCACATAAGCTGCGATGGGAAAGTTAGAGGCAGCAGGCAGGTGGAAATTTCTTATCTGCCTTTGAGGGTACTTTTTGTCATGGAGTCAAAGTCACTTAAGTTGCGATGGGAAAGTTAGAGGCAGTAGGTAGGTGAAAATTTCTTACCTGCCTTATAGGGTGAAAATTTCCATTATAAAATAAAGAAAAATCACTTAAAGCACCAGTGGGAATCTTTTGCTTGCCTAGCAAGCTAACTTTTCCCATCAAAAGGTTTTATTCACCCATACAAGTTGCACTTTTTCAAAAGAAGCTATTTTCAATACAAGTCGCACTTTTTGGGAAGTCACTTAAGCTGCAGTGGGAAAATTGGAGGTGGCAAACAGGGGGGAATTTATTACCTGCCTTGCAGGGTAAAAATTCCCATTATAAAAGTCAAATAACTTAAGTGGAAGAAGGGATTTTTAGAGCTGCAGTGCAGAGTGAAAATTCCCACCAGAAGTTGACTTTTTAATTTTAGAATTCACCCTTGCCAAAAAGTCCAATCCATTTGGGCATTAAACAAATATTTTAATGATATTTATTAATAGCTGGTTTGTCTAATTTTGGCGCCAAGGATGGAGGAAAAGTCAATGCATGAAGATAAGCCAAAGAGAACTAAAGGAAGCATGCTAAAAATAAATAAATAAAATTTATTTAATGGCAGCCAACAACATGCAAAAATAGGCGCCCAATTTGGGTGAATAAACATGTTTGTTTATTAATTGATTGCTAGGAATAGGATGGACAATTATTAGAAATAGAATGTTGAGGGTTATATAAGCATGAGCTGCCATAATGAAGAAGCAATTAATTATTTTTGCTACGGATTGCAGCCCGGACAGTTTTGGCGCCAAAGAAAGGAGAATTTTTGCATCTAGAGGTGTTTTTCATTGCCGGGAAGCTTCAAGGTTTGGTGCCTAGGGTTGGAATAGCTTGATTTATGCTATGATAATTATCTGCATGTTGCTATAAGTGCCCAGGTGAATTTAAAAATATTTATGCTTGCTTTGCATGCAAGCAAAGCCTCAAATTTTAGGGCAGTGGGCTTCATATGCAGGTTTTTGGTGACAAAAATCAATTATTCATGCTCTGGACTTCATCTTTGTCTTAAATAATTGCAGGTATTCATTACAAGTGTTCATACAGGTGAAAGAAAGTTCAAATCAATGTCAAGTACATTAAATATATCTTCCGAATCTGAAGAAATTGATAGATCTGCACGAATTGATCCAGTTATAAAAAATTCCGGCAGGATTAAAAGAAAAAGAACATAAAGCAAATTGCGTGAGCATAATGAACAACCGATATATGAAGAAGCCTAGGTCTCCATCAAAGTTCCCGAGAACTCTTCCGCGATCCAACTTGGTGCAGGAGGTGGATGATATCACTAAATTGCTTTACAGGATAAATGGAGAAGCCAATACTCACAACTTTCACTCATGGATGTATGCTTTCATGAGGACTATCGAGATCAACAGAGCTGATTCGATGATCAATTGGGCATAGATCATCAGTGACAGCATCGGTGAGCAACTTCGGAGTGTGAGGCGGACTTACAACTTCAAAATGACTTCATACCTGGTATATGCAACAGCCTCTCTGGGCATATTTTCCAAGCTGGATAGACGAGGCGTACTAGCGAAAGATCCTATCTTTGATTGCTATCCACAGTTGACAGTTCTTGAGTGCCACAAAGATTACAAAGTGGTCAACAATGGGTTCTTTTATGAATTCATTTGCAAACTAAATGGTGATCTGAAGACCAACAGGGTGAGCAAAGAAGCTTGGGAAGCTGTATCTCAGCATGGTTGCATTTTCATCCAGTTTGCAGACTTCACCTATCTCAGGGTAACTGGGTTTTTGGGAGAACCAGTAAAGTTGTTGAGGCATCCAAACGACAAGTGGGTCATCATGGAGTTGTGCAGACAGCTCGTGGAGATGCAATGACTTACAATCAAAGCGGCACAAGTCTACAGGTTTCTTTTCAGTCACAGTGGGTTACTACAGTTGCTAGAGCATCCACAAAACTAGAGGAGTCAAAGCTGAAATGTTTTCTGAGTATGAGCCTGAGTTCTTCCCAGCACGGTTGAACTTTGACCCATATGGAGTAACGAGGAAGACAATCTCCCAGGAATACTCACATGTGCCTTCGTTGAAGGACTTTTGGATGAAGTGCAAGAACGAGTATGAAGTCAGAAAGAAAGACTTTATCAAGTTATCGGCGCAACAGGTGACTGATTATGGTTTGGCACGGATACCTGTAGATCTTGCAGATGATGGGCATGTGATATTTGACTCGTATCATCAGATGGGAGGAGATAGAGCTGCTCTTCAGGAAAACATCGGTGGCTGCCAGATGATTGAAGAAAGATCTTCCACAGTTCTGGTTAACACTTTGAACTAGTTGCTGACAAAGGGGTATTGCCTGGATGAAGCATTGATGAATCAGATCACAGGAAACTTTACCGCAAGAGACTCCAGCAAGAGGAAGCACGAAGGTGAAAGCAGCAAAAGGCCGGAAAAACTTAAAGTTCACAAGAAGTTTCACATACAGGAGAAGGCCAAATCTACAGCTATCGTGTCAGTTCCAGCTTCTCCAACATCAACTCATAGCACTTCAGCAGCCCCAAAACCTCAAAGAGATCTTGTTGTTCCTCCTTTGAATCCAATGTCATTTGTATTTTCTTCTCAACCACTCAGGTCTTCACCTATCCATGCGAAGATGTTGAAAGCATAGATGGCAGAATTTGAAAAAGCATCATCTTTGGACCATTTAGAGGGTGGCAGTCATAACATGGTGGCAAATTCTGACAGAGTTGAGTCAGAGCATGTGATGGTGGTACACTCGACGACTTCTCATTCCCCAAGAAGCAACTTTTCATCATGGTTAGCTTTGCAGACGATCCCAGAAGCCAGAGAGGAGATCAACCTTGAAAAACGCGACTTTCAGCTGCTCTTGAGTTTGGGTGGAAGAGATAGAAGACCTAAAGTTGCCAAAATGACTCCTAGGTTGATCATTGAAGAATCGGGACAGAAGTTTGCTGAGTTATTTGTTCCAGCAGAAGGAAAGCACAAGGGAGAGCTCACGGCAGATGATATAGCATTGACCAAAGTGCCCATAGATCAAACTACCACAAAAGGATTAAAGCAGGATACACAGACACCAATGAATGCTTTATTCCTTAAGCTTGACAAAGAGATGGCTGAGAGATCCAAGATTCAAACGCAGGTGTTCTAGCTATGCAAGATCATTGCTAAGGTTGTTAAACCTCCCTCTTAGCCCATTCTAGCACATGAGCAAGTGAGTGATCATCTGATGCAGGAGGTAGAAGATGCAGGGGACCAGGTCAAAGCTATTGCCCATTGGAAGGAACAAATCATTCACCAAGCTTCAGAACAATTTGAACCAATACCGGCTGAATTGGAGAACACGCACAGGGCAGCATCTCAACTAAAGGAACTGATGACACAGATAGAAGATGAGAACATAGTTGTTGAAAGTCATCTGGATACTTTGGCTAAGATACACTCGCTGCCAAAGGATGTGTTGATTGTAGAGCAGATCGTGCCTGGCAGATTGGTAGAAAAGGGGAAGCAGTTAGAGATTTCAGTTTCCTTCCGCGTAGAGATCCTCAAACTCATGCTGAAGCAGATGCAGTTGCTGGAGAGACAGATGGGAGAAGTGCCGCTGAGCATCCCAGATGAATTACCTGCTTCCCATGAGGAATTTATGTTGGTTGTGCGGAAAGAAGTTTATGAAGCCACCCTACCTTTCACGATTGATTCAATTGGTAGACTCATAAAGCTTCAGGCAGATGTTGAGGGATATGGGCTTGGTTTAGAGAAAGTGAAAGCTAATGCTGCTGCTTTATCCAAAGGGTTGTTACAGTTTAGAACAAAGAAAAATGTTATTGTTAAAACGGATGGGAAGATGTTGAATTACATGTTTGACAAGTATATTAAATATCAGAACAAAAAGAAAGTATAGGTGTTACTACTCGCAGATCTTGATTCTTTTCTTCTTTCTTCTCATATTTCTTATATTCCCGAATGAAAATGTAAATTAAAGTTATTGGTTGAAAAATCATTGCTTTAAGTTATTTGGAAAGATTCTTTAAGATAGGTGGCAGATGTGCACAACTTTTTGCTCAAACTCCTGATGCTTGTCCGACCTCATCAGGAGTACCATTGGTGTCAAACAGGGTTGCCCCCTCTCTCCTACCTTATTTGGGATCTATATCGATGAGCTTGAGGACTTTCTCAGGGATCACATACAGGAAGGTGATGGGTGCCTTCTCCATCAGGTTCTAATTTACATCCTCCTCTTTACAGATGACGTAGTTCTCTTGGCTTCTTCTGTTCAGGGTCTCCAGAGGCAGCTAGATGCCTTAGCCCTTTTCTGTGATCATTGACAACTGACTGTGAATCTTGGGAAAACCAAAGTTATGGTTTTCAATTGTCTGAAGACTTCAGACCTCCACTTCTTGTTTAAGGGTGTGGAGATTGAGATCACTTGTCTTATACCTACCTAGGGATTCTTTTCTCTGGGCCTCATTTTAGCCTTCGTCCTGCTCTCCAACCTCGGGTTAATAAGGGCTATGGTTCTTTGGCGATTCTTGAGAGACAATGTTTTTGCTACCACTTTCAGGACTTTCCTTCCAAGATGTCCCTCTCCGATTCCCTGGTTAGGCCAACGGTTTTGTATGGTTTGGAAGTTTGGGGTCCCTCTCTTTTGGACTCAGATTGGGCCACTATCGAGCGCATTCAGATCCTCATGCTCAGGCATATTATTAGGTGCAAAGAATCTGTTCCTCACAACATTATCCTTGCTGAGTTTGGGGCTCAACCCTTTCGTTTGGAAACCATCTTCAGCCTTATGTTGTTGTTGCACCGTATTCGGGGGTATTCTAGTTCTTCTGTTGACAAGGACAGGTACACTTATCTTGCCTACTGCTCTGAAGCTATTGCATCCTTGGATCACGGTAGACGATCTCCCTGTTGGTATGCTTGCGTTTCACGCCTCTTCAAGTCCATTGGCATCTAGATGGACCGTCTCCCACCCTTCAGCTATTCTCTGGATGCCCCTGCCCATTTGGTGCCCAACCAATAGGATCTTCACAGGATAATCAGAGAGGATATCTACAGACAGTTCATCCAGCACACATGGACCAACCTCCCAGGGGGGTTGCGTCCGAAGATGTCACTCTATGCGGCACACTTTCTCGAGATCTGTGATGGGGTCATTTTCAGACCCATGTACATTTCCCGGCATTGGTTGCAGGCTCTGCATATCTCTCTGGGTGAATTTCGAGTGGGCTCACATCGACTCCGTATTGAGACTGATCATCACCTAGACCGCTCGGAGCGGACTTGCCCGCTTTGCTCTCTCCAGGAGGTTGAAACCGAAGAACACTTCATTTTCAGATGTCTTGTTTACTATGAGATTCGTGGGTGATTCCATTGCCTGTTTCGCGAGCTTCCTTCCTTCACGACTTTCTTCAAATACTATGATCAGAGATGTCTTGCTCTCTACCTTCAGGAGGTCATCAGGCTCCGGAACAGGCTCCTCCATCCTACCCCCCAAAGGATGGCTACTAGACTGATCACTTCCTTCTTCCTGTTTCTCTCCCCGGTGAGGGGCACTAAGCGAGATTTAGTCACGTGTTTGGATCCCCAGTCCAGGTTTGTCAGGGCTCGTGACTCCGTTCCTTCCACTCGAGGCTCCTTATCTCAGGCACGTCCCAGGGCCCCTCCACATAGACAATGATCCAGCGGGCCTATTTTGAGGCACCGCCTTCCTCCCGGACGCCGGCTCCCCAGGCAAGCCGCAGTCTCTGCTTCTTGTCGTCGACGCACTGCGAGTTACTCCCTTCCGGCCTTGAGTGTTAGGTGATGTTATTGGGGATGTTGCTCCTTCTTCCACTCCCTCCCCACACTGTCATCTCTCTCTTCTTCGTTTCTGGTCTCTCAACCTCTGTTGTTTCCTTCTCCTCCTCTCCCTCTCTCATTGTAT